>CM049428.1:121024233-122337028 GCA_026929855.1 Poa annua
GAAATTCACTGCTAGGGTCTGAAGAACAACATCACCAAAAGGTGCACCCGATAGGTAGGAGAACCGTACTAACTTAGCTGGATCCTCATGTAATCTACGTATGAACTGCAGAGATTGAAGCCTTGCAATACTGTTTGTTGCACTACTAACAGCTCTTTTCTTGCCTCTGCGGGCACCATATACATGACGAATGGTTGGATCATCATCGCTTGGCCCATACTCACTAATGAACTTATACACAGAAATAATTTCATTGATGAACGCGAGCCATACATCTCGTCTCAATTCTCCGCCAAAATCAACAAACTCTAATGTCCACTCTTTTGACCTGTCAAAAGTTAATTACTTAGGATGAGAACAGTTTTGCGTTCTATGACTAAGATCAAATGGCATGGAAGATATGATTATACGTATACAGTACAACCATAAAGCGGTAGATGATAGTCGATAGATGCAAATGCAAGCGCTTAAGATAATTGTTCATAGCAAAATGCTAATAAATTATGAATCAGTCATGTAAATAAGTTAGTAACAGAACCTCCTGAGTAATGTACAGCTTTCTCACTGGACTAACAAATTGCATGTACAGACCTAGGCGATAAACATGTTTGCCATATCAATACACACATTGTTACGACCTAGAACACTAGCGGCGAGGCAGGTCAGATTTTTTTTTGACCTTTTCTGAATTACAAAATTTTGTTTGCATGTATATGATGCGCTGGTACTAGAGTATTTCTCGTGCACCAACGCACCCTATACATGCAAAAATAATTTAGTAGTTCAAAAAGGACAAATAGTTTCAAATCTTTTTTGGAATCAATCATGATCAAGTATTATAGTCGTATAAAAAGATCAACTATAATACAGCCATGCTAATGACCATCGCTCTAATCCACATGACTAGTCTGTACTCTTGTACATGGAAATAAGTTCTATGTCACATAAATAATCCTGTAATGACTACAGCTCCTCTTATCTAGAGGAAGAGGCAGAACTCATGTCAATTAACTCCCATGCACTGAAGAGATCATAAAGATCTTAAATGCTACATATTGTCCTATCATTTATCCCCCTCTTAAGTTGCAGCGTATTCCTCCTGTATTCATCTGCCTACGGTCATTTCTCACTTTAACAAATATTTCAATGCTTTTACATGCTATTTTGTTTACTGATCATAAAGTGTCGCCTGACCACACATAGGGGGCACTTGTCTTCATGAGCCAAATGTTCGCGTCTACCAGATCTGTAGTTACTTAGTTCTCTAGTTCCAATACTCCAAGATTGTTTTTGCATAGCATATTTTAGAATATTTACTAGTCTGGAACCTGAGATCTACAAACAAAAAGCTGGCCGATAAATAGGCTACCGATAAAATCGATCAATTGCCCGTTAATTGACTAATCTCTAATCTAAGGCCGACCGAGCAGTAAAAAATATCTTGAACATGGAAAATGGTGTACTGTTTTCGTGCTTGCACCCAGGCAGTAATCAGTGACCCGGGTATTCTCCTATCAAGGTTTAGGTAGCAATTTAAAGACATGTGCAGAAAGGAAAGGGACATCCTACGGAGTAGTCGGTCATACTTACACCGAACCAGATGAAACAGAGACAGCAGAGTCAAATAGCCTGGATCCAAATGGTCCAACCTTTGCTTTCTGAACCTTGGAATTATGGTCTGTAAGGTCAAGCCTCAATGGTTTCTTCATACCTGCCAGTCCAATGGCCTGCCAATATGAATGCAAAAGTGGAGTCGTCGGGCTCAAGGTCAATGATATCTTGTGAGTTCCAAAGTGGTATTGAGTATATTCATTACAAAGGACAAGGAAACCAAATTACATGGCTGGAATTTTTTTATCTTGTTCCAATTTATATGAGTTGTAATGTGGACTTGTAAAACTTTTATCCTCTAATATGTATAAATGTAGCTCTCCTGCATGGTTTTGATTTGTTTTAAATAAAATCAAAACATTACTGCAGAACTACTACACAAATAGTCTTGCCCTATTTGGTTTACTGTTACAGAAAACATCAGACTGAATTAAATGCATGCAAATTCTGAAGTAATCCTTAACAAAACATGTATTAGGACATCAACAGTAAACCAAAAATTTCCAAATAACCGATAAGTTTCTCCAAACAAGTTCTAAAGGTTTCTGGTATAAATATTAGGACATCAAAGTAACCCCTTCCAAATAATAGATAAGTTTCTCCGAATAAGTACTAAAATTTCTACTATAAATCCATACCTCAAAATAGAGTGCCTTGTTGGTCAAGGTTAAGTGTCCAGGCCACGCAGTATTTTGCTCCCATTTTAGAACAGGTCTCTTTTTACTAGAGCCTATGCACAGGACTTGCTCATCAGGCAGAAAAGTATCTCCAATTTTATGTGTTTGCCTCCCATGATGAACCCTTGTAAGAGTGCACGTCATAACACAGATTAATTGACACACAACATTCAAATATTAAATATATAATCAACATGAACATATGATAGAGATGAAATCGTGAATTATCATTAGAAGTTAGAATTGGCGCACAAAAGTCATGTTGCGGCCAGGTCTTGCAAAATTAAAGCAAGATTTATATTTCTAGACTATTTGAGTCATCAACATGTACCAATCATGAGCTGAACAAAGATCTCAATTAGTGGTCAAATATAAGAGGTTAGCATACTAGGAGCCTAACTAAAGTTAAAAATACACTTCCTGCAACTTAAGGCCTAAACATGAGCCCTATTCTTTGTTCAAATCTGCTAAATATGTAAAGGCAGTCTTACTTCAAAAGTTCACCAAGGTATGTTGTCCACAGATCCAATGTGAGTCCCTTTTCAGTGCCAACAAGGGCCCTAAAGAGATGATGCGCTGTTGAAACATCAGCAACACCTGCCACAGCAGGAGCAATTCGTACAAAGGCGTCTTCTTCAACAAATCTTCCCTACCACGTTAAAAACCGAACTCAGAAACCCCCTTTTCTAAACTCCAGTCAAAAGACTCTCGACGGCACATCGATTGAAGTCCTCTCAAATGAATATGTTGGGTGTCTTGTTCACAACGAAACAGTGTTGAGAAGACAGAAGAATCAGAACTCACCAGTATAGAGTACTTATCTAGGGAAGAGTGTGGATCATTGTCTTCATCGTATGGATCTTTCCATGCAAGCATAGTCACAAAGATAAGCCTTTGAAATGCAAGCTCCTGCAGACATTTAAAGTAGAACATTAACCAAAAGTAGAACTAGCTAAACAAAACAAGTGCAGCAAGCATGGACTAATGTATGCTGCGGCCAAACAAGTAGCATTGGTCGTTAGACTTCAATATGCTGAATTAGCAACTAATTTACCTTCAAACTTGGATGGAAATCGGAGTTATCTCTTGACAAGTACCGGAAGCAGCAATATTCAACTAGATTTCGAGCATCACTGTGGACATGTTCATGAGCAAGCGCTTTAAAGATCCTCTGCAGCTTCCTCCCAGTCAAACCATTCAACCTACCAAAAAAAACTCATGAGAATGAGCGCGCACAAACCAATACCAAAATGCCAGGAGCCAGGTCCCTAAGGAACTCAGATAAACTACTCAACAACAACGTGGTCCAATAAATTTCTATTTCCTATGCTATGCATGTTCTGTCCCATTGTATACCCGAAATTTCTCGTTTCTTATTTGTTGCAGCAATGCAAGGCCAAACTTGGCCAAAGGGTTGCATATTTGTAGTTATTGAATGTATCCATCAAATGCCTGTGTGCAACTCAGGAACTTCTCTGGAATTCTCCAAGTTCCAGACAAGACCCAATATCTAAACAACAAATAACCTGGGGTCATCCTATCTGTTACTTAGAGCAAAGGGTTCAGAACCGCCCTTGTTGTATGTCACCAGTGTGCGTCCTGTCAATTGAGTCGAAGAAAGAGCGCATTTTTGGATTTAACCGTCTAAGATAGTCTGGAGGCGAACCGGTAGGCGGTAGCCTATTTTATATGAAATCTGACCATTGATTTGATCTAACAGCTTAATCCACAGGTTATAGTAGAGCAGCAGTAAAGCCTGCTGGTGATGGGTGAGTTGACGCACCTGGCGAACTGCTCGACGGCGACGACGGCGTCCATGGAGAGCAAGCCGCGTCCGACCTGGCGCTCGACGGTGATCTCCGGCACCGCGAAGACGAGCCCACCTAGCTCCTCCACCTCCTCCTTCTTCTTCTTCGTCCCCTGGTCCTCCCCCTCCTTGCGCGGCTTCATCCCCCTGTCCCGCGCCGCCTGCGTGGCGTCCACGACCGCGCCCCGCGCCCGGGACAGCCACGAGCGCACCCGCTCCTGCACCGCATCTGCGAAACAGCAGGGCCCCGCAGCGATCAGAGAGAGCACAACCTAAGGTAACCTGGGCTGGGGGAGGGCGCCCGCTCACCGGTGTCGACGTCGGGGAGCTTCCACTGGGAGCGGAAGGCGAGGGCCGGCGGTCGGGCGCGGCGGCGGCGGCGGCTGCCGGGGTCGCGGCAGCGGGGGAGCGGCGGCAGGAAGCGAGGGGGCTGGAGCTGGAGCATGGCGTCGGGCGGCTAGGCTAGGCTAGTGGCGGCGGGGGGCGGGGTAGTACGGCGAGCCTTCCGTGGATTCCATTTTGGGTGGGGGTGGGGTGGGAGTATTGCTTTTGTTTCACTTCGCTGCTAATGGAGGAGACGAGAGCGACGAAGACGATGATTCGAGAGGGAGGCGAGAAGGGAGGAGCAGGTGGGCCCCAGGCCGTGGATGGGGCGTGTCTCGTAGCGCCGACTCGTTTGCTGGCGTGCCATTATCCAGACCGAAGCTGCTGCTTTCCGAGTCCACGTGAGGAAGATGGAGACGTCGGTCGCGGGCTGGAGCTTGGCCCAGCAGCCCTCGCACTCGTGGGCTCGGTCTGGGTTTAGCTTTCCATGTGGGCTGTGTCTACAGGGGATCTATGCCATTGTCCAATTCATAAGTTTGATTTATGCCATTATAAAAACTGAAGTTAAAAACATGTCACTCAAAATTCTCAGTGCTTCTATCTATGTCATTTTATTTATTACCGAAACTTATACTCCCTCCGATCCGAATTAACTATAGGTGGCCAAATGGGCCGTGCTAATCGGGCCGGCCTGAGGCACACATTATTTGGCACGGCCCAGGCACGGCCCGGCACGCGATGAAACGTGCCGTGCTGGCACGAGGCCCGACCGTGCTCATGCCCAGCTCCGATCTGGGGCACGTGGGCCGGCCCGGCACGGCACGCTAGGCACGCCCATGGCCCGCGAAGCACGCCCCGTCACCAGATCCGTGCTCGTCTTCCTCCTCCTCATGCGTCGTGCTCGTCCTCCCGTGGCAGTTCTGCACGCGTCGCCCATCGCGCCGCCTCATCTCCTCCCCTGCCCCGCCCTCCTACTCCTGCAGTCCTGCAACGCACCGCCGACCGTGCTCGCCGTCCTGCAACGCGCCGCCGACCGTGCTCGCCTTCCTGCGCCACGCCGCCCACCGTGCTCGCCGGAGGTGGAGGAGAAGCCGTGTCGACGGTGCCGTGCCGCATCCGTGCTCCTCGTGCCGTGCCCCGGCCGGAGTTGAAGCCCGCGTGCCGGCACGACACGACACGATTGGAGCCGTACCGCAAGCGTGTCGTGCCGCATCTGTGCCGTGCCGGCGGCGGAGCGTGCCGTGCCGTGTCGTGCCGTGCCGGCCCGTTTGGCCACCTATATAATTAACGGGCGGACTGTGTTTTTTTATTTTACAAAAACCACCCCCACACGTCCACACGAATTAAACCTTATCTGGCTGCCCCAGGTCCTCTTCCTCATCTCCTCCTCCAACTCCGCCTCCTCGCTCTGCGCTCCTGCGCCGCCGCTTCGCCCTCCCCGACGAGCTCGCCCTGCTCCGCTCCTCCCTCCTCTTCTTCGCCTCCTCCTCCCCGGACCAGCCTCGCCGCCGGCCACCAGTAGGAAAGCTCGCACCTTCTCTGGGATGTAGATGGGATGAAGCTGCTCGGGATGGGATCATCCCACGACGGCAATGGAGGCGGCGAGCAAGTCGCCGTCCAGACCCGCCAGCACCGGCGCCGAAGGCGGCGACCACCCTAGGACCAGCCTGTTGCTGGCGCAGGAGCTCGATGAAGGCTCGTCTGAGTACCCCAAGGAGTACCGCTCTGACTCTTCCCGGTCGCGCTCCCGATGCCAGCCGTGGCCGGGCTGCTGCTAGCGGCAATGGCGGCGGCAACAACTTCGAGTTCCAGATGGAGGAGAGGGTCGGCCCTTCTTCTTCTTCTTCAGGCAGGTGCCGTCCAAGTGGAACGACGCTGAGAAGTGGATCTCCGGGAGGCACGTCGTGCACTCCAATGCCAAGAAGATGAGCGCACTAACCGAGCTCCCGCCGTCGCCGTCTTCATGCTAGTCCGTGACCGGGCCGGCGAGCAAGCAGCATGGTCGCACGAAGCCCCGCAGCTCCTCGGCTACAGCGCAGTCCCCGTCGGTGTCGATGCGGGACGTGGGCACGGAGATGACGTCGTTGGCCAGCCAGGCGCAGTCGAGGAGCGGCACCCCGACCGGCGCGGCGCGGGAGGGGTGGAGCAGGCGATCGGGAGGCGAGGGGCGGAGCAGGCGGTGGGCGCGGGAGGCGAGGGGCAGAACAGGCGGTACAGAAGAGGTTGGTGGGAGGACTATTAACTTCAGGTGAAAAAGAGTAGGAGGGATTGGTAAAAAAGCCACCGCGCCCAGTAATTCGGGTCGGAGGGAGTACGACAGTTATACACTCAGCTGAAATTGAAAAGTTCTAGACAAAACTTAAAATCTCAGGTTAATGGTCCATATGCGCCCAGAATCGACTCGTTTTTGAATAGTAGGCTCATATTAGTGTTTTGGGTTTTCTATAAAAAAGTTTAGATTTTCTAAGAAAGTCAACTTTTCGCCAAACTTTGTTTTTTTGTATTTTTTGGGCGCCTGGACGACGCTGAATTGCTGCCAAAAGGTTGGGTACAGGGGTAGTATGATAAATACGGTACTATGCAGTTAAATACATGTATTTTTATCCAGTTATTCTATTTAGTGGAGACAATGGCATAGATAGAGGTGTTGCAAAGTTTGAGTGGCATATATGCAACTTCAGTTTTTGTAATGGCATATGTCCAATTTGTAAATTGGGCAATGGCACAGATCCAATTAACCCCAGGAAGAATGGTGTGAGAGAGAGAGGAGGTGGTTGGTTTTGAAATGTGGTTTTGAACCGGTATGGATGGTGTCGGTGTTTCTTCTGCTTTGTCCCCCGTTGTTGTGGCATCGTCTCCGACGTCATGGTGAAGTAGGGAAGGTGTGGCATACAGAAGTACGCGGAAATTGTTGTTTGCGCAAGTGAGTGTATCATGTGATGTGTTTGTGGTTGGAGGTTGGCACTCTTGGCTTTCTCGTTCGACGTCGTAGTCGTGCGGGTGAACGGATAGACGTCGCCTAGAGGGGGGGGTGAATAGGCGATTTAAAACTTTTTCCGAGGAGCCGTAATATCCGGTCCAAGAGTGACCCGGAAATTCCGGTATGCTTGATAAAGGCGGAATAAAACTAGAAGTTTACTTTAACAAGCATACAACCTAGATATAAATACTAGGCTCACCTATGTGCACCAACAACTTATGCTAAGCAATACAAGTAGCAAGGTGATAGCAAGATATATGACTTCAAGCACGAAGGCTATCACAATGTAAAGTGCATAAGTAAAGAGCTCGGGTATAGAAATAACCGAGGCACGCGGAGACGAGGATGTATTGCCGAGTTCCACCCAAAGGGTGTACATCTCGTTTGGAGAGGTGTGCGCAACCACAACAGGTTAGCCGCAACGCCACAAAGGCTCACCTTCTTCTCCTGATGAACTCAACCACAAAAGGTTGCGAGTTCACCTTCCACTATTGATCTCCTTTGGGGCGGAGATCGAATCCCGTACAACTATTGAGGCACACACCCACAACCTAATTGGGGGCTCTCAAGTGACCACAAAAGGTCTTGACCACAAAAGGTCTTGGCCACAAAAGGCCGGCCACAAAAGGCGTCTAGGGTCCAAAGACCCAAGAGTAACAATCTCACAAGTATCACCACCACGAATCCTCGTGGAGGGTTCAAACCGATGCAAATGCAATGGCAAGAGCACACGAAGTGCTCAAGTCCTTCACTCTCAAATTCCAACACAACAACAAATGTTTATGGGGGAATAAGAGAGGAAGAACAAAGGAAACCACAAAGGAGTCAAATGCTTCACTCCCAAATCCCACCAAAAGCAACTAATGCTTATGGGGGGAGAAGAGAGGAAGAACAAAGAAGAAGAACCACAAAGGAACTCCAAGAACTTGATCCACTAGGTTCCCCTCACTTAGAGGAGAGATAGATTGGTAGGATTGTAGATCTAGATCTCCTCTCAACTTTCCCTAAAGAATATGGAAGATTCAATGGAGGGATTGAGAGGGAAGTGAGCTTTCCAAGGTCAATAATGGAGTAGGAGAGAGGGGAAAGTCGTGCTGCCTTAGATGCGCTGGGGAAGAAGAAGGGGAGGGGTATTTATACCCCTCCAGGAAATATAGCCGTTGGCTGTTTCGACACTCGGAAATTCCGGTATAAGTGAGACTCGGAAATTCCGGTCACCCGGAAATTCCGGTCTAAGAGAGACTCGGAAATTCCGGTCACCCGGAAATTCCGAGTCCATGAAATTTCCGAGCTGAAATTCCGGCTGGAGTCAGAACCAAAACCAAACATTTCCTTAGCCGTTTTTGGAGGACTTTTCTGGGTGCACTCGGAAATTCCGGTATATGGAAATTTCCGAGCACAATTTCCGGTTCGAGTCAGAACCAAAAATCCTTCTTTCCTTAGCCAAAACTGGAGGGCTTTCTGGGTGCACTCGGAAATTCCGGTAGACGGAAATTTCCGAGCACAATTTCCGACTGGAGTCAGAACCCTTTTTCTCCTTTCCTTAGCCGTTTTCTTGGATGAGTTGGGGAACCAGAAATTCCGGTAGAGCGGAATATCCGACCCCAATAATCCGAATCAGCAAAACACGGAAATGAAAACTGTTATAACTTTTGCAAATGAACTCCAAATGAGGTGAGACCAATTTTGTTGGAAAGATAGCGACGATGACTACCCAAAAAAAAGTTGCATCCCATAAATAGAGTAAAATCACCACACATGGAAAGGTGTGGGACTTTCCTCATGGTTGAACCGACAATATTTCCGCCACCGAAAACACAACAAGTTGTCCAAAGTAAAACCGATTTCGATGAACTAGAGCTTGACATGGAGATGCACCAAACTCTAATTCCTCACCAACATAAAAGCCAAATAAGAACCAAGAAACATGATATGCCAAGTATGCAAAGGTCTGAGCTCTCCACAAGAATGCGATCAAGTTACTAACTTGAGAGCCCCTCTTGATAGTACGCCTATCTATCCTATAGCCCTATCAAGATCATACCTTTGCCTTGAGCATTCCACTTGAGTTGGATGATGACTATCTTGATCTCTTCAAGTGGGTCATCTTTCTTGATTGCGCGTCCAATCACTTGCTTGATGAAGACTTCTCCAAATACTCCCCCATGCTCACAATGGGAGAGTCTCGCTTAGCTTCATCTTCATGTATCCATTGCAAGCACCAAGCATAGAATCTTTTCGAGAAAGCTTCTGTTGGTCTTGCACAACTCATCTTTTCTTCACTAAGATGATGTCTTGAATCTTCAAGACATACTTGCAATAAGCTTCACTCAACACATGAGCTTCAAGAGTTCAACACATGAACTCCACCATTCCATGGAAAAAGATCTATAAGGATATCTCAATGCAAACATTAGTCCATATAGATTGTCATTCAATTACCAAAACCACACATGAGGGAAAATGCTCTTTCAATCTCCCCCATTTTGGTAATTGATGACAATCTCTTTTGAGAGGGTTTATAATATGGAATTTAACGAACAAGAATGGTTGCACTAACATCAAATACTACAAAGGTATGTGATGTTAGTCCATCCACATATATAGAGCAAACTCCCCCATAATTTATGCACGTGTGTATGAACATGAATTCATTGCAAATATTATCGACCATTACCGATGGTGGAGTTTCCACTATATTTGTAAAACCAAGCAACGAATGCAAAGGCAAGGAAGGCAAATACTTAAGAATAAACCAAAGTACAAATCCAATTCCATACAACCCTCCAAAACTTCTCCCCCATTGGCAACGATTGCCGAAATGGGAGAAAAGTTTTGGAAAGGTAACATAATAAGATCTCCTTCATGATTTATGCATTTCTCATTATATGAGTGAAATCAAATGCACTTATCCAATGATGAATTGATGAAGGGGATCAAACTATATTGAGGATCCAAAAATTGCACAAGAAAGATATCAATTGAAATCCACTCGAAGGATACCAATTGCAAAGGGGGAAAGCATTCACAAACAAGCAAGCAATCAAGGGATCCCAAAACCAATTGAGCACAAGAAGATGTTATGATAAGATCAACCAAGTGTTCTATAAATCAAGAGGGAACTCCCCAAGGTACATGCACGATGAAAATATTTGTATTTCAATATGGTGTGCATAACATGGAATCCTCATTCCCTCCTAGATTCTTTCGAACACAAAAAGTACAAGATTGTATAGTTAAGAAAATAAGTATACCTTGCAACAAACAAATGTTGAGCAACAAGAGAAAGAAGTGACAAATGAAGACTTGCTCAAACGAGTAAGAATGGGTGTGTCATGAAAATACATTTTAGGAGACTAAACAAGGATGTGCCTAAGCATCACCATAGTCTTTCAAATTATGAGGCACATAGTGCATATCATGTATTTTGCAAACAAGCACACCCAAGAGGATAAATCAAATAGGATCACAAGCTTATTAAGAGGCAATGTGAAACTAATAGAAAAACAAAGCTTGTGCCTTTTAGAGATCACCAAAGAATCAAGAAAGTAATAAAAGGTGATCACTAAAGATTTTGAATACCAATAAAATATGTAACTACCTTCATGTGTATAAGTTTCTAATTGGTCACTAAGTCCACAAAGAAACATGCACACACAATGTAGGTACAAGGTAAAGCACATGGTATCCAAGAGGAATTCATAAATACACCGATAAGATTTTTTGCTTAAACGCAAAGCACATAGCTCAAATTATTCTTAGAGGGTATAAATGAACTTCCAACACCAAGTTCTCAAAGCATCACAAGTACCCACATAGGATAAGTGATAGTTGGGATACTTCGAGATACAAAACAAATATCACATAAGGCAAATAATTTCTGAGAATTTATTAATATTGCACATGCGAGACTTTGAAATTAATTTGCTACATTAACATATTGGGGTTCGGTGAATCATGAAAATGATTAAATAAATCCCCTTGATGTGTAATCATCCCGGCTTACTCACATTAGTAATGAAGATATTTGAACGAAAGAAACTTTGCAAAAACCATATCAAATGCAACTTAGAGAAACCCATGCCAAGAACAACCTACACAAGGTTGAGAGCTAGAAGTAAATGCATGAGTTAGATACTTGTTACCGAGATAGCATTGACGGTGTAGAAGATGAGAGTTCACAATCATCCAAGTTTGACTCCAAGAAGCACATGGTGAAGACATCTTCTTTAAAAGGAGGCAAGCTTCCAATGCAACTCCCATGTACCTAAAACAAATCAAGTACACTATGGTACCCAAACTAATTGGGTCCAAGGTAGTTAGACCAATTACAATACATAGGACAAACTCCGCATAAATATGTGCATATTGATATGAAATAGAATTTCATGCACATCTTAGCCATTTAGGATTCGATGGAGTTTATCCTATATATTGGATCAACGAAAGTAAACATGCCATAAGATATTCATATAGTAAATATGCATGCACAAAACTTTCAAGAACCAAGCGATATACAATTTGGACAAAACACCAATTAAATCAAGAAGCTACACAAAAGTGTGGCAAGAGAAGGATTTGTCCTCATTGTATCAAAGACTCAAACCAACACATGATTGGAGAAACCAATTTGAAAAGATATCAAATGAAAACAAGGTCAAGGCTAAACCAATGAGCATAAGAAATAAATCAAACAAGCATGCTCGAAGGTTTATCTCATCCAAAAAGGTAGACTAATAACCGTGGGATGAGATAGCCAACTCCACAAAGAGGAGTAAGATTCCAACAAATAAACCAAGCCCTCTACAATTTTCATGATGGCACAAAGTACCAAGACGAAAAATGTTTGTCTTTCAAAGAGACATGTCATCGGGATGAAATACCAATTGAAGATAACTAATGTTCAATAACGTATAGGATTGCTCCCCCAAGATTTGTGCATTATTTATGATCTTGTATTCGAATACAAAATGCACACAAATGAGATCATCACTCTCCATATATATTGTTAAAGCATTAATCATGTTCAAGAAGATCAATAAGATACCAAACCAATTTAAAGAATAGTGTTCTAAAGATTATAGAGTAGCTTCCCCATGATTAGTGCATTATTTGAGATCTTGTATGCAAATACAAAATGCACACAAGTGGGATCATTACCCTCCATATATCTTTTTGAACACAAAGTTCAAGAAAATCAATAAGACCCGATAACAATTAAAAGGATGATGTTCTACTCAATGTAGGATAGCTCCCCCAAGAATAGTGCATTACTTAGAAATAATCTTCGAAAGTAAATGCACAACAATGGGATCCTTGCTTTTCCTATCTAACGAAAGCACAACACAAATTATGAGTAGAGCAACAAAAAGATCTAAATGAAGCAAAGAAGACAAATGGGTGGTTAACAAAGCTTGGCGATAAAGATAAGACAATTTATTAACAATAGCCAATGTAAATATGATCAATAAGTTTACCACAAATATAATTATCACTTGTCAAAGACAATGATTGTATGGAGACATTTCTCGGTGGTACATGACATGCATAAATTCAAGATCATGTTCACAAAACATAAGCATGTGGAAAAATAAAAGAATTGAAAACCATGCTTATCTAGAGATTCTAGATGGCTTCAAATAATCGATGATCATACTAAGCATCAAGAAACTCTCTCACAAACAAGATACCAAAAGATGGGAGAACAAAATGCATTTAAGCAAATATGGAACTTGTTTGAATACCATGCCACCTAGGAACAAGATAATCAACAATATCAACTCTAGGTGACACTACCTCTCATGTTCACATTTTCTAGGCTTGTAATATGCACATAGCTTATTACTCCCCCATAATGTGATAATCCATTCTTTTTAACAAGAGGCAAAAGAAATCCAACAAGAGATAATTAATGGACATTAGAGTTTGAATTTCTCATGAGTAAGACATACCACAAAGAGAGTAGATAATATTAAAATATCACCACTAAGTGGTATTCCTCATGAATACACATTTTAGGGTGGTGAGTTACCAAAAAGCACATCACTCCCCCAAAATGGGATAGTCCATTAAAATCCCTAAAAGAGCCAATTAAGATTAAACCAAATAGATAAGAGGCTCAAACATACATGGTGTGCAAACCAACATACACAAGCTTGATTATTCAACATAAGTAAGTAGAGTGCACAACACATATGAAACAATAGTAAGGCACAAAACCAAACACATGTAAGGGTGCAAGTAACTTTCAATGAGTACGTATGAGTTAAATACAAGTTACCGCAAGGAGGGGCATTGGATATATGCTAAGACAATATAATCCAATTGACTTGACTTGAGAGAATATGATTGATGAAGATCCCTTAATTCTTCATGATGTAGTCAAGTCTCCAATGTCCTCCGCTTACACCTATTGATCAAGTTTTAGCTTGTTGGTCCCCAACCAAGTTGGGTCCTAAGAGGTTAGTCACAATAGGCTTGGCAACCCAAATGGTTATTTTCTTGACACCACTTTGAGTACCAATAACTTTGGCAAACACATTGCCAACCTTATCCTTCCGAAGAGAATGGACATTATCAATAGTAGAAGGGTTGGATAAGGTACCTTGAGTGCATGAAGAAGCAAAGTGATCCTTCCCACGACATTTGTAGCAAAGGCGGCTTTTACCTTTCTTCTTGGGAAGGGAAGGTTCTTCAACTTGGGAAGCTTGAGTTTGGACTTGAGGTTGCTTCCTTTGTTGCTTCTCACTAAGAGGCTTTTTCTTCAAAGGGCAAGATCTAACATGGTGCCCTTCAACCTTGCATTTGAAGCACACAATCTTGGCCGAATCAATAACTTGTTCTTGGCCCTTCTTCTTGATGAACTTGTGCTTCTTCTTGACATTGGACTTGTTCTTGTTATTGGAGTTGAATCCAAGTCCACTCTTGTCATGAGGAAGTTGTTGCACTCTCAACATGTTGTCGAGGGTGGACTTCCCTTCATGGCACTTCTTCAAGTCTTTCTTCAAAGAAGTGACTTGTGCCTTGAGCTCTTTAAGTTCCTCTACATGGTTAGTTTCAAAACAAATACTAGAGGAAGTAGATGCTACATTGTTAGAGCAACAAGGCAAGGAATGTAATTCATCACAAGATGTAACAATTTTATGAGTGGATGAATTACTAGAACTAGCACATGGCAATAATGCATTAGAGGTAGAGTTTGGTAGCCCTCTCCTTGTCAGTGCCTTTCCAACGGAGTTGGTCTCAAATCATTCGGAGTTTATTTGCAAAAGATATTTCAGTTCTGTTGTTTCTGCAGTTTTTCTAAGGGTCGGAAATGTCCGGACCTTGCTCGGTGATTTCCGGTGCTCGGAGATTTC
The DNA here is from genome assembly GCA_026929855.1 of Poa annua. Lineage (NCBI taxonomy): Eukaryota > Viridiplantae > Streptophyta > Magnoliopsida > Poales > Poaceae > Poa > Poa annua. Next base: position 121,038,991 of record CM049428.1, read on the forward strand.
CGAGCCCCAGTCCGGAGATCTCCGAGCGACGGAAGATTTTTGCTAAGTCCAGAACTCAATTGCGTACTGACTCAGTTCAGTTTTCCATCGGATTTTCTACCGGAGATTTCCGGGGTCCGGAAATCTCCGGCCCTGGTTCGGATATTTTCGGTCACAAGTTGCAGTTTTTCGCCAAGTCTTATTTGCTTTCAGCACTGATCTTTTCTCAGCTCGGGTCGGAATTCCTACCGGAGATTTCCGGGGTCCGGAAATTTCCGGACTGGAGATTCCCAACGGCTAGAAATCTGAGAGGGGCTATAAATACCCCTCCCCTTCTTCTTCCTTGAGCTGATGACTTTCCCCTCTCTCTCTTGCCATTGTTGACCTTGGGAAAGCTTGCCCCCTCTCAAATCCTCCCATGATTCTTGCATATCTTTGAGGGAAAAGTGAGACGAGATCTAGATCTACAATTCTACCAATCCATCTCTCCTCTAAGTGAGGGGAACTTAGTGGATCTAGATCTTTGAGTTCCTTTGTGGTTCTCCCCCTTTGTTCTTGCTCTCTCTTATCCCCCCCCCATAAGCATTAGTTGCTTGTGGTGGGATTTGGGAGTGTAGAATTTGTCTCCTTTGTGGTTTCTTGGTTCTTCCTCTCTTATTCCCCCATAAGCATTTGTTGCTTTGTTGGAATTTGAGAGTGAAGAACTTGAGCTTGCATCCCATAAATAGAGTAAAATCACCACACATGGCAAGGTGTGGGACTTTCCTCAAGGTAGAACCAGCAATATTTCCGCCACCGAAAACACACAAGTTGTCCAAAGTAAAACCGATTTCGATGAACTAGAGCTTGACATGGAGATGCACCAAACTCTAATTCCTCACCAACATAAAAGCCAAATAAGAACCAAGAAACATGATATGCCAAGTATGCAAAAGTTTGAGCTCTCAACAAGAATGCGATCAAGTTACTAACTTGAGAGCCCCTCTTGATAGTACGCCTATCTATCCTATAGCCCTATCAAGATCATACCTTTGCCTTGAGCATTCCACTTAGTTGGATGATGACTATCTTGATCTCTTCAAGTGGGTCATCTTTCTTGATTGCGCGTCCAATCACTTGCTTGATGAAGACTTCTCCAAATACTCCCCCATGCTCACAATGGGAGAGTCTCGCTTAGCTTCATCTTCATGTATCCATTGCAAGCACCAAGCATAGGATCTTTTCGAGAAAGCTTCTCTTGGTCTTGCACAACTCATCTTTTCTTCACTAAGATGATGTCTTGAATCTTCAAGACATACTTGCAATAAGCTTCACTCAACACATGAGCTTCAAGAGTTCAACACATGAACTCCACCATTCCATGGACAAGATCTATAAGGATATCTCAGTGCAAACATTAGTCCATAGAGATTGTCATTCAATTACCAAAACCACACATGAGGGAAAATGCTCTTTCAGCGGGGATGTCAGTTTTAGAGTCCATTGGCGTGTCCGGGGACATGTTGGCCCGGTCTGATTCTTTCATCGGTAATGATTTTGCTTCTGACAAATTACTTTGAAGATCCGTAAAACTGCTTATCAGCGATGGAGAAGTTGAGAAGAAACGAGTTAATGAAGTGAACTATGTGAGTTTATTGTTGTACTATTCAGGCCTTATATAGTATATACAATGTCGGTTTTAGCGTCCCTTCCAAAGGGACATAGCACATGTTCAGCGTTTGGACAATACTAGAACCTAACAGAAATTTGGTATACCGTAGGTATAGTAATTGTCCCAATAAAATCCATATGAGAAGCTAGAATAGGAAAACTCATAAGGAAAGAGTACAATAATTGTCCCAATAAAATCCATATGAGAAGTCAGTGTAGGAAAACTCATAAGGAAAGAGTACAATATATTATTATCTCATGATAATTAATAAGTTCAGTTACAGGAATTTTCTCCCTCTGAATTTTGCAAATTCTGCAGTCATCTCATACCAATGCCTTGAATGTATTTTTGAAATGCTGTTGTTGGTAAAGACTTGGTGGACAAATCTGTGAGGTTGTCACATAATTTTGTTTACAAAATATCAATTTCTCCATTTTTCTGTAATTCTTGAGGAAAAAGTGTAATATGTTTTGTGATGTTACTTTTCATATACCCCATATGCATTTGAGTAACACATGCAGCATTATCGTTATAAATAATAGTTGGTGATTCTAAAGAACCAATACCGCATGATGTTTGTGAAGGGAATATGCCCTAGAGGCACTTAATAAACATAGTTTATTGGCAATATCCCAATCGTTCATTGTATGTTTTATACCATGCTATAACTGTATTAAGCGAAAACATTAATACAGGTGTGGTAGATAAACAACCAGGTCCCTAGTAGCCTCTACTATGACTAGTTTCGTTGTGCGATTGATGATCGAGGTTTTCCGTGAAGGAGATATGCCCTAGAGGCAAATAAATAAGTAGTATTTATTGTGTTATCTCATGAGTTTATAATAGGTTTGTGTATTATGCTATAACTGTATTAATCGGAATTGTTAATACACGTGTGATACATAGACAACCAGGTCCCTAGCAAGCCTCTATATGAGCTAGTCCATTGGGCAACAGTTGATCGAGATTCCCGATCAAGGACAATGACGTCGGTTGACAATGGGGTCATCTTGTTAGTTGAATAAGGTGGTGGACATACGCAAAGTATTGCAATAAGATCGTATTACGATGTTTTTCATTTGCAATAGATAAAAGTATGATAGCTTATTCCTTAGACCGTGAGACCGTACTTATTGTTGCTTCGTAGGAGTGCTTTGAGAGCATCAAACGTTGTGTCTTATATAGCATGACAATAACGGTGTCCATCTTGGGTATTCCGAAAGAGCATCGAGACGTAAGGATCAAGAGCGGAATTTGTTCATTCTTGTAATGGAAAGATACTCTGGGCCCACTCGGTGTTATTGCATCTATATAGCTGCGCAGCTTATGACTAGGTCATGGAGATGTAATATCACAGACGAGTTAATAACCTTCGTCGGTAACGAGATACAGCAAAGGCATCGGTGTGTCTACGATCATATCTCGGACAAGGTAGTATCGCAGAGACAAAGGGAATGAATATCATACTTATGGTTCAACGACGATATTCGTGGAATGCACAGGGGTCGTCATATATTTCTAGGTATCCCTGACGATCATTGGTGAGCGGAGTGTCTCGACCATGTCTGGAGTGTTCCCGAACCGTAGCGTAACAAACTTAAGGTCTTAGCGACGCTTGGAGATAGGTTCTGGAATTTTATAGGTTTTTATTGGAGAGAGAGAAATGATCCGGAAAGAGTTCCGGTGGTCCGGAAGGAGTTCCGGAGAGGTCTGGAATGGTTCCAGGAATGTCCGAAAGTTGTTCGGGTGGTCCGAAAGAGTTTTCGGAGTCACGGGATATTGAATTATATATAAATATATTAATTATGAATTAATGGGATTTTTATAATATTAATTAAATAAAGGAAAAAGGGGGCTCCCACCTATATGGGCCCTAAGAGGGCCCAAGAGGGGGAACCGCACCACCAAAGGGGGTGGGCCCCATAGGCTGGTTCGGCCAGCCCATGTGGGAGCCGAACCCCCCTCCCCTTCTCCTTTGTTTAGTCCCACATGGGGGAGCCAAGGGGTTTGCACACCCCCTTCCCCCTTTATATAGCAAGGCATATTAATTGATTTAATTCATAGGAAATTCAATTAATTCCCAATTTCTCTCTCGATCCCGTGGTTCCCAAGTTGGAGCCGCGCCGAGCTGAGGAAGGGGGTCTCTCTCCACCTAAGCCATACCGCAGAGCGCCGTTGCTTTGCGGGATTCCAGATAAGATCTACTCCTGCGATTTCAGCTGGATCTGAATGACCGGGAGTTGTCGCTAGGCTCCGTATGTTTGCGAGTGCTCGGAGGCTACTCTATTGAGGAGCTTGGGCGACGTCGTCTCGCCCCCTGCAGCCGCCGCGCCTTCCCCCTCTGCTGCCGGCGCACCAGCCCTGGTGCTGGCGCTCTGCCTTCTTCCGCCCGACGCCCGTCGACGCAGATCACCGTCGACACCCCGGCGTCATCGACACCGGCATCGCGGCAAGTTCTCCGCGACCTCGAGGTCGGCTACGTACGACTTCATCGTCAACGCTTGTGCGGGAGCGTAATCCCCGCTATCGGTCTACATGGAGGTAATGTAACCCGTTCCGCCACCGTTATCGCATGTACTAGATAGATAGATCCTGGCTAGTTAGGGTTTCGTTCGCTAGAAAATTATTGTTTTCTGCACCGTAACCCCTTCAGTGGTATCAGAGCCGATCTATGCGTAGTACTGCTGGTACGGTTAGAACTCATGTTGAATGAGGGTGTCTTTCTTATATTTGTTACCCTCTAGCGTGCACTTGCGATGCCTTCGGTATTGAGTTGATGAAGCGGCCCGAACCGACTTTACGCGTACGCTTACGCGAGACTGGTTCCACTACTGACATACGGCTTGCACCGTATCTGTGGCTGGCGGGTGTCTGTTTCTCTCTCTCTAGTCGGCAAAGCATTTTCAATGGAGGGCCCGAAAGGGATGCTTAAACATGCAATTATACGATCGACGTTGTGGTACAAAGTTCGTAGGTAGGGAAGCGATTCTCTTACGAATAAACCTATATGCCACGTAAAACTTGCAAAACTAGATAAAGCTAGAGGCGTCTAACTTTGTTTTGTAGAGGCGTTATTTCATGTGACATGGTTACGGTAAGTTTTTGATATTACTCGTACTGTCGGAGGCAATGGAGGGCTCTGTAGACTCGGAGTCATGCCGGGGCGCCGGGGGCCAGGCACATGGCGCCATGAAGGTCCAGGCGCATCGACCATGTCACATCGCACTTCATTGCATCATTATTGTGTGCTGTTGTGTGTGCATCCTATTGATTGCTTATATGCTAGATATACAACGGTAGCGTCATAAATAGGATGATCCCTAACAAATACCAAAATTGTGTTCTCCCTCGTTGCGCACCACCAAGAAAGTTCTACGTTATGAGGCAGGCCGTGATGATCGGGTGTCACACATCTCGTCGTTCGCATACAGTGGGTGTAAGCCATGTTGCACGCGCAGGTCTTCGAGGTTTGATTGGCGAGCCTAGCATACTCAGAGGTATGGCCTCGGAACACGGGAAGATTGAAAGATCGAGCACGAGTCATAGAGTTGTTATGATCGACATTTTATGTCCACCTTTGAAGCTGTGTTGCCGGCCGTGATGATCGGGGGTAGTGTGGTGGATAAGGGTCGTGTAATCGCCATTATTATTTTTAGGGATAATAATCTTGGTGTGGTGTGTTTTTGATAATGAGATTATAGAACTAAAACTCACCTATATATTATAAACTTATCTTACCTCTTTTGCGATCACATCTGGAGACTACGGAACTACGCTTCGGTTACTTCTTCAAGAGCTCGGATTCTACCTTAGAAGCCGACGGGTCCAACTTCATCAGCTGGTGCATTGGTTTTAGAAACATTCTCCAAACACAACAAACATCCTATATGTGCTAGAACATTAGTTAGGAGTTAGACCAGATGATTCTGATAGCAAGGAGCAAGATGATGAGTTCCGTAAGCATCATGACATGTTCATGGAAGTGACGATCGTCATGAGCGTATGCCTAGCACCTGAGTTGAAAGTTGTTTCAACACATGGAGCCATATGTCGTGATTGATGCGATCAGAGGTCACTTCAAAGATGAATTGAGTCTTCAGAAGTTCAGACAGCTTAGAAAGTTCCGGACCATTCACATGGGGAGCATACCTGTCTGGAGACTCAGTTGAAGAAGTTGTGTGACATCTACTTCAGGCTTACGAATATCTACGATTTCTAGATAGCGAACTCCAGTGCAATAGAGATTGTGCTTTACCTCCTAGCTGTGAATAGCATGTGCGTGAATATGCTATAGAGACACGGTGAGCTTCTTCACGTTCGTGAACAAGCTCAAATCTCTAAAAGTTGATTCATCGAAGAAGAGTTCTTCGACGCTATGGGTATATTTGATATACGAACATTTAAATGTATTCTTCTCATACTTGATAAAAAGTGTTTGATAATTGTTCTGTTTGTGAAACAGTCCCTGATTATCACAAGTATGTGGCGAAGGGTGACGTGACAGTGCACAAGTGATGGCAAGTTAATGGCCAGTAGTGCTCACGCCCTCGAGATATCATATTAGTTATCATCAATAGTTTTTGATAAGACATTTTGTAATAGTGAGAATGTGATCTAGTTTGGTGTCTTGAATGTTACAAGACATAATTATTCATATAGAACACATCAGTTGTTTTATGTTATGAAACAAAGCAGTTGTTTCATGTTATGAGTAATTTGCATCACTCTCAATTACATTATGCTTATGATATACATTTATAATAGCAGGAATGATAAAATTATGTGTCTAAAGAACAAACACCATCGAATTTAGTCATAAAGGCAGTGAAAGAAGTAATGGATAATTTTTGGTCCATTTAAGTATTTCGAGTGACGAAATTGATTAAGTTTGAAATGCAGTATTGAAGTTGCAATACTAGAGGAAGTTGATTGAGAGTCATTTTTAATGATTAATCAATGGTGTTTTTCTTGATCCGAATTCTTCTATGATTTTGGTAAATAGAAGTATTTGCCCGATAAATTATGGAGTCTGAGATTAATTTGATAATAGATCAAATGGGGTTTTTCAGAAGAAAGATTAGTGAACATTGTATTCACGTGATTCGATCAAAGGACAGTATTTTTGAATTATGGTTTCAACACAAGAGACTTGTGAAATTTTCTTCACAGAATTATAATGTCATATATAGTGATATGTGGGGAATTATAATCATGCTCTATTTTAAATAAAGTGTGGCCTGTCAGAATCAGTCTTAGAATCTCCTAATACGTTCTAAACATTATAGTCGATGTCCACTTTAGGAAATAGATATTTTTCTCAACGAGAATTCGTAGGATCGACAGTAGTGTCGACATGTATATGATTATGCGATAATTCGGAATATACATGAGTGGTTCTTTGTAGATTACTCACATAGGATGAGAGTCTATTCCAAAACCAAATAGAAACAAAACTCAGTTTGTTGTCTATGTAATTCCGAGGAAAATATGAATTTTCGAATTACGGTTTATGGATTGGAATTAGAAGTTTGGAATAAAGTGTCAGACCTATGTTGGAAGGTGTTCCAAAGAGTATATGTCTGCTAATGAAAATTTGGTGATTAAGAGTGAGGGAGACTAGAAAATTGTTTTCTGCTTGCAATCCTCTTCATAAAGATCATAATATTTTCATGAAAGAAACTTCTAAATAAAGTGCTGTTATATTTAATATTGTTGTCGGGTCACAGCACTGTATTAAGTGTTGCAGATCTTGTTGACAGATCAAGGTGCACTTTATGAATACAAAGAAAGTTGAGAAAATATCGGAATACGAACAAAGGCTTTTTGAGCCTGGAAATCCAAAGTTGCATTTGAAAGGATTAAGAGAGTAGTTGTTGCTGCAATTCTTATTAGAGAAATAAGATAGTTTAATCGTCATATAAGGTGTTATATGAGAAATGTGACTATAAGAAAGACGCGGTAGCATGTCTTGTCAAGAAATGTGTCTTGGACAAGATCAAATTTGTTGACTACATTTTGTAGACATGCTTGAAGTCTGAGGGATTTGTATTAATGTAATACTGGAGTTTGTATTGAATTCGAATTGATAATAGATCAATGATTTTGGTTAGACCAAAATGTCGATTTAAGTGGGAGTCAAAGTTAGTTTACTCAGGTGGAATATGTATGTAACATATTTTTGAGTGGGAGCTCAAGAACTCAAATATGTGGATAACACGTTTTTGAGTGGGAGCGTGTGTTGTCAAATATGTGGAGACATAATTTGAGTGGGAGTCGAATTCATCTTGTGTAGTTAACACATTGTGAAACTGTACCAATATAATAGGATGAAGTTGTGAAACTATTTAAAAGTTAGTATCTATTTTGAAATAGAACGGGAATTTTAGATAGTTAGTCGAGTTATGTTGGATTATTTCTGAGGAGTCAGAATAGAATCAAAAGGATGGTCCTTTGGAATCCAATTGATCATTAAGAGTAATGATGCATGAAAGTAATGGTTGTATGACATGTGGGTCTATTATGTAATATTAGACATCATACAGAAACCATATTATCTGCTCGATGAAATATAACCGATGTTCTTGGAATAAAGAACAGTTATGAAAGTAAATTTGGAATTTACTGGAAGTAGAAGTGCGTTAGCTAAGGGATTGACATTTGAATGTCAAGTTTTCTACATTGGTGTGAAAGTATGTAGATATCGCGAGTTTGTAATTGTTACAGGGGGCTCTGCATGGCTGAGTGTGTTTTTCAGGGCAGTTATCTGGTTAGTATAATCAGAGTAAGCGCTGGGAAGCAGAAGTCTCACTTAGTTACGGTATTTGCATATATGTTGTTAGACAACATGGTGATATCAAGCAAGTTGATGCCAGTGAATCGCAGAAGCATGTACAAGCATGGATTGTGCAGTAACACTTTTCCACGAGCAAGCATTATCAAATGATTCTTATTTGATAAGGGATTCTGATAAAGTAAAATGCAGCTGGTTTATTTGTACTCTAGTGCAAGTGGGAGACTGAAGGAGATATGCCCTAGAGGCAAATAAATAAGTAGTATTTATTGTGTTATCTCATGAGTTTATAATAGGTTTGTGTATTATGCTATAACTGTATTAATCGGAATTGTTAATACACGTGTGATACATAGACAACCAGGTCCCTAGCAAGCCTCTATATGAGCTAGTCCATTGGGCAACAGTTGATCGAGATTCCCGATCAAGGACAATGACGTCGGTTGACAATGGGGTCATCTTGTTAGTTGAATAAGGTGGTGGACATACGCAAAGTATTGCAATAAGATCGTATTACGATGTTTGTCATTTGCAATAGATAAAAGTATGATAGCTTATTCCTTAGACCGTGAGACCGTACTTATTGTTGCTTCGTAGGAGTGCTTTGAGAGCATCAAACGTTGTGTCTTATATAGCATGACAATAACGGTGTCCATCTTGGGTATTCCGAAAGAGCATCGAGACGTAAGGATCAAGAGCGGGGTTTGTTCATTCTTGTAATGGAAAGATACTCTGGGCCCACTCGGTGTTATTGCATCTATATAGCTGCGCAGCTTATGACTAGGTCATGGAGATGTAATATCACAGACGAGTTAATAACCTTAGTCGGTAACGAGATACAGCAAAGGCATCGGTGTGTCTACGATCATATCTCGGACAAGGTAGTATCGCAGAGACAAAGGGAATGAATATCATACTTATGGTTCAACGACGATATTCGTGGAATGCACAGGGGTCGTCATATATTTCCAGGTATCCCTGACGATCATTGGTGAGCGGAGTGTCTCGACCATGTCTGGAGTGTTCCCGAACCGTAGCGTAACAAACTTAAGGTCTTAGCGACGCTTGGAGATAGGTTCTGGAATTTTATAGGTTTTTATTGGAGAGAGAGAAATGATCCGGAAAGAGTTCCGGTGGTCCGGAAGGAGTTCCGGAGAGGTCTGGAATGGTTCCAGGAATGTCCGAAAGTTGTTCGGGTGGTCCGAAAGAGTTTTCGGAGTCACGGGATATTGAATTATATATAAATATATTAATTATGAATTAATGGGATTTTTATAATATTAATTAAATAAAGGAAAAATGGGGCTCCCACCTATATGGGCCCTAAGAGGGCCCAAGAGGGGGAACCGCACCACCAAAGGGGGTGGGCCCCATAGGCTGGTTCGGCCAGCCCATGTGGGAGCCGAACCCCCCTCCCCTTCTCCTTTGTTTAGTCCCACATGGGGGAGCCAAGGGGTTTGCACACCCCCTTCCCCCTTTATATAGCAAGGCATATTAATTGATTTAATTCATAGGAAATTCAATTAATTCCCAATTTCTCTCTCGATCCCGTGGTTCCCAAGTTGGAGCCGCGCCGAGCTGAGGAAGGGGGTCTCTCTCCACCTAAGCCGTACCGCAGAGCGCCGTTGCTCTGCGGGATTCCAGATAAGATCTACTCCTGCGATTTCAGCTGGATCTGAATGACCAGGAGTTGTCGCTAGGCTCCGTATGTTTGCGAGTGCTCGGAGGCTACTCTATTGAGGAGCTTGGGCGACGTCGTCTCGCCCCCTGCAGCCGCCGCGCCTTCCCCCTCTGCGGCCGGCGCACCAGCCCTGGTGCTGGCGCTCTGCCTTCTTCCGCCCGACGCCCGTCGACGCAGATCACCGTCGACACCCCGGCGTCATCGACACCGACATCGCGGCAAGTTCTCCGCGACCTCGAGGTCGGCTACGTACGACTTCATCGTCAACGCTTGTGCGGGAGCGTAATCCCCCCTATCAGTCTACATGGAGGTAATGTAACCCGTTCCGCCACCGTTATCGCATGTACTAGATAGATAGATCCTGGCTAGTTAGGGTTTCGTTCGCTAGAAAATTATTGTTTTCTGCACCGTAACCCCTTCATTCCGATCATAGGGCATGGCGCCGGTCGGCAATGGAAGTCATATCGTTAGGAGTAACGATGTGATGGACATACCCAGTATTTATAGGACATAGTCATTACGCCTTAAGACCGTGAGATCAACTCTTATTTTTATCCCTGGAAGATACTTTGATCGCACCAAACGTCGTATCTTATATAGTATGACAATAACGGTGATACTTTTGGGTATCGGAAGGGGGTAGTTGAGACGAGGGGTCAACAACGAGATTTGTCATTCCGCATAGCCGGATAGATACTCTAGGGCCCACTCGGTGAGATTATGTCAAATGAGTTTGCAAACATGTGACTAGGTCACCAGCTGACATAATATCATAGACAAGTAGAAGATAGCGATGTCGGTAACGAGATCATGCTAGGTATGGAGATATCTGGGAATCATGCTCGGACACGCTAAGTATCGCCATGACAAAGGGTTTAAGACTAGACGTCCAGGTTTGATAGATGAAAGTCATTCGTTATATCACAGGGATTAATTCATGGGGTCCAGGCCTACGAGTTAGTCGATGATCATAGAGGAGTCTTGATCGTACATGTTATTATATCGAACCGCTAGGGTAACACACTTAAGGGGTTTCAACAAGACAACCGGAAAGGAACGAGATCACCGGGAGCGTCCCGGGAGGGGTCCGATGGAGATCGGGCAGCGCCGAAAGAGTTTTCGGAGCTAGGAAAAATTATATATATTATGTTTGATATTAATTAGTGTAATTAATATGCAAATATGATTTTATATATTTATTTTCGAATTTATTTAGGCTGATTTCCCTAAATGGGCCTTCTAGTCGAAAGAAGGCCCATAGGGGGGAAACCCCTCAAGGAAATTTTGTGGGGGAGGCTTGGCCGGCCTAGGTGGGCCAAATGGGGCCCACCTAGGGCCGGCGCATCAGCCTTGGCCAAACCAGGTATGTGGGATAGTCCCACATTGTCTGACTGGCAAGGTTGGCTCCCCCCGGGAGCCTATATAAGAAGGGGCACCCCTGGCCTTTTAATTCACCAATTAATTCCCAATTCCTCTCTCGATCTCGTGGTTCCCTTGTCGGAGCCGCGCCGAGTAGAGGAGGGCGATCTCTTCCACCATAGCCCGCTGTCGCGCTGCTGGTGTTCCGGTCCAAGTCTTCCGCTGCTCGTCCTGGACTGGAGCTTCGGAGGCCGTCGTCTCCACCGTATGTGTGTGACGCCCTGCGAGGTGCTGCGCTAGCGGTACTCGGAGGCCTACTTCCTCAACCCGACCTCGGGGTCATCTTCGTCGTCTTCGTCGCGCCGAGCTCTCCGCGACCTAGAGGTCGGCTACGTGGTCTTCGTCGTCAACGCTTGTGCGGGAGCGTAATCCCCGCTATTCGGTCTACGAGGGTATGTATTCCGATCTCCGCCGTACTTCTATATCTGCATAGTGTAGATCTTGGCTAGTTTAAGTATATCGTTGGTAGGAATTTTTTTGTTTTTTGCACACGATCCCCTTCAGTGGTATCAGAGCCGATCTATCGTAGATATAGCTGTACGCTGTTAGAACCCGTGTTCTGCACGGGGGCACCGTTCCTGTTATTTGCTACCCTCTAGCGTGCACTTGTGATTCCAGCGGCATCGAGTTGATGAAGCGGCCCGGACCGAGTTTACGCGTACGCTTACGCGAGACTGGGTCCACTACTGACATACGGCTTGTACCGTATCTGTGGCTGGCAGGTGCCTGTTTCTCTCTCTTTAGTTGGCTTTGCATTTTCAATGGAGGGCCCGAAAGGGATGCTTAAACATGCAATTATTGGATCGTTGTTGTGGTCATAAGGTTCGTAGGTATGAAGCGGTTCTATTTACGAAAGCCCCGAGCCACGTAAAATATGCAAAAGATAAAGTAGAAGCGTCTAACTTTATTTTGCAGGGCTATGTGATATGGTCAAGGTAGGTTTATTAAATTGTTTATAAACTGCGGACGCCAAGAAGACCATGGCGCAATGGACTATATGACATTGCATTACATTTGATGTTTTGTGTGCATCTTATATTGTGTGATTGTGTGTATAGTATACATTAGTTACACGGCGGTAGCTATATAAGATGATCCCTTCAAAATACCACTAGTGTTCTCCCTCCAACGCGCACCACCAAGAAAGTTCTACGTTATGAGGCAGGCCGTGATGATCGGGTGTCAGACATATCTTCGTTCGCATACGGTGGGTGTAAGCCATGTTGCACAAGCGTCAGCGTGGAGGTTTTTGGTGGCGAGCCTAGCATATTCAGAAATATGGCCTCGGAACAGGGAGACCGAAAGGTCGAGCACGAGTCACAAAATTGGTGTGGCGGACTTTTTTCTACTCTTGAAGTTGTGCCGCCGGCTCTGGTTATGAGGGGTGGTGCAATGGATGGGGGTCGTGTAATCGCTTAAACGACCAGGAGGGATGTTCGTTTGAGTGGGAGTTCGGATAGTTATTTTCTAAAATACTAGAACTCAGAATATAATGAACATAGTCTGTTTTGCAAACCTTTGTAGATATTAACCATTGTGATAGCATCTTTTCAAATTAGGCGCATTCCTGCGATTGAGAAACTTAAAAGGTTGGGTCCAAACTTCATAGTTTTATTCTTTAGCTTGAGGATACTCCTTGTTTAAACCGTTAGCTTTTTGTGATACAATACCCGCTAGGAGATAAACCCGGTGATTCCGCTAGCAAAAGATAATTTGGATTACCGGATTTTGAGCGGATGATATCATCATAGTCCAGTGTATGCTATGATCTCTGCCATAGAGAACCAACGGTGGGTACGAGTTATTGGATCGCGGACATATGATATGGTCGCTAAAACTCGGGGTACCCCCAAACGTTGGGTTGATGAAGTTTATCAGTACGTTGACTGATTGTCTTCTCAACCAAGATGGAAGAAAATACACACATTGAGGGAGCACGTGGCGGTCATACTTAATGACATATGTTCATGATTAATGAACATTGAGACGCCTCGCTCAGCTCAATTACTGGATGACAGACATCGTTGCCAAGTGCAAATCCTATGTCATAGACTATGTCATGCAAGGGGAATCATTCACCTTCATGGTTCTTGATTACGGTGGAAGTATCAAGAAGATGAAACAGATCGCCGGAAGTCATCAATGATGATGGTGTATATATGATATACATGTTATGAATGTTTTAGCTAAGCAAGTGCTCGTAGTAGTGACTAAGTCTTGAACTAGTCATGTTTTGTGAAGAACCGGGTTTACTGCTTGAGTAGCTTGAAAGGATGAGGCGACATTGCGTGTTGATAATGGCAGTCAAGTTGTTGTGACGGCCATAGACACTCTCCCTCTAGATCTACCATTTGAATAAATTCTTTATGATCGGGTGTTGATATGATCGTTACGAGTGTGTCTCCTCTAGCGAGACACTTGTTCATACATGATAGTGACAAATTGGTGTCCTATATTTATGAAGTAATGATCATATGCCGATTTGAATTTAGATGGTAGAAGCTCCCACATTCATAATATTAATGCCAAAGGATACAAACTTAATAAAGACACCACATATGTGTGGCACTACCGTTTAGTCATGTCAATGTTATATGCATTAGCTCCACACTGCATGGACCTACAAGCCCTAAGATTTGATCTTTTGACACCTGCAAAATAACTGTGACTCCGTTTTCGGAAAACGGGCATATAACTTATTGATAGTCATACATGGAGATGTATGTGGTTCAATAAAGTAATTGACGGGTAGTGGAGACCTTTATTTCGTGAACTTCACTGAACGTTTTGAGTATAGCTTGTTGAGAATCGTGCATATGGGTGTATGTGAATCAATGAAGTACTTTTAACGTGTAGTGGAAGTCTTTATTTCATAGACTTCATGAACATTCGAATAGATATATGGATATCCACTCGGAGAATGTTGGCATGGAAATTTTGATTCAATCAAACAAGTCCAGAATGAAGTAGGAAATAAACTTAACAAGAAAATCAAATTCCCGCGATGCATATCGAGGAATGAAGATTTGAGTTATAATGTTGGCACATCATTGGAAGACTTGTGAGAAGAGTTCCACAAATTACGTCGCATGGAGCACCATAGTGTCATGGTGTGTTAGGACGTCGTAATTACACCCTATCGGATAGTGTGTGGTAAATAAATCTCTTACCGAATTATTGTGATCATTAGAGTCATATGGTAGAAACGTAAACACTCACGTTAGCAAATAGGGAAACCATTTGAATCCATGGATACAATACCATACGAGTGATGGCATGGCTTTTGAGCCTGGATTGTCGTTTCAACAATTTAGTGTTTCGATGTAATCGAACCTAAAATGGATTAATTTTTGTAGTATACCCTACCTAAAGAGTTAGTTGGTACATGTCTCACGACATACGCAAAATCTTTGCCGGGATATACCTTGCGAAAGAAATAGTTTCTTGTCTGAGGGTATAAGTGAGAAAGAAAGTAGAGCAAGACGAAGTTGGTGAACTTATTCTCCAGACATCAGAGTGGCGCAATCGAAAGTGTTTTCGGTGTCAGGCTCCACAACTTGAAAAAGCTGATGATTCAAAATCATGATGTTCTGAGCTCATACTAAGAGCGTAGGCATACGAGGTTGTGTTCCACACTGTGTGTTACGACAATCTTGCTATGAAGGTCATATTAATGGAATATGATAGACCTACGAACTACGAAGAAGAGATGGTGAACCTAAGTCCGAGAAATGGCTATGAGTCATTTGTGATCCGAAATAAAATCCATATACGATTACCAGATATTGACTTGGGAGATCTTCTTGATGGCATCTAGGATGTTAATAGTATATGGAGTTTTATGAGAGAGTAGATATTGAGCAGATTCGATTTGTCGTGAAACAGTTCCGACAGACCACATGAGAGTTTGTCTCAAGTGGCGAAGCCTAAATCTATTCTGGGTCGTTTAGCAATTACTATAATTTCGAATGAGAAATTGATAGATGGATGAGAAAACCATGGTTCTTAATAGTGTAATTAAGAATGGTTTGTAATCCTGAGGATGCTAAACATGTGTGCAAGCTTCGGTTGTCCATTCATGGGCAGAAGCAAGCATATCGGAGCTGGAATCTTCACTTTGATAATGTGATCAAAGGATTTTGGAGTTGTCCAAAATAGTTGAAGAAACCTACATTTGCAAAGAAGTGAGTGAGAGCAAAGTAGCTTTCATTGATCTTGTATGCGGAAGGCATATTTGAGTGGGAGCTAAGTAGCTTTTCCTTGATCTTATATGCGGAAGGCATATTTGAGTGGGAGCTAGGTGTCATTTGTGATTCTGTATGTAGCGACATATTGAATGACACAGATCCTCTAGTAGAGTGTAAAGGATTATTTAAGTGATTAAATTTTCTATAAAATGAAGTTAGGAGTATTAGGCATCCGATTTATAATTGTATAGATCAGAAGGGGCTTAATAACATTAAGTCGGAGTATTTCCTAAGTCAGGATTCTGAAGTATTTCAGAAAAGGACAAGCGAAGAGAGAGGTTCTTTCTTGTATGACTAGGTAAAAGATTAAGTTAATCTTGGCTTTTTCAGTGATAGAAAATGATGTTCGACATTCTCTATGTATCAGACATAGAGTCTATCAGGCTGAAAGCTCGACTTGGTGTGACCCGAGTTCTTGGTTAAAGAACAGGTTCTAGAGTGATCCTTGTGTGGATCAATGAACAAACGTTAATTTTATTCTTCAGTGTCTATGAGAACTGAAGATAGGTTTTCTAGTAACGGGTAAGAGTGGAATGGCAACTTGCCGTAAAGCGGTTACGATGATGCAAGTTATTACACTGACCCATACGACTAGAAATCTCATATAGGAGATGTCCTTTATTTTGAAGAAAGACATGGTTAGTTTGCGAAGTCGCATGTGAATGCACTGTCGCACAATCTACATAGGTATAGAAATATATCGCGACTTTAGAAGTAGCAAGTGTGATTGGACTGAGTAGTTTTCTGAGCGTAGGTGGTCCCCTTAATAGATCTCTTAGACTTTAAGGCGCATGCCACGCGAATGCTCGAGTCTCACTCCATCCACTGGGATATATTTCACCGTCATCGTAAGATACGGGTTGATGTCAAACTAGGTGACATAGAAGTGTTGCAAAGCACATATAGGTCTCAATGTGTGAGATCTATTGACTGTATTCCTCTTCCACGAGGCGAGCAGGCACCAAGATGCTATGGGTGTTGAGCTTTTACCAAGTTGTAAACTAGATTAAGTGTTACTCTAGTGCAAGTGGGAGACTGAAGGGAATATGCCCTAGAGGCACTTAATAAACATAGTTTATTGGCAATATCCCAATCGTTCATTGTATGTTTTATACCATGCTATAACTGTATTAAGCGAAAACATTAATACAGGTGTGGTAGATAAACAACCAGGTCCCTAGTAGCCTCTACTATGACTAGTTTCGTTGTGCGATTGATGATCGAGGTTTTCCGATCATAGGGCATGGCGCCGGTCGGCAATGGAAGTCATATCGTTAGGAGTAACGATGTGATGGACATACCCAGTATTTATAGGACATAGTCATTACGCCTTAAGACCGTGAGATCAACTCTTATTGTTATCCCTGGAAGATACTTTGATCGCACCAAACGTCGTATCTTATATAGTATGACAATAACGGTGATACTTTTGGGTATCGGAAGGGGGTAGTTGAGACGAGGGGTCAACAGCGGGATTTGTCAGTCCGCATAGCCAGATAGATACTCTAGGGCCCACTCGGTGAGATTATGTCAAATGAGTTTGCAAACATGTGACTAGGTCACCAGCTGACATAATATCATAGACGAGTAGAAGATAGCGATGTCGGTAACGAGATCATGCTAGGTATGGAGATATCTGAGAATGATGCTCGGACACGCTAAGTATCGCCATGACAAAGGGTTTAAGACTAGACGTCCAGGTTTGATAGATGAAAGTCATTCGTTACATCACATGGATTAATTCATGGGGTCCAGGCCTACGAGTTAGTCGATGATCATAGAGGAGTCTTGATCGTACCTGTTATTATATCGAACCGCTAGGGTAACACACTTAAGGGGTTTCGACAAGACAACCGGAAAGGAACGAGATCACCGGGAGCGTCCCGGGAGGGGTCCGATGGAGATCGGGCAGCGCCGAAAGAGTTTTCGGAGTTAGGAAAAATTATATATATTATGTTTAATATTAATTAGTGTAATTAATATGCAAATATGATTTTATATATTTATTTTCGTATTTATTTAGGCTGATTTCCCTAAATAGGCCTTCTGGTCGAAAGAAGGCCCATGGGGGGGAAAACCCTCAAGGGAATTTTGTGGGGGAGGCTTGGCCGGCCTAGGTGGGCCAAATGGGGCCCACCTAGGGCCGGCGCATCAGCCTTGGCCGAACCAGGCATGTGGGATAGTCCCACATTGCCTGGCTGGCAAGGTTGGCTCCCCGGGAGCCTATATAAGAAGGGGCACCCCTGGCCTTTTAATTCACCAATTAATTCCCAATTTCTCTCTCGATCTCGTGGTTCCCTTGTAGGAGCCGCGCCGAGTAGAGGAGGGCGATCTCTTCCACCATAGCCCGCTGCCGCGCTGCTGGTGTTCCGGTCCAAGTCTTCCGCTGCTCGTCCTGGACTGGAGCTTCGGAGGCCGTCGTCTCCACCGTATGTGTGTGACGCCCTACGAGGTGCTGCGCTAGCGGTACTCGGAGGCCTACTTCCTCAACCCGACCTCGGGGTCATCTTCGTCGTCTTCGTCGCGCCGAGCTCTCCGCGACCTAGAGGTCGGCTACGTCGTCTTCGTCGTCAACGCTTGTGCGGGAGCGTAATCCCCGCTATTCGGTCTACGAGGGTATGTATTCCGATCTCCGCCGTACTTCTACATCTGCATAGTGTAGATCTTGGCTAGTTTAAGGATATCGTTGGTAGGAATTTTTTTGTTTTCTGCACACGATCCCCTTCAGTTTGAATATGGTTGATTACTCTACGAACCCATACACACTCTTGTGAAGCTTCATATAATGTAATTATTTCATAGTGATTAGTGGATGTTGCTACTAAAGTCTGTTTTGTTCACTTCATGAGATAGCAATTCTATCATATAAAACACAAATCTTATTTGTGACCTGGCATTCTGGGGTCAGAAAAACAGTCAGCGTTAGTATAACCAATTCGGGTCATTTCTTGATTTTGTTATAGAATAAACCAAGATCTTCAGTACCATTTAAACCCTTGTGCTACTAGTCTCGCTTTGTATATCACCACCTCATTGTCTTCATTTCTTTTATAGCTCCCACAGGGAAGACATTGTGAGGAGTAGGTATTATTTTAGAGAATATCTCTCTTTTGTTAAGCAAGAGCAGTTCTGCCTCAATTGCCTCCTTCCGTTTAGCCCAATCTGGGTTTCAGGCACTCTTTCATAGATTTTGGCTCTGGATCCGGTTGAAGTGTTTTGGCAATTTTCGAGGAGAAATATGTGTCAACAAAAGTAGTCTTTCTATCGTATGATTCTCCCGAATCAATATAGTATGTGGACATTTCTTTGATTCCTTCATGCACCGTCTGATTTCCCATAACAACGGGATCTGAGTGTTTCGATGTCCCAACATTAGTATTTGTGCCAACATTTATGTTGTGCTCTTGATGTTGAACATCAGTTTAATGATATCAATTGACAACACACATGGTAGCAACACCACAACAGATAAAGAAACTCCCTGAAATCTGAATGCACTAGTACCAATCATTCTGAAGACTGTAACACTAGTATTTTGACAGAAGAATCTGTAAGCCTGTAACCAATGCCAGCGCTCAAGACAGTATCCATGCAGTAACCATTCTACCCTAGGAAAACAGCAAAACTTGATTTCTGCAGTTCTACGGCATCGAAAACTGGGTTTCAACATGAACCAAAACTTCAGTCCTAGCTAACTGGCACAAACACTAAAATTGCTATATATCGGAGTTCTCTCAACCAACAAGGGGTTCACAAAATTGAAAGGGACAATCCTCCCTTTTAAACCCCCATCAGCTACAAAATCTGGGACGAACTGCGATGGTTTTGAAGAGGCGGATCTGCGCTGCGGTCGGTTGTCAGACTTGTGCGTCGGCTGCTGCTGCCCCTGCAACTGCGTTCACATCTGGGTATATGAACCGATTATCCGCTGCAGCCATAGATGCAAACCAAGATGCAGTTAGGAACGGCCAGATACAATACCAAGTAGTACTGCAGCCAAACAGGGTAGTAAAAACAATACTAAAGCAGGTACTTGAAAAGAATGCAGAGCAGTATAGAAAACTGAAGCCCACTCCCTGATTCCCAACAGAATGTTACGTTTCATCAATAAACAGAAGGTTATCTTGAACAAGTTTCATTGAATATGTACATAGTACATGTTCTGAACTAATTTCAGATCATCTACTACTTTATTTAGTGCATCTCACTAGTGTCAGGTGATCTGCAATATTCTCCAGGTAAGCCATCAACTCTCAAACAAACGTAGGCATACAGTCTGAAATATTAACGTACCAATACTAGACCAATAAAATGAAGCTAACACATGATACTACTAGGCATATATTGACTACAGTTTCTTCAGACAAGTCAAGAGAAGTATCACAATTATTTTCTTCTGCTAATCCATAATATTTTATAGGCCTCTAAATTGTCAAAGGAAGATACACATGCTTTTTTACATTATTTTTATACTTTTGTTCTTTTTAAACAATTTCACTCAGAGTAAAACCGACACAAATGAGTAGAGAAAGGCAACAATTTCTAAATTCAGAACTGCCAAAAGGCATAAGCAGAGCCCACAGCAAATTCAGAAGTACACAAACAAGCTAACTAGTTCTAGGCATATATTCTCTACAGTCCTGCTGATAAGTTCACAGAATATCGCATTCATTTACTTCTGCTTATCTGTAAGATTCCTCAAAGAAAAAGAGCAGTGCATTTTAGCTTTTTTTTGTACTTTGTGCATTTTGACGTAGTTAACTAATTCATAAAGTAGCAGGTAGTAAAAATCCCGTAAAATAACATGTAGCAGGGAAGAATGCAGAACAAAACAGAAAGCTAAAGCTCACTCCTTAATCAACGGCAGAAGTTTATCTGGAACAAGTTGCATTGCATATGTACATAATACATGCTTTGAACAAGTTTCAGACCATCTAGTCCTTTCTTTATGAATATCACTAGTTTCAGCTAACCACGACATTCTACAGAATGTTGAACCCAACTCTCAAACAAACGTATCAGAGTGCCAATCTTAAACTGAGCCAACCAAATCAAGCTAAGAAATGATACTACTAGGCATATAGTCTCTACAGTTTCTTCAGATAAGTCCAGAGAAATATCACATTCAGTTTCTGATTCTCTGTACCATTCTTCAAAGAAACATACTAGTGCATTTTACATTGCCCTTTTTACAATCCTGTGCATTTTTAAGAATTCCACTCATCAGACTAATAAAGACATGAATAAAGAGAAAAGGGGCAAAAGAGAGCATTATCAACATTCTCCACATTCAGAAGTGCAAAAAGGTATTAGCAGCCACAGACCACATACAAATTGAGAAGTACAGAAACAACGTCAACATAGCACGCTGAATCGAGTCACTGACCTGCTGTGTTGCGCGCGATAAGCACGATGCTCAGCGGCTCCCGGCTGCGAGGCAGGTTGACGACCAAAGGGCTCAGCTGCCCAAAGCGACCAGCGCGGACGCAGAGAGTGTAGTCCGGCTGGTCGACCTGCGGCTCCGGGTGAAGCAGGCTCACCAGCTGACTCTTGAGGTGGACCGTGAGCCTCCCGGTGTAGCGTGAGGGGGTCCAGTCGGCTACGTTGCTGGAGCCGTTGTAGTCGTTGCCGCGCACCCACCGGATTTCCCGCTCCGACAAGCAGAGGCGGGACAGTGGCGGGCAGAGGCGGGCGAAGAGCGACTGCAAATTCGAGCAGTGCACTCGTGTCAGCTAGGAATCTGAAGGAATTCAGCAGATGTTATAGCAAGATTGATACTCAGAATCACGTTCGAGATACACTGTAAGAGCCGAAACTCCCAAGCTCAACGAATTGCGCCAGAAAGAAGTCGATCGTCTTCGAGAATCACATGCATGTTCATGTCGAAATCGAGGAAGGCAGGGGACGAGGAACTCACATGAGGCGGTATCGGGAGTTCCGGCCTTTCTTCCCTGGGGACGCGCTCCACCGCCCATTGGGTCGCCGTGCAGAGTGGGCCGCGGGCGGAGACGTGGACTCCGGAGCAGCACGGCAGGAGGCACCTGGAGTTGGCGCGGAGGTAGCGCTCGGTGTCGTCCTTGAGCAGGAAGGCGCCCTCGCGGCTGGTGGCGATGGCGTTCCAGCCGATGCCATGGACCTGGGGCGTGACGAAGTCGCACTGCTTGGCGGCGCGGCGGCGGGTGGACAAGGGGTAGGAGAGGGAGCCGCGCTCGGTGGCCCCGAGGTAGCGGCCGTAGGCGCCGCGGAGGAGGAAGCAGTCCCTGCTCCTGGAGCTGATGCTCGGCGTCACGGCCCACACCGCGCTGTGCGAGTCGTGGCGAGGGTCGAGGCGGACGGAGCGCCCGTCCTCGGCGGCGTGCAGGTACCGCGCGCGGCAGCCGCTCCGGAGGCTCAGGCGCACGAAGTCGGCGCCCTGGCGGCGCAGCAGGTTCGAAGAGGCGGGGGCGGCGGCGGGCGGCTCCATTCTTCTCTCGCTCGGCTTCTTGGTTTCTTGGCGTTGCGAGGACGAGGAAGGAGGAGGAGCAGAGTTTGTTATACGACGGTTTCGTTTGGGCGCCAAGGAGAGGGTCCCGTCCTCCTTATAAGGGTGCCGCTCCAAAACGCTGACAGGTGGGGCCATCATCCAGTCAGCCCCGGCCATCAAACAAACTGCACTGACGAGTGGGCCACCAAGCGATCAAGTGTCAACAGATTTCATCAGGCTCTGGGAAACGACGCGTTGTGTGGCCATCGCCACCTGCACTGCAGTTTCAGAAACACGTGGATTTGGAGAGTGGCCATGGATCCTGAATTGCTAGCTCCTCTAGCTCCAGCTCAAGCAACAAACCTGTTCTTCTTCTTGTACGGTGCACGATAAACTTGCTATATACTCCTCTATCATGTGTCCAAGAGATGAAGCAGCATGCATGTTTGCATCCGTCTCGGGAGACTGAACAAATCTTAACATCAGCTGAAAGACAATCTGCAGGTGAAGCCATATGCAGGGTCCAGCTCCATGACAGATCAATTGACTCGAGCGCCATGTTCATGTTCTCCCTTGACTGAACAATTGTGGACGGCCTCTTTGCAGAATTGACGAGCTCAAGCAATGTTGATCCCCTTCTCTATCACAGCCTTTGTTCAGCGCACATGGAGATAGATAGAGAGTTTCCTGAAGGCGGCACATCGCAGAAGCAACCTCACACACACCAACTAATTGTTCAGCGCGAACGACAACGAATTGTCTCGGCCGGGGGACTGAACAAATCTTAACAACTGTTCAAGGAAAATCTGCAGGTGAAGCCATGCCGGGAAAGAGCTGAATCGAGTGCCTGCCTTGTTCTCCCCCGACTGAACAAGCAGAACCCACGAGCTCGTGCACAGGCCGCAGAATCCACGACCTCATTCATGCACAAGCAGCACAACAGGCTCTCTGGGAATTACTAGCAGAATCCACGAGCTCGAGCAATGCCTGCCTATTCACTCCTTTGTCGGGGTATCTGCACCGAGGAGCAAGCTCCGGCCTCCCAAATCCATATTTTCTCCACCTGCTCAAAGCACACGAAAACGAGAGAGTAAAACCGAACATCAACAGATCAAATCGACGCATCCGCGACCGAGACGGCGCCTTTCCGATCGGCGACATGGATAAGAGGAAGGGCCGCGCGGATCGGCCCCGGCGGGAAGGAGAAGGCGCAAACTGGATGGATTCCTGCAGGGACCTGTGGGGAATTCGTGGTGGAGGAGGAGGAGGCGGTGGCGGTGGCGGTGGAGGCGTCGCCGGTCGGATCGCTTCTCGGGGAACAGTGGGAGAGGAGGGTGGGTAGGTGAAGAAAGCGAAAATAATTAAACAGAAAATCTTTACTATTATATGAGAGTTGGTACTTGGTATCCTCTCCAGCAGGGGCGGAGCTGGAACATAAAGTTCCATGATGCATCATCACTTAAATCATACTACCTGATTGCACATTTTTCTACATAACCTGATGCATTAGCCTTATAAAATAAATAAATTACACTAAAAAAATTCTTCTACCCTGATGCATGTGCATGCACCTACACAGCTCCGCCCCTGCTCTCCAGGAAAAGTTTCAGCCGAGCGTGGTCCGCGAGTGATCGAGCGATCAAACGATTCTGCCTTCTTGCCTCTGTGGTCTTGCAAATCATAGACAATCATTCTAACCCTACCTCACGCAAAGGAACTGCGCCGCCTCCGCCGCCGCGTGCGACCCAGGCCGCCGGGCGCCGCCTCTGCCACCCCACGCCCCGGCCTCCCAGCTCTAGGCCATTGCTTTGCAGCGCCCTGCACAGCATCTTGCTGCCGCTTCCCTGACCTGTCCTCACCATCGCCCTGCACAGGAAGCCACACGCCCGCCGCCAGGGGACCATGAGGCCGACGCGAGGGAAGCATGAACGCCCGCCTACGCGGGATCATGCCACCGTCGCGGGGACCTGAACGTCCGCCGCCAGGGACCATGCGGCCAGCGCCACGGTAGCAGGCTGCCGCCACAGAAACTGCACGCCCGCCGTCAGGGGTCATGCGGCCAGCACCGCAGGAACCTGCACGCCCAGATCATGTGGCCAACGCCACGGCAGCCTGAGGCCACAGTCACAGCAACCTGAGGCCAGCCACGGAGGCCTGCACATCTTCTGAACAAAATTATAGGCATACGCAGACACATACGCAATGGAACCTCAGATTCATGCAACTTTACATTTGAGAAATGCAAGATGGGCAAAGATTATGAGACGGTTTGTGAGGGCCCTAATATATCTATTGCTTGATGTTGATTTGGGGTTTGTTAAATCATACGAAGGAGAAGTGTGCTCTGATGTGAACATTGGTTGGAGAGATCAGGCTTAAATCGATTTACATGTGGCCATGGAAAATAAGTTGGTGCCGTAGCACTGTGGTCGGATCAAATATTGTTTAATTTGAATTCATCCACAACCAAAATCATGTTTTTTTTTGTGTATTTATGCATTTGGCTATAACAAAGAGACAAACACCGACTATTTACGCTGCATTTCAGGGTAGTGGATACACAAAGTTGTGACCAAGATGCAACTTATTAGCTTATGCATGACTTTGGAAACCATGACATCTATCAGATTGTTTTACATGGTTGACCGTTCAAGGTTTGATGAATGGGTTGTCATCATGATGGCACAGAGGTACAAGCACCCGCCACGAGGACGTGATGCAGAGGCTCAAGTGGATGCTACAACATGGTGCCCTAAATGTTCAGAATCTACAGAACTTTTCTGCTGTGCTGATTTGTTTCTGCTCCATCGGATGCATTTCAAGTTTTAATGGCATGCATGCATGCAAATCCAGTTTTGTAATGGTTCATGGTTGTGCATTCATACACTATAAGCTTACTTAAATTTTGAGTCTGCCAGGTGCTGCTCTACAACGACATCAAGTGCAAGCCATGCTCGAACATTGTTCTTCAAGTCAGTGATTCTCAACACCACTTATTTGTTCTGCAAGTGATTGAGTCTCATGTCTAGAATCAGACATTTTTTCTTGCTTGCGTGTGTGCTGACTGGATGGAGTTTGGCAGGGCATGCATATCGTGCTTCAATGGCTGCCTGTTGTGTGCTGCTGATTTAGAGGGATTGAGCCGGATGTCGAGCTCTCCAGGTCCTTATGGACTGCTTTATTGACTGCCATGCTTGGATCAAGAGGTTGCTTGCTGGAGGAGACGCGGAGGCAACATGGGTAAGGGCAAGGTTATATATGATGATGTCTTCATGGAGAGAGTTGCTTTTATGGTGCAGCTATGGGGGTATGTAATCAAATCAACTCCAAATAATTAGCTCTTTCTTTAACACGTGAAATTCGCTTTGTTCTGGTTATAAGTGAACATGATGTTATAGCAATGCTTCTAAATTATGCATCTCCAGGATTTTCACGCACAAAATAATAGAAGTGCAAAGTCGAGGCTCAGCATGTGTGCAACATCATGGAGGAGTTGAAATCTTTAGAAGATAAACTAGGTATGGACTCATGTGTCCATAATCATCTTTCCTGCCTCACGCTGAAATGAGGAATCTTCAGGTCACAGATTTTTTGGGGCTAAAAGATGAAGGGGATCGTGTGCAGAAAACAAAAAAATTCCTAGCAACGATATCCTTAAACTAGCCAAGATCTACACTATGCAGATATAGAAGTACGGCGGAGATTGGAATACATACCCTCGTAGACCGAATAGCGGGGATTACGCTCCCGCACAAGCGTTGACAACGAAGACGACGTAGCCGACCTCTAGGTCGCGGAGAACTCGGCGCGACGAAGATGACCCCGAGGTCGGGTGGAGGAAGTAGGCCTCCGAGTACCGCTATCGCAGCACCTCGCAGGGTGTCACACACATACGGTGGAGACGACGGCCTCCGAAGCTCCAGTCCAGGACGAGCAGCGGAAGACTTGGACCGGAACACCAGCAACGCGACAGCGGGCTATGGTGGAAGAGATCCCCTCCTCTACTCGGCGCAACTCCGACAAAGGGAATCACGAGATCGAGAGAGAATTAGGAAATTAATTGGTGAATTAAAAAGCCAGGGGTGGCCCTTCTTATATAGGCTCCCAGGGGGGAGCCAACCTCCTCACCAGGCAATGTGGGACTATCCCCACATGTCTGGTGCGGCTCCATGGTGCGCCGGCCCCCTAGTGGGCCCCATTTGGCCCACTTGGGTCGGCCCCCATGCCCCCCACCGAATCCCCTTAAGGATTTTCCCCCTCTTGGGCCTTCTTTCGACCAGAAGGCCCATTTAGAGAAATCAGCCTAAATAAATTCGAAAATAAATATATAAAATCATATTTGCATATTAATTACACTAATTAATATCAAACATAATATATATAATTTATTCTAGCTCCGAAAACTCTTTCGGCGCTGCCCGATCTCCATCGGACCCCTCCCGGGACATTCCCGGTGATCTCTTTCCTTTCCGGTTGTCTTGTCGAAACCCCTTAAGTGTGTTACCCTAGCGGTTCGATATAATAACAGGTACGATCAAGACTCCTCTATGATCAACGACTAACTCGTAGGCCTGGACCCCATGAATTAATCCATGTGATATAACGAATGACTTTCATCTATCAAACCTGGATGTATAGTCTTAAACCCTTTGTCATGGCGATACTTAGCGTGTCCGAGCATCATTCTCAGATATCTCCATACCTAGCATGATCTCGTTACCGACATCGCTATCTTCTACTCGTCTATAATATTATGTCAGCTGGTGACCTAGTCACATGTTTGCAAACTAATTCGACATAATCTCACCGAGTGGGCCCTAGAGTATCTATCCGGCTATGCGGACTGACAAATCCCGTTGTTGACCCCTCGTCTCAACTACCCCCTTCCGATACCTAAAAGTATCACCTATCATTGTCACACTATATAAGATATGACGTTTGGTGCGATCAAAGTATCTTCCAGGGATAACAATAAGAGTTGATCTCACGGTTTTAAGGCGTAATGACTATGTCCTATAAATACTGGGTATGTCCATCACATCGTTACACCAAACGATATGACTTCCATTGCCGACCGGCGCCATGCCCTATGATCGGAAAACCTCGATCATCAATCGCGCAACGAAACTAGTCTTAGTAGAGGCTACTAGGGACCTGGTTTGTTTATCTACCACACCTGTATTAATGTTTTCGCTTAATACAGTTATAGCATGGTATAAAACATATAATGAAAGATTTGGGATACTGCCAATAAACTATGTTTATTAAGTGCCTCTAGGGCATATTCCCTTCAGTCTCCCACTTGCACTAGAGTAACACTTAATCTAGTTTACAACTTGGTAAAAGCTCAACACCCATAGCATCTTGGTGCATGCTCGCCTCGTGGAAGAGGAATACAGTCAATAGGTCTCACACATTGAGACCTATATGTGCTTTGCAATACTTCTATGTCACCTAGTTTGACATGATCCTGTATCTTACGATGACAGTGAAATATATCCTAGTGGATGGAGTGAGACTCGAGCATTCGCGTAGCATGCGCCTTAAAAGTCTAAGAGATCTATTAAGGGGACCACCTACGCTCGGAAAACTGCTCAGTCCAATCACACTTGCTACTTCTAAAGTTGTGATATATTTCTATACCTATGTAGATTATGTGACAGTGCATTCATATGTGACTTCGCAAACTAACCATGTTTTTCTTCAAAATAAAGGACATCTCCTATATGAGATTTCTAGTTGTATGGGTCAGTGTAATAACTTGCATCATCGTAACCGCTTTACGGCAAGTTGCCATTCCACTCTTACCCGTTACTAGAAAACCTATCTTCAGTTCTCATAGACACTGAAGAATAAACTTAACGTTTGTTCATTGATCCACACAAGGATCACTCTAGAACTTGTTCTTCAACCAAGAACTCGGGTCACACCAAGTCGAGCTTTCAGCCTGATAGACTCTATGTGTGATACATAGAGAATGTCGAACATCATTTTCTATCACTGAAAAAGTCAAGATAAACTTAATATTTTACCTAGTCAAGCAAGAACCTTTTTCTTTGCTTGTCCTATTCTGAAAACACTTCAGAATCTTGACTTAGGAAATATTCCGACCTAATGTTATTAAGCCCCTTCTGATCTATACAATTATAAATCGTATGCCTAATACTCCTAACTTCATTTCATAGGAAATTTAATCACTTAAATAATCATTTACACTCTACTAGAGGATCTGTGTCATTCAATATGCCGTTACATACAAAATCACGAATGACACCTAGCTCCCACTCAAATATGCCTTCCGCATATAAGATCAAGGAAAAACTACTTAGCTCACACTCAAATATGCCTTCCGCATATAAGATCAAGGAAAGCTACTTTGCTCCCACTCACTTCTTTGCAAATGTAGGTTTCTTCAATTATTTTGGATAACTCCAAAATCCTCTGATCACACTATTAAAATGAAGATTCCAGCTCCGATATGCTTGCTTCAGCCCATGAATGGACAACTGAAGTTCACATACATGTTTAGCATCCTCAGGATCACCAACTCTTTCTTAATGACACTTTTAAGAAACATGGTTTCCTTATCCATCTATCAATTTCTCATTCAAAATTATAGTTATTGCTAAATGATCCAGAATAGATTTAGGCTTCGCCACTTGAGACAAACTCTCATGTGGTCTGTCGGAACTGTTTCACGACAAATCGAATCTGCTCAATGTCTACTCTCTCATAAAATTCCATATACTATTAACATCCTAGATGCCATCAAGAAGATCTCCCAAGTCAATACCTGGTAATCGTATATGGATTTTATTTCGGATCACAAATGACTCATAGCCATTTCTCGGACCTAGGTTCACCATCTCTTCTTTGTAGTTCGTAGGTCTATCATATTCCATTAATATGACCTTCATAGCAAGATTTTCGTAACACACAGTGTGGAACACAACCTCGTATGCCTACGCTCTTAGTATGAGCTCAGAACATCATGATTTTGAATCATCAGCTTTTTCAAGTTGTGGAGCCTGACACCGAAAACACTTTCGATTGCGCCACTCTGATGTCTGGAGAGGAAGTTCACCAACTTCGTCTTGCTCTACTTTCTTTCTCACTTATACCCTCGGACAAGAAACTATTTCTTTCGCAAGGTATATCCCGGCAAATATTTTGCCTATGTCGTGAGACATGTACCCAACCAACTCTTTAGGTAGGGTATACTACAAAGATTAATCCATTTTAGGTTCGATTACACCGAAACACTAAATTGCTGAAACGACAATCCAGGCTAAAAGCCATGCCATCACTCGTATGGTATTGTCTCCATGGATTCAAATGGTTTCCCTATTTGCTAACGTGAGTGTTTACGTTTCTACCATATGACTCTAATGATCACAATAATTCGGTAAGAGATTTATTTACCACACACTATCCGATAGGGTGCAATTACGACGTCCTAACACACCATAACACTATGGTGTTCCATGCGACGTAATTTGTGGAACTCTTCTCACAAGTCTTCCAATGATGTGCCAACATTATAACTCAAATTTTTATTTCCTCGATTTGCATCGAGGGAATTTGATTTTCTTGTTAAGTTTATTTCCTACTTCATTCTGGACTTGCTTGATTGAATCAAAATTTCCAGGCCAACATTCCCCGAGTGGGTATCCATATATCTATTCGAATGTTCATGAAGTCTATGAAATAAAGACTTCCACTACACGTTAAAGTACTTCATTTATTCACATACACCGAAATGCACGATTCTCAACAAGCTATACTCAAAACGTTCAGTGAAGTTCACGAAATAAAGGTCTCCACTACCTATCAATTACTTCATTGAACCACATACATCTCTATGTATGACTATCAATAAGTTATATGCCCGCTTTCCGAAAACGGTGTCACAGTTATTTGGCAAGTGTCAAAAGATCAAATCTTAGCACTTGTAGGTTCATCAGGTATGGAGCTAATGCATTGACTATAACATTGACATGACTAAACGGTAGTGCCACACATATGTGGTGTCTTTATTAAGTTTGTATCCTTTGGTATTAATATTATGAATGTGGGAGCTTCTACCATCTAAATTCAAATCGGCATATGATCATTACTTCATAAATATAGGACACCAAATTTGTCACTATCATGTATGAACAAGTGTCTCGCTAGAGGAGACACACTTGTAAAGATCATACTAACAGACGATCATAAAGAATTTATTCAAATGGTAGATCTAGAGGGAGAGTGTCTATGGCCATCACAACAACTTGACTGTCATTATCAACACGCAATGTCGCCTCATCCTTTCAAGCTACTCAAGCAGTAAACCTGGTTTTCACAAAACATGACTAGTTCAAAACTTAGTCGCTACTGCGATTACTTGCTTAGCTAAAACATTCATAACATGTATATCATATATTCACCATCATCATCGATGACTTCCGGTGATCTGTTTCATCTTCTTGATACTTCCACCGTAATCAAGAACCATGAAGGTGAACGATTCCCCTTGCATGACATAGTCTATGACAGAGGATTTGCACTTGGCAACGATGTCTGTCATCCAGTGATTGAGCTGAGCGAGGCGTCTCAATGTTCATTAAGTATGAACATATGTCATTAAGTATGACCGCCACGTGCTCCCTCAATGTGTGTATTCTCTTCCATCTTGGTTGAGAAGACAATCAATCAACGTACTGATAAACTTCATCAACCCAACGTTTGGGGTACCCCGAGTTTAGCGACCATATCATATGTTCGCGATCTAAAAACTCGTACCCACCGTTGGTTCTCTATGGCAGAGATCATAGCATGCACTGGACTATGATGATATCATCCGCATAAAATCTGATAATCCAAATTATCTTTTGTTAGCGGAATCTCCGGGTTTATCTCTTAGCGGATATTGTAACACAAAGAGCTAACGGTTTAAACAAGGAGTATCCTCAAGCTAAAGTATAAAACTATGAAGTTTGGACCCAACCTTTTAAGTTTCTCAATCGCAGGAGTGCGCCTAATTTGAAAAGATGCTATCACAATGGTTAATATCTACAAAGGTTTGCAAAACAGATTCTGTTCATTATATTCTGAGTTCTATTATTTTAGAAAATAACTATCCGAACTCCCACTTAAACGAACATCCCACCTGGTCGTTTAAGCGATTACACAACCCCCATCCATTGCACCACCCCTCATCATCAGAGCCGGTGGCACAACTTCAAGAGTAGACAAATGTCCGCCACACCAATTTTGTGACTCGTGCTCGACCTTTCGGTCTCCCTGTTCCGAGGTCATATTTCTGAATATGCTAGGCTCGCCACCAAAAACCTCCACGCTGACACTTGTGCAACATGGCTTACACCCACTGTATGCAAACGACGAGATGTCTGACACCCGATCATCACGGCCTGCCTCATAACGTAGAACTTTCTTGGTGGTGCGCGTTGGAGGGAGAACACTAGTGGTATTTTGAAGGGATTATCTTATATAGCTACCGCCGTGTAACTAATATATACCATATATACAATCACACAATATAAGATGCACACAAAATATTAAATGTAATGAAATGTGATATAGTCCATTGCGCCATGGTATTCTTGGCGCCCGCAGTTTATAAACAATTTAATAAACCTACCTTGACCATATCACATAACCCCTGCAAAATAAAGTTAGACGCTTCTACTTTATCTTTTGCATATTTTACGTGGCTTGGGGCTGTCGTAAATAGAACCGCTTCATACCTACGAACCTTATGACCACAACAACGATCCAATAATTGCATGTTTAAGCATCCCTTTCGGGCCCTCCATTGAAAATGCAAAGCCAACTAAAGAGAGAGAAACAGGCACCCGCCAGCCACAGATACGATACAAGACGTATGTCAGTAGTGGAACAAGTCTCGCGTAAGCGTACGCGTAAAGTCGGTCCGGGCCGCTTCATCAACTCGATGCCGCTGGAATCACAAGTGCACGCTAGAGGGTAGCAAATAACAGGAACGGTGCCCCCTTGCAGAACACGGGTTCTAACAGCGTACAACTATATCTACGATAGATCGGGTCTGATACCACTGAAGGGGATTGTGTGCATAAAACAAAAAATTTCCTAGCAACGATATCCTTAAACTAGCCAAGATCTACACTATGCATATATAGAAGTACGGCGGAGATCGGAATACATACCCTCGTAGACCGAATAGCGGGGATTACGCTCCCGCACAAGCGTTGACGACGAAGACGACGTAGCCGACCTCTAGGTCGCGGAGAACTCGGCGCGACGAAGACGACGAAGATGACCCCGAGGTCGGGTGGAGGAAGTAGGCCTCCGAGTACCGCTAGCGCAGCACCTCGCAGGGCGTCACACACATACGGTGGAGACGACGACCTCCGAAGCTCTAGTCCAGGACGAGCAGCGGAAGACTTGGACCGGAACACCAGCAGCGCGGCAGCGGGCTATGGTGGAAGAGATCCCCTCCTCTACTCGGCGCGACTCCGACAAAGGGAATCACGAGATCGAGAGAGAATTAGGAAATTAATTGGTGAATTAAAAGGACAGGGGTGCCCCTTTTTATATAGGCTCCCAGAGGGGAACCAACCTCCTCACCAGGCAATGTGGGACTATCCCCACATGTCTGGTGCGGCTCCATGGTGTGCCGGCCCCCTAGTGGGCCCCATTTGGCCCACTTGGGTCGGCCCCCATGCCCCCCACCGAATCCCCTTGAGGATTTTCCCCCTCTTGGGCCTTCTTTCGACCAGAAGGCCCATTTAGAGAAATCAGCCTAAATAAATTCGAAAATAAATATATAAAATCATATTTGCATATTAATTACACTAATTAATATCAAACATAATATATATAATTTATTCTAGCTTCGAAAACTCTTTCGGTGCTGCCCGATCTCCATCGGACCCCTCCCGGGACATTCCCGGTGATCTCTTTCCTTTCCGGTTGTCTTGTCGAAACCCCTTAAGTGTGTTACCCTAGCGGTTCGATATAATAACATGTACGATCAAGACTCCTCTATGATCAACGACTAACTCGTAGGCCTGGACCCCATGAATTAATCCCTGTGATATAACGAATGACTTTCATCTATCAAACCTGGACGTATAGTTTTAAACCCTTTGTCATGGCGATACTTAGCGTGTCCGAGCATCATTCTCAGATATCTCTATACCTAGCATGATCTCGTTACCGACATCGCTATCTTCTACTCGTCTATGATATTATGTCAGCTGGTGACCTAGTCACATGTTTGCAAACTCATTCGACATAATCTCACCGAGTGGGCCTAGAGTATCTATCCGGCTATGCGGACTGACAAATCCCGCTGTTGACCCCTCGTCTCAACTACCCCCTTCCGATACCCATAAGTATCACCTATCATTGTCACACTATATAAGATATGACGTTTGGTGCGATCAAAGTATCTTTCAGGGTTAACAATAAGAGTTGATCTCACGGTTTTAAGGCGTAATGACTATGTCCTATAAATACTCGGTATGTCCATCACATCGTTACACCTAACGATATGACTTTGATTGCCGACCGACGCCATGCCCTATGATCGGAAAACCTCGATCATCAATCGTGCAACGAAACTAGTCTTAGTAGAGTCTACTAGGGACATGGTTGTTTATCTACCACACCTGTATTAATGTTTTCGCTTAATACAGTTATAGCATGGTATAAACATATAATGAACGATTTGGGATATTGCCAATAAACTATGTTTATTAAGTGCCTCTAGGGCATATTCCCTTCAAAAGATTCCAGTGTTGTTCCATTGTAGTAGATGCAATTTTCCATTTCATGTATCAGATTCAGTCACTTGCATGCATACACATTGAGAGATCTCCAGATATGCATTTTATGTCAATTTTCATTAAGAAAAATATTGTTACAGTGTTATTTCGTTTTTGTTTCCAGGACACGGAAGCAAGAGCCTTCATAAGGTCTACCGTGATAACTTTTCCAAACAGTTTACAAAGTCCATATTTTGTCTAAGGTTCATTTGCTTGGAATCATATATATGCTACATCGTGCTATTGAATTTGGATTGCGCGGGTTTTGTAATTTTGTGACTGAAAACTCTTTGATCACTGTGAACAAATAAGTGAACTGAGGTAAATAACTATTTTTCTTCTTTTTGTCGAGTTAGCTTCGTGAACTCTTATATTTATTACATTTGTTTGTCAAACATATTATTAGTTTTTCTATGAATCCTTACTATGTTTTCTATCCACACTAGTTTTCTTCTTTTCTAAGATGCCTCCACCACCACTGTGAGCTCAGGCAACTATCGCCTTTCCTCTGTCATCCACCACCGTGTGCTCAGCTCCTTTCCTCACACCGACTCTCATGTTCGTCTTCAGGTCGTTGGCGCCGCAGCAGCCATGTACCCATTTGGTGAACTCAGTGCCAGTCATTCTTACTTCTTTTATGTAGGAAAGTTGTACTACTACCTTTGTGATGTACAATTGCATGTTTTAATTGAGTGAGCACTATCATTGTGAAATTTCATGCAAGATACTCTACCAATTGAGGGGGCATCCAATTGAGGGGGCATCATAAAATAGTAACGGCAATGGCAGTGTTCCATGGGCACAATGTACAAATACTTTTTTCGTGATAAATCTTGTGCTTCAAGTATTTGGCACATCATGATTCTCAAAAATAAATATAATTGCACTTCATTATTGTTTGTTTGTAGTGTTGTTCAAATATTTTCAAAATATTTTCTTCCACCTTGATTGAATGTACATATATTTTGACTTTGACCAATGTAGGAGCCACAACAAGAACTAGGTGCGAGAAGATCTGTTGTAGGGGAAAGTAGCACTCTTGTAATAGATTTTCCCTCACCTCGGATGTTCTTCTTAATATCAAGCCGCTCTTTGTAATTAGAGTAAAGGAAATTTGTGTGGTGCATGCATAGAGAAAGTTCACATATTGGCGACATAATATTTTGTGACATATTCATACATAATACACATATTGTTGTTGGTACACCCATTCATAAAATAAAATTTTGGTTACTCATTTCTCTATATATTGCTTATCAACCGTAGCAACGCATGGGCATTCAACTAGTGAGGTGGTAATAACGCTCCAGGTCATATTAAAAACGGGTTTGCTAATTCTAAATTGAGAATTAACTAAATATCTCAACCAATTGAAAAACAACTAATATCTCAATCGCATACTTAGCATTGAGACTTTGTCCTGATTCGTGATGGAAATATGGCATGATAGTTAAACACGACAAAGAACTGTGTGCAACTAAAAAATTATGCTTGTCAACTAATTTAGCTGTTGGAATTTTTCTTACTTCGTGTGTGAGACACACAGATTTATAGTTCATTCTTAGTCGACTCCTTCATTGTTAGATTTGCACGCGTCGTCATTCATGCTAAACGAAGAGTTGCACGTGAGTTGGCAAGCGACCGAGTTTTACTTTAATCGTATTCGACTTAGCATGAGACAATCCTTATTACTAGAAAAGATTCGGTCTAATGCATAAACTTATCCCATATGTGCATTTTGATGGGAAATGGTCAAAGTGGGCCAAATCGAGCCAATGTGGCATGCCACTTATGGTCAAATGTATAATTTGATACATGTTTCTTATGTATTTGCGAGCCAATGTGGAATGCCACGTGATAGTAGTAGTAGAATTCTCATAAAAACTGCACAAATTTTAAAGTGCATCGAAGGTTGTGATTAGAGGGGAAAATTGTGGGTGTTAATTCCACCTGGTTAGTACACCTCTTACGTCATTTTCTAGATCTGATATGAATCTAATCACATTAGATGCTGCGCTTACAAATTCAAGCAAAAGAACTTCACCGAAAGCATAGGAGCCACTTGGATTTAGCAACTCTACGTTTTCCAACACTCCGCCCACTTTAATACTCTAATAAAATGAGCGACCAACGTGGACCGGTCCGCTCAATGCCACTCTTGTTGCGCTTTTTGTACACTTTCATGTGAAACCATATGTGTCTCTACTCTGGTCCGCGCGAATGGTGCCATCCAAACTCATATTGCACCATGTGTTGCAAAGCAAGATATCCTCCTTCACGGTGTAGTTTGCCGACCTCCCCTTCGGTGCCTCAATCATTCCCTCTCCCTTCTCGTCAAAATGCTCCTCCTCTTACGTGTTGCTTGAAGGGAATATGCCCTAAACACACTTAATAAACATAGTTTATTGGTTATGTTCCAATTGTTCATTATGTGGTTTATATCATGCTATAAGTGTATTAAGCGGAAACATTAATACATGTGTGGTAGATAAACAACCAGGTCCCTATTACCCTCTACTGAGACTAGTTTCGTTGCGCGATTGGTGATCGAGATTTTCCGATTATAGGGCATGACGCCGGTCGGCAATGGAAGTCATGTCATTGGTTGAACAATGTGATGGACATACGCAGTATATATAGGACATAGTCATTACGCCTTAAGACCGTGAGATCAACTCTTATTGTTATTCCTGGAAGATACTTTGATTGCACCAAACGTCATATCTTATTTAGTGTGACAATAACGGTGATACTTTTGGGTATCAGAAGGGGGTAGTTGAGACGAGGGGTCAACATCGAGATTTGTCAGTCCGGACACGCTAAGTATCGCCATGACATCGAGATCATGCTAGGTATGAAGATATCTGAGAATGATGCTCGGACACGATAAGTATCGCCATGACAAAGGGTTTAAGACTAGACGTCCAGGTTTGATAGATGAAAGACATTCGTTATATCACAAAGATTAATTCATGGGGTCCAGGCCTACGAGTTAGTCATTGATCGGAGAGGAGTCTCGATCATGTCTGTTATTATATCGAACCGCTAGGGTAACACACTTAAGGGGTTTCGACAAGACAACCGGAAAGAAAAGAGATCATCGGGAACGTCCCGGGAATGGTCCGATGGAGATCGGGCAGCGACGAAATAGTTTTCGGAGGTAGAATAAATTATATATAATATGTTTGATATTAATTAGTGTAGTTAATGTTTAAATATGATTCTATATATTTATTTTCAAATTTATTTAGGCTGATTTTGCTAAATGCGCTTCTGGTCAAAAGAAGGCCCATAGGGGGGAAAAACCCTCAAGGGGAAATTCGGTGGGGGGCTTGGCCGGCCTAGCTGGGCCAAATCGGGCCCACCTAGGCCGGCGCACCCTCCCTAGCCGCACCAAGGCATGTGGGATAGTCCCACATTGCCTGGCTAGGGAGGTTGGCTCCCCCCGGGAGCCTATATAAGAAGGGGCACCCCTGGCCTTTTAATTCACCAATTAATTCCCCAATTCTCTCTCGATCTCGTGATTCCCTTTGTCGGAGTTGCGCCGAGTTGAGAGGGAGATCTCTTCCACCATAGCCCGATGTCGCGCTACTGGTGTTCTGGTCCAAGTCTTCCGCTGCTCGTCCTTTACTGGAGCTTCGGAGGCCGTCGTCTCCACCGTATGTGTGTAACGCACTGCGAGGTGTTGCGGTAGCGGTGCTCGGAGGCCTACTTCCTCTACCCGACCTCGAGGTCATCTTCGTATTCATCGTTGCGCCGAGTTCTTCACGACCTAGAGGTCGGCTACGTCGTCTTCGTCGTCAACGCTTGTGCGGGAGCGTAATCCCCGCTATTCGGTCTACGAGGGTATGTATTTCGATCTCTGCCGTACTCCTATATCTGCATAGTATAGATCTTCGCTAGTTTAAGGATATCGTTGCTAGATTTTTTTTTGTTTTCTGCATGCGATCCCCTTCAGTGGTATCAGAACCGATCTATCGTAAATATAGCTGTTCGCTGTTAGAACCCGTGTTCTGCAAGGAGGCACCGTTCCTATTATTTGCTACCCTCTAGCGTGCACTTGTGATTCCAGCGGTATCGAGTTGAAGAAGCGACACATACCGACTTTACGCGTACGCTTACGCGAGACTAGTTCCACTACTGACATACGTCTTGTACCGTATCTGTGGCTGGCGGGTGTCTGTTTCTCTCTCTAGTTGGTTTGCATTTTCAATGGAGGGACCGAAAGGGGAGCTTAAATATGCAATTATTGGATCGTTGTTGTTTTCAAAAGGTTCGTAGGTATGAAGCGGTTCTATTTACGACAACCCAAGCCACGTAAAATATGCAAAAGATAAAGTAGAAGCGTCTAACTTTATTTTGCAGGGGCTATGTGATATGGTCAAGGTAGGTTTATTAAATTGTTTATAAACTACGGGCGCCAAGAAGACCATGGCGTAATGGACTATATCACATTGCATTACATTTGATGTTTTGTGTGCATATTATATTGTGTGATTATATATATTAGTATATATTAGTTACGCGGCGGTAATTATATAAGATGATCCCTTCCAAAATACCACTAGTGTTCTTCCTCCAACGAGCATCACCAAGAAAGTTCTACGTTATGAGGCAGGCCATGACGATCGGGTGTCAGACATATCGTCGTTCGCATACGGTGGGTGTAAGCCATGTTGCACAAGCGTCAGCGTGGAGGTTATTGTGGCGAGCCTAGCATGTGCAGATATGGCCTCATAACACGGAGGCCGAAAGGTCGAGCATGAGTCATAGAGTTGTTGTGATTGACAATTGTCTACCCTTGAAGTTTTGTTGCCGGCTCTGACAATGAGGGGTTGTGCAATGGATGGGGGTCGTGTAATCGCTTAAACGACCAGGAGGGATGTTCGTTTGAGTGGGAGTTCGGATAGTTATTTATTAAAATACTAGAACTCAAAATATAATGAACAAAGTCTGTTTTGCAAACCTTTGTAGATATTAACCAATGTAATAGCATCTTTTAAAATTAGGCGCATTCCTTTGATTGAGAAACTTAAAAGGTTGGGTCTAAACTTCATAGTTTTATACTTTACCTTGAGGATACTCCTTGTTTAAACCGTTAGATCTTTGTGATACAATACCCGCTAGGAGATAAACCCGGAGATTCCGCTAACAAAAGATAATTTGGATTATCAGGTTTTTGTGCGGATGATATCATCATAGTCCAGTGCATGCTGTGATCTCTGCCAAAGAGAACCAACGGTGGGTATGAGTTATTAGATCGCGAACATATGAGATAGTCGCTAAACTCGGGGTACCCTAAAGTTGGGTTGATGAAGTTTATCAGTACGCTGACTGGTTGTCTTCTCATACAA
This sequence comes from Poa annua, assembly GCA_026929855.1. Lineage (NCBI taxonomy): Eukaryota > Viridiplantae > Streptophyta > Magnoliopsida > Poales > Poaceae > Poa > Poa annua. Next base: position 121,078,385 of record CM049428.1, read on the forward strand.
AATGGAAGAGAATACACACATTGAAGGAGCACGTGGCAGTCATACTTGATGACATATGGTCATACTTGATGAACATTGAGACGCCTCGCTCAACTCGATCACTGGATGACAGACGCTGTTGCCAGGTGCAAATGCTTTGTCATAGACTATGTCATGCAAAGGGGAATCATTCATCTTTAAGGTTCTTGATTACGTTGGAAGTATCAAGAAGATGAAACAGATCTCTGGAAGTCATCGTTGATGATGGTGTATATATTATATACATGTTATGAATGTTTTAGCTAAGCACGTACTCGCAGTAATGACTAAGTTTTTGATACTAGTCATGTTTTATGAAAACCAGGTTTACTGCTTGAGTAGCTTGAAAGGATGAGACGACATTGCGTGTTGATAATGGCAGACAAATTGTTGTGATTGCCGTAGACACTCTCCCTTTAGATCTACCATTTGGATAAATTCTTTATGATCGTCTGTTAGTATGATCGTTATAAGTGTGTCTCCTCTAGCGAGACACTTTTTCATATATGTTAGTGACAAATTCGTTGTCCTATATTTATGAAGTAATGATCATATGCCGATTTGAATTTAGATGGTAGAAGCTTCCACATTTATAATATTAATGCCAAAGGATACAAACTTAATAAAGACACCACATACGTGTGGCACTACCGTTTAATTCATGTCAATGTTATAGTCAATGCATTAGCTCCATACCGGAGGGATCTACAAGTTCTTAGATTTGATCTTTTGACACTTGCAAAATAACTATGACACCGTTCTCGGAAAACGTTCATATAACTTATTGATAGCCATGCATATAGATGTATGTGGTTCAATGAAGTAATTGACGGGTAGTGGAAACCTTTATTTCGTGAACTTCACTGAACGTTTTGAGTATAGCTTGTTGAGAATCGTGCATATGGGTGTATGTGAATCAATGAAGTACTTTAACGTGTAGTGGAAGTATTTATTTCATAGATTTCATGAATATTCGAGTAGATATATGGATATCCACTCAGCGAATGTTGGTCTGGAAATTTTGATTCGATCAAACAAGTTTAGAATGAAGTAGGGAATAAACTTAACAAGAAAATCAAATTCCCACGATACAGATCGAGTAAGTAAAGATTTGAGTTATAATGTTGGCGCATCATTGGAAGACTTGTGAGAAGAGTTCCACAAATTACGTCGCATGGAACACCATAGTGTTATCGTATGTTAGGACGTCGTAATTGCACCCTATCGGATAGTGTGTGGTAATCTCTTACCGAATTATTGTGATCATTAGAGTCATATGGTAGAAACGTAACATTCACGTTAGGTAATAGGGAAACCATTTAAATCCATGGAGACAATACCATATGAGTAATGGCATGGCTTTTAGCCTGGATTGTCGTTTCAGCAATTTAGTGTTTCGATGTGATCAAACCTAAAATAGATTAATCTTTGTAGTGTACCGTACCTAAAGAGTTAGTTGGGTACATGTCTCACGACATAGGCAAAATTGTTGCCGGGATATACCTTGCGAAAGAAATAGTTTCTTGTCCAAGTGTATAAGTGGGAAAGAAAGTAGAGCAAGACGAAGTTGATGAACTTTCTCTCTAGACATCAGAGTGGCGCAACCGAAAGTGTTTTCGGTGTCATGCTCCACAGCTTGAAATAAGCTGATGATATAAGATCATGATGCTCTGAGCTCATACTAAGAACGTAGGCGTACGAGGTTGTGTCTCACACTGTGTGTTACGGCAATCTTGTTATGAAGGTCATGGAACATGACAGACCTACGAACTACGAAGAAGAGATGGTAGACCTAAGTATGAGAAATGGCTATGAGTCATATATGATCCGAAATAAAATCCATGTACGATTATCAGGTATTGACTTGGGAGATCTTCTTGATGGCATCTAGGATGTTAATAGAATATGGAATTTTATGAGAGAGTAGACACTGATAAGGATCGATTTGTCGTGAAACAGTTCCGACATATTCAAAAGTTGACCACAATGAGATTTTGTCTCAAGTGGTGAAGCCTAAATCTATTCTGGATCGTCTAACAATTACTATAATTTCGAATGAGAAATTGAAAGATGGATAAGGAAACCATTTTTCTTAATAGTGTCATTAAGAAAGAGTTGGTGATCCTGAGTATGCTAAACATGCATGCGAACTTCAGTTGTCCATTCATGGGCTGAAGCAAGCATAACGGAGCTAGAATATTCACTTTGATAATGTGATCAAAGGATTTTGGAGTTGTCCAAAATAGTTGAAGAACCCTGCATTTGCAAAGAAGTGAGTGGGAGCAAAGTACCTTTTTCTTGATCTTATGTGCGGAAGGCATATTTGAGTGGGAGCTAAGTAGCTTTTCCTTGATCTTATATGCGGAAGGCATATTTGAGTGGGAGCTAGGTGTCATTCGTAATTTTGTATGTAACGACATATTAAATGACACAGATCCTCTAGTAGAGTGTAAATGATTATTTAAGTGATTAAATTTTCTATGAAACGAAGTTAGGAGTATTAGGCATCCGATTTATAATTGTATAGATCGTAAGGGGCTTAATAACATGAGGTCGGAATATTTTCTAAGTTAAGATTCTGAAGTGTTTCAGAATAGAACAAACAAAGAAGACTGTTCTTGCTTGTATGACTAGGTAAAATATTAAGTTTATCTTGACATATTCAGTAATAGCAAATGATGTTCGACATTATCTATGTATCAGACATAGATGCTATCGAAAGCTCGACTTGGTGTGACCCGAGTTCTTGGTTGAAGAACAGGTTCTAGAGTGATCCTTGTGTGGATCAATGAAAAAACGTTAAGTATATTTTTCAGTGTCTATGAGAACTGAAGATATGTTTTCTAGTAAAGGATAAGAGTGGAAAGACAACTTGCCGTAAAGCGGTTACGATGATGCAAGTTATGACACTGACCCATACGACTAGAAATCTCATAGGAGATGTCCTTTATTTTGAAGAAAGACATGGTTAGTTTGCGAAGTCGCATATGAATGCACTGTCGCATAATCTACATAGGTATAGAAATATATGACAACTTCAGAAGTAGAAAGTGTGATTGGATTGAGCAGTTTTTCGAGCGTATGTGGTTCCCTTAATAGATCTCTTAGATTTTTAAGGCTCATGCTAACGCGAATGTTCGAGTCTCACTCCATCCACTAGGATATATTTCACCGTCATCGTAAAGATACGGGATGATGTCAAACTAGGTGACATAGAAGTGTTGCAAATCACATATATGTCTCAATGTGTGAGATCTATTGACTGTATTCCTCTTCCACGAGGCGAGCAAGCACCAAGATGCTATGGGTGTTGAGCTTTTACCAAGCTGTAAACTAGATTAAGTGTTACTCTAGTGCAAGTGGGAGACTGAAAGGAATATGCCCTAGAGGCACTTAATAAACATAGTTTATTGGTTATGTTCCAATTGTTCATTATGTGTTTTATACCACGCAATAATTGTATTAAGCGGAAACATTAATACATGTGTCGTAGATAAACAACCAGGTCCCTAGTAGCCTCTGCTAAGACTAGTTTCGTTGCGCGATTGATGATCGAGGTTTTCCCATCTTAGGGCATGACGCTGGTCGGCAATGTAAGTCATGTCGTTGGTTGAACGATGTGATGGACATACCCAGTATTTATAGGACATAGTCATTACGCCTTAAAACCGTGAGACCACCTCTTATTGTTATTCCTGGAAGATACTTTGATTGCACCAAACGTCATATCTTATTTAGTGTGACAATAACGGTGATACTTTTGGGTATCGGAAGGGGGTAGTTGAGACGAGGGGTCAACAATGGGATTTGTCAGTCCGCATAGCCGGATAAATACTCTACGACCCACTCGGTGAGATTATGTCAAATGAGTTTGCAAACATGTGACTATGTCACCAGCTGACATAATATCATAGATGAGTAGAAGATAGCGATGTCGGTAACGAGATCATGCTAGGTATGGAGATATCTGAGAATGATGCTCGGACACGCTAAGTATTGCCATGACAAAGGGTTTAAGACTAGACGTCCAGGTTTGATAGATGAAAGTAATTCGTTATATCACAGAGATTAATTCATGGGGTCCAGTCATACGAGTTAGTCATTGATCAGAGAGGAGTCTCGATCATGTCTGTTATTATATCGAACCACTAGGGTAACATGGTTAAGGGGTTTCGACAAGACAACCGAAAAGGAAAGAGATCACCGGGAACGTCCCGGGAATGGTCCGATGGAGATTGGGTAGTGACGAAATATTTTTCGGAGCTAGAATAAATTATATATAATATATTTGATATTTATTAGTGTAATTAATGTTTAAATATGATTTTATATATTTATTTCCGAATTTATTTAGACTGATTTCTCTAAATTGGCCTTCTGGTCAAAAGAATGCCCATAGGGGGGGAAAACTCTCAAGGGGAAATTCGGCGGGGGGCTTGGCCGGCCTAGCTGGGCTAAATGGGGCCTACCTAGGGCCGGCGCACCCTCCTTAGCCGCACCAAGGCATGTGGGATAGTCCCACATTACCTGACTAGTGAGGTTGGCTCCCCCAGGAGCCTATATAAGAAGGGGTACTCACGGCCTTTTAATTCACCAATTAATTTACCAATTCTCTCTCGATCTCGTGATTCCCTTTGTCGGAGTTGCGCCGAGTTGAGAGGGGGATCTCTTCCACCATAGCCCGCTGCCGCGCTGCTGGTGTTCCGGTCCAACTCTTCCGCTGCTCGTCCTGGACTGGAGCTTCGGAGGCCGTCGTCTCCACCATATGTGTGTAACGCCCTGCGAGGTGCTGCGCTAGCGGTGCTCGGAGACCTACTTCCTCCACCCGACCTCGAGGTCATATTCGTCGTCATCATCGCGTCGAGTTCTTCGCGACCTAGAGGTCGGCTACGTCGTCTTCGTCGTCAACGCTTGTGCGGGAGCGTAATCCCCGCTATTCGGTCTACGAGGGTATGTATTCCGATCTCTGCCGTATTTCTATATCTGCATAGTATAGATCTTGGCTAGTTTAAGAATATCGTTGCTAGGAATTTTTTTGTTTTCTGCATGGGATCCCCTTCATTGTTACCTCCAATATTCATGGTCTCAAGGAATGTGTCGTCATCCCCTCCAATACCTAAGCTCCGTGGAATTACAGCGCTCCAAAGACGTCCACTTGGCAAGATGTGTATGGTTCCTTGCAAACCGTCCTTCAGCGTGGGTGTGGGGCCTTTGGTCGGTCTGTTCCCATTTTGCATCGCCGGGTTGGACTAGTGAAAGGTTGGCCTTCGCGAAGGTCTATTTCGTGGTCCCGCGCGTGAGCTGCTGTCGCCACGTGGACACCAAAATTAACCAAGCGGTCCCGCGCATGACCAGATCCAGATTCAAATACAGATTTAGATCTGGATCTATTGTTAGATTTGTACAAAGCACAAACTAGATAGTATAACAACGCAGAACGGGATGTACATCAACACAGACCGGACTGTACAACAACGCAGACCGGGTTGTACAACAACACATATCAGTTTGTACGTACAACAACACTGACCGGGTTGTATAACAACCCAGACCGCGTTGTACAGCAACACAAACCGGCTTGTAGAACAACACACAGACCGGGTTGTACAACAACATAAACCAGGTTCTACAACAATACATAACATATTGTACATACAACTACATTTGGGTTGTACGAACAACTATACCTAGCAGGTTGTACGTACAATTCTAAAATTTAGTTTGTACGTACGACTAAACTTAGGTTGTGCAAACCATACACAATCAGAAGTATAATTTTTTTTTGGTTGAAACCTATCAATATGCGATCTAGTTTTGAAGATCTCGACATGAGGAGTTTAAAAGTGAAAATGGTTCGTAAATCGGATAAACGATTCTCAAGATATTTTGTTTTCAAACACGAATCTCAAAATAAATGCATGTACAGCCCACTGCCCACCACCAAGGAGCCGCCACTTGTCACCGCGTAGAAAAAATGTGGGAGTAAGAACGAACGAAATTGCGACACTTGTTAGGACCATAACGCACGCGGTGAAGGGAACCTTTTTTAAAAAAATTGCTGCATCCCTGCGTGTCGCTGCTTGTTGCGTTGGGCATACCGCCTTGTGTTTGTGTGTGGAATCGTTGGCGCTAGTGGATTTGGACCGGTCGCTCTGCTGGCTCCTCGCCGCCGGCTTCCTCTGTTTTCTGGGAAACGGAGCAGAGTTCTGCGGAGTTCTCTTCTACCTCTTGCCTCGAGTTCAAATACGTAGTCAATCGCCCTCCTCCGACCCCGACGGCAAGCGCGCCTCCATCTCCATCCACGACTCTGACTGCCCATCACCCACGCAGTAGCCTCGGACTAGCCCCCTTCCCCCAAGTACGCTCGTGTGAGCGCCATTACTGTACAGGTGGCCACCCTCTCCTCGCCGCGGCCTCTGCCTCCCGCTTCGTCAATTCCGCGCCCCCCTGAAGAAGATGGCGAGAGAACAGGTTGTACTTTCTCTCCTTTTTTCTTTTTGATTTGTGATGCTTATAGACTTATCGCACCGGCTATTTTTACCGGGGTGTGGCGGAGTCAGGGATGGCAAAGACGCGTGCTTGCCACGGTGACTGTCGTCGCTTGCGGGTTTCAGCCTGAGAATTTGAGACACTGGACTCTGATCTAGGTTTGCTATGTGGACGTATTATGATATTGTTTTCTCCCTTTATCCAGTATGATGTCGGTTTCCTGCTCTAGCCGGATGACACAAAAGCAAATAGTTAACTAAAGGATGATTTCTAAGCCGAAGGTTGGAGCTGGAGATACAGTTATTGTTTGGAATGATGAGTGGGAGATTGATGGTTCAGAATTCCTCTATACCAAAGGTTCTCTAGATTGTACTCTTTGGTAAAGATGGTGAGATCTCGGTTCAGAACATGGTGATGAGTGTGGACAGATCCACGGAATTTCATTTACCACTCTCCCAAATGGCATGTGAGGTGTTGTTTCTCAAATCTCAAGTGGAGATTGATTTGAGTAGCTTGTATGAATGGATTTGTTGCTGGAAGTGGGAGATTATGGAGCTGCTAAATATTATGCTTTCAAGTTTTGTTATGTGTTACTTTTCCTTTGTACAAATGGATTTGGAAGTCTAAATGCATCATGAAGATTAAGATCGATGTTTGTGTGGCTGCTGGTCAGTGATCGTCTCAATACGAGAAACCTCTTACAGAGAAGGAATTTGAAAGTTATAGAGGATAAACACTGTGTGATTTGCCCTGACAGATTTGTGAAGATACACAACACTTGCTGTTTGACTGTAATTTCAGCAGAATGGTCTGGTCGTATTTTCAGATTAACGGGGACACATTCTTTTCTGTAGTGGTATACTGGTATTCCTTTCATGCTGGCACATCTGGAAGACTAAACCCGAGATTTTTTTAAAAATGTTTGGTCTTCTTTTACTGGCTGGCATGGCAACTTTGTCCATAGTTTTACTTTACATCTGCATAAATTCAATAGCTGACAAGCTAAAGATAATTTTAGCCCCTGTATAGGTAGATTTTCTCTCTATTCTCTGTACATATTTCTTTTGGGGTTTCAATAAAGTTGGGACGGGTGTTTGCCTCACTGTAAGTGGTCAAAAAATTTGCCATTACCTGCTACTCTAGGTTTATGGACGGTATATAGATCTTTAAATGTATCTGACGTTTTAGTTGTGTTCTCCCTCAAAAGAAGCTTAGTGGGTTCTATTAACATCAGTATTCGTTAGCTCCTTAGCACTTGAGATTCTGAAAGTTATTTCTGCATTTTGTGTTATCTTCAAACACCAGCAAGCTGATTCACATGAATTTGATTAACATCTGGTTGAGCACTTTCGTTGTCCAAGAACCATCCAAGAGTGTGCATTCAGCTGAGCATGGTACTGTAGACTATTTCTATTTTGGACTGAAACTGTACTTGAATTTAGTTTAGCCGCCTTCTACTTAAGGAGAATCGTAGTTGGTCTTAAGACTATCAATGTCTATATGTCCTTCTGAGCTTGTGGGCATCATATTCGTATGGCTATTTGTTTTTAACAAAAATCTAAGTATTCTTCAGTTGATGGAGGCAGAAGGAATTGAGCTGGATCTAGTATGCTGAATTTGTCAGCGAATGCTTATAGTACTCCTGGAAGGCATGTGGAGGCGCTGGTTGTTTTTAAACATATCAAGGGTAGTTAGTGTAAGTACTTTCTCCTATATGAGAATACTGATGTTTGTGGATTCGTGTTTGGGTGCCATGGTTTAACTTTCTTTGAAGTATCTCTTACGGAATGCTTTGTTCTTTCTCAGGATATGACACCAAAAGTTGACATAAATATTTGAATTCTTCTTTCGAATAAATTTTTGATTCAAATCTAGAGCTTTCACTGATGGTGGCCTCTTGGGCGAGCAGACCGTCCACTAATACTTGATTGTACTTTTTTCTCAAGGCTGTCATTTAGGAAAGTAATCATTGCACATTTTTGTTTACTTCTGAAAACAGGTTTATTATAGTATGGAGATAAATTAGTATGAGTGCACCTGTTGGATCAATTCATTTTTGGGTACTTATTCCCTCTTATTGATTCCACGTTTCCAACTTAATCTGTGCAATTCGATGGGGGTACGAAGTATATTTAGAGGACTTCAGGGGTTGGGAACAACATAAAAGACAACCAATGAAAGAGACAATTATACAGACGAGATCCACCTTGCCTGTTGATTCCATATTCCAAAAAATATCCTGCAACACCTTCCAACATTATTCTTGGTACAACATTTTGCAGCGTGCTAAGCAAAAGCATTGCCAATAATACGATTTTCTGACTGATGCTTACATGATACTTGTGAGTTATGACTTATATTTATGTAATGGAGTTTGTCGGTTGGTTCATTTGTATTCAGTTGCCGATATGGTGGGCGATTAAGTTAGTAGCTACACATAGTTCAGGAGTACATATTTGTAATGGAAGTATTATGCATACACAACTAGTGCTGGGGATAGTGAATTTGTTGCCTAGAAGGACTCTGTTCGCATTGTGGCTGTGTGATAGATGGGTATACAGTCAAATTGTAACTGTTACAATGCATGACACCATATGGGATCATGATGTTCAGTTCTCTTTAGATATTGTATGTAGTTGGTTCGTCATTTAGACGATAACATAGATTACCCAATAAGCTATTTTAATGTCAATTTATTAGAATATCAACAAAATGCACATTTCCTTACTTTCATGGCTGGATTAAGCTTTCATAGTTTTGGATCTATAAAATAACCATATGTAGTACTGTTGGTTTTGGTCTCATCTCAGTCATATGCCATTCACACATGATATTTTATATGCAGGAGCCCAAGCCGGTTTATTGCATGCCTCTTGCTCGAACAAACATCTCAATACACAGCAAAATAACGAGATATCCCAGTTTTTTCATATCATCATGGTGATTTTTCTTGAGAAACAAAAAAAATCTTTAGTGTTCACATCCATTGTTAATTAAATTTATCATCTACGAAGAATATTTGGTATATTGTTTTAAATCATCTTTTTAGGCATCAGATGTGGCCTATGAGTGGGTGACAATTGTGATCTATCATTGTCTTTTCTTATAAGAACTGATAGAAGCAATATGCAACTTTGTTTATCAACTTCTGACTGTCAAACGAATTAACTTAAAGAGTTTTTTTGGGTTGTTTTTTCAAAATCAAATTGTGTAGGTGACAACCGATCTAAATGTGTGAAAACGAGTATTTGTGTTTTTATCTGTTCTGCAAAATCTAATTATGTATTTAGGTTGAAGATATTTTCAACATGTCTTGGTACCACCCAATTGATTGCATTCAAACCATATCTTTCATTGATGCTCTTTTACTATTAGTTGTAAGAGATGGCCACTCACATAACCATTTTTTGTCGTACATTTGTCACATAGATCTGTGAGAAGTTCTGGTTCAGCTATACCTTCTTTTCTGCATGTGGTTCATATACCTTCAGTGGTTACAACTTCAAATGTCTCAAACACACCCACTACCAAGTCTCTATTTTTTCTCATCTGGATTTATATCATATACCCCCCTCCATTTATAAAAGGATGTCTCAACTATGTCTAAATCTATACACGCAAGTTTAAACAAAGTTGAGACGACTTTTTTATGGACGAAGGGAGTATATATAATTGTATATCTCCAGATTTTTCAGTGTTTTCGCTAATGTTATTGGTCAAACTTTTCAGATGAGATGACTAGCTTGCTTACACTCATAAAAAGATAAGATCATCAAACTTTTCAGATATCATGATTAGGTTGAGGATGGCTTGTGGCGATGGGGTCGCCTTCCTCGCTGGCATACATTCTTCCCCTACGCATTGTTTGAGGATGCACATTTATCATTTCATTTTCTTGGACCGAATTCAGTCAAAACAATTCAGAAACAAAACATGATAATTTTGTACGAAATTACCATATGTTACTATGAAGTATACCATTAGACTATTTTCTTGTTCACTGTGTATCAATGTAGATGACCAATTTGTTTAATTATGTGGTTTCCCAATCTTAAGTCTCATTGTTATACTCATGCCGAGTTCTCTATTGTGGGATGCCAAAGGATAGGTGATCGAACAAACTAATTTCATACCGGCGCGCAACAAAGCGCGCGCATATCCTTCTAGTTTTTTTTTATGTTGCAAAAAAAAATATCCTTCTAGTTTTTTGTATTTTTGCTGGTAGAGTATAAGCAGCTCGGGGAAGTCTCTAGCCTCAGACCGCACCACGTGCTTTTTTAAAAAATCGGTTTTGCAGGTGATGTCATACAACACCATTTGATTTGCCTCGTAATTCGTGCATCAGAGAGAATGACGTCATGTGAATGGAAGAATGTTAATTCTCAGTCGACTCAGTTGTAAGTGGACTTGCAACTGCTCCGAACCATTTGATTTGTTCCATGATTCGTGCTAGTCATAAATTGCAACTTGACTTGTAATTGCGAATTACTGACGTAAGACTGAGAATTAAGCCAATTTTTTATTCAATTTAAGGCCAAATTGATCGTTTTTAGTGATTTTTGAAACTTGAGGACAAGATGAATCAAATATACTCTAACTTGTGCGTACACAGATTTTTTATTTCTGAGACCAAATAGTTATGTTATCCAGATGTGTGATTTAAGTGCACATAGCGGACGAGCTCAGTGACCGCAATGCAATTTACTCAAGAATCGACATGACCGCAGAGCCAAGTACACTATGAAACTTGCAGCCACAAGGCTCAAAATCGAGTTCAATCAACGCACGCTCCGACTATCTCCGAAAAACCTCTACAGGTGCACATTGCGGACGTTGCAACCGTAGATGCACAACCACAATCTGATCGTGATTTACATCATGAACTAATGCGTAGATCAACCATCGTTCAGGCGATGTAGTTTGCCTTCTCTTGTTGCATCGCGTCCACCATCTTGGACCATTTCGTGCGGATTGTGATCACCACCAGCGTGCCGGTCTGGGTCGACAATCCGCAGATCAGACCCAACCATAAACCCTTGAATAGAAAGAAGAATTCTACATCAGACCAGTGATGTAGCTCCTGTTTTTTCAGGCCCGAATTCGAGCTGCATGCTTTGGCGGATCGACGCTATGTCAAGGAAAAGAGCTTCACAGTCACGTACCTTGGTGTAGAAGTCGAGCTTGAAGGCGAAGAAGATGGCCAGCGGCATGCCGACCAAGTAGAAAGCCACCAGGTTCGTCATCGCCGCCAGGTGCTGCCATCCGCAGCCCCTTGCCACCCCTGCAGCACGCACGCGAATTCATTCATCAGTTGATTTGCTCAATTGTGTCCGCGAAATAAATCGTCCCTGCAGGATAGTGATTCTCGGCGGTTGGTTTAGCTACGTACCTGACAGCACGCCTTGGGCGGAGTCGACGACGATGGAGATCATCATGAACGGGGTGATGGCCGCGAACTCTGCCGCAATCACCGCGCTCCCGCTGAAGAGGCTCGCCCAGAGGCCGTGGCCGAAGCCGAGTAGCAGGATGAAGGAGAGCCCCAGGAACACTGACATCTTCAACGTCACTGCCACCGCGTTCTTTGCCCCGTCCACGTTCCCGGCCCCGATCTCATTCGACACCCGGGTGCTGCAAACAAAAGGAAGAAGCAACTAAACATGAATAAAGCTCGTTAGTACTAACGGCGACAGAGGAAGGGATTGCGGGTAGGCACAGTACGTACCTCACAGCGGCACTGAACCCGTAGGTGATCATGTAGGCAATGGCCTCCGTGCTCACACTGCATATATTTAGAAATTAAACATGGATGAAGTCACGAATCATGGATCCTGACCTACGTAGTATATATATCTAGCAGGATTGAATAATGTCGCTGAAGCTCTATCAGTCAGACTGTAACGTACCACATGGCGATCAACGACGTGCTCACTGTGGAATTGGGCAGCAAGCCGGCGATCAGCACCAGGAGCTCGAACGCCCAGTACTCCAAGCTGCACTCAGTGCGAAAATGCCAGGTTATATGCTACTATTCCAGTTAAGTATCAAGTCCAGTCAGACAGACGACGTAAAAATGTATCGGTGACATACCAGACCATGATGGCGGAGGGCGTTGCGAGCTTGATCGTCGGCATCACGTAGTTGAAGGCGTCGACGGAGAAGCCCTTCCACGTCTCCTTGAACTCCTTGGACCATATCACGTACCCGAGCAGCATGAGGCAGGAGAGCCAGAAGGTGGCGGAGATGGCCGCGGACGCGCCGGCGAGGCCCCAGCCGAGCACGTTCACCAGCAGGTGGTTCAGCGCGACATGGAGCGCGAACGGCACCGCGGAGCAGACGACGAGCGGCAGGACGACGGACTGCGTCTGCAGGTACCGCAGCACGCACTGCAGGAAGGAGAAGGCGAACAAGCCGGGGATCTGGTACCGGATGAACACCGCGGCGGCACGGGACACCTCGGCTTCCTGATGAAGGAGCAGCAGCAGCGGCTCCGTGAACCACCACAGGACGGAGATGAGCACGGACACAACCGCAGACATGATGAGCGACGACTGGAGGTACAGCCCCAGCATGCGGTACAGCCGGGCGCCGTAGGCCTGCCCGCAGAGCGTCTCCAGGGCGCCACTCATGCCGGTCTGAAAACGTTGTCCATTTTTGCAAATGCGTTAATAATACTTTAAACATCAATGCATCACACTGAGTATTGCACGTTGATTAGTTAAATACATCGGATGCAATTCTGCATGTTCATCTGCAAAACAAGCTATGAAGTTTATTTTTCTTTCCGTTTTCTATCAGATTGCATCGTGAAATAAGCCCATCATGATTATCTTCAACCAGAACACATCTTATTCATGATAACCTGATCCTGACTGATAAACACATGATACTTCAAAGGGCCGACCTATCGAGTCCGCGCTAGCCAATTTCAAGCCCCAACGAGGCGACGCAACGGACATCAGTCCGTTTTTTTGTCTGTCTTGATCCATTCCTGTCCCAAATTTGAGCCTCGTTTGCGTTGGTCGCAGCCATGAGCGGACCGCCTGTGTGTCCTCATATAGTCCGCCCCTGACCGACGATCAGTGCAAACGCTTGCGCCATTCCTCCCCTCCTTCCTCACTCGTACCGCCGCCACCCCGTCACCGCCCCCCGATTTTGCACCGGCAGGCCGTTCCCACTGTCAGCCGCGCCACTATTCGTCCTTGCCGGTACCAGACCGCTTCTCGCTCACCATGGCCGGTGATTCTTTTGACCGTGTGACTTGTGGCGTCTGCTATCCTAACTCAGCCTCAAGGTGTTCGGTCATATCACAACAGTTTCGATGAGTATTATTTCAAAAACTACATCATGCAACCCTCCTCATCTGATGAGTCCTCCGATGATGAGAGTGATGACCTCGTTGCCACACTTGTCGTCAATGAAACTATGAAGATGATGCTTCCATTGTTTCGTTGCTCATTGTCGGGTCCTTCACCGGCTTTGGACCAGAACACATCAGCTGTCCACCTACAACTATACACGGATTATTTTCATCCGGTAAAACCAACCTATCCTCAAAACTTGTATGGCGCCGTTTCCAATGAGGAGTTACTTGTTCAACCGGATTAGGTTGGGAGTGTTGGCCTATGATGACTACTTCTTGGCCAGAAACGATGCTTGCAGGGTGTACATCTTCTTGTCATACCAGAAATGAACCGTCGCAATCCGCATGCTTGCACATGGTGTTGCGGGTGATCATGTGGGCGAGTACGTGATGACGAGTGAGTCCACATGTCTGGAATCCATGTATAAATTTTACAAAGTTGTGATTGCGGTGTTCAGCAAAGAGTACTTGAGCAACCCAATCAAGAGGGCATGGTCGGCTCTTGTTAATCAACGAGGCTATAGACTTCCCTGGAATGATTGGCAACATAGATTGTATGCATTGGGAGTGGAGGAACTGCCCTTTTGCTTGACAGAGACAATACATGGGCCATATTGGAGAGTGCACGGTCATACCTGAGGTTGTGGCATCACATTATTTGTGTGGTGTTTAACAGTCTCTCCAAAGGCAATGCCTGTGAGGTGACCTACGAGATCAACGGTCACACATACAACAAGCCATATTACCTAGCTGATGTCATCTATCCTACATGGAGCACAAAGACCATGTGGGAGGTGATGAAAACTTATGTGATCTTGCACAACATGATCGTGGAGGATGAGCGTGATGACACATTGCTTGATCAAGGATGGCAGTTTCATAGTGAGTTGGTTGAGCCCAAGGACCATCTACTTTTACTCAGTTTCTTGACTTTCACCGTGATATGCGTGAGAGGATGACTCCTCCAAAATGATTTGGTTGAGTATGTGTGGCAGCACTACGGGAACGAGTAGCTCCTTTGATACATTTTATTATCTTTGGGTTGTAATTATAATTATTTTATTCATAAAATAATTTGGATTGTAATAATGATTATTTGCTTAGTATTTTTTTTGGATTGTAATAATAATTATTTGGTTAACTAAATAATTATTTGATTGAACTAACTATTTGTTTCAACTAACTATTTGATCTACTCTTTAAATTATATTGTTTATATATATGAAGGTAAGAGTTCAAAATGACCAAAACCCTAGTTGGTATAAAAAAATGATCAAATCGGCCAATACCCTAGACGTGCGGACTCAATACGTCACCCCGTTGGACCAAGCCCACAGCTACAAAAAAAATCTTCCATGATTTAAACGAGATGTTCTAGAACGACCATATGTTACTGGATCACGCAAACACTACCACTTAATAATGGCGTATATATAAAAAATGTGAAATTTCAAAATGAGTTGTATTTCTTTGTATAGTCACAATTTTGTCTTTCTCTGGAGCCCAAAATGTACCCTTTTTCTAGCAACCTACTCCCTCTGTTCTAAATTAATTGATTCAGATTTAGTATAACTTGCACTAATTTTGAGTCAATTAATACAGAATGAAAGAGGTAGTAGTTTCTTATATTTAATAACATAGAAAGTACATGGCAAGAATTTATATTCTTACGTAAAGTACTCCAGTAGTAAAGCATATGATTATGTCGGACAAGGGTGGGTAAATTGTTAGTCGTGACTGATTCAAACCAGAAGCGGTCCGGAGCTTGAGAAATGATCATGACCAGCAGGATAAGCTAGCGGTGACAAAGTGAATTTCTTCTCCCTTCAACTAATGAACTAACTCCGTGTGGCAGGTGGACGAATTTCTGACACATAGTGCCACCATAGAACACGTATCTCAAGGAGTGATGTGCAGTACGTGTCATGGGTACAAACAGTGTGTGTTACTACTAGAGCATGAACTAAACCGGACCGGATTTGTGAATCATCAGGAGAGAATCTCTCTTCCTCACGCACGACATACTACTCGCGCATCTGAATTAAAGCCACGAGTCTCGTGCAACGTCGAGAGACATGGACCGAGCTTTCCGCTTGCATCGTACTAGAAGAGTGTACGTATTCTGATTTTCTACTGCACGAAATGCGTCTGCAAAATAGCGACAACTTTGTCGTTGATTTCTCTTGCGTGATCGCCATGCAGGACCGAATGAGGAGAAGAAAGAGGGCGAGATAGGCCGCCATCCCTAGCGGGCGGTCACCAGGCCGCGTAAGCGACGGAAGGAAAAAGAAAGAGACACATCGGGTGTGTTTTGTGCTCTACATGTGGTTGGAGGCTTAGCTGGAGTGCTGGCCGATCAATTGTTTCACGATCAAGTACATTTTGATGAATTCTTTTTAATTTATGCACAAGGAAAATCCAACTCGATCTGCAGTATATAGATATGGTAGACGAGGAAGCTGCTTTGTTAAACACGAATTTAATTTGTGGACACGAGCAAAGTACTATGGAGTGCGAGAGTGGCGTTACTAATTAAAAGTCAATAGAGTGCGAGAGTGGCGTTACTAATTAAAAGTCCACGATCTAACCCGACATTAAAAAAATACGAGTGTAGCAGGTAAGGAGCGGACCAAATCTGGCAAAGAGCATGTGGTAGTGGTAGCACTTACGACGAAGGCGTAGCCTGTGACCGTGGCCCAGGAGTTGCCGAGCGTGGCGCCGGCGAGGTGGACGTCGCCGAGGTGGCCGGAGAACATCACGGAGACCAGCGGGATGGCGTAGTAGGACATGTTGGTCACCACCATGGGCACCGCGAACTGCAGCTGCGCCCACGCCTCCTCCGTGTCTATCAGCCCCCACCCAGGCTTCACCTCGCCGCCGCCCTTGCCGTCGACGACGGGCTCGGGCTCGCAGCCGCCGAGCAGCAGCGGAGCCGAAGACATGTGGGCAGGGCGGACAAGCGCGGAGGTTTTCGTTGAGGTGGGAAGGGAACGGGAGAAGAAGAAGAGAGATCGGGTCGCAGAGGAGCTAAGCTAGTGGAAGGAAGTAGCCGATCCGATCCTTCCGTTCAGCTCACGTGTTGAACTCAACTCACGGCCACAAAGAAAGAAAGAAGAAACTATATACCCTCTCCTAACGAAAAAAAAACAGCCACGAGCAAAAACAACCAGAAAATGACCGAGTATGTATATCCCGATGATCTGGTGTGACCCGCCGCAGCCAAGATCCTAACCAACTACTGTAACGAATTACCTCACCGAGGTTCCGCCCTTCCCTCCGCGCTCACACGCGGCGCGGGCGGCCATGCACCGGAGGCACCCGCTGCACCCCTCGCCGGCACCGGCCCCGGCGCCGGTGCCGGCGCCGCGGCGGAAGGGCGCGGCGGCGGCGAGCCAGGAGTGGCTGGTGGTGCCGGCGGCGGGGGAGGCGCGGGCGGGGGAGTACTTCGACAGGCACCGGATAATGGAGATGACGGGGCTGCCCGCGCGCGACCTCCGCGTGCTCGACCCGCTCCTCGCCTACCCGTCCACCATCCTCGGCCGCGACCGCGCCATCGTCCTCAACCTCGAGCACGTCAAGGCCATCGTCACCGCAGGCGAGGTGCTCGTCCGCGACCCCAGCAACGCGCGCCTCCAGCCCTTCCTCCACGACCTAAACGCGCGCCTCGCCGTCGCCATCCCGGTACGTACGTAACGCCATATTGCCACGACATAGATTAGATTAGATTGCATTTATGACCAATATATGCTTCTGCGTGAACCGAGAAGGGCGCGTCGTCGTCCGCCACGAATCTGGCAGCCCACGGCGGCGGCGACGAGACGGAGCAGGGTGGTCGGGGCAACGCGCTCGGCACGCCTGGCAGCGCCAAGATTCATGCCTTCGAGTTCAAGGTGCTCGAGGTCTGCCTCGAGCACACCTGCAGATGCATGGAAACTGAGGTAATTAATGGAGTGCTCCGATTTCTTGGTTCCATGACTGACGATGACGACACACGTCACGATCGCATGCATGTTAATTAGTACCAGCTCTTTGCCATGTTTCTTTCTTGGTTCAAGTTAATGGTGCTTTTTGATCTAAAAGATAATTAATGGTGCTAGACGTTGGCTCTCGAGAAGGAGGCGTACCCGGCATTGGACGAGCTGGCCACGAGGGTCAGCACGGCCAAGCTGGAGCACGTCAGGGTGATCAAGAGCCGACTGGTCGAGCTATCAGCCCGCGTGAAGAAGGTAGTAACAAGAGGGTTGGGATTTGAGACGAGCCTCGTGTGCTTGCATACAAGTTTTTCATTGAAGCGGTTATATTAGTTTCAGTCAATCGCCATATCTATGGCTGGCATTCAAGCATTGCTCCATTTCTTTTGGGGTCTGTCGTTTGCAGGTGAGGGATGATATCGAGAACTTGCTCGACGATGATGCAGATATGTCCGAGATGTACCTGACGAGGAAGCTTGCGTCTCAAGGACTCGACGAGTCCTTCAATAGAGTGGAAACGAACAAGCACGCATCAGCTGATCATGATGAAGAAAGGTATATGAAAGCTAGGAGCAGACTAAGAGATATGATTATATCCTCATTGAAGGACGAACAGTTATTTTGCCATTTTCACAATTTACCGTTCTCATTTTACAGCGAGGAGGAAGACCATGACGATAAGACCGAGAGCGGCCATGAAAGCTCTACTAATGTTAAGCCCGACGTCGAAGAGTTGGAGAAGCTTCTCGAAGCCTACTTCGTGCAGGTTGATAACACGCTGAACAAGTTAGGCCATGTATGTTCCATCTCCTTTTATTCACTGCTTGTCATTGGCCTAACTGGCAGTTCCTCATTGCTATTCTACATGATCATCACAATAGAGAGTAACTTCAACTAGTAACATACACGTATTTCTAAACTATGTTACTACACTCACTATGCAAAGTAACATAAAGATAGTGTCATATGTAGTCTCATTTATTACTCTATACACACATTTTGTCTTGAAACTGTAATGTGATGGTAACTAGATATGTTACTCCATTTACCTCTCTCCTCATTAATTACATGCCACATCATCTTTTTTGCCTATGTGGCACTTATGTTACTACGATGTTACTACCCATTATGACTAGTCTTATGACTTGTTGATCAAATGATTAATTGCCACTATAAGGTTTATGATTTGAAAATCCATTAATGCTATATCAGCATAGTGACTACTAGCCAGAATTTTGCTACTCATAAAACCATAATAAGACCACACACACACACACCCTTTCTCTTGGTAGCATATGACTAATTACTAGTATCAGGTTTATGATTTGAGTTTCATTTATGTTTTTTTAGATAAAGGGATTTTATTACTTAAGAGTTCATTTATGCTATGTTAGCACATACAGGTATTGATTTGCTACATACTCGTTATACCATAATAGACCACACACACACATTTTCTTGCTGGTGTTACGAGTATAAACTACCTTTGCACTTAGTGCAACCCAAAGGCAAATGAACGCATTGTGTTTTGAGCAAACAATAACAATAAAAAATGGATTTTTATCTAAGAAATGGCTGTAATAGTATGGTTTGAATTGGTCATTGAGATCAACATAGATATGCGTTTATCTTCAGCAGTTTACTTACAATGGTGTCATTGGCATTCCAAGCATGTTTTTTTGACACCTCTTTATATTTGCAAAGCTCCGTGATTATGTGGGCGGTACTGAGGTTTATATCCAGCTGATGTTGGACGAGAAGCAGACCCGGCTGCTGCAGACGAATGTGATTCTCACGACGGCAACAGTGGTGGTCACAGCGGGCATCGTGGTAGTGAGCTTGTTCGGCATGAACATTCACATTGATCTGATGAAGGATCCGGAGACCCCAGAGATGGCGAGGATCAAGGACATGAAGTTCTGGGAGACCACATGGGGCACAGTTGCTGGTTGCGCTGCTATATACTTCCTGTTGATCTTTGCAGGGAAGAAGAGCAAGTATTTGAAATGATGGTGCTTTATTTTCAGTTCTGGATGGGACAGATGAAGCATCAGACTGCAAATTCTGCAGTTCGAGACCACAGTTCTGGCACAGGAAAGCGATTCATCAGTTGTGAATATGATGAGATAGTTTTTTTTTCTGTTTTCGTTAGAGAATGATGCAGTAACTGGTGACTGTATGGGTCTAATAATTGAATTATATTTCAAGCCAAGAAAAATATCAATGTTTTCACATATCTTTGAGTAACGATGGTTGTAATACGTTGTCTCTCCTTTCAAGATTTAGAATTTCAGTACTTCTGGAGAGTCCACTTTTTATGACCCATTTAACGTCAAGGAAAGATTCACCTCTCCTAATGGTCGTCCCAGCATTCCTACACGCCTCAGACACCTCAGGTATGGCGATGACACCAACCCAGGGTGTTGCCATCCTGGGATCTAGTACTACCTAGATGATGAGTTGATGTTTGGGCTGCCTCCGAAGTGTATTTCATCCATGGAACGAAGACACTTAGACTGAAGGCACCACCAAGATCAGTTGTTGCCTGAAGTCTTCAATGCCGTTTTACACTTCCAGGGTTTGCTCTCATCGGATAACTTAAGATAATATAAGCACTCATTCGACCATCACTTTCGTATTTACAAATCATGGATGGTCCAAACCAAGATTTCTATCATCACTGAATTGCTCACTAGCGGATGTACAGAAGAGGTAATCTAGAACTCAGCATAAATATATCACAAAGAGGTCAACTAAAACTTTGGTTAGATGGTCACGCTTGCACCTTCCTTGATCTAGTACTTCGAACCTGCCAAAAAGGAGGAATCAATTCATAATATTCGCGAATGAGGGGTGAATCATGTTTACTCTTCTCAAGTGCACTCACATTGCCTACTGTGTCAGCAGTTAATCCAGAGTTCTGCGCATTCCTCAGATCCAGTGCTCTCTTGCTTTTTTTCCTGACGCCAGCCACTGCTTTAAAAAAAAATGGAAAGTTGATAGCTCATATAATCTGAATATATGAAATGCAAATATGGAATGGGACACATAACGGCAGCTGCACAGCTAGACACGTGTGACATAAAACAGTCATGATATTGCCATTTCTATGCGACTTTTGACTTGAAACAATTGCAAGCTAACTGTGAGCAACTTTACTAGATGCTTGTTCAGTCAGGAAAGACACTTCTAGAACTATACTCATTTCACATGAATCACTGATACAGTATTTCAACACTATCAACCTGTTGGGACTTTGCAGTTTGCATAACATATATCCTGCACTAATAATAATATGAAAGCAATATTGTGAATCATGACTTGGTTAATGGACACAACCTACCTGTTTTGCTGTTGGAAACACGACGTTCCAGAAAATTATCATCACAATCACCAACATCTTCGTCTAGCTCACTGCTGCAAGTCGAAATGCAAGTACTTATGAATGGATACTTGGTGAATATTCCTGAATGAAAAGAATAGGGAAGTAACATCTCTTGCTTATGGGAATCAGAAGAGCAAGGAAGCAGCATCTCTTGCTTATAAGAATCAGAAAACCCTTTACATGGTCATTCTTCACAAAGCCACCAAGAACTTAGAACGACTATCATGATCACAACGAAAAAACTTGGAAACACTACAGTTCCAACGGTTATTTTATAATATATTAGCGCTACATACAAATTATTGAAGTGTTCATAGTCATACACAGGACTTGTGGCACACCAAATTTTGGCATCGGGTATTTACGATAGTGGGAAGTCCATTTTCAGCTCCACAATTGACTTTACCAGTGACACCCACAGCTAAAGGTAAACCCAAATTTGGATATGAGATCTGAAAATCACTAACAAATACTTATATTTCATCCTGATTAGCATGTATATTGCAATATCTTGTTCATCAGCACCAATTATACATTTTTTTCACAAAATTTCAGTTTTCCGAAGAAAAAAAATACTACTAGCATACTAAGGTTTCTTGAAAGGCGGGCGCAAATCTGGTGATCATCGACTGTCCACATAGAACTTCTTGAGTTATAGCTATGCCCATGTGGTCCACAAAGAACTTGCCCCTTTTTGCTAAAACCAACTAAACCTAGTCCAAAGTACAAATTCTAGGCCCACTGGTGCAATGTACAATATTTGAACATACTTGGTCCAAAGTGCAACTAGAGATACAATATCTGGTCCAAACTGCACTTCACTCTTGTTTAGTCCTGGACATATTACCAGGAGTACAAGAACTGACATGGAGGGATTTGCTTTATTTGATAATGAATTGATTGTATTATTAGGCCAAGGATCAGCACAAAATGAATGAGACTAACCAATGTTGACTACTGCGTAGGCCCGATAATGCTCATGGTAACTTGCCGTGCCATGGCTTATGCTAATTCTGCCATATAGGTATAAAATGTGAAAAGCTCCTATCCATGCATTCTAAATAGTGATGTAACATGCAGAGTTTGCAAGACACTCATTCATTCTGCTATCCTAAAAGTACCGCATAATTTGGTATCACAAGACAAAGTACTATTGAACATATTCTTTCATATCACAGGACAACAGGGGGGGCCATCGATGTAACATGAATCATCGATGGTATCAGAAGAAGGAATGTATATTTTATTGTTTGTGTGCTTACCAATCTCTGGAAAGAAGAAGCATTTCACCTGTATCGTCCACCTGTTAATGAAGGACACTTAACTCACAAATAAACTAACTCAAAATATAAGACTAGCAAAAACGGTCCTGCATAATAAGAACAGTTAACAAAAATATGCATACCCCAGTGTGGCTATAATAGTTATGATCTGCCTTTGAAGGTATTTTCTTCACAGTGCGACGATTCTGATTTTCCAAGAGCGAGGCACAATCTCTAGAATCAGCTTCCTTAGCCAAACCCAAAGACCCTGGAGACGACAACTTTGTACCAGCAGAACCACAAGATGACACCTTGTCTTTTTCTGGGCTATGAATACTATTCTGATCATCTTTCTTGGAGACATCTTCCACCGGTACTGAACGTTTTTTCACTTTCCCTTGATCCTCAACACTTGCATACGGTTCCACTGATGATTTGTTTAATGAGGAACTAGCTCCCCTTTTGGGAGCAGATTCTTTAGATGGCCTCTCAGCAATAATAGTATATTCAGAATCCCCCTGAAATTCATATTAATGATGTAAACTGTATTTATACAAAAACAAGAGACCAAGGATGACATTGCAGCCAGAATGTACCTGATGATTATAAGGTTCATGAGCTTTCAGAATTCTTTTCACAAAACTATCAGTAATTAAATCAAGTTGGCAGCATTCCTACATTAAAAATATCAGATCTGGAAGAATTAGTCAATGCAAACAACAATACGCAGAGTTCTAAGAAACCATGAGAATAAATAGCAGATTAACCTACGTCGTCTTTTCTCTCACTCCCAGACAATCTATAATAAGATGAGGGCAAGAGAATATGGCGTGGAGAATCTGACGTCTTGTGATGCTTATCAAGCTCTTTCACCAAAAGTAAACCAATTTTCGAGAGAATGTGCAGTTTCTGAGAAGAAGGTTAGGAAATTAGAGCCTGATGAAGAAATTTATAGGTAGCTGTAAAATCTCTAAGTGATAGTCAAGAGACATACATGAGTGGTATCAGAATCAACCAGATCCCGAGCCTTCTGAACAGCACGAAAGATGCCCAACAGAATGGATACAGAACTAGTGGCCGGGCCATGCTCAGCTCGGTTTGGATTATCTAATTCAACCAGCTCCTTCAACATCACAACAAGTGGGCTGCCAACAAACAGTGGAACAACACAGGACGTGATTACAAGCGTCAAGCTTCTAATTTTCCAGTCACAGGCACTACTTGAGCACCAGAAAAGAAAAGCTTCCATAATGGGATACAAACATCTAAAATAAGAAAATACCTCCAGAACTCAGCAGAAGTAGTCTCCTTTTCGTTAATGCTTAAAGGAAACTCCGTATCATATGACAGGGTATGGATCAAGAAAACAACAGCATATGATGGGTGCTCTAAGATTGAATTGTTGCTTGTTCTATTCTGATGACCAGAAACTCCTCCTTGCTCTTTTAGCACTTCAGTTAAGTACCTAAGCGACTAGAAGAGATACAAGTCAACATACAGGAATTAGCTCACTAGCAAGCTTGTAAGGCATATAAATAAGGAAACCAGAAAAGAAAATACATACATCAGTACGAACATCTCCAGCGCAATCTGTTGATGCCAATGCAAAAGCACATGCATATCTAACAGGTATTGCGTGTTTCTTCAAAAGGCCATAAAGCTTGCAAATGAATGACTTACGAACAATATATGAAGAATCCTGGCAACCACACAATACATGTAATGTTAAATAGAGAGGTAGAATGCTAACATGCATGATCCCTCCAACAATAGTTCTGAATAACTACTGCACAAGGTCTATAGAGAATAAACTAGAATTAATGACAACCATAGGTAAGAGAAAACGGTGCTTCAAACAGATGTTAGCCCCTTTATGAAAAATAAAAAATGAAATCAGATATTTATTAGCAGTGTAGCTTATGGGCAATACCCTTGCCATGAGAAGGGCAGTGCGAAATAAATTTGGTGAGATGTGTGAATCCCATCTTGTAGCTAGTCGTAGTACAGATTTCCCAGCAGCCAGTCTCAGATATGGCTTATCATATTCACTGTTGCAGCATAAGAATCAGAGTGAAAACACAGAACACATAAATAAACTCATGATTTCACTTGTATAAATACAGAAAAGAACTTCAGAGAACACAAACTAGTATATGATTTTGTAGTATCATAGCTTTTAGCTTGAATAGCATCATTCAGTTAAGATTGCGAACATTAATACTCAGCTCAGAGAAGCTTATCAAGAACAGTAGAACACACATTACAGCCTTTTTACTTTCTTCTTTCTGCACTCCAATTGGCCCATGCAATAAGACCAAAACAATTTTAAACCCCAACCACTTGGGTTGACGTGAATCTTTTCTTCCAGACAGCACTAAAACTAAATTGAACACCTAATCAACAATGCTTACTTGCTTCTACATCTAGAAAAAGTTTTGTGAGTGCTTAATTTCCTCCCATTATACCAAACAGGAAGCCGGCTGAAAAAAATATTGATGTTCGAGATGCACCAGTTCAGCACAGTAGCCTACACACGAAGCTAACAAAATAGGAAGTTAATAAAAGTTACACAGTACGCAACTTGTAGCACAGTAGGCCTTAGCCATGTCTTGTACAGTAGGGACTTTCACTACCTATGCTGATGCAAAGCTGTGTTCTAAGAAGTAAGAACAAGAAAGAAAATACGAGCACACCACAACATATTATTTGTTTCAATAGTACTTCAACAAATATAATAAAAAGGAAAAGGCTAATCAACCAATGCATAGTAGAAAAAATATTTGTCATGCGTACTGAACAAGCATCACTAATTGTTTAAAAACTTGTGCAATCAGTAGAAACAAATAGAAATTTACAATAGTGGAGCATTAATTGAGAAAATAATTTATAAGAATGTGAGAATGCAGAAACATACGAACCATATAGTAATGGGCGTGAATTCTTCACGAATTATATCTAACAACATCTTCAAAAAATGTTCTATTCGATCCCGGGCGGTAGTTCTTGGTAAACAACTTTTAACAAGTGCTTTGAGACAATAAATCTACAATTGACCAAAAAAACATTAGAGCCAAACAGTACACTCCGTTACACTCCTAGGAACAGGCTCCTAATGTGTGCGTCACATAACAATTTAAGGAAGTTGTTGCTGAAGTGGACAGTGAGGGTAAAATACCGTTGTGAATTTAATGCACATGTGGAACCTCCCTACTAAATCTAATATGAGTTGAATGCTTTATTTTCTCTAGAACATACCTTCAGTTTACAAGAGAAACTGCAGGCCGAATTTTCGTCAGGGGGTGACAGTCCAGGAGTTGAAATAAACTGCACAATCATAGCAGGAAGCCAGTAATCATATTGGCATGTCTTACTCAGGACATCATGTTGCTATAAAATAATTTACCTACCTCAGGTGAGACAAAAACATGTTGAACAAAATTGATAAACTTGTCGTCATATAATGTATACATAGAAGGAGAATGCTCCAGTATTAAGCCCAAAGACTGTAATAATGTTGGGATATTATTATTATAACGTAAACCACCAACAACTTTCTGCAGAGAAGATAAGATGATGTAAGTTGTGCACAAGGTGCACCATTATTTAAAAACGAAGGCATGGAAAAAAAACTTGCCAATAAAAAACACCAAGCCCAATATAGCATAAAAAACACCATTCTGTAACAGGTTCAAACAGTTCCATATGTAAACAAGCCATATTGATTGGTAAGCTGATACAAACATAGACTATAGATCAAAACCTAATGCATCCTGTGATAACAAAGACTATATATGAAGCTCAGAACTAGCAGTTTAAGCTTCATATGACTGAATAAAAATGGAGAGAAATCTCATGTACAGATGTACTTAATTTTAGTATTGTTAAGTACTTAAGTCCCGTAAAATTAATAAATATATGATATAAGAATCTGGATAAGAATAGGTGTAAACCAAAAATGGATCACTGATTGATAATGTCGACAGAAAAATAGCAGGCGTTAAGCACGTTCTTTCATCACTTTGCTGCAAAAGAATAATGCATACTAAAAGTTTGAGTAGCATGGTTCATGGCACCTTTCCTAGAGTAACGATCTTTTCAAAATCAATTTATTCGCATGGGAAACTTACTCGATATTGACATATTCGAAAACTCGTCACATGGTGTCCTTTTTTCCATTTCAAGAAACCCTTAATACAGAAAGCATGTAATAACTTGGCACAGCAATTGCAAGGAAAGATAGCACAACCATGTAACAAAGTGTCCTTAACAAATATTGAAACGAAAATGTAATGTTTGAGACGATAACAAATTAGGACTATGACAAGTCATATAAATGACTGAATCATTGAATTAATTGGTAATTACCTCACATAATTTGGCAAATTTCTTGTCATCTGGGGACTGTAGCAGTGAAGCAATTGCAGATATGGCATACTTTGATTCAGCACGTGTTCCTTCAATACATTTTTGCTCCAATAACAGGTAGACATCACTACTGGAGAAAAAGACAAACTTAATATGAGTAAAATATTCAGTTGAAGATAATTACAAATGGAGAGAGGACTGCTGCGCTTGCAACTTTTAGATACAAAAGGTATTACCACTAAATTTTCTATACATTACCATCCGTTCATCTTATAGATTGTTAAGGTAGTTTTTCTTCGGCTTTTAGTGAAGGGAAAAAAGAACAAACGTCTTGGAGAAAATAAAATTTTAAAACTTAAAAATGGCTAAGTCAAGCATGAACCATGCAAAGAGAAATTATCAAAAAACAAAGAGATCAAGACAATCCAAGTTCAGATACAACTGCAATTTTTTACCTGAAATTAACAGATAATTGACAAACTGATTTTGCCAAATATGCCAACATTTGGAGAGTCTTCTCATTTATCACGACTGATTCTTCTGAGAACAGTTTTAGCAAGTACTCCTCTGAGCCCCGGAATAATGATGGAAACTCCATTGCAACTAGCTGCATGATTACACCTTTGAGTCAGAAGTATAGAAGATGACTCTCAGAGGAAATGAAAAGGTGTGCATGAACTTAAAAAAGATGTGCAGTTAAGCACGAGTAAGTTTGATCAAGAGTGAGAACTGAAAAGGCAGTAAGAATCAAAAGGCTGCACGCTTGCAGCAAAGGGAAGTTCATGTTCCTATAAGGAAACAAGTAGCTCGCTAATTATTAACTACTTACCAATAGAAGATCACATGCAGACTCTATAAAATGAGTCGGTTCATTTCTGCAGGAGGAAAGTGTCTCCAAAATGGCACAGATCATTTCCCAATTAAATAGTGAATGTGAGAGCTTTATAGACAGTTCTTTGCAGAAGTTGTAAATTGGGTGTTTGCTACCTATTCTCTTGAGAAATGAATCCTGCAGTCATTCAAGCATGAAGTCAGATATAAACGTAAACATTAGATTCTATGATACAAGTTGTAAATAAACTCGTGTGCATAATAATACCATGTGAAAAAAAGTCAACATAGCAGTGTCACAATGTACATGCGCTAGTTTGTAAATTAGACCATTGTATGGCTCAACAGAATTTGCAGTCAATAGTTTAATAATTTAGCAGAACATGAGGTCCGACATTATGTAATTTGCTGACAAAATGGCAGGAAGTGGAAATGTTGTCAAAAGAGAAACTGCAGTCAGCTAGCCATATGCCTATAAGTTTTAAACTTAAAGGGAATAGTCATCTGTATGCACAATGAAAATTTTCAAGTTCATATTTGACCTCATGACGCAAAACAAAACAATGCAGAGCCCAATAAAAAAGCAACAGAAATAAAGCAAGACAAATTCGCCCTGTTTTTTTCATGAGAACTAAATGAGTTCTACTTTTTTTTCTTTTTGAGTGGTTACGCTTTAGGACCCCTTGTATTTCCTATCCTTTGGATATTTTATTTTTACTTTTCTCTTAACCACAATACTATTAAATTATCAGTAAGACCCTCCTGAACTGCTCCCACAAAATATAGACTAGCTCTATCATGAGAATCATTTGACTCATTTAGTGCTAAAATGGAGACCATGCACAAGTATCCATGAAAACCTTTACAGTGTATGCACAAGTATGCTAAAATGGCAGTAAGTAGGATCATGCAATATGACTTAAGGATGCTATGAAAAAGAAACAGATGAACATTAAAACTATTTTAGAAAGTATAGACCACACCCTCCTTGATAAGCTTATAGTTGAGCAAACAAACAATTTACAGTGTCATCAGTTAGAAGAAGCATATGAGTATTACTCTGATCGATCGAACTGCTGCAAAAGTAGTGTCCTCTTTAATTAGTTCAGTCAAATCCTTAAATATATTATTGTCTTTCATCTGGTGCAAATTCTCAAAGCACTCTTCAACTTTCGGGATATCTGCAAAAGAAGACGACATCTTCCTAAATGATCCAAGAATTTTCTTCTCTATTTCATCTGAAGGTTCCTCCTGCAGCACATGCAAGATTCAATTTGAGAAAAGAGTCACTGAATGAACTGTAGTTATAGATGATTTTACAAACCTTCTTTGCTCGAAGTGATAAATATGCTTGCATCTCCAGTTGCAACCTAAAGGTAAACTTTTTAATATGAAATATGCTTGAACTGGTATTTCATCCTTGTGTTGTCTATTATATGTACAAGTGTTTACCTTCTTTTCTGAGAAAAGATGGCACGCAAAGCCTTAACATGCTGCGGTTTGAAATAAGAAAAAAATTCAGCCCAATGCCTTGCTCTTTCCTTTGGAGAAAGCAGTGGCGGAAAGATTTCTTCAGCAAGTATAAGCCCCATGTTCTGTGGCCTGCCAGAATAAAGAAGTCAGAACTCAACACCATAGGCATAGTCAAATATACGCAAGGAAAAAAATGAACAAACCTGAGGGATCCACAATCTTTGTCAAAACATAGAACAATAAGTTTAGCTGGGATTTGTTCATAGTGAGTGTTAATTTTCTCAGTTCCTTTAGAGCATTTCTCACAGTAATCTCGATACAGGTCCAGCAACTTAATCATTACATTCTTTCTCACAGATATCTGAAAAAATATTTCAGTGAGGCACAATAGAGAAACTGTGGTGAGACTGTGAGAAATATCAATAATGTCTGCTACTCCCTCCGTTTTTTAATATAAGATGTTTTAGCGATCACACATGTTGTCTAGATACACACAAAAATGAGTGAATATGGACACTAAAACATGTCTAGATACAAGTTTGGACATGTGAATGTGGAAAAAGGCTAAAACATCTTATATTAAAAAACAGAGGTAGTACCTTTTTGTCACGTAGCCTCTCTGCTGCTTGTAATATCAACTCAGAAGGAAATGAACTTAGATTTGATTTGGCTAAATCACAGACTGCATAAACAGCTCGGATCCTCACTTTGTCATCAAAATCCAATAACCTTCCTTCAAGAGATTCTGCCAAACGGAACAAAAGTCCACATGAAAAGGATGCAAACACTAATACTGTACATATAATGATGACAAAACAAAAGTGCATGTCTTACTAAGAATATCATGTGCTACATTTCCAGATGATGCAGCAATGTAGCACACTTTTGCTGCATCAATTGCAGCAATTCTTACTTCTGCAGATTTGTCAGAGAATCTCTTTAAGAATTCCATAAATATTAACTGGTTTTCTTGACCAAAGCGAAGATTAGAGAAGACAAGAAGCCTCCCAATCAGGTGTACTGCTTCCAGTCGGATATTAACCTGGTCACTCTAAGAAGGTAGATGGTACACGTTCAGGGAGAATCAATGCGAACATAATGGGGTAACAGAGTCAGAGAATGACATACCAGGAGCTCATGTGTTAAGCTTGGAATAACAGCAAAAAGCATCTGGGGTGCACACTGGAATATTTCCAGAATAATTTTATGATGCAGTTTCGTGTGTTCATTGACAGGTGGATCCTTCTTCAAAATGCATGACACCAAAAAAACTCGAACAATGTGTTCCAGTTTCTCGGCACAGTTTTGAATGATGTCAACAGCAAGCTTGTGGGCTCCTCCCTGCACAGGCAACAAGAAGCAAACGACTGTTAGCTTGGACAAATGAACAGGTACTACATGTGTCCAAATATGCAAAGTTATTCACTCAGAGAAGAACATATTCATATTGTCAGGAAACATTACTCCTACATCAACCTCAACCTACAGTAAGTATTAAATGGACAGTAAACAATGCACCTTGTCCTCTTTTACTAAATTGCGAAAGATCACATCCAGAAGAGATTGAGTAACTTTTTCATTCAATATTTGCGTCATTATCGATAGCATAGCCTGGTGAACACATTGCTGAAGACCTTGCCTGTAAAGAGTTCCACGATGAAGAAGTTAGACACTCAATCGAAAAGAATTCAATATAAATTCCCAGAATAAAACAATAATACATGGCAGACGATTATGAACTTGAACATGTCAGAATTTGGATCATAGTTATTTAAACCATAATGGACCACCGGCTGAACAAGGAAATTACATAACCAGAGACTACACCGACTCGCTTGCTTAAAAAACCGTCCATGTTGTTGGATCATATGAACCAAAAGAAAAGGAGTGAACTAATGGTTACAACGAACCCAGCGGTTCATGTTCCTTGCTTAGGCTGTTGCTTAAGTCTCAATTGGAACCTGCTGGACCTGACTGACATCTTGAATGTTGGTCCATGAGGCCACAGGACGAGCAGTCGAGCACTATATGGTATATGCCATGCAAGTGGAGCCTAGGGTTTCCGTTCCTCATCAGTCACCACAACCTTGTAGCGGGAGGAGGCAATGGTCTTGGAGGACAAGGCTTAGCCATGATGATGAGCGCCACCAAGGGTACGGTTGCTGGTGCTATCCAAGAAGTCAAACTCCCAGATGCTCGACCCGGAGAAAGGCGTGGTGATTCCCTCCAAAGAAGCTCCAGACAAGATTTGTTTTTTGTGAAGAAAGTTTACGCTTGTCAGAACTCAGACATGAGTTCTCTCAGCTTGGCCTTTGTTTATTACCCACTCCGTTTCAAAATATTAGACTTTCTAGCCATTTTGGATTTGTCCTGATTTGTACATATGTAGACTTGTATTAGTGTGTTGATTCAGTCATTTAGTAATGAATCAGGATAAAATCAGCAAGGCTAGAAAATCTTATATTTAGGAAGGGAGGGCGTAGTTAGTTAGTTGAGTTCACTGGAGCAACTATACATGCATGAATTAGCATCTTGGAGCAAACTGATCATCCCATTAAGTATTCAAAAGTGCTACAGCAAGCATGATAGTGCACACTGACATTTACTGTGATACACAGCACAAGAAACCTGATGATTTGAGAATTTGCAGCTTTTCTCATAAATAATAAAAAACACCTATGAATGGCCATGTCAATACAAGAACAAACATAATACTGCACATTTACAATTTGGGTACACGGTATAGGAGGTCTTGATGATTTCAGGATTCCGAAATCTAAACAGAAAATGCGAAGATATTACAAACAAAAATAAGATTGCTAGGACATTAGTGAAAAAATGTACTCGTGATAGTTAAAAGAACATTAAAAGACACTAAGAACATTAAAAGAAATGACAGTAAGAGCATTAGCATTAAAAGAAATGACACAAAATAAATGTATTTACAATTGAAAAATAGGCCTTGAAGATGAGCATCAAATTTTCAGCTTGTTTATTGGTTGTAATATAATATAGATGTATAACAACAAGAGCATTAGGTTAAGTCTTACTTTGCTGCCGAGAAGAAAATTTTAGCCATATCAAGAACTAAGTCCTGACAGCCAGTATCGACCATAATTACAGCGCATCTAAGTGCAGCAACATTTTCCAAAATTTTCATCCTTCTTGTAAGATATGGACTGCCACTGTCAGCAAGCCCTGCGAACTCGCTGATGAAAAGCCTAAATATTTCCTGAGACAAATCAATTGACATAACATTAGAAGACTGATCCTTATTTAAATTGGGCTTTGCTCATTAAGTAACTCATAAGTCGAGAGTGGATAATGTTACAGAAGTAACTTGAAAATATGACTATTAGGCAATCCAAGAAAAGGTCCAAGAAGTCACCAAGACCCACGCATTGAAAACGTGAGTGTTAAATACCTTAAAATTTTCATCAGTAAAAGGTGGATCAGGTGCAAGGATTCGCATAACTTCAATAAAGCAGACAGCAACAAGAAGTCTGACATCCTTGTCCTTATGGCTAAGTAAAGCGGTCTGGACCAGTGATTTACTCAAAGGACGTAGAGCATCATGTAAAGAGGAGGACTGACACAACTCTGTTAAAGCACTTTCAGCTTGCTGCAAATAATAACAAAAGCATGTTATGGAAGTAGATAATTCAAACATGTTAGTTAGACTCTACTACTAGGTGCAGAGTACTAATTAAGGAAAAAATTAAGCTTCAGAGTGCAGTGTACCAATTGGCCATTGGTGTACTATATTTCTTTTTCCTTTTGATCACTACGGTTAGTTAGACTCTACTACTAGGTGCAAATTTCAACTGTTGGGATGTTTGTGATAGCATACATGCATCAAACACATATATAGAAATCCCTAATGAGCGTAAGAGAACAGTTCAGGTAGAGATTGAACAAGGTGTTAGTACAAAGTAATTGCTAAAAACTCCCCAAACGCTCAATAAAATAGAAGTACAGTAGAACCGGATGAAAATTGTGTTTGCCATATAAAAGCTGAAAGACAATCGGCCCTGAATCAATCCACCCGATCTCAAATTAACCTGTTTATCATATAAGTACATAAAATCTCAATGGAACATGTTGCTTAAGCTAATGAATAGGTTCAGGCCTCAAAAGTCAAGTCTCCTTCCACAGAAATACCATTACTAGTAAGTAGCAACTTCCTTCAAGTTAGCAATTCAAAAAGTAGGCAAACTTGAAACAAGCATTCACAAAATTTGTTTAAGCCAATGAGATAAAAACCATGTGAGAACTAACCGAATGCCTTATGACTGCTTCCAATTGGCAATGGAATAAATGTTCTGAACTAGTGGAGCTTCTTTTGAACAGAAGGGAAAAACGTTTTGAGTGGGGGAAATCGGTACGAACTGCTACGTGGTGCTCGAATTCACCGAGCCGTCAGTACCCACGCGTCCCTCCCTCCCTAGCCGCATAGAGGGTGGAGACGACTCATGAAGACAGTTTAGTAATAGCAAGTAACAGTACTTCAGTCCCAGTTGGAGAGCCCCCGGGCCGGCGGGGAACCAAATGAAAAAACCCCGATAACGGAGCGCGGGTCTCATACGAAATGGAAGCGAGCAGGTTTTAGATCCGACGAGGAGGACCGGGCGGGGCGGGGCGGGACGGGACGGGGGTGCGGCACTCACCTTGAGGAGCTTGACGAGGGCGTCCTTGCCGAGGCGCGGCTGCTCGAGGCGCTTGCCGACCTCGCTCGCGACCTGCTCCGGCGCGCCGGGCATTGCGGCGGCGATCTCGGAGCCCGAAACCCTAGGCTAGCAGTAGCAGGCTAGGCGGCGCGGGGTTGGGGAGCGGAGGCGGCCATGGATGGGTGGGTGGAATCGCGAGTACGGAAAAAGCGAAGGCTGTCAGGAAGGGGAGGGGACGGCGGGTTTTGCACCTGCGGAGCACGGTGCCTGGAAAGATCGATCCACCACTACCAGGCACCAGCGACATTTTTTTATTTTTCTCCCTCAAAAGGACCCAGACAGTATTTTGCTGAACTCGTTGAATACATTTGACAATAAAAATAAGGCCCCGGATATTGTTTTGAAGTACACTCATAAAAAGATGTCTCAAGTTTATTCGAACTTTTATGTATCTAAACGGTGAATAGTTGTGTTTTCCAACCAGATTTTGTATAGCCTAAACTTTATTTACTCATTTTTTTGTTTTATACACACAGGGCACAGCTGATATATCATATTACTGGACTCGTCCTGAAAATCGATTTCTTAAGAAGTCCGAAGCAGCACGGCACGGCACCAGCAAATTGGTTTCCCGCCCAAAGACAACAACTCCCGCGCGCGAAATATCCGGCGAGAGAAAACTGGGCCGAATCCAGGCTAATCCGCCTGTCACCGAGCGAGTGAATTAACAGCCCAAGCGTGCCTAAGCATTTTGCAGATCTTTTGTTGGCCCACTCAGCCCACTTCAGTCCAATAGGTGTGCACATCTTGCACCATTTGTTTTTTGCCATAACGCCCAACCTACTTTGATCACCAGCGTGCATTCGTGCTCCACGAGTCCACGGGACGGCAAAAGGTGCATCGTTTGCTTGCTGTCAAGGGCAAGTGTGCAAACCGACTACAGCGTCCACGCGAGAAAAAATAAGGGCAAATTTCACTGGCATTTTCTCCACCTGTCTGTTTTTTTTTTCTCAAACTCTCTTTCATCGAAAGTTGTGGACATTTGTGTGATTGTTGTTGCAATTTTGTTGTTGATGTAGATCACGTGGGATAGCCGCAACGAGTTTTTCTACAATAAAATCCATGGACACGATGTGTGATGATCCATCCGACGATAACGATATTTTGATGGTCGTGACTTCCATTCCATGGATTGCTTCTACTTATATGCTTGCATTATGAAGTTGTTGTTGATCTTGCTGATGTGTATATTCGCAAGGGCTACTCCACATGCTTTGAATCTATGTATAGGTTTTGCAAACCAGTGATCATATTCGGTCATGAGCTTTTAAAGACAACCAAATGTTGCAGGCACAACCCAATTCATGGGTATTGGAAATGGAAAAGGGGATGTTATGATGCATCGACTACATGCATTGAGAATTTTAAAAAATCCATTTGCTTGGCAAGAGAAATACACGACATGTTGGTGAGTGCATAATGAGCCATGGTATCACCTCTAAATCGGGACACTCTATTTTCAGCATGGAGGAATCCCAAGCGTTCTCCCCGTATTCTCAAGGCTTGTAGAAGCAAACACGGACATGAATATGACAATAACACATTAATCATTGGCATCAACCAGAGGTCAATGCTAGAGTTCATGTGGTGTTTATCGTATTTGCATCGATATAGCACGTCAACCCAAGATGTAGCAGCCATGCTTGCCTTGTAGCTTCCCGACACCAACCTCTACACGCTACCCACCACAACACCCCACACTATGGTCCTCCCCGCGACGGCCACCGTCCAAAAAACTGTCGTTGCATCGCCCATGGTCATTGCCTGGCCTCCTCGCACACGCGAGAACCACACCTCATCGACCTACCCCCCACTTGCACTAGCCCAGAAACATCACCATTAGATCCACGTCTCAAAAGACGCATCAACACCATATCAGAGCAGAACCGGAGGAAAAATAGCTTGCTCCGACCACAGGTCACAAGCTACCGTCTACGCCCACTACTCCACATGTCGCCGTAAACCCTGGCTAGATATGGGCAAAATGCCCACAACTTTGTCCACAATGCCCTAGGTGCCATCACCAATCAGGGTGGGTGGGTGGGGGGAGGGGGGAGGTAGGGAGGAGTTGGCAGCAACACACAGTTCACCGCCTATTGTCGCCTAGGTGCGACAGGGGACAAGAAATAAATTTTAGAGGTTATTAAAGCAGATCTAAATCTTGATCGACATGTATTAGCATAACATGGCAGTATGTAAAGGATCACAACAGTGAGGTGCAAAGCTACAATCAATAAACCATCACGAGCAGTTTTACTATGAATGCACATCTATGTAGTCAAACTTCAGAGTGTATGATCAGCAAGTCTTACAACTGCCCAAGCACCAACAAACACACACAAATACAAGAACACACCAACAACTGGAGCAAATTCTCTAGATCATGCCTCAACTGAAACTAACAGGCAAACAACTGGGCCACTAGACATTACATACTCCTGTTGTTGAATCTTGGTATGACTATAGGGGGAATGCAAAATCACAGTGTTTCACCCTGCTCCCGTGCCACAGAAGTGGAAAGGATAGCAAGGCTGTTATTCAAGAATGTCAGTGCAGATTCACAATCTGATATGATTTTTGTGACAGATGAAGGCTCGTTTGAATTTGAAAGTGATCCAGCAGCCATCGCGGAATATGAATCTCGCAGGCTCCTCAAATTTCCAAGGAACTGCAAAATACAGATAAAAAACAGTCAAGTCAAAGCATGTTTACGAAGGCTAACACTGCAAGGACTTAGCTAGAGTACACAAACTAGTTGAAAGGCATGAATTCCAAGAGCTCAAAAAGTTTGAAAGCAGAGATGCTATCGTCAATACATAAATACAACAAAATTCTACACAAGGACATACCATGCCATCTTATACTTTTCTAGAATATTTAATAGAGTTCTCCAGAATATTACATAGCAGAATATACAAGGAGCACTCACTTAACAGAGCTTCCAGGCTTAAAGATATCTGAAGCTAGTTAGATTGTGCTTTTATTTTGCACCAGAGCGTTTAGTTCTTGTTGGCTACATTCGCAAGATGTTTCTTGTCCTCCATCCGTATTTCAAATATAACAGCAGTAAGGTTTCTTACCAAACCTATTTTGATAAAAGAAAACAAATATATTCATGCTGTAGAATAATCACTTGTCTATAATGATAACCAGTTCTGAAACTTGAAATGAATGCCACATAACTACGACAGTATTATGACAAACAGAGTGCTTACTAACTAATGAACTTCTACTATTTTCATCATATCAGAAGTTCAAATAATCACATCATGACACATATGCCAGAGAGGGACAAGAGATTTGAGATGAGCAGCAGAATAACCAATAAGTGAATCATAAATTCAAACAGTACCTTTAAAAGTGTGTTATATGCCTCTAACAAGCGATTAGCAGCTGGACCAAATCCATGCAACTGTGGCACCTCCATCATGTGCGTCCAGGGATGAATTTCCTACAATGAAAAATAACTTCTGTTATCTAACAACTCAAAATACATGGAAAATGGGTATAAGAAGTAGAAATGGATATTCATGTCAATGCCATTTATCTGGAATCTATAGGAGATGCTTGAAGAAAACTACAGAATGATTCATAAGATATTTACCTTAGTGTATATCATGTTGAAGGATTTAACTGTTTCAAGAAACGATTGCAAATGTTCCCTCAGCTTCAACTCTGTCTCGGCATAGTCTTCATTTGGATTATAGTCATACTGAGCAGCAGAGACTGCACTGTTAGCGCAAATAGCCCAATACAGAGTACTATCAACAAACTAACATGGTAGTGGTATGCGTTGAACTTTCAGATATAAGTGTGCAAGTTAATTTCAAATAAGATATTGTTAACAATATATAAAAACTTAGAAATACCAAACATCCTGTGTTTTTTGACTCTTGTCTGGAAAATAAATTCACAAGATGCAGATTAGATAGTAAGGAAAAGAATAATGTCAGCTTTGAGGGCTCTGGATGATAATAGGCTAGGTTTCCAGTATAATTTCAAAGCTTCAAAAGTAAGGTACGACAACTATATTGATATAGTTCTACATGTGAGGGGTGAGCCCAAATTATAACAAACATGGAAACAGGAAGGAATTTCTGTAAATCCATATCTCAATATACCTTAGATGCCAGCTCCTGAACCATTTGTTGCAGATTTGACATCTTTTTGGTATACTCAGAGAGCTTCAACTCTAGTTCTGCTATGTCAGGCCTGCCAAATGAGATTCTGACTCAGTTAAAGAAAAAAGAACTGTGTAGGCAATGCAGATTCATACCATTGAAGGAACTATATGGGTACTGCCCTATAAATAGTACAATTACTAAGAACATGAAATTGGTGTGCTTACAAAGGGTAAATTGATTGTATTTGGACATCTGCAGGGAAAAGCTTGCACTCCTCTGAAAAAATCTGCGCCTGCTTTTCTGCAATTGAGTCTACAAGCTGCACGTCCTTTGCCAGCTGCTCATCAACACTAAGAGGGAGCAATTTGTCAGGTACTTTATGTTTTTTTTGAGGGGGAGATACTTTATGTTTTAGATGCCCTAATATCAAGGTTAAAACATCACTTGAAATTTTCTGTACATCACTTGGGATTTTTTGTACAAAAATGAAAATCAACCGTATTATCAGAAGTTGACCAGGTTTAATCAGCATATAAAGTATGGCAGACATCAAGTGTAAGCTAACCTCCACTCTGGATTGTCTGCATAGCAACTAGCTTCCACTA
This sequence comes from Poa annua, assembly GCA_026929855.1. Taxonomy (NCBI): domain Eukaryota; kingdom Viridiplantae; phylum Streptophyta; class Magnoliopsida; order Poales; family Poaceae; genus Poa; species Poa annua. The sequence continues at coordinate 121,116,995 of CM049428.1, forward strand.
GGTCAACGATCAGACGGAGGAGCTCCACCCGCTCATCATAGCTGCCTCTACCCTGCAATCGCACACTGAATCTAAGTTTTGCGACTCTTACCAGACCTCAGAGATCTCGTGTAACAGAACACATCAGTACACTCAGTACTGTAACCACAAAGAGCTCATTCCTCTGACCTGAATCGCCTCGGTGTCGACTGAAGGCGTGATACCCAGGAAATTCGCAATCTCCGCCAAGTCTGCAGAACCCCAAACATTCCACCATCAGCAAAGCCAGGCGCAATTGCAGCGGCGGAAGGAGTGTAACAGAAACCTTACGCTGGATCCTGCTGTTCTCCTCGTCCCGGTCGAGGCTGTCCCCCTGCCAGTTCTGCTGCGTGAACGGCGATCTGTCGCCCAGGAGCCTTCCGGAGACACAACAACAGCAACACAGAACAAACGAAACCCTCAATCTCGAGACCGAATCCCCAAAACCCTCAGGACCGGAAATGCGTGCGTGCGGGCGGTCGGTGGCGTACCTGAAGAAGAGCCACTCGAGGAGGCGGTAGCGCTCGACGCCGGCGAAGAGGAGGGACTGCGCGGGGGCGCTGGCCCGCGGGTAGGCGAGCACCGCCAGCTTCCGCTGGATCTCCTCCATCTGCTTCGACGCCATGGCCGCTGCTTCGCTCCGCTCGCCGGCCGGCCGGCTCTGACTGAGGCCGGTGGTTGTGCTGGGCCGGTGGATCGAGCCGACGAGACAGCCCAACTACAAGCGAGATGACGTTACGAATAAAGCATTTATTTACTCTTCTTCAATTCAAAAATCAAATTCTTTCCAATTCAAAACAAATTCGTAGGATTGCCACGGAGCTGGCCCCACCGGTCAGTCAGAGTCGTGGCCGGGAGGAGGAAAGCAACAAGCGTGGGGTCCACTTCCAAGCGGCTGGGGGAAAGGGACCAGCGTAGCGTGTGAACAAGTGCGGCTGTCCGCTCGCCACGACGACGGAAGACGAGACGGGACGAGGCGAGCGGAGCCCCCATGCCGCCCCATCGCGCTGGCGGCGGCGGCGGAGACGCGAGCGCGTTCTTCGCCGCGACGCTGGTGCTGTGGGCCGTGTCGGTGGGGTTCGAGATCGGGGCGCGGGGCCGCCGCGAGCTGGCGGCCGTGGCCGCCGGCTTCGCCTTCTTCCAGGCCGCCAACACCGCCGTCCGCGCGGCCGTCTCCCGCGACCCGCTCTTCGTCAACACCGCCGTCTCGCTCCTCCACTCCTCCCTCACCTCCGCCTCAGGTCCGGCTCCTCTCTCTATCCCCTTCCCCAAACCCATCGCATTTATTTCCGTCGTTTTTCCCCCATTCGTGCGCTCCGGGTTCATTCATGGACTCCTTATGAAAAACCGTACACCTAGACGACTTTCCAGCCAGCTGCCAGCATGGTGCGAAACTTGACGAAGCAGTAGCGTGCGCCAGATTAATCAGTCGGTACACCAGGTGTTCCAGTCATGCTTGATGCAATTTCTTTGGTACTCTTTAGTGTCAGCGTTGTTAGTTACTGCTTCCTTTGTGGTGATGCCAATTGTATCCATTTGAGCTTTGACTGGTTGAAATTGTGCTAGATTTCTGAAAGCCCATAATGCTTGCTGCCTTGCTTGTTAATTTGTTGCCTTCTAGGGGTTGCGGTTCCGATTCCAAGTAATGTGGCAAGCATGCAGTGGCCTTACATGCGAATACTTCTTCGTTTTTATACAAAACAGATGACTGTAAGAGAATGGTAATGCTGTAAAGTCTGTTTGGAAGAGTTCACTAGCTGGGCGCCCCATATTTCCATTCTGTGTGCTAGTTGGGCGTCAAATCAGCACCTAGTGCCTAATCATCAGTTAGATGGGACTAGGATGGTTAAATTGGCTAGCCGAAACGTGTCACCTCGTGCCTGGGTGTCGTCTATGTGTGAATTGTACTAGGTGGCTGGCCTATAGGACAACCTGAATGAAGCATTTCCAGAGACTAGAGTAGAGAAGGAGGAAAGTGTATGTGTTGTGTTTACCTTTTTAAAACTTTACCTACTATACTACCCAGATGCTTAGGGCATCTCCATTCGTTGCGCCCCTAGGGCCCAAAATGTCGCCTTTTTGCGGCCGCCACAGCGCGAATCCGGAACCCAGGGGGCGTGATTGCCGACCCCCCCTCCCCCCCAAGACGGCGCGTATTCGGCTATATTTCGGCGAAAACATAGTCCAACCCATTTTGGCATACAAATTCACACGTTTAATCATACAAATTCGCACACAAATAAATAGTTCAACAATGCGAAAAAATAAAACAAATCGTACTAGACATCGGCATTGTCATTTCCCTTGCGCTCCCACAAGTGCTGCACCAGATCATTCTGTAGAGCTTGATGTGTTCCAGCGTATCGAATCTCCTGGCGCGTGGCGAGGAAGTATGTCCATGATGCCGGCACATGGTGATCAACATCTGCTAGAGGACCCTGACGGTAGTATGGTATCCTTGCCTCACTGTCAGGCACTGGGTCACCCCGCTCACTCTCAATGATCATGTTGTGCAAGATCACACAACACTGCATCACCTCCCACATGTTGGACTTCGACCAAGTCATAGCTGGGTACCGGACAACGGCAAATCGAGACTGCAACGCACCAAATGCTCGCTCGACATCCTTCCTGTAAGCCTTCCTCCTGGCACTTAGAAAACCAAGCTTTCGCGCTTCCTGGCACAGGGTTAGAGATGGTCTTCACAAATGTTGCTCACTTGGGGTAGATGCCATCTACAAGATAGTAGCCCTTTGTGTACTGGTGTCCATTGATCTCATAGTTCACTGGGGAGCATGGCCTTCGACAAGGCCAGCGAAGACATCCGAGCACTGCAAGACATTAATGTCGTTGTGAGTTCTAGGCATACCAAAGAATGAATGAAAAATCCATAGATCATATGAAGCCAGTGCCTCGAGAATCACCGAGCGCTCTCCTTCCTTTCCCTTGTACATCCCCTGCCAATCAAATGGACAGTTCTTCCATGCCCAATGCATGCGGTTGATACTACCAAGCATCCCAGGAAAGCCTCTTGCTTCATTCTCTGCAAGGAGACGAGCAGTGTCTTGCGCATTGGGTGATCGCAAATACATTGAGCCAAAGACTACAACCACTGCCCGACAGAACTTGTTCAAGCACGCAATGGCCGTGGACTCACTCATGCGCAGATAGTCATCATGTGCATCTGAGCACCGTATGCAAGCAACCTCATGGCCATCTTGCACTTCTGAATAGAGGTAAACCCTACCCTACCTTGTTTGCATGATCTTGAGGAAGAGCTTGCGGTTCATCCTGAAACGGCGTCGGAACACCTTCGCGTCTTGGGTGGGATCCTGAAACGGCGTCGGAACACCTTCGCATCCTGAAAGTAGTCGGAGTAGAGGATGCAGTACCCCTCGTATCGCTGCCTCGGCTTGCTCTTGCGGCGACCCATCGTCGATCCAACACGCCGCGGTCTAGCTTCATTCTCAGCGTGCAAGCCGGCGAGGGAGGCCAAGATCAGCAAGTGTTCTTCGCGAATCCCCTCTTTCTTCGTTTAGAAGAGTGCTGGACCTCCACAACGAATAATTATAGCAGGTTGGTCTAGTAAGACGGGGGGGCGGCCGTTCGTCATCGACGGCGGCCTGATCTCCTCGTCGAAGAGCTCGGCTAGTATCTCCTCGTCGGAGTCCATTGCTGTGTCTGGCTTTCGCCGAACACCTTGTGGGCGGGGTGGCCGCCCTTCCGCCTTGAGGATCTCCTCGGAGGCGGGATCACGGCGGAGGTGGGCGGTGCCTGCGGTGTGGCGGGGCTAGGCAGTGGCGGGTATAGCTGTAGTGGTGGTGCAAGGAGGGGTGGTGGTGGCGGCGGCGTGGCGACGGCGACGCGACACGGTAAGAAGGGAAAGGCGAACCAGTGTGGGGGGAAAAGGCGGTGTCTCGCCGACAGCGTTGGCCCACGCGTGCTTTTCCTTCCGTCGGCCCCAAAAAGGCCTCCTGTGGGGCGCCCTTAGGCAACTTGCTTGCAAGCCTGAATTCTTTCATGTCAAACTAATTTATTTAATTTGACCCCTTGAATGTTGTTAATTGTTGTTGATATACTCATTTATGTATCAAGATAGTTTGTAATGTGTACTTTTCAACACTTACCTTTTCACTTTTGAGTTTGTATGTGGAATTTTTAGTACATTGTAGCATGGGAATACTAAATATGAGCTTAAAAAATGTGAGTACATATTACAGTGGAAATACTAAATGTCATTAGAAGTTTAGAACAGTGCGAGTACATTTTAACGTGGAAATATTTTAAGCTCACTTTGGCTGTGAAGTGTCTCTAATCTAAAACCAAACTATTCGAAAATCACTGTATTTTCATGCATAGGCAACCAATACTACAGTTTTGGAAAAATCAAACACCTCAAATTATTTAAAACCTTAGGGCTCGCTTGGATTCCCGTTTGCTTTTCCGGTCTGTGAAATACGAAGCAGCTGCAGCTCAAAATTACGGAGGGTGGACGGTCCATAAAATATTTCTGTCCAATTCCGACCCGAATACAGGGAATCCAAGTGTGGCCTTAGTATTTTTAGAAACCACAGTTTTCATGGAATACTTTGCTCCTAAACGCATCCAATGTCAGCTAAAAAGTAGGTCTCGCCGGGATTCGAACCCAGGTCGCCAGATTCAAAGTCTGGAGTGCTAACCACTACACTACGAAACCATTTGATGTGTGTGGTCCATTCATGGCCTTATTATGTCTTTTCCTCTAGACAGACAGATTAGTCAGTCCGCCAACTAGGTTGCTTGATGCAATTTGTTCGGTCCTGGACAAAAGGGAGAAGCATGGTTTATGTGCTCCTTAGTGTTAATTTGTTGGTTACTGCTTTCCTACAGTGATGAAAATTGTCTCCATTTGAGCTTTGACTGGTTGGAATTGTGCATGATTTTTCGAAGCAATACTGCTAACTGCCTTGCTGGTTGTCTAGTTCCAACTTCCAAGTTATGTGTGAAGCATGCACAGGGATTACATGCAAATGCTTCTATATATTTATACAAAACTGACGACTAGAAGAGAATGTTTCATGCTGTAAAGTCTGTTTAGAGGAGTTCACTAGATGGGCGGCAACTATTGCGAAATCAGTGATACGATTTTCATTCTGGGTGCTAGTTGGGTGGCAAATCAATTAGGTGGGCCTATTTTTTTATTTTAATAAGTGGGCCTAGGATAGTTAAATTTGCCAGCTGAAACATGCCACCTGCCTGTGCGCCATCTATCTGTACAGTGCAGACTGCTAGCGTTTAGAGCAAGCAGAGCATATATTGATGTTTGGGGTGGCTATGCTGACACTGGTGTCCCATCTTGGCTGAATCAGCCAAAAAAGTAGGTCTCGCCGGGATTCGAACCCAGGTCGCCAGATTCAAAGTCTGGAGTGCTAACCACTACACTACGAAACCATTTGATATGTGTCGTCCGCTCATGGCCTTATTTCTGTCTTTTCCTCTAGACAGACAGATTAATCAGTCCAGGAACTAAGTGATGCTTGATGCAGTTTGTTCGGTCCTGGACAAAAGGGAGCAGCATGGTTTACGAGCTCTTTAGTGTTATTGATGTTAGCTACTGCTTCCTTATGGTAATGGCAATTGTCTCCATTTGAGCTTTGACTGGCTGAAATTGGGCAAGATTTTTCAAAGCCCATACTGCTTGCTGCCATGCTGATTAGTTTGTTGCCTTCTTGGGGTTGCCCGGTTCCAAATTCCAAGTATGTGTCAAGCATGCTGTGACCTTACTTGCAAATGCTTCTATGTTTTTGTACAAAACGGACAACTATAAGAGGATGCTGCTAATACTGTAAAGTCTGTTTAGAGGAGTTAACTAGTTTGACGCCAAATATTTCCATTGTTTGTGCTAGTTGGGTGGAAAATCAGCACCTAGTGCCTAATCATCAATTAGGTGGGCCTAGGATTGATAAATTAGCTAGCCGAAACATTCACCTAGTACTTGGGGGCCGTCTATGTGTGGAGTGTACTAGGCGGCTGGTCTTCAGAACAACCTGGATGCAGCATTTCCAGACACTAGAATAGAGGAGGAAGAAAATGTATGTATTGTGTTTGCTTTTTTAAAACTTTACATAGCATAATGCCGAGATGCTTAGGCAACTTGTTTGTACGCCTGATTTTCTTTTCACTGTGCATGTTGTTAATTCACTTGCAATCTTGTATTATACTCATTTATGTATCAAGGTAATTTTTAATGTGTACTTTTCAACGCTTACTTTTCATTTATGAGTTTGCACCATGGAAGTATTAAGGACGTTGTAGCATAGATATACTAAATGTCAGTTTTAAAATGTGAGTACATAGTACCATGGATATACTAAATGTCAGGTAGAACAATGAGAGTACATTGACACGCAAAAATAGTAAATGTCTGTTGCAAAAGTAGGTCTCGCCGGGATTCGAACCCAGGTCGCCAGATTCAAAGTCTGGAGTGCTAACCACTACACTACGAAACCGTTTGATGTGTGTGATTCATTCATTGCATTATTTCTGTCTTTTCCTCTATAGAGACCGATTAATCAGTCCGCCAACTAGGTTGCTTGATGCAATTTGTTCGTTCCTGGACAAAAGGGAGCAGCATGGTTTATGTGCTCCTTAGTGTTAATTTGTTGGTTACTGCTTTCGTACAGTGATGAAAATTGTCTCCATTTGAGCTTTCACTGGTTGGAATTTGCACCATGGAACTATTAAGGACACTGTAGCATAGATATACTAAAGTGTGAGTACATAGTACCATGGATATACTAAATGTCAGGTAAAACAATGAGAGTACATTGACGTGCAAAAATAGTAAATGTCAGTTACAAAAGTAGGTCTCGCCGGGATTCGAACCCAGGTCGCCAGATTCAAAGTCTGGAGTGCTAACCACTACACTACGAAACCGTTTTATGTGTGTGGTTCATTCATTGCATTATTTCTGTCCTTTCCTTTAGACAGACAGATTAGTCAGTCCGCCAACTAGGTTGCTTGATGGAGTTTATTCGGTCCTGTACAAAATGGAGCAGCATGGTTTATGTGTTCTTTAGTGTTCTTTTGTTAGTTACTGCTTTCCTATGTTGATGAAAATTGTCTACGTTTGAGTTTGACTGGTTGAAATTGTGCAAGATTTCTCGAAACCCATACTGCTTGCTGGCTAGTTTGTTGCCTTCTGGAGGTTGTCCAGTTCGAACTTCCAAGTAATGTGCCAAGCATGCAGTGGCCTTACATGTAAATATGTCTATGGTATACAAAATGGACGACTATAAGAGACTGTAAAGTATGTTTAGAAGAAGAAGAGTGCACTGGATGGGCGGCAATATTTCCATGCTGTGTGCTAGTTGAGTGGCAAATCAGCACCTAGTGCTCAACCATCATTTAGGTGGGCTATTTTTTTAAAAATGGTGGGCCTAGGATGGTTAAATTTGCCTGCCGAATTGTGTCACCTCATGGCTGGGCGCCGTCTATCTGTGCAGTGTGCTAGGTGGCTAGCCTTTAGAACACCTGGATCCAGCATTTACAGTCACTAGAGTCTAGAGTAGCGAAGGAAGAAAGCCTATTGTGTTTACCTTTTTAAAACTTCACCTACTGTACTACCGAGATGCTTTATTTGTTAGAAAAACGCTTACACAAAAGAAAAACGCTGGGAAACGAGATTGGATCGCTAGAGGTGCATATCGCACCTCCTCTCTTTCTTTATTTGTTCTGCTCACAATCTGATTACAGGGGTCGCTTACACATGTATATAGCACCTAAGATCAAGATCAGCTAACCTAGTAGAACTATGAAACCAATCCCTATACTAATCGGAGCCAGTATGTATCCAACTCGTACTCGATCCAAAACATGGTGCTTATTTCCAACAAACTTGTTTGCAAGCCTGAACTCCTCTTTGTCAAACTATTTTGTTTAATTTTTCGCTGTGAATAGTGTTAACTTTCGTTGATTCACTTGCAATCTTGTATTATACTCATTAATGTATCAATATAATTTGTAATTTGTACTTTTCAACACTTACTTTTCACTTTGGGTTTGTACCGTGGAAGTTGTAAGTAAATTGTAGCATCAAATACTAAATAGGAGCTTAAAAATGTGAGTACATTGTACCATGGAAATTCTAAATATCAGGTCAACGCAGAAATACTAAATGCCAGCAAAAAAAGTAGGTCTCGCCGGGATTCGAACCCAGGTCGCCAGATTCAAAGTCTGGAGTGCTAACCACTACACCACGAAACCATTTGATGTTTGTGGTCCACGCATGGCCTTATTTCTGTCTTTTCCTCTAGACAGACAGATTAATCAGTCCACCAACTAGGTGATGCTTGATGCAACTTGTTTGGTCCTGGCAAAATGGTGGTGTATGTGCTCTTTAGTGTTGTTTTTGTTTGGTACTGCTTCCTTGTGATAATGACAATTGTCTCTTTTTGAGCTTTAACTGGCTGAAATTGGGCAAAAAATTTCGAATTCCATACTGCTCGCTGCCTTGCTGGTTAATTTGTTGTCTTTAGGGGTTTTCCAGTTCCAATTTCCAAGTATGTGTCAAAGATGTCGTGACCTTTCATGAAAATACCTCTGTTTTTGTACAGAACAGACGACTATAAGAGAATGCTAACGCTGTACAGTTTGTTTATAGGAGTTTACTAGTTTGACGCCAAATATTTCCAATCTGTGTGCTAGTTGGACGGAAAACCAGCACCTAGCGCCTGATCATCAATTAGGTGGGCCTAGGATGGTTAAATTAGCTAGCTGAACTGTGTCACCTAGTACCTGGGCGCTGTCTATGTGTGCAGTGTATGAGGTGGCTGGCCTTTAGAACAACCTGGATGCAGTATTTCCAGATACTACAGTAGAGAAGGAAGAGAGTGTATGTGTTGTGTTTACCATTTTAAAACTTCACCTCGCGTACTACCGAGACGCTTCGGCAACTTGTTTGCATGCCCGATTTCCTTTGTGTCAAACTAATTTATTTATTTTTCCTGGTGAATGTTATTAATTGTTGTTGATTCACTTGCAATTTGTACTGTACTCATTTATGTATCAAGGTAATTTGTAATGTGTACTTTTCAACGTTTACTTTTCACTTATGAGTTTGCACCATGGAAGTATTAAGGGGACTGTAGCATAGATATGCTAAAGTGTGAGTACATAGTACCATGGATATACTAAATGTCAGCTTAAACAATGAGAGTACATTGCCGTGCAAAAATAATAAATGTCACTTACAAAATTAGGTCTCGCCGGGATTCGAACCCAGGTTGCCAGATTCAAAGTCTGGAGTGCTAACCACTACACTACGAAACCATTTGATGTGTGTGGTTCATTCATTGCATTATTTCTGTCTTTTTCTCTAGACAGACAGATTAGTCAGTCCGCCAACTAGGTTGCTTGATGGAATTTATTCGGTCCTGTACAAAATGGAGCGGGATGGTTTATGTGTTCTTTACTGTTATTTTGTTAGTTACCGCTTTCCTATGGTGATGAAATTTGTCTACGTTTGAGTTTGACTGGTTGAAATTGTGCAAGATTTCTCGAAACTCATACTGCTTGCTGCCTTGCTGGCTAGTTTTTTGCCTTCTAGAGGTTGTCCAGTTCCAACTTCCAAGTAATGTGCCAAGCATGCAGTGGCCTAATATGTAAATATGTTTATGTTATATAAAATGGACGACTATAAGAGAATGTTAATGCTGTAAAGTATGTTTAGAAGAGTTCACTGGATGGGCGGCAAATATTCCATTCTGTGTGCTAGTTTTTTTAGAAAAACAGACTCGCGCCCTCACTTTTTATTAAAAAGCACACATTACAGCAGAATACTGGGGAACACCAGTTTTTAACCAAAGAAAAGCACCACAACAGCGCAGAAACTACACACCAAACCCACAACTCCACTAACAAACAACCACCGAGCTCAACCCTGCCTGGTAACACTTAAGAAGAGGAAAACCAACCCCTAAAAAACACGACCTCCAGCTACCACCACAAAGAAAAAAACCAGGACGAAACTTCTCCCTCCAGGCTTAATTCCTCCATTTGTTGATCTTCCTGACTTGACGCCTAGCCTCCAAAACTGCCCAGTCCATCGTTTCCTGCAGTTCTGCCCTCCACAAAGGCCTCCAGTTCTGTGTGCTAGTTGAGCCGCAAATCAGCACCTAGTGCTTAACCATCATTTAGGTGGGCATTTTTTTTAAAATGGTGGGCCTAGGATGGTTAAATTTGCCTGCCAAATTGTGTCACCTCATGCCGGGGCGCCGTCTATCTGTGCAGTGTGGTAGGCGGCTAGCCTTTAGAACTCCTGGATCCAGCATTTACAGTCACTAGAGTCTAGAGTAGCGAAGGAAGAAAGCCTATTGTGTTTTCCTTTTTAAAACTTCTCCTGCTGTATTACCAAGATGCTAAGGTACTTGTTTGCAAGCCTGAACTCCTCTTTGTCAAACTATTTTGTTTCATTTTTTGGCGTGAATAGTGTTAATTTTTGTTGATTCACTTGCAATCTTGTATTATACTCATTTATGTATGAAGATAATTTGTAATTTTCAACACTTACTTTTCACTTGTGGATTTGTAAGTAAATTGTAGCATGAAATACTAAATTGGAGCTTAAAATGTGAGTACATTGTACCATGGAAATTCTAAATGTCGGGTCAAACAATGCGACCACATTTAAACACAGAAATACTAAATGCCAGATAAAAAATTAGGTCTCGCGGGGATTCGAACCTAGGTCGCCAGATTCAAAGTCTGGAGTGCTAACCACTACACTACGAAACAATTTGATGTGTGTGGTCCACACATGGCCTTATTTCTGTCTTTTCCTCTAGACAGACAGATTAATCAGTCCACCAACTAGGTGATGCTTGATGCAATTTGTTCGGTCCTGGACTAAAGGGAGCAGCATGGTTTATGTGCTCTTTAGTGTTTTTGTTAGCTACTGCTTCCTTATGGTAATGCCAATTATCTCCGTTTGAGCTTTAAATGGCTGAAATTAGGCAAGATTTTTCAAAGTCTATACTGCTCGCTGCCTGTCTGATTAGTTTGTTGTCTTCTAGGAGTTGTCCAGTTCCAACTTCCAAATATGTGTCAAACATGTCCTGACTTTTCATGCAAATACCTCCGTTTTTGTACAAAAGAGATGACTATAAGAGAATGCTAACGCTGTACAGTTTGTTTATAGGAGTTTACTAGTTTGACGCCAAATATTTTCAATCTGTGTGCTAGTTGGACGGAAAACCAGCACCTAGCGCCTGGTCATCAATGAGGTGGGCCTTGGATGGTTAAATTAGCTAGCTGAACTGTGTCACTTAGTACCTGGGCGCTGTCTATGTGTGCAGTGTATGAGGTGGCTGGCCTTTAGAACAACCTGGATGCAGTATTTCCAGATACTACAGTAGAGAAGGAAGAGAGTGTATGTGTTGTGTTTACCATTTTAAAACTTCACCTCGCGTACTACCGAGACACTTCGGCAACTTGTTTGCATGCCCGATTTCCTTTGTGTCAAACTAATTTATTTATTTTTCCCAGTGAATGTTATTAATTGTTGTTGATTCACTTGCAATTTGTACTGTACTCATTTATGTATCAAGGTAATTTGTAATGTGTATTTTTCAACGTTTACTTTTCACTTATGAGTTTGCACCATGGAAGTATTAAGGGCACTGTAGCATAGATATGCTAAAGTGTGAGTACATAGTACCATGGATATAATAAATGTCAGCTTAAACAATGAGAGTACATTGAAGCGCAAAAATAATAAATGTCAGTTACAAAATTAGGTCTCGCCAGGATTCGAACCCAGGTTGCTAGATTCAAAGTCTGGAGTGCTAACCACTACACTACGGAACCGTTTGATGTGTGTGGTTCGTTCATTGCATTATTTCTGTCTTTTTCTCTAGACAGACAGATTAGTCAGTTCGCCAACTAGGTTGCTTGATGGAATTTATTCGGTCCTGTACAAAATGGAGCGGGATGGTTTATGTGTTCTTTAGTGTTATTTTGTTAGTTACCGCTTTCCTATGGTGATGAAAATTGTCTACGTTTGAGTTTGACTGGTTGAAATTGTGCATGATTTCTCGAAACTCATACTGCTTGCTGCCTTGCTGGCTAGTTTGTTGCCTTCTAGAGGTTGTCCAGTTCCAACTTCCAAGTAATGTGCCAAGCATGCAATGGCCTTACATGTAAATATGTTTATGTTATATAAAATGGATGACTATAAGAGAATGTTAATGCTATAAAGTATGTTTAGAAGAGTTCACTGGATGGGCGGCAAATATTCCATTCTGTGTGCTAGTTGAGCCGCAAATCAGCACCTAGTGCTTAACCATCATTTAGGTGGGCATTTTTTTTTTAAATGGTGGGCCTAGGATGGTTAAATTTTCCTGCCAAATTGTGTCACCTCATGCCGGGGCGCCGTCTATCTGTGCAGTGTGGTAGGCGGCTAGCCTTTAGAACTCCTGGATCCAGCATTTACAGTCACTAGAGTCTAGAGTAGCGAAGGAAGAAAGCCTATTGTGTTTTCCTTTTTAAAACTTCTCCTACTGTATTACCGAGATGCTTAGGGTACTTGTTTGCAAGCCTGAACTCCTCTTTGTCAAACTATTTTGTTTCATTTTTTGGTGTGAATAGTGTTAATTTTTGTTGATTCACTTGCAGTCTTGTATTATACTCATTTATGTATGAAGATAATTTGTAATTTTCAACACTTACTTTTCACTTGTGGATTTTCAAGTAAATTGTAGCATCAAATACTAAATTGGAGCTTAAAATGTGAGTACATTGTACCATGGAAATTCTAAATGTTGGGTCAAACAATGCGACTACATTTAAACGCAGAAATACTAAATGCCAGCTTAAAAATTAGGTCTCGCCGGGATTCGAACCCAGGTCGCCAGATTCAAAGTCTGGAGTGCTAACCACTACACTACGAAACCATTTGATGTGTGTGGTCCACACATGGCCTTATTTCTGTCTTTTCCTCTAGACAGACAGATTAATCAGTCCACCAACTAGGTGATGCTTGATGCAATTTGTTCGGTCCTGGACTAAAGGGAGCAGCATGGTTTATGTGCTCTTTAGTGTTTTTGTTAGCTACTGCTTCCTTATGGTAATGACAATTGTCTCCGTTTGAGTTTTAAATGGCTGAAATTGGGCAGGATTTTTCAAAGTCTATACTGCTCGCTGCCTGTCTGATTAGTTTGTTGTCTTCTAGGAGTTGTCCAGTTCCAACTTCCAAATATGTGTCAAACATGTCCTGACTTTTCATGCAAATACCTCCGTTTTTGTACAAAACAGATGACTATAAGAGAATGCTTATCCTGTCCAGTCTGTTTAGAGGAGTTCTCTAGTTTGATGCCAAATATTTCCAATCTGTTTGCTAGTTGGGCAGAAAACCAGCACCTAGTGCCTGATCATCAATTAGGTAGGCCTAGGATGGTTAAATTAGCTAGCTGAACTGTGTCACCTAGTACCTGGGCATTGCCTAGGATGGTTAAATAAGAGAATGGTAATGCTTTAATATCTGTTTAGAGGAGTTCACTAGATGGACCGCAGATATTTCCAATCTATGTGCTAGTTGGTCGGCAAAATCAGCACGTAGTGCATAACCATCTATTAGGTGGGCCTAGGATGGTAAAATATGCCAGTCCAAACTTGTCACCTTCTGCCTGGGCGCCATCTTTCTGTGGAGTGTGCTAGGCTGCTAGCCTTAAGAACGGTTGGAGGCAGCATTTGCACCTAGTAGAGTAGAAAAGGAAGGAAGTGTATGCATTGTGTTTACTTTTAAAACTTCAGCGTACTTTTAAAATTGAGCAGCAGGTTTATGTGCTCTTTAGTTTTACTTTTGTTAGTTACGTCTACCTTATGGTGGTGGCAATTGTCTCCATTTGAGCTTTGATTGGTTGAAATTATGCAAGATTTCTCAAAGCCCATACTGCTTGTTGCTTGCTGGTTAGTTTGTTGCCTTCTAGGTAATGTCGAGTCCCAGCTTCCAAGTAATCTCACAACTATGCAGTAGCATCACATGCAAATACCTTTATGTTTTTATACGAAATGGACAGTATAGTTGTATAAGAGAATTGTAAAGTATGTTTATAGTACTTCATTATGGGCAGAAAATCAGCACCTTGTGCCTAATCACCAACTAGGTAGGCTTATGATGGATAAATTGCCTAGCAGGAAATGTGTCACCTAGTGCTTGGGCGCTGCCTATGTGTGAAGTGTGCTAGGCGGCTGGCTTTTAGAACAAACCGGATGCAGCATCTGCACAAACTAGAGTAGAAAAGGAAGAAAGTTTATGAATTGTGTTGACCATTTAAACCTTCACCTAGTGTGCTACCAAGATGCTTAGGCAACTTCTTTGCACGCCTGAATTCATTTTGTCAAACTAATTTGGTTAATGTCTCACCTTGAACGTTGTTGATTCACTTGAAATCTTTTATTATAATCATTTATGTATCAAAGATAGTTGAAATATGTATTTTCCAACACAATTTTTTCACTTCTGAGTATTTGTACCGTGAAATTTTGAGTACATCGTAGGGAATACTAAATATTAGCTTTAAAAACTGAACTTCAGGTAAAACATTGCGAGTACATTTTAACATGGAAATATTAAATGCCAGCTAAAAAGTAGGTCTCGCCGGGATTCGAACCCAGGTCGCCAGATTCAAAGTCTGGAGTGCTAACCACTACACTACGAAACCATTGGATGTGTGTGATCCGTTGATGGCCTTATTTCTATCTTTTCCCATAAATAGACAGATTAATCAGTCCGTCAACTAGGCGATGCTTGATGCAGTTTGTTTGGTCTTGGACAAAAGGGAGCAGCATGGTTTATTGCCCCTTAGAGTTAGTTTTGTCAGTTGCTGCTTCCTTATGGTGACGATAGTTCTCTCCATTGGAGCTTTGATTGGTTGAAATTCTACAAGATTTCTCTAAGCCCATACAGTGTGCTGCCTTTCTGGTTAGTTTGTTGCCTTCTAGGGGTTGTCCAGTCCGTCTTCCGAGGAATGTCGCAACAGTGGCCTTGACGCCTTGCTCGCAAATACTTTAATGTTTACAATATGGATAAGTATAAGAATGGTAATGTTGTAAAGTCTGTTTAGACTTTAGAGGAGTTCACTAGGTGGGCAGCAAAAGTTTACATTATGTGCGCTAGTTGAGTGGAAAATCAGCACCTAGTGCCTAACCACAAATTAGCTGGGCCCAGGATGGATAAATTGGCTAACCGGAAAGTGTCTCCTAGTTCTTGGACGCCCTCTGTGTGTGCAGTGTGTTAGGCGGATGGCTTTTAGAACAACCTGGCTAGAGTAGAAAAGGAAGAAAGTGTATGCATTGTGTTTACCGTATAAACCTTCACCTAGTTTACTACCGAGATGCTTAGAACTTGTTTGCAAGCCTGAATACTCTTTTGGCAAACTAATTTATCTATTGTTTCACCCGAATGTTGTTGATTCACTTACAATCATGTATTATACTCATTTATGTATCAATATAGTTCATAATATGTATTTTTCAAATCTTCTTATTCACATATGAGTATTTGTACGATGGAAGTTTTGACTACATTGTAGCATAGAAATACTAAATATCAGCTTAAGAAAAAATATGGGTGCCGAGGTAAAACAATGCGAGTACATTTTAACATGGAAATATTAAATGCCAGCTAAAAAAGTAGGTCTCGCCGGGATTCGAACCCAGGTCGCCAGATTCAAAGTCTGGAGTGCTAACCACTACACTACGAAACCATTTGATGTGTGATCGTTGATGGCCTTATTTCTATCTTTTCCCATAAACAGACAGATTAAGCAGTCTGTTAACTAGGCGACGCTTGATGCAATTTGTTCGGTCTTGGACAAAAGGGAGCAGCATGGTTTATGTGCTCTTTAGTGTTACTTTTGTCATTTACTGCTTCTGTATAGTGATGATAATGTCTCCATACTGTGTGTTGCCTTGCTGGTAAGTTTATTTCCTACAAGGGGTTGTCCAGTTCCAACCCCAAGTAATGTGGCAACCATAGAGTGGCCTTGCATGCAAATACTTCTCTGTTTAGAAGAGTTCACTTGTTGGGCGCAAAATATATCCATTTTATGCGCTGGTTGGGTGGCAAATCAGCACCTAGTGCCTAACCACCAATTAGGTGGGCTTAGGATGGATAAATTGGCTTGCCGTAAATGTGTCACCTAGTTCCTGGGCAGTCTCTGTGTGCAATGTGCTAGACTGCTAGGCGGTTAGCCTTTTAAACACTTGATGTCTCATAAATCTACTTTTTGTGTACTACTCCAGTATGGATGTCGCGCAACATTGGCAATGGCTAAGCAAAAAATGATAGAGAAGGAAATTTATGTCCTTGATGGTTGAATATAGGCCTTCTACATATTCTTGAAAAATAATGTATGTTGTATTTTGGTAAATATTTTAGCTCATGAGTTTGTTCCATCAATGCTACTATTACCATATACTATTTAAGTCTTATGCTTGTTGATTGGCTTTATCTTGTCTATGCTCATTCCTGGCTTGCTTTGCAGTTATCTTTGTTCTATTGTGCCGATGGCGTACCAAGGGCCTTGAGAACATGCTTGAGCATGAAGAATTAGTTGGTGGCAGTTGGCTTGGAGCATATTCTGCTCTGTGCTTTTCATGTGGCTACTTTGCTTATGACCAATTGGATATGCTCCGGTACCGTCTGTACAGTGGATGGATTCCTGGAATTCTCATGCATCACCTTATTCTGCTCATTTGCTTTACGCTAGCTTTGTATCGGAATGTGACAATCAACTACCTAATCCTCACTCTTTTATGCGAGGTACATGTATCTCTTCTCATTCTTCATGCCATTTAATTTTGTTGGCGAAGTTGGTTTATACGGTCACTTTTTAAATAATCTTTTGTCCTATAATTTAGCATGTGTTGCCTATTTACCCAGTTGTCAGTAGAGGAACAAGTTTGTACTACTCAAGAGAGAATGTTTCCTTGAACTTGTAAGCCATTGCACCTAAAATGTTACCAATGGACCATCTTAGTGGCCTGCGATGTAAATCAGTAGCAATACCATTGTGTTTCCAAATCAGGATTTGGGAGCTGCTGTTGCAAGTATGTACATAGTCAGTAGATAGCCACATTAATAAGTGTAGCCCCAAATTTGTTGCAGTAAACCGGTTGACGTAATGATGGTACAGAGAGAACTTAGAGAAGGCATTTCACTTTATCCTTACAATTTGCAACAAATAAAAGGGTTGGTCCTTTCTGTATGACCTTGATGGTCAACTGTCTTGATTGACCACCTGGGCTTAGCTAGTGGCTGTTGCAGTTGTGTTTTCATGTTGACACACCTTGCTAGGATACTATACCAATTGAGTACTTACGCATCTATGCTTCACATTGCTAGAATAAAATATTGGTGAGGTATTGATGTCTCATTTTAAGAACAATGGTATAAGCTTGTATTGAAATGAGTAGTTTAGTTTCACTCTCCAAGTGAGGAAAGTCTAAATTTGGCTGCAATGACTAATCCGAAATTAGTAAGTTTATGTACACAGCAACAGCAGACAATCTGACAAAAGGCTTATGACTGCAGATGCAATCCATATTTTTGCATGTAAGGAAATTGAGGAGAATGGCTGGATTCCGTGATTTCAGCAGAAAAATGGTGAAACTGGAATGGATACTCAACTGGACTACCTTTGTGACAGCACGGGTGATCAGCCACATATTAATCACATACAAATTGATCACCGATGCACACAAGTTTGATAGGGGCATTGAGCTTCCGTTAGCTCTTCTTGGTATGGCGGGAATGAATCTGCTCAACATATCTTTGGGGCTTGATCTATTTAAAGCATTCGCACGAGAGAGAAGTCAGCAGATGCATCAGGACTGAACATGCCTTTCCTGACCGTGTACTGTAAATTTTTGGCAAGGTTATTAGTCACATAGATGATAGATGTAAATCAGAAGACGGTGGTATGATCAAGTGTTATTAGCCTCTAGGCTTGTGTCGTGAGGAGTATGTTGAATTTGTATCAAGATGTCTTCCAGAAAGGATACCATGGCTCTGCCGCCATGATGACTTACACCCATAGACAACCTGAATGCAGTATTTTCACAGATTGGAGTAGAAAAGGAAGAGAAGTGTATGTATTGTGTTTACAGTTACTGCACGTAGTGTACTGCAGAGATGGCTAGTCAACTTATATGCAAGCCTGAATTCCATTTTGTCAAACTAATTTACTCAATGTTTCACTGTGAAACTTTTCAACACTTCGTTTTCACTTATGAGTATCTGTACCGTGGAAGTTTTGAGTACATTGTAGCATGAAACAATATCAGCTTAAAAAAATGCGAGTACATTGTGTAACACGGAAATACTCAGGAAGTAAGTATTGCTATGGATGTACGAAAAAGTCAGCTAAAAAATAGGTCTCGCCGGGATTCGAACCCAGGTCGCCAGATTCAAAGTCTGGAGTGCTAACCACTACACTACGAAACCATCTGATGGTAGAATTGCATTTATAGTTTAATTATAAACAGACAGAATAGTGTCTCTCTTTGTTGGCTGGTTCCGATTAAATTTATTTCCATCAAAGAAATGATCCTCTTTAACCTATTATTAGGTATAGATAACCTTGTTTCCACCAAAAAAATCACAGTTACTTTGAAATTCAGATTTCGAAACTTATATAGTTTTATCTGCTATGTGCAATATTTTCTCTTTCTTGAGGTGGCTTCTGGAGTACAAACAATCCTGTGAAAGTGTGAATGGTTAGCAAAATGTATTGATAATCAGAATAGTATACTGCAACTGCAAAACCGGTGTCATTGTAGATGATTTCTTCGTGCAGAGTTTACTCAAGGTGTTCTTACAGTAATAAGCAGAGGAAAATTCAGTTCCTTTTCTTTCAATGTAGTTGTACAAGCTTCTTTTTCGATAAAGACTTGTACAAGCTTCAAGAGCGCCACCTTCTGCCTGCAGCCGCAAGGGGACTCGTACACGCGGAAGTCGGCGTTCGACGCCATGCTCGCCGGCTGCGTGCCGGTGTTCTTCCACCCCGGGTCGGCGTACGTGCAGTACCGGTGGCAAATGCCGGCGGACCACCGCAAGTACTCGGTGTTCGTGTCGGAGGACGGCGTGCGGAACGGCACGGTGAGGGTGGAGAGGACGTGCTCGGGCGGATCAGCGGAACGGCACTTTTCTTCGTGCAGTACAAGTTTTTGCCTTAACAACTTTTATAGAAATACGTTACAACTTCGCTACCAGCCTACCACGTCATTCTCTTGTGCCCTACAACCCCCAATCACTGTATACGTATAGACTGTGCCTTCTCTTCATTTGAAGCAATACAGTTCTGTGGATAGTGAGGAGATTAATCGAAAAAATGACCCATTGAGTGAATGTTGAGTTCCAGGTCGTCCAGTCTTCGTTACCATCAACTTCACCCTCAAGTAAAATTAGTGAGCACGAGATGCTCCTCCTCACAACTGCTATTGGCCTCAGGAGCACCTAAACACCATGAAACAACCAAGCAAACGACGGAGGTGAGTTGCCAGCGAATGATGTTAAGAATTAAATCACCAGCAATTGCACCAACAGACCTATAGGCTTGCCCGGTTCAAACATACCAGTACTTCGAGCACAAATATCATGTCTCCTGTTAGCAACGTAGCATCACCAGCAAGATGCCAGCTTCCTTGCCGAGAGAAATGTCCTCGGGTGACCAAGATATGATCGAACACATCGCCGTGCACCACCTAGGCCACCAAGCTAAGGGGTATTTGTTTGGGCTGAAACACAGGATTCACAGTAGATTGCACAGGAGTATTAACCGAGCCTCTCCCCGACCCCGTGGCGGCGGCCCCGGGCATGGTGGTGGCTCCTCCTGCAGAAGGTGGTCGCTTGCAACTTGGCGTGGGGGATCTTTGGGATCCCACACCGAAACACGGCTTCGCAGCCAGCTTGACGTCGGTGTGGTGAAACTGTTGGTGAAAGACGAGCCGACTTTGGTCATGGCAGATGATGGACGTTCGACAGGGCGGTGGAGCTGTCTGACGACATGGAGGCGTCGATGGTGGGTATGACAAGGTTATCACATTTGATCAGTCATTAAGATGGAGCAGTGGAAGACGGTGGCTGCGAAATCTCAACATGTGCATTGGCGCGTGTCGTGTGTCTGCTGTACCGATTTGTGCTCCTGGCTAGCCATTGGGCAGCTTGGTTGGGGCTTCTGGTTTTAGATAATGTGACAGGGCGCTTGGTTCTGATCAGGTCCACCCCCTTCATCAAGTTAGTTTTTGAAGGAGATATGCCCTAGAGGCAAATAAATAAGTAGTATTTATTGCATTATCTCATAAGTTTATAATAGGTTTGTGTATTATGCTATAACTGTATTAATCGGAATTGTTAATACACGTGTGATTCATAGACAACCAGGTCCCTAGCAAGCCTCTATATGAGCTAGTCCATTGGGCAACAGTTGATCGAGATTCCCGATCAAGGACAATGACGTCGGTTGACAATGGGGTCATCTTGTTAGTTGAATAAGGTGGTGGATATACGCAAAGTATTGCAATAAGATCGTATTACGATGTTTGTCATTTGCAATAGATAAGAGTATGATAGCTTATTCCTTAGACCGTGAGACCGTACTTATTGTTGCTTCGTAGGAGTGCTTTGAGAGCATCAAACGTTGTGTATTATATAGCATGACAATAACGGTGTCCATCTTGGGTATTCCGAAAGAGCATCGAGACGTAAGGATCAAGAGCGGGATTTGTTCATTCTTGTAATGGAAAGATACTCTGGGCCCACTCGGTGATATTGCATCTATATAGCTGCAGCTTATGACTAGGTCATGGAGATGTAATATCACAGACGAGTTAATAACCTTCGTCGGTAACGAGATACAGCAAAGGCATCGGTGTGTCTACGATCATATCTCGGACAAGGTAGTATCGCAGAGACAAAGGGAATGAATATCATACTTATGGTTCAACGGCGATATTCGTGGAATGCACAGGGGTCGTCATATATTTCCAGGTATCCCTGACGATCATTGGTGAGCGGAGTGTCTCGACCATGTCTGGAGTGTTCCCGAACCGTAGCGTAACAAACTTAAGGTCTTAGCGACGCTAGGAGATAGGTTCTGGAATTTTATAGGTTTTTGTTGGAGAGAGAGAAATGATCCGGAAAGAGTTCCGGTGGTCCGGAAGGAGTTCCGGAGAGGTCTGGAATGGTTCCAGGAATGTCCGAAAGTTGTTCGGGTGGTCCGAAAGAGTTTTCGGAGTCACGGGATATTGAATTATATATAAATATATTAATTATGAATTAATGGGATTTTTATATTAATTTAATATTAATTAAATAAAGGAAAAAGGGGGCTCCCACCTATATGGGCCCTAAGAGGGCCCAAGAGGGGGAGCCGCACCACCAAGGGGGGTGGGCCCCATTGGCTGGTTCGGCCAGCCCATGTGGGGGCCGAACCCCCCTCCCTTGTCCTTTGTTTAGTCCCACATGGGGGAGCCAAGGGGTTTGCACACCCCCTTCCCCCTTTATATAGCAACGCATATTAATTGATTTAATACACAGGAAATTCAATTAATTCCCAATTTCTCTCTCGATCTCGTGGTTCCCAAGTTAGAGCCGCCCCGAGCTGAGGAAGGGGGTCTCTCTCCACCTAAGCCATACCGCAGAGCGCCGTTGCTCTGCGGGATTCCAGATAAGATCTACTCCTGCGATTTCAGCTGGATCTGAATGACCGGGAGTTGTCGCTAGGCTCCGTATGTTTGCGAGTGCTCGGAGGCTACTCTATTGAGGAGCTTGGGCGACGTCGTCTCGCCCCCTGCCGCCGCCGCGCCTCCCCCCTCTGCTGCTGGCGCACCAGCCCTGGTGCTGGCGCTCTGCCTTCTTCCGCCCGACGCCCGTCGACGCAGATCATCGTCGACACCTCAGCGTCATCGACTCCGACATCGCGGCAAGTTCTCCGCGACCTCGAGGTCGGCTACGTACGACTTCATCGTCAACGCTTGTGCGGGAGCGTAATCCCCGCTATCGGTCTACATGGAGGTAATGTAACCCGTTCCGCCACCGTTATCGCATGTACTAGATAGATAGATCCTGGCTAGTTAGGGTTTCGCTCGCTAGAAAATTATTGTTTTCTGCACCGTAACCCCTTCAGTGGTATCAGAGCCGATCTATGCGTAGTACTGCTGGTACGGTTAGAACTCATGTTGAATGAGGGCGTCTTTCTTATATTTGCTACCCTCTAGCGTGCACTTGCGATGCCTTCGGTATTGAGTTGATGAAGCGGCCCGGACCGACTTTACGCGTACGCTTACGCGAGACTGGTTCCACTACTGACATACGGCTTGCACCGTATCTGTGGCTGGCGGGTGTCTGTTTCTCTCTCTCTAGTCGGCAAAGCATTTTCAATGGAGGGCCCGAAAGGGATGCTTAAACATGCAATTATACGATCGACGTTGTGGTACAAAGTTCGTAGGTAGGGAAGCGGTTCTCCTACGAATAAGCCTATATGCCACGTAAAACTTGCAAAACTAGATAAAGCTAGAGGCGTCTAACTTTGTTTTGCAGAGGCGTTATTTTATGTGACATGGTTACGGTGAGTTTTGATATTACTCGTACTGTCGGAGGCAATGGAGGGCTCTGTAGACTCAGAGCCATGCCGGGGCGCCGGGGGCCAGGCACATGGCGCCATGAAGGTCCAGGCGCATCGACCATGTCACATCGCACTTCATTGCATCATTATTGTGTGCTGTTGTGTGTGCATCCTATTGATTGCTTATATACTAGATATACAACGGTAGCATCATAAATAGGATGATCCCTAACAAATACCAAAATTGTGTTCTCCCTCGTTGCGCACCACCAAGAAAGTTCTACGTTATGAGGCAGGCCGTGATGATCGGGTGTCACACATCTCGTCGTTCGCATACAGTGGGTGTAAGCCATGTTGCACGCGCAGGGTCTTCGAGGTTTGATTGGCGAGCCTAGCATACTCAGAGGTATGGCCTCGGAACACGGGAAGATCGAAAGATCGAGAACGAGTCACAGAGTTGTTGTGATCGACATGTTATGTCCACCTTTGAAGCTGTGCTGCCGGCCGTGATGATCGGGGGTAGTGTGGTGGATGAGGGTCGTGTAATCGCCATTATAATTTTTAGGGATAATAATCTTGGTGTGGTGTGTTTTTGATAATGAGATTATAGAACTAAAACTCACCTATATATTATAAACTTATCTTACCTCTTTTGCGATCACATCTGGAGACTACGGAACTACACTTCGGTTGCTTCCTCAAGAGCTCGGATTCTACCTTAGAAGCCGACGGGTCCAACTTCATCAGCTGGTGCATTGGTTTTAGAAACATTCTCCAAACACAACAAACATCCTATATGTGCTAGAACATTAGTTAGGAGTTAGACCAGATGATTCTGATAGCAAGGAGCGAGATGATGAGTTCCGTAAGCATCATGACATGTTCATGGAAATGACGATCGTCATGAGCGTATGCCTAGCACCTGAGTTGAAAGTTGTTTCAACACATGGAGCCATATGTCGTGATTGATGCGATCAGAGGTCACTTCAAAGATGAATTGAGTCTTGAGCAGTTTAGACAGCTTAGAAAGTTCCGGACCATTCACATGGGGAGCATACCTGTCTGGAGACTCAGTTGAAGAAGTTGTGTGACATCTACTTCAGGCTTACGAATATCTACGATTTCTAGATAGCGAACTCCAGTGCAATAGAGATTGCGCTTTACCTCCTAGCTGTGAATAGCATGTGCGTGAATATGCTATAGAGACACGGTGAGCTTCTTCACGTTCGTGAACAAGTTCAAATCTCTAAAAGTTGATTCATCGAAGAAGAGTTCTTCGACGCTATGGGTATATTTGATATACGAAGATATAAATGTATTCTTCTCATACTTGATGAAAAGTGTTTGATAATTGTTCTGTTTGTGAAACAGTCCCTGATTATCACAAGTATGTGGCGAAGGGTGACGTGACAGTGCACGAGTGATGGCAAGTTCATGGCCAGTGGTGCTCACGCCCTCGATATATCATATTAGTTATCATCAATAGTTTTTTATAAGACATTTTGTAATAGTGAGAATGTGATCTAGTTTGGTGTCTTGAATGTAACAAGACATAATTATTCATATAGAACACATCAGTTGTTTTATGTTATGAAACAAAGCAGTTGTTTCATGTTATGAGTAATTCGCATCACATCTCAATTACATTATGCGTATGATATACATTTATAATAGCGGGAATGATAAAATTGTGTGTCCAAAGAACAAACACCATCGAATTTAGTCATAAAGGCAATGAAAGAAGTAATGGATATTTTTGGTCCATTTAAGTATTTCGAGTGCCAAAATTGATTAAGTTTGAAATGCAGTATTGAAGTTGCAATACTAGAGGAAATTGACTGAGAGTCATTTTAATGATTAATCAATGGTGTTTTGCTTGATCCGAATTCTTCTATGATTTTGGTAAATAGGAGTATTTGCCCGATAAATTATGGAGTCTGAAATTAATTTGATAATAGATCAAATGGGGTTTTTCAGAAGAAAGATTAGTGAATATTGTATTCACAAGATTCGATCAAAGGACAATATTTTTGAATCATGGTTTCAACACAAAAGACTTGTGGAAATTTGTTTTCACAATATTATAATGTCATATATGGTGATATGTGGGGAATTATAATTATGCTGTATTTTAAATAAATAAAGTGTGGTCTGTCAGAATCAGTCTTAGAATCTCCTAATATGTTCGAAACATTATAGTCGATGTCCACTTTAGAAAATAGATATTTTTCTCAACAAGAATTCATAGGATCGACAGTAATGTCGACGTGTATATGATTATGCGATAATTCGGAATATACATGAGTAGTTCTTTGTAGATTGCTCGCATTGGACGAGAGTGTATTCCAGAATCAATTAGAAACAAAGTTCAGTTTGCTGTCTATGTAATTCCGAGAAAAGATGACTTTTCGAATTATGGTTTATGGATTGAAATTAGAAGTTTGGAATAAAGTGTCAGACTTATGTTGGAAGATGTTCCAAAGAGTATATGTCTGCTAATGAAAGTTTAGTGATTAAGAGTGAGGGAGACTAGAAAATTGTTTTCTGCTTGCAATCCTCTTCATAAAGATCATAATATTTTCATGAAAGAAACTTCTAAATAAAGTGTTGTTATATTTAATATTGCTGTCAGGTCACAGCACTGTATTAAGTATTTCAGATCTTGTTGACAGATCAAGGTGCACTTTATGAATACAAAGAAAGTTGAGAAAATATCGGAATACGAACAAAGGCTTTTTGAGCCTGGAAATCCAAAGTTGCATTTGAAAGGATTAAGAGAGTAATTGTTGCTGCAATTCTTATTAGAGGAATAAGATTGTTTAATCGTCATATAAGGTGTTATATGAGAAATGTGACTATAAGAAAGACGCGGTAGCATGTCTTGTCGAGAAATGTGTCTTGGACAAGATCAAATTTGTTGACTGCATTTATGTAGACATGCTTGAAGTCTGAGGGATTTGTATTAATGTAATACTGTAGTTTGTATTAAATTCGAATTGATAGTAGATCAATGATTTTGGTTTAACCAAGATGTCGATTTAAGTGGGAGTCATAGTTAGTTCACTCAGGAGAAATATGTGAAGAACATATTTTTGAGTGAGAGCTTGGGAACTCAAATATGTGGATAACATGTTTTTGAGTGGGAGCTCGTGTTATCAAATATGTGGAGACATAATTTGAGTGGGAGTCGAATTCATCTTGTGTAGTTAACACATTGTGAAACTGTACCAATAGAATAGGATGAAGTTGTAAAACTATTTAAAAGTTAGTGTCTATTTTGAAATAGAACGGGAATTTTAAATAGTTAGTCGAGTTGTGTTGGATTATATCTGAGGAGTCAGAATAGAATCAAAAGGATGGTCCTTTGGAGTCCAATTGGTCATTAAGAGTAATGATGCATGAAGGTAATGGTTGTATGACATGTGGGTCTATTATGTATATATTAGACATCATACAGAAACCATATTATCTGCTCGATAAAATATAACCGAGTTTCTTGGAGTAAAGAACAATTATGAAAGTAAATTTGGAATTTACTGGAAGTAGAAGTGCGTTAGTTAAGGGATTGACATTTGAATGTCAAGTTTTCTACATTGGTGTGAAAGTATGTAGATATCGCGAGTTTGTAATTATTACAAGGGGCTCTGCATGGCTGAGTGTGTTTTTCAGGGCAGTTATCTGGTTAGTATAATCAGAGTAAGCGCTGGGAAGCAGAAGTCTCACTTAGTTACGGTATTTGCATATATGTTGTTAGACAACATGGTGATATCAAACAAGTTGATGCCAGTGAATCGCAAAAGCATGTACAATCATGGATTGTGCAGTAACACTTTTCCACGAGCAAGCATTATCAAATGATTCTTATTTGATAAGGGATTCTGATAAAGTAAAATGCAGCTAGTTTATTTGTACTCTAGTGCAAGTGGTAGACTGAAGGAGATATGCCCTAGAGGCAAATAAATAAGTAGTATTTATTGCATTATCTCATAAGTTTATAATAGGTTTGTGTATTATGCTATAACTGTATTAATCGGAATTGTTAATACACGTGTGATACATAGACAACCAGGTCCCTAGCAAGCCTCTATATGAGCTAGTCCATTGGGCAACAGTTGATCGAGATTCCCGATCAAGGACAATGACGTCGGTTGACAATGGGGTCATCTTGTTAGTTGAATAAGGTGGTGGACATACGCAAAGTATTGCAATAAGATCGTATTACGATGTTTGTCATTTGCAATAGATAAGAGTATGATAGCTTATTCCTTATACCGTGAGACCGTACTTATTGTTGCTTCGTAGGAGTGCTTTGAGAGCGTCAAACGTTGTGTCTTATATAGCATGACAATAACGGTGTCCATCTTGGGTATTCCGAAAGAGCATCGAGACGTAAGGATCAAGAGCGGGATTTGTTCATTCTTGTAATGGAAAGATACTCTGGGCCCACTCGGTGATATTGCATCTATATAGCTGCAGCTTATGACTAGGTCATGGAGATGTAATATCACAGACGAGTTAATAACCTTCGTCGGTAACGAGATACAGCAAAGGCATCGGTGTGTCTACGATCATATCTCGGACAAGGTAGTATCGCAGAGACAAAGGGAATGAATATCATACTTATGGTTCAACGGCGATATTCGTGGAATGCACAGGGGTCGTCATATATTTCCAGGTATCCCTGACGATCATTGGTGAGCGGAGTGTCTCGACCATGTCTGGAGTGTTCCCGAACCGTAGCGTAACAAACTTAAGGTCTTAGCGACGCTAGGAGATAGGTTCTGGAATTTTATAGGTTTTTGTTGGAGAGAGAGAAATGATCCGGAAAGAGTTCCGGTGGTCCGGAAGGAGTTCCGGAGAGGTCTGGAATGGTTCCAGGAATGTCCGAAAGTTGTTCGGGTGGTCCGAAAGAGTTTTCGGAGTCACGGGATATTGAATTATATATAAATATATTAATTATGAATTAATGGGATTTTTATATTAATTTAATATTAATTAAATAAAGGAAAAAGGGGGCTCCCACCTATATGGGCCCTAAGAGGGCCCAAGAGGGGGAGCCGCACCACCAAGGGGGGTGGGCCCCATTGGCTGGTTCGGCCAGCCCATGTGGGGGCCGAACCCCCCTCCCTTGTCCTTTGTTTAGTCCCACATGGGGGAGCCAAGGGGTTTGCACACCCCCTTCCCCCTTTATATAGCAACGCATATTAATTGATTTAATACACAGGAAATTCAATTAATTCCCAATTTCTCTCTCGATCTCGTGGTTCCCAAGTTAGAGCCGCCCCGAGCTGAGGAAGGGGGTCTCTCTCCACCTAAGCCATACCGCAGAGCGCCGTTGCTCTGCGGGATTCCAGATAAGATCTACTCCTGCGATTTCAGCTGGATCTGAATGACCGGGAGTTGTCGCTAGGCTCCGTATGTTTGCGAGTGCTCGGAGGCTACTCTATTGAGGAGCTTGGGCGACGTCGTCTCGCCCCCTGCCGCCGCCGCGCCTCCCCCCTCTGCTGCTGGCGCACCAGCCCTGGTGCTGGCGCTCTGCCTTCTTCCGCCCGACGCCCGTCGACGCAGATCATCGTCGACACCTCAGCGTCATCGACTCCGACATCGCGGCAAGTTCTCCGCGACCTCGAGGTCGGCTACGTACGACTTCATCGTCAACGCTTGTGCGGGAGCGTAATCCCCGCTATCGGTCTACATGGAGGTAATGTAACCCGTTCCGCCACCGTTATCGCATGTACTAGATAGATAGATCCTGGCTAGTTAGGGTTTCGCTCGCTAGAAAATTATTGTTTTCTGCACCGTAACCCCTTCAGTTTTTAGGAATTGCGTTTTTCTTTAGACCATGGCTTTCGGCAATTGATGTATCTCTTTTTTAAACTGGGTGGTTCTTATTTTCTCTATTAACAAAACCCGGTTGTGTGCATCCTTTGGATGTAGAGGCTGGGGCACTCCCTCTTTTCTAAAAAAAAGTGTATTAACCGACCTGCAATTACCAACCCCGAGGCTAAACTCACACATTTGTTGTTACATTTCTGGGGCCGGGTGATAGGGGCCTAACCAAATTAATATATGTATATACTGATATATTTAAGAAAAATAAAACAAAGACAAAACTCAGGTATGACAAAGACCACAACCGGAGAGCTCATTGTTCATATTGGGGAGGTTCGTTGCTGTAGCTTTGGGTTGTACATCATGAAGAGGATGACCATTTCAATGCCAACGATAGCGATGACTTGCGAAGATATGATTTAGCACCCAAGTAACATAGTACACGAACATGGTATTGTACATCCAACATTTCGGCGATAAAAAGATTGACACACATGTGACACGTGACAACCACCACAGTACTAGAGAATATAGAGCCCCACACACAAACAATAGAGTTATTCTCACAATCATCATATATTTATCTATTATATCCTGACACTGTACCGTACGTGAAGACAAAACCACGTACCACGTAGGGAAAAATCAACTGGTCTTCCCATGAAAAAATACAATCTTGTAAGAATTGACAAGTTTAATTAGACTGTTAGTCTCTCTTTATTTGGAGCCCTACTGGTGTAGTGAAGCTATAATAACTATTTCCCTTGGTTTTAATAGTATGCACAACTTTCTATTTGAGAGGAGAAGTTATGTATGAATGTAGAAGTTGTGGAATCTGTAAAAATGATCATTAGTGTTTATATTATAATATCAAATACATAAAATACACGTGTTGTGGGATTGTTATTGAAAATAATGTAACTTATTAGACAATCAAGCTTTACCATCTAGAATTTTCTATAAATTTGCTTATAACTTGATACATTACAAACTGATATTAAGATATTTGTCAGAGTATTGTAAATATATATCTCACAAATATTAAGGATAATTAACTTTTAATTGTATATAGAAAATGGAGAAGGCGTACAATTATTTTAAAATGTTAGCTTATTTAAATTTATATTTGATGTACATTGCATTACAATTAAAATACAAGAAGGATACGCATAAGATTTATATTTAGTTAAGTTGTAACTACATACCAAGAAAATATATTATGTTCCAAAAAATAAACATATATAATATAAGATTGATTGTAATATATAATAAAGCTATGTTATATTTAAATATAAGAGTTTGATATAATTATATTTATTAATTAATTTGTCCTGGGCCCAAAATAATTTTGGATCAGCCCTGGTAGCGCATGAGCACGACCACATGCACCACGGGGTAAAGACCGAGGAGGTCAGCGACGCGCCTCACCGATTTCTCCACGCGGTTGCAGCTGCTGTTATGGAGGCGGCGCGTCGAGGAGGCGGTTGGCGCTCAACGCTTGCGGGAGAATATCAAAGGGCGAGTAGGTGGAGGCTGAAAGTGTATTCTATGCACTCCTAGATTTTGGTGACTAATGACAACACAAAAGGTATTCTAATGTTTGTGATGAAGCATGCAGGTTCTTTTATAGGTCGTTTGATAAAGAGGAACACTTGTTTTGCCTAAGTTTCAATTCTACTTCACTTGGTCTTTCATCAGGATTTCAGTCAGGAGATTTCCGGGACCCAGACCGGAGATTTCCGAGCTAATCAAGTTTTTCACTAAGTCTCAAATCAGATGCGTACTAACACCAACTCAAGCTGAGCCGGAAATGCTCTCGGAGATTTCCGGCGCTCGGAGATTTCCGAGCCCTAGTCCGGAGATCTCCGTGTGACAAAGGAATTTCAACCAAGTCCAGAACTCAAAATGCGTACTGACTCCAACACAAACTTAGCCGGAAATGCTGTAGGAGATTTCCGGTGCTCGGAGATTTCCGAGCCCCAGTCCGGAGATCTCCGAGTGTCAGAGAATTTTCTACCAAGTCAAGAAGCCCAACCAGTACTGATCCAGAGTCAAGCACAGCCGGAATTCCTACCGGAAATTTCCGGAGTCCGGAGATCTCCGGTCCTCAACCCAGAGATTTCCGGGCTGGCGGCTGTACAACGGGCAGTTTTTGGAGAGGGGTATAAATAACCCTCCACCTACCTCCAGCAGATTAAGCTTCCAGATTTTCTCTCTCCTCCATTGGTGCTGAAGCTCGTTTCTTCCGGATCTCCCAATCTAGCCACTCAAATCCTTTGATACTTGGGGATCTGAGGGACAAGCCCCCGATCTACAACTCCACCGAAGCGTTTTGATTCCCCCCCTCTATTTCTTGAGGGGCAACGAATATAGGGTTCCTTTGTGGATAGCTAGGTTCAACTTTGTGTGTTCTTGATCCTTTGTGGATTCCTTTGTGGATTTGACCTGTTGTGGTCTTTGTGGGAGCCCTCAATTCAGTTGTGGGTCTGTGCCTCACGTGTTTGTACGGGATATTCTCCGACCTTAAAGGAGTCCTTAGTGGAAGAGTGGATTCGCACCTTTATGGTCGAATTCACAGGAGAATAGGGTGAGGCCTTTGTGGCGTTGAGCAAACCTTTGTGGTAGCTCACACCCCTCCAACGAGACGTACACCTTTGTGGTGGAACTCGGGATAAAATCGGTGTCTTCGAGTTCCTACGGTTGTCTTGTTCCACTCTCCTTTACTGCATTCATGTACTTGTTTAGTTTCCCCGCTTTCTTTCACTTGTCTCACCTAGTTGCACATTTAGATAACTTACCTTCCGCTAGCCTAAAACTGAAAAAGACATAAAAATTGGTCACCACCTATTCACCCCCCCCCTCTAGGTGGTCAACTTCCGTTCAATTGGTATCAGAGCCAGGTTGTCTCTTAAAAGCTTCACCGCTTGAGACCAACCTTGGACAATGCAAGTTGACTCGAACGAGGGTTCCGAAACGGACGCCGCGACTTTGGCGGCAATGCAAGAGAAAGGTGCCACTATGGCCGATATCAACTCATTGGAAACAAAGTTGACATCGTCCATACAAACCGAGTTCAAGAAGTTTCATGATATGCTTGAGTCTCTCAAGACATCTAAGGAAACCTCTCTTGCATTGCCCTCAAAGCCTCCGGTGCTTCCGGGCATTACTCATGATGTGGACCCCGAATTGATAAAGGGAAAGCAATTGCCTTTGGATGGGAAGGGTTCTGCTAGTAGTTCCTTAAACCATCAAAACACTCCATCATCCAATGATGAAGTGCCTAAAGGCTACAACGCCACTCCTCCCCCATCCCAATGCCATACCCCCGATCCCATTATTCCTCACCCGCAAGTTTCTCATAGGGGTGATCCCCCGTTGCTTAAAGATTATACTTTTTCTCAATGGCAATATGTGATGAAGTCTCATGTGTGCAGCTCTTCAATCGAGTTGTGGCGCATCATTCAAGTTGGATACAAGTGAAAGTGCATTCTATGTACTCTCAGGTTTTGGTGACTAATGACAACACAAAAAGTATTCTAATGTTTGTGATGAAGCATGCAGGCTCTTTTACAGGTAGACTGATAAAGAGGAACACTTAGTTTGCCTAAATGTCATTTCAACTACACTTGGTATTTGTTCAGCAATTCAGTCAGAAGATTTCCGGGGCTCGGAGATTTCCCGTCCACAGACCGGAGATTTCCGAGCCGTCCTTATTTTTCACAAGGTCTGAATTGAAATGCGTACTGACTCCAACTCAAGCTGAGCCGGAAATCCTCCCGGAGATTTCCGGCGCTCGGAGATTTCCGAGCCCAGTCCGGAGATTTCCGAGTGACAGAGGAATTTCAACCAAGTCCAGAACTCAAATTGCGTACTGACTCCAAAACAGTTTTAGCCGGAAATCCTCCCGGAGATTTCCGGCGCTCGGAGATTTCCGAGCCCCAATCCGGAGATCTCCGAGTGACAGAGGTTTTTCGACCAAGTCAAGAAGCCCAACCAGTACTGATCCAGTTTCTTGCTCAGCCGGAAATTGCACCGGAAATTTCCAGGGTCCGGAGATCTCCGGTCCTGAACCCGGAGATTTCCGGGCTGGCGGCTGTGCAACGGGCAGATTTTGGGGAGGGGTATAAATACCCCTCCACCTACCTCCAGCATTCCAAGCTTCCAGATTTTCTCTCTCCTCCATTGGCGCTGAAGCTCGTTTCTCCCGGATCTCCCAATCTAGCCACTCAAATCCGTTGATACTTGGGGATCTGAGGGAGAAGCCACCGATCTACATCTCCACCGAAGCGATTTGACTTTCCCCCTCTTTCTTGAGGGGCAACGAATGTAGGGTTCCTTTGTGGATAGCTAGGTTCAACCTTGTGTATTTTGATCCTTTGTGGATTCCTTTGTGGAAGTGACCTGTTGTGGTCGTTGTGAGAGCCCCCAATTCAGTTGTGGGTGTGTGCCTCACGAATTTGTACGGGACCTTCTCCGCCCTTAAAGGAGTCCTTAGTGGAAGTGTGGATTCGCACCTTTGTGATCGAATTTACAGGAGAATATGGTGAGGCCTTTGTGGCGTTGAGCAAACCTTTGTGGTAGCTCACACCTCTCCAACGAGACGTACACCTATGTGGTGGAACTCGGGATAAAATCTTGGTCTTCGAGTTCCTACGGTTGTTTCGTTCCACTCTCCTTTATCGCATATTTATTTCATATACTTGCTTAGCTTCCTTGTAGTTTGTCACTTGTGTCACCTAGTTGCACATCTAGACAACTTACTTTCCGCTAGCCTAAAACTGAAAAAGACATAAAAATTGGTCACCACCTATTCACCCCCACCCCCCTCTAGGTGGTCAACTGCCGTTCAATTGGTATCAGAGCCAGGTTGTCTCTTAAAAGCTTCACCGCTTGAGACCAACCTTGGACAATGCAAGTTGACCCAAAAGAGGGTTCCGAAACGGACGCCGCGACTTTGGCGGCAATGCAAGAGAAAGGTGCCACTATGGCCGATATCAACTCTTTGGAAACAAAGTTGAAATCGTCCATACAAACCGAGTTCTAGAAGTTTCATGATATGCTTGAGTCTCTCAAGACATCTAAAGAAACCTCTCTTGCATTGCCCTCAAAGCCTCCGGTGCTTCCGGGCATTACTCTTGATGTGGACCCCGAATTGTTAAAGGGAAAGCAATTGCCTTTGGATGGGAAGGGTGATGCTAGTAGTTCCTCAACCCATCAAAACACTCCATCATCCAATGATGAAGTGCCTAAAGGCTACAACGCCACTCCTCCCCTATCCCAATACCATACCCCCGATCCCATTATTCCTCACCCGCAAGTTTCTCATAGGGGTGATCCCCCATTGCTTAAAGACTATACCTTTTCTCAATGGCAATACATGATGAAGTTTCATGTTTGCAGCTCTTCAATCGAGTTGAGGCGCATCATTCAAGTTGGATACACGCCGCATGATCCGACCAACCTAACAAGAAGAGAAGTGGTGGAGGCTCAACTTGATGCCACCGCTCTCTACATGATCCAAAAAGGCGGTTGGGAACAAGGACATGGCTCGCATCCAACATCTCACCACCGCCAAGGAGACATGGGATGGTCTATCCGAGTTGTTCGTTGGAAATGATAGCATGAGAAGGAACCATTATGACTCTTTGAGCAATGAAGCCGAGGGCTTTTTCAAGCTTGATGGTGAAGACCATGAGATGATGTATCAAAGATTGGTGACCATAGCCACAAGCTTTCGAGAAGTGGGTGCCTCTCATATTGATGATGATTGGATCAAAAGGAAGTATGTTAGCTCTATGATGTCTTGTGAGCCTACCGACGTCAAGAGTATTCAAGGAAGACACAACTATCATCTCATGACATCTAATGAGGTTATGCAAGAGATGGCCGCATATAAGGTGGCCACTAAGAATGCTCAAGATGCAAGGTCAAGGGCTCTTGGAATGCAAAGAGGCACAACCAACCTTGCTTTGAAGGCTACCATTGAGGAAGACAACGA
Organism: Poa annua; assembly: GCA_026929855.1. NCBI lineage: Eukaryota > Viridiplantae > Streptophyta > Magnoliopsida > Poales > Poaceae > Poa > Poa annua. The sequence goes on from CM049428.1 coordinate 121,151,447, forward strand.
TGATGATGATCTTGGAAGCTTTGCCACCATGTCCGAGGAAGCACTCAAGATTGCTTACAATGACCATCTCGCTCTTGCGGCTCGCACCTTTTGGAACAATCCCTCAAGAGGCAAGATGCGTTTTGACAAGAATGCACCTCAAGCCGATAGGGTCTCACCCTCCAAGTCAAGGACATGTTACAATTGTCAAGACAAGTTCCATTTCGTTGCCGAGTGCCCTTATGAGAAAAGAGAAGAGCATGGTGGACGTCTAGTGCTCAAGGACAAAACCAAGATGCCTCCCAAGAAGGCCTATGGAAAGAAGAGGCCTTTTAACAAGAAGCCTCGCATCATGTTGTTGACTCAAGAGGAGTATCCCACCGATGATGAAGAGTCGGAGGAAGAAACACCAAATGAAGTGGCGGCCCTTGCCACCACCTCGACAACTACCATCTCTCCATCAACGACAAGAACTCCTTCAACTAAGACAAGCTCTTCATCGTCTCTATTCACATCGCCTAATGAGAACTCCATCACCAAGAGCTCAAAGTGTCTTATGGCAAAGGCATCGGAGGTACCTTCATCCTCCTCCTCTCTCATGAATGAAATGAATGAGCTTGATGATGCCTCTAGCTTTCAAATCAAGCAAGAGCTTGTGGCATTCGAATCCTTCATCACTAACTTGCAAGGTGATAGCAAGAAACATGTTGGTGCCCTCATGGTTCGAATTGGTGAGCTAGAGCATCTCAATGAAGAGAAGGGTAAGATAGAAAGAGAAGACGCTATTTCTCTATCTTATTTGAAGTCCTCTCTTGAGGAGATTGAAGAGTCTCATGCTCGTCTTGAGGAGCAACTTGAAACTATTGAGGAAACTCATAACTCCTCACATGCTAATCTCATTAAGGATCGTGATATGTACTTTGCTAAATTCAAGGTGGCTCAACAAGATAAAGCCGAATTTGCGGTTGGGCATGTTCGACTCATTGAGGACATGGAGAAGCTTGTCATAGCTCACAAAGCTTTGGAGAGTGAACATGCTCTTCTAAAAGAGTCGCATGCCCAACTTCAAACTCGGCTAACTAACCTTGATTCTCTTAGCATCTCTACCTCTAAGTGTTCTTGTGATAATGCTAATCTTGTGAAGGAGAATGCTAGGTTGAAGAGTGAGATGACTAAGGCCGCCACATCCAAGATCATCCTTCTTAAAGGTAAACAAGTTGTTGAGACTCCCATCGTGGAGCCTCACACTCGACAAGGAAAGGAAGGTCTTGGATATGTGCCTCCCATCAAGATGAATGCCAAGAAGGGCATTCCCAAGAGAATCAACCCCATCCAAGCCAAGAAGGCCGACTCCATTCAATCCAAGGAAGGTCTTGCGAGTAGGAATGTCACAAGGGGCAAGCCTACTCGTAAAGATCACGCCGGGGACAACAACCCTAACTATGCTTTATATGTCGATTATTATGGGAATGTTTGTGCTCGTTACATTGGACCCTACTATGGTTTTATTTCATATGCTATTTGGGTTCCTAAATCTCTTGTCGCTAACCATAAAGCACCCATTGTGAAGCAATGGGTTGCTAAATGCAAGAATTAATCTCTTGTAGGATCTTGCTCCGGGTGGTTCAAAATGGATAATTGATAGTGGATGTACAAGTCATATGACCGGGAGCAAAGAACTTGTTACGGAGTTGAAACCTAATGAAGATAAGGTAACCGTAACTTTTGGTGACTTATCAAGGTCTAAGGTAACCGGGTTTGGCAAAGTGGTAGTTGCCCCCGACATTTCTCTAGTCAATGTCATGCTTGTTGAATCTCTTGGCTATAATTTGTTATCGGTTCGTGCCTTAACAAAGATGGGGATCTCTCCCTTCTTTGATAAGGACATTGTGGTCCTCTTGTGGAGCAAGTCGCTAAGAGTGGCTTTCGTGGGACATGTGGAGCATGAGCTCTATGTGGTGGACTTCTCCGGAGCCACCACTTCTCAAGCCATGTGTCTCTTCGGAAAAGCCGACGTGGGTTGGCTTTGGCATCGCCGACTAGCTCACGTAAACATGCGTACTTTGCAAAGTCTTCACAAGGGTGGCCACATCCTTGGACTAAAAGATCATGTTTCCTTTTCAAGGGATCGAATTTGTAGAGCTTGTGTGGAAGGCAAGATGCATGACATTCCTCATCCAAGCAAGACCATCATATCGTCATCCCGGATTTTGGAGCTCCTTCATGTTGATCTATTTGGACCAATTCCGGAGATAAGTCTTGGTGGCAAGAAATATTGCCTCGTGATTGTTGATGACTATTCAAGGTATACTTGGGTCTATTTCTTCAAGACCAAGGATGAAACTAAACAAGTCTTCATCGACTTCTCAAAGGAAGTTCAACGCCAACATGACCTTCCCATTCTGGTTATTTGGAGTGACAATGGTTCGGAATTCAAGAACTACACTCTTAACGACTTTCTTAGTGAAGAAGGCATTCGTCATCAATATTCCGCTGCTTACACTCCTCAACAAAATGGCGTTGCCGAAAGAAAGAACCGGACTCTCATCAACATGGCGAGATCTATGTTGGCGGAGTTCAAGTCTCCCATCAACTTTTGGGCGGAGGCTATTTCCACCGCATGTCACTCATCTAATCGCCTCTACTTCCGCAAGGGTTTGAAGAAGACTCCATTTGAGATCCTCACCGGCAATAAACCCAACATTGGCTACTTCCGAGTGTTTGGATATAAGTGCTATTATCTCGTCAAGGGTGTCCGGTTGGGTAAGTTTCACTCTAAGTCTCTTGAGGGGATTTTTGTCGGTTATGGTAGCGAGTCCCACACTTATAGAGTCTTTGATAATTCCTCCCGGATTATCATAGAGTCTTGTAGTGTGGAATTCGATGAAAATGATGGCTCCCAAGTGGAGCAAGTTGGTGTTTGTGATGTAGGTGATGAACAACCTTTTGATGCTATTAAGAAGATGGGGGTGGGCTTTCGACGCCCAATTGAAGTCCATCAAGAAGTTATTCAAGATGACTCAAGTTCTCCCATCAAGGAAACATCACCATCACAAGAACCACAAGGTGGCTCACCCATAGAAAATGATGATTCCCTTCAAGAACAATCTCAAGATCCTCCTCAACAAGGGCATGCTATTTCTTCTCAAGATGAAGCTCATGTTGAATCTCAACAAGATCTTCATCAACAAAAAGATCATGCCTCCTCCACCAAGATTATCGAAGCCAACTCCACTTCTCCAAGTTCTACTCAAGGGCAAGATCATCTTTCTCCACCTCATGAAGAGACTTCTCATGATGATCAAGGCCCTCAAGAAGGTCAAGACGAGGATCCAAAGGATCAAGATGGTCAAGAAATTGTCCCCACCACAAGGGCGGCAATTGAAACTCGTCGTCAAGCTCGCTTTGCAAAGTCTTTGGAACTTAGAGCATTATCTCTCGACAAGGTCATTGGTGATATTCGAGCTAGGATCTCCACACGAAGTCAATTAGCTCACTTTAGTGAGCATCAAGCACACATTTCCATGGTCGAGCCCAAGAAAGTCTTTGATGCTCTTGAAGATCCCGATTGGCTAGGGGCTATGCATGAAGAACTTAACAACTTCGAGCGCAACAAAGTGTGACGTCTTGTTGAGAAGCCTAAAGATTGCCGCAATGTTATTGGCACTAAGTGGATCTTCAAGAACAAGCAAGATGAACATGGTATCGTTGTGAGGAACAAGGCGCGGTTGGTGGCTCAAGGTTTTTCTCAAGTCGAAGGCATCGATTTTGGAGAAACTTTCGCGCCGGTCGCAAGACTCGAATCGATACGTATTCTCATCGCTTTTGCTTCTCACCATGGTTTCAAATTGCAACAAATGGATGTAAAATCTGCTTTTCTTAATGGTCCATTGCAAGAACTTGTTTATGTTAAACAACCCCGGGCTTTAAAAACCCCAACCATCCTCACCACGTCTATGTCTTGGACAAAGCTATCTATGGCCTTAAACAAGCCCCCCGTGCATGGTACGAGCACTTGAGAGAGTTCTTGGTAGACCGTGGATTTGAGGTTGGGGTAATCGATCGCACTCTTTTCACTAAAAAGGTTAATGGTGAACTCTTCATTTGTCAATTATATGTCGATGACATTATTATCGGTTCTACTAACCGTGTGTTCAATGATGAGTTTTCCAAGCTAATGACCGACAAGTTCGAGATGTCCATGATGGGTGAACTCAAGTTCTTTCTTGGCTTTAAGATAAAGCAATTGAGGGAAGGGACTTTAATTTGTCAAGCCAAGTATATTCAAGAGATGATCAAGAAATTCAAATTGCTTGGACTTAACGGTGTGACGACTCCTATGCAAACCAAGTGGCACCTCCAACTCAACCCCGACGGTAAAGAGGTAGACCAAAAGGAGTATCGTTCTATGATTGGGTCTCTTCTTCATTTGTGTGCCTCTAGGCCCGATATCGTTTTAAGCGTGGGAGTGTGTGCCCGTTATCAAGCCGCGCCTAAGGAAAGTCATTTGATGGCCGTAAAGAGAATCTTCAGATATTTGGTTCATACCCCTTGCTTTGGGTTGTGGTATCCCAAAGATGGCACCTTGTCTCTTTGTGGATACACTGACTCCGATTGGGCGGGTTACATTGATGACAGAAAGTCCACATCCGAAACGTGTCAATTTCTTGGAAGATCTTTGGTGAGTTGGTCCTCGAAGAAACAAAATTGCATCTCATTATCCACGGCGGAGGCCGAGTATGTTGCTGCCGCAAGCGGATGTACTCAACTTCTTTGGATGCGGCAAACTTTAAAGGATTACGGTGTCCTATTGGACAAAGTGCCGCTTTTATGTGACAATGAGAGTGCCATCAAAATTGCATACAATCCGGTGCAACATTCAAGGACCAAGCACATTGAGATTCGTCATCACTTCATCCGCGATCACGTGGCACGAGGTGATATTGATCTATCATATGTTGGTACAAGGGATCAATTGGCGGATATCTTCACGAAGCCCCTTGATGAAGCCCGCTTTTGCTACTTGAGGAATGAGCTCAATATCATAGATTCTCGGGCCTTGGCTTGAACTCCGTACACACACTCCGACGTTTAAGGCTTTATAAGACCTAGCGGTACGCATGGACTTAGGGGGAGTGTTTTCCTAATACATTGGACTCTTCCTCCCCCTATTATGCATATAGTGACATATCATTGCTAAAACTTCAAATTGAATCTAATTTGTGAGATTCAATGTTGATATGTAGTTATGGACCCAAGATATATCTTCGCGGTACCATGCTACAACTCATACACGGTGGCCTCGGCCACCAACACTCTTTCTCTTTGGATTCTATTTGGTTTTATTCTTTAATTCTCACTTGCATTGTCTTTGGTTCTTTTGGGAAAACACACTCTTGTTTGTCTTCTCTTGTGTTGTATGGTTTTTGCAACTTGAGTGTGTCTTCTTTTCAGTTTGAGTGTCTATCCTAAGCCTTTCACTATCCTGTAAACATGCTTTTCCCCACTCATGTCCCCTTTTGGTTTCTTGTTCCTGAAGTTTTTGGGTTTGAATGGAAATCTCCGAGCCTTACTCGGAAATCTCCGGGCCACCAGAGAATTTCGAGACTAAGTCCATTCAAAAATCAGCACTGACCTGTGATGATTTTTGACCGGAAATAGTCCCGGAAATTTCCGGTGTCCGGACATTTCCGGGCCTGGACTCGGAAATCTCTGGCCCCTGCGATTTTCAGCACCTAAGTCCTTTTTCAATTTCGGCACTGACCTCAGGCGAAGCTGAATTGGAATTAGCCGGAAATCTCCGGGGTCCGGAAATCTCCGGTCCGATGTCCGGAAATCTCCGAGTGTGCCAAAAGTTTTCCAGGGCTAAGTCCTATCCGGAAATAGCCCCGGAAATCTCCGAGCCTCAGTCCGGAAATTTCCGCTTCAAATTTTTCCTGCCTATATAAGGGCACGGGTGGACCGGCCGGTTCGGCCAGTTCTTCCACCCCGTGCCCTAACTCTCTCTCTCCTCCGAAAATCTCCAGTTTTCCTTTCCTCGCTGCGGGTGGATCGTTCGAGGGTTTCTTGCGTGCTTCGGGGATCTGCTTCTCCTCGTCAAGGGCTTCGTTTCCATCCGCACGCTTTTCGCAATGTCCTCCGGTAACTCCTCTTATTTCAAATCTTGGACGAAACTTGTTTTCGTTTAACCTAGCAGATTTAGGAGGTTGTTGGTTGTTTCTTGTGGTAGAATTGCTCCCCTAGGCATGTTCTACCTTCCACATGCACATATCTGTTTTTCATCCATAGATTTTGTTCAGATCAAAATTTCATGCAGACCGGAAATTTCCGGTCCCTACTCGGAAATCTCCAGACCCCGGAGATCTCCGAGTCAGACCCGGAAATCTCCGTCCTGCTCAGAATCAAAACAGCTAAGTCCATAAACTGTGTTTGTCAAAACTTTTCTAGTATGTTCCTTTTTCAATCTTGGACATGAGTGCTTACCCCATATGCTTTCCATCCACTCTATGATGTGTACCTGCAGGTTCCAACCCTCGTGGTCGCTTCAAGCAAATGGCTACTCGCGGAAGAGCCAAACCAGTTCACTCACGCCCTCCCAGTGGGTCCTCAAGTGAAGACAACTCACAAACTGAGACCTCTGCCATCCTCAGGAAACCTATTGGTGCTAACAAGAAGAAGAAGACCGAGCTTCGTCTTGAAGACTTCAACAAAGGCAGTTTTCGCAAGTGGCGAAGTGACCTCTCCTATGATGTGGAGTCTGATGATCCCACTTACTTTTGCACCGAGATGGCCTGGATCTACAGGGAAGTCTATCAGAAGTTCTCTATTGACAAGCCAATCTGCCCCATGAAGTGGATTGACTTTGACAAATTAATGAAGAAGGCCGATTATTTTGGTGGTGCTGTGAAGGTTTGTGGACTTTTGGGTTTGGAGCCATTGATGAGAACTGAGTGCAACTACAGCGTCTCTCTTATCCATCAGTTCTATGCCACTCTGGTGTTTGACTCCTCAGAGGATATTGGGATGACTTGGATGTCTGGCAGGCAGCGCTTGACTTCCTCTTTCAGAGAGTTTGCTCAGATTCTTGGATGTCCTTTCCGTGGTCTTTCTACTGCAGCTGGTGCCCGCATGCATGTCCATGGCGTGTCCTACAACAAACACATCATGACTGATCTTTACCAGCCTGGAGGGAGGATTGGCTCTCAGAATGGCCTCCTCCCCACTTATGATATCCTGCTTCGCATGTTCCGTTGGACCATTGCTCCCATTGCCGGCAATGCAGATAATATTGCTGGGGCTCTAGTAAACTTGATGGCCAAAGCTCATGATGCCTATCTTGGGGAGTATGCGGTTGAGCAGGAGGTCTATAAGGTGGATGTCATGGAATTTATTTTCCAGGAGATGTCACTAGCAGTCTTTAAGAGGAAAGTTCCTCCATATGCTCCTTATATAATGTTGCTCATCAAGAGCCTCTACAAGCTTTCTGAGCAAGACGGTGATGACTTTGATGCAGCCTTTGCCACTCAGCCTCACAAGCCAGCCCTGCTTGTTCAGAAATCTGCTCACTTGGTTCAACAACAAGCCACCATGCATGAGATCAATGAGGATGACATTTTTGGTGGTCCATCTCGGGTTCCCTCCAATCCCAACATCAAGAAAACTGCCAAGAAAAGTCGCCCCTGGGTAGTTCGAGCAATTGAAAAAATCATGAACATGAACTGTTGCATTCACAGTGAGAACTACTCCATCTACTCTCAGAATCATCGCATTATGCAGCGCCAAGAAGCAATGATGGCTCACATGAAGATGCCTGCTCCAAAGCAACCTTTGAAGCCTCGGGTTCCCTTCAAGGATTGGAATGCAGATGGTCTCACATTTGATTGGGATGATGCTGTGCCAGAGGACAACGATCTTGAGAATGCTGACACGGAGGAGGAGGAGGAAGATGATCAGGACGCGGGTTCCGACTCTTGAGTCATGGGACGTTAGTGGAACCTCCTCCCTTTTTGGTATCTTGATGCCAAAGGGGGAGAAGTATCTCTAGGACTCTCGGGATTTGCATGGGCTAGGAGCACTTCTTTCTTTTCACTTTGCTTCCTTCAGTGCTCCTTTATTTCGTGACTGTTTTTGTTCGTCATGTGTGTGAGACATGAGTACTGTTGGATAGCATATGTTGCCGCCATCCGTCTGCGGTGTCTGACATCTCGGCCCTCAACCAGCGTCCTCCACACTTCTACCTTTTTGACAGCCCATCTTTTTGTCTCAGTAGAGTCTTTCAGTGGCATGTTTCAGTCCTCTTCCCCATTACTTAGAAAAAGTGTCGGGGACTATAAGTCGTTTTCTTACCCCAGTCAACTGCTGCGCCTCAACGCATTTCGGGGAGAACCAGCTAGCTCTGGGTTCGAGTGGCATTTCACCCCTAACCACAACTCATCCGCTGATTCTTCAACATCAGTCGGTTCGGACCTCTGCTTAGTTTCATCCAAGCTTCATCCTGGTCATGGATAGATCACCCAGGTTCGGGTCCATAAGCAGTGACAATCGCCCTAATTCTCTATTGTAATAACTCTTTATCTAAGCTTGTTGCTTCTATTGTGTTTGTGTGTGTTTTGTAAAATCTAGGGGGAGTGTTGATCCTAAGGAATGTGCACTTTGTATTCCAAAGACATTCTTAAATAGTGCACTCACTTAGGGGGAGCTCCGTCTATATTTTGCAAATCCATTCTTTTTTTGTGTTGTCATCATTCGCCAAAAAGGGGGAGATTGAAAGTGCATTCTATGTACTCCCAGGTTTTGGTGACTAATGACAACACAAAAAGTATTCTAATGTTTGTGATGAAGCATGCAGGCTCTTTTACAGGTAGACTGATAAAGAGGAACACTTAGTTTGCCTAAATGTCATTTCAACTACACTTGGTATTTGTTCAGGAATTCAGTCAGGAGATTTCCGGGGCTCGGAGATTTCCGGTCCACAGACCGGAGATTTCCGAGCCGTCCTTATTTTTCACTAAGTCTGAATTGAAATGCGTACTGACTCCAACTCAAGCTGAGCCGGAAATCCTCCCGGAGATTTCCGGCGCTCGGAGATTTCCGAGCCCAGTCCGGAGATCTCCGAGTGACAGAGGAATTTCAACCAAGTCCAAAACTCAAATTGCGTACTGAATCCAAAACAGTTTTAACCGGAAATCCTCCCGGAGATTTCCGGCGCTCAGAGATTTCCGAGCCCCAATCCGGAGATCTCCGAGTGACAGAGGTTTTTCGACCAAGTCAAGAAGCCCAACCAGTACTGATCCAGTTTCTTGCTCAGCCGGAAATTGCACCGGAAATTTCCGGGGTCCGGAGATCTCCGGTCCTCAACCCGGAGATTTCCGGGCTGGCGGCTGTGCAACGGGCAGATTTTGGGGAGGGTATAAATACCCCTCCACCTACCTCCAGCATTCCAAGCTTCCAGATTTTCTCTCTCCTACATTGGTGCTGAAGCTCATTTCTCCCGGATCTCCCAATCTAGCCACTCAAATCCGTTGATACTTGGGGATCTGAGGGAGAAGCCACCAATCTACATCTCCACCGAAGCGATTTGACTTTCCCCCTCTATTTCTTGAGGGGCAACGAATCTAGGGTTCCTTTGTGGATAGCTAGGTTCAACCTTGTGTATTTTGTTCCTTTGTGGATTCCTTTGTGGAAGTGACCTGTTGTGGTCGTTGTGAGAGCCCCCAATTCAGTTGTGGGTGTGTGCCTCACGAATTTTTACGGGACCTTCTCCGCCCTTAAGGGAGTCCTTAGTGGAAGTGTGGATTCGCACCTTTGTGGTCGAATTCACAGGAGAATAGGGTGAGGCCTTTGTGGCATTGAGCAAACCTTTGTGGTAGCTCACACCTCTCCAACGAGACGTACACCTATGTGGTGGAACTCGGGATAAAATCTTGGTCTTCGAGTTCCTACGGTTGTTTCGTTCCACTCTCCTTTACCGCATCTTTATTTCTTGTACTTGCTTAGCTTCCTTGTAGTTTGTCACTTGTGTCACCTAGTTGCACATCTAGACAACTTACTTTCCGCTAGCCTAAAACTGAAAAAGACATAAAAATTGGTCACCACCTATTCAACCCCCCCCTCTAGGTGGTCAACTGCCGTTCAACAAGCCGCATGATCCGACCAACTTAACAAGAAGAGCAGTGGTGTCGGCTCAACTTGATGCCATCGCTCTCTACATGATCCAAAAGGCGGTTGGGAATAAGGACATGTCTCTCATCCAACATCTCACCACCGCCAAGGAGACATGGGATGCTCTATCCGAGTTGTTCGTTGGAAATGATAGCATGAGAAGGGACCGCTATGACTCTTTGAGCAATGAAGCCGAGGGCTTTTTCAAGCTTGATGGTGAAGACCATGAGATGATGTATCGAAGATTGGTGACCATAGCCACAAGCTTTCGAGAAGTGGGTGCCTCTCATATTGATGATGCTTGGATCAAGAGGAAGTATGTTAGCTCTATGATGGCATGTGAGCCTACCGACGTCAAGAGTCTTCAAGGAAGACACAACTACCATCTCATGATGTCTAATGAGGTTATGCAAGAGATGGCCGCATACAAGGTGGCCACTAAGAATGCTCAAGATGCAAGGGCAAGGGCTCTTGGAATGCAAAGAGGCACAACCAACCTTGCTTTGAAGGCTACCGTTGAGGAAGACAACGATGATGATGATCCTGGAAGCTTTGCCGCCATGTCCGAGGAAGCACTCAAGATTGCTTACAATGATCATCTCGCTCTTGCGGCTCGAACCTTTTGGAACAATCCCTCAAGAGGCAAGATGCGTTTTGACAAGAATGCACCGCAAGACGATAGGGTCTCACCCTTCAAGTCAAGGACATGTTACAATTGTCAAGACAAGTTCCATTTCGTTGCCGAGTGCCCTTATGAGAAAAGAGAAGAGCATGGTGGACGTCTAGTGCTCAAGGACAAAACCAAGATGCCTCCCAAGAAGGACTATGGAAAGAAGAGGTCTTTTAACAAGAAGCCTCGCATCGTGTTGTTGACTCAAGAGGAGTATCCCACCGATGATGAAGAGTCAGAGGAAGAAACGCCAAATGAAGTGGCGGCTCTTGCCACCACATCGACAACTACCGTCTCTCCATCAACGACAAGAACTCCTTCAACTACGACAAGTTCTTCATCATCTCTATTCACATCGCCAAATGAGAACTCCATCACCAAGAGCTCAAGGTGTCTTATGGCAAAGGCATCGGAGGTACCTTCATCCTCTTCCTCTCTCATGAATGAAATGAATGAGCTTGATGATGCCTCTAGCCTCCAAATCAAGCAAGAGCTTGTGGCTTTCGACTCCTTTATCACTAACTTGCAAGTTGATAGCAAGAAACATGTTGGTGCCCTCATGGCTCGAATTGGTGAGCTAGAGCATCTCAATGAAGAGAAGGGTAAGATAGAAAGAGAAGACACTATTTTTCTATCTTATTTGAAATCCTCTCTTGAGGAGGTTGAAGAGTCTCATGCTCGTCTTGAGGAGCAACTTGAAACTATTGAGGAAACTCATAACTCCTCACATGCTAAGCTCATTAAGGATCGTGATATGTACTTTGCTAAATTCAAGGTGGCTCAACAAGATAAAGCCGAATTTGCGGTTGGGCATGTTAGACTCATTGAGGACATGGAGAAGCTCGTCATAGCTCACAAGGCTTTGGAGAGTGAACATGTTCGTCTAAAAGAGTCGTATGCCCAACTCCAAACTGGGCTAACTAACCTTGATTCTCTTAGCATCTCTACCTCTAAGTGTTCATGTGATAATGCTAATCTTGTGAAGGAGAATGCTAGGTCGAAGAGTGAGATGACTAAGGCCTCCACGTCCAAGATCATCCTTCTCAAGGGTAAACAAGTTGTTGAGACTCCCATCGTGGAGCCTCACACTCGACAAGGAAAGGAAGGTCTTGGATATGTGCCTCCCATGAAGATGAATGCCAAGAAGGGTATTCCCAAGAGCGTCAACCCCATCCAAGCCAAGAAGGCCGACTCCATTCAATCAAAGGAAGGTCTTGCGAGTAGGAATGCCACAAGGGGCAAACCTACTCGTAAAGATCACGCCGGGGACAACAACCCTAACTATGCTTTATATGTCGATTATTATGGGAATGTTTGTGCTCGTTACATTGGACCCTACTATGGTTTTATTTCATATGCTATTTGGGTTCCTAAATCTCTTGTCGCTAACCATGAAGCACCCATTGTGAAGCAATGGGTTGCTAAATGCAAGAATTGATCTCTTGTAGGACCTTGCTCCCGGTGGTTCAAAATGGATAATTGATAGTGGATGTACAAGTCATATGACCGGGAGCAAAGAACTCGTCACAGAGTTGAAACCTAATGAAGATCAAGTAACCGTGACGTTTGGTGACTTATCAAGGTCTAAGGTAACCGGGCTTGGCAAAGTGGTAGTTGCCCCCGACATTACTCTAGTCAATGTTATGCTTGTTGAATCTCTTGGCTATATTTGTTATCGGTTCGTGCCTTAACAAAAGATGGGGATCTCTCCCTTCTTTGATAAGGACATTTCGGTCCTCTTGTGGAGCAAGTCGCTAAGAGTGGCTTTCGTGGGATACGTGGAGCATGAGCTCTATGTGGTGGACTTCTCCGGAGCCACCACTTCTCAAGACATGTGTCTCTTCGGAAAAGCCGACGTGGGTTGGCTTTGGCATCGCCGACTAGCCCACGTAAACATGCGTACTTTGCAAAGTCTCCACAAGGGTGGCCACATCCTTGGACTAAAAGATCATGTTTTCTTTTCAAGGGATCGAATTTGTAGAGCTTGTGTGGAAGGAAAGATGCATGATATTCCTCATCCAAGAAAGACCATCATATCTTTGTCCCGGATTTTGGAGCTCCTTCATGTTGATCTATTTGGACCAATTCCGGAGATAAGTCTTGGTGGCAAGAAATATTGCCTCGTGATTGTTGATGACTATTCAAGGTATAGATGGGTCTATTTCTTCAAGACCAAGGATGAAACTCAACAAGTCTTCATCTACTTCTCAAAGGAAGTTCAACGCCAACATGACCTTCCCATATTGGTTGTTCAAAGTGACAATGGGTCAGAATTCAAGAACTACACTCTTAACGACTTTCTTAGTGAAGAAGGCATTCGTCATCAATATTCCGCTGCTTACACTCCTCAACAAAATGGCGTTGCCGAAAGAAAGAACCGGACTCTCATCGATATGGCGAGATCTATGTTGGCGGAGTTCAAGTCTCCCATCAACTTTTGGGCGGATGCTATTTCCACCGCTTGTCACTCATCAAATCGCCTCTACTTCTGCAAGGGCTTGAAGAAGACTCCATATGAGATCCTTACCGGCAATAAACCCAACATTGGCTACTTCCGAGTGTTTGGATGTAAGTGATATTATCTCGTCAAGGGTGTCTGGTTGGGTAAGTTTCACTCTAAATCTATTGAGGGGATATTTGTCGGATATGGTAGCGAGTCCCACACTTATAGAGTCTTTGATAAATCCTCCCGGATTATCATAGAGTCTTGTAGTGTGGAATTCGATGAAAATGATGGCTCCCAAGTGGAGAAAGTTGGTGTTTGTGATGTAGGTGATGAACAACCTTTTGATGCCATTAAGAAGATGGGGGTGGGATTTATTCGCCCCATTGAAGTCCATCAAGAAGTTGTTCAAGAAGACTCAAGCTCTCCCATCAAGGAGACCTCACCATCACAAGAACCACAAGGTGGCTCACCCATAGCAAATGATGAATCCCCTCAAGAACAATCTCAGATCTTCCTCAACAAGAGCATGCTATTTCTTCTCAAGATGAAGCTCATGATGATCATCAACAAGATCTTCATCAACAAAAAGATCATGCCTCCTCCACCAAGATTATCGAAGACAACTCCACTTCTCCAAGTTCTACTCAAGGGAAAGATCATCCTTCTCCACCACACGAAGAGACTTCTCATGATGATCAAGGCCCTCAAGAAGGTCAAGACGAGGATCCAAAGGATCAAGATGGTCAAGAGATTGTCCCCACAACAAGGGCGGCAATTGAAACTCGTTGTCAAGCTCGCTTTGCTAAGTCATTGGAACTTAGGGCATTATCTCTCGACAAGGTCATTGGTGATATACGAACAAGGGTCTCCACACGAAGTCAATTAGCTCACTTTAGTGAGCATCAAGCACATATTTCCATGGTCGAGCCCAAGAAAGTTTTCGATGCTCTTGAAGATCCCGATTGGCTGTGGGCTATGCATGAAGAACTTAACAACTTCGAGCGCAACAAAGTGTGGCGCCTAGTTGAGAAGCCTAAAGATTGCCGCAACGTTATTGGCACTAAGTGGATCTTTTAGAACAAGCAAGATGAACATGGTATTGTTGTAAGGAACAATGCGCGGTTGGTGGCCCAAGGCTTTTCTCAAGTGGAAGGCATCGATTTTGGAGAAACTTTTGCACCGGTCGCAAGACTCGAATCGACACGTATTCTCATCGCTTACGCTTCTCACCATGGTTTCAAATTGCAACAAATGGATGTAAAAAGTTCTTTTCTTAATGGTCCCTTGCAAGAACTTGTGTATGTTAAACAACCCCCGGGCTTTGAAAACCCCAACCATCCTCACCACGTCTATGTCTTGGACAAAGCTCTCTATGGCCTTAAACAAGCCCCCCGTGCATGGTACAGGCACTTGAGAGAGTTCTTGGTAGACCGTGGATTTGAGGTTGGGGTAATCGATCCCACTCTTTTCACTAAAAAGGTTAATGGTGAACTCTTCATTTGTCAATTATATGTCGATGACATTATCTTTGGTTCTACTAACCGTGTGTTCAATGATAACCGACAAGTTCGAGATGTCCATGATGGGTGAACTCAAGTTCTTTCTTGGCTTTGATATAAAGCAATCGAGGGAAGGGACTTTCATATGTCAAGCCAAGTACATTCAAGATATGATCAAGAAATTCAAATTGCTTGGACTTAACGGTGTGACTACTCCTATGCAAACCAAGTGCCACCTCCAACTCAACCCCGACGGTAAAGAGGTAGACCAAAAGGAGTATCGTTCTATGATTGGGTCTCTTCTTTTTTTGTGCGCGTCTAGGCCCGATATCGTTTTAAGCGTTGGAGTGTGTGCTCGTTATCAAGCCGCGTCTAAGGAAAGTCATTTGATGGCCGTGAAGAGAATCTTCAGATATTTGGTTCATACCCCTTGCTTTGGGTTGTGGTATCCTAAAGATGGCACCATGTCTCTTTGTGGATACACCGACTCCGATTGGGCGGGCGACATTGATGATAGGAAGTCCACATCCGGGACGTGTCAATTTCTTGGAAGATCTTTGGTGAGTTGATCCTCGAAGAAACAAAATTGCATATCATTATCCACGGCGGAGGCCGAGTACGTCGCCGCCGCAAGCGGGTGTACTCAACTTATTTGGATGCGGCAAACTTTAAAGGATTACGGTGTCCTCTTGGACAAAGTGCCGCTTTTATGTGATAATGAGAGTGCCATCAAAATTGCATACAATCCGGTGCAACATTCAAGGACCAAGCACATTGAGATTTGTCATCACTTCATCCGCGATCACGTGGCACGAGGAGATATTGATCTATCATATGTTGGTATAAGGGATCAATTGGCGGATATTTTCACGAAGCCCCTCGATGAAGCCCGCTTTTGCTACTTGAGGAATGAGCTCAATATCATAGATTCTCGGGCCTTGACTTGAAATCCGTACACACGCTCCAACGTTTAAGGCTTTATTAGACCTAGAGGTACGCATGGACTTAGGGGGAGTGTTTTCCTAATACATTGGACTCTTCCTCCCCCTATTATGCATATAGTGACATATCATTGCTAAAACTTCAAATTAAATCTAATTTGTGAGCTTCAATGTTGAGATGTAGTTATGGACCCAAGATATATCTTCGCGGTACCATGCTACAACTCATACACGGTGGCCTAGGCCACCAACACTCTTTTTCTTTGGATTTTATTTGGTTTTATTTTTTATTCTCACTTGCATTGTCTTTGGCTCTTTTGGGAAAACACACTCTTGGTTGGTCTTCTCTTGTGTTTTATGGTTCTTGCAACTTGAGTGTGTCTTCTTTATTCAGTTTGAGTGTCTATCCAAAGACTTTCACTATCTTTAAACATGTTTTTCCCCACTCATGTCCCCTTTTGTTTTCTTGTTCCTGGAGTTTTTGGGTTTGAACGGAAATCTCCGAGCCTTACTCGGAAATCTCCGGTCCACCAGAGAATTTCGAGACTAAGTCCATTCAAAAATCAGCACTGACCTGTGATGATTATTGACCGGAAATAGTCCCGGAAATTTCCGGTGTCCGGACATTTCCGGGCTGAGACTCGGAAATTTCCGGCCCCTGCGATTTTTCGGCACTAAGTCCTTTTCATTTTCGGCACTGACCTCAGGCGAAGCTGAATCGGAAATAGAGCCGGAAATCTCCGGGGTCCGGAAATCTCCGGTCCGATGTCCGGAAATCTCCGAGCGTGCGAAAGTTTTCCAGGGCTAAGTCCGAATCCGGAAATAGCCCCGGAAATCTCCGGCACCCGGAGATCTCCGAGCCTCAGTCCGGAGATTTCCGGTTGAAATTTTTCTGCCTATATAAGGGCACGGGTGGACCGGCCGGTTTGGCCAGTTCATCCACCCCGTGCCCTAATCCCCTCTCTCCTCCTAAAATCTCCAAATCTTCCGTTCCTTGATGCGGGTGGATCGTTCGAGGGTTTCTCGCGTGCTTCGGGGATCTTCTTCTCCTCCTCGAGGGCTTTGATTTCATCCGCACGCTTTCCGCGATGTCTTCCGGTAACTCCTCGTTTTTCAAATCCATGACGAAACTAGTTTTCGTTTAACCTAGCCGATTTAGGAGGTTATTGCTTGTTTCCTTTGGTACAAGTGCTCCCCTTGGCATGTTCTACACTCCACGTGCACATATCTGTTTTTCGTTCATAGATTTTGTTCAAATCTGTCAAAATTTCGTGCAGACCGGAAATCTTCGAGTCTGACTCGGAAATCTCCGAACCCCGGAGATCTCCGAGTCAGACCCGGAAATCTCCGGCCTACTCAGAATCAAATCAGCTAAGGACAGAAACTGTGTTTGCAAAAACTTCTATAGTACGTTCCATTTTCATTCTCGGACATGAGTGCTTACCCCATATGCTATGTGTGTTTGCAGGTTCCACCCCTCGAGGCCGTTTCAAGCAAATTTCTACACGTGGAAGAGGCAAACCAGTTCATTCTCGCCCTCCTAGTGGGTCCTCAAGTGAAGATAGCACACCTGCTGAGTCTGCAGCCCTGCTCAGGAGAGCCACTAGGACTAGCAAGAAGAAGAGGCCCGAGCTCCGTCTTGAAGACTTCAACAAAGGCAGTTTTCGCAAGTGGCGAAGTGAGCTCTCCTACAATGTGGAGTTTGATGATCCCAAGTACTTTTGCACTGAGATGGAATGGTTCTACAGGGAAGTATATCAGAAGTTCTCAATTGACAAGCTCATCTGCCCCATGAAGTGGATTGACTTTGACAAATTAATGAAGAAGGCTGATTATTTTGGTGGTGCTGTCAAGGTATGTGGACTTCTGGGTTTGGAGCACTTGATGAGGACTGAGTGCAACTACAGCGTATCTCTTATCCATCAGTTCTATCCTACTGTGGTGTTTGACTCCTCAGAGGATATTGGGATGACCTGGATATCTGGTAGGCAGCGCTTGACTTCCTCTTTCCAAGAGTTTGCTCGGATTCTTGGTTGTCCCTTCAGTGGTTTGTCTGTTCCAGCTGGCGCCCGCATGCATGTCCATGGCATGTCTTACAACAAACATGTCATGTCTGATCTTTACCAGCCTGGAGGAAGGATTGGCTCTCAGAATGGTCTCCTCCCTACTTATGATATTCTGCTTCGCATGTTCCGTTGGACCATTGCTCCCATTGCAGGCAATGCGGACAATATTACTGGGGCTCGAGTCAACTTGATGGCCAAGGCTCATGCGGCCTATCTTGGTGAGTATGAGGTTGAGCAGGAGGCCTACAAAGTGGATGTCATGGATTTCATTTTCCAGGAGATGTCTCTAGCAGTTTTCGAGAGGAAAGTTCCTCCGTATGCTCCCTATGTGATGTTACTCATCAAGAGGCTCTACAAGCTTTCCGAGCAAGACGGAGATGATTTTGATGCAACCTTTGGTACTCAGCCCCACAAGGCAGCCCTGCTTATCCAGAAATCTCCTCACCTTGTTCAACAACAAGCCACCATGCAAGATATCAACGAGGATGAGATTTTTGGTGGTCCATCTCTGGTTCCCTCCAATCCCAACATCAAGAAAGCTGCCAAGAAGAGTCGCCCATGGGTAGTTCGAGCAATTGAGAAAATCATGAACATGAACTGTTGCATTCACAGTGAGAACTACTCCATCTACTCTCAGAACCATCGCATTATGAAGCGCCAAGAAGAGATGATGGCTCATATGAAGATGCCTGCTCCGAAGGACCCTTTGAAGCCTGTGATTCCTTTCAAGGAATGGAATGCAGATGGGCTCACATTTGATTGGGATGATGCAGTGCCAGAGGACAGCGATCTTGAGTATGATGATGATGATGCTGAGGAGGAGGAGGATGATGATGCCGAGGAGGGTTCCGACTCTTGAGTCATTTGCCGTTAGTGGAACCTCCTCCCTTTTTGGTATCTTGATGCCAAAGGGGGAGAAGTATCTCTAGGACTCTCTGGATTTGCATGGGTTGGGAGCACTTCTTTCTTTTCGTTTTGTTTTTTAAAGTGCTCCCTATTTTCGTGACTGTTTATTTTCTTCATGTGTGTGAGACATGAGTACTGTTAAATTCTCTATTGTAATAACTCTATTGTCTAAGTTTGTTGCTTCTATTGTGTATTGTGTATTTGTGTGTTTTGTAAAATCTAGGGGGAGTGTTGATCCTAAGGAACGTGCACTTTGTATTCCAAAAGCATCCTAAAATAGCGCACTGACTTAGGGGGAGCTCCGTCTATATTTTGCAAATCCGTTCTCCTTTCGTGTTGTCATCATTTGCCAAAAAGGGGGAGATTGAAAGTGCATTCTATGCACTTCCAGATTTTGGTGACTAATGACAACACAAAAGGTATTCTAATGTTTGTGATGAAGCATGCAGGTTCTTTTACATGTCGTTTGATAAAGAGGAACACTTGTTTTGCCTAAGTTTCAATTCTACTTCACTTGGTCTTTCATCAGGATTTCAGTCAGGAGATTTCCGGGACTCGGAGATTTCCGGTCCCCAGACCGGAGATCTCCGAGCTAATCAAGTTTTTCACTAAGTCTCAAATCAGATGCGTACTGACACCAACTCAAGCTGAGCCGGAAATGCTCTCGGAGATTTCCGAGCCCCAGTCCGGAGATCTCCGTGTGACAGAGGAATTTCAACCAAGTCCAGAACTCAAAATGCGTACTGACTCCAACACAAACTTAGCCGGAAATGCTCTAGGAGATTTCCGGTGCTCGAAGATTTCCGAGCCCCCGTCCGGAGATATCCGAGTGTTAGAGAATTTTCTACCAAGTCAAGAAGCCCAACCAGTACTGATCCAGAGTCAAGCACAGCCGGAATTCCTACCGGCAATTTCCGGAGTCCGGAGATCTCCGGTCCTCAACCCGAAGATTTTCGGGCTGGCGGCTGTACAACGGGCAGTTTTTTGAGAGGGGTATAAATACCCCTCCACCTACCTCTAGCAGATTAAGCATCCAGATTTTCTCTCTCCTCCATTGGTGCTGAAACTCGTTTCTTCCGGATCTCCCAATCTAGCCACTCAAATCCTTTGATACTTGGAGATCTGAGGGAGAAGCCACCGATCTACAACTCCACCGAAGCGTTTTGATTTCCCCCATCTATTTCTTGAGGGGCAACGAATCTAGGGTTCCTTTGTGGATAGCTAGGTTCAACTTTGTGTGTTCTTGATCCTTTGTGGATTTGACCTGTTGTGGTCTTTGTGGGAGCCCCCAATTCAGTTGTGGGTGTGTGCCTCACGTGTTTGTACGGGATCTTCTCCGCCCTTAAAGGAGTCCTTAGTGGAAGAGTGGATTCGCACCTTTGTGGTCGAATTCACAGGAGAATAGGGTGAGGCCTTTGTGGCGTTGAGCAAACCTTTGTGGTAGCTCACACCCCTCCAACGAGACGTACACCTTTGTGGTGGAACTCGGGATAAAATCGGTGTCTTCGAGTTCCTACGGTTGTCTTGTTCCACTTTCCTTTACTGCATTCCTGTACTTGTTTAGTTTCCCCGCTTTCTTTCACCTGTCTCACCTAGTTGCACATTTAGATAACTCACCTTCCGCTAGCCTAAAACTGAAAAAGACATAAAAATTGGTCACCACCTATTCACCCCCCCCCCTAGGTGGTCAACTTCCGTTCAGAGGCAGAGACGTTCGGTGCGGTGGAGGCGGAGCCCACTCCGAGGAAGAGGAGGCGGAGGCGCTCGCCCCAGCGGAGTTAGCGAGTCCGAGGACGAGGAGGCGGATTGAACGGATAGACGTCGCCTAGAGGGGGGTGAATAGGCGAGGTACACTTTTTATAATTTAGGCTTGATAAATGCGGAATAAAACTTAGTGCACCAACAACTTATGCTAAGCAATACTCGAAACAAGGTGATAGCAAGATAGATGACTTCAAGCACGAAGCCTATCACAATGTAAAGTGCATAAGTAAAGAGCTCGGGTATAGAAATAACCAAGGCACGCGGAGACGAAGATGTATTCCCGAGTTCCACCCAAAGGGTGTACGTCTCGTTGTAGAGGTGTGCGCTACCATAACAGGGTAGCCACAACGCCACAAAGGCTCACCTTGTTCTCATGATGAACTCAACCACCAAAGGTTGCGAGTTCACCTTCCACTATTGATCTCCTTTGGGGTGGAGATCGAATCCCGTACAACACTCTTGAGGCACACACCCACAACTTAATTGGGGGTTCCCTAGTATTGAGGCACACACCTAGAACTTAATTGGGGGCTCTCAAAAGACTACAAAAGGTCTTGGCCACAAAAGGCGTCTAGGGTCCAAAGACCCAAGAGTAACAAGATCACAAGTATCACCACCACGAATCCTCGTGGAGGGCTCAAACCGATACAAATGCAATGGCAAGAGCACACCAAGTGCTCAAGTCCTTCACTCTCAAATTCCAACAAAGCAACTAATGCTTATAGGGAAATAAGAGAGGAAGAACCAAGTAAACCACAAAGGAGTCAAATCCTTCACTCACAAATCCCACTAAAAGCAACTAATGCTTATGGGGGGAGAAGAGAGGAAGAACAAAGAAGAAGAACCACAAAGGAACTCCAAGATCTAAATCCACTAGGTTCCCCTCACTTAGAGGAGAGATTGATTGGTGGAAAGGTGGATCTAGATCTCCTCTCTCTTTTCCTAAAGAAGTAGCAAGAATCATTGCAGGGATGGAGAGATAGCAAACTCAAGAAGGTCAACAATGGAGATCAAAACTTGCTTCAAAGGTTAGGGAACCATTGGGGAAGAATGCCCCTCAAATAGCTCAACCCAAAATCCAACCGTTGGGTGCAGATTCGCGCCGTAGCGGTACTACCACCCCCTTAGAGAGTTAGGGCACCAAAACAGGCTTAAAACAGGCTTCACGTAGCGGTACTACCGCCCCGGGCAGCAGGGACCGCCCCGGCGGAACTACCGCTCCCAGAACCGCCAAAAATGGCTCTCTGTTTGGTCCGGCGGTAGCTCGGGCGGTACCGCGGCGGTACTACCGCCACAACAAAAAACATCAGAACACCAAGTACCAAAACGGGCAATTTTTTTTGCATCCGGACTCCGTTTTCGATGTTCTTGTGCTCGTTGGAAACGTGACAACGAGCCCTACCTGAATGTGCAGAGAAACATCATCGTCCAATAAGGGAGGTTTAAACCAAATGAGGAAAGTTAAGAACTCTCGATAAAAGGATAACCGATAAAACCTCAAACACCAAAAACACAACAAGATATTCATATGAAATCCGTTTTTGATGAATTAGAGCTTGACATGGAGATGAACCAACCTATAGATACTCACATGGATAAAATCCAAATAGCCAAATAAGATCCAAGAAATATGATATGCCAAGTTTGCAAAGGTTTGAGCTCTGCACAACAATGCGATCAAGTTACTCACTTGAGAGCCCCTCTTGATAGTACGACTATCTATCCTATAGCCCTATCAAGATCATGCATTTTCCTTGAGCATTCCACATGAATTAGATGATGATTGTGCGAGCTAGCACATGCTTGATGAAGACATCTCCAAATACTCCCCCATACTCCATTATGGGAGAGTTTCGCTTAGCTCCGTCTTCATGTATCCATTGCAAACTCCAAACATAGGATCTCTTCCAAAAGCTTCTCTTGGTCTTATACATCTTATCCTTGATGACGATCACCACATAATGTCATCCTCCACGAGCTATATGAAATCTTTATTTGATGCAAGACCATGGGAAGATACCTAACCTCATATAATGATACCACACGCATATATCATGGGTTAGTTCACAAAGTTATACGGACAAGTGTTTACCATCCCAAGAGATACATGATCGCTCTTGATACATCTTGTAGCTTTGTGTGTTGATCAACATCTTGATCAACCTTGTATCTTCAAACATTTCTTCACTAATATGATGTCTTGAATCCTTTAAGACATACTTGCAATATGATCAACTCAACACATGACCATCCATCATATACACCTTTAAATGGGACCTTGGTCATCAAATAAGTTTCAAGAGTCCAACACATGAACCCACTATTTCCATGGACAAGATCTATAAGGATATATTAATGCAAACATTAGTCCATAGAGATTGTCATATAATTGCCAAAACCACACATGAGGGAAAATGCTCTTTCACGGATGCGCTCGTCCCGACGGAGCTAGGGGTAGGTGGCGCGCGAGAAGGAAGAGGGCGCAAAATGGAGCCGACCCTGGGGGCAAGGTTGCTGAGCTGTTGACGCAGAGCGAGCGGAGTAGAGGGGGGAAAGGTCGGAGCCGACCACGAGCATGAGGAAGGGGGTCTCGAGAAAAAGCTGTGTTGGAGAAGAGGAGAAATGCTAGAAATTCATCTTCACCCAACGGCGTGCGTCATCGCAAGACCGGCAACCTAAAGTAGGTGGATTGTCATTTCCACTACCTAATTTTTTTGTTTACTTTCTCTACAAGATCAAGAATCTCAAATTTATAGTCAGTCCCACTAACCGCTCTGGCATCGACCTAGGAAGAATTTATTCTAGTTTTTTTTTATAATTACCCTATATATGAAAGTTGGACGAATTGGAGCCCATTCCTGCGTCCACGTCACTCTTTTTACCTCAACCGTTGGATCGTAGCGTCGGACTGAAGGGGATCGTGGGCAGAAAACAATAATTTTCCTAGCAACGATATCCTTAAACTAGCCAAGATCTATTCTATGCAGATATAGTAGTACGAACGGAGATCGGAATACGTACCCTTGTAGACCGAAAGCGGGGATTACGTTCCCGCACAAACGTTGTCGATGAAGACCGACGTAGCCGACCTCAAGGTCGTGTAGAGGAAGCAGGCCTCCGAGTACCGCTAGCGCAGCACCTCGCAGGGAGTCGCACACGTACGGTGGAGACGACGCCTCCGAAGCTCCAGTCCAGGACGAGCAGCGGAAGACTTGGACCGGAACACCAGCAGTGCGGCAGCGGGCTATGGTGGAGGAGATCCCCGACTCCTCTTGCTCGGCGCGGCTCCAACTTGGGAACCACGAGATCGAGAGAGAAATCAGGAATTAATTGGTGAATTAAAAGGCTGGGGGTGCCCCTTCTTATATAGGCTCCCAAGGGGAGCCAACCTTGCCAGCCAGGCAATGTGGGACTAACCCCCCACAGCCTGGTTCGGCATGGGAGGTGCGCCGGCCCCCTGGTGGGCCCCTTGTGGCCCACCTAGGCCGGCCCTCCTGGCCCCCACCGAATTCCCCTAGGGAATTTTCCCCTCTTGGGCCTTCTTTCGTCCGGAAGGCCCATTTAGGGAAATCTGCCTTAATAAATTCGAAAATAAATATATAAAATCATATTTGCATATTAATAACACTAATTAATATCAAACATAATATATATAATATTTCCTAGCTCCGAAAACTCTTTCGGCGCTGCCCGATCTCCATCGGACCTCTCCCGGGACGTTCCCGGTGATCTCCTTCCTTTCCGGTTGTCTTGTCGAAACCCCTTAAGTGTGTTACCCTAGCGGTTTGATATAATATCAGGTATGATCAAGACTCCTCAATGATCAACGACTAATCCGTAGGCCTGGACCCCATGAATTAATCCCTGAGATATAACGAATGACTTTCATCTATCAAACCTGAACGTGAAGTCTTAGACCTTTTGCCATAGCGATACTTAGCACGTCCGAGCGTCGCTCCATAGATATCTCCATACCTAATCCCGACCTCGTTGCCGACGATGCTATCTTCTACTCGTTCATGATCTCATGTCTCCGTGACCTAGTCACATGCTTGCAAGCTCATTAGACATGATCTCACCGAGTGGGCCCGAGAGTATCTATCCTGCTATGCGGACTGGCAAATCCCGCTCTTGATCCCTCGTCTCAATACTCCTTTCCAATACCCAAAAGTATCACCGTTATTGACATACTAAATAAGATACGACGTTTGGTGCAATCAAAGTATCTTCGGGGAATATCAATAAGAGTTGATCTCACGGTCAAAGGTGTAACGACTATGTTCTCCAAATCTGGGTATGTCCATCACATCACTCTCCAGCGATATGACTCTCATTGCCGACCGGCGCCATGCCCCATGACCGGGAAACCTCGATCATCAATCGCGCAACGAAACTAGTCTTAGTAGAGGCTACTAGGGACCTGGTTGTTTACGTATCACACCCGCATTAATGTTTCCGCTTAATACGGTTCCAGCATGACACAAAAACCTATTATGAACAAATGAGATATGATAAAGAATACACTTTATTAATTGCCTCTAGGGCATATCTCCTTCAGTCTCCCACTTGCACTAGAGTACAATTTAATCTAGATTACAACTTGGTAAAAGCCTAACACCCATAGCTAACTGGTGTTGTTCATGCTTATCAAGCGGAAGAGGCTTCGTCAGCGGATCTGCCACATTCAGATCCGTATGCACTTTGCAAATCTTCACATCGCCTTCTTGTACGTACTGACGTATCACGTGGAAGCGTCGGAGAATGTGTTTGGCGGTGGAGTGAGACCTTGGCTCCTTGGCGTTCGCAATGGCACCCGTATTGTCGCAGAAGAGGACCACGGGGTCTTGCACGCTCGGGAACACTCCAAGTTCGATGACGAACTTCCTCAGCCACTGCGCTTCATTCGCGGCCTCGCAGGCAGCAATGTACTCCGACTCCATTGTAGATTGTGCGACTATGGGTTGCTTCCCACTTCTCCAGCACACGGCGCCTCCATTCACCTTGAACACGTAACCTGTCTGTGACTTACAGTCATCGGGGTCTGAGCATAAACTTGCATCTACGTAACCCGTTACGCCAAGTTCCTCATCGCAGCCACCATACACAAGGAACATTTCCTTTGTCTTATTGAGATACTTAAGAATGCTCTTAACAGCTACCCAATGCGCCATTCCAGGATTACTCTGGAACCGGCTTGTCAAACTTAGAGCTAATGCCACATCTGGTCTAGTACTCAACATTGCATACATGATCGATCCTATGGCTGAAACATAAGGATGTTTCGTCATTTCAGCCTTACCCAGTTCCGTCACCGGACACTGCGCCTTACGCAATATCTTATTCTTGATAACCGGCAGAGAACCCTTCTTTGCCTTCTCCATATGAAAACGCTTCAATATTTTATCAAGATAAGTACTCTGACTTAGTGCTAATAGGCGCCTTGATCTATCACGGTAGATTTTTATGCCTAAAACATACGCAGCTTCTCCTAAGTCCTTCATGGAAAACTTACAGTTTAAATATTCCTTCACGCTATTCAGAAGTTCCACATCATTCCCTATTAGCAATATGTCGTCAACATACAGTGCTAAGAACACAACCGAGCTCCCACTCATTTTCTTGTAAATACAGGTCTCTTCCACATTCTGGATAAATCCAAAACCTTTGATTACCTCATCAAAGAGAAAATTCCAGCTCCGAGATGCCTGCTTCAATCCATAGATGGATCGCTGAAGCTTGCACACCTTGTTAGCACTTCCTGGATCGACAAAACCTTCCGGCTGTACCATGTACAACTCTTCCTCAGTGTTTCCATTCAGGAAGGCCGTTTTGACGTCCATCTGCCAGATTTCATAATCATAGTAGGCAGCTACCGCTAACAAAATCCGAATAGACTTAAGCATCGCTACCGGTGAAAAAGTTTCATCGTAGTCAATTCCATGAACTTGTCGGAAACCCTTCGCGACAAGCCGAGCTTTATAGACGGTCACATTACCATCAGCATCAGTCTTCTTCTTAAAGATCCACTTATTCTCGACGGCCTTGCGCCCTTCGGGAATATCCACCAAAGTCCACACTTGGTCATCATACATGGATCCTATTTCGGATTTCATGGCTTCAAGCCATTTCTCGGACTCTATACTCTCCATCGCCTCCTTGTAGTTCGTAGGTTCGTCTTGCTTGTCGGGGGGCTACCCCCCGGGTAGGGGCAGATCCCGGTATAATCCAGTAAATATCAACAGTACTTGACCTTTGGCGACAGCAAGGGACACCTCCTGGTGTGCTGAAAGGGCAGATTGACCCCTGAGCGCTGGTAGAGGACAAAGTGCCTCCTGGCAGGCGCAAGGGTCAGCTCTAGCAGCTATAAATAGACACCCCCGCCCCTCACAATCGCAGCACAAACGTGGGCGGGTGGTTCCTCTAAGAACTAGCTTCTCGAAGATGTCTTCGCCGGTAGGCTAAGACATCTTCGGGAGGCTAGGCCTAGAGATACTCATCCTGAGACGAGCTCGGACGTCTCCGGGAAGGATCCCGGATCTAGGACTCCGGGGAGACTCTCGGGTGGAGGTGTACTCGGCTTTATCGGATAGGTATTCCGGGTAAGTACTACCCGAATGTGTGTCTCGGTCTTGATCTTATGCAGAAGAGGCTCAGTGGCAAGCAAGGAGGTATCCGGAGTAAGGGCTCCCGGTAGACCGTCAACGGCCCGTAGCAGGCTTTCCCGTTTATAGCGGGGGGAAGTACCATTCCGCCTGACACGGAAGCATGGTCACCTCCCGCCTGACACGGAAGCATGGTCACCTCCCGCCTGACACGGGAGCGCGTCAGCCGGTACGAGCGTGGTACGACAAGAGCTGACATGCCTAGCCCGGCAATCCGGAAAAGGCTATCCGGGATGGGCAAAGACATGTCTTGTCTCTGACCAGGGGACAATGATGATGCAGGACGGCGCCTGCCGTCCTTAACAAGATGATGACGAAGGGGCTACACCGGATAGTCCGTCGACTAGGTCGCACTAGCCGGTGACGACATCCCGGTTAGGCCTGTCCGGTGGGGCCAAGCCAAGTTAGGGTTTCCGGCCCTCCTGGCCGGACCTCTATAAAAGGCGCCATAACTGCTCCTGAGAAGGAGAGACCAACTTCAGAGCCAAAGCTATAGCCGCATTTACTCTTAGAGCAGTTACTCCTTCTCACCTTGAGTTCATCTAGTTCTTTGTACTTCTTCCATTGACAGATCTTGTAGCAAGTGGTAGTTCTTGTATCTCCAATATATAGAGAGGAAAGGCAGGAGTAGGGGTGTTACCTCCTCACGAGGGCCCTGAACCTGGGTATATCGTGTGTGCGCTGTGTGCCTTCGTGCATTTCTTTGTGTTTGTTAGATCTTCCCCCTTGCACTTTGTTCTTAGTCCTTGTTCTTGGGAGATCTCGGTTTTACTGGGATCCTCCCCGTGTGAGCTCTTCAGCTCGCTATCCCTCCCCGGATCCACCAACGTCCATCGGCCCCACAAATTAGCCATCCTATGGCATCTGCCGTGACACCACCACGACAGTTGGCGCCCACCGTGGGGCAGACAAAGGCGTTGGCTGGTGTACACATCCGGACGGGCTCCCCCGTTCGTTTCGACGTTCGGGTTCTCTCTGGCCTAGTCGTAAGGCTAGGGGAGATGGATTTCGTCTGCGACAATGCAGGGTGTTTCCGGAACAAACCGTTTCCGGTGGACGGATGTCTCATCGATTTCGGTTGTTTCACCACCTACGTGGCCACCGAGGTTGTTTGTAGGTACCCGAACGTAGTCCTGGAAGCTGAGGACCCTCCCATGCTCTGCGCTACTCGGGGTCTGCGTGCAGGTCGCCCCCCGAGTTCCTTCGCAGTGATGATGGTCGGGGTAGCCGAGGAGGAGTACCAAGATGCTGACGGCGATACTGACGGCCACCCCCGTTTGGCCAAACCCCCGCAGGAGAGGCATGCGGCCCGAGATGGAGATCCGCAGTCATCCCATCCGCGACGTCGTCCGGATCCCCTCTCGGGACTCGTGGCTAAGTTGGCTGTACCAGCAGCTGCCGGAGCAGATGCTCAAGCCACTTCGGCTGAGTTAGAGGAGCAGCGGAAGTTGCTACTCGCTGAGGCGCAGGAGATCGCCGAGATCCGCCGCGAGCTCAGCGCTAGCCTCCGGGAGTACAATGCAGCACACGGATTCCCTAAGATAGACTCCCGGGAGAAGCGCATCGCAGATCTGCGCAAGAAAGGAAGAATGATGAATGAGGAGCTGGCTGGTGGAGCCACCACCAGTAATACTGGAAGTCGGATTTCAGCAGGGAAGCCGGTGTACAGCTCACCGGCGAAAACTCTTAGGGCCGCCGAAGCCGCCATGGCCGAGTTGGTGGGACTATCCGGTGAAGCCCTGCGTAAGCAGCAGGAGAGAGTAAACGAGTTGGTGATCGAAGCCAATCGTCAGAATCTGGCCTTCAAGAAAAAGAACCCCGGGGCAGGATCCCAGGTGTACTCAGCCAGACCTGACAGCCAGAAGTCGGATGGGGAGGCCTCTTCCCCTCATTCGAGCAGAAGCAAGAGCAAGAGCAAGAGCCGAAGCCGGAGTCGAGGTTCCGGGAAGAACAAGCAGCTACAGACATATGATCCGGCTTTCGCCGGTATCCAGCAAGCCGGGCAGGCCGGACAGCGTAACTCGGGACAGGCGGGAAGTACCCGTGGGGATGGTAACCTGGGTGTAGGAAATAATAACCCGGCTAGCCGTGGTAATCCACCCCGGAATCCTCCTCACGTTCAGGGAAACCCGCAGAGGGAGGTCGTCTCCGTCCCCCAGCAGGCCCTAGTCCCTGCACAGGACAGACTCAACGATGGCAACTCGAGGTTGCAGCAGCTCGGATATCAGCCAGACGAGAACCCTTTGGGATCTCGGATAGGAACCAGGCAGTTGAACCCGGCAGACGCCAGATTCCGGCTCGACCGGATTCACCAATCCGAGTTGGTGGAAGAGCAAGGACCTCCGGGACCTGCCTGCTTTGGGCCTCGGATCATGCGGGAACCTCCTGTCCGGAACTTTCAGCTCAACCGAGGTGCCAAGACCTATGACGGTAGCAAGAAGCCAGAGGACTGGCTAACCGACTATGTAACCGCAGTAAGCATAGCCGGTGGAAACAGACGATGGGCGGTACGCTATGTACCGCAGATGTTGGAAGGACCAGCCCGGATCTGGTTGAACAATCTGAGAACTGGCAGTATAGACTGCTGGTTAGATTTCGAGGAGGCGTTCATCAGCAACTTCACCAGCACGTACAAGAGGCCCAACAGGCCTCAGCAGCTCGCCATATGTAGGCAAAGGAGCAATGAGACTGACCGGGAGTACCTTACCCGGTGGAGCAATATTCGCAACTCTAGCGAAGGAGTGGTGGAGGCACAGGCCATCTCCTGGTTTGCGCAAGGATGCCGGCATGGCTCTATGCTGTGGCAGAAATTGCAGAGAAAGATGTCAACAACCTTGGCAGAAACCATGCGCATCGCCGACACCTATACGCTTGGAGATCCCATGCAACCCCTGGTGGATGTCGGAGACTCCAACAGGAGGAATGCGGGACCTCAGCGTTCGGGACCGAGCAGGAGCCATGATCGCCAGGAGTTCGGCCACAAGAGGAATCAGCCCGAGTACCATCATGCCGCGCAGCATGTCGCAGCAGTGACCCGGGAGCAGGAGCATGCCGGCAACAGCCAGCGTCAAAAGACAAGTGGCCCGGCTTGGGGTCAAAGTCAGGAGGTGCAAAAGACTTGGGTGGAGCAGAAGAAGCCCCTGACGTATGAGGAAATGCTGAACAAGCCATGCTGCTACCACACTCTGGAGGCCAACAAGCCCGCAAACCATTCTACTCGGCAGTGCAGCTGGTATCAGCGCACGTTGCAGGAGGGCAGCTCGGGAGCTGTTCGGCAGAATGCTCCGGCATCTCGGCCCAACATCCCGAGACCCCCTCCTCCGACATCGGGGGCCAATGCTGTGCGACTCCCCCCTCCTCCGAGAGGACCCCCACCTCGCCCAGTGAATGTGGTGCATACCCGGAACGACAACGGTAACCAAGCCGGACACCAGCAGAGCAACTACCGGGAGGCACATCAGAGTTATGTGGTCTTCGTGACCGAGCCCACTGACCGAAAGAGTGTGCGGCAGCGTGCCATGGAGGTGAATGCTGTGATCCCGGCGGTGCCCAAATTCTTGCACTGGTCCGAGATGGAGATCACCTGGAGCCGGAAGGATCACCCCCGGGTTATGCCCAAGCCGGGAGCGTATGCCTTGGTGGTAGACCCAACTTTTGTCGGACCCAACCTCAACGTCCGTTTCAGCCGGGTTCTGATTGACAATGGCAGTGCCATTAACATCATGTACAAGGACACGATGCTGAAGCTGGGAGTATCCATGAACACCCTGCTGCCTACCGAGACAACCTTCCATGGCATTGTGCCCGGAGTCTCTTGCTCACCCATGGGAAAGATCTGGGTGGAGGTGCTATTCGGAACTCGGGAGAACTGCCGAACCGAGAGCTTGGAGTTCGAGGTCGTGGACCTCGAGAGCCCGTATCACGCCCTGATCGGCAGACCAGCCCTCGCCAAGTTCATGATCTCGACTCACGTGGGCTACCTCAAGATGAAGATGCCGGGACCCAACGGTGTGATCACCATCTCGGGAGACCACAAGCGCTCCATGGAGTGTGCCTCGGCGGGGTCGTGCTTAGCTGAGTCCCTGGTGATCGCGGAAGAGAAGAAGAGGATCCAGCAGGTGGTGGCGATGGCCAAGACCTCCCAACTCGGAATGCCCGGGATGGTGAACCCGGAGCAGGGGGCATCATTTCAGCCCCCCAAGGAGACCAAGAAGGTGTGCGTGGACCCCAGCAACCCGGAGCGCCAAGTTATCATTGGCAGCAACCTGGACAGCAAATAGGAAGGCGAGCTCGTCGACTTCCTCCGTGAGAATCGGGATGCCTTTGCGTGGTCGAGTGACGATCTGCAAGGCGTCCCGAGGGAGTTGGCTGAGCACTCTCTGTTTGTTCGACCGGATGCGAAGCCGGTGAAGCAACCAACTAGGCGCCTCTCGGATGAGAGAAGAGCTGCTGTCATGGAGCATCTAGCTATACTGCTGGCCGCCGGATTCATCATGGAGGTGCTGCACCCGGATTGGATCTCGAATCCGGTCCTTGTGGAGAAGAAGAAAGATGATCCCCTCCTGCTTAAGGTGTGGCGCATGTGCATTGACTTCACCAACCTCAACAAGGCATGCCCGAAAGATCCCTTTCCGCTGCCCCGGATAGATCAAATGATAGACTCCACTGCCGGGAGTGAGCTTTTAACTTTTCTAGATGCTTATTCTGGTTTTCACCAGATACCTTTGAACCCGGATGATCAATTAAAAACTGCTTTCATTACCCCTTATGGGGCTTATTGCTATCGTGTTATGACTTTCGGGTTGAGAAATGCTGGTGCTACATACCAGAGATGCATGCAGAAATGCCTGCATGACCAAATAGGCCGAAATGCCGAGGTCTATGTCGATAACATAGTCATAAAAACAAAAGAGAAAGCCTCACTAATAGATGATCTGAGGGAAACATTTAAGAACCTAAGAAGATTCCGGATGAGGTTGAACCCGGATAAATGCACATTTGGGGTGCCAGCAGGGAAGTTACTCGGTTTCCTCATCTCAAGCCGGGGAATCGAGGTCAACCCGGGTAAAATCCGTGCTATTGAGAGCATGAAGTTGCCCGTGCGTCTCAAGGATGTGCAGAAGTTTACCGGGTGTCTGGCATCCCTAAGTCGGTTTGTGAGCCGACTTGGGGAGAAGGCCTTGCCTCTGTATCAACTGATGAAGAAGAGCAAAACATTTGTTTGGACCCCGCAAGCTGATGCGGCCTTCAACGATCTGAAGAGAATGCTCTCAACAGCACCTGTGTTGGCATCCCCGTTACCCAAGGAACCTATGCTGCTGTATATTGCCGCAACTAACCGGGTAGTCAGTGTGGCGATTGTGGTAGAAAGGGAAGAAGGGGGCAAGCTGATATAGAGACCGGTGTATTACCTCAGTGAGGTGATCTCGGAATCAAAGCAGAACTACCCGCACTACCAGAAGATGGCATATGGGGTGTACATGGCAGTGACCAAGCTCAAGCACTACTTTCAGGAACATCCGGTCACAATGGTGTGCGAAGCTCCTCTCGCCGAGATCATCGGGTGCAAGGATGCCAGCGGCCGGGTAGCCAAATGGGCCATCCAGTTGTCTCCGTACGCTCCGGCATACGAGAGACGAGATGCCATCAAGTCGCAGGCGCTGCCGGACTTTTTGGTAGACTGGGCCGAGATGCAGTATGAACCTCCGATACCGGATTACAATTTCTGGAGGATGCATTTCGATGGCTCAAAGGCTAAGATCGGATTGGGTGCCGGAGTGGTCCTCACTTCCCCAAAGCAAGATGTACTGAAGTATGTGCTGCAGATCCATTTTCGGGCATCTAACAATGTCGCGGAATATGAGGCCTTGGTTCATGGACTGAACGTCGCCAAGGAAATCGGCATCCGCCGGATAGAGTGCTTTGGTGACTCGGACCTTGTAGTCCAACAGGTGTCGGGAAATTGGGATGCTCTTGATGCAAACATGGCCTTATACAGGTTTCATGTGCAGAAAATATCCGGATTTTTTGAAGGATGCGAGTTCAAGCATGTACCCAGAGGAGAAAACGAAGCAGCGGATGTCTTGTCCAAGCTAGGGTCATCCCGGGATGCAATCCCACCCGGAATAGCTCTGGAGCATTTGAGGAAGCCATCTATCCAACCCTCACCCGAGTCGGAATCTATCTTCATCCCCAAGGAGCCTGGTTCAGATGCCGTACCCATGGAAGTAGATGTCGGGAGCATAACATCGAACCCGGGGACTGCGTCCCAGTGCTCAGAGAGGCAGAGAAAGATGATGATAGAGGTGATGTCGGCAGAACCAATGGACATAGATACTCCCATGTTCCCGGATAGACCTGTCCCGGGATGGGCACAGCCCATTATGGCGTACATCTTGGAGGGAACTCTCCCGGAAAATGAAGTGGAAGCCCGGCAAATACTGCGAAGATCAAAAGCTTACACTGTCATCAATCAAGAGCTGTACAAGAGAAGTGTCACCGAGGTACTCCAGAGATGTGTGGAACCGGCAGAAGGACAAGAGATGCTGGTGGAAATACATCAAGGGGAGTGCGGACATCACGCATCATCCCGGGCCCTGGTGGCAAAGGTGTTCCGGCATGGGTTCTACTGGCTCACTGCATTGCAGCAAGCAGAAGATATTGTCCGGAAGTGTGGGGGATGCCAGAGATTTGCTCACCGGATACACATGCCGGCATCAGCACTGAAAACAATCCCCATCACTTGGCCATTCGCAGTATGGTGTTTGGACATGGTCGGGCAATTCAAACCGGCAAGGGGCAATATGACACACATACTTGTCATGGTGGACAAATTCACTAAGTGGATAGAGGTCAAGCCAATCCGGAAGTGCGATGGACACACCGCTGTGCAATTCCTGAAAGACATCATCTTGAGATACGGATACCCACACAGCATTATCACAGATAATGGAACCAACTTTGCTGTGGGGGAATTCGCTCGATTTTGTGCTGAGAAGGGAATCCGGCTGGATGTAGCATCAGTTGCACACCCGGAAGCAAATGGGCAAGTCGAAAGGGAAAATGCCTTGGTCTTGGCCGGCATCAAGGCTCGTTTGATCGAACCACTATTGAGAACTCCGGGATGCTGGATAGAGGAATTACCGGCAGTACTATGGGGTCTCCGGACTACACCGAATAGATCTACCGGATACACGCCATTCTTCATGGTATACGGTGCTGAAGCAGTACTCCCAACCGACATACAGTATGATTCTCCGAGAGTGACAATGTTCACCGAGACTGAGGCAAAGGAGGCCCGAGAAGATGATGTTGATTTACTCGAAGAGGCCAGGGAATTGCCACTATCTCGGTCGGCAATTTATCAACAGAACCTCCGTCGCTATCATAGCCGGAAAGTACACCCGAGGGTGTTCCGGGAAGGAGATCTGGTGCTGAGGCTCATCCAACGCACGGCCGGAATGCATAAGTTGTCACCTCCATGGGAGGGACCTTTTGTGATAAGCAGGGCATTGCACAATGATTCTTATTACCTTGTAGATGCACAGGAGGCTAGGAAAGGTGTAATGGACAAATCCGGTGAGGAAACCAAACGTCCATGGAATGTAGCTCTACTTCGCCCCTTTTACACGTAAAAGGTTCAGTGTATGTTGTGTCTCAATTTTCAGTATTAATGAAAGTAAGGCACCCCGGGAGGAACCCGGGGACTGCCTGGTTATGAGCTTATCTTGTTATTTTTGTCAAATTCATTTACTATTTTGTACCGGCATCTCGGGAAGGAACCCGGGGACTGCCGAATAACTGTTTTCTACTTTTCTTTTGTATGCCGGGAAAGTTCCGAGTTCGATTCTCAAAGACAAAGTAATGTATGTCATGTGAAATCATCTTGTGACTCGACTGACGAACGCCGAAATGGTAGTCAAGAGCAAAGAGAGGGAAGGTGGGAAACACGAAAACGATCTCGGGGACTCGGAGCAGGAACTTATCCGGCATGCTTGTTTTTTATTAACTTAGTCGTTTTTTATGTCGGGAACTCGGTTAGTAGGAACTCGGATTGCTTTGAGTAATGTATGCTGTACGTGGAGTTTCGTGACTCGACTGTCGAACGCCGAAATGGTAGACAAGAGCAGAAATTACCTAAGTACAGTAAACATGAAAGGCAATTTGGGAACTCAAAACAGAGTAAATTGGCATAAATGGTTCGAGTAGATGGTTCACTGAGAAACGAAAATAGTATGACTGTATATTACATATGCCACCCGGCATCCCGGGGATTTAACGAATCTACTAAGTTTTTTAAGTAGTAGGGGAACTCGGCTTCTCGGCAGAGACCTCGGGAGCAGCGGCCTCGGGAGCAGTGGCAGCAGCAGCAGGAGCAGCAGCGGGAGCGACTTCGGCTTCGATGCCGGCAGCGCTACTCGGGGCATCCGGACGCACCTCGGTCTCGGGGGCCTCAGGTCTTGGCAAAGTCGCTGCATCCCGGGGAACCACCTTCTCGGGCGCGGCACCGGAAGCAGCGTCATCTCCTTCAGGGGCCTCGTCTTCCGCCTCGCCGGAAGCGGCATCATCTTCGTCGTCCTCGTAGTCCGATTCCGAGTCGGCAGGGATGACGCTAGGGGTGAACGTGCGGAAGCTTGACCACGTGGCGATGCGGTGCGACACCTCTTGTCGGCGCTGGACCTTCTCCGGATCGGTGACCCACGGAGAGACCGTCCGCAGGCGCAGGATCGCCCCCAGATCGAGACCTTCGTACCAGCTGAGTACTTGGGTCAAGACCTGGTCGGCGCCAGCCCGTGCACCGGAACGCTTCCAGGCGTGGATGCGCCTCCCGGCACCCCGAAGTGCGCTCGCGAGCTCGGGAAGCGAGAGCGTCCCCCGGATACTTGGCCACAAGGCGCCGTGGACGTGGACCGCAGCGCTGAGCAGATCCGCCCCGATAGACCGGAGGGGTACTATCCGGGCCTTCAGGGCGACGAGGTGATCCTCGATGTCCCAGGCATCCGAGATGGGACCCTTCCCGGCGCGCTTCTCGCGGAAGGCGGCAACAGCTTTGGCGGCAGCCTCGCGGGAGTGCTCGAACTCTCCTTTAAAAAGAAGAGCTGTCAAACGACTAAGTCATAAGAGTAGCAGCAAGAAAGAAAGCAAAAAGAAGACAAGAGGGATGTCGGTCCACTTACTGTTCAGATCCCGGTTTAATACTGTGAGCTCCGAGAGCCAAGTATCAGACCGGGAACGGAGAAGAGCAAGCTCAGTCTCGGCAGTGTGCGCGCGCTCCTCGGACTGGTCCAGGGTCTCTTTCTGCTTCTTGGTAGCTTCGATGAAGCGCGTCTTCATCTCGGCCATAGCAGCCTGGACCTTTCCGAGCTCGCCGTTCAGCCGCGCGATCTCGGATTGCGCGGTGGCGAGAGCAGTCTTCTGGTCCACCGAGACCTTACGCGCCGCGTCTCGCTCCTCCCGGAGGCGCTCCTCGGATTTCTTGGACTGCCCGAGCTCAGCAAGAACCCGATTGAAGATGTCGCGGCGTTTATGGTTGCACTCCTGGAATCAAGACAAAGAAGAAATTAGTCGGGAAAAAATATAAGGAATCCGGTTGGGAGGATCTCGGGGACTCGGTGTCCGAGTCCTGGATTTTTTCTCTAAGATTGGAACCTAGTGATCTGTTATTCGGTGGAATCTAGAGCACTAAGCACCAATCTCGGGGACTAGTGGTGGAGCAAATTTTGAAGCAACCTATCCGGTTGGGAGGATCTCGGGGACTCGGTGTCCGAGTCCTGGATTTTTTCTCTAAGATTGGAACCTAGTGATCTGCTATTCGGTGGAATCTAGAGCACTAAGCACCAATCTCGGGGACTAGTGGTGGAGCAAATTTTGAAGCAACCTATCCGGTTGGGAGGATCTCGGGGACTCGGTGTCCGAGTCCTGGATTTTTTCTCTAAGATTGGAACCTAGTGATCTGCTATTCGGTGGAATCTAGAGCACTAAGCACCAATCTCGGGGACTAGTGGTGATGGAAGGAACAAGTATTTTTCAATAAAAGAGAACAAGCTTACCTCGGTCACCCGGGTAACATCCAGTGCGGCCACTTGGAGAGCGTGCAGAGCTTGGGCGTTGCGGCTTGGGCCTGCAGCGTGCAAGTCTCCGGCGATCTCGGAGGCATCGGCGGCGAGCCAGGCATTATTGTATTCATCAACAACACGTATGCCGGAGCCGCCGGGCGCGCGGATAGCGGCAACATCCCGGGATCCTGAAGGTACAAAGGAACTGACGGTTGCTCGCAACATCCGCAAGGCAGCAGTAGGGATCTCGGCGGGAGGCGGTGGTAAAGATGAGAACGTACCCGTGCGCGGCACCAAGTCGCGGGCCGAGGATGTCGGGGCAGCTGCGGGTGGGGCAGAAGGCGTTTTCTTCCCAGCAGCCTTGCCGCGAGACTTGGGAACTTGATCTGCTGGCCGGGAGGAGGCTGTACGCTGCTTCTCCGGGATGGTCTTGGTCGCGGCTGGCCGAGAGGCGCCACTTGCCGCAGGTTCCCGGCGAGGGCTGAGGATCTCTGCCTCCAGCCCGGGAACCCGGCGCGGGCTCTCCGGAAGAAGCACTTCTCCCGAGGTGGTCGTGGCCTGCACCGGGATCTCCTCGATCACCGGATGCGCATCCGGGGTCGCAACGGTAGCCGGTGCGGCACCGGAAGCCGCAGGCTCACTGCCTCGGGTAGAAGGGCGAGGAGGTGAAGGAGAAGCCCGAGCCGGGCTGGGAGTCCGAGTCCCGGGAGGAGGAGGAACAGCAGGTGACGGGAGCTCGAGTGCATCCCTGAAAGGAAGTGTCTTAGTAATAGTTGTGGAGAAAGCAAAGTCAGATAACATAAGGCAAAGAGGACGTACCCGGAATCCACAAGGGGAGGACCCCTTTGCCGGCGCCGAGCAGGCTTCTCGGTTGTCTGCTTACTCGGTTTGTTCTTCTTGGGGGGGTTGCCGGGGTTATCGGCCCCCTCGGTGTCGGAAGCCGCACGCTTCTGGCTCTCGGCACGTTTGGTCCCGGTTGTCGGTTTCGGAACCACAGCTGAGGCCCAATTCAGAGGGAGAGCGTCAATAACATCGAGAATCTGGCAGTCAGTCTCATCCTCATCATCCGAAGAAATGAAAACTGCCTCTGGAGTTGAAGGATTACCCGGGGCCTTGACGAAAGGGATGGCGAGGTGGTCCTCGCCGTCGGGATCCTCTCTCGGCATCACGTCCGGTTTCGGGAAGTCCGGCGTGTAATTCCCGTTGACGTGGACGGCGTCTTCTTCGTGTTGACGCTCGAACAACTGCGCAAACAAATTAGGCCGTGTCGGTGTCCAGGTGAACGCATGTACGAAGGCGAAGGCACGAAAGACTGATATAAGCACCTGATCGCATGGTTTTCTCCGGCATCCCCCAATGACCCCACCAAGAGTAGTCCTCCGTCATCTCCGTCCGGGCAATAGCTCGAACGCGACGGACGACCCCGGCATGGCTTAGCCCAAAGATACTAGTCCTAGTGGGATCATAGTTCCCGGACATGTGGCACATCTTGTGCACTCGGTTTTGAAGGGGGCAGACCCGGCGAACAATGAAGCATCGCAGGAGATCATCCCCGGTCATCTTCTGAGTTAGCACGTGCAGAACCTCGTGCATGCAGGTAATCTCATCGCTATCCGGAAGCTTCTTCCAGAGACCGAACTCGCGCGGAGGACCAATAATGAACTCCGGCAGATTGATGAAGTCCGGGTTCGAGGATCCCGGACCATCTCCCGAGTGCTCCCGGTTCTTCACATAGAAGAAACTCCGCTGCCACTTCCGGCAGGACTCTAGTCCCTTAACTATGGGGAATCCGGAATCCGCGCGGGGAATGATGGTGGCCGCTCCGCAATCCACTAAGTCTTTAACCTTCTTATCCGGATTGGGGATGGCTTGGCGACGGAGAATAAAGTACTTGGCCCAGAGATCCAAGAAGGGCCAGATGCCGAGGTATGCCTCCGCATATGTGGTGAAGACCGAGAGCATCATTATGGCGTTGGCGGGAAGATGATGAGGTTGAAGGTCGTAGAGGTCGAGGAAGTCGCGGAAGAAGGGGCTTGCCGGAAGCCCAAACCCGCGCTCGAAGTGCGCGAGGAATACTACGTATTC
Organism: Poa annua; assembly: GCA_026929855.1. Lineage (NCBI taxonomy): Eukaryota > Viridiplantae > Streptophyta > Magnoliopsida > Poales > Poaceae > Poa > Poa annua. The sequence continues at coordinate 121,190,681 of CM049428.1, forward strand.
CCCGGGTTGGGGTTCCGGTGCAATCTCCTCTCCCGGGAGACGGCTCTCGACTTCCGGAGGAATCCGGTGAGTCCGATACAGCCAGTCCAGATCGGACTGCTTGGTCTCGGACCCATCCCAGCATCCCCGAGCACGTTCTTCGCCCATGTCGGAGAAGTACGCAGGGGTATCCGAGCTACTCTGCAGGCGTAGCGGTGGTTAGTCGGAGTTAGTCTACCGGGAACTAGGATGTCGGAGCGCAAACTGCTAAACACTACCGGATTGGTGGGAAACAAGATCTACCGTGGGCAAGATAATCAAAACAAATGTGAGGAAAAAGGGGCAGGCTAAAACTATTACAAAGTGCTGCAAGTGAATAATCTACACCCTACCGCGGCAATGCATCACCACCGTGCATCTTGTGCACGCCGCTCAAGTGGTGCTCGCCGGCGGTGGCTCTACCGTACTTGCGCTACGGCACGGCCGGGCTCGGGCGGTTGCTCTACGGAGGAAATCGTCGGAGCAAAGAAGAAGAACTTACCGGTGAAGGAGGAGATCGGTGATGAGCGAGGCGGACGGCAACGTTCGAGCTCCGGCACGCGGTGACGGCGACGGTGTTCGGCGACGAAGGCGACGGCGGCGGGGCGCTCGAAACGGTGAGGAGGAAGAGTGCGAAGGAGAAGAAGAAGGGGAGGAGACCGTTCCGGTCCCCTATTTATGGGGGCGATTCCGGAGCGGTTTCCGATTTTCCCGCCCACGATCTCCACGATCGTGGGTGGGATCTGTTTTGTGCCGCGCACCACGTGGCACTATCCGGAGCGCCCGACCCGGCCACACCGAGGGCCACACGGCTCCAACGGTTGGATTCTGGATCGGCTGCGGCTACCCGGCGCGAGAACCCAAGCGACACCGTGCGTGCGCAGAAGCACTCGAGTGCGTCTCTGCGCAGACGGGACGTCGGGTGGGCCCTGGCTCGGTGTCTCGAATTCATCGGGAGATCAAAGGTCGAGATGATGGTGTTATCCGGTCGCAGGCTTCGCCTCCCGGTTGAGACAGTCTCGGTGGGAAGATCTCGGCAAAAAGATCTCGGGAAGAATCGATCTCGACATGGAATAAAAGGATGGTATAATTGGTTCTCGGAAAATGGTTGTTATTAAAGCTGATCCCGCACATCATCCGAGGTCGCTGTGTAGCACCAGCTTCGGGGACTAGTGTCGGGGGGCTACCCCCCGGGTAGGGGCAGATCCCGGTATAATCCAGTAAATATCAACAGTACTTGACCTTTGGCGACAGCAAGGGACACCTCCTGGTGTGCTGAAAGGGCAGATTGACCCCTAAGCGCTGGTAGAGGACAAAGTGCCTTCTGGCAGGTGCAAGGGTCAGCTCTAGCAGCTATAAATAGACACCCCCGCCCCTCACAATCGCAGCACAAACGTGGGCTGGTGGTTCCTCTAAGAACTAGCTTCTCGAAGATGTCTTCGCCGGTAGGCTAAGACATCTTCGGGAGGCTAGGCCTAGAGATACTCATCTTGAGACGAACTCGGACGTCTCCGGGAAGGATCCCGGATCTAGGACTCCGGGGAGACTCTCGGGTGGAGGTGTACTCGGCTTTACCGGATAGGTATTCCGGGTAAGTACTAACCGGAATGTGTGTCTCGGTCTTGATCTTATGCAGAAGAGGCTAAGTGGCAAGCAAGGAGGTATCCGGAGTAAGGGCTCCCGGTAGACCGTCAACGATCCGTAGCAGGCTTTCCCGTTTATAGCGGGGGGAAGTACCATTCCGCCTGACATGGAAGCATGGTCACCTCCCGCCTGACACGGAAGCATGGTCACCTCCCGCCTGACACGGGAGCGCGTCAGCCGGTACGAGCGTGGTACGACAAGACCTGACATGCCTAGCCCGGCAATCCGGAAAAGGCTATCCGGGATGGGCAAAGACATGTCTTGTCTCTGACCAGGGGACAATGATGATGCAGGACGGCGCCTGCCGTCCTTAACGAGATGATGACGAAGGGGCTACACCGGATAGTCCGGCGACTAGGTCGCACTAGCCGGTGACGACATCCCGGTTAGGCCTGTCCGGTGGGGCCAAGCCAAGTTAGGGTTTCCGGCCCTCCTGGCCGGACCTCTATAAAAGGCGCCATAACTGCTCCTGAGAAGGAGAGACCAACTTCAGAGCCAAAGCTATAGCCGCATTTACTCTTAGAGCAGTTACTCCTTCTCACCTTGAGTTCATCTAGTTCTTTGTACTTCTTCCATTGACAGATCTTGTAGCAAGTGGTAGTTCTTGTATCTCCAATATATAGAGAGGAAAGGCAGGAGTAGGGGTGTTACCTCCTCACGAGGGCCCTGAACCTGGGTATATCGTGTGTGCGTTGTGTGCCTTCGTGCATTTCTTTGTGTTTGTTAGATCTTCCCCCTTGCACTTTGTTCTTAGTCCTTGTTCTTGGGAGATCTCGGTTTTACTGGGATCCTCCCCATGTGAGCTCTTCAGCTCGCTATCCCTCCCCGGATCCACCAACGTCCATCGGCCCCACAAATTAGCCATCCTATGGCATCTGCCGTGACACCACCACGACATTGCTCGACTAGCATGACGGTGCAAACCATATTGCCATACCATTCTGGTGCGATCCGAGATCTACCAGACCTACGAGGTATAACATCTTCCTCGACAGTTTCTCCCACTCCTTCCACGGAGGACGTTTCCGGAATTGCTTCCGTTGCGCCACTCGGAATCTCGAGTTCAGGATCAACGATTTCATCGAGGTCTACCTTCCTCCCACTTACTCCTTTCGCGAGAAACTCCTTCTCTAGAAAGGTACCGGTCTTCGCGACAAAAGTTTTGCCCTCAGCTTGGTTGTAGAAGGTGTACCCAACGGTTTCCCGCGGATATCCTACAAAGACGACTTTCTCCGACTTCGGTTCGAGTTTGTCGGGCTGTAGTTTCTTAACGTACGCCTCACAACCCCAAACCTTCAGAAACGATAACTTAGGCTTATGGCCATACCATAATTCATACGGTGTCGTTTCAACGGACTTGGACGGAGCCCTATTTAAAATGAATGCGGCTGTTTCTAACGCATAACCCCAGAAGGACACTGGCAGATCGGTAAGAGACATCATAGATCGGACACTATCCAGTGGAGTACGATTACGTCGCTCGGACACACCGTTACGCTGCGGAGTTCCGGCGAGCGTAAGTTGGGGCACTATGCCACAACTCTTCAGATGTGTGCCAAACTCAAAACTCAAGTACTCTCCACCGCGATCGGACCGGAGATGCTTGATTTTTCTATTAAGCTGATTCTCAACTTCACTCTAGAATTCTTTGAACTTTTCAAACGTTTCAGACTTGTGTTTCATCAAATAGATATAACTGCATCTACTCAAGTCATCTGTGAAGGTGACGAAGTAACGATAACCATTGCGTGTCGAAACGCTCATTGGTCCACATACGTCTGTATGTATGATCCCCAACAAATCCGACGCCCGTTCAACGAAACCTTTGAACGGTGTCCTGGTCATTTTGCCCATGAGGCATGGTTCACATGTATCGAGGGATCCGAAATCCAACGAGTCCAAGAGTCCATCGGAGTGGAGTCGCTTCATGCGCTTTATACCAATATGACCAAGACGGCAATGCCACAAAAACATGGCGGTATCGTCACTACACTTAATTCGTTTGGCCTCTATGTTATGGATGTGAGTACTACGATCGAGATTCAACAAGAATAAACCATTACTCTCGGGAGCATCAACATAAAAGATATCATTCATATAAATAGCACAATTGCTTGACACAGATTTAAATGAATAACCGTCTTGTAACAGGCAAGACCCACTTATAATGTTTACACTCAAGGATGGCACAAAATAACATTTATTTAAAACCAAAACTAATCCCGATGGTAGATGCAGAGGGAGCGTGCCGACAGCCACCACGTCGACTCTCGATCCGTTGCCGACGCGCATCGTCACCTCATCCTTCGCCAGCCGCCTTCTATTCCGTAACTCCTCCTGAGAGTTACATATATGAGCAACAGAACCAGTATCAAATACCCACGTATTGCTCCGGGCGGATGTAAGGTACACATCTATAACATGTATATCAAATATACCTTGCTCTTTGTCGACCGTCTTGCCAGACTTCCTATCCTCCAGATACTTGGGGCAGTTGCGTTTCCAGTGACCCTTCCCCTTGCAGTAGAAACACTCCACGCTAGCTCTGGGACCAGACCTGTTAGTCCTGGACTTGGCAGCAAACTTTGCCTCCCTCCGGGACTTCCAGCTCTGCTTTCCCTTGCCACCGGACTTCTTGAAATCAACGGTCTTGTTGACCATCAACAGCGTGTGCTCCTTCTTAATCTCTACCTCAGCAGTCTTGAGCATCACGAACACTTCACCCAGGGACTTAGCCATGCCCTGCATGTTGTAGTTCATGACGAAGCCTTTGTAGCTTGGTGGCAACGATTGCAACACCCTGTCAATCGCCAGCTCATCGGGAATCTTGCACTCCAGAGCATTCAGGCGTTGAACGTAGCCAGACATCTTGACTACATGCTCGCTCACACTGCTATGCTCTTCCATCTTGGCTGAGAAGAAAAGCTCAGAAGCCTCATATCTCTCAGCCTTAGCCTGCGGCGCGAAGACAGCCTTAAGATCCGAAATGATCTCAAAGGCGCTCATCTTCTCAAAGCGCTTCTGCAGGTCGGCTTCCATGGCGTAGAGCATGCCACTCTGGACAAAAGCAGAATCCTCCGATCGGGTCTGGAAGACCTTCTTCTCATCCTCAGAGGCATCATCTGCAGGAGGGTCACCTATGGCGGCCTCAATGACGTAGGCCACCCTATGGGGAGTGAGGAGGATCCTCAGGTTGCGGAACCAGGCCTTGAAGTTTGACCCATTGGTCTTAAGCTTTTCTTTCTCAAGGAACAAACCTAGGTTAAACGAGGGGCGAGACATCTACAATGGAATTTGCAACAACATAAGACTTTGTTCATAATAATTTTGAGTTATAGTATTTTAGGTAACAACATAACTCCCACTCAAACGAACATCCCTCCTGGTCGTTTAAGCGATTACACGACCCCCATCCATTGCACCACCCCTCATCATCAAAGCCGGCGGCACAACTTCAGGAGTAGACAAAATCGTCCGCCACACCAATTTTGTGACTCGTGCTCGACCTTTCGGTCTTCCTGTTCCGAGGCCATACCTCTGAGTATGCTAGGCTCGCCACCAAAGACCTCCACGCTGACGCTTGTGCAACATGGCTTACACCCACCGTATGCGAACGAAGATATGTATGACACCCGATCATCACGGCCTGCCTCATAACGTAGAACTTTATTGATGGTGCGCGTTGGAGGGAGAACACTAGTGGTATTTTGAAGGGATCATCTTATTCAGCTACCGCCGTGTAACACACAATCACACAAAATAAGATGCACACAAAACATCAAATGTAATGCAATGTGATATAGTCCATCGCGCCACGGTCTTCTTGGCGCCCGCAGTTTTATAAACAATTTAATAAACCTACCTTGACCATATCACATAGCCCCTGCAAAATAAAGTTAGACGCTTCTACTTTATCTTTTGCATATTTTACGTGGCTTGGGGCTTTCGTAAATAGAACCGCTTCATACCTACGAATCTTATGACCACAACAACGATCCAATAATTGCATGTTCAAGCATCCCTTTCGGGCCCTCCATTGAAAATGCGAAGACCAACTAAAGAGAGAGAAACTGTCACCCGCCAGCCACATATACGGTACAAGCCGTATGTCAGTAGTGGAACCAGTCTCGCGTAAGCGTACGCGTAAAGTCGGTCCGGGCCGCTTCATCAACTCAATGCCGCTGGAATACACAAGTGCACGCTAGAGGGTAGCAAATAACAGGAACGGTGCCCCCGTGCAGAGCACGGGTTCTAACAGCGTACAGCTATATCTTACGATAGATCGGCTCTGATACCACTGAAGGGGATCGTGGGCAGAAAACAATAATTTTCCTAGCAACGATATCCAAAAACTAGCCAAGATCTATTCTATGCAGATATAGTAGTACGAACGGAGATCGGAATACGTACCCTTGTAGACCGAAAGCGGGGATTACGTTCCCGCACAAACATTGTCGATGAAGACCGACGTAGCCGACCTCAAGGTCGTGTAGAGGAAGCAGGCCTCCGAGTACCGCTAGCGCAGCACCTCGCAGGGAGTCGCACACGTACGGTGGAGACGACGCCTCCGAAGCTCCAGTCCAGGACGAGCAGCGGAAGACTTGGACCGGAACACCAGCAGCGCGGCAGCGGGCTATGGTGGAGGAGATCCCCGACTCCTCTTGCTCGGCGCGGCTCCAACTTGGGAACCACGAGATCGAGAGAGAAATCAGGAATTAATTGGTGAATTAAAAGGCTGGGGGTGCCCCTTCTTATATAGGCTCCCAAGGGGAGCCAACCTTGCCAGCCAGGCAATGCGGGACTAACCCCCCACAGCCTGGTTCGGCATGGGAGGTGCGCCGGCCCCCTGGTGGGCCCCTTGTGGCCCACCTAGGCCGGCCCTCCTGGCCCCCACCGAATTCCCCTAGGGAATTTTCCCCTCTTGGGCCTTCTTTCGTCCGGAAGGCCCATTTAGGGAACTCTGCCTTAATAAATTCGAAAATAAATATATAAAATCATATTTGCATATTAAAAACACTAATTAATATCAAACATAATATATATAATATTTCCTAGCTCCGAAAACTCTTTCGGCGCTGCCCGATCTCCATCGGACCTCTCCCGGGACGTTCCCGGTGATCTCCTTCCTTTCCGGTTGTCTTGTCGAAACCCCTTAAGTGTGTTACCCTAGCGGTTCGATATAATATCAGGTATGATCAAGACTCCTCAATGATCAACGACTAATCCGTAGGCCTGGACCCCATGAATTAATCCCTGAGATATAACGAATGACTTTCATCTATCAAACCTGAACGTGAAGTCTTAGACCTTTTGCCATAGCGATACTTAGCACGTCCGAGCGTCGCTCCATAGATATCTCCATACCTAATCCCGACCTCGTTACCGACGATGCTATCTTCTACTCGTTCATGATCTCATGTCTCCGTGACCTAGTCACATGCTTGCAAGCTCATTAGACATGATCTCACCGAGTGGGCCCGAGAGTATCTATCCTGCTATGCGGACTGGCAAATCCCGCTCTTGATCCCTCGTCTCAATACTCCTTTCCAATACCCAAAAGTATCACCGTTATTGTCATACTAAATAAGATACGACGTTTGGTGCAATCAAAGTATCTTCGGGGAATATCAATAAGAGTTGATCTCACGGTCAAAGGTGTAACGACTATGTTCTCCAAATCTGGGTATGTCCATCACATCACTCTCCAGCGATATGACTCTCATTGCCGACCGGCGCCATGCTCCATGACCGGGAAACCTCGATCATCAATCGCGCAACGAAACTAGTCTTAGTAGAGGCTACTAGGGACCTGGTTGTTTACGTATCACACCCGCATTAATGTTTCCGCTTAATACGGTTCCAGCATGACACAAAAACCTATTATGAACAAACGAGATATGATAAATAATACACTTTATTAATTGCCTCTAGGGCATATCTCCTTCACGGACGGCTAGGATGCACCCAAAACCACCCCAAACTAGCCATTACTGTAGCACGGCCCTCCGCACCAATCACGTGGCGCCACGTCGCCCGGTCACCCGTCCCTCCGGTCACCGCGGCTATTTTACAGAAAAGAATCTGAAAAAAATATCCCGTGACCCGCAGTCCAGAAATTAACACGTAGACAGACCCATCTGTAATTCTGCAAACACCTACGGACTTCTTTGCAAAACCACCACGCACAATCACTCCTTATCCTTTCTCTCTCCTGTGTGCGTCCGAGGTCGCCGCTGCCGCCGCCGCGCCGCCGCTACGAACTTCCTCCCTCAAATCGACGACCGCGAGAAGCTTCGCCGCCGTGCCCTCGGCGTCCTCGCAGAAGATCGCATGCCGGCACAAAGCATCCGCGCCAGAGTTGTCGCCGCGGTGTTCCGCGTTCGCCGCCGCCGCCGTCGTCGGCCTCCTCCACCGCCCCTCTAGAAGCAGGAGCCAGACGCGGGCACGGCCGACGTCTCCGTCCTCCTCCATCTCTCCTCTAGCTCGCAGATGAGTGAGCAGATCGCTGCGGTCGTCGACCTCGCTGTCCAGCAACACGGCCACCTGGACATCCTCTACAGCAACGCCGGCGTCCCCGGGTCCTTGGCGTAGACCTCCTTGGAAGCACCTGTAGGCTGTAGCCATCAAGTAAGGACCTCCAGATCGATTGCCTCTTTATCGATAATTTCACTCAGTTAAATCTGCATATCAGGGATGGTTTCTGTCTGTGCTTGTCTTTTTTTTTCATTCAATTTGTTTCTGTCATGAGGTGGAAGCACTGAATGCCTCGGTACCCACTACCCTGAACACATTGCTTTCCTGCTCTGATCTATCGCATTTCATGGCCAGAAAAAAAGATTTAGGGATATAATCACATTTACATCATGTATATGTTGTGATTATGACTTATGAAAGTTGATGTTTATTAATAGGAGAAACAATGTACATGATTGTTGCATTGGATGGTATGTTGTAGAATTATTTCTCCAATGATGATTAATTACGAGAATATAGATAATTCTAATGCTCCTTTTTTTACTAAAAATATGTGCTCTGTTTGGATCTTTGAGAACAAACATGATTCCAATGCACTTTTTTTTGCTTACAGTGTGTACTCTTTATGGATATTTGATGCAACCATTTTCTATTGTTAAGTACTGATGCTTACATGGTTGCCTATGTAAAATCATTTCACATGCAACCTCTTTCACCCCACATGATTTAGTGAATGTAAGAATGAACTAGAATTGGACAGTGAGTATGTGAGCCTGACACTTCTATCTTGCAATATATCTACCTCTTCGACTTTTTCCTGCTTCTAGGAGATGATACTGGTTCTGAACTTATGTTCACTTTTGTGTAGGTTTAATTTTTTCCCACGTGTTTATATCCCGATTGTTCTCCAACTTAAAATTATAGAAACAGGTAAAAACCATAAACTAAGGTCCTTTCATTATTTATGGCTTTATTTTTAGCAGTTTATTTTGGATGTCAAGGTCAGTTCTGTTTAACAGTGTGTTATCTCAATCATTTAAGAAACAACGTATATTGTATTTTTCTGTTATATTTTCCGAACCTCATAGTGTTGAAGAAGTTAGTTAGTATGTGGGGTTTTCAGGTTCGGTTGCAATTCGAATTTTGTTGAGAAGAATGTCCACAATAAGACCATACCAATTATGTCAAAACAAAACAAGACCATACCAATAGTAACATTTAATCAGTATGTAAGTGTACTGGAGCCGTTTGCATAAATAATTGCATCAGAAACAACTATTGTTGACATGACTATTTATAGATAAAATTTTCTTATGCGGGTCCAAGAAGTCTGGACGTGAGCTTATCTATAGTGTCCTTACAATGGTTGACATTTTGTATTAGAGGTAGCATATTGCATTGAATGGATCACATATCAAAAGAGATGAAGGAGCTAAATCTCATCATATGCAACCACATCCCAAAGCAACCTGGCTGTTACTGGTATAACCTACCATACGAGAAGGTAACGTCACTGTCTTCCTAACTGTAGATGCATTAACCATGTTTCTGTTGTCCTCAGTTTTGCATATGCTGTTGGGACCAGTGTGCCATTTTTCAGATTAGCTATCATTTGGGATATATGTGCAGTTGTAGTTTTATTACTTTTATGATTCAGTTTATTCGCTCATAGGTCAAATGTGAGGGTGGGTACAGAATGTACCCGGCTACGATGGGTTAAGAAACTTATGTTTGGTTCAACAAAGCAGACATCTAGCTACCGCTTCTTGGCCAGATAACATCTCATCGTGAATAACTTCCTATCGAAGTGATCTCAGTTTTGTCTGAAATTTGATGGTACCGTTTCTAGCTGTTGGGATTGTTAGGATACCGTATCCCTCTATTTCAACTTGCAGTTTCGGTGTCTACCTCACGAGTTCTATCATATTGGTGATTACCACCATCCTTCTGAATCTGTATTTCTTATACTCAGTTTTTATCTCAAGTGAGGTCTATGATACAATATATTGATAGAACGAGGCTAATTAGATTGATGAGCTTACTGTCTTGCTTTAACTAGATCCAATGGTGCGTTCGGGTTTTTGTAAGTAGGCGTCAGATAGCTTCAAGGAATCCCTATATTAAAGCAAGGTCGGTGCAGAGTTGGGAATTTCTGATTCTCATTTCCCTTCCGTTCTTGATTGCTTTGGCCGAAGTATCTTGCGACCTATATTCATATGGAAACGATTATCATCTAATTTTTATTTATTCGTCCATTTGTTCAGGCCTACACAACAATCAGTCCCCTTCTGTACAAAAAACCTATCCATAATCAGAGTTCACGCCTGTTAGATAACAAAATTCCAAAATTGCTGCGTAGGCCTGAAAACTGGACATAGTTTGACCCTTCTGATGTCCTATTTACTAGTGATTCATGTGTGCTGATTCAGGAAGCAGTCAGTTATTGTGCCGTTCCATATTCTTTTCACAGTCTAGAACATTTTCTAAATTATGATTTCGTGAATTCAGTTTCTATGATTTCTCCTTTGCACATACTTTTTACTTGCAGGTTCCTATGATTCTCACTGAAAACTTCAATTCAAACACTAAGTAGTGTAGTTTGCACCATTCGGGATCATATTCGACTTGCTGCTTGATTAATCGTTTGATTCTGATGTTTCCTCTATCCGGTGTGTGTCTTGCTTTCAGAGTTTTAGCACGGAGCAACATTGCAGGGGATTTGGGGAACGACAGAGACTTCAATGATATGCCGCACCACATTGCCTAGTATACTTAACAAATCTCACATTCTCAAAGAAGACGACGGTATTTTCTATGATTTGATGGTCACTGCTTAGGTGTAGCACAAGTATTCAAGCAGGAAATACAGTTGCCTCATTCGTTGAAAAAAGATCCACACCCAGCGTGAGAGCTGAATTCAATGATGTTACAGATATCAAGTTGGTTGCATTCTCTTACAGAATGTTCAGAAGTATCACATAGGACGACAATGGCGTCAGAACTTAATTTAAGTTTGTCTAGATACATCTTTTTTTTGAGATATTTAAGCCACTTATTTGTAAACAGAGGAAGTATAAGATAAAACCTAATTTTTGGGTTTGCGTCACCTAAATAAACTACAGGATAACTATACATGTCGGAATTAATTGTTGCTAAAAAGTAGAGTAAAAAACAAGATAACTCGCTAACGTTATTACTCAGCCCATTTTGATCATGCCATTAGGAAAGTGAGGATGGTCAGCATGAAACGCCTCATGACCAGAAGAAGTTGTAGACCTAGAGAATGGCATCTTTCTCTTTAATCGACGGCCACCAGGAGCTGCGTCGTCGCGCCCTCTTCCTCCTCGCGCAGTTTGCCGTGCCAGGACGCCTGACGAGGGTGTAACTCGACAAGTCTCAGGGTTGTGCACCCCTGGTTGATTGAAGGGGAGAGAGAGGGACGTTGGTGATCACGACGGCTGACAAGCAAGGTTTTACCCAGGTTCAGGCTCCCGGAGGATAACACCCTACTCTTGCTTGTCTGTTATTGATGGCGAGTTGCGGTTACAATGGCGGCGAGATTGCGATCTCGCTAGGGTTTGTAGCGGTGGCTGTTTGCGTGTCCTCTAGGACAGGCAACACTCCTGGCTTTAAAGGTAGCCAGGTCTCGGGTGGTCGGTATCGGCAACGATTACAGTTATGGAAGGTTATGAAACCTAACCGAGTTGGACTAGAATACGTGGTACCCCGAGTGGGCCTTCTGTGGGCCTCTCCGTGCTTGGTGCGGCCCAGGTAGCCTCATCGTGGGCTAGTCGAAAGGTAGCCCCACGTCAGTAGCCCCCGAGTGCTTGGTCGAAGTGCAGCGTCGGGCGAAGGACTTCTTCCTTCTGGACGCGCCATTGGATTGCTTGATCTAGAGTTTATACTCGTGTTCTTTAGTCGAAGAGGACACTCCCGATGGGAGTAATATCTCCAGTCGAACTTCTTTGTCTTGTTCTTCATGTGAAGCTTGCTTCTATTCGGACTGTTGGCTTACATGTAGATTTGATTCGGCTGCTCGGGCTTACTCAACTTTCCTTGCCACCCGAATGGATGTTTCGGGTTCTCTGACCAGCATACCGTTTTAAGTTGTTTCAGCTTTGAAGCTTACCACTCGAATCTTGCGCTCGAGTTATCTCGTTGTTTCACTTGCTTGGAGCCGTTGGCTTGATGACGTCGTTGCTGACGTTTCCTTGCACGCCTATGCGCCCGATGGGACGTGACGTGGCGGGCCCACTGGCAGCGCTGACCGCGGTCAGCAGTTGTCACGTCTCCGAACTGGGCGCGAAATTTTCACGCACGATGATGACGCCTCGATTCTCGTGCGTAGTGGAGGAAGTGGGCGGCGACGGTTGGCCTCTTTGCTTAACACGTGGACGGCGGGATGAAGATGCTCGGAACCGTTGCGCGACGGAGGGCTGAGATTGATTTTGCTGAGGCATAAGTACTGCGCCGCAGCCCGAGGGCATCGTCTTCTCCAATCGTCCGCGCCTCCTTTCCTCTGCCTTCTGCCATTTTCTCCCTCACCAGAGCTTCGCGCTATTTGTCCTCGCACCTTGCGCCGCCCTGCAAAGTCATTGGCAAGCCGAAGACCGCCGCTGGCACCTCCGCCGCCGCCGACGAAGCCGGGCTGATGAAGAAGCCCGACGGCGACTGGCAGAGGTCGTCTGTGAAGAAGGCGGAGGTCGAACTCCTCCGCGCTCAAGGCCTCCTTCCTCCTGCTGATCAAGTCCAGGTACGCGCTCCTGGCAAAGAAGTGTACCCCACACCCCGCGAGGGGGAACGCGTATGCTTCATGGATTTCCTTCCGCGGGGCTTCGGGTTCCCCTTGCACGATTTTGTACGCGGTCTCTTGTACGCCTATGGGGTGCAGATCCATGATCTGACTCCCAATGGCGTCCTGAGCATCGCGGGCTTTATTGTGCTCTTCGAGTGCTTCCTGGGGGTTGCACCCCATTGGGATCTGTGGAAGTCACCCCTCCTCGTTCGCAAGAACGTCGGGAAGAGCGGGTTACCATTCCCCGTGGGCGGCTTCGGAATCCAAGTGCGCGGTGACACCGTGTACTTCCAGATGAAGAAGTCGGACTCCGTGCAGGGGTGGCGCAAGAAGTGGTTCTACGTCCAGTCGGGCCAGGACGGCCTGGCGGCATTCGACAGTGGGCGCGGGCTGCGGAAGACTCATGCCTGGTCGCACCCGCTGGCCGTGGAGGAGAAGGAAGCCGCGCGGCCGCTGCTGGGCCTGCTACGCGACCTCACAAAGACCCTTGGGCGCGAGGCGGGTGGCGTCTTCTTGATGGCCACCTTCTTCCGTCTTCTGGTGCAGCCGCTTGGTGCTCGGCCCCACCCGGTGTGGGCCGTCGAGGGCGTCAGCAACGAGCCACTTGACGACGAGGAGGTGGAAGCCAAGGTGAGGTCCATCACCAACCTCCGAGTCGCAGACGTATGCAACGTCAAGTGCCCGGTTGCTGCATACGGGGCGACGAACCCTGTTCCTGAGGTAATGTTTTTGACACTCTTTGTTTCTTCTTTTCTTTATACCCTGCTTCTTAATTCGACTTGCGTCTACTTGATTTCAGGGTCGATCTCCGCTGGTCAGCCTTCCTCCTCTCCCTGAGAACGGACCCGACGACGAGTCGAAGGTTGTGGAGCAGGATGACGACGACGACGAGCTCCCGTCCGCTGTCTCTCCCAACGACGAAGTGGAGGATGATGATGATGAGGTAGAACCCGCACGGAAGAGGCAGAAGCGTAGGAGTGGAGGTGACTCTGTGACTGCTTCGTCGCCCGCTAGGGGGGCGGATGCTGATCCATAGGAGGTTGTCGCGACGTCGTCGGGTGTGCGTTCTCCTGGCGGTTGGAGTGAGCCGCTGGCTGCCCCCCTGTCAGCTCCGCACCACCACGCGCGTTTGCGCGGCTGGCGTCTGTCTCCTTGGGGAGTGATGACGAACTCGAGACCTCCAGGTTAGTATCTTGCTGGCTTCGAGTAGTCCTTTGTAGTTCCAATCCTTTAGTTGGTCATTGTACTGTTTTTCTTCAGCCATCGTTCTGGTGATGTCCACTCTCCTCATCGTGAGGTTGAGAACACATCCGCCCCTTCGACCGAGCTGGTGACCCGGGTGGCAGTCGAGGAGCGCACGCAACCTACTGTTATCGCGTCTTCGAGTCGCGCTCCTCCGCCGTCTTCCGTAGATGTCGACCTTCTGGACCACGTAAGTCCTTTGTACTTGAGCTTGTAGTACTGCAGTTTCATCGGGTGCGCGATCAGCGCTCCCGATGGGAGTAGCCCCCGAAGGTGTGGGTGACTAGTATAGTCGCCCACAACTTTATTAATTCCTTGCTTGTGTTTCAGCCCTTTTACCGCCAGCAGCTTGATGCAGCCGCGGCTTACGTTCGCCTGGAGAAGGAGAGGGACCAGCTTCGTGCTTCTCTTGACCAGGCTGATAAGCGGGTTGCTGAGCTCGAGTTGAAAATTCAGGCTCAGGGTGAGCTTGAGAAAGCTCTCCACGAGTTTTAGGAGCGGGAGCGGGTGCGTGTTGTCCAAGAGAAGACTCAAGTCGACCGTCTTCTCACGATCGCCGGTGTTCTTGGAGGTAGGTTTCGGCTCGGTGCCTATTGTTCCTTGTGCTTTCCTTGTTTGACATTAGATTTGTTGTTTAGATGACTGCGGTGGAGCTCCTCCGGAGGGCTCGTCGAGTGACACCGTGGACTTGGCGACCGATGTCGGCTTCCTCGACCGTGTCTGCGCGTATGCGTCCGATGCGTTGAGGAAGTCGGCGGCTGCGCTGCAGCAGTCGACTGGCGCGCTAACGACGGTGCACCGGAGCATCTTCCCGAATGATGCGCCGCCGACTGTTGTCGATGCTCTTGCCGCTCCGTTCAAGGACGATGCGACCACCCTTGCGGACTTCACTCGGACGCAGACGGTACGCGGCTCCGAGCTCACCTTCCAGCTCATTCTAGGTCACTAGATTGAGGGCGATTTTGAGAAGGTTGTCAGCGGCTTCCCTCGGAGGGCTGATGGACGGACCGTGTCGCTTGGCGGAGTGAAGGCGCAGGCTAAGCAGCTAGCTGTGAAGCTTGTGGCCACCTTTGAGAGGGCGCTCGCCAAGGCGTCTGACGCGGCTGCTTCCCGGAAGACCCGCTCCCGCTCGGAGTCTGCTGCCCCGGAGTAGTAGTGTTGTAGGGATTTGGCAGTCGCCGTGGCCTGTATTCGTACCTTTTGCTTGTAATGACTGATATTTTGTTTGGTCTTCTGACCTTAAACAATATTTTGTGCTGAAATTGAGTATGTATTCAATTGTATTTGCTTGCGCTGAGCAGTCGCGCATCTGTATTGACTCTGCGAACTTATGGCAGACTGACGTGCGCGGCGGCATTTCTTCTGCTTCTGCGGCTGGTCCGAGCAGCGTGGGATCTTCGTCGGGTGCCCGCCGTCGTCGGGCGGCGCCAGCTCCACCGCGAAGCGCGAACGACCAGCGGATTATCACATACTTGAAGAACAAGGTGGTTGAACTTGAGGCGACTCTGAAGAATACCGAGCTATTGCTGCATCGCTCCAGGTCTCATCCTACTGCAGGCTTCTCCCAACGTGAAGATTTTCTGATCAGGGAGATCAATCTGATCAGTCGACAACTTCAAGGTTGGTATCCTCTGCGCCTGCTTTTCCTTGTTAAAAATTGCTGGTTTTGACTTCTAGCTTGTGTATGCAGATGTGAACCTGGATTGGGAGGCTGAGCGGGACCGCGTTGAAGAGCGCGTTACCCGGGAGGCGTCTGGCGACTCTCACGAAGCTCGCCAAATCTGGGTGAACAAGTCGAGAGGGCGTATTCTTGCTTGCATGCTCGACCGAACTTGGCGTGCAGCTTTCCTTTTGGAGAATTGCCGGAAGACCCTGTGGCATATCCATCATGTCTACTTGCCGCACAATGGGCAGCCGCATGGGCTGGCCACCTTGCTGGAGAGGTTTCGTGATGGTGATGCGTTGAAGGAGATCGTCCATGCTCAGCTTGTCGTCGGGGCGAATGCGGCTCTGGCGTACGTCTGGCTGCATCGGTCGAACCTTCCATTGGAGAGGCTGATGGGTGGACTGCCTGGCGACGCCGAGTATGCTGATACCCTGGCGGCTGCGCGCCAGGTGATTGAGCAGGTGCAGAAGTATAGCGAGCGCCTTGTAGGCCCACTCGGGGCGCCGAAGGCCGAGCCTGCAGACTAGGAATAGATTTCTTCTGCTGTACAGGGTTAGTTGGATGTGGCGATTATGCCAATGTAAATGACAGTATATGAAGTTAAAAGATTTCTCGGGTAGCGAGTGAGATTGTTTGCATTACTGTGCAAGTATTTGCTTTGTCTTTGACTTGTGTGGCGCAGCCCCCGAGTACCTTGGGTGACGGCCTAAGTCTGCGTTGTGAACCTGTGTGGCGCAGCCCCCGAGTGAGTCGAGTGACGTCCTAAGATTTTTTCAAGTGAGACCTGTGTACCGCGACTTCCGATTGTATCGGGTGGCGATTTAGGGTTTTGGACTTGACCTGTATGGCGCAGCTCCCGAGCGGCTCGGGTGGCGGCCTAGGATTTTTCCAGTGCAGCCTGTATGGCGCAGCCCCCGAGTAGTTCGAGTGGCGGCCTAGGGATTTTCAAGTGTGACCTGTGAGGTGCAGCCCCCGAGTGCGTCGGGTGGCGACCTAGGATTTTTGACTTGACCTGTGCGGCGCATCTCCCGAGTAAGTCGGGTAGAGGCCTAGGATTTTTGAGTTACACCTGTTTGGCGCAGCCCCCGAGTGGTTCGAGCGGCGGCCTAGTCTTTTCACGTGTGACCTGTGAGGTGCAGCCCCCGAGTGCGTCGGGTGGCGACCTAGGATTTTTGACTTGACCTGTGCGGCGCAACTCCTGAGTAGATCGAGTAGAGGCCTAGGATTTTGCGAGTTATGCCTGTATGGCGCAGCCCCCGAGTGATTCGAGTGGCGGCCTAGGCTTTTCTTTCAACCTGTGTGGCGCAGCCCCCGAGTGAATCGAGTGGCGGATTAGGATTTTTGTTTGCCTTGACTGAGAAGGTAGAGTGAACAGCATTTTCTTCAAATCACTTTATTGATTGCTGCGAACAGGACGCCTCATTAAAACCCTTCCAGTCCCCTTAGGTACCCTGGTAAGGGAAAGAGTGCGTCTGAAACCTGCCGCTTTGACATGTTATCCTTGTTACATGGTGGAGTCGACTAAGCATAGAACCGCCGGAGTTGTGCGACGTTCCATGGGTTGCTGCAGGTTGCTCCTTTCTTCGAGTCCTTCAGGCGATATGCTCTGTTGCCAATTGCTTCTATAACAATGTATGGACCCTCCCATGGGGAGGCGAGTTTGTGCACTTTTTTCTACTTGAGGCGGAGGACCAGGTCACCTGCGACGAAAGCTCTTGGTCGCAATATTCGTCCGTGATAGTTGCGCAGGTCTTGTTGGTATACGGCTGATCGCGCCAAGGCGATGTCGCGTGCTTCGTCCAATATGTCCATGCTGTATTCGAGTGCCTCTTCTGCATCTGACTCGTCGTAGGCGACCACCTGTGGTGCGTCAAACTTGATGTCGCAGGGTAGGTCTGCTTCTGCACCGTACACCATGAAGAATGGAGTGTACTGGGTGGATCTGTTGGGCGTTGTCCGCAGACTCCAGAGGACTGACGGCAGTTTTTCGAACCATGCGCCCGCTGCGCGCCTGAGTGGCACCCGCAGTCGTTTCTTGATGCCGCTGCAGACTAGGCTGTTGGCCTTGTCCACCTGTCCATTGGATTGCGGGTGCGAGACAGACGCATAGTTGAGCTTGATACCTTGATCTGAGCAGAAGTCTTTGAATTCTTCGGCTGTGAAGTTCGAGCCGTTGTCTGTGATGATCCCGTTCGGCACTCCAAACCTGAAGATGATGGACCTGATGAAGTTGACCGCTGATGACGCAGTCGAACTTGTGATGGGTGCGGCTTCAATCCACTTGGTGAACTTATCGACTGCAACCAGGAGGTGAGTGTGCCCTCCGGGTGAGGACTTCTTCAGCGGGCCCACCATGTCCAGTCCCCATTGGGCAAAGGGCCAGGCTAGCGGTATTGTCTTCAACTCGGAGGCCGGCGTGTGCGGCTTGTTTGTGAACTCCTGGCACCCGGTGCATTTCTTTACTAGATTTTCTGCGTCTTGCATAGCTGTTAGCCAGTAGAACCCGGCTCGTAGTGCTTTGGCCACCAGTGCTCGACTGCTGGCGTGATGCCCACAGATGCCCGCGTGGATGTCGAGTAGCATGGCCTGGCCGTCGACTGGATCTATGCACCTTTGCAGGATGCCTGAGATGCTTCTCTTGTAGAGTTCTCCGTTGATGACGGTAAAACTTTTGGAGCGCCTGATGATGCGCTTTGCCTCGACTGGGTCTGTTGGCAGCCTCTGGTGCAGTATGTATGCCAGGTACGCCCTGTCCAGGTAGCTTCGACTAGCATCACTTCCATGGGCTCCTTTGCTTGGCTGGGCGGGTTCGCGGCGCTTGCCGCCGGTGTGGAGGGTTTTGCTGCTGGTCGAGTCTTGATGGACCTTTGCGTGATGCGCTCGAGGAAGACGCCAGGTGGTACTGGTACCCTATCTGATCCCATGTTGGCGAGGATGTCGGCTTCCTCGTTGCTGTTGCGGCCGATGTGTCGTAGCTCGCAGCCGTCGAAGGCGCCCGCTAGCTGATTGTACAGGTCTCTGTAGGCGATCATGTTGTCGGCGATGGCGTCGCAGTACTTCATGGTTTGCTGTACAACCAGGTAGGAGTCGCCGTAGATCATAAGGTGCGTGGCGCCGCAGTTCTTGGCCATCCGCATGCCGTGGATCAGGGCTTCATATTCGGCTTCATTGTTGGAGGGTGTTGGGAAATCCATCTGCAAGACATACTTCAACTTGTCACCTTTGGGGGAGATGAGCACAACTCCTGCCCCAGCCGATATGAACTTCTTGGAGCCGTCGAAGTACATGGTCCACGCATTGGATAAGTCGGGGATGTTTGGTAGCTGGGCTTCTATCCATTCGGTAGTGAATTCTGGAAGGACTTGGGCCTTGATAGACTTCGGGTGAGCATACTTCAGCCCCCAGGGTCCCAGCTCGACAACCCACTTGGCGACTCGTCCTGTCGCGCACTGATTGGTGAGGATGTCTGCTAGGCCGGAGGAGCTTACCACCGTGATCGGGTGCTCCGAGAAGTAGTGGACAACTTTCCGTGAAGTCATGAAGACCCCGTACGCCAGTTTCTGGTAGTGCGGGTAGTTTTGCTTGGACAGTGTTAGAACTTCCCTGAGGTAGTAGACCGTCCTCTGGACAGGATTAGTGTGCCCTTCTTCTTGTCGCTCAACCATGAGTACCGTGCTTACCAACCTGTTTGTCGCTGAGACGTACAGGTATAGCGGCTCGTTCTCCAGTGGTGCCACCAGAATCGGGGAAGTTGTCAGGGTCTTTTTGAGATGGTCGAACGCTTCGTGCGCCTCCTGTGTCCACTTAAATTTGTCCGTCTTCTTCATCAGCTGGTAGAAGGGTAAGGCCTTCTCGCCCAACTTACTTATGAACCGGCTGAGAGCTGCGACTCGGCCAGCTAATCGTTGCACTTCTCTGAGTTTGGTGGGTGTTGGCATTGTGAGTATGTTCTGCACCTTCTCAGGATTTGCTTCGATTCTTCTTGCGGAGATAAGGTATCCCAACAATTCTCCGGCTGGCACGCCGAATACGCACTTCTCTGGGTTGAGCTTGATCTGATATGCGTCGAGTGCTGCGAAGACCTTGCGAAGGTCGTCGACTAGGGTATCTTCTTTCCGTGTCGTGACAACGATGTCGTCGACGTAGACTTGGACAATTTGCCCGATAAGTCCTTTAAGGCATGCCTGCATGGTGCGCTGATATGTGGCGCCTGCGTTCTTCAACCCGAAAGGCATCGTCTGGTAGCAAAAGACGTCGTTCGGTGTGATGAATGTTGTTTTCTCTTCGTCTTCGACTTTCAGCCTGATCTGCTGGTAACCTGAGTAGGCGTCCAGGAAAGATAGGCGCTCGCAGCCTGCTGTCGAGTCGACGATCTGGTCTATCCGCGTGAGCGGGAAGTGATCCTTTGGACAACATTTGTTGACTGCTGTGAAGTCTACACACATGCGCAGTTTCTTCGTCTTCTTCTTTTCCACTAGGATAGGGTTGGCGACCCAGTCCGAGTCCTTGATTTTTCGGATGAACTTCGTGCAGCAGCCGATCGATTTCTGCGGTTATTGCGTCCCGTTTGGGACCTGAAAAGCGTCGCATGGCTTGCTTGACTGGTCTTGCGTCCTTGTGGACCTTTAGAGAGTGCTCGGCAAGTTCCCTGGGTATTCCTGGCATGTCAGAAGGTTGCCATGCAAAGATCTTCCAGTTCTCACGTAGGAACTCGATGAGCACGCTTTCCTATGCGGGGATCAAGCTTGACGATACTTTGACCGTCTTGCTGCTGTCAGTCGGATGGACCTGGTGGGTGACGGTGCCATCGTTCGTGTTGAAGGCGGCGTCCTTAGCTGGCTTCTTACGAGGTGGAAAGATGGTCTTGTCGTTATCGGCTGATATGGCCTTGAAGTGTTCTTCGACTCCGAAGAACTCAGAGATCCTGCTGAACTCTCGGTCGCAGCTGTTGGAGCGGTCGAAGTCGCCACGCACAGTGATTACTCCCTTGGGTCCGGGCAGCTTGATCATGAGGTAGGCATAATGAGGTATGGCCATGAACCTGGCAAAAGTTGGGCGCCCAAGTATGGCGTGATACTGTGATTTCCAGTCGACAACTTCGAAGTCGATCGACTCTTTCCTGAAGTGTTCGGGTGTGCCGAGGATGACGCCGAGTGTGATTGTTCCCATGGGCGTGATTGCTTGCCCTGGTACTATGCCGTGGAAGGTGGTCTCCGACTCAGGCAACTTCTCTGTCGACTTGTTCATTCTTCTCAGGGTGTCGGCGAATATGATGTTGATGTCGCTGCCTCCATCCATGAATACTTTCTTCAGGCTGTAGTCTCCAATTAGGGCTTCGATAACCAGAGCAGCGTGACCGGGTCGTGGCACCTCCGACGGGTGGTCTGCTCTGGAGAATGTGATTGGTGTCTCTGACCCTCTCAGGTATTCCGGAACTGCGCGCGTGCTGGTGGTAGCCTGGAGTACCTGGCGGGTGATGAGCTTCTGAACCCTGTTCGAAGGGCGCCCTTTTTGAATCATGTTGATCTTTCCTCGCGCAGTCGGATATGTTTCGTGCGCCACCACCTGGGTGTCATGCTACGGCTGTTGCTGAGGGAAAGTTCCAGCCGCTTGTGTTGTATTGTTGTTTGCGGGTGCCGCCTGAATGGCGGGCTGTGGAGTCGTCGTCAATGCTTGCACGGGAGTAATGATCTGCTGCATAGCCTGGTAAATCTTCCGAGCCTTGCGACAGTCCTTCAACAGGTGGTTGGAGCCCCACTTGCCTGTCTCCGGGTTGCGGAACGAGTGATGCTTGCGAGGTTGCATCAGCTCTTCGGCTGGAGTTAATGGACGCTTCCACTCGCGTTTCTGGCTTCCGTCGTTGTGGCTAATGCTGCCGCTGCTGCGATTGTACTGCCCCGAGCTGGACTGCCGACTCTGATCATACTGTCGGCTGTTATCTCGTGTGTCATCACGGGGGGTTTTATATCCCGCCGCTACTAGCTCGATGGTGTCTGAGTGGGTGAAACGTTGCTTCTTTTTCTGATGTCCGTCTCGCCAGTTGTTTGTCTCGGCTTCCTTCTTTGGGGAGGTGTCGCGGACGTAGTCTTCTCCTTCGGCCCACTGGTTGGCTACCTTCATGAGCTCGATCGTAGTCTTCGGCTGGAGCCTACCAAATTCTTCACGGAGATCACGGCGAGCGACGCCATGCATGAAAGTGTCCATCACCCTGTCTTCTGAGACGGGTTCCATAGTATTCCGGAGGAGTGTCCATCGCTGGATGTACGCGCGGAGCGACTCGTCCTGTCCTTGCTTGCAGGCTTGCAACTCTATGTAGGTTGTCGGCCTTGCGAATGTTCCAGAGAAACTTTTTATGAAAGTATCTTGGAATTCTTCCCAGGTCTTGAAGGAGTCTTTGGGCTGGCTGGTGAGCCACCCGCGGGCTGAGTCCGTGAGCATGAGCTGGATATACTGCATCGCCGTAGTCGACGTCCCTCCTTGACAGGTGCAGGCGATGAGGTAATCTTCGAGCCATAGGCGCGGGTCTTGCTTTCCGTCATACTTGGGGGTTCCTGCCGTCAACTTGAAACCTTTAGGCATGCGGGTGTCGCGGATATTGAAGCTGAAGCATGCAGTGCCGCACGGCTCAAAGTTGCGGTCGGCCGGATCATCCAGGTTCATCGCGTCAGCCGAGCGCTGGCTGCGATTACGGTCCACCGTCCTTTGTGTGATGACGTTGCGAAGATCCTCGCCTGGCTGGGCTTGTCTCAGAGGCTGCGTGGCCCCTGATGTTGCCGGCTCGCGGGCTTGGTGATCCCGCTCTTCACGTGCCCGGTTGTTGGGTGCGCCGGTCGCCAAGGCTTCCTCGATTGCCTTCATGGACATGATCTGCTGTTTGTGGAGAAGGGCGCGTGGATCTCCCTCCGGCGGTTGCGTGAGCCGGAGATATGTCTCGACTGACATGATGGCAGCATTTGCTGTCTTGGGGACAGGTATCCCGTTCTCGTCCTCGGTGATGAAGGATGAGTCGAGATTGCGGGTGACCCTTGCTCGGTCCGCATCTGTCATGTTGGGAACGCGAGCTCTGTGTCGCCGTCCTCCTTGGTTAATTTCTGTGGAGGAAGTGAACGAGAGGGCCGCCCGTCTGGCACTCGATGCATCCGCGTCCCTCTTGCGCCTGAGCAGTGCGGCCTTTTCGGCACGAAGTCGCTCGCCTTCCTTGTGTAGCAAGTACTGGACTGCCAGGTGGTCTTCTCTAGGCGCGTCGGGTGGAGGGAAGGTGTCGTCGTCGACATGCTTCAGGGCCCTGATCCCCATGTCTCGTGTGATGGTAAGCCGTGTCTGGTCAGGCATGA
This sequence comes from Poa annua, assembly GCA_026929855.1. NCBI lineage: Eukaryota > Viridiplantae > Streptophyta > Magnoliopsida > Poales > Poaceae > Poa > Poa annua. The sequence goes on from CM049428.1 coordinate 121,213,854, forward strand.
CTACCTCCAGTGAGTATGCGGGTTCCTCATTGCCTTCTGGAGGCTCGGTGTTGGCCATGAAGACTTGCTGGGGGTAAACTTCGGTAAGGGTGTTTACGCTGCCGCTGCTGCTTCCTTGATCCGAATCTTGCTCGGGATCAAAAATTGCTGCTACGTGGGCAGCGTAGTCTCCGTTGCGTCTCCGGAGGATCGTCACCGTGGTTGCGGACGGAGGCTTCGCAGTCGCAGGGGCGAGTGCGATTGGCTTGGGGTAGACTTGATGATCCCACGAGGGTGCGTGCGACGCGGCAGTCGACGGCGCGGCCTTAATCGCACGCACTGGTGTAGTCGTAGTTGAGGTAGATCTTGACCTTGTCGACCGTGCGATCGAGGTGGTTGGAGTAGACTCGATCGGCGCGGCCGTCGCCGAGGTTGACGATGTAGTCGATGTAGATGCGATCTTCATGGGCGCGGCAGGCGCGGCTTCCACGGCGGGTGATGTCGATGGTGGCATGCGGGTGACAGATGCGGGTGCCGTGCCCACGCGTGTCGAGGTTGTCGCAGACCTGAACATGCCACGATTGTCGACGAAACAGTATATGGAGCCGAAGGTGATATGTATACCTTTGCGCAGATTGGCGTACACCGAGCGAAGGGCCGGCGGGTGGAGGGCATACTCGAAGGATCCGAAGCGGATGGGCTCCCGAGTAGCGTCGATCTCGATCTTCATTGTGGATGGAGTCGGTGCGACCATGATTCCAACGTCTGATGTCTTTCCCACAGACGGCGCCAATTGACGACGGTGTAACTCGACAAGTCACAGGGTTGTGCACCCCGGGTTGATTGAAGGGGAGAGAGAGGGACGTTGGTGATCACGACGGCTGACAAGCAAGGTTTTACCCAGGTTCAGTCTCCCGGAGGATAACACCCTACTCCTGCTTGTCTGTTATTGATGGCGAGTTGCGGTTACAATGGCGGCGAGATTGCGATCTCGCTAGGGTTTGTAGCGGTGGTTGTTTGCGTGTCCTCTAGGACGGACAACCCTCCTGGCTTTATAGGTAGCCAGGTCTCGGGTGGTCGGTATCGGCAACGATTACAGATATGGAAGGTTATGAAACCAAACCGAGTTGGACTAGGATACGTGGTACCCCAAGTGGGCCTTCTGTGGGCCTCTCCGTGCTTGGCGCGGCCCAGGTAGCCTCATCGTGGGCTAGTCGAAAGGTAGCCCCACGTCAACGCCTCCTCCGCGCCGGGATCGTCCGCGACGAGCTCCGCACCGCCGCCAGCCCCGCGCGCCACCGGCGATGTTCCGGCGACCAAACATCGGCGACTCCGCCTCTCCCGACCATCCCGACTCGGCGTGCGTCCGCCGCGGCCAGCCGCGCGACCCAGCTCGCGCTGGTTCGACGCCGGCGTGGTCGGCGCCGCCGCGGCCGCGTTTGCCCTAGCTGGCGCACGGTGACGTCACCCGACGTCACCGTGGGTCCCGTATGTCAATGGCTCTTCCATTTTGCAAAAAAAACAGAATATAGTTAAATAAAGAAAAATTTATAACTTAAAATTGATACAATAGAAAATTTTGGAAAAAATATCATAATGAACACAATAAAAAGATCTAATTAGTTATGCCAAGAATGCAACATATATGTTGAAGTTCCAAAACGTTTCAAATTTGGCCAAATTTTGACTCCGTCTCTTTAAAACACAAATCATAAAATATCAAAATAACCATAGAAAAGATACCTAAAAATATACCAAAATTACCAAAAGAAAAAGACCAATTTACTTACGGAAAAATTAAATACATTGGAAAGTTTAGAACAACACAAATTTGAACAAATTTTAAAACCATTCCTTCCAATATTTGCCAACAAAAGATTCAAAATAAATGTCCAAAAAATGAAAATACCTAACTACCTGTGACACATGTACCCCATTTGAAAGTTCCAACTTTATGTCAATTTAGACAAAAAAAATACCAAAATGTTGATTACTAAAAATTTATATCCTTACATATAACCATCACAACAAATATGTCAAAAATATTAATTCCAAAATTCGCACCAAAGGCGCGGCTTAGACAAAGAAATATCAAAATGTTGATTACTAAAAATTTATATCCTTATATAACCATCAAAGCAAATATGGCAAAAATACTGATACCAAAATTCGCACCAAGGGCGCGGCGGCCGAATTCAACTAGTATGTATTAGTTTGGCTTCTTTTCTTTCTACCTTAAATTTGCTGTACGTGATTTTCATCCACTCAGAGCACAGTTTCAGATCCTTGGAAAACATTATGAATTGACCTTTCAAAGATAAATAGCTAAAAGAATTCAGTGCTTCATACACCATACAAATCAGTTGCCTCTGAAGTTTAGTACTCCCTCCGATCGGTATTAATTGTCGTGGATGGAGAGCTAGCTTAGTACAAACGTGTGTGCAGCTCGCGACAACCAATTCCGATCGGAGATAGTAACATGTAACTCCCTCCGTTCCAAAATAAGTGTCTAGCTGCAGCTGTTGTACCAGCAACAACATTGGGAGAAGAGCACTTGGCCACGTGGGTCTCTAGCATCCACCGTTTAACGGTGGAGGGAGAAGAGGGACGGCATGCACGGCCCATTGTGAGGGAGAAGTTGACAATGGATTATTTCCAGCGATATTTTCTCGTTTGACAAGGTGCAGTTTCTTCCGTGAAGGAGCAAGCAGACAAGCGACGTACCGCAGCAATCACCATCACCACCGACTGCGCTTTAATATAGTAGAGATACATGTATCCAAAGGATAAATGGATTTTCATATCAAACCATAGGTATTGCATTAAAAGAAAACAAACTAATAGAAGTCGAAGACGTGGAATTATAGTGAATAAGAGAAAGATTTCCAACTAAAAGTCGAATATGGTGCACAACAACTTTATTCTGGCAGAGTCGACCAAGTCACCTTCACTGAGATAGAGGCATCCTCAAGGACTATTTGTCGAGAGGCACATCCATGCATGTTTGCTTTGAAGTAACAAAAGCGTTCCAGATCAACATATTTAGAGCCTTTCTGACCTACCTTGAACTTCAAAAACATCCTAGTACCTATCGTTACAGCTATCACATTTCTTCTTAAGCCACATGACTCACCAATAAAACCACGAAAGAGCTGAATACTCTGATGTGACCTACCGGCAAACACAGAAGAACCAACTGATAAATTGAATCCACTCTTCACTTTTGATATGACAATATCTATTGTGGCCTCCACTGCATCAGGAACAAGTGCTAATGCGATGTCAACCTCACCATGGTCGCCAGTAATACGTTCTGGGAATGGACAACAACCTGTATGTAGGTTTCCGTATTCTGTTGCGCCATCAATTAACTGTAGATCATCTTTCTCCTGCTCCCCTTTCTTGATCCTCATGTCAAACTCAACCAGAACAGGGGAGGTCATTGAGATGCCGCGCTTAGGGCCAGTCATCTCGATGAGAGAACCCTGCAGAACTATCATTACTTAGCATCTCATAGTGAAAAAGGAGAGCTATTCAAACTGTATATTTTTTCTTACAAGCCAACTGGCAAAGAATGTGACACAAATGCCGGCATAGATTCTAAACCCACCTGCAAACATAAGTCGATGCACACAGAATTGAATGTTTGATAAATCATGCCAGATAATTAACCATAAGCTTGCTTAATATGCAAGGACAACACCATCTTTGTATAACATCCTCTAAGACAAATGTGTTTTTATACAAGAACCCATAGATATAAGATACTCAAAGTGAAGCGATCATGACCATTCACTAGCACCTCAATGTTTACACGAGTAAAGATAAGAAAACTTATAGCAGCAATCATACAAAATGGATTCTGTAGTAGGGCTAACGTATTTGTTATGTTGATCATTTGTGATAAGAATCCTAAGATGCATTTGTAGAAACAAACAGAATATCAATGGTCTGAGATTGTCCCACTCGACTTTCTTTAAACACCTAATGCTCTCAAAGAGATCACTCAATTACACGATATAGTTCTATTTAACTAGAATTTGTTTCGTAAAATTTGGTCAAGTAAACTTAGATTCAATGAGTTTAAGTTTAAATGCATTTTCTTAGGTTCAGATTTATCTCCCGATGAAGATTATTTGTAGAATTTCATAGGATCAAATAATGAATCGCTCCTTGAAAATGTCCCAGCCTTTAGGCTAAAAAGACTGGGAAATAAGAGGACACCAAGTGTGCGAGATTGTTAAACAGCTGATGTTTCAGCTTGCGGTGTGCCTGTCTGGCTGTCTGCTTTTCCTTTTATGATTTGGGGATGCTCACAGAAATATTTTGGAGTTATACAACATGATTTAATGGTAATCTGTGCATACAAGCATATATGAGCAGTGCTCCTAAATGTAGTTAACACTTCAATTGTTGTAGCCTGTAGTTTCTCTTCAGTACATCAGCAAGCCAATGTTCAACTGATGTGATTGGATGCTCTGATAACGTTGATATTATATTCATCTTCGAATCAGATCGCTTGTACGCTTTACCTCTTAACCTGAATGTGGTAAGTTTGTACTAGGTCTTGCATATATAAGCTAGCAGATAGCTCTGATATGTGGTTGCGATGTACAGATCTCTGGTTTTTTATATGTTACCACCGGTTGAGTGAACCAATGGTTTGTCATTCAAGGCATGCTTTGTAAAACCCAGTTGTCTGAGTATTATGTTTTTGCTATACCCAGTTGGCGGACCCCGAGAAGAGGGTGGGGCAGCCGCCGGCGGGCTCGGAGCAGGGGCGTCGATTGAGAGACGTCGCTGTACGAGCGAGCGGAAGACTCGCCTTCGGAGGCCATCTAGCAGAGCGCGCCGGCAGAGCTGCGGTCGAGGTCGCCAGAGCTGTTGCAGGGGGACGCCATGGGCTGGGGGTGGGAGGGTTACCAGCGAGGGCACGACGGCGGCGGGTTTGGTGGGTGGGCTGAGCTAGGAGAGGGAGGAGCGGTTGGAGAGGAGAGTCATCCTTGTGACGTCTGATCAATGTCAGGTTATCAAATAATCCAGTTCTGAATCTTACACCTATCTATTCATTCTCTTCTATCTGACTATGCAGGGAAAGCAGGAATAAAGCTTCAGTGTTACCATTTAGAACAATTTTTTTTGGAAACAACTGCCTCTGGAGATTTCTTTTCTGAGTTATAGTACGAAAATGAATAAACAATTTGTCATTTACAACATTATGCTCAACCGTGGACAGCATTTATGTAAATAGTGTGGTTTGTGTTGAGCAGCCCGGGTGTTCTGTTCTATCCAGCAACGCCGAGTTCCCCGTTTTGGGTAATTCAAGCCCAAGAACTACTGCCTGTGCATGGATGAGTACACCCTGGCACTTTTAAGTTGTTGTAGTTAGTCGTCTACATATTTAGCCACCCTTAAATAGCTCCTCTTCCATTTCGTTCATCCAAAATTGGATGAGCATTATCTTCACTCAACAAGATCAAATAGGTAGTGTTCATCATCCATTTTAATTTATGTAAACTAATTTCTTTGTAATGTTTTACGCTCCTCAGTCAATGAGAGAGATAATACTCTAATATTAATATCGTTCAGTGCAGATTGTAATAGCAGAAAATTCGAAATGAATCAACTATAATCTTATTTAAAAATATTGTTGTTTAACGGCGTGAGTATACATTATTTTCACTTGATGTTTGTAACGCAACGAAAGGAAAAGCTATACTGAGGTGGTGTATGCTTCTCAATGTTTCCGGTACTACACATTCTGCCATATATACAATATCCATTACTGATAATTAAGTTATTGTTTGGTTACCTCTTTTAGATGGTCATTTTTTATAGCAAACATCGATTATTATGATTTCCCGCAGCAGCGTCCGGGGTGTTATCTCATAATCGCAGTGAACCACTTACTCTTAAGAGCTTAGTATGCATTACTATCTCATCACTTCATCAGATTTTCAACGAGCCGACTGCTTTTTTCATCCAAATGAGATTATCTTCTCAGTCATATCAGCTGGGCTTACGGTGCCGATTCTCCAGGCCTAGACTACCATTTGTGCCATTACCTAGCTACTAACATTGAATTGTATCAAATACAAGTGTAAGACTGGCAGCCAGCTTAGAAAGCTATTGCTCATATTTATTAAACGTGGCCTGCCCAAGCAACCAAGGCACAAACTGGGCACTGTCTAGAACGGCAAAACGTTATCTCTCCTCTTACAGATTTATTTTATTCGAACAAATAAATTGTATAGCTTTATCTTCAAATACCTTCAGCTCAATCTTCTAAAGCAAGTAGATAGGATATGGAGGTAGCAATGTAACTTTGCACCATGCGAGAATTGTCTAGTTTTTTTTAGAAAAGGGCCCCAGCCTCTGCATCAATCGATGCATGCGGCTTTTATTTTATTAAATCAAAACATCTTACAGTGTCTTACATAAAATACATCACGGGTCACTCAAAGTAGCAACATGGATCAGCCAAAGGAAAAATAGGGACAACCAAATGTGATCTTGCATCAACATGTTATCCTAAGATCAGAACGCCAGCTGAATTGGGCAAATAGATCCGTGGCAACCAACTCCAGGCGGCTGCACCCAGAATCCATCGCGCCGCGCTTCTCCGTTGATTGTAGGAAGGACCACGTACGGATCCAATGAGTAGCCAACGGGATAACCTGCATAAATGAAGTTTTCTTTGCCCTGTTAAAAATATAATCATTTCTTACATTCCAAACTGCCCAAAGCAAAGCACAAAAACCAACATGAATCTGAATTTTTTCTGATTTCGAAACTCCCTTTAACCAATTACCAAACAAACTTGTTATGTTATTCGGAGCTTGAAGACCAAAAGCCATATGAACTATACAGAGGACATGTTATAAATAAATGATGTATTGTTTCCTCTTGATCACAAAAACAACACTTATTACATCCATTCCAATTTCTCTTAGCCAGGTTATCCTTTGTAAGAATCTCCCTACGGTAAAGGAACCACATGAAAATCTTAATTTTTAGTGGCACCTTCATCTTCCACAAATATTTACGTAAGAATTTAGTATGACCACTCATAAAATCTAAATAGAGTGATTTAACAGTGAACATCCCATTGGCTGTCAAGTTCCACCGAAATAAATCCTTGTGACCCGAGAGCTGAACATGCATAAGTCTATTTACCAAGTGTAGCCATTTATCCCACTTGTTCCCCGTTAATGCTCTCCTAAAACCTATGTTTGGAGGAGGTGCACTACCTAAAACGTCAGCTACTAAAACTTGTTTTCGGTAGACAATGTTATATAGGGAAGGATATTGCTTGGAAAGAGGCTTGTCTCCCAACCAAGGATCCTCCCAAAACCGAATATTATTACCATTTCCCAAGGCAAAAGACCCTCTATCAAAGAAATCATCCTTGCCCTTCAAAATACCCTTCCAAAAGGGAGAGTCAGTCGGCTTACTTTGAACTTGGGATAGTGATTTTGTGTTAAGATATTTATTATTTATCAACTCCTGCCAAACCCCACCCTCGTATGTTAGCAATTAAACAGCCATTTACTCAATAGACATCTATTTTTCAGTTTTAGACCTCAATCCCGAGTCCCCCTTGATCTTTTGGTCTACACAAAATATCCCATTTGGTAAGCCTATACTTACGCTTATGACCATCACTCTGCCAAAAGAAACGAGATCTAAAAAAGTCCAATCTTTTCTGTACCCCGTATTTCAAAGAAAGACAGTAAGAACATAGGGAGACTAGTCAAGACCGAATTAATTAAAATTAATCTATCTCCATAAGACAATAATTTCCCAGCCCAACTTGCGAGTTTTTTCTCGAATCTATCTTCAATGGCCTTCCATTCCCCATTTGTCAATTTCCAAAAGTGAATTGGGATGCCCAAATACTTGAAAGGGTATTCCCCGGACTCACACCCAAACAGTAACCTATATTTATCCTCCACCTCCTTCGCTTTCCCAAAACAGAAGAGCTCACTTTTGTGGAAATTAATTTTTAAACCAGACAACTGCTCAAAGATTCATAAAACTAATTTCATGTTAAGTGCTTTTTGTAGATCATGTTCCATAAACAGAATCGTGTCATCAGCGTATTGCAAAATAGAGATCCCTCCATCCACTAGATGTGGTATAAGACCCTCGACTTGACCATCCTCCTTAGCTCTCGCTATCATGATCGTAAGCATATCTGCTATGATATTAAAAAGAATCGGTGAGAGAGGGTCCCCCTGTCGTAACCCCTTGTGAGTCCGAAAATAGTGACCTAACTCATGATTCACTTTAACACCAACCGTACCCCGAGTAACAAAATGTTCTATCCATCTACACCACTTTTGATTAAAACCTTTCATGCGTAGCACTTGTTGCAAGAAAGGCCATCTCACTTTGTCATATGCTTTTTCAAAATCAATTTTCAATAAAACTCCATCCATTTTCTTCCTATGTAGCTCATGGATAGTCTCATGTAATATTAGTACCCCTTCCAAAATATGTCTTCCGGCCATGAATGCCGTTTGAGTTGGTCGGATCACTTTATTTGCCACCTCTGAGATTTTGTGCATTCCCACCTTGGTGAAAATTTTAAAGCTCACATTGAGGAGGCAAATAGGGCGATATTGTTGAATCTGTATCGCATTTTCTTTCTTAGGAACAAGCGTAATATTACCATAATTCAACTTATATAGTGGTAACTCATTCTTTTGGAAGGCAAGGAATAGATTCATCAAGTCTTTTTGGATAAAACCCCAACAATTTTGATAAAACTCGGTCGGGAAACCATCTGGCCCTGGCGCCTTATTTTTCTTCATCTGCATAATCGCCTCATACACCTCCTTGTGAGTGAAGTCGGCCGTCAAAATCGTATTTTCTTCCGTTGAAATCTGAGGAATGTCTGAAACCTGGGTCTCATCTAAAGAGACAAAATTCGCATTTGAGTCACTGAACAAATTTTTGTAGAAAGTTGTTATGTAATTCTAAATATTTTCCTGACCAACAATCGTACCTTCCTCCTGTTCTAACTGGAAAATTCTTTTCCGCCTATGTCTCCCATTATCAATTAAATGAAAATACTTCGTGTTATTACCTCCCTCTTGGATATGCTTTACTTTAGCACGTTGCGCCCACTTACTCTCCTCATCTCTCCTTAGCTCGGCTAATTGTTTTGTTGCTTCCTTAAGCACAATTCTATCAGACTCATCTAAAGGAGAAGATTCGGCTTGTATATCTAAATGGTCAATAAGACTAAGAAGTCTTGCCTTCTCTTTCTTATAGACACCGCTAATATTTTTTCCCACCCCCGAAGAAAAGAACGTAAGTGGCGAATCTTGTTTTGCCACACCTCCAAAGGAGTAACACCATCCGAAATAGACATCCATTCTTTTTCCACCATTTCTTGAAACCCCTCTTTTCTAAACCATGATAGTTCAAAAGAAAAATGTGCCTTATTTCCTAGGTGAGCTTGTTCACCCGAGTCAATAAGCAGAGGAGTGTGATCCGAACCTGCCCTAGTAAGTGCACGTACATTCACTAACGGAAACTTGTGTTCCCAAGACACACTTGCAAGAACTCTATCTAACTTTTCATACGTCGGATTTGATCTTCGATTTTCCCATGTATATTGTCTCCCCGAAAGATCTATCTCCCTTAGATCTAAACTTTCAATTATCGCGTTAAAGATAAAAGGCCATCTATCATTAAAATTATCATTGTTCTTCTCACTCTGTCTCCTAATAATATTAAAATCACCACCGACCAAAATTGGCAAAGTTTCATCCTCACAAATTCGGACCAATTCACTCAAGAATTCCCCTTTTTTGTCTTCTTGAGCAGCTCCATAAACAGCGACCAAAACCCACTCAAAGTTATCAGATTTTGAAATAATATGAAACTTGACACATCTATCCCCCGGTACCACCTTTCTTACATTAATCATTTGAGAATTAAAACCAACAAGAATTCCCCCCGACCTCCCTTGTGGAGGTAAGCAATACCAAATAAATTCTAATTGTCCTGCCAAGTGTTTAAGAAAAGGTGCACTAAAATTATCCCTTCCTGTTTCCAACACTGCAAAAAAATCTAGTTTATAATCTTTTATTGTTTCTGACACAACAACATGCTTAGTTGTATCTCCAAAACCCCCACTGTTCCAAAAACACCCTCTCACCATTACTTACTTTTTTTTTCTTCAAACGTACACTCCTACGAACTGAAGAATTCTCGTTAATTCTTCTATTATATACTCTTTTCGGTTTGACTATAGGGATTTGAAGGTCCTTGTGACCTTCTGATTCCGAAGATAACCCATCTACCAAATCAGAACTGGGATCTATAGCCTCATCCAACACTTTATTACCTACTGAATTTATTGGTTGTTGCAAATCCTCCTCGTTTTTCTTTAGCATGATCAAAGTTCTAGTTAAATCTATTTGTTTCAAATTGGTTACTGAATAATCTATTTGAACAGGAGACACCCCTAAAGAAACACCCAAAACTTTAGCCCTAGCACACACAACCTCATCCGAAAAAGAAGCAACAGTAAAGTTGGATATCGATGGTGTACCTGACAGTGTGTACTCGTTCCTATCCTGAGCCCTCTTTTGAGCTCTAGCCAATTGTGTCTCGTCTGCATTTGCTTGAGCTCGAACGCGCGTACTTGATCGCACTGAAGGGGATCGTGTACAGAAAACAAAAAATTTCCTACCAACGATATCCTTAAACTAGCCAAGATCTACACTATGCAGATATAGAAGTACGGCGGAGATCGGAATACATACCCTCGTAGACCGAATAGCGGGGATTACGCTCCCGCACAAGCGTTGACGATGAAGACGACGTAGCCGACCTCTAGGTCGCGGAGAACTCGACGCGACGAAGACGACGAAGATGACCCCGAGGTCGGGTGGAGGAAGTAGGACTCCGAGTACCGCTAGCGCAGCACCTCGCAGGGAGTCGCACACATACGGTGGAGACGACGGCCTCCGAAGCTCCAGTCCAGGACGAGCAGCGGAAGACTTGGACCGGAACACCCACAGCGCGGCAGCGGGCTATGGTGGAAGAGATCCCCCTCCTCTACTCGGCGCGGATCCAACAAGGGACCCACGAGATCGAGAGAGAAATTGGGAATTAATTGGTGAATTAAAAGGCCAGGTGTGCCCCTTCTTATATAGGCTCCCAGGGGGAGCCAACCTTGCCAGCCAGGCAATGTGGGACTATCCCACATGCCTGGTTCGGCCAAGGCTGATGCGCCGGCCCTAGGTGGGTCCCATTTGGCCCACCTAGGCCGGCCAAGCCTCCCCCACAAAATTCCCTTGAGGGTTTTCCCCCCCATGGGCCTTCTTTCGACCAGAAGGCCCATTTAGGTAAATCAGCCTAAATAAATTCGAAAATAAATATATAAAATCATATTTGCATATTAATTACACTAATTAATATCAAACATAATATATATAATTTTTCCTAGTTCCGAAAACTCTTTTGGCGCTGCCCGTTCTCCATCGGACCCCTCCCGGGACGCTCCCGGTGATCTCTTTCCTTTTCGGTTGTCTTGTCGAAACCCCTTAAGTGTGTTACCCTAGCGGTTCGATATAATATCAGGTATGATCAAGACTCCTCAATGATCAACGACTAACTCGTAGGCCTGGACCCCATGAATTAACCCCTGAGATATAACGAATGACTTTCATCTATCAAACCTGAACGTATAGTCTTAAACCCTTTGTCATGGCGATACTTAGCGTGTCCGAGCATCATTATCAGATATCTCCATACCTAGCATGATCTCGTTACCGACATCGCTATCTTCTACTCGTCTATGATATTATGTCAACTGGTGACCTAGTCACATGTTTGCAAACTCATTTGACATAATCTCACCGAGTGGGCCCTAGAGTATCTATCCGACTATGCGGACTGACAAATCCCGCTGTTGACCCCTCGTCTCAACTACTCCTTTCCGATACCCAAAAGTATCACCGTTATTGTCATACTAAATAAGATACGACGTTTGGTGCGATCAAAGTATCTTCCAGGAATACCAATAAGAGTTGATCTCACGGTCTTAAGGCGTAACGACTATGTCCTATAAATACTGGGTATGTCCATCACATCGTTACTCCTAACGATATGACTTCCGTTGCCGACCGGCGCCATGCCCTATGATCGGAAAACCTCGATCATCAATCGCGCAATGAAACTAGTCTTAGTAGAGGCTACTAGGGACCTGGTTGTTTATCTACCACACCTGTATTAATGTTTCCGCTTAATACAGTTATAGCATGGTATAAAACATATAATGAACGATTGGGATATTGCCAATAAACTATGTTTATTAAGTGCCTTTAGGGCATATTCCCTTCAGTCTCCCACTTGCACTAGAGTAACACTTAATCTAGTTTACAACCTGGTAAAAACTCAACACCCATAGCATCTTGGTGCCTGCTCGCCTCGTGGAAGAGGAATACAGTCAATAGACCTCACACATTGAGACCTATATGTGCTTTGCAACACTTCTATGTCACCTAGTTTGACATCAACCCGTATCTTACGATGACGGTGAAATATATCACAGTGGATGGAGTGAGACTCGAGCATTCGCGTAGCATGCGCCTTAAAAGTCTGAAAGATCTATTAAGGGACCACCTACGCTCGGAAAACTGCTCAGTCCAATCACACTTGCTACTTCTAAAGTCGCGATATATTTCTATACCTATGTAGATTATGCGACAGTGCATTCATATGCGACTTCGCAAACTAACCATGTCTATCTTCAAAATAAAGGACATCTCCTATATGAGATTTCTAGTCGTATGGGTCAGTGCAATAACTTGCATCATCGTAACCGCTTTACGGCAAGTTTCCATTCCACTCTTACCCGTTACTAGAAAACCTATCTTCAGTTCTCATAGACACTGAAGAATAAACTTAACGTTTGTTCATTGATCCACACAAGGATCACTCTAGAACCTGTTCTTTAACCAAGAACTCGGGTCACACTAAGTCGAGCTTTCAGCCTGATAGACTCTATGTGTGATACATAGAGAATGTCAAACATCATTTTCTATCACTGAAAAAGCCAAGATAAACTTAATATTTTAGCTAGTCATACAAGTAAGAACCTCTTTCTTCACTTGTCCTATTCTGAAACACTTCAGAATCCTGACGTAGCAAATACTCCGACTTAATGTTATTAAGCCCCCTCTGATCTATACAATTATAAATCGGATGCCTAATACTCCTAACTTCATTTCATAGAAAATTTAATCACTTAAATAATCATTTATACTATATTAGAGGATATGTGTCATTCAATATGTCGTTACATACAGAATCACAAATGACACCTAGCTCACACTCAAATATGCCTTCCACATATAAGATCAAGGAAAAGCTACTTACCTCCCACTCAAATATGCCTTCTGCATATAAGATCAAGGAAAGCTACTTTGCTCCCACTCACTTATTTGCAAATGTAGGTTTCTTCAACTATTTTGGACAACTCCAAAATCCTTTTGATCACATTATCAAAGTGAAGATTCCAGCTCCGATATGCTTGCTTCTGCCCATGAATGGACAACCGAAGTTTGCGCACATGTTTAGCATCCTCAGGATTACAAACCATTCTTAATTACACTATTAAGAACCATGGTTTTCTCATCCATCTATCAATTTCTCATTCGAAATTATAGTAATTGCTAAACGACCCAGAATAGATTTAGGCTTCGCCACTTGAGACAAACTCTCATGTGGTATGTCGGAACTGTTTCACGACAAATCGAATCTGCTCAATGTCTATTCTCTCATAAAATTCCATATACTATTAACATCCTAGATGCCATCAAGAAGATCTCCCAAGTCAATACCTGGTAATCGTACATGGATTTTATTTCGGATCACAAATGACTCATAGCCATTTCTCGGACTTAGGTTCACCATCTCTTCTTCGTAGTTCGTAGGTCTATCATATTCCATTAATATGACCTTCATAGCAAGATTGTCGTAACACACGGTGTGGAACACAACCTTGTATGCCTACGCTCTTAGTATGAGCTCAGAACATCATGATCTTGAATCGTTAGCTTTTTCAAGCTGTGGGGCCTGACACCGAAAACACTTTCGATTGCGCCACTCTGATGTTTCGAGAAGAAGTTCACCAACTTCGTCTTGCTCTACTTTCTTTCTCACTTATACCCTCGGACAAGAAACTATTTCTTTCGCAAGGTACATCCCGGCAAAGATTTTGCCTATGTCGTGAGACATGTACCCAACTAACTCTTTAGGTAGGGTATACTACAAAGATTAATCCATTTTAGGTTCGATTACATCGAAACACTAAATTGCTGAAACGACAATCCAGGCTAAAAAGCCATGCCATCACTCGTATGGTATTGTCTCCATGGATTCAAATGGTTTCCCTATTTGCTAACGTGAGTGTTTACGTTTCTACCATATGGCTCTAATGATTACAATAATTCGGTAAGAGATTCATTTACCACACACTATCCGATAGGGTGCGATTACGACGCCCTAACACACCATAACACTATGGTGTTCCATGCGACGTAATTTGTGGAACTCTTCTCACAAGTCTTCCAATGATGTGCCAACATTATAACTCAAATCTTCATTCCTCGATTTGCATCGCAGGAATTTGATTTTCTTGTTAAGTTTATTTCCTACTTCATTCTGAACTTCGTTTGATCGAATCAAAAATTCAGACTAACATTCCCCGTAGTGGATATCCATATATCTACTCGGAATATTCATGAAGTCTATGAAATAAAGACTTCCACTACACGTTAAAGTACTTCATTGATTCACATACACCCATATGCATGATTCTCAACAAGCTATACTCAAAACGTTCAGTGAAGTTCACGAAATAAAGGTCTCCACTACCCGTCAATTACTTCATTGAACCACATACATCTCTATGTATGACTATCAATGAGTTATATGCCCGTTTTCCGAAAACGGTGTCACGGTCATTTGCAAGTGTCAAAAGATCAAATCTTAGGACTTGTAGGTCCATCCAGTGTGGAGCTAATGCATATAACATTGACATGACTAAACGGTAGTGCCACACATATGTGGTGTCTTTATTAAGTTTGTATCCTTTGGCATTAATATTATGAATGTGGTAGCTTCTACCATCTAAATTCAAACCGGCATATGATCATTACTTCATAAATATAGGACACCAATTTGTCACTATCATGTATGAACAAGTGTCTCGCTAGAGGAGACACACTCGTAACGATCATACCAACACCCGATCATAAAGAATTTATTCAAATGGTAGATCTAGAGGGAGAGTGTCTATGGCCGTCACAACAACTTGATTGCCATTATCAACACGCAATGTCGCCTCATCCTTTCAAGCTACTCAAGCAGTAAACCTGGTTTTTCACAAAACATGACTAGTTCAAGACTTAGTCACTACTGTGAGCACTTGCTTAGCTAAAACATTCATAACATGTATATCATATATACACCATCATCATTGATGACTTCCGGCGATCTGTTTCATCTTATTGATACTTCCACCGTAATCAAGAACCAAGAAGGTGAACGATTCCCCTTGCATGACATAGTCTATGACAGAGGATTTGCACTTGGCAACGATGTCTGTCATCCAGTAATTAGGCTGAGCGAGGCGTCTCAATGTTCATTAATCATGAACATATGTCATTAAGTATGACCGCCACATGCTCCCTCAATGTGTGCATTCTCTTCCATCTTGGTTGAGAAGACAATCAGTCAATCGTACTGATAAACTTCATCAACCCAACTATAGAGGTACCCCGAGTTTAGCGACCAAATGTTCGCGATCCAAAAAACTCGTACCCACCGTTGGTTCTTTATGGCAGAGATCATAGCATATACTGGACTATGATGATATCATCCGCACAAAATCCGATAATCAAAATTATCTTTTGTTAGCGGAATCTCCGGGTTTATCTCCTAGCGGGTATTGTAACACAAAGAGCTAACGGTTTAAACAAGGAGTATCCTCAAGCTAAAGTATAAAACTATGAAGTTTGGACCCAATCTTTTAAGTTTCTCAATCGCAGGAATGCGCCTAATTTGAAAAGATGCTATCACAATGGTTAATATCTACAAAGGTTTGCAAAACTGACTCTGTTCATTATATTCTGAGTTCTAGTATTTTAGAAAATAACTATCCGAACTCCCACTCAAACGAACATCCCTCCTGGTCGTTTAAGCGATTACACGACCCCCATCCATTGCACCACCCCTCATCATCAGAGCCGGCGGCACAACTTCAAGAGTAGACAAAAGTCCGTCACACCAATTTTGTGACTCGTGCTCGACCTTTCGGTCTCCCTGTTCCGAGGCCATATTTCTGAATATGCTAGGCTCGCCACCAAAAACCTCCACACTGACGCTTGTGCAACATGGCTTACACCCACCGTATGCGAACGAAGATATGTCTGACACCCGATCATCACGACCTGCCTCATAACGTAGAACTTTCTTGGTGGTGCGCGTTGGAGGGAGAACACTGGTGGTATTTTGAAGGGATCATCTTATATAACTACCGCCGTGTAACTAATGTATACTATACACACAATCACACAATATAAGATGCACACAAAACATCAAATGTAATGCAATGTGATATAGTCCATTGCGCCATGGTCTTCTTGGCGCCCGCAGTTTATAAACAATTTAATAAACCTACCTTGACCATATCTCATAGCCCCTGCAAAATAAAGTTAGACGCTTCTACTTTATCTTTTGCATATTTTACGTGGCTCGGGGCTTTCGTAAATAGAACCGCTTCATACCTACGAACCTTATGACCACAACAACGATCCAATAATTGCATGTTTAAGCTTCCCTTTCGGGCCCTCCATTGAAAATGCAAAGCCAACTAAAGAGAGAGAAACAGGCACCCGCCAGCCACAGATACGGTACAAGCCGTATGTCAGAAGTGGAACCAGTCTCGCGTAAGCGTACGCGTAACGTCGGTCCGGGCCGCTTCATCAACTCGATGCCGCTGGAATCACAAGTGCACGCTAGAGGGTAGCAAATAACAGGAACGGTGCCCCCGTGCAGAACACGGGTTCTAACAGCGTACAGCTATATCTACGATAGATCGGCTCTGATACCACTGAAGGGGATCGTGTGCAGAAAACAAAAAATTTCCTACCAACGATATCCTTAAACTAGCCAAGATCTACACTATGCAGATATAGAAGTACAGCGGAGATCGGAATACATACCCTCGTAGACCGAATAGCGGGGATTACGCTCCCGCACAAGCGTTGACGATGAAGACGACGTAGCCGACCTCTAGGTCGCGGAGAACTCGGCGCGACGAAGACGACGAAGATGACCCCGAGGTCGGGTGGAGGAAGTAGGCCTCCGAGTACCGCTAGCGCAGCACCTCGCAGGGAGTCGCACACATACGGTGGAGACGACGGCCTCCGAAGCTCCAGTC
Organism: Poa annua; assembly: GCA_026929855.1. Lineage (NCBI taxonomy): Eukaryota > Viridiplantae > Streptophyta > Magnoliopsida > Poales > Poaceae > Poa > Poa annua. The sequence goes on from CM049428.1 coordinate 121,231,303, forward strand.
CAGGACGAGCAGCGGAAGACTTGGACCGGAACACCAGCAGCGCGGCAGCAGGCTATGGTGGAAGAGATCCCCCTCCTCTACTCGGCGCGGATCCAACAAGGGACCCACGAGATCGAGAGAGAAATTGGGAATTAATTGGTGAATTAAAAGGCCAGGGGTGCCCCTTCTTATATAGGCTCCCAGGGGGAGCCAACCTTGCCAGCCAGGCAATGTGGGACTATCCCACATGCCTGGTTCGGCCAAGGCTGATGCGCCGGCCCTAGGTGGGCCCCATTTGGCCCACCTAGGTCGGCCAAGCCTCCCCCACAAAATTCCCTTGAGGGTTTTCCCCCCCATGGGCCTTCTTTCGACCAGAAGGCCCATTTAGGGAAATGAGCCTAAATAAATTCGAAAATAAATATATAAAATCATATTTGCATATTAATTACACTAATTAATATCAAACATAATATATATAATTTTTCCTAGCTCCGAAAACTCTTTCGGCGCTGCCCGATCTCCATCGGACCCCTCCCGGGACGCTCCCGGTGATCTCTTTCCTTTCCGGTTGTCTTGTCGAAACCCCTTAAGTGTGTTACCCTAGCGGTTCGATATAATATCAGGTATGATCAAGACTCCTCAATGATCAACGACTAACTCGTAGGCCTTGACCCCATGAATTAACCCCTGAGATATAACGAATGACTTTCATCTATCAAACCTGGACGTATAGTCTTAAACCCTTTGTCATGGCGATACTTAGCGTGTCCGAGCATCATTATCAGATATCTCCATACCTAGCATGATCTCGTTACCTACATCGCTATCTTCTACTCGTCTATGATATTATGTCAGCTGGTGACCTAGTCACATGTTTGTAAACTCATTTGACATAATCTCACCGAGTGGGACCTAGAGTATCTATCCGGCTATGCGGACTGACAAATCCCGTTGTTGACCCCTCGTCTCAACTACTCCTTTCTGATACCCAAAAGTATCACCGTTATTGTCATACTAAATAAGATACGACGTTTGGTGCGATCAAAGTATCTTCCAGGAATACCAATAAGAGTTGATCTCACGGTCTTAAGGCGTAACGACTATGTCCTATAAATACTGGGTATGTCCATCACATCGTTACTCCTAACGATATAACTTCCGTTGCCGACCGGCGCCATGCCCTATGATCGGAAAACCTCGATCATCAATCGCGCAATGAAACTAGTCTTAGTAGAGGCTACTAGGGACCTGGTTGTTTATCTACCACACCTGTATTAATGTTTCCGCTTAATACAGTTATAGCATGGTATAAAACATATAATGAACGATTGGGATATTGCCAATAAACTATGTTTATTAAGTGCCTCTAGGGCATATTCCCTTCACGCACATTATTTGCTGAAGCCTCGGATATCCCCCCATACTTGATGATTTCTTCCTTTTGTAATTACCTCCCAGAAAAACACCTGTCCCTCGCACCGGTGTAGTAGTGGGAGTACCGTTCCCTCCCCCATGAAAAAAACCCGCACTCACCAGCTTGCCCTGCACGCCTTGTAATGGAGCAACAACTGGGGGAGCAGCCACCTTCTCCATTTCTGAAACCTCAAGCCTCGTCCTATCATGACCGAGTGGAGGGGTAGAAGCCGCTAGAGGGGAGGGTAACTCCTCCTCCTCCTCCTCAACACGGTCTCCCCACAATTTCTTCGGAACCGAGCCGGCAGTTTTAACCTTGGGCAACAAACGAGTTGGTGTCAACTGCTCTAAATCAAGGGAACCAAACTGAATAAAAGGACATGCTTCCTTCTCTTTTTCCCCTCCCATCACCTCACTAGGAAGTACAATATCATTCAGAGATTGCTCCAAAGGTTCAGAGGGCTTGTCTTCCATTGCCAATTCTTTCAGATAATCATCGGCAGTTTTATCTTTATCTATTTGGTCATCATTTGACTCCTCCTGGTCTTTATCCATGTCATGATCATCCTTTTCTTTGTCCTCATTCTTACCGTCTTCTTCTGGTTCGTGCATGTTAAAATCACCCGCAGCCACAATGGAACCATCCTCTGCCTCAATATAAAAAATAATACCATACCCCTCTCCTTCATACATAAAATCTAGGGACCTTGGGATCCCTGTCGGATTAGCACAATCCAGCCGAGCTCTCACCACACCATGCTCACGAGTAAATTTCATATCAATCTCCTTGGTGAATCCAACCAAAGATCCAACCGCAAACAGGGCTAAGTAATCTCGACATAAGGTATCCGGACAACCTGAAATACGAACCCATATATCATACAAACCCCATTTGTCAAAAACCTTTGAAGCCCAATCCTCAAAATGCAGAGATATCTCCGTACCCTCCACCTCAATACACTTAATACGTTTCAGCCTTAGCAAGTCCGCCTTTGTTGGAAACACCACACGAAAATCTGTATCCCCAGCCGGATAAATCTCCCACACATGATCACCTGGAACCAGCCATTCAAGCTCCTTTAAAACTTGAGGGGAAGATAAAATACCCCCCAAAACTTTAATTCGACCCACCTTTCCGGTCTCATTTTTTAACCGCAAATTGTCTGATTTGTCCACCTTGAAAAACATCAAGCACTCCCTAGCCATCCCATATAATGTCGTTGTTGGTTTTGGCATCTTGGGCAGAGGACAAGCATCATCCGAGTGAAGAGCAGAACCACAATACACACACAAAACTGCAGCACATGCAGTCCCAATATGGCCGGTCAAACCACAACGAAAACACAAGGTCTTGTCTTGTTTTGGTTTGGTTTTACCTTGCTGTCCCGCTGCAGATGTGTTAACTTCCTCTTGAGAAAGATTTTGCTGAGCTTGCGGAGTAACCTGTTGTAAACTAATTCTTTGGCCCCCGCCTCTTGCATCTTCGCTGACCGTGAACTCGCAGCCACACCAGCATCAACCGAATTCCGAATCTGAATGTTGTTGTGTCCTCCCTTGATAACCTCCTAGATTATTCCTAAACCGATGGTTGTTGAATTGAGAATGATTCTGAAAGTTTCTGTTACCTCGCTCATAATAACCCTCGTTGAAGCTGCCAAAGTTTCCGCGAAACTCACCTGACTGAGGTCCACGGTAATCAGAAGATGGCCTGCGATCTGCCTGCCCAGCACCACTGCCCTCTCCCCTCTCAAAGCTACCCGGCCCTGAGCTACGGAAATTCTGGTTCTGGTGGCCTTGAATCCCCAGTCCAGCAGCTCCCTGACGCCCTTGGTTCCATCCGCTCTGACCTCCAATACTCGAAGGCGCATCCCGATCATCCCTAGCACCAGCAAAGCGATTGTGCTGCCCGCCATGGAACTGGTTGAAACCTCCTGCACGGCCAGTCCCTCGTCCCGCCATTGACGAGGAAGGAAGCACCGCCAGCCGCGCAGGGAACTCGTACGTAGTATTAGGGTTACGTTTCCTTAAGCCTAATACCCCTGCCGAGTTAAAACTCCTGGGCCTTGTACCCTTAGTTCGAACACCGATCAAATTAAGTACGGGGCCCTTGTGGCCCAAAACTTGCGTACGACCTTTGACCACATCAGACTCGACCTTGTTTCGAGTTGACAAGCGAGGCCGATTCAAATTTGAAACATAGACGGAGTGATCACGATCCGGAATATGCGGCCTTGCGCCGTTGACCAACGTTTGTATTTTCTTGCCGAAACACCTTGCCGGCGATCGCCTGAACGGCGATATTGTCGATCTTCTCCCGAAGCAGAAGCAAGACGGCGCCGCCACGTCCGAAGCCTCCTTCTTCTTGCGCCTCCGTTGCACCAGAGTCCATTGCGTGGCATCCATGATCTCCTCCAGTTGGAAGGTGGAAGGATCCAGCACCGGGATCTTGATCGCCGCCAGACCTGTACTAGAACAATTGCTCACCGGAGATCGTACCTCATCTGATATCACATGCAGCTGCTTGGCCGCCCATCCCCGCATCTTATTGATCTTCCGCTCCTTCTTGGAACTCCGTAGGTTGCACACCGCGTCCATCTCCGGCGTTTCACACCGGTAAACCCAGGACCTTAATCTTGAATCCGGGGAAGAAGACGCTCGGGATTCATCCTCTGCATCGCTCTCAGACGAGGCCTCCCAGAAACGGTCGGCAAGACGCGCGGCGTAACCAGGATCGCCTCCCCCGTCGCCTCTCATCTCCGTGGAATCTCAGCGAGAATTGTCTAGTGCATTATAGAAAATAATTGAATGTAGGTAAAGATGTGCACCTGTTGCGCCATAATGGAATTGTCCCGGCTACAGTTGAAAATATAGTTAAGCAATACATCTGCATCATCCCGCACTGCTATGTAACCATATAGTTGCACCGAGCTAGTGTCCATAGGAACTTTAGCCAATTTTAATGAGAAAAATTGCATCATAGGACGTTCAACATGCGTTTCACAACGGTCCTGGTCCGGAAAGCAATTAGTGGGCTCTGAAAACATCATTGGCTCCAGATGTGCTTCAAAAAAGAAAAGAAAAATATTAGACCAATAATTACCTTAAATAAATACTCTCTGTGTTCCACAATATTAGATGTTTTAGGTGTTTCACATGTTGTTTTAGGCGTTCCTCTGGGCTCCTCGTCAACTACACCAAGAGATCTGCCACCTTGCTGCACTGCACTCCGGACGACGCCAGGGTGATCACCAACGAGCTGGGCTGTCCAATCGTTGAATTGCACATGACTTACCTTGGCATCCTTCTACGATCAGACGACCTACAAGTGCACAATTGCAGGCCGTGGTGGAGTGCGTAGCCGACCAACTACCCTCCTGGAAGGCTGGTTTGATGAACAAAGCAAGACGGCTTGCCCTTGTGAAATCCGTCCTCTCCGCTATCCCAATCCACCAACTATTGGTATATGCACCCGTCAAGAAGACCATCAAGCAACTGGAGAAATCCTGCGCGGATTCCTCTGGGCGGGCCGCGCTAGTGCACAGGGAGGCCGCTGCATGTGAATTGGTGGCGCGTCTGCTGGCCGATCGCCCTAGGCGGCCTGGGCATCCGGGACATAAAGCGTGCTGGGCTTGCACTCAGGCTACGCTGGCAGTGGCTGTGCAGAACGGACACCGCGCACGCCTGGAGCGGCCTTGAGCTGCAATTCTCCGCCGATGAACGTGCACTCTTCAGAAGAGGCCCATTAGGGGCAAACCGACTTAGGGGTTTAGCCCAATTATCTTTATATAAGCAATGTAATCACGTACTTTGAGATCAAGCAATAACAATCTTTGTTGCCGACTCCTTGAGTCGGACTTACAAACCCTAGCCGCCGTGTCTGTTGTGCAGCCGCGTCTCTCTCTTCCTCGCGGCCACGGCGCCATCACGCCGGCAGCCGCGCCTCCGGCCTCCCCACCCTTCCTCCCACCACTACAATCTACGCCTTAGAGCAAGTCCAGCAATTCCCTCAAACACTCCCCTATACGATTTTTAGGGGGAAACCCCAAAAACAACCGTCTAGCAGTTCCCTCAACGCTCCCTCAATTTATTGGCGCCCCCGGTTCTACTCGCTCTCGCTCGTCTCCCCTACAAGTAGGGGAGGTGGAAGACTCCCCTATCCCAGCGACAAGTTAGCAATTGCAGAGGTAGCCGTTGGATTTTAAATGTTAGTTATACAATATTCTTAAAATATTAAATAGGGAAGATGTTTTAGGGGAACTGCTGAAGTTTAACAAGTTTTAGGAAAGATTTTTTTTAGGGGAAGTCCCCTACATGGATATATAGGGGAGACATTTTAGTGGAACTGCTGGACTTGCTCTTAGACCTGGTAGAACCCTAGTCTCTACCAATTTGGTATCAGATTGCTCAGGAGCGACTATGTCTTCGAACCTTCCCACCGTCGTGCTCGCCAAATCCAGCGGCGCACCAGACGCCTCCATGGAACCGTCGCCAGTCACCTTCCGGGCTGGCCGCCCCCGTGCTCTCTCCAGCGGAGATGATCACCACCGCCGGCCGTGACCTTTGCGCCGCCGCCACCGACCATCATCTCGCGTCAGGGGATCCCAATCACCTAGATCAGGTTCCGGCCCTCGCCGTCCCAGTGACCGGCATGGCTCGACGCGTCCACCTTCACGATGGCGCCCGCCCAGCCATCGGTCCTGCAGCCGACGACGTCCCCGCCGACCACCGCCTTCGGCGGTTTCGCCGGCTACGTCGACCCCTACGCTGGGAGCTCCGCGGTGCCCAACTACTCGCCCCCCCGCCACACTAGGCTGTCCCGAGGGAGCCTACACCGCCGCTCCGCACGTACAGCAGCCACCCCGCTTCACCAAGATGGACTTCTCCACCTACGACGGCACCGTCGACCCCCTGAATTGGCTCAACCTTCAGGGGCCAGCGAACACTAGCATCCGACCGCACATGGATCGCCTCCTACCACCTTCGCGGCGCAGCCCAGACATGGTACTATGCCCTCGAGTAGGACGAGGGCGGGATGCCTCCGTGTGAAGGAGATATGCCCTAGAGGCAAATAAATAAGTAGTATTTATTGCATTATCTCATAAGTTTATAATAGGTTTGTGTATTATGCTATAACTGTATTAATCGGAATTGTTAATACACGTGTGATACATAGACAACCAGGTCCCTAGCAAGCCTCTATATGAGCTAGTCCATTGGGCAACAGTTGATCGAGATTCCCGATCAAGGACAATGACGTCGGTTGACAATGGGGTCATCTTGTTAGTTGAATAAGGTGATGGATATACGCAAAGTATTGCAATAAGATCGTATTACGATGTTTGTCATTTGCAATAGATAAGAATATGATAGCTTATTCCTTAGACCGTGAGACCGTACTTATTAATGCTTCGTAGGGATGCTTTGAGAGCATCAAACGTTGTGTCCTATATAGCATGACAATAACGGTGTCCATCTTGGGTATTCCGAAAGAGCATCAAGACGTAAGGATCAAAAGCGGGATTTGTTCATTCTTGTAATGGAAAGATACTCTGGGCCCACTCGGTGATACTGCATCTATATATAGCTACGCAGCTTATGACTAGGTCATGGAGATGTAATATCGCAGACGAGTTAATAACCTTCGTCGGTAACGAGATACAACAAACACATCGGTGTGTCTACGATCATATCTCGAACAAGGTAGTATCGCAGAGACAAAGGGAATGAATATCATATTTATGGTTCAACGACGATATTCGTGGAATGCACAGGGGTCGTCATATATTTCCAGGTATCCCTGACGATCATTGGTGAGCGGAGTGTCTCGACCATGTCTTGAGTGTTCCCGAACCGTAGCGTAACAAACTTAAGGTCTTAGCGACACTAGGAGATAGGTTCTGGAATTTTATAGGAGTTTGTTGGAGAGAGAGAAATGATCCGGAAAGAGTTCCGGTGGTCCGGAAGGAGTTCCGGGAGGTATGGAATGGTTCCGGGAATGTCCGGAAGTTGTTCGGGTGGTTCCGAAATAGTTTCGGAGTCACGGGATATTGAATTATATATAAATATATTAATTATGAATTAATGGGATTTTTATATTAATTTAATATTAATTAAATAAAGGAAAAAAGGGGCTCCCACCTACATGGGCCCTAAGAGGGCCCAAGAGGGGGAAACCGCACCCCACAAGGAAAGGGATGCTTGGGCCTCCTAGTCCGAGTTGGACTAGGAGTGGGAAAGCCCAAGGGGGGTTCGGCCGAACCCCCCCTCCCCTCTCCTCCTTTAGTCCCACATGCGGGAGCCAAGGGGGTTGGCACACCCCCTTCCCCCTTTATATACCAAGGCATATTAATTGATTTAATTCATAGGAAAATCCAATTAATTCCCGATTTCTCTCTCGATCTCGTGGTTCCCAAGTTGGAGCCGCGCCGAGCTGAGGAAGGGGGTCTCTCTCCACCTAAGCCATACCGCAGAGCGCCGTTGCTCTGCGGGATTCCAGATAAGATCTACTCTTGCGATTTCAGCTGGATCTGAATGACTGGAAGTTGTCGCTAAGCTCCGTATGTTTGTGAGTGCTCGGAGGCAACTCTTTTGAGGAGCTTGGGCGACGTCGTCTCGCCCCCTGCAGCCGCCGCGCCTCCCCCCTCTGCTGCCGGCGCACCAGCCCTGGTGCTGGCGCTCTGCCTTCTTCCGCCCGACGCCCGTCGACGCAGATCATCCTCGACACCCCGGCGTCATCGGCTTCGACATCGCGGCAAGTTCTTCGCGACCTCGAGGTCGGCTACGTACGACTTCATCGGCAACGCTTGTGCGGGAGCGTAATCCCCGCTATCGGTCTACATGGAGGTAATGTAACCCGTTCCGCCACCGTTATCGCATGTACTAGATAGATAGATCCTAGCTAGTTAGGGTTTCGATCGCTAGAAAAATTATTGTTTTCTGCACCGTAACCCCTTCAGTGGTATCAGAGCCGATCTATGCGTAGTACTGTTGGTACGGTTAGAACTCATGTTGAATGAGGGCATCTTTCTTATATTTGCTACCCTCTAGCGTGCACTTGCGATGCCTTCGGTATTGAGTTGATGAAGCTGCCCGGACCGACTTTACGCGTACGCTTACGCGAGACTGGTTCCACTACTGACATACGGCTTGCACCGTATCTGAGGCTGGCGGGTGTCTGTTTCCCTCTCTCTAGTCGGCAAAGCATTTTCAATGGAGGGCCCGAAAGGGATGCTTAAACATGCAATTATACGATCGACGTTGTGGTACAAAGTTCGTAGGTAGGGAAGCGATTCTCTCACGAATAAGCCTATATGCCACGTAAAACTTGCAGAACTAAATAAAGCTAGAGGCGTCTAACTTTGTTTTGCAGAGGCGTTATTTCATGTGACATGGTTACGGTAAGTTTTGATATTACTCGTACTGTCGGAGGCAATGGAGGGCTCTGTAGACTCGGAGCCATGCCGGGGCGCCGGGGGCCAGGCACATGGCGCCATGAAGGTCCAGGCGCATCGACCATGTCACATCGCACTTCATTGCATCATTATTGTGTGTTGTTGTGTGTGCATCCTATTGATTGCTTTGAAGGAGATCGTGTGCAGAAAACAAAAAAAATTCCTACCAACGATATCCTTAAACTAGCCAAGATCTACACTATGCAGATATAGAAGTACGGCGGAGATCGGAATACATACCCTCGTAGACCGAATAGCGGGGATTACGCTCCCGCACAAGCGTTGACGATGAAGACGCCGTAGCCGACCTCTAGGTCGCGGAGAACTCGGCGCGACGAAGACGACGAAGATGACCCCGAGGTCGGGTGGAGGAAGTAGGCCTCCAAGTACCGCTAGCGCAGCACCTCGCAGGGAGTCGCACACATACGGTGGAGACGACGGCCTCCGAAGCTCCAGTCCAGGACGAGCAGCGGAAGACTTGGACCGGAACACCAGCAGCGCGGCAGCGGGCTATGGTGGAAGAGATCCCCCTCCTCTACTCGGCGCGGCTCCGTCAAGGGAACCACGAGATCGAGAGAGAAATTGGGAATTAATTGGTGAATTAAAAGGCCAGGGGTGCCCCTTCTTATATAGGCTTCCAGGGGGAGCCAACCTTGCCAGCCAGGCAATGTGGGACTATCCCACATGCCTGGTTCGGCCAAGGCTGATGCGCCGGCCCTAGGTGGGCCCCATTTGGCCCGCCTAGGCCGGCCAAGCCTCCCCCACAAAGTTCCCTAGAGGGTTTCCCCCCCATGGGCCTTCTTTCGACCAGAAGGCCCATTTAGGGAAATCAGCCTAAATAAATTCGAAAATAAATATATAAAATCATATTTGCATATTAATTACACTAATTAATATCAAACATAATATATATAATTTTACCTAGCTCCGAAAACTCTTTCGTCGCTGCCTGATCTCCATCGGACCCCTCCCGGGACGTTCCCGGTGATCTCTTTCCTTTCCGGTTGTCTTGTCGAAACCCCTTAAGTGTGTTACCCTAGCGGTTCGATATAATATCAGGTATGATCAAGACTCCTCAATGATCAACGACTAACTCGTAGGCCTGGACCCCTTGAATTAACCCCTGAGATATAACGAATGACTTTCATCTATCAAACCTGGACGTATAGTTTTAAACCCTTTGTCATGGCGATACTTAGCGTGTCCGAGCATCATTCTCAGATATCTCCATACCTAGCATGATCTCGTTACGGATATCGCTATCTTCTACTCGTCTATGATATTATGTCAGCTGGTGACATAGTCACATGTTTGCAAACTCATTTGACATAATCTCACCGAGTGGGCCCTAGAGTATCTATCCGGCTATGCGGACTGACAAATCCCGTTGTTGACCCCTCGTCTCAACTACTCCTTTCCGATACCCAAAAGTATCACCGTTATTGTCATACTAAATAAGATACGACGTTTGGTGCGATCAAAGTATCTTCCAGGAATACCAATAAGAGTTGATCTCACGGTCTTAAGGCGTAACGACTATGTCCTATAAATACTGGGTATGTCCATCACATCGTTACTCCTAACGATATGACTTCCGTTGCCGACCGACGCCATGCCCTATGATCGGAAAACCTCGATCATCAATCGCGCAACAAAACTAGTCTTAGTAGAGGCTACTAGGGACTTGGTTGTTTATCTACCACACCTGTATTAATGTTTCCGCTTAATACAGTTATAGCATGGTGTAAAACATATAATGAACGATTGGGATATTGCCAATAAACTATGTTTATTAAGTGCCTCTAGGGCATATTCCTTTCAGTCTCCCACTTGCACTAGAGTAACACTTAATCTAGTTTACAACCTGGTAAAAGCTCAACACCCATAGCATCTTGGTGCCTGCTTGCCTTGTGGAAGAGGAATCCAGTCAATAGAACTCAGACATTGAGATCTATATGTGCTTTGCAACACTTCTATGTCACCTAGTTTGACATAAACCTGTATCTTACGATGACGGTGAAATATATCCCAGTGGATGGAGTGAGACTCGAGCATTCGCGTAGCATGCGCCTTAAAAGTCTAAGAGACCTATTAAGGGGACCACCTACGCCCGGAAAACTGCTCAGTCCAATCACACTTGCTACTTCTAAAGTCGCGATATATTTCTATACCTATGTAGATTATGCGACCGTGCATTCATATGCGACTTCGCAAACTAACCATGTCTATCTTCAAAATAAAGGACATCTCCTATATGAGATTTCTAGTCGTATGGGTCAGTGTAATAACTTGCATCATCGTAACCGCTTTACGGCAAGTTGCCATTCCACTCTTACCCTATACTAGAAAACCTATCTTCAGTTCTCATAGACACTGAAGAATAAACTTAACGTTTGTTCATTGATCCACACAAGGATCACTCTAGAACCTGTTCTTCAACCAAGAACTCGGGTCACACCAAGTCGAGCTTTCAGCCTGATAGACTCTATGTGTGATACATAGAGAATGTCGAACATCATTTTCTATCACTGAAAAAGTCAAGATTAACTTAATCTTTTACCTAGTCATACAAGCAAGAACCTCTTTCTTCGCTTGTCCTTTTCTGAAACACTTCAGAATCCTGACTTAGGAAATACTCCGACTTAATGTTATTAAGCCCCCTCTGATCTATACAATTATAAATCAGATGCCTAATACTCCTAACTTCATTTCATAGAAAATTTAATCACTTAAATAATCCTTTACACTCTACTAGAGGATCTGTGTCATTCAATATGTCGCTACATACAGAATCACAAATGACACCTAGCTCCCACTCAAATATGCCTTCCGCACATAAGATCAAGGAAAGCTACTTAGCTCCCACTCACTTCTTTGCAAATGTAGGTTTCTTCAACTATTTTGCACAACTCCAAAATCCTTTGATCACATTATCAAAGTGAAGATTCCAGCTCCGATATGCTTGCTTCTGCCCATGAATGGACAACCAAAGTTTGCACACATGTTTAGCATCCTCAGGATTACAAACCATTCTTAATTACATTATTAAGAACCATGGTTTTCTCATCCATCTATCAATTTCTCATTCGAAATTATAGTAATTACTAAACGACCCAGAATAGATTTAGGCTTCGCCACTTGAGACAAACTCTCATGTGGTCTGTCGGAACTGTTTCACGACAAATCGAATCTGCTCAATGTCTACTCTCTCATAAAATTCCATACACTATTAACATCCTAGATGCCATCAAGAAGATCTCCCAAGTCATTACCTGGTAATCGTATATGGATTTTATTTCGGATCATAAATGACTCACAGCCATTTCTCGGACTTAGGTCCACCATCTCTTCTTCGTAGTTCGTAGGTCTATCATATTCCATTAATATGACCTTCATAACAAGATTGTCGTAACACACAGTGTGGAACACAACCTTGTATGCCTACGCTCTTAGTATGAGCTCAGAACATCATGATCTTGAATCATTAGCTTTTTCAAGCTGTGGGGCCTGACACCGAAAACACTTTCGATTGCGCCACTCTGATGTTTGGAGAAGAAGTTCACCAACTTCGTCTTGCTCTACTTTCTTTCTCACTTATACCCTCGGACAAGAAACTATTTCTTTCGCAAGGTATATCCTGGCAAAGATTTTGCCTATGTCGTGAGACATGTACCCAACTAACTCTTTAGGTAGGGTATACTACAAAGATTAATCCATTTTAGGTTCGATTACATCGAAACACTAAATTGCTGAAACGACAATCCAGGCTCAAAAGTCATGACATCAATCGTATGGTATTGTCTCCATGGATTCTAATGGTTTCCCTATTTGCTAACGTGAGTGTTTACGTTTCTACCATACGACTCTAATGATCACAATAATTCGGTAAGAGATTTATTTACCACACACTATCCGATAGGGTGCAATTACGACGTCCTAACACACCATAACACTATGGTGTTCCATGCGACGTAATTTGTGGAACTCTTCTCACAAGTCTTCCAATGATGTGCCAACATTACAACTCAAATCTTCATTCCTCGATATGCATCGCGGGAATTTGATTTTCTTGTTAAGTTTATTTCCTACTTCATTCTGGACTTGTTTGATTGAATCAAAAATTTCCAGGCCAACATTCCCCGAGTGGATATCCATATATCTATTCGAATGTTCATGAAGTCTATGAAATAAAGACTTCCACTACACGTTAAAGTACTTCGTTGATTCACATACACCCATATGCACGATTCTCAACAAGCTATACTCAAAACGTTCAGTGAAGTTCACGAAATAAAGGTCTCCACTACCCGTCAATTACTTCATTGAACCACATACATCTCTATGTATGACTATCAATAAGTTACATGCCCGCTTTCCGAAAACGGTGTCACAGTTATTTTGCAAGTGTCAAAAGATCAAATCTTAGGACTTGTAGGTCCATCCAGTGTGGAGCTAATGCATAGAACATTGACATGACTAAATGGTAGTGCCACACATATGTGGTGTCTTTATTAAGTTTGTATCCTTTGGCATTAATATTATGAATGTGGGAGCTTCTACCATCTAAATTCAAATCGGCATATGATCATTACTTCATAAATATAGGACACCAATTTGTAACTATCATGTATGAACAAGTGTCTCGCTAGAGGAGACACACTTGTAACGATCATACCAACACCCGATCATAAAGAATTTACCCAAATGGTAGATCTAGAGGGAGAGTGTCTATGGCCATCACAACAACTTGATTGCCATTATCAACACGTAATGTCGCCTCATCCTTTTAAGCTACTCAAGCAGTAAACCTGGTTTTTCGCAAAACATGACTAGTTCAAGACATAGTCACTACTGCGAGCACTTGCTTAGCTAAAACATTCATAACATGTATATCATATATACACCATCATTATTGATGACTTCCGGCGATCGGTTTCATCTTCTTGATACTTCCACCGTAATCAAGAACCATGAAGGTGAACGATTCCCCTTGCATGACATAGTCTATGACAGAGGATTTGCACTTGGCAACGATGTCTGTCATCCAGTGATTGAGCTGAGCGAGGCGTCTCAATGTTCATTAATCATGAACATACGTCATTAAGTATGACCGCCACGTGCTCCCTCAATGTGTGTATTCTCTTCCATCTTGGTTGAGAAGACAATCAGTCAACGTACTGATAAACTTCATCAACCCAACGTTTGGTGTACCCCGAGTTTAGCGACCATATCATATGTTCGCGATCTAAAAACTCGTACCCACCGTTGGTTCTTTATGGCAGAGATCATAGCATACACTGGACTATGATGATATCATCCGCACAAAATCCGATAATCAAAATTATCTTTTGTTAGCGGAATCTCCGGGTTTATCTCCTAACGGGTATTGTAACACAAAGAGCTAACGGTTTAAACAAGGAGTATCCTCAAGCTAAAGTATAAAACTATGAAGTTTGGACCCAACCTTTTAAGTTTCTCAATCGCAGGAATGCGCCTAATTTGAAAAGATGCTATCACAATGGTTAATATCTACAAAGGTTTGCAAAACAGAATCTATTCATTATATTCTGAGTTCTAGTATTTTAGATAATAACTATCCGAACACCCACTCAAACGAACATCCCTCCTGGTCGTTTAAGCGATTACACGACCCCCATCCATTGCACCACCCCTCATCATCAGAGCCGGCGGCACAACTTCAAGAGTAGACAAAAGTCCGCCACACCAATTTTGTGACTCGTGCTCGACCTTTCGGTCTCCCTGTTCCGAGGCCATATTTCTGAATATGCTAGGCTCGCCACCAAAGACCTCCACGCTGACGCTTGTGCAACATGGCTTACACCCACTGTATGTGAACGACGAGATGTCTGACACCCGATCATCACGGCCTGCCTCATAACGTAGAACTTTCTTGGTGGTGCGCGTTGGAGGGAGAACACTAGTGGTATTTTGAAGGGATCATCTTATATATCTACCGCCGTGTAACTAATGTATACTATACACACAATCACACAATATAAGATGCACACAAAACATCAAATGTAATGCAATGTGATATAGTCCATCGCGCCATGGTCTTCTTGGCGCTCGCAGTTTATAAACAATTTAATAAACCTACCTTGACCATATCACATAGCCCCTGCAAAATAAAGTTAGACGCTTCTACTTTATCTTTTGCATATTTTACGTGGCTCGGGGCTTTCGTAAATAGAACCGCTTCATACCTACGAACCTTATGACCACAACAACGATCCAATAATTGCATGTTTAAGCATCCCTTTCGGGCCCTCCATTGAAAATGCAAAGCCAACTAAAGAGAGAGAAACAGGCACCCGCCAGCCACAGATACGGTACAAGCCGTATGTCAGTAGTGGAACCAGTCTCGCGTAAGCGTACGCGTAAAGTCGGTCCGGGCCGCTTCATCAACTCGATGCCGCTGGAATCACAAGTGCACGCTAGAGGGTAGCAAATAACAGGAACGGTGCCCCCGTGTAGAACACGGGTTCTAACAGCGTACAGCTATATCTACGATAGATCGGCTCTGATACCACTGAAGGGGATCGTGTGCAGAAAACAAAAAAAATTCCTACCAACGATATCCTTAAACTAGCCAAGATCTACACTATGCAGATATAAAAGTACGGCGGAGATCGGAATACATACCCTCGTAGACCGAATAGCGGGGATTACGCTCCCGCACAAGCGTTGACGATGAAGACGCCGTAGCCGACCTCTAGGTCGCGGAGAACTTGGCGCGACGAAGACGACGAAGATGACCCCGAGGTCGGGTGGAGGAAGTAGGCCTCCGAGTACCGCTAGCGCAGCACCTCGCAGGGAGTCGCACACATACGGTGGAGACGACGGCCTCCGAAGCTCCAGTCCAGGACGAGCAGCGGAAGACTTGGACCGGAACACCAGCAGCGCGGCAGCGGCTATGGTGGAAGAGATCCCCCTCCTCTACTCGGCGCGGCTCCGTCAAGGGAACCACGAGATCGAGAGAGAAATTGGGAATTAATTGGTGAATTAAAAGGCCAGGGGTGCCCCTTCTTATATAGGCTTCCAGGGGGAGCCAACCTTGCCAGCCAGGCAATGTGGGACTATCCCACATGCCTGGTTCGGCCAAGGCTGATGCGCCGGCCCTAGGTGGGCCCCATTTGGCCCACCTAGGCCGGCCAAGCCTCCCCCACAAAGTTCCCTTGAGGGTTTTCCCCCCCATGGGCCTTCTTTCGACCAGAAGGCCCATTTAGGGAAATCAGCCTAAATAAATTCGAAAATAAATATATAAAATCATATTTGCATATTAATTACACTAATTAATATCAAACATAATGTATATAATTTTACCTAGCTCCGAAAACTCTTTCGTCGCTGCCCGATCTCCATCGGACCCCTCCCGGGACGTTCCCGGTGATCTCTTTCCTTTCCGGTTGTCTTGTCGAAACCCCTTAAGTGTGTTACCCTAGCGGTTCGATATAATATCAGGTATGATCAAGACTCCTCAATGATCAACGACTAACTCGTAGGCCTGGACCCCATGAATTAACCCCTGAGATATAACGAATGACTTTCATCTATCAAACCTGGACGTATAGTCTTAAACCCTTTGTCATGGCGATACTTAGCGTGTCCGAGCATCATTCTCAGATATCTCCATACCTAGCATGATCTCGTTACCGACATTGCTATCTTCTACTCGTCTATGATATTATGTCAGCTGGTGACCTAGTCACATGTTTGCAAACTCATTTGACATAATCTCACCGAGTGGGCCCTAGAGTATCTATCCGGCTATGCGGACTGACAAATCCCGTTGTTGACCCCTCGTCTCAACTACTCCTTTCCGATACCCAAAAGTATCACCGTTATTGTCATACTAAATAAGATACGACGTTTGGTGCGATCAAAGTATCTTCCAGGAATACCAATAAGAGTTGGTCTCACGGTCTTAAGGCGTAACGACTATGTCCTATAAATACTGGGTATGTCCATCACATCGTTACTCCTAACGATATGACTTCCGTTGCCGACCGACGCCATGCCCTATGATCGGAAAACCTCGATCATCAATCGCGCAACAAAACTAGTCTTAGTAGAGGCTACTAGGGACCTGGTTGTTTATCTACCACACCTGTATTAATGTTTCCGCTTAATACAGTTATAGCATGGTGTAAAACATATAATGAACGATTGGGATATTGCCAATAAACTATGTTTATTAAGTGCCTCTAGGGCATATTTCTTTCATGCTTATATGCTAGATATACAACGGTAGCGTCATAAATAGGATGATCCCTAACAAATACCAAAATTGTGTTCTCCCTCGTTGCGCACCACCAAGAAAGTTCTACGTTATGAGGCAGGCCGTGATGATCGGGTGTCACACATCTCGTCGTTCGCATACAGTGGGTGTAAGCCATGTTGCACGCGCAGGGTCTTCGAGGTTTGATTGGCGAGCCTAGCATACTCAGAGGTATG
This sequence comes from Poa annua, assembly GCA_026929855.1. NCBI lineage: Eukaryota > Viridiplantae > Streptophyta > Magnoliopsida > Poales > Poaceae > Poa > Poa annua. The sequence continues at coordinate 121,248,621 of CM049428.1, forward strand.
GCCTCGGAACACGGGAAGATCGAAAGATCGAGCACGAGTCATAGAGTTGTTATGATCGACATTTTATGTCCACCTTTGAAGTTGTGCTGCCGGCCGTGATGATCGGGGGTGGTGTAGTGGATGGGGGTCGTGTCATCGCCATTATTATTTTAGGGATAATAATCTTGGTGTGGTGTGCTTTTAGATAATAAGATTATAAAACTAAAACTCACCTACATATTATAAACTTAACCTTACCTCTTTTGCGATCACATCTGTAAACTACACAACTATACTTCGGAAACTTCCTCAAGAGCCCGGATGCTACATTAGAAGCCGACGGGTCCAACTTCATCAGATGGTACAGTGGTTTTAGAAACATTCTCGAACACAACAACATTCTATATGTTCTCGATGAACCGTTAGGAGGAGGACCAGGAGATTCTGCAAGCGAGGAGGAGGAAGATGATTTCCGTAGGCGTCGAGACATATTCATTGAAGTGGAGATCACCATGACCGTATGCCTGGCACCCGAGTTGAAAGAGATGTTTCGACGCAAGGAGCCAAGCGTCATGATGGATGCGATAAAAACTCACTTCAGAGATGAATTAAAGCGTGAGCAATTCAGGCAGCTTAGAATGTTCCAGACCATTCACATGGAGGAGCATACCTGTCTGAAGACACATTTGAAGAGATTGTATGACATCTACTTCCAGCTGACGATGGTCTTCGATTACTGGATGGCAGATTCTTGTGCCATTCGGACTGTCCTGATATCTCTACCTCCTAGCTATGAGAAGCATGTGCGCAAGTACATTTTGAAAGTCGACGATATGAACTTCTACAAGTTCATACGTGAGTTCCAGTCTCTGAAGGTTGATTCCATCGAAGGAGAGATCTTCGATGCTATAGGTATATATTTGATATATGCAGAATTATGAATTCGCCCTTGGTATATGATGAAGTATTTGATACTTGTTCTGTTTGTGAAACAGGTCCTGATTATCACATATATGTGGCGCAGTTTGATGTGACCTGGCGCTGAAGCTGGTAGTCAAGGAGTCGATGGCCTTTTGGTGTTCACGTCCTCAAGTTATCATAGTTATCATTAATAGTTTTTGATACGATCTTTTGTAATAGTGAGCGAGTGTGTGTGTCTTGATTGTTGCAAGACAAAGTTATTCATGTAATAAGACAAGTTCAGTTGTTTTATGTTATGGAACAAGTCAGTTGTTTTATCTTATGAATAAAGATTCCACATCTCAGTTACATTGATTGTATGATAAGTATTCATAATTGTAGAAATAATAAAATAGCGAGTCCTATGAATAAGAGTTCTATTACTAGAACAAACACCGTCGAGTTTAGTCATAAAAGCAATGAAAGAAGTAATGGGTGTCTTGATCCATTTAAGTATTTCAAGTGCTTAGTTGATTAAGTTTGAAATCAAGTATTGAAGCTGCAATACTGGCGGAAATTAATTGAGTGTCATTTTTAATGACTAATTAAAGGTGTTTACTACTTGATCCGAATTCCTCCATGACTTTGGTGAATAGGAGTATTTGCCCGATAAATTATGGAGTCTGAGATTAATTTGATAATAGATCAAATGGGGTTTTTTCAGAAGAAAGATTAGTGAACATTGTGTTCACAAAATTTGATCAAAGGACAGTATTTTTTGAATTATGTTTTCAACGCAAGGGGCTTGTGGAAATTTGCTTCACAAAATTATAATGTCATATATAGGGATATGTGGGGAATTATAATCATGCTCTATTTTAAATAAAGTGTGGTCTGTCAGAATCAGTCTTAGAATCTCCTAATATGTTCGAAACATTATAGTCGATGTCCACTTTAGAAAATAGATGTTTTTCTCAACAAGAATTCGTAGGATCGACAGTAGTGTCGACATGTATATGATTATGCGATAATTCGTAATATACATGAGTGGTTCTTTGTAGATTGCTCGCATTGGATGAGAGTGTATTCCAAAACCAATTGGAAACAAAGTTCAGTTTGTTGTCTATGTAATTCCGAGAAAAGATGAATTTTCGAATTATGGTTTATGGATTGGAATTAGAAAGTTTGGAATAAAGTGTCAGACCTATGTTGGAAAGTGTTCCAAAGAGTATATGTCTGCTAATGAAAGTTTAGTGATTAAGAGTGAGGGAGACTAGAAAATTGTTTTCTGCTTGCAATCCTCTTCATAAAGATCACAATATTTTCATGAAAGAAACTTCTAAATAAAGTGTTGTTATATTTAATATTGCTGTCGGGTCACAACACTGTATTAAGTATTACAGATCTTGTTGACAGATCAAGGTGCACTTTATGAATACAAAGAAAGTTGAGAAAGTATCGGAACACGAACAAAGGCTCTTCAGCCTGGAAATCCAAGTTACATTTAAAAGGATTAAGAGAGTAATTGTTGCTGCAATTCTTATTAGAGGAATAAGATTGTTGAATCGTCATATAAAGTGTTATATGGAAATGTGACTATAAGAAAGACGCGGTAGCATGTCTTGTTAAGAAATGTGTCTTGGACAAGATCAAATTTGTTGACTACATTTTTATAGACATGCTTGAAGTCTGAGAGATTTGTATTAATGTAATACTGTAGTTTGTATTGTAGATCAATGATTTTGGTTTGACCAAAATGTCGATTTAAGTGGGAGTCATAGTTAGTTCACTCAGGAGAAATATGTGAAGAACATATTTTTGAGTGGGAGCTCAGGAACTCAAATATGTGGATGACACGTTTTTGAGTGGGAGCTCGTGTTATCAAATATGTGGAGACATAATTTGAGTGGGAGTCGAATTCATCTTGTGTAGTTAACACATTGTGAAACTGTACCAATAGAATAGGATGAAGTTGTGAAACTGTTTGAAAGTTAGTGTCTATTTTGAAATAGAACGGGAATTTTAAATAGTTAATCGAGTTGTTTTGGATTATATCTGAGGCGTCAGAATAGAATCAAAAGGATGGTCCTTTGAGATCCAATTGATCATTAAGAGTAATGATGCATGAAAGTAATGGTTGTATGATATGTGGGTCTATTATGTAATAGTAGACATCATACAGAAACCATATTGACTGCTCGATGAAATATAACCGATGTTCTTGGAATAAGAGCAGTTATGAAAGTAAATTTGGAATTTACTGGAAGTAGAAGTGCGTTAGTTAAGGGATTGACATTTGAATGTCAAGTTTTCTACATTGGTGTGAAAGTTTGTAGATATCGCGAGTTTGTAATTGTTACAAGGGGCTCTGTATGGCTGAGTGTGTTTTTCAGGGCAGTTATCTAGTTAGTATAATCAGAGTAAGCGCTGGGAAACAGAAGTCTCACTTAGTTACGGTATTTTCATATATGTTGTTAGACAACATAATTATATCAAGCAAGTTGATGTCAGTGAATCGCAAAAGCATGCACAATCATGGATTGTGCAGTAACACTTTTCCACACGCAAGCATCATCAAATGATTCTTATTTGGTAAGGGATTTTGATAAAGTAAAATGCAGCTGGTTTATTTGTACTCTAGTGCAAGTGGGAGACTGAAGGAGATATGCCCTAGAGGCAAATAAATAAGTAGTATTTATTGCATTATCTCATAAGTTTATAATAGGTTTGTGTATTATGCTATAACAGTATTAATCGGAATTGTTAATACACGTGTGATACATAGACAACCAGGTCCCTAGCAAGCCTCTATATGAGCTAGTCCATTGGGCAACAGTTGATCGAGATTCCCGATCAAGGACAATGACGTCGGTTGACAATGGGGTCATCTTGTTAGTTGAATAAGGTGATGGATATACGCAAAGTATTGCAATAAGATCGTATTACGATGTTTGTCATTTGCAATAGATAAGAATATGATAGCTTATTCCTTAGACCGTGAGACCGTACTTATTAATGCTTCGTAGGGATGCTTTGAGAGCATCAAACGTTGTGTCTTATATAGCATGACAATAACGGTGTCCATCTTGGGTATTCCGAAAGAGCATCAAGACGTAAGGATCAAAAGCGGGATTTGTTCATTCTTGTAATGGAAAGATACTCTGGGCCCACTCGGTGATACTGCATCTATATATAGCTGCGCAGCTTATGACTAGGTCATGGAGATGTAATATCGCAGACGAGTTAATAACCTTCGTCGGTAACGAGATACAACAAAGACATCGGTGTGTCTACGATCATATCTCGGACAAGGTAGTATCGCAGAGACAAAGGGAATGAATATCATATTTATGGTTCAACGACGATATTCGTGGAATGCACAGGGGTCGTCATATATTTCCAGGTATCCCTGACGATCATTGGTGAGCGGAGTGTCTCGACCATGTCTGGAGTGTTCCCGAACCGTAGCGTAACAAACTTAAGGTCTTAGCGACGCTAGGAGATAGGTTCTGGAATTTTATAGGAGTTTGTTGGAGAGAGAGAAATGATCCGGAAAGAGTTCCGGTGGTCCGGAAGGAGTTCCGGGAGGTATGGAATGGTTCCGGGAACGTCCGAAAGTTGTTCGGGTGGTTCCGAAATAGTTTCGGAGTCACGGGATATTGAATTATATATAAATATATTAATTATGAATTAATGGGATTTTTATATTAATTAAATAAAGGAAAAAATGGGCTCCCACCTACATGGGCCCTAAGAGGGCCCAAGAGGGGGAAACCGCACCCCACAAGGAAAGGGATGCTTGGGCCTCCTAGTCCGAGTTGGACTAGGAGTGGGAAAGCCCAAGTGGGGTTCGGCCGAACCCCCCCTCCCCTCTCCTCCTTTAGTCCCACATGGGGGAGCCAAGGGGGTTGGCACACCCCCTTCCCCCTTTATATACCAAGGCATATTAATTGATTTAATTCATAGGAAAATCCAATTAATTCCCGATTTCTCTCTCGATCTCGTGGTTCCCAAGTTGGAGCCGCGCCGAGCTGAGGAAGGGGGTCTCTCTCCACCTAAGCCATACCGCAGAGCGCCGTTGCTCTGCGGGATTCCAGATAAGATCTACTCCTGCGATTTCAGCTGGATCTGAATGACCGGGAGTTGTCGCTAAGCTCCGTATGTTTGTGAGTGCTCGGAGGCAACTCTTTTGAGGAGCTTGGGCGACGTCGTCTCGCCCCCTGCAGCCGCCGCGCCTCCCCCCTCTGCTGCCGGCGCACCAGCCCTGGTGCTGGCGCTCTGCCTTCTTCCGCCCGACGCCCGTCGACGCAGATCATCCTCGACACCCCGGCGTCATCGGCTTCGACATCGCGGCAAGTTCTCCGCGACCTCGAGGTCGGCTACGTACGACTTCATCGTCAACGCTTGTGCGGGAACGTAATCCCCGCTATCGGTCTAATGTAACCCGTTCCGCCACCGTTATCGCATGTACTAGATAGATAGATCCTGGCTAGTTAGGGTTTCGATCGCTAGAAAAATTATTGTTTTCTGCACCGTAACCCCTTCACCGTGGGACCGTTTTAGTGACCTCCGTCTCCTCCGTTTCGGCCCCCTGATACGCGGGAGTCGACTGGCCGAGCTAGGTCGCCTCCCCTTCACCTCCTCAGTGCAGGAATTGGCCGACCGCTTCCGGACATTAGCGTGCCATGCGCACGGCGTCACGGCTCGCGAGCGCACCGAGCTCTTCGTCGGCGGCCTACCCGATCACATCCGCGTCGACATCGAGATGCGCGAACCACAGGACCTGCAGACGGCCATGCACTATGCGCGCGCTTACGAGCAGCGCGCCCTTGCCATGAAGCAGTCCTTCCAGGGCCGCGTGGTGCGCCCTCCGTCCCGCCCAGCCGACCAGCGCCTCGACGCGCCCCGCCCTGCCAGCCGCCACTGGGGGCCCTCCAGCGCCGACGCGCCCCTTCAAACGCCTGACCTCGGGCGAGCAGATCGAGCGGCGCCATAAGGGCCTGTGCTTCAACTGCGACGAGCCATACGCGTCAGGTCACATGTCGCCCGCCTGTTCTACTTGGAGACCGTCGAGGACGGGGAGGTGGAGGCCCTCACCGCGGAGCTCGACGACACGACACTCTCTGAGGCCGGCGTCACGACCTACGGCCCGATCAATGCGACCGCCTTCGTCGCATCCCTTCATGCCATTGCAGGCATCAAGACGACCAAGACGATGCTGCTTCCGGTGACGATCAATGGGGAGCATCTCACCGCGCTCGTAGACACGGGCTCGACGCACAACTTTCTGTAAGGGGACGCCATGCGCCGCCTCGCACTCCAGCCGGCGGGCGCGGAGAAGTCAGCGTCACTGTCGCCAACGGGGACCGCCTTGCTTGCCAGGGCGTGGCACGGCAGGTTCCCGTCCTCATCGGCGATGAGCCCTTCTCCATCGACTGCGTCGGCATCAACCTGGGCTGCTACGACTTCATCCTCGGCGTCGACTTCCTGTGCACACTAGGCCCCATCCTTCAGGACCTCAACGTGTTGTCCCTCATCTTCTGGCGCGAGGGCGGCCGCCGCGTTCAGTGGACGGTCCTAGGCGGTTCCGGCACGCCGACCCCGCAGCTTCAGTTGATGGCTGCCGCACTTGACGAGGCGCATCCTCTCCTGGCCGACCTTCTACAGCAGCACAGCGACATCTTCGACGAGCCCCAGGGCCTCCCTCTCACGCGGCCTTGTGACCACCGCATCCACCTGCTGCCGGAAACAGCACCTGTCGCCATGCGCCCGTACCGGTACCCCCATCTACAGAAGGACGAACTCGAGCGCCAGGTGGCAGTCATGCTCGCACAGGGCATCATCCGGATTTCGACATCACCGTTCTCCGTCCCGGTGCTCCTAGTGCGTAAGGCCGACGGCACATGGCGCTTCTGCATCGACTACCGCGCCCTTAACATCCTGACGTCCAAGGACAAGTTCCCCATCCCCGTCGTGGATGAGCTCTTGGATGAGCTTCACGGCGCGCGCTTCTTCACCAAGCTCGACCTGCGCTCGGGCTATCATCAGGTGCGCAATCACCCGGACGACATCGAGAAGACGGCGTTCCGTACTCATCATGCCCGCTTCAAGTTCCTGGTGATGTCGGTCGGTTCGGCCTCTCCAACGTGTCAGCAACCTTCCAGGCCCTGATGAACGACGTACTCAGCCCATACTTCCGTCGCTTTGTGCTAGTTTTTTTTATGACATTCTTATCTACAGTGCATCATGGGCAGAGCACCTGCAGCACGTGGCCATCATCTTCAACGAGCTTCGAGTGCATTGTCTCCACCTCAAGCGCTCAAAGTGCTCGTTCGACACGACCTCTGTCGCGTACCTAGGGCATGTCATCTCGGCGGAAGGTGTCGCAATGGACGTAGACAAGATCGCCGTTGTCGCCACGTGGTCGACCCCGCAGTCACCGCGGGCTCTCCGCCGCTTCTTGGGCTTCGCCGGCTACTACCGGAAGTACATGCGGGACTTCAGCCTCATCGCCGCACCACTTACGCACCTCCTTCGCCGCGACGCCTTCTCCTGGACCGAGGAGGCGACTACGGTGTTCGAGGCTCTCCAGTGGGCGCTCACGACGGGACCCGTCCTCCAAATGTCGGACGTTGACATGTCGTTTATGGTGGACTGCGACGCCTCTGGCATCGGCTTCGGCGTCGTCCTCCATCAGGGCGAAGGGCCACTGGCCTTCTTCAGCCGCCCCTTCGCCACGCGCCATCACAAGCTCGCGGCATACGAGCGCGAGCTCATCGGGCTGGTCCAGGCGGTGCGCCACTGGCGACCATACCTTTGGGGCTGGTCTTTCCGTGTGCGCACGGACCACTACAGCCTCAAGTACTTGTTGGACAGCGCCTCTCCACCGTTCCGCAGCACCAGTGGATCAGCAAGCTCTTCAGCTTCGACTTCACCGTCGAGTACCGCGCCAGCCGTCTCAACACGGTCGCCAACGCCTTGTCCCGCCGCGACACTGAGAATATCCTGGACAATGTTGCCACGGCGGGCACCGTCATGTGCATCCGCTCCGGACGTCCTTCGCCTTCATCGACGACATCCGCCAGGCGACCTCTACTGTCGCGGACGCACAGGCGATCCACGAGCGCCTTGACGCCGGCGACCTAGGAGGACCCTGGCGCCTGGACGATGGACTGTTGTTAAACGGGCGCCGCATCTTCGTGCCCGACCACAGTGACCTGCGCCACCAGGTTTTGACCCTAGCACACTCGGCCGGACATGAGGGCGTGCAGAAGACTCTCCATCGCCTCCGTGTTGATTTCTACATCCCTGGTGATGGTGCGCTGGTCCGTGAATAGGTGCGCTCCTGCGTGACGTGCCAGCGTAACAAGACGGAGACGCTGCGACCCGCGGGTATGCTACAGCCGCTGGACGTACCCTCTTAGGTGTGGGCTGATATCTCCATGGACTTCATCGAGGGCCTCCCCAAGGTAGGCGGCAAGTCCGTCATCCTCACGGTGGTTGACCGCTTCTCCAAGTACGCGCACTTCATCACCCTCGACCACCCCTATACAGCCACGTCCGTGGAACGGGCTTTCTTCGACGACATTGTCCGCCTCCACGGCTTTCCTTCGTCCATAGTTAGCGACAGTGACCCGGTGTTCACTGGTCACGTCTGGCGGGATCTCTTTCGCCTGGCAGGCGTGAAGCTCCGCATGAGCACGGCGTTCCACCCTCAAACGGACGGACAGTCCGAGGTGGTCAACAAGGTGATCGCCATGTATTTGCGTTGTGTGACAGGTGATCGTCGACGATCTTGGGTGGACTGGTTGGCATGGGCAGAGTACTGCTACAACACCTCCTATCACTCCGCCCTGCATGCCACACCTTTCGAGGTGGTTTACGGGCGACCGCCTCCGACGATTCTTCCTTATGAGCCTGGCACGGCTCAGACCGAGACGGCGGGCGACCTCCTACGCACCCGCGACGAGATCCTAACTGAAGCACGCCAACGTCGTCTCCAAGCACAGCAGCTAGCCAAGAAGTACTATGATGCTCATCATCGCGAGGCGGAGTTCGCGGTGGACGATTGGGTGTGGTTGCGCCTCCTTCACAAGACCACGCAGTCCCTGGACCCGCGTTCCAAGCGCAAATTGGGAACCCGCTACGCCGGTCCCTTTCTTGCGCTGGAGCGTGTAGGCACCCTTGCATACCACCTTGAGCTGCCAGCTGGTTCTCGCCTCCACGACATCTTCCATGTCGGCTTACTGAAGGCCTACCGCGGGGACCCTCCTGCAGCGACACCGGCGCTCCCTCCTACGTCGGATGGTCGTCTTCTACCAGCCCCTACGAAGGTGGCGAAGGTGCTGCAGGCGCAGCAGCGTCGCGACGTGTGGCATGTCCTCGTCCAGTGGGCCAGCCTACCAGAGGCGAAAGCAACTTGGGAGAAGCTCGACGATTTCCGCCTGCAGTTTCCAGAAGTTCAGCTCGAGGACGAGATGTTTGAGAAGGCGGGGAGAGATGTTATGACCGGCGTGGCCCACCGCCGGAAGAGGCCCATTAGGGGCAAACCGACTTAGGGGTTTAGCCCAATGATCTTTATATAAGCAATGTAATCACGTACTTTGAGATCAAGCAATAACAATCTTTGTTGCCGACTCCCCAAGGAGTCGGACTTACAAACCCGAGCCGCCGCGCCTGCTGCACAACCGCGTCTCTCTCTTCCTCGCGGCCACGGCGCCATCACGCCGGCAGCCGCACCTCCAGCCTCGCCGCCTCGCCGCCCTTCCTTCCACCCCTACAATCTACGCCTTAGACCTGGTAGAACCCTAGTCTCTACCACTTATGGTGCCAACAAGCAAGACAGACGACTCCCAAATCGATGCACAAAGGGCTTGCCTCTGCCATGCTACTGATACCCTAGCTGATCTGGAAACACCGCAATAGCTGCGTCTTTGTCATACCCTCTGCCGCTGACCTTGTACCCAAGATCAAAGAAGAAGTTGTGCTTTGGGAAAGAGCAAACATCCTAGGGCTAGGTAACCTCATCCCGACGACCTGGGACGTCCACTGATGTACTTTTAGTTCCCCTGTACACCTAAACAAGGCAACAACTATTGTAAACTGAACTCCCTCACCTTTTCAATGAAATGAAACGCAAAAGCTTTTTGTGTTTTCTCGAAGAAAAAAAGACTAAAAGGAGTAAGCCATATACACTCAGACATGCCTACATACATGTGTATGCATGTGAATGTGGAGAAGCCCTAAAACGCCTTGTACTGTGGAACGGAGGGAGGGGTATAACTGTGATTTATGCGCAGTATTAACTTGAAGAAGAAACTGTCCCTAAAAAAACTTGAAGAAGAAACTGTAATAAAAATATCACGTTAAGAGAACAAAATCATAAATACACAAATAAAATAAATGGGGGAGAATAAAACAATGTCTCATGGAAAAGGTACGATTTTTCAGGAGCCAAGCAATAAGAATAGGTTTACCGGAGCTAAAGGAAAACATGCTAGAAGTATATCAGTTCATCCATAACCAAATTTTTACCAATAATAGGTTGATACAATTGGTTCATAACATATTTCTAAATTTATACATTATGCACAAATCACAACTTCCTCGTTGACCATTTCTGTTTTGGTATGGATACATGAGTTTCTTCATGCAGTTTCCAAAAAATGAGCAATAATTTTACCAAGACAAAATACATAATTCAGTATACTAAGTAAATTTAAAAATATATATGAACTATTGGACCCCAACTCTAACAACAGTTGTTGAAAATCAAGATGGTCATAATACAATTGCACACACAGCTAAACCAACACTTCGAGCTCACACAAGTATCTTACCATTAACCCTGCACCCTTTACGTGATATAGCTAGTAGCACAACTTACTGTTAAAAGATGTTGTAATTCTAAGAATACAACTTTCAGAATTAAATATTTGGATATCCGTTCTCTTAGTGACTCCAAATTTAACAACCTGTACTAAAGCGTCACGTGGACATCACCCACAGCCCATGTTGTGCAGATCATGCCTAGAACGGTTAGTGTGTGCGTGTGCGGCCAAAAGAATGGGCGAATCCGGGTGGCGTCGTGCATTGTTATTGGCGTTTATAGCTAGGACTCAGTATTATGTCATAAAGTATTATGTCATAAAGTTGTAACAACTGAGCTCCTACCTGCTAGTAAGGCCTGGGTATTCGGTTAGACCGAATCGTTCAGTTCGGTTCGGTTCGTCGGGTTATTGATAATTTCGGTTCAGAAATTAATGACCGATCAGTTATTTGAGAAACAGCTAACCGAGGAATCGGTGCACCGATAGATTCGGTTCGGTCCCCGGTTTGACCGCAAGACCCGATCTTGTTTGACCACAGGAGCGACTGAAGATTGATACGAAAGAACATTAGACCCTAGAGGCAGGGACGGAGACAAGGGGGGACGAGCAGGGGCTACGTCCCCCCTATGCTCATGGTTTTGTGTAGATAATTAGCCATGGCAGCTCCTATTTTATGAGGATTTAGCTAGCTTTGTCCCCCTCATACAAATCACAACACTAATCAGTCTATCTTTGCCCCCCTCAAACTGAATTCCTGGTTCCGTCCCTGCCTAGAGGCAAGAACATCTCGTGTGTCCTAATAAACTACTTGGACAGTGAGTTCACCTAAATTAATCCCAAGCGTGATGGTGGAGGAGATAGCTAAACGTGATAGGCAGAGATAAGGTGTTGGCTGCCGGTCGGCCGGGACGCCTCCACTGCCGGCCGGGGATGAGCAGGAGAACAGTACGCTGGGCTGGAGGTGGCATGTCACATTTGCTTCCTGTCCACGAGTTCTCGTCCCGCCTTGGTTTTGGCGGTGACGTCTTTTTTGGAGGTGTCAGTTCTTTCCTTTTGTCGTCATGGCTACTGGAGCCGGACGGGCCTTCAGGGTCAGCATCAGGTGCGGCTTTGCACTTCCCTGACTTGGATTCTAGATCTCCCCCGCGGGCATCCGCCATATGGCCATAGGAGTCAGCGCGAGCTTGCTGTTCTAAGGCCTTGCTCATGAAGTGTCTTGCATTGGTCACCTTTTCCTCCGCTGTGTAAGTCTTGTCGTCTAGAGTGTCAAGCGCGGCAGCAGCGTTAAGGATGGGGGTGCAGAAGACAACATCTCCCCTTCTGTCTGTACGTTGTGGTGTTGTGCGCCAGTCGAACCCTAGATCTTGAGCTGATGTGGTCGCACGAATTGGCGGCTCTTTATCACGGCGGTTTTTTGATGACCTTTTTTCTTCGAAGAGCTTCTTGTTCGGCTTTTCGACATCTTTTCTTGCTCCTTCTCGATCTTCTTCGCAAGGCTCTCAACATGCTCCTCTCTTCTGTGCAGGAAGTCAGAGTGCTTAAGCATATTAAGCCTAAGTTCTTCCACTTCATCGAGTGGGGTATCCTTATTCACCGGAGTGTTCATGATTTTGTCCACTTCCTTGATGACGGAGAGCAAATCCGTGGGTTTGCTGCTGCCGCCTTTTTCGATACCAGCTTTCTTCTTCGCACGCACCTTGTCGGAACCGTCAATGAGTTGGCCGACAACGGTGTTGCCGGCCTCTTCTGCCGGCTTATCTTGTGGCTCAGAAGCGACTGGGGTTGATTCGTGACCGACGACAACCATCATAGCCAACTTATCAGGCATATTTGTATCCGCTGTGTTCTCTGAAGGAACCGAATTATCATTGGAAAAGCGGTTTTTGATTCTCTCTTCGAAGAGACCAGCATCATCATCATAATCAGAATCTACGTTGACTTGAACGGTAGATCTGGATCCAGCATCTGACATCGCATCCTCCTGAAGAGCAGGAAGAATTGACTCAGGATCGTTGTTTTCCGGCTGGGAGTCGGATCCTAGTCCAACAACTCCGACAAACTGGAAGTCAGATCCGGCCGACTCCTGAGAGAAGGCGGATTCAGATCCATCTTGCCGATCGACTGCTTGGTCGAAGGGTTGGTGGGTGGGGTCGTAGAAACGCGGTAGACCGTACGCCTCTGGCGTGTACCCGATGAAGACGTCAATCCCTCCAATCGGCACGATTGCGCACCCGATGAGGTAGTCATCCGTCGGGAGCCAGGACTCATCTGAGTTGACGTAGTTGTGGCCGCCATACCTTGTGACGCGGCCGACGGCGATCTGCTTGCCTACACTGCCAAGTGTTCCCGCCTGGAACGTGACGTCAGAAACCTTAGTCCCCACGGTGGGCACCAACTGTCGGAGTATCGACATAATTGATAGGAGACGGGGGTCCTCTAGCCTACGTATGGATTGTGGGGAAGAAGGCTGGATTCGTCGAGGACGGGATTGAACACGGCGAGTTTACCCAGTTTCGGATCCCGCAGCGGTGGCGAGATCCTACGAGCTGCTATAATTCACTATAAGGCAATAGCCGTGAACAGGTTACAATGTGTATGATGCGTATTGAAAGTGTCCTAAAAGCTTTCTGGTGGACGGCTTATATAGGCGGCCAGACCCCAGGAGGCCAGGATACAAGGTAAGTACTTGTCCGGCAAGTAAACAGAGTACTAGACCTAGCCGGCCTAGTTGCCGCCTTCTGTCTTAGGCATGTGGCTTGATGGGCTTCGGCCTTCCGCCTTCCTTGGACCGTCCGCCTAATTCCTTGTACGTCAGCTATCTGGGCTGCCCGGCAGGTTTCATGAAGGGGATCGTGTGCAGAAAACAAAAAATTTCCTACCAACGATATCCTAAAAGCATGCCAAGATCTATTCTATGCAGATATAGTGGTACGGACGGAGATCGGAATACGTACCCTTGTAGACCGAAAGCGGGGATTACGTTCCCGCACAAACGTTGTCGATGAAGACCGACGAAGCTGACCTCAAGGTCGTGTAGAGGAAGCAGACCTCCGAGTACTGTTGGCCAACACCTCGCAGAGCGTCACACACGTACGGTGGAGACGACGACCTCCGAAGCTCCAGTCCAGGACGAGCAGCGGAAGACTTGGACCGGAACACCAGCAGCGCGACAGCGGGCTATGGTGGAAGATATTCCCTCCTCAGCTCGGCGCGGCTCCGACAAGGGAACCACGAGATCTAGAGAGAAATTGGGAATTAATTGGTGAATTAAAAAGCCAGGGGTGCCCCTTCTTATATAGGCTCCCAGGGGGAGCCAACCTTGCCAGCCAGGCAATGTGGGACTATCCCCACATGCCTTGTGCGGCTAGGATAGGTGCGCCGGCCCCCTGGTGGGCCCCTTGGCCCATCCAGGCCGGCCACCATGGCCCCCACCGAATCCCCTAGGGATTTTCCCCCTCTTGGGCCTTCTTTCGACCAGAAGGCCCATTTAGGGAAATCAGCCTAAATAAATTCGAAAATAAATATATAAAATCATATTTGCATATTAATTACACTAATTAATATCAAACATAATATATATAATTTTTCCTAGCTCCGAAAACTCTTTCGTCGATATCCGATCTCCATCGGACCCCTCCCGGGACGCTCCCGGTGATCTCTTTCCTTTCCGGTTGTCTTGTCGAAGCCCCTTAAGTGTGTTACCCTAGCGGTTCGATATAATAACAGGTATGACCAAGACTCCTCTATGATCAACGACTAACTCGTAGGCCTGGACCCCATGAATTAATCCCTGTGATATAACGAATGACTTTCATCTATCAAACCTGAACGCAAAGCCTCAAACCTTTTGTCATAGCGATACTTAGCATGTCCGATCGTCGTTCCATAGATATCTCCATACCTAATCCCGACCTCGTTACCGACGACGCTATCTTCTACTCGTTCATGATCTCATGTCTCCGTGACCTAGTCACATGCTTGCAAGCTCATTAGACATGATCTCACCGAGTGGGCCCGAGAGTATCTATCCTGCTATGCGGACTGGCAAATCCCGCTCTTGACCCCTCGTCTCAACTACTCCTTTCCGATACCCAAAAGTATCACCGTTATTGTCATACTATATAAGATACGATGTTTGGCGCGATCAAAGTATCTTCCAGGAATAACAATAAGAGTTGATCTCACGGTCAAAGGCGTAATGACTACGTTCTCCAAATCTGGGTATGTCCATCACATCGTTCTCCAACGATATGACTCACATTGCCGACCGGCGTCATGCCCCATGACCGGGAAACCTCGATCATCAATCGCGCAACGAAACTAGTCTTAGTAGAGACTACTAGGGACCTGGTTGTTTATGTATCACACCCGTATTAATGTTTCCGCTTAATACGGTTCTAGCATGACACAAAAACCTATTATGAACAAACGAGATATGATAAAAAAATACACTTTATTAATTGCCTCTAGGGCATATCTCCTTCATTTCAGACTTACCACGCTTGGGTCACACTGGACTAGCCGGATTGATTCATGTCAGAGATACCCCCACTTAGTATATCTCCAACCCCAACAACGACAGCGGTTGTCGGCCTCCCGAGCCTTAAGGAAGGTGACTTGTAATCCTTTATAGCTATTTTTTTAATAAAAAAGGTTCCGTGTGTTATTTTGTTGTAGAGGTTTTGATTTTCAACCTCCTTTCCAACAACAACAAAAATTGTCCACCGCACGATGCATAAAGCTCCAACACCAAGTGACAATAAGTTCTCGTGAACCTATGAATAAGTGTATCAACCCAAAAATCACCTATGAATAAGTGTGACAACCAAAATATCTGGATACTTTCATGCTTTAAGCCAGATAAAATTGGCAGGAATGAGCAGATTGCAGTCTGATAGTGATGGCCCTCTAGGTTACTTGTCACTCCCCTGCTGAACTCTCTCATGCATGCATGCACACTAGCCAGTGTAGAAATCTCTCCATCCAATTTAATCTCGCTAGGTACCTGAAACAGTACACTAGTCTACGAGTAAATTTCATGATGTATCTAACTGTATGATTTTGTATGGTATAATTGTTTTTTCTTCTAATAACTTGGTTAAGTTTTACACTATTTTACTTTTGTATACGCCTTACTTTCAGCAAGAGAGGGAGTATATGTATGATTATGTTACCTACTTGGTTCCTACTTCCTCTTTTTATCAATATAAGACGTTTTACATAGTTTAGAGTGGACCAGATACAAACCAAAGAGAATGCACCTATATGGTAAAAGCATACTAGATACAATGTAAACTGAGTGAATCTGTAGAACAGCTAGAACGTCTTATAAAAGCAAACGGAGGGAGTAATTGTTAACATTGCCATGTATCCTCAAATGTGGCAAAAAAACACCTCAAACATAAATAACTGAAGAGTCGTTATATTAGTTGTGCATATTAGTAGTGCATATTAGTAGTGCTTGAAGAAATATATTATCAAACATTAATAAATCAACATAATTTATCACAACTTTCATAGAATTGCCAAAAATAGCATAAATGTTGTACCTGATATATACATGTGCAAGACCAAACACGAAAGCTAGTGCAACTTAAGGATGAAAAATCCATTAATGTTGCAAAAGGAAGGTTGCTTGAGCAATTTTGTAACATAAGCACACGATAAAAGCTTGGCTACATATTAGTGCTGCCCTCCTTATGCCCGGCTCGCCCCTCTTCCTTGTCTCCGACAGCTCGCTTATGTCGGAACAGTCTAGTCGCCACAACCTCCTTCGCAGACTATCTAGGACCGAACCAGTGCTCCACTCGACGATGTCATGACAAAGGTAATGTCGTCCTCGCCACACATCTATGGCTGCGGTGATGCCACAACATCGCCGCGACGGCCGTGAAGGGGTGGGGAGCATGAGTTCGTCAGACCAGGAAGATTTCAGTCTGCCACCACAAGAATTGAGCGATGGGCGAGAGTTCCTACACCAGCAATGCTAGCCATGCCATTCACAGTTCACTCCACTAGAAGCCAACATGGTACACTCCAAGTAACAATGTACACATGCGTGGACATGAATGCACAATGTACCTAGACTTGAACACATGCGCGCGTACGTGGCACCGCGGCAGCCCTGGCCCTGTGGCACTTTTCAGTGAGTGAGGCGAGTGTAGCGTACCAACCACCTGCTCGGTCGGCCGGCCGGACAGAGAGAACCGTATCAGCTCCGAGCCCCGTATCAGCCATTGGTGGGAGTGGGATCTCCGGTGAGACGTGGTCACTCCGCTGCCCTTCACGCACCCTATCCTCGCCGCGCCACACGTCTACCCAACCCGTGCCGATCTCTCATAAAACCTGCCCGCCAAGCACCCCCACAGCCACAGACGCCCCACGAAGCCATATCACGAGTGTGTGAGTGAGCTTGAGTGAGTGTCTTGCTATGGCAGCACAGTCGATGCTCATGTCCGGCGTCACCGGCAGGAGCCTCCTGCAGGCCACCCGCCCCGCGGCGGCGACGCCCTTTTCCCGGCTTGCACTCTCGTCGTCGTCGGCGCAGCCGTCCTCCTCCTACTACAAGCACATGCCCTCCCTCTCCGTCAGGACCATGGCCCTCTTCGGCGGCAAGTCCAAGACCAAGGTCGCGCCCAAGAAGGTACGTACCTGTATATATGTTTGAAACCAATGCAGCTCTTAACCCAGCTGGTGTGGTAGCTCACGATGATGGAATTAACGCGTTGTTTGCATGCTCAGGTCGTCGCACCCAAGCTCAAGACGGAGGACGGCATCTTCGGCACCTCCGGCGGGATCGGGTTTACCAAGGAGAACGAGCTCTTCGTCGGCCGTGTTGCCATGATTGGCTTTGCCGTGAGTACTTCACACCCGACCATCAGACCATGCATGAACACACGCATGTTAATTTAGCTGCTTTAGTTAGTTACTCTAGAGTCTAGACCGTTTGCCATGTAAAAAATGGAGTTAGACCGTTTGAATTGTGCGAACTACCAAGGGTAAATTAGGGGCTATAGATGGAACAAATACGCCATTTTTATGTGAACAGCCTCTAATATGACTAAATTATAAGATATATAAAAAGAAAGAGGACCATTTGCGTTTGTTTCTCCTGAAATTTATAATGGTACAGTCTAGTGAGAGTCTTCTTTATATCTTTTTTGCAGGAATCTGGATGATTAAATTAGATGATTATTAGGGTAGACTTATAATTATAAATAGTTACCTCCCGGTAGCCTGAGAAATAGCAAAAGCAAAAAACTCTAAGAGTCACATAAAACAAACTAGTTCCAGCGCAAAAAAAACATAAAACTTACTAGCTATATTTTTGTAAATAGTTGCAAATGGTTAATTAATTGATAAGCAATCCTTTTTAATCTTCCATGATGCACTTAGCAATTAGCATAGATATGCGAAGTGCAAATAGTGCACTTATGGAGAAAAAAAAACATTGTCATATGTTTTTTGCCATAATTTTGAAAAAAAAACATTGTTATGGTTGAACGTTGATACAAAAGGCTTACAAATTTTGTTCTAGACTTCAGGGGGAAATATGAGTTCTAAATAACACTGTACGGTAGATTACACAGATAGTGAAATTTGTTTGTGAAAGCAGATCAATGGTGGAAGTATGGAACTCCTGAGCGCTTTTCAGCCTGATACCTTAACTGTTTCTCTGATGATGTCTGCAGGCATCGATACTGGGAGAGGCCATCACCGGCAAGGGCATCCTGTCCCAGCTGAACCTTGAGACCGGCATCCCAATCTACGAGGCGGAGCCCCTCCTCCTCTTCTTCATCCTCTTCACCCTCCTCGGCGCCATCGGCGCCCTCGGTGACCGCGGTAGGTTCGTCGACGAGCAGCCCACCGGCCTCGACAAGGCCGTCATCGCCCCCGGCAAAGGCTTCCGCTCCGCCCTCGGCCTCAGCGAGGGAGGTACGTAACATAGCACACACAAACTTCCATCGATCGATCATGCTCGCGCGCCGCCGACATTTCTGATCGGATCCTACGACGACGATATGCACATTTGCAGGGCCGCTGTTCGGGTTCACCAAGTCCAACGAGCTGTTCGTGGGGCGGCTGGCGCAGCTGGGTATCGCCTTCTCCATCATCGGCGAGATCATCACCGGGAAGGGCGCGCTGGCGCAGCTCAACATCGAGACCGGGGTGCCGATCGCCGAGATCGAGCCGCTCGTCCTCTTCAACGTCGTCTTCTTCTTCATCGCCGCCATCAACCCCGGAACCGGCAAGTTCATCAGCGGCGAGGAAGACGACTAGATCAATATATGTGTGTGTATCAGCACGCGGTTGTTTTTGCCATCCTCTGCTTAATTTGTTGTGTACGTGAGACCTTGAACTGTACGTAGGTGTAAGAAGAAGTTGGTAATTGTCTTATAAAAAAATCAAGAGCTAGCTTTTCTTTTGAAACAAAGAGCTACTGTAGTTAATTTGTGGATCCATGGCTCGTCCATGCAATGTGTTTTACAGTTGCAGTCTTGCGTATTGATCAGCTGAAAGGTTCATTAACACAAGAGGGAGGTTCATTAACAGCTGAAAGGTTATACCTGCACAGGTTGGACTAATCTCAAAGGTCGTGAAGTCACTTGTGTTGCTCAACCCAACAGGTGCGAAAATATGAATGCTGGAATCACGGTGACTTGTGACGGGGACATACTCCTTGCAAGGCAGACGTCTTAAACCACTAATTCATGACTTACTGTCTAAGTAGAAGTTCGTGAACACAAAAGAACTAAAAGCACACTTTTTATCCCATAAATGTTAAGGAAGTTCAAATTTCATCCTATAACTTTTGTTTGCTTCAAAAGAATCTCGAACTTTAATTTTGAAAAAATTGTCTTCCTGTCTGAAGTGAGAAAATATAAATATTGTATCACTTCGTTCTCCCAAAGCTAATCAATTTGTTGCTTCTTCCAATCTGAAGGAAGGAGCATGGCGGCATTTATCGACCATGGGATTTCTCGTGGTGCGACCTAAGAAGCATGATGACTATGATTATCGACATCGGTTCATGCGAGTAGGAAATATGTGAATGTGCTACGAGCCTACGACTTTGGGTGAATTGAGTTGTGGCAATCGAACTCGAGGGTTGGCGAGAAAGGGTGGGTGACAAGACGGATTAACCTTGTGACAATAGAGTTGGATGGCGCAAACGCTCTTATGTGAAAGTTTGGAATTCACTGTCAAGGTCGGGCTTTGGATTTAGGGGACATACCAGATCATTTCATGTCAAGTCTAGTTTACCTTTTTTTCACTTTTGTCCATGTAATGGTTTTCTTCATGTTAGATGGAATCGGTGGCGAAACCAACGGTGAAAGTGGTGGGGTCACAAAGATTATGTAACAGAGATTATCTCGTAAATATCTACAAATTGAAAAGGGCTTCCAAAAAAGACAACTTACATGCAGCTCCGCCACTAGATGGAATATGAACAAGTTTAACGTTGGTTTAAGGCTAACATAAGTTTTAGGGAAAAATGTGAATTTCCTAACGAGTTAAAGGATAAAACTGGATTCTCTTCAACACCAAAATAACAAACTTGAGAACTACGAACCACACCAAACTTGACAAAACTACATTATGCAGGACTAAAACACCACATACTCACCAATGTTAGCGAATGTCCCAAAATATATATACTCCGTCCGTTTCTTGATATATGGTGTATAAGTTTTATAAGGTGTATTACGATTTATGGACAATTTTACCCATAAAAATACGAGTCACGATTTGGATTGAAGGAATTTGACATTTTTTTCTTCAGTTTATAGCTAATAGGGACTCATTTCTTTCGATTTATTTCAGTAGCAAATTAGTTCACCACGTGTAAATACTGAAGTCTTTATATGCGTGTCAAAACCTTAGACACGTAGTAGTATTTGTTTTCCACTTGCGTAATGTAAACGTTACCTCCCACTCCCTGGTCACTGCATATGTCGAGCACATTTGGGCTTCACGTCGGGCTTTCGCTCGGCCACTAAACTATGGGATTCTAGTGGGCTTTATCACATGTTCTGGGCAGAATAACAGACGGACCAGAATTTAGCCCACTTACTTTGTTCATCCTCTTCTGTTATTTTTTCCATTTGAGGTGTGATGATTTCCCCTCAAAAACTCTTTTTAGTTGTGATTTATTCATCGCACAGCACATGCATCCGCCGTTGAACATAATTATAATCCCCTGGATGCTAAAAATAATACGACTAATCCCCTAAGCCTTGGCCACAACAAGGAGAGGCGAAATCGCCTAAGCTTTAGGCCCAAGGTGACGAATTAAAAGAAGTACTGGGATGGAATTTCCCACTTCCCAGTACTCTTAGCTATCTTTGGCCCCGTCCAATGCAAGCTTTTTGCTAGCTTACCAATCTGCCACGGCACGCATGCACGTTAAGACGCCGGGCATACGCTACTAATCCTAAACGGAAAATTCATAAGCATTGCCAGAACATCACTGAGATCATCCCACAGAAAATAATTCATCAGTGAAATATATATATGCCATGAATCATATAGCGCAGATTAAAATAAAATCCCAAACCTAAAAGGTGTACTCACTCTACATAGGCGGCTCTATATCTAGCTAGGAGGGCCCCCCTGAAGAATCGTTTGATGCATAAGCTGGATTAGCTGAAAAGAGACGATGATAAATATTTATATACATATAAGATATGCTATCCTGATCCATAGGTACAACCAGAAAAGGAGCAATCCCAAATCTAAGCCCAAGCTGCGTACGTGCCAGTGAGAGCGGCAGGCTAGCCTAGCACTAAGACATGAGCGGAAGAAAATAATTAATAAGCATGAGTATAGTATTTATATGATTAGCTTAACTGTTCTGAGGTGTTGGCTGGCTTTCGAGGGGCCACATTGACAGCAATCTTAAAATGGTTGTTTTTTATGCTTGTTGTCAGGGCGGTTAAGGAAAACTGGTTGTTTTATGCTTGTGTTAGGCTGGTGTGTACGTACATGTATATACCTTACGTATCATGTACGTGAATGTCTGACGTGGAGTTTAGTTTGGTACGTAGTTCTAGTATATATGTTGCATGCGATCCTGAGCTAGCTTGCATGCTAATGCTGGGTATTGCCGAGGTAGCACTGCTTCGATTGATCGTGAGGTTTAATAAGCTACTCCGACTTGAGGGTTAAGCTAGGGATTTGATGGGCCCTCGATCTAGCTGTCGATTTGTACTACTCTTGTCGTCCGTACGTATACCTACGTGCTACGAAACTATTGTCATATGTATTCTTTACAACCAGATTGCATTGTATATATGCGGCTAGTCAGATGTTAATTCACCCAATCCTGTTCCACGATATTTTTCTTTAGCAAATTAAACTAGCATGCTAGAAAGAAGTACTAATTAACTTGTCGGCAACTCAGGCATGTGTACGTGGTACGTCGAGGGATTAAGAGAGTTTATTTAGCCGTTGTGCCATCATAATCGTACGTATTGTTCATGTTCATGTTCATGTGTGGTGTGAGTTGTATGCTGTGGGGCATGCATCACATGGCCACAGCAACAACACGGCCCTCGTCGCGCTCGCACGCATGAATGGCCGGGCCCCAGAGAGGATATCAGTGCATTAATTTGATTCTCAGAGGCACGTGTACACATAAGCTTCTGGATAAATTTAGCTCATTTGTTTAGGAAAAGTAAACGGAGTTGGAGTACACTTTTGTTACGAGCTATTTTTTTTCACGAGCTAAACTAATTGTGATTTGACAGGGGAAATAAATGTGTGCATGTCCGTTTTTATACCCCTAAAAATTAAAATTAATATATTCCCTCCCTCACAAATAATCGTGTTAGATTAGTCAAAATACAAATGTATATAGGCGACACATCCATATTTACATAAATTAAAGACACTTATTATAAAAGAATGGAGTATTTAATATAATGATAGACGTGTCGAGCACATAAAAATTGATGAGAGCGGGTTTTTTTCCAAAGAAGAATAGTACTTCCGTTTACCGGATTGATGGAAATATTCCTGACTAATTTGGAACAATAGTTTTAAACGACTCACAACAGAGTTTAGCTCAACTGGTTTGGTTTTTTGTAGTGGAACCAGTCCACCCAGGTTCAAATCCCAGACTTGACATGGGTGCTCACGTTTTCTGGATTTTCCAGTATTTAACCGGCGATTTGCTTTCAGTGGTAGGTGACGTGTCCGTGAACAGCGAGTCAACTGTGATAACTTCGTCAATCTCAAGATATGCCGGACCAGTCTCTCGGAGGTGTCATAGGGGTAGAATTTGGGTGTGTGCGGTCATAGGGAGTGTCTGTACGTGTGTGTTTGTGCATCTGTACTATGTTTTTCAAAAAAACACCACGGAGGAAGTACTCGACACAATCACACGAAGCAGTATGTCTGTCCCCAATAGTTAACTTGTGCTGTGACACGAATGATCGTTATTTTGTGGGATCATATTCCTAGTGAAAATGAACCCCAAGGGAAAATCGTGTTCCAGAATCTATTCGCTACTTTGTCCAGGATCACATGTCACGTGCCCTGTATCTGTACGTACGCGCGCCTTGGCCTGGCTCCCGAGACCCACGTAGCCAGCAGGACAAGAGATGGCTGTAACCTGCCACGTCGATCCACCCATGCACCAGCTCGTGTTCCCATGGGCCTGGCGCCACGTGGACGGGTCGGAAGTGCCACGCGGATCTTGTCGGAAGCCCTGCGTCCCGGGCTCTCCTCGTCACGCATTGTCGCTTGCTCCGTCGCACATGGTGTGTGGCCTGTAGCCGGTAGCTTCACCCGTAAGAAAAAAAATACACTTGGGATTTTTTAAAATTCGCTAGCTCACCGGCCGGTCAGCTAGCTGCCGACGTATCCAGGTTCGAAATTCAAACCAGTGGTCTTCCATTTTTCTTATGTACGTCTACCTCGCGCGCCATTAGTAGATACACCGTATCTTGGTGTCACCGTGTCACGATCGACCGTTAACTGCGGCAGCAACTAAACTGCTGTATAGATCAGTTTACAACAGTTGCATAGTATCCAATCGACAGCAGATGTAGTTTACAACATAGACAAAGTCATACAGATCTACGTCAGGGTGGAATGCGAATCTGAATTTACAATAACAGTTTCCTTTCTATTTAGGATATGGTCGTATAATGGGGTGATGTAGGTTACTCTTAGTGTTGGCACGTACAATATTTATATAGTTGAAGAAGAAATTTAAGAAATAGGATTTAGTCTTCCCGTAGTTAAAAGTGAGCTTTTACGAAATAAGAGAACACTGATTTTTTTATTTTACCATATTTCTTCCCTTCACAACATAATTTTGTGGCAATTTTATTTTTGGATAAAGATATGTCATATTGTTCAAACTGAATCGTTCAGTTTTAGGACACAAGATTTCTTTCACAAGATTGAGGCAGGCTTCACAATTTATCCCAACAAATCCCATGAGCCACCAAACCTCTGAGATCGACAACAAACGTCTAGGGCACTCCAAGTAACCAAGGGGAACAAGCTCTAGAGTACTCCAAGTACCTAAAAGAAATGAGCTTCTCAATTTCAATTTCCACGTATCACCATGAAGAACTAAAACTAATGCAATGGCAAGACCAAAAGAAGTGATCAATCCTTCATTCCCATAACCCATCAAAATAATTAATGCTATCAGTAAGAACAGAGGAAGAACACGGAATAATTGAATAAATAAAACTCCAGGATCTAGATTCAGAAGTTTCTCTCACTTACTGGGAAGGATGGTTTTGGGGAATAGTAGATCTAAATCTCATCTCTATTTTCTCTCAAGAAGGAGCAAAAATCATTAGAGGGAATATGAGAGATAGATAAGGTTTAGAGGGTCAATAATGAAGGTCAAAACCGTGTTGAAGACTTAAAAACCATTGGGCAAGAAGGCCCCCTTTTATAGGTCTCCCAAAATCCAACTGTTATGCCCAAAAACTCGTAAAGGGGTGGTACTACCGGACTTTTCCTGGTACTACGGACAAGGCAGCAGTACCGGGCTACTTCCGAGCTACTACCGCAAAAACAACATCAAAACAGGAGCGAAACCGACTTATCCCGACAGTAGGTCGTTAGTACGGTTGGTGCCACCGCCCTCTATGAAATTGCAGAAACTCTGTTCACATTAGAACTCCGTTTTTTTATGTTATTGGGCTGGTTGGAATCCCCACAAGGAGCTCAACAATATCATTCATAGAAACTTTATAGTTCAACAAAGAAGGATAAAACCAAACGCAGAAGATAAAACCTCTCCATGAAAGATGAATCGACAAAAACTTCATAACAAAAAAATGCAACGAGTTTCTACACGAAATCCGGTTTTGGTGAATTTGAACTTATGATGAAGATCACGACAAGCATCAAAACCCCATATGGAGATCATACCTTTGTCTTCAGCAATTCACTTGAGCAAGATGATGATGAGCTTGATCTCCCCAAGTGGGTTGATTACGCTTCGTTCGGTGAGGCTCTCATAGACACATCTTTACTTGAC
Organism: Poa annua; assembly: GCA_026929855.1. Taxonomy (NCBI): domain Eukaryota; kingdom Viridiplantae; phylum Streptophyta; class Magnoliopsida; order Poales; family Poaceae; genus Poa; species Poa annua. The sequence continues at coordinate 121,273,842 of CM049428.1, forward strand.
CATTATCTCTAAATGGATCACAAGCTTCAATCGAAGGGTATCTCAAGATGCTCATTTTGTATTTGCAATCATCTTACTCCATGTTCCTTTCCATACCAAGAGACACTATGGTCTTAGTCATTTCATTTTAGATTTCTGTGTTGATCAGTATGGACAATTACTTACCATATCAAGAGATACCATGATCTTTTAGCTTTTTTTTATGTTGATCATTAGCTCTTCTCTCTTTATGAAGATGATATTTTGAAGGCAAACATTAATGTTCCTCAGGATCTTTTTGTTTTGTTTGCAGGGACACAATCGTATTCTTGAAGACACACTTGTATGCCCCAAGTGGCAAACAACTAGCTCGTCTTCCATGCACTGCAGGGTCAGAGATGTCGTGCTTGCAGATCTGTTTGCTGCACTAAGCACGACCGGTACTAAATGCTGATCTGTTCATGCGTTCATGCAAAACAGGGTGCTAGCTCACCACTCACATGCCATTGTTCTTACGCTTCATAAGAAGAAGAAAGACTATGTTGGCTTGATCTGATATGCTCTGATCTGTGCCTTGTTTGCCTGCTCTGTTTTCTGCAAGGTTGCATAGGATAAGAAAATTAGGGGTGGGTCCGAGTTCCCAGCTCGGTCCGTGCTAGTATCTCGTATCCTCGCACCAGCAAAACCAAATCTTTGTCCTGTTAACAATAATGCTACAAGTTGAGACCCAAGCAGTGCTTTAGCTAGCTGAGAGAATAATCCCCATCTTGATTCGTTCACAAATTGTGCCGTTGTGCAGTCTCATCTCATCAGAGAAAAATCAAGCGAAGAAAATCCAACTCCGATATCTTTTGGGCGACAAGGAGAAATCACCATGGCATGCGCGGTAATCGAGTTGTGCAGTCTAGCTCTAACCGTCCATAACTGCCCGTCCATTTCCCCGTATGGTCTGCGAGCATTTGTCAATCGTCCACGGCCGGGGGAGTCGCGATCGGTCAGGGTTACAACCGGCCAAACGCGCGACGTCTGTTGTTCACGTACTTAATTACTACCCTACCGACGAGACATCGCATCGCTGCTGTGAAGTGTCAGCCCGTTGAACGCACAGGGTTTCGGTTGTGTGATTGTGTCGGCCTGCTGGTTCAGTGCACAGGTCGTGTCTTGCTTTACGGAGAAAATCACCCTACGTACTGTTGATTTATACTCGCCATGCCACATTGTGTTCGACACGTGACTAACATGTTACCTTCTGCATTAATACGTTAGCAAAGAATACGAGAGCTATGATGTGTAATTCGATCAACTCAATCGATTTTTTAAATATACTGTCTTCGTTCTTCGTTCAACAATATAAGATGTTTTGGGTGTAATATACATTGTTTATATCCAGAATAAAATAAGTTTTATGAATATTAAATTAAAATATATCTAGATATATGTGAGCTATCGTTCTGGCTTCCTCTTGTTTGATTTGTTGAACTACTTAAGTTGGTGGTAAAATTGTTGTGTGTGGTACTGTTTGTCGCAATGGCAAAGCTGGCATGTAAGTTGGGTTCACTTGAACTCAATGAGTTTTAGCTAATCTAGGCTAAACTACTCTATGCATCATTTTTTTCTTAGTTACACTACACAGTTACACAAGGATGAACCCAATGATTTATGTTGCTACCTTCGCCACTGGTTTGTCGTGCCATTTTTTGAAGCATCTCAATTACAAATTATTAGTTACACTACCATGTCAGTTATAGCAGAACAATCTCATGTGTTACTCGGGAAATTTTAGATCTCAAGTGAACTTAAAACATTGTCGGTGCGATTTAAAATTCATACAAAAATACTTCACGGAAAATTTAGGAGCACTTCTCTTTATAAACTTTTCAGCAAAATCAAAAATCTGAACTGATAAAACAAATTAGACAACCCATGTACGCACTTCCACGGATTTAAGCAGGCCATGAGACTCAAGCAATATATCTGGACAAAGCAGGGCGTGAAAAAAACTATTGCTAATTGCTGTTAACGTGTGGCCTGTTCGTGCCGGACGTACACGTTCACATGGAGCGCAATGAGGAGCGACTGTGTCATGATTTGTACGGCGCCATGTCTTTCGGCCGGGGAACGAAACGATATTGAAAGCGAAAGGCTGTAAGTATGTACACGTACGAGTAATCCTTTTTCGTTTACTTTGTTCCTCCTTTCAATAACATATAACATATAAACTGTGGAGTAACAGGGCACATACTCTCTCTATTTCATAATATACTCCCTCCGTTTCTTAATATAAGGTGTATTAGTTTTTTGAAAAAAATCTAGAATATATGGTGTATTTGCTATTTATGAATAATTTGACCCATAAAAAATAAAACCTAGTCTCAAAAAAGTGATTTGACTGATTGTATTCATTTTATATCAATTAAGAACTTATCTCTCGCTATTCTTTTTAAAAAAAAATAGTACACTATGTACAAAATAGTTTGTCTTAATATTCGTGCAGAAAACTTTTACACCCTACATTCAAAAACGGAGGGAGTACGATATTTTAGCTGTAACACATGTTATTTATATTCACATTAAAATGAATTCACATATACATTAAGAAAGGTGTATACATGAATATATAAAACTGCTAAACATTTTATATTGTGTAACGGAGGGAGTATAACTTAATGCTAAATGCATTTTTATGCAAAGCACCGGTGGTTGAGCTAATTGCATTTGGTGTCTTTGTACTTCAGCGAGGAATAGGGTTAGTGGATTGAGGATTCTAAGTTAAAACTAGAACTAAACATGCCTTACACACAAAAAAAGTCGAGAACTAAATTTATTTTGTTTAGTTGTACTTGTTCCATTCAAAAGTATATGGGTATAGATTTCATCCTAAATCAATGTTACATATTTTTTACCTAGTTTATATCAATATGTAAATAAGAGATTAACATATATAGATAGATTCAACTTGAAATGTGTTTACATAACGTATTTATTTTATACTACACATGTACGTTAAACTTATAATATTTTCTACTTCAAACAAAATTCATATGCCCTTGTCCAGGGAGTTTCCACATTTTACTTTACATTGTATGCATCTTTTTATGTACATAATGTAGAAACAAAGCAGGAGTTTATCCGTTCTATTCTTGGTGTAAAACACTTTTATATGAAAAAGCTCGAACCTTCCTAGGGTTTCAAGCTAAATTGTTGGACAGATAAAAATTTATGTGTCGGTCTAGTATGGAGTTTCTAGTGAACACGCCAACTAACACCAGTTTGTAAACACCAACTAAGAAATGGTAGACCATTGGTTTTACATGGGTTCAAACAACTTGAATGTGACACTATGAATAATGGATCTAGGTGCCCCCGTATGTGACCTTAACGTTAGGGTTTAGTGCGCCAACACCGACCATGCCATCGACGTGAGATTGCACTTGTTTCTAGCTTAGTTTCCTCCTGGGCTATGTTGGTTATTAATCCCCTCGAAATGATCTTACTATCTAGTTGCTTTGTTTATCTCTTCAAAGCAACCTAGACTAGAGTTATCCGCTGCTAGTTAGGGTTTGGCTAGAAACATTCGATGGCGGTAAAACTTATCGAAGAGTTGCCCAACGGCGAGGATGGGGAAACCGACGACATGTCCACGCATCTTGAGTTAAGAGAAGACAAACATGTTGATGTCGCAGTTGGCGAAGAGGAGATTATAGAATCTATCTATAAAAGGCGGAAAGTTCATATCACAAGATCGTCTACCGTGGGTTCGATGCGAAAACCATTCTATCCGTTTACATTCGTATTTGTCGCTCCCTCTCGATACCATATCTCATGGTAAACCGTTTTAGCTAGCCAAAAATTTGAGATAGATAGGGGAGTTTATTTTTTAGATTTGGCTGCAGCCAAAATAGAGAAAGTTTTTCGTGTAAAATAAAGAAAGTTGTAAAGAGGCTGTGACCTGATGAGGAAAACATTCATTGATACCTAGTGGGGGTGGATCATTCGATTGATTGAAACAGGCGGTATATGGATACGAAATGGATATTTTCCCTTCTCCAGAGTAATATATTTCCTCAGCAAAAACCAATTTAGGACACATCGAATCCAGCGGCGAATCGAGTCCAGCCAGCCAGCCAGCTGGGCCCGCCTCGCCACGCTGCGTGACACGGACAGCCGGCGGCGTGGGCCCCACCGCCATTCCATTCCACCTTTCCTTCCCCTTCCCCCAGGCTGGTATATAATCCCCGCCCGCGGCACACGCCCACGCACCGCCCCCACACACGCGCCCGCCACCACCACCATCGACGCGACGCACGGCACCCAACCTGACCTACCCAGCACCCACCGACGAGCCCCCCCACCACCGCGCCTCCTCCCGCCCGTCCGCCACCGGAGACTACTTGCCCGCGGACCTCCCGCCTCCGCCTCCGCGGGCTCCGTCCGTCCGTCCGTCCTGGGGCCCACGGAGACCGCACGCGCGCCGGAGGCCGGCGGCGGCGGAGCGACAGCCGGAGGGATGGACAAGTACGAGACGGTGCGGGACATCGGGTCGGGCAACTTCGGGGTGGCGCGCCTCATGCGCCACCGCGACACCCGCGAGCTCGTCGCCGTCAAGTGCATCGACCGCGGCCACCGGGTTCGTCCGTCCGCCTCTCTTCCTCCCGTCGCCTTTCTCTGCTTTTTTATAAAAAATAATTATGAAGAGATAAAAACTTTGGAAAATTGAATCGGGTGCCGTTTTTTTTTTCGGGGATCTGCGCAGATTGACGAGAATGTGTACAGGGAGATCATCAACCACCGCTCGCTGCGCCACCCCAACATCATCCGCTTCAAGGAGGTTAGTACCTTCGTCGGCCGCACGGCACGGGACCGTCCATACGATTCTGTTTTTATTTTTATTTATTACATTTTCTGGTTGCGTTTTCATCGCGAATTGCTTACGGCGCAGGCAGAAATGGTAGTAGGGGTGAATTGTTTTTTGTTAATAAAATGAAATTCTCTTAACTGCATGTACCTAGGAATCTTTTGATTGCTACCTAATTTTTGATACTCCTCCCTTTCCCTTTGTTCCCCTTTCCTTAATTCCCCTTCCTATCTGTGTGATTTGGGCATGGATTCTGATTGATTCTCCGTGGCAAGTAGTAGTATTCACTGAATGATGAAGGGTACATAGAGGCATAATATCTTTCTGTTTGCACTGGAATGGCATTAATTTACTCCCTGGAATCTGATTGCACTGGAGTAGCTTTACTACTAGTTCCCTGTTAAAGCGCCCGCACGCACACATGCACATGAATTTAACTGTTCTAGTGGGAAATAAATTATGCAGGTGGTACTGACGCCAACAAATCTTATGATTGTCATGGAGTTCGCCGCAGGCGGGGAGCTGTTTGAGCGCATCTGTGATCGTGGGCGGTTCAGTGAGGATGAGGTCTCGTCATTTATTCTTCTGTTTTCTAATTTTGTTTTATAGCTTTGGGTGGGAGGGCAATGCTTGATGGGTTGTTTTGCTTCATGCAGGCCAGGTATTTCTTTCAGCAGCTGATATGTGGTGTGAGCTACTGCCATCACATGGTATGAAACACACTAGCAGGATTATTCTTATGTTAATCTACATACAAAATAGCAATCTGCTTTCCTGAAGCACAAATGACTATTGTGCCCAGTGTTTTTTAAGAAAGGAATTGCTTGCTTTAGAGTAAACCTTCTGTTCTTTTATGAATGTGCAAAGCTTTGGTGTGCTGTATGTATGTCTAATAACTTAATTCTTGGGATAATATTGTCATATACCAGCAAATATGCCATAGAGATTTGAAGCTGGAGAATGTTCTCTTGGATGGCAGTGCAGCTCCACGGCTCAAAATATGTGATTTTGGTTACTCCAAGGTTGTCGCTGAACGCACACATTGAACCTTCAACTTATCGCCATCTGTAAATTCTCACGTTTTTTTTTTGCCATTTCTGGATCAGTCGTCAGTATTGCATTCAAGGCCCAAATCGGCAGTCGGGACGCCAGCATATATTGCACCGGAGGTGCTATCTCGCCACGAATATGATGGAAAGGTGAGTTTGCAACCAAAAAAATCTGTTATGGCATTTATTGCATCCTGTGTCCATTAGCACTTAGCAAGACAATCTGTTAGGTCACTAGAACGAACCTCTTTTCTTGTAATTGTATCTGCAGATTCCCAGTCATGATCTTGCTTCCATATGCGGAATATAGTATGCAAGTTTAACTCACCATATCGCTGAAAGCTGGGAACATTTGAGCATATTATTATCGATTCACCAAGCCTTTCCAGGTAGATAAAATAGTCGCTGCCTTGACACTAGTTAAACCTCTCAACCACCTAGTGGATGCACTTGTGTACATGATTGTGACGTTACACATACTTGGCATCTCAATTGAATCAAAAGTTTGCTTGAATGACCGGGCACTCCAAGGCTAAAGGAGTCCCTTCCAAAAGCTTACATAAGCAGGGAAAGGACCTTAGGAAGTACTTCATCTTTAGTTTTATTCATTAAATTGTATGGATAATTTGTTAATTTAATTTTAAAAATACCACAAACATTGGACCAACAGATGATCTGAAATTCTCTTGATGAATGAATCTGTTGATGAAGAGTCATTGTCAGCATGAGGTGCCAGAACATCTTCTGTTTGGTTTGTTGAGGTAAGATGTACAACACAGGATGTTGACATTGGAAAAGTGGAGTGGACTATTTAGTGAACGCAGACCATGACCATCTATCCACAAAATAGGTTCTTATCCTACAGATTCTCGATGTTCCTACGTTTTTTTCACATGCGTTTGTTGTATGCATTTTTTTTTTACGGGAGGGCATCCAAGTCCTTTAGCTTTTCATTGGAGTGAGCAGCCCATGCTTTTGCATTCCTAAGCAAACGTCATAAATTGAGCCTTTTGACGTTGAGGCTTCCCGCTTCCCCATAGGAATTTCTCCGTCAGAAGGCACCCTCATATTCCATTGCCCTTGGTAGCAGCGTTGTTGCAGTGAAACTTTGGGACTTGCCATGAGACGAACATGTGTTTTTCCAATATTTCATTTCAAACTGATGCATGGTCTACCCATTGTTTCTGATGACTGATGGATTTAACATTTTTTGTGTGATGGGAGGATATCCGAGTCATTTAGCTTTCATAGGAGCAAGCGTTCCATGCTTGAATATTCCTGAGCAAACATCACACATTAAGCATTTTGATGTTGAGGTTTCTGTTGTAAATTCCTCCATCAGGATGCAGTCAATGCAAGGAACCTGCATTTCTAACTGTCTGATGCAACAGCAGAACAGGACTGCACTAGATGGAAGTGATTCTATCGATCAAGTATAAGCTCCATTATATGATGCTTTGTCTTGGAACTCTAGAGTCAACACAGTCTTCTCTAGGGGTGGAAATAAAACTCGAAACTCATGAGCTGTATGAGTACTCGAAAACTCTGTTCAACTCGACTCAAACTCGGATACTTATGAGTTGAGCCAAGCTGACGTTTCTAGCTCATTAAGAAAACGAGCTTAATGAGCTGAGTCATGAGTACTCGTTAAACTCGTGTAGCTCGTAATATGCCTAGCATCATTACTTTGTGAGCTAGTCCATTCATATTTCGTTCATCAACAATTGACACGAAGTTCTGATCTCTAATGCCCACAATACCTAGCCCATAGCTACGTGGGAGCATAGGCGCTAGAGGCATGTAGGCCATATCGAGCAGTTATGTTCTATCATGTTGTTGATTTTTTAAGCTATGGACAACGATTTGTTAAGAAATGATTTAATATTTAAGTTCATGTCATAATATGGACTACACACGCTATACATGCTTATGTTGTTAATGTTTATTACTGAGCTTAATGAGTTTACTGAGCCAGCTCGAATTTTTATTGAGTCGAGCCAAGTTGGGGTCTGGTGCTCGTTTAGTTGGCTCGTTAACTAACGAGTTGAGTCGAGCTGGCTCGATATCCACCCATAGTTTTCTGTATGATTACTTAATCTGTTGCATCCATATAATATCAAAACCACATGGTACTAGTATAACTGACAGTAATCATGTCAACCATATTGTCAGATAACAGATTTAGCCCTGAACTGTTGTGCTTGGTCCTAATGGTTATTAGTTAATATCTTGTGATATGAGATTATTATTTAGCCATACTCATTAGCAGATATGGATCTTGTTACTGCAGCTTGCAGATGTATGGTCCTGCGGGGTAACTCTTTACGTCATGCTTGTGGGAGCCTACCCATTTGAAGACCCCGATGACCCCAAGAATATACGCAAGACCATTCAGGTGTCAAATTAGACTTAGGTGTTCATAGGTGTCTCCTATTTATGCCTCTCATCACAGTCACTCTTGATCTGCAGAAAATAATGTCCGTGCAGTATGCTATACCAGATCACGTCCACGTATCCACGGAATGCAAACAGCTTATGGCCCGTATCTTTAATCCTGTTCCATCGAGGGTAATGACCTCAGTCCGTGTCCTTCACCTATTTCATTTTGTAAGTCAATTACGTTCAGTATCAGGTGACATGGTATTGACGTGGTAATTTGAATGTTGTCCAGAGAATCACAATGAGGGAGATAAAGAGCCATCCATGGTTCTTGAAAAACCTGCCAAGGGAGCTCACGGAGACGGCACAAGCTATGTATTTCAGGAGGGACAACACCGTTCCATCTTTTTCGGAGCAAACTTCAGAAGAAATCATGAAGATTGTCCAAGAGGCAAGGACCATGCCAAAATCATCCAGACCAAGCTATGGCTGGGGTGACGAGTGTTCAGACGACGAGGAAGACAAACCAGAGGAAGACAGAGCAGAAGAAAAGGAGGAAGAAGAGGAGGATGAATATGATAAGCGGGTGAAAGAAGTCCATGCAAGCGGGGAGCTCCGTATGAGCTCGCTACGCATATGAAAAACAAATATGCGGAGTAAGTTACTTGTAGATAATCGGCTTATTGTGAACTGCAGCACTTGGTGTGGTATATGCAATTTTTGCTGGAAGTTTGCTCCTGTTTGGATTTCCTTGCTGTAACATAATCTACTTTGATGCGGGAACTTCAGTTCAGTGGTCTGATATTTGGTTATTGACAGAAGTTTTGTACATATAAAGCGTATGCTGTTCATGTTTAAAACTTGGAATGTATTATACTGTGTCACTGTGACTGCTGCTGACACCACCTTGCTAGAGAGTAGTTGAACAAAATCACAAACTGACTAGTAACATAGAGAGGAACCTAATAATCTGATATATCTTCTTTCATTGACTACATTTTAGTACAGATGATAAATGACGAGAACCTGATGTCTCGAGAAATTGGAATTCATAAAGTTCATAGGCCCCGAGTCCAGATAAATTAAAATAACACACTTGAACGGTTATGCCTTATAGCATAAGACCTAATCAGGGCAAATATATAGATTAATTAAACTGCAACGACTCTTCTTTTATTCTTGGGCATAAGAGCCAGTTCCTTGCCAACTTGTCATCACCGATGGTACCTCAACTTGTCATCACCGATGGTACCCCAACTCTTCCATGGAGCGGTCGCAGAAGTGGTTTGTTTTGGCCCCCGTTCCATTCGGAAATGCGTTAAGCTTATCAACCCTCTTGGCGCAGTCCTTGAATAGGCCGTCGCCGCGCCTGCTCCTCTTCGTCCTTATATGTGCGACCATACTCGGCCATCCACTCCTGAAATCTCATCTTCATGTCTTCCTCCTTGTATGTGCGATGATACCCAGCCATCCACTCATAGAACATCCTATTCATTATCTTCCTCCGCCCAGGCCTCCTCAACAACAAGATTGCGACCTGAGATTACAGGTGAGAATGCTCACGGTGAGGAACAAATAACAAAACAAGAAGTGCATTAACAGTACTGAAACAATGAAGCATTATGAAATAGTTCTTTAGATGATACCATATTACTAATAGATGTGGCATTTTGCACAAAAAAAAATCAAATGTATTGTTGTTTCGAAATTAGAGAGAATCCATTCCAAGTGACACACAAAGATTATAATTTAAAATGGAATTGACGTAAATGAAATTCTAATTCTGTTGACTTAATCCCATCAAATGAACTGAACTCCATTCACTGAAGCCAAACAGGGTATTACTCATCAAACATATTACTCCGAAAACCGACTAGAAAATTAGCTTTTTTTATGTCTATACTCTTAAACGCTTTTATATGGCCAGACTCGCCATCTTATAAACAATAGCGTTGAGACTTACTATTGCAGTATTTGCTTTAAAATTTCAGTGATAGTAGATTAATATTGCCCTAGAGAAACAAAATAGTAAATCAAATGCGACCATGTCTGAATTTCGATTATATTCCAATCTAGATACATCTTACAGGTATGCTTATGTTTGATATTGAATTAAATTTGTCAATCTGCAGGGCCATAAAAACGGAGGCATGTGTGCAGATAATATTCTAGCACAGTACAGTAAATGGCCAGAACCAACACCATAGCTTCTACTACAACTATAACAACATTGCCGGTACTGCGTTTTTTCCCTCATTGCCTTTTTCCCACGCCCTATTTGTTCTCTTGCAAGTTGCAGCAAGATTTCGGTATATCGGCTGCGCTACTGTAAACAAAACCTCCTCTCCCGTCCCCGTGCTGCTCCCCAGGCGGCACCGGGGCGAACCTTGCCGCGCGCCCTCCCAGCTCCCTCCTCCCTGGCCTCCTCGCCGCCGCTGCCGCCGGCGCCTGCCGCGGTGGCGGCGGGCCCTGCCTACAGACAAAGGCTGTGGGGGGGAGTTCCTGCTGCTCGTCGCGCCGTCGGCCGGCCACCTCTGCTGGGGGGCGGAGGCCATGCCGTCGGCGATTGGAGGCCGGGGCGGCGGCCCCGGAGATGGTGGTCGCGCGGCTGTCGACGGCGCTGCGTAGGGTGGGCGCCTCCGGCGGAGCTGGCGGGGATTCGGCCGAGGCGGACATCAGGCGTCGCGGGGCGTCGATGTCGCTCGTGCTCCCGCTCTGGATGGCGCAGGGATGGATGGGCGAGCTCCAGCGCTGGGGCGGCGCCCCGATCTGAAGTGGTTGCGGGCCGGCTTGATCTGTGCTGACCGAGCCCAAGCGGGTGTCGCCATGGAGACCATGCGGGCGAGCTGCTGCGACCGGCTAGCTCCAAGACGATGGCGACTGCCGTCCAGCCGCAAGCGTGGCCGACGACATCGTGTGGAGCTGGGGAGGGCCGTGCAGCACCGGCGGCGGTCAGTTCCGGGCCGGATCTGGGTCTGGGCGGACCCGAGGTGGCTGAGTTTGGTGGTCGACAGCAAGCCTGTGCAGCTGGTAACGCTCATGTTGTCCGAGTTTCCGATGGCGGAGATGCAGACTCCAAGTGAAAACTTAGCACTCGCCGGCGGCGGTGCCGATGACGGCGGTACCTCGGTGCCGTACTCCTTCTTGAAGGCGTCATTGTCGAGTTGCATCTCTGCCTCCGCAAGTTTCTGATGAATCCGGGTGAAAATCTGAGCTCCTTCGGAGCGGGCGGCGAAGACACCTACGTCATACCTTCTTCAAGGTACCTTCCTGGAGGCGCCGCCTTGGAATCCTTGAAACCCGTGGCACGGGAGGTTTGCGACAGCTACACTCGTTCTGCTGTCAAGGGTGGTGGAAGCCGGGGTGGTGACTCCGGACGGTGGATGGATGCCGAGGCGGCGGCCTCGGATGGCTTTGACGTGATGGTTGCATGGGGTTCGGCCATGGCGTAGCAAGGCATAGGTGGCTCTCTCGTGCTACAAGGGTAGCGAGTTCGTCGGCCTGGCCCTACCGACACGCTGGTCGGTCGGGTTGGCAAGTCGGGGCGGCGGCCCCGGATCTTTTGGCGCGGCGTTCGTGGTCTACAAGTGGTTCTCTTGTGTAGCATGGGCTACAAGGCGTCTACTCTGTGCGGCGTTGCGGCTCGCGACCGAGCGGGGAAAGTCGGAGCGGCGGCTCCGGACATGGTGGCGTGTGTTTGGTTAAGTTGTGGCCTGGTGTCGTGTGGATGGCGTGGGTACAACATTTGTGCGGTTTTTTGACACATTTTTTCTCATAAACTGGTCCCCTGTTTGGTTTTTGGGTCCGGTTTTCCTTATAAACTGGACCGGTCATCTCGACCATCTTCTTCTATCGCTATCAATATATCAGCTCTCCTGCAGTTATTTCAAAAAAAAAAGATTTCGGTATATCCGTATATGGCTTGCTGGCCGTGCCTGCATGCATGTCTTTAGGGACTAGAGGGAATTTGTTTTTTCAGTTCTGTCTCAACGATTCATGTAAGAATGCAACCAAACCGATCGGTACTCAATACTTGCAAACCAACTAATTTTAAAGACTACTGAGCTTCAGGTACAGAGCCAGTGAGCTAACCATCATGAATGTAGAAAGAAACAATTTCTGGCGTTCCATCTGGATTATGGTAACAAAACTTGTGCATTCCAACCCTTGGAGCTTTAAGCTCAAACTTCTCACCAGATTGTCCATTCAAAGTATATACAGTGATACCACCTGGTGAAGTTACCTATATTCACAAACAACATTATCGAACTTAGCAAAGTTGGTTAATGCATAAATTTATAACTGAAGCATACTAAACAATTCAGTCCTAACCACACCCTATAATGCAATTCTTCGTAAGCAAACACAAAATGTCAAACAATATCAGATAACCTTCTAGTATGGATATTAGAAAACTATATGAAAAGAGGGGAACAGGTAAGTTCTGAACTAAATTCTAATTAATAATTATTAAGAAAGAAATACTAAAAATTGAGGCGGGAGAACAAAAATAGCACATGCAGAAAGTAGTAAGAGCTATAGTGGGACCAATAACTTAGGTATTTCCCAATAACCATCAAATTCTTCTGTGCATAATGGGAAACAGGTAGTTGATTAGGTGGTTGCAAAACTAGTCCGGATACAGACAAACTAACTCATCTAATGAAACTGGTATAAAGTCAACCGAGATATATAAACTAACAATATCTAAATTTAAAACCTCACAGGAATTTGTTGTCATATGCTGAAGCTACCATAAGGCTAAACATAAAACAAGGATGCTTGATTCGCCTCGTAGAAATCATCCACGAGATGGTCTGCTTTAAATATCTACAGCACACACAAATTCACTTGGCACATTGCCTAATAATCCTAGGGCTCCATTAGAAATAGGATCCGACAAGAACAAGGAAAATTCGGGGTTCTTTTTCCAGTGAAATCTATTTCGTCGTTTTGAAAATTTGAAGTTTTGTCGTTTTGAAAATTTGAAGTTTTGCACTCAAAAGCGCATTTTAGCACCGTAGAAACAACGTTCCAGCTTGCAGTCTGAGAATCAAGGATACAACAGTAACATGAAACTATAAAATATGAAAAAAGAAGTCCAATTTACAACTTATACTTTCACAATTGCCCAAACTGGACTCTCCATTTTGTTTTACTTAATTTGTTGACTCAGTGTGATATGCGGCATCTGCCTAATTGGCTGTCTGAACAAGTGAATCCCCAGCATCTGTGACAAGTCACGCAATGGTTTGCAAAACTGAGAGCATTAATAAACTTGCCAACTCGATGTGAGTGGCATGCTGGCATGGCTGATAACAAATAAAGATTCAAGACCCAGCATCAATGCCACTTTTAGTTTTACGGCGAAAGTTGCAATCGTTTTCAGGGTTGAGCGCATTGATTCAGGACATGGAGTTCCATGAAGTAGAGGATATAGACCTTTTCTAGCAAAATAAATACTCCTACACAGCGAACAAATAGGAAGATCAAATTGCTGTTGAGTTGGAAGCCCCAAATCCAAATCAACCTCGCACAGGAAGGAAGGAAGGAAGAAGGCGGGGGAGAGGAAGATGTATGGGCCGGGCGAGTACCGTGAAGTCGATGTCGGGGTGGCCGGACCTCCAGAAGATGTCCTGACCAACGACGACGATACTCGCCGACACGAAGTCACCCTCGCAGGGCACCAACTTGTGGACGCACTGGGCGTCGGCGATCGTCGCCGGCCGCCCCGCGGCCGCCAAAAGCGCCACGGCCATCACCAGTAGCATCGGCGGCCATCACCAGTAGCATCGGCGGCCATCACCAGTAGTAGACAGTAGTAACTAGCTAGTGTTTAGAGATGAGATTGGAGCGGTCTTTCGTTGATGGAGTCATCCTGGTATTTATAGTACTACTCCCTGAATTAATTGACCTGTACTGGGTCAATTAATTCAGAACGGAGGGAGTATGTCATAAAGGGGTTCGCGTTAACTGGAAACTCGAAATTTGACGTCAATTAATATGGGACGGAGCACATATTTACGGTGGTTCAGATCTTGCTTTGTTAGATTATTTTGAAAAAAAAATCTCATGTTTATCGTAGTAAGGATTGTCCTTAGTAATATTTGTCTCGACTGCTACATTCTCGACAACGGTGATTCATATTCTCAACTTCCGGCAAAGTCGACCAGGTTGTTCGCTTGTATTTCCCTGAAATATTGTGTTAGATGCTCCATTTCGCAGTTGCTATGCTGCCGCACGGAGATGCTCCATTTCACAGTTGCTAGATTTGCAACTGAAATTACTCCTGAGAAAAAGTAAAGAGCAAAGATGCACAGATCCAGTTTTAGATAGCATTACATAAGCCTTCCCAGAATATATTGCCCGCCATGTCTCTCAATATTCAGAACACCATATAATTAGCAAGCGTTTTATAATTAGCGTGAACTTGAAAATTACATCATGAATACAAGCAATTACTACTGCATTGATCGACTGTACAGGTTATCTACTGGTTAACAAAAAATTTCAGTTGTGGGCACTGGACGCGACGGAGTTGACAGAAATCGTGTGCACAGAGCTCATGGCCCGGAGAAGATCAGAACTGTACTTTCATGTATCATTTCTATTAGCATCGGTTAGCCTATAGACTGCACTTCAAAAAAACAAAAGGTGAGATGCCGTTGTAAAATCAGTCACCATTTGCGATCACCACAAAGACATCGTCCAGCGACCACTTCCTAATCTCGGACTTCTCTTCTGGATTGATGATCGCCTCGTCGGTCTGGGCAAGGCGATAGCCAATCACGATCTCGTTTCTCTCACGAGCCCTGACCATTATGTCCAGGAAACTCAACTCCTCTTGTTCGTATAGGTAGAATTCGGCAGATCGAATGCACATCTCGTTGCCCTGTAACACAGGACAATATCGATCAGATCCAAGGTAAGTCACCGAGTAGTTTACTGTTAGAAACTATCATCTGGTACACTGTTAAATGAGGATTGTGGAAAATAAAGCACAATCCAGATCACGTTGCATTTTAGATAGTACCTCCTCAGCAAAAAGCTCTTCAAGAACTCTGTTGATTTGCTTGTCTTCTGCTACCATTGCCAATGCCATGCTGACAAGTTCATTTGATAAAACGTAATCGCTGATTTTGGAGACGGATACAAGGTTTCTGGTTCTCGAATCCAGTATTTCACTGATTATTATCGATTTGTCTGATGCCTGCTGCATCTCCCGAATCCAAGAGCTGTGAGAGAAGCCATTCTGACGCAGGGGTGATTTTACCTCCTTTGAAGGAAGACGCTTGGACTACAGTAGAAGGTATATACATCAGCAGTGCATAAGTCATCTACCTGCGCACTGTCAGTTGCATAAGTTACAGTCAGGCAGCTTGTTACTCACCTGAACGTCACGGATTAGAAGAAGTGTAGCTAAGGATCGTGAATCTGACTGTACAATGGAGTCCTCTACCGACTCGTCTGCAAGAATTAAAATCTGTGGTTTCAAAGTTAGCAATCGGTGTACTTGCAAACTGGCAGCTAGAGTAGGAAATGTACATAACAAACATGCCTATAACTAGTATGGCCAGCATTACGCCGTTTCATAAAGATAATCATTGATTGGATAGAAACAGTCGGAGCACTCACAGAATCAAATGTCTCAAGAGGCAAGCTTTCTAAGTGCCGCCTGATGACAGCATTCCCTTCTTTGTGTACAAGTTTAATGTTGGTTAGTCCAAAAATATCCATGCCACCATCAGTCAGCTTTTTCTCCCTCTCTTTCTCTGGCACCTCATTGAACATCCACAATTCAGAACCTGGAGCAAGAAATGCTTCTAGAACCTACACAACAGTACTAACATTCATATCCAAAGTATGCTTAAGCGTACATTGATTCTGGCAAAATGTAGAAGTTAAATTACCATTATCATATCGTGGATGTCCCGTCGCCAACCACAGAACAAAATTTTCTCCGGAAACTTAGGAGGGATTGCTACACTAGGTAGAAAACCCTTATGCACCTAGAAAGAAATGATATTGATCAAAGAAACATTTGACCTGGGCATTATGATTTGTTTGCTGATAGTTATTACATGGAGAGTAAAGATTATGCAGCGTCAAGTTGAACTCTGAAATTTCACCTCTGGTAGCGGGGCAGGAGCATAAGTATCATCATCTTCAGCTATAACAAGGACCTCATCACCTTCTCTTAAAACATAATCATCATTAGGATTCATTAATATTTTTCCACCTTTTGAGGCAAGCTTTACTCCACAAGGCACAGCATCAGGGAATGAGATTAACACATCCCCAAACCGCATGTCATCCAATTCTGGCCATCTTTTAATATAGAACTCTGCATTTTCAAATCCCAAAATATCCTCCCATATCTGCAGACGGATATAACGGATCAGCAATCATGGACATACATGCGGATGCGGGAGAACAGGTCTTACACTGAAATGTACCTGTGCCAAGCCAGGTTGGAGTGCACACTGTATCATCAAACGTCCGATCACATCATGGGCAACAACTGTTTCAATTAGTTCACCTCCAACCAATTTCACTAAAGGCTCGTTGTCAAGGTCACTCATCTCTACGACAATATGCCCCCTTAAGCCCTCTTTTACTCCAGTCAGGCTTAGTACGACACGCAAAGCTCGTGCGTCACTCTGGGGAGAGTGGAGAAAATAAATGTGAGCAAATAATTGTATAAGAAATTGTTAAGTGTGTAGAAGAAACTACTAACTTGATCTGCATTTTCATCAGATGCCAAAACAATAATAGCGCGCGCTTTGGAAACAGAAACCTGTGAGAGGAAAGAAAATTTAAGGTCTAACATATAAGAGGTATTCACATAACACATAGTACAATAAGCAACGAGTGTATCAAAGTGAATGGACAAGAAGATCAGAAGAATTGCTTATGTTGGTACCTTCTTCAGATCTGCTAGAATTAGAGGACTGCCGCTTCTACAAATTACAGATGTTCCCATGAAGTCAAATCCTAGTTTTCCTATGTCCATCTCCATCTCTTCCTTGTCTCTTTCTGCCAGAACGACAACTACACCACCACCAATACTTTTATTCGCTATAGCTAGCTGCTTCAGAAGAGAGCCCTACTCCACATAGTGAAAAACTAATAAGACAGTAAATTTGTTATCTATTTTTTCCAAGCAAACAAACTTCAGTGCTCAGTGCATTACTTTTCTTAGTGAGCTTGGAGGGTAAAGTACCAAACAAAGTGCCTACAGTGACTAAAACTGGTGGAAATGACCAAAATTGAACTTTCGAGGTTAGTTTGTCTAAAATAGAGTTTAAAATACATAGTTAAGTCTTCAAGGTTTAATGTGCTTTGAATCCTTGAAAGTGAAATCCTACATATCAGCATATCATAACATTTCCTACAAGTATGATTCAGAAACGAACTACTGATGGGTCATCAGGTTCTGTCATAGCAAAGCTTACTTGGTTATTTGCTGCCTGACTGATTTGTTATCTATTAAAGATTTGATCAATTTGGGACCAGAACCTGATGCGAAACCAAAATATCTAATCATGGGAACTACTGTTCATAGTAAAGCAATTTTCCACCCGAACATTACCAGCTTATCGCTCCATCCAAGGATTAGTATATGGTTGGTCTCTATCACCTCGCTTCTTCCCTTGCGCCAAGAATCAACCTTCTCTGATATGGCATCTGACACAAGCCCAAGCATGGTTGCAAACACCAGCATGCCGCCTGCGCTAATTGACACAGACACAATCCTTGGACCCAGACCAACCTGGTCAGCGTGGTTTCCTGAATCTGCCACAAAAGTCCAAGAAAGCCAAATAGCCTCCAAAAATCCACTGCCACTAACAGCGTAGAGCGCGATCCCGCCCGAGGCGATAAGAATTACAGTAGCTAACAAGAGGGCGAGAAGCTTAGCATATGGATGGCCCGAGAAGAACACATCAACCTTGTAAGCAATCCTCTTCTCGAGTGGCACTTCCTCCTCAGTACCTCTCGTCCTGATAGCATTTGCATTCTTCCGTCGAAGCTGGTCAACGTATTTACAAAGGAATACCGGTATCGCCAAAGCAAGCACCGGAACAAAATTCCAGTTCCTCTCAGTGCTGACGAAACCGGAACCAGAAGGGTCACTGAGAGCCCAGGTTTCCTCTGTGTCCACAGCATTAGCACCGCCACACGATCTGATCTTCTCCTGCCAAAACAGTAAGTTGTTCTAAACTGTCGGTGAAATCAGTTTTGATGTAAACCAGCAGTTAACATGACAAATTTTGGACAGAGATGCGCGCGATGTATAACCTGGAGTGCCAACACTTTCATCCACTGCCAGAAAGCCAGGGCGGAGCTTGTGACGGTTACGACCAGCAACTGCAACACAATCAGTTCATGGGAAATGGACGAAAGTAGCAAGTTAGCTGCTGCAAGTAAAAGCTGGCGCTTTTATGGCATCGTCTACCATGGTACGACGACTACAAGTGCAGCTAGCTAGCTAGCTTGAGTGACACTTACGAGTGGGAGATAGTACGGGGAGAGATCGAGTCGCCGAGGGCCTGGCAGCGGCGGCGGGGGAGGCGAGAGCGGCCTCCTCTCCCCCAGCAGCGGCGGCTGCTTGACCAGGGACGCCAGGCGCTTCTCCTCCTCCCGCTGCGAGAGCGGCGCCCTCCGCGGCGGCGCGGGGGTGGTGCTAGGGTTCCGACGGCCGGCGGGCACGGGCGTCTGCTGCTGCTGCTGCTGGCGCGGCGCGCGCGGGCGCGACACGTGCGGGCCGAGGAAGGACGGGTAGCACCAGTCGCGGTCGAGCACGCCGCCGTTGGAGGGCGACGCGTGGGAGGGGTCGTCGACGGCGACGGTGAGCCGGCGCGGCGCCAGCGCGTCGTCCGCCGGCGGGAGCGGCGCCGCGGTGGACCGGCGGGCGAGGAGGCTGTCCCTCCCGCTCCCGCCCCGCCACCTCTCGGCGGAGGCGGCCGCGGCTGTGGGTGAGCCGGACATGGTGCGCGACTTGGTGAGCTGCGGGCGCGGGCGCGGGGCGGGGCTGGCGTCGCCGCCGGACGCCCGGCGACCGGCGCCGGGGTCCGCCTCGCCGCCGCCGTCGCTCTCCGCCATTAGCGATAGCTCCAAGCTCCCACTCCCACTCCCCTCCGGCGCTCGCTCGGTCGAGGCGATCGGTCAGCTGGTAATGAAAAAACTACTTTAACCACGTGATTTGATTAGTTTATCCCGCGCCACTAACGAACGCCTGACACGGTGACCATGGCTAGTGGGGCATCCACCATGCCATTCAGCCTGAACAGTCATCAGCAGCGACGGACTGACGGTACAGCGCCATGGCTGAGCTCGGAGGATGAAGGTGTAAACCGCCGGAGGAGCAAGCTAGCCGGCTGAGGAAGGAGCAACGCCGGCGATCGTGGCGGAGGAGACGACTCACGCACACATGGGCAGCCGAGCCCGACCAGAGAAGCGCTGGATCCCGTGATCTGATCTCAGGCCATGCGGATGTGCGGGCCATGTGGAGCTAGTGGCGAATCCGGTGACCAGGAGCTGCCCGTTGCTCCACTTGGTGTGGTGGCGGAGGAATCTCGTCGCCGCCGTCCGTGTAATAAAAAAGCCATTGCCGAAGTCGGGACGAAAAGGTTTCTTCCGGTGTAGAATTCGTGTTAGCAAGCACTGAGAGCATGTGCTCGTGCATTGTTAATCTCATAGCACCAACTTATTACTAGCTAGTAGAATGACTCCTCGCACTATGCATCGGGTATCTTTTAAGAAAAAATTCTAATAAACACATGAAATGTAAAGTTGATTGTAGAAATATGCAATCAGTGAAACTAATTGGACGCTTGACAATAAATAAATTCATCAAGCATAACAAGAAAGACAAGTAACTAGCTAAGTAAGGACATCGAGACGAAGATGTAAACCTGAGTTCCTCCTCTTTTTTTCTAGAGGAGTGTGTTTCGTTGGAGAGGTGTGATCCACCGTCAAGGTTGGTCTCATTGTCACAAAGGGCTTAACTTCTTCTCTGATAAAACGGACCATAAAGGATTAGTTCAACTTCCACTATTGATATCCTTTCATATGAAAATTGAGTCCGTACAACAAACTTGGAGCAAACATCCACAACCAATAACGGCCACAAAAAGGTCTAAAAACCACAAGAGATTGTGACCTTAAAGTCTCAAGAATCACCAACCATTGTGGTCTAGTTTTTTCAAAGGAAACGCTAGACACGAGTCCTCTCAAGTGAATGAGAGGAAATGAAGAACGATTCGGTGAAATTGTAGATATTTCTTATATGATATTTCTTACTATTAGACCAACTATGAAATAACTTCGCTAACCGATCAAAATTAATCCTTTCACAACACTTATCTCGTGCAAAATGAGACATCATCTATGATAATAAATGATTAAAATATGATATGTAATAAAAACATTATACCAATGGTATGGCCTACATAGCCAGCTGCTTACTCTTAGAGCATCTCCAGCAGCGGCACTATAGGTTAGCGCGGTAAAAGCACCATCGCACGCGTTGGAATCGCTCTTTACCACGCGGCCGCGTTTTGCGACAGTGGCGTTATAAACCAGTTTTATACGAGTTTGATTGCTTTTTCAGGAGCGCCAAATCTGCAGCGCGCGCTAAACAAACAACAACATGCACACAAATATGAGCGCGTGGAGACCGATGAAGAACATTGAGGTCATTGCAAGATCCTGACATGCCAAAAAATGCATGCCAAATCCAAGTCTCGTAATCGGCCATGGCTTCAACAATGATGGTGGAATCCATCTTGTGACCTTTGAACTGTCCATGCCAAGACACAGGAGAAGGCTTCAAACTCCAATGCATGCAGTCAATATAACCAATCATACCTGGAAATCCACGAGCTTTGTTTTGCTCCAATAGGCTAGCCGTGTCATAAGCACTGGGGGATCTCAAGTACCCCGAACACTCTCACAATAGCCACCGCAAACCGCCGGACACAAAGAATAGCTTGGCTCTCCCCATGGTCAAGTGGTCATCAACCAAATCCGCCGGAATACCATATGCCATCATTCACAAAGCGGTGGTCACCTTTTTGTATGTGCTATGTCTAAGCTCTCCCACAACATTTATTTGTTGCTCAAAAAACCTATCAAACTTCATCACGGTGTCAGATATGTTCTTGAACAACCTCGTGCTCATCTTAAACCAGCAAAATAGCTCTCGGGATATATTGGATTTTGAACAAAATAACTTCTCATCAACTTGTTATGCCCTTCCATCCTCTCCCTCCACAATTTCTTTTGACCAACCACTGAACCACCGGATGCCTTGCATTGAGCCAAGCACGCACGGCCAAAATGATAGCCAAATCTTCTTCCTCTGCATCCCATTCTTCATAGGACGATTCGTACGACCGGTGGACCATCTATGTACACAAAATGACTCAAAACAGTGTCCCAAGCGCCGGCGCTCGGTTGCTAAAATCGGAGCAAAACGCACCTTATTTCCGCCGAGCAGCTTATGCGCGCGGTGGAGAAGGCAGTGCAGTGTCGGATCCGTGCACTCTGAGCTCCAATCTGTGCGCTACAAGCCTACAACCTCGAATCGGTGGCCGGGGCGCTCGATTTGGCGGCGCGGGCTCAATTTTCAGCGGCGTCGAGTAGCGGGATGACGCCATGTACTCAAGTGCGTCATCAACGACGGCGGGAGGGCCCATGAGCGGGCGGGTGTGGCGGCGGGTTTGTCGTTGGAGGGTCGCGGCGACGCACAAGATTTGGAAATGGAAGAAAGATGTGGGCGCGAGTGGGAAATTTCAAAGGTTGCGTCATCCCGCGTGACTTGTTTCGTTCGAACATGCTGAACGGGAGTTTCAGATCTAAGGGCATGTACAATGGGGTGACATAAGTCTTCACTTAGCGTTGACATGTAGGATAATTGTCTAGGTGACGGAGAGAGAATGAAGAAAGAGAAGGTTGCCTTCTCTTAGTTAAGCGATGATCTCTAATGAAATAAGAGAAGACTAATTTCACCATTGTAGCACTTGATCTTCACTTATAACTTTAATTTCTACCAAAATATAATTAATTATTGCTAGGGAAGACAATAAGAGATGATGCACAGAGGATAACACAAATAGAACACACTTAACTCTTTTCTAACATATCGATGTTTTTATGCTGGTAGAGCCGTTTTTCCGCAGCGCGCGCTAAACCGCCTAGAGCATCTGCGGAAGGCTCGAGCGGTCGAGCCCCACAAGCCACAGTCCACTCTCCTCATCGCCTAGCGCGCGAAAACACGAAAGTCACAGAGCTACTGGCGCCAAAATCGATCGAGCCGAGCACCCAAAAAGCATCGAAAAATCTGGCGAAAGGAGGAGGGGACGGACGGGAGCTCCAAAACCCTAGCCATGGCCGGAGATGCAGGAGGGGAGCCCCGGGAATGGCTCGCCGTTGACGAGACGGCGGCGGCCTTCCTCTCCCGCTCCCTCTCCACGCGGCCCCCCATCCTCCTCCCGCCGCCGCTCCACCGCGCGCCTCTCCGCCCGGGCAATGTTGTCGAGATCGCCGGCCCGTCCAACTCCGGAAAATCACAGCTGCTCCTCATGGTAATCGAATCCTGGGCAATTTTGTATAGGCTTAGTACTCCATGACATTGCCGAAACATATTGTAGAGAGCAGAAAGAAAGAAACAGTACCTTCAGTTCAGTGCTTCGTACCCTTGGAAGTTGGAACAAACGCACTTGGAACCCTTCTGTGTTTCATACATTCAAATATATGTAAAGCAATGCAAGTTTTAACACCTATTTTTTTACTAATGTTGGGACTTGGGAGTGACCTGCAAGAAAATTCTCAGCTCAGTCCTTGATTGCTATTATGCTAGGCTGCAGTGCAATGCATATTACCAAAGGAGTGGGAAGGTGTCTATTTCGGGGGACTGGGGAAAGCAGTCAAGTACATCGACTTGGACTGCCGATTCGATGTGCTGCGGCTGGCTCATATCCTGAGGAAGCGCATCACGCAGGGTTGTGGTACATTTTATGTACATGATTAATTTCGCATTGCCATTTGTCAATTTAATGCCTCTTATCCAATTTAGAGAAAGCTAAATATAGTAACCCTTCCTGGCAAAAAAATAGCAATCTGTATATTGCCTATAATATTGTGTAAGTGAATTGACTGGCTGTGCTGTCTTTTTCTCATCTGTTCGAGTTGAAATGGGTTTATTGGCATTGTTTCTAGGCTGTACTATCAGTGGTGGTCGTTAATCTGTGCCACTCCTTTTTAGTTCCTCTGCAATCTTAAATTTAGAGTATGTACTGTCCAATCTTCATGGAGCAGAGATGTGCTATAGATGGTGTGAGTTCTTTGTATTCTTGCTGTTTTCATTTCTTTTACATTTTGCAGGTTCAGCACATCCAACAAGTGAGGAATTTGAAAAGGACGTCGCAAAAGATAAATTCCATTCTTTTGAAAACACACTGTTTTCTGATTGCATGAAGCGCTTCCTGTATGTCCGCTGTTACAATAGTTCCGAACTTATAGCTGCTCTGAAGGCAAGTTCCATATGTCTGCGGCATATATCTGAGCACATCACTACTCTTGTGGCATATTCATATTCGTGTCCTTCCTTTACTTGATCTAGAAATACATTGTAACATATAAATAAGTCTGATCCTTAGGATCACTGGAAATAACTAGTTATTTGCTTGTTCATGCTGCATGATAATTGCGAAGGCAAAGTTTCTGTTGTTAACTAGGGACAACTGTATATCTGCTTGTTTCTTGCAACAGGCTAGGAAGTGTACCATGCATAGATAGGCTATATATCTTTATGTACATTGGAGATCGAAGTATCTTCTTACCTCTGGTTGTTGACTTTACAGAGTCTAAATTCTCAATCTGAAGCAACGGGTAAAGTTCTTGGTACTGGTACATATTTCCTTATGTTAGACAGGTATTCTTTTTCTGGTTTTTGTAGAAATTTATCCATTTTTCTTTTACCTGATTCTATTAAAGTTATAGCTATCATATAAATTGAAGTTTCTCCTAGTTTGCTTTAAATTGGTATTACCAAGTTATGCTCTATTCTGCAGAACCATAGAGTTTGCTTCTCCCCTTACCTCTCTTGTGTAATTTGCTGGCTAACCGTTTTGTAATGTTTTTCCTTTTACAGCATTGGTGCGTTCTACTGGTTAGATCGTGCTTCACAACCTACTCCAGAGAGTAAAGGGTGACTGAAACAAATATTACATGCAATTCTAGCATCATAGCCTCCTGATCTTATCATGTGTATATCTTCAATAACAGTTGATTTGCATGGTTTTTATTTGGTTATTGTTTCATTTATCATGGGGAAATCATGTGTACAGCAATTATTCAGAAAGGCTTGATCTCTATGCCACTGAAGAGTAGAACAACACATAAAGTTAGTCATTTTCTATTGGAACTGAACAAATATAACAGGAATATAGACATTAGCAAAACAATAGATGCAGTTAGCTATCACTTATTTTGTAATAATAAAATAAATAAGAGAACCTGCATATTAAACTAATATTAGATGCATCATCAATGCAGAAAGAAAGCATCATAACAAAATGCTGAATACAATGTATATGTCATTTCCTTTCATCAAGAAAACTACTAGAATGATACCAACAATGTAGATTGCCATACCATGGATATACATGAACCAAGTCAAAAGCATATCAGCGCTGGAAACATTCCATTTTTCTAAACCAGAAATAAGAAATTACCCAGCATATTTACACTTAGAAGTGTGTTATAGGTGTTAGACACAGGACAAAAGCTGGTTCAGTTATTTATGGATATGGAGTTTGTTGGTGCAATGGTGCCTCATTGCTTATGTCTGTATGCAGGAAAAAAACACCAAGTCCATTTGTGATTGAAACAATTCCTTATCTCAGTTTCATGCTTAGCTACACCTCCTGAGTAGCATCCCTTTACTTCTTGACTGTCTTTTCACACTGATATAGTTATATTTGCAGGAAGACTATATCATTTCAGAGCATCACGGAAAATGTTGTCCAAGAGATACACAAGTTTTTGCAACTTCAACCTGTTTTGGTGCTGGTCACAAAGGGACCTGTTTATGGTGAAGGAATGACAACATCAAACGACTTCCTAAGGTAATCCATGATCTATTGTCAGTATGCATTCTCGAGACTTTGAATGTGCAAATGTATGTCTGCTGTCTTGCATTGCAAATGCAAATATTAGATGCTAGGAGCCTAGGACTATGAATGAACCAAGGTGAATCATGTTTAGTATATTACACACTGCACACTATCATCTGTACAGATTGAACTATTAGCTAACTTGAGATTCTATATTGAAATTTAAATTTTCTTGTACTGAATGGTCAAAACCTGACCTGTAGTCTTTGGGCATTGTAATTCAGTAGTTGACAGTTTATTCATTCTTTAAAACATTACTGTGACATGGATATAGGCATTCTGCACTAGCAGTTGTTGATTCAGTTAGTTTGTTCACTTTACACTGTAACCTAATCATTATTTAAAACCCATAGTTTCTTATCGTCTAAAAGTTTAAAGTAAAATAATCGCTTCCTGGACAACTATAGTGCCTTTTTTGTCTTCTCATAATCTACTATTTGAGCTACACCATCCACGCGTTCAACATTCTTTGAGTTTTGACTCTCTGGTGGCACTACCCCTTCCATATCTACCATGATCAAGTAGCAGAATCTGTGCTTTTTTTGCTGTTGTGCATTTTCCTTACTCGGGAGGCCTAATGAACTGGGACAAAATAATTGGAAGCTGAGATCTGCGAAAATTGATCTAATGTTAACATTTTTCATATAATGTTTAAGATGTGTATTCATTCCAATACATAACTTATTCCCACTATAAAACACTGACACAGTTCTCTTTGGGTGTGTGCATTTCTGCAAAGACATTAAAAAATCTCCTTTTATGTTTCTTGCACTGTTTCAGTCAATAGAGTTTATTTCATGTACCGCTCTGCCTTGTTTCCATGTTTTATTTTACTCTGCTAAGGACTATGCATTTGGTTTGTTTAAATCAACTTGTGACTCGCTGGAAAAAAAATGTTCCTCTGCATTGCTATGGTTGTCTGGTCATTTAAACTAGTATTACAGGATGAAGTTGGAGACTAGATTTTGGTCCAAAGGTATGGAAACCTAAACATATATTTCTTTTAATGGTGTTTAGGGGTTCTTCAAGTTACATGCTAGAGGATTCAACATCTTCGAGATATTCGAAACGGGAGGATGAAAGGAATGGTTCATTTCGCGAATACATGCCATCAGCATGGCAGGTCCCTTCCATCCTTTTCTCACTCAATAGCTAGTTTAATCTGATTATATATATTCTGCACCATTGCTGTGCACATATCTATATGTTGCAAGGTGATTATGCATAATGTTCTAAAACCTTTTGAATTTGTTTTGTTACAGACACTTGTTACACACAGGATAAAGTTGCAAGATTTAGGTTAGTAAATGCACTTCTATAGTTCCAATTTTTAGAGTCTCCTTGAGTGAACTGGCTAGTGTGGCCAGGTTGTCCCCAAGCCAGCTGGGTCAGAGCTTTACCACCTCCTTCAGGACAGGCTGATGGGTTTCTTCCTCTATAGTCGTGTTTGTCTTTTGTAATTATATTTTTTACGGCAAACTTATTGGATTGTCTTTTACAGCACAAGAAGCAGGGTTCTCTTCCGAGCAGGATAAGGAGGTGCTTTCTGTACATACTTCTGAGTGGGCGCACCTTTCCCTGAACACGAAAGAGAAGTTTTACATTAAGGATGTAAGCTCCCGAGTCTTGTTTTCCTTACCAATTTGGCCTAGTTCCATGTTTGTTTTAACCTAGATGGCTCCTTTCCAATGATCAGGATGGTGTTGGCCTTATACAGTGAGCCTATCAGTTTCTCTGCTGGCAGATATCAGGACTTGTCCAACTTCCTGATAGATATGTTGTGATCTGTAAAAAGAAGCCTATACAGGAAACGCTAAGGTACTATCTCTATCTTGTTCCTCTGATATTATATGGCACATAACCCTAAGGTCAAGGTGATTGCTGAATGCACCCGTGCTTTGGTAGAATAAAATATTTTCAAGTTTTACCAGTCCACTAATTAGCAAAAAGTTCACCATCATCGCATGTGAAATTCATTAAAACTATGTGCATGGATGTATCACACATTAAGGGTACTGAATTATAGAAGACCTCAGTCCTCAGTCAACCCATACTGTATGCTTTCCTAATTCTTGACATCGTCTCTTTGTGGGTTTCTAAAACTTCTTATGCTATTTTTTCTATCTACGTTGCGGCATTTTATATTTTGAGGATTTAAATACAGTAAGATATCTGAATAAAATGCATCGTGTGTTTATTGCTGTCATTGTCTTGTAAGAAAAAATGTGATATACTTGGTCATGTAATTCATATACACAACTTGTAGGTTTGAAATGCAACAAGCCCTTATTATTTTGTTTTATACTTGTATTATTTCAAATACACTCAAGCAGTTACGCTGACAGAATACTTATCTGATGTCAGTTCGTCGGCTTCTGAAAGTCTTATGCAAGTGTAGCATGTGTGTTGTTTGTTGCCTTCTATATATGTTCTAAATATCAGTAGATGGTGGTTTCATGTTTTATTAGACTTGAGGATAAAAGGATTACTTAGTTCGGCACTTGGCCAAGCAGGATTATTTAAAACAAAAGGGTTGCTATTTCATTTTGACTGCCATTTTTTGTGATCATGCTTGTTTTAATTTGTTAGATATTTAACTGTGATTATTTTTAAATTCAATATTTTATTTATGCACAGCTGGCATGATTTTATTATACACTACTTTGTTGGTTGTCGCAACAAGCTAATTTTCACTCTATACAACCCGAACATACACTCGCAAAACATCATTGTTGCAATATTAACGGAAGAAAGGTTGTAATTCTAAATCACTATTGTGGTTATTTTTATCAGGTAACTGTTTGATATGCCTTTTGATATTTGGCACAACATAATGGCATCTGAAATTATAATTTTACATTCCTCCTGGAAAAAGTAAGCCTGGTTTCTTTACATCGTCCGAACTAACAGCTGTTTTGTACTGATGTGATGCATATATAATTTGAATTCATGTTTGCTTCGAAGTGCATGACGAGTTTCATTTTTGTATGGTCATTAGGAAGCACAATTACTGTTTATCTAAGCATCCGAAGGTGGGACGGCGAACGGATAATGATACACGCTGAGGCACCGGTGATTCAACTGGTATTAACTTCCTAGCCATCGCAGAGCAGCCCGTATTCTAGTAACCTTGATGATGTAGTAAGTTAATGGGACATCGGAATATGTTTGAATTGAACGTAAGTATGGTCTAAATTAACTTGTTGATTTGTTCAAGGCAAACTATCTAGCTGGTTTTCGTGGAAGCATTTACCAAGTTTTCAGGGTAGGTCCAAATTATTATCGTGTACTCATATTTTTACCATACAGCTATCTTCTTCTCACGACATCCTCCATCACTATGTGAAACCTTGTTGTGGAAACACACCTCAGTTGATGCTGTGATCTTTGCATGTTTCCCACGTACATTTTGTTCGTTTCTGGTGAGTTCTGTATCCAAAATCCAACCTTCTAGCTGTGCCGACTATACTTATTCTGGATTCCCTTGCAGATTCTTATGTTCCAGCTAGCGTTTCTTGCTCATTCCGATGAAGAGAACGCGGATCATTTGTCGCTAGTATTTTACTTGTAGCACATATTGTAGTTCTTCTATCAGTTGTTGTTCTCAGTGGAGCATAGTATGGGATGATGTAGAGTAGTATTTAACTATACAACTGATGCAGTATTTAACTCGAACTGTGCAGACAGTGCGTGAAAGGGAAATGCAAATCGCTGCTGCTGCCAATGGCAACGGTCTATTTCTGCCGGCCTTGCAATACCAGTAGGTAGCGTCATCTTCTTTTTTATAAGCATGCACGCATGTGGGCGACACTAGAATCGTCATACGGAAGCGGATGAGAGGTCGTTCGGCGTTTTGTCAACTCCGCCAGCATCGCGCCATTTGTGCTATTTACTCGTAGGAGGTGATACGCTAACAACCCGCTACCGTACACCTAGTCGTCTTCAGTCTTCACAAGGATTGCTGCCTTCCTGGCATTACTTATTTTAAGATGAGATGTTGCACGAGTGTTTTATACTTAACATATGTTGATAGGCTGTTACTGTTGGAACTTGTAACTTAGGTGTTTTGGATCCATCGTGGGATTCAGAATTTTGTAAATGGAAACCCTTATCGCATTGTTTAAACAAATTTGGGGGAAAGGTCATATATATAAATCTAGGTGTGCTCTGCACACCTGTAAAATTCCGTTCACAAATATTTTTATATATGTGCAAAAGAAAAGAGTCATGTGAGAATCCATAATAGGAAGAGGCAAGTCTTATGAATAAGTTAAACATACACTAAAAAGTTGAACACAATCGATGTTAATAGGTTTGGTCGCCTTGTGAGAGCGTGACTTAATCCTATGTTAGAAATGCATTTGAGTGAGGCTTAAATTGCACTCGACTCTTTCGAGGCCAACACCAAATTATTCATGAGACTTAAGTGAAGGATCGAGTGTGACTAGGCTCTTCGAGACCAACATTAGGCTACACTTTTCTCGACTTCCACCCGAGTCGGAATAGGCCCCTCCACACGATCTATTCAAGTGAGAGTGAGTGAGCTACATGCCCATTTAGGGCTATTATAGTCCATAAGTTCTTCCAAAAGACAAAGGCTACCGAGGGCTAAGATGTGAGGGGTAATTTCTGGACTTGATTGTCTTTAAACATAAGTACTCGTATAGCCCTGTAGAAAAAACTAGGCGAACGTCTTTTTCACTTCAGAAATTGTAAGAAGATTTAAACAAAAATGCGACTTCTGTTTAGTGAAATGTACATCATCAAGTCAAACTTTTCTAAAACACGTGTAAGTTGTAGTCTCCATTAAACTAAATTAGCACATGTTAGAAAATCGTCTTAGACATAAGAAAAAATTCTGGTGACTAAGGACTAGGAAAAATGTTTGATTAGGTCGACGCTTAAGTTACATTTTTATTTTCAAATTAGGTATCTGTGTAGTGGATCTTGAGACAGGAGAGAAAACAAAGTCGGAAGATTCTCATTCAGAGACACCAAAGATAGGATGATTCTCAGTAGAGTGACAGTAACAAGCTAACCTACCAAAATGAGTAACTTATTCCACATCAAGCGAAGGCATGACCCAGACATGCGTTGACGACGACCTAACTTCAATCAGACTGGCCGGCATCACTGGAGTATTCCCTAGACGTTCTGCGTGACGCCGCTGGTCGCTGTGTTATGGTGGCCGGTCCCTTCGTTGTCGGAGTACCATCCGTGCTTGCTGGAGTCGTACTTCTCGCCGTCTCCCCAGAGCGCGTAGGCCTCCTCGCCGTGCACGGCGTCGTCTCCGATGGCGAGCTGCCCGTCGGGCATCCGCAGCGGCACGATGAGTCCTACGACGAGGCAGATGACGCTGGTCGCCACCACGTTCCAGCCGACGATGAAGAGCGCGCCCACCACCTGCTTGAGGAGCTGCATGCCGCCGGTGCCGCCGTAGAAGGCGCCGCGGGAGTTGGTCACCGGCACGAACAGGCTGCACAGCACCGGCTCCGCGAAGAGCCCCGTGCTGGCGCCGCCGAGGAACCCCGCCACGGCGTGTGTGTGGAACACGCCCAACGTGTCGTCCACGTGCTGCAGTATCTTGGAGCGCTTGTGCACGACCATCATGGTGAACCACGGGATGCTGCCGGACAGGATGCCCATCACGATCGCTGCCCACCCCTGCACCAGGCCGGCGCCGGGCGTGATGCAGACGAGGCCGGTGATCATGCCCTGGACGGCGCCGATCACGGAGGGTTTCTTGAAAACGATGACGTCGAGGCAGGTCCAGACTAGGAGGCTGGTCGCGGCGCAGATGTTGGTGTTGAGCACGGCGAGCGATGAGTCGATGTTGGCGGAGTAGGGGTCACCGCCGTTGAACCCGGCCCACCCCATCCACAGTAGCCCGGCGCCGGTGAGCATGAGCAGGACGTTGTTGGGTGGGAACCTCTCCCTGTCCTTGGTGGACCTGGGACCGACCCAGTACGCGGCGGTGAACCCGGCGATCCCGGAGGAGAGGTGGATGACGTAGCCGCCGGAGTAGTCCATGACGCCCCAGTGGAAGAGGAAGCCTCCGCCCCAGAGCGAGAAGGCGCCGACGGTGTAGGAGAAGGTGAGCCAGAGCGGGACGAAGAGCATCCAGGCCTTGATGTTCATGCGGCCGAGCAGCGAGCCGGCGAGGAGGATGAGCGTGATGGCGGCGAACTCGCACTGGAAGTAGACCATGGAAGCCATGGGGTACGCCGGGTTAATCCAGCCCGTCTCCACGGTGACACCGTCCTTGAGGAAATGCGTCGTCTGCGGCAGGACAGACTGCGCGATGAGGAAGTCCTGGCCCAGCGCCGGCCGTGCCTTGCCCCAGAAGGGGAGCAGCTTGTGGCCGAAAGACATGTTGTACGCCCAGGTGACCCAGCACAGCCACACGGCGGCGAAGGCGTAGAGCGCCATGAACGCGGAGTTCACAGCCCACTTCTTCTTCACGATGCTGCCGTAGAGGATCACAAGGCCAGGCACGCTCTGCATGCCCACCAGCGTCGCAGAGATCATCTGCCACGCGTTGTCGCCCTTGTTCAGCCACTCCGGCACCGCCGCGCCCGACGGCAGGTACCCAATCGACATGTTGTAAGCCATCTTGCTAGCACGACTCGAGCTCGCCGACGATCAGATCGCTAGCAGCGGCGTGCCTGCTAGGCGGAGACGCTAGAGGTGAGTGGTGACGACTGACGGGTGAAGCGAAGTGACGCTAGCTCCCGGTCTTACATATAGGTCGATTATGTCCAGTCCAAGTCCAGTGACAAGACGGCCGGGCTGATCCATGGCTGACATGGGCAGTTGGGCACAAACGAACGTACGCCGACCGGCTCTAGAAGAAAACTGTCCGGTGGGTGACACTAGGAGGTACGAGTAGATCCTATGCCTAAACCTGTATAATGAGATGGGACTTCGAGCATTCATCTAAACACTAGAGCAAAACAGGCCACTGGTCCCGGGCCGTGAGGGTTTTTTGTCCCGGTCACGCGTCCGGGACAGCGTGTTCGGGACAAATAGCCTCCCCTATTTGTCCCGGGCACGCCACGGCCCGGGACCAATAGGGGGGCCACGTGGCCAATCAAGGCAGCCTCTGGCTGCGACTCATTTGTCCCGGTTCGTAATACGAACCGGGACAGTATATATGTTTTTTTTTGTTTCTTTTGTTTTGTTTCCTGTTTTCTATTTTTGTTTCTGTTTTCTATTTATGTTACTGATTCTTTTGTGTTTGTGTTTTTTCATTTATGTTTCATTTCAAACAAGATCTAGTTGCATATTATACGTTACTATGTAATATATATCATGAATACACGATTTTTTCCTCCGGATATAGTCATGAATACTACTAGTACACGAGTTTTCCCAAACAAATATTTACAACCGGAAGATCATGTCTAAATATTTACAAACAGAGATCATTACATGACAGAGAAGCATTATACCCTATTTTTTCCTCGGGGTGGTCTTTTTTGGCGGCCGGATTATACTGCATTCTGCGCCTGGCTTTATGACATAGTCAAGCATCAAGCCTGTTCCGGATCGTCTCAAACTAAAAAGGAGAGATCAACACCAATATATCAACCATTATGAGCATAATTCATTTTGAAAAGTGAACAAGTTTGAATGAATTGTTAACGTACCCTATTCCAGTCTGCACCCTCATTGAAGTGAATTCGGATGAACTCGCAGACATAGAATCCACACAAATTGGTGCCTTGTTGCTGCTTCGGGCACTTTATGATAGAATAAGATAAGAAATTAATAAAAAATAATCAAAAATATTGAAAAAATGGTATTGTGAGACTGAAATTAAGAATATGCGTATGTGGAACCTAGCTAGTACGTCTTACCTCTCGCCATTTAAAAGTGAGGTTCTTAGCTATACCGACATCCTTGTGGAAACCGGTGAACTTGTCCTAAACCCTG
This sequence comes from Poa annua, assembly GCA_026929855.1. Taxonomy (NCBI): domain Eukaryota; kingdom Viridiplantae; phylum Streptophyta; class Magnoliopsida; order Poales; family Poaceae; genus Poa; species Poa annua. Next base: position 121,307,219 of record CM049428.1, read on the forward strand.
AAGTTTACGGTATGAAAAATTAGTAAAGAAGTTAACTAATTACTATATATTATTAGAAAAGACGAGGTCGATTGTGATAATGAACGAAATTACCTCTGGAGCATCTGTTTCGTGTCGTCGAACTTTTCTTCAGGTTTCGATAATGGGTCCAAGACATCAACGATTGCCTTTTCAACATCAATCTCAAATAATACCCAGTGAAATCTGCCATATGTTTATATTTGTTAATAACTAAATCATCAATTACATATACTTAATTAACATCGAGTATGTATAAGAAAGTAAACAACTCACTCGAAGTTGAACAGGAAAATTATGGTGCTTTTGTAATGTTGCGCCATCAAATAAGTAAGCAAAAGCTCCTCCGTTTGATATGGGTAATGTAACAAACCATGATGATGAACTCGATTAGGGTCAATGAATCCAATCTTGTGATTGAGTCCCAGCTTTCGAGATTGTATAATTTTCAGCCTGCATAATAGAGTACAAAAGTAATATAGTGATAAGGATAATTACAAGCAATGAAAAATAAGTAGAGCTAGAGAATTACTGACATATATACATAATTTAATTACTTACATGCAAAAGGCACTGATGATAGATTTATCGAGCGCGTCAAAATTGTATAACTGCCATAATTCACAATACTCGATTTGAACCTCATCATCACCTGGGACAAAAAAATCCTTTGGAATTTTCCCATAGAGCCAGTCTCCGTCTTGACTTTTCGTGGTAGCAAGTACCATGCATTTAGTTGGTGCAACCTAGCTGGTAGAGTGCGCACCATTGCAGGGCCGACAAGATCTTGTCCTCTCACATATGTCCGCACCACCTCATGTATGGTGACACTCTCGCCAGCTTGCAATGCCTTCAGCTCTGCCAGAGTTATACCCATATCTCTAGCTTGCTGCGAAAGTACATCATCGATCGGGTTCCGGTTGTAAGGCGCCAATATGAGTGGAGGGGCCGATTGTCCCGCCTGCATTCCGAGCTGTGGAACATCTCTCTTCTGGGTGGCAGCAGATTTTTGTTCTTCCCACACTCTCTTAGATGTACGCACCAGAACGCGTGTGTAGTCATCGTCCATATTTAGTTCATATTGCGACGGATGCGTAAGAAATTCTATGGCCCACCGTATCGCTTCCGGAGAATAAACCGGAACAGGCAAAGACATCGTTTTTGCCTTCTTTCTCTGGGAAGTCTGGATCTCCTCGACCCATGTATCGACATCTTTGCGAGAGTTCACAAAGCGAGACTTCCCGACCGTTTCGCTTTTCTGAGTACTAGTCGACGCAGCGGTGCACTTCCGCTTCTTTTGCGGAGGCGATGGAGTCTGTTGACGCGGCGGAGTACGCTCACGCGACGACGGAGATGGACTAGCGCCTTGGTTGTCGTTGTGGGGGGTGTCTGGACTAGCGCATTGGTTGTCGTTGTTGTAGTTATGTGGACTGTCTTGTGGACTGGGAGGGCGATTTAGCTGCATGTGTGGGAACACGATGTATTCTTTTTTCCATAAGCAGGTACTCTTGAGGGCAAATCTCAACTCAACCTCGTCTTCACCCGTAGGGAAGTCCAGCTTAATTCCCTCATATGTCTTGATAACCTCATCAACCCCGACAACAGCATAGCCATCTGGAATAGGGCGACAATGGTAAGTTCCATTTGGGCTAGGCGGTAGGGCAAAGCCGTGCGCCACCTTCACGGTTATGTTCAAGCATGGCACATGTAGGTCGCAAAGTTCCCGCTGCACGATATTATCCACGGGGTGGCGAGGACCCGGCATATCATCATGGCGATCGAGCTCCGTCGAAGCCACGCTGCTTCTCCGCATTGATTTTGGATCAGGAGAAGGATTTTCGGGCGTCTCAGATTCGCAGGGCATCCGTCGAGTCTGCGCTGCCTTCAGCTCTGCTATCTCCTTCTCATGCTGTAGTAATTTATTTTCCATCCACTGGGCCCGGTCGGCAATCTCTTTCTTCTTTCTCGATCGGCTTCTATAAGTGCCAACATCTTTGGGAAACCCAAGTATCCACGGTACAGAGCCGACGGTTCCTCTTGTTCGTCCACTGTGTTCAGGATTCTTAAGGGCTCGCGATAGCTCGTCCTTCTCTCTGTTAGGGTGGAACCTGCCTTCCGTGACCTCCTTCCATACCTCTCTGAGAGCTTTCATAGGGTCAGGTCCGTGCTCCTTGGTAAAAAGACAGTCACCTGTTTCAGGGTCTAACTTTCCACCATGCCCATAGAACCAAGCCTTAAGCCGGCCTGGCCAGTCAAATGTCTCGATCTGTATACCTTTAGCCAAAAACTCTTCCTCCATTTTCAGAAACTTAGGCAGGGCCGTCAGGTAGCCACCTGACCCCATGTTATGGTGATATATCTTTTTGTCTGCATTTTTCTTATTTCTCTCTGACATGGCCTTAGCGGCTTCCGATTGCTTGTACGCCTTAAATTCGGGCCACTCATCTTTTATCTTTTCATAGACTCCGACAAATTCTGGAGTTTTACCTTCTTTTATGAACTTGTTAAGCCTTTTCTTCCAGCTGCGGAACAATTCACCCATCTCAATATAAGTCCAGGACTTGCATCGATTCTCTATAACCGGCTCCTCTACATCCTCCTCTTCCGGTAAAGTGAAATTCTGCATGAGCTCGTCCCAAAGGAGTTGTTTGTCTGCATTCGAGACATAAATAACCCCCTCTTTTAGCACCTTTGGCGTATACCATTCTTGAGCCCTGATGGACAGTCTGTCCCGAACGATGACTCCGCACTGAGCTACAAATTTCCTTGCGTGGTTAGCGGGAGCAATCGGTTTTCCTTTTTCATTGATCTCCTCGATGTGGTACTTCTGTTTCCCTTGGAGCTTTTTGGTCCCGGTCCGTGGCCCGCCTCGTTTCACCGCTGCTTTTTTGCTTGGTCCCGGTTCATGGCCCGCCGACGGCTAAACACAAGAAAAAGTGATAGTTAATATATGTATAGACACAAATCTTTTCAACGGAGACAAAAACCTGAGGGCATATATCTACCTCGGCGGCCGACTTTCCAACAGTAGAGTCGGTGAACTGTCGGTGAGCTGAACTGTCGGTGACGTCTATTCCGTATGAATGCCCCTCCAGTCCATCACCGGAATCGTTCAGAAATTGCCCGGTGAAATCGTCTACGTGTTCCTCTTCTTGTTCATGGTTTCTGCCGGGGTCCAATTCATCACCTTCGCGAATGATGCCGAACATGTCCTCTTCTTGTTGAAGATTTCTACGGGTGTCCATAGTTTCTGCAAGAGATTTCAATCCATTTAAATAATTTTAATAACTCAACATCTAAATAACTTTACCGATATGTCATACAACTAAATAACTTTAATAACTTCATATATTTTATAATAAATGGAATATCCAAATGAACATTTCATTAGCTTAAAATGATCTTCATTTATTTTCAGAACACAAAATGATTTTCATGAATATATATATTCTATATAAGAAAATAATTAAATGTAAAATCTATTCTAAAGATATGCTATGAAGTTTTCAAATAATTTGTGATAATATAAAAACTTTTATGAACATTTTGATAAAAAGTTTGTATTTGCAACGATATTCCAACAATTTTTTTTGTTTATTCAAACTTATTCAAACACACAAAATAATGACACAACGACATGTATTTTCTTTTTATGAACATTTTGATAAAAAGTTTGTATTTTTCTGATTTAAAATAATTTAATTATGATTTTCTATAGTTTAACATAGTTTCTGAAAATGATGACGTCGTGCTGACGTCATCAATGGTGAACCGAAGCTAGGGTTTGATTTCTAGGTGACGCACGCGGTGGCGGCGGAGTGCGGCACGGTTGCGTCGAGAGAGAGGGAGGAGGATAAGAGGACTCACCCTCGTCGCCTTCGGCAATGGCTCGGCGGAGCTCCGATCTCGGCGAGGAAGAAGACGGGAAAGATGGCCGGAGGCGCGCACGGGGAAGGACGAATGCGCTGGGACGGCGAGGGTGGCAGCAGTGCGCAGCGGCGTCAGGATGGCCGGAGGCGCGCACAGGGATGGCCGGAGGCGCGGGGACGGCGAGGAAGGATGCGGCGGCGCGACGAAAAAATTCGGCAGCCTGACGGCGTCGATGTGAAATTGCTCCGGGTTGTGGCTCGAACCGTGGCTAAGTGTTGGTTATATATGGGAGAGGCTATCTGTCCCGGGTGGTGGCTCAGCCTGGGACAAATAGGAGTCATCTGTCCCGGGCTGAGCCTCCAACCGGGATAGATAGCACCCCATCTGTCCCGGGCTGTGCCACCACCCGGGATAGATGGGGTTTTTCCTTTTTCTTTTTCTTTTTCTTTTCTTTTTCTGTTTTCTGTTTTAAATAACTTTGGATTTTGAAAAAACTTTCAATATGAAAAGTGTTTGAATTTGACTAACTAATACAAAAACATTTTCTCTTTTCTATAACCATTATTTTAATTAGTTTAAAACTATTTTGAATGTGAATTTGTATAACTTTTGCAAACTTTGGAATTTGAAAAAACTTTCAATATGAAAAGTGTTTGAATTTGACTAACTAATACAAAAACATTTTCTCTTTTCTATAACCATTATTTTAATTAGTTTAAAACTATTTTGAATGTGAATTTGTATAACTTTTGCAAACTTTGGAATTTGAAAAAACTTTCAATATGAAAAGTGTTTGAATTTGACTAACTAATACAAAAACATTTTCTCTTTTCTATAACCATTATTTTAATTAGTTTAAAACTATTTTGAATGTGAATTTGTATAACTTTTGCAAACTTTGGAATTTGAAAAAACTTTCAATATGAAAAGTGTTTGAATTTGACTCACTAATACAAAAACATTTTATCTTTTCTATAACCATTATTTTAATTTGTTTAAAACTATTTTGAATGTGAATTTGTATAACTTTTGCAAACTTTGGAATTCTGAGTTGTTCGATCAACACTTTAACTTCCAAACCGGGACTAAAGAAGCACACGGATCGTGTGTTTCTTTCAAGCACTTGTAAGCCGTTTGATCAGGTGTGTGTTTCTTTTGATTGCTTCTGAGCTGTTCGATTAACGCTTTCAGTTTCAAACCGGGACTAAAGAAGCACACAGATCGTGTGTTTCTTTGAAACACTTGTTAGCCGTTGGATCAGGGGTGTGCTTCTTTTGAGCACTTGATAGCTGTTGGATCAACACTATCAGTACCACTGGTTGAGCCCGTGACCCTATATATAGTCCCCTCTCGGACGAGGCGAGCACTCAGTGTTTCCTCCTTCTAGTGCCTAGCCAGGTGGTGTGTGGTATACAAATCACTCGGATTCCCTGCATACGCCCCACGGTGCATTTGATATGCAGGCACTCAGGAGCCACCGTGGGGCTGTATGCAGGTGAAATCGTGTGTTTTGTTCTATCAAAAGAATAGTTCAATTCATCTGCTGAGGAATATATACAAATTACTCGGATTCCCTGCATACGCCCCACGGTGCATTTGATATGCAGGCACTCATCAAGAGCCACCGTGGGGCTGTATGCAGGTGAAATCGTGTGTTTTGTTCTATCAACGCCGACGGATCCATTTGATATGCAGGTAAAAATGGAGCATCTTCTTCATATAAAAAGTTTAATATATTAATTATTACATATCGCACCAACATCTCCATCACACAACACCGCCAGTTCTTCTGCGTCGGAACCATGGAGCATCTTCTTCAATCAACTTGATGATTGGGTCAATGTTCACTACGAAAGGCGGAATTTCATCAAAATTATTATAATCATCTGACATGTCTGTCTTGTCCTCCACTCCCACGATGTTTCTTTTTCCTGAAAGAACTATGTGACGCCTAGGCTCCTCCACTCCCAGGATGTTTCTTTTTTTGGGTCTGCTAGACATGTCTTTCACATAGAAAACCTGAGCCACATCATTGGCTAGCACGAATGGTTCGTCTCTGTACGCAAGATTGTTTAGATCCACTGTTGTCATTCCGTACATCTTGTCTACCTCAACCCGCCTTTCAGATTGACCCATTTGCACCGAAACAAAGGGATCTTAAAAGAAGGTCCATAGTCAAGTTCCCATATCTCCTCTATGCAACCATAATATGTGTTCTTCTGCCCATTGTTGTTTGTTGCATCAATGCGAACACCACTGTTTTGGTTCGTGCTCTTTTTATCTTGGACACTCGTGTAAAATGTATTTCCATTTATCTCGTACCCTTGGAAAGTACATATAGTTGTAGATGGTGCCCTGGCCAACAAGTGTAACTCTTCATCAACCTTGTCTTTATTTTCAAGATGTGCTCGCAACCAACCGCCGAACGTGGCCATGTGTGTACGTACAATCCAGTTGTCAGACTTCCCCGCGTGTAGAGAGCGTACAAAATTCTTGTGTTCATCGATATACGGGGCCACCAAGGTAGAACTTTGTAGAACTGTATAGTGTGCTTCAGTGAAAGAATGTCCATCCATACAAATTTTTGTTTTCTTTCCTAGTGTGCCTTTTCCACTAAGTCTACCCTCATGTCGTGATTGTGGAACACCTATCGGTGTCGGGGGGCTGCCCCCCGGGTAGGGGAAGATCCCGGTATAATTCGTTAAGTGCCAACAGTACTTGACCTTTGGCGACAGCAAGGGACACCTCCTGGTGTGCTGAAAGGGCAGCTTAACCCTTGGGCACTGGAAGAGGGCAAAGTGCCTCCTGGCAGTCACAAGGGTCAGCTCTGGCAGCTATAAATAGACACCCCCGGCCCTCACAATCGCAGCACAAGCATGAGCGGGTGGTTCCTCTAAGAACTAGCTTCTCGAAGATGTCTTAGCTGATAGGCTAAGACATCTTCGGGAGGCTAGGCCTAGAGATACTCATCCTGGGACGAGCTCGGACGTATCCGGAAAGGGTCCCGAGTCTCGCGGTCCAAGGAAACTCCCGGAAGGAGGTGTAGTCGGTTCTACCGGATAGGTTATCCGGTGGGTACTAACCGGAATGTATGTCTCGGTGTTGATCTTATGCAGAAGGGGCTCACAGTGGCAAGCGAGGAGGTAGCCGGCGTGAGGGCTTCCGGTAGGCCGTCAACGGTCTAGAGCAGGCTTTCCCGTCTGTCGCGGGGGGAAGTACCGTTCCGCCTGACACGGAAGCATGGTCACCTCCCGCCTGACACGGAAGCATGGTCACCTCCCGCCTAACACGGGAGCGCGTCAGCCGGTACGATCATGGTATGACAAGACCTGACATGCCTAGCCCGGCAATCCGGAAAAGGCTATCCGGGATGGGCAAAGACATGTCTTGTCTGTGACAAGGGGACAATGATGATGCAGGACGGCGCCTGCCGTCCTTAACGAGATGATGACGAAGGGGCTACACCGGATAGCCCGGCGACTAGGTCGCACTAGCCGGTGACGGCATGCCGGCTAGGCCTGTCCGGTGGGGCCAAGCCAAGTTAGGGTTTCCGGCCCTCCTGGCCGGAGCTCTATAAAAGGCGCCATAACTGCTCCTGAGAGCAAGGGACCAACTTCAGAGCCAAAGCTATAGTCACATTTAATCTAAGAGCATTCACTCCTCCTCACCTTGAGTTCATCTAGTTCTTTGTACTCCTTCCTTTGAGAGATCTTGTAGCAAGTTGTAGTCCTTATACCATCAACTTATAGAGAGGAAAGGCAGGAGTAGGGGTGTTACCTCATCACGAGGGCCCTGAACCTGGGTATATCATGTGTGTGGTGTGTGCCTTCGTGCATTTGTTTGTGTTTGTTAGATCTCCCCCTTTGTACTTTGATCTTATTCCTTGTTCTTGGGAGATCTCGGTTTTACCGGGATCCTCACCGTGTGAGCTCTTCAGCTCGCTATCCCTCCCCGGATCCACCAACGTCCATCGGCCCCACAAATTAGCCATCCTATGGCATCTGCCGTGACACCACCTCGACAGTTGGCGCCCACCGTGGGGATTGCACAATGATTCTTATTACCTTGTAGATGCACAGGAGGCTAGGAAAGGTGTAATGGACAAATCCGGTGAGGAAACCAAGCGTCCATGGAATGTAGCTCTACTTCGCCCCTTTTACACGTAAAGGGCTCAGTGTATGTTATATCTCAGTTTTCAGTATTAATGAAAGTAAGGCACCCCGGGAGGAACCCGGGGACTGCCTGGTTATGAGCTTGTCTTGTTGTTATTTTTGTCAAACTCATTTACTATTTTATACCGGCATCTCGGGAAGGAACCCGGGGACTGCCGGATAACTGTTCTCTACTTTTCTTTTGTATGTCGGGAAAGTTCCGAGTTCGACTCTCAAAGTCAAAGTAATGTATGTCATGTGAAATCATCTTGTGACTCGACTGACGAACGCCGAAATGGTAGTCAAGAGCAAAGAGAGGGAAGGTGGGAAACACGAAAATGGTCTCGTGGACTCGGAGCAGGAACTTATCCGGCATACCTGTTTTTTATTAACTTAGTTGTTTTTTATGTCGGGAATTCGGTTAGTAGGAACTCGGATTGTTTTAAGTAATGTATGCCGTATGAGGAGTTTTGTGACTCGACCGTCGAACGCCGAAATGGTAGACAAGAGCAGAAATTACCTAAGTACGGTAAACATGAAAGGCAATTCGGGAACTCAAAGCAGAATAAATTGACATAGGTGGTTCGAATAAGTAGTTCAGTACGGAGCGAAAATAGTATGTGTATATTACATATGGCACCCGGCATCCCGGGGATTTAATCAAACTACTCTAAGTTTTTCAAGCGGTAGGGGAAGTCGGCTTCTCGGCGGAGACCTCGGGAGCAGCGGCCTCGGGAGCAGCGGCAGCAGCAGCAGCAGGAGCAACTTCGGCTTCGGTCCCGGCAGCACTACTCGGGACCTCGGGACGCACATCGATCTCGGGGGCCTCGGGTCTTGGCGAAGTCGGTGCATCCCGGGGAACCACCTTCTCGGGCGCGGCACCGGAAGCAGCGTCATCTCCTTCCGGGGCCTCGTCTTCCGCGTCGCCGCTCGCGCCGCTTTCTTCGTCGTCCTCGTAGTCTGATTCCGAGTCGGAAGGAAGGACGCTTGAGGTGAAGGCGCGGATGCTTGCCCACGTAGCGATGCGGTGCGACACCTCTTGTCGGCGCTGGACCTTTTCCGGATCGGTGACCCACGGAGAAACCGTCCGCAGGCGCAGGATCGCCCCCAGATCGAGACCTTCGTACCAGCTAAGTACTTGGGTCAAGACCTGGTCGGCGCTAGCCCGCGCACCGGAACGCTTCCAGGCGTGGATGCGTCTCCCGGCACCCCGAAGTGCGCTCGCGAGCTCGGGAATCGAGAGCGTCCCCCGGATACTCGGCCACAGTGCGCCGTGAACATGGACCGCAGCGCTGAGCAGATCCGTCCCGATAGACCGGAGAGGTACTATCCGGGCCTTCAAGGCGATGAGGTGATCCTCGATGTCCCAGGCATCCGAAATGGGACCCTTCCCGGCGCGCTTCTCGCGGGAGGCGGCAACAGCTTTGGCGGCAGCCTCACGGGAGTGCTCGAACTATCCTTTAAAAAGAAGAGCTGTCAAACGACTAGGTCATAAGAGTAACAGCAAGAAAGAAAACAGAGAGAAGACAAGAGGGATGTCGGTCCACTTACTGTTCAGATCCCGGTTCAATACTGTAAGCTCCGAGAGACAAGTATCAGACCGGGACCGGAGAAGAGCAAGCTCAGTCTCGGCAGTGTGCGCGCGCTCCTCGGACTGGTCCAAGGTCTCTTTCTGCTTCTTGGTCGCCTCGATGAAGCGCGTCTTCATGTCGGCCGTAGCAGCCTTGACCTTTTCAAGCTCGCCGTTGAGCCGCGCGATCTCGGCTTGCGCGGTGGCAAATGCAGTTTTCTGGTCGACCGAGACCTTGCGCGCGGCGTCGCGCTCCTCCCGCAGGCGTCCTTTGGATTTCTTGGACTGACCGAGATCAGCAAGAACCCGGTTGAAGATGTTGCGGCGTTTCTGGTTGCACTCCTGAAATCAAAACAAAGAAGGAGTTAGTCGGGAAAGGATGTAAGGAACCCGGTTGGGAGGATCTCGGGGACTCGGTGTCCGAGTCCTGCAATTTTCTCTAAGATTGGATGTTGGGGATATATCGACTAGGGGTATAACCAGCATGGATCAATCCGGCTAGTCCAGGGTGACCCAAGGGTGGTAAGGCCAAGGCCTGCCGGGCGGCCCAGATAGCTGACGAGCAAGGAAGTAGGCGGACGGTCCAAGGAAGGCGGAAGGCCTAAACCCATCAAGCCACCGAGCCCAAGACGGAAGGCGGCAACTAAGCCGGCTAGGTCTAGGACTCTGATTACTTGCCGGACAAGCACTTACCTTGTACCCTGGGGTCTGGCCGCCTATATAAGCCGGCCACCAGGGAGCCTTTAGGGCAGACGCTTCAATACGCATCAAACACATTGTAACCTGTTCACGGCTATTGCCTCATAGTGAATTATAGCAGCACGTAGGATCCCGCCACCGTTGTGGGATCCGAAGCTGGGTAAACTCGCCGTGTTCAATCCCGTCCTCGACGACACCAACCTTCTTCCCCACAATCCATACGTAGGCTAGAGGACCCCCGTCTCCTATCAATTATGCCGATACCACGACAGTTGGCGCCCACCGTGGGGCATAAGGTTCCTGGCGTCACGTTCCAGGCGGGAACACTTGGCGGCGTGGGCAAGCAGATCGCCGTCGATCGCGTCACAAGGTTTGACGGCCATAGCTACGTCAACTCGGACGAGTCCTGGCTCCCGGCGGACGACTTCCTTATCGGATGCGCAATCGTGCCGATCGGAGGGATCGACGTCTTCATCGGGTACATGCCAGAGGCGTACGGCCTACCGCGTTTCTACAACCCCACCCACCAACCCTTCGACCAAGCAGTCGACCGGCAAGATGGATCTAAATCCGCCTTCTCCCAGGAGTCGGCCGAATCTGATTCCCACTTCGTCGGAGTTGTCGGACTGGGATCCGACTCCCAGCCGGAAAACAACGATCCTGAATCAATCCTCCCTGCTCTGCAGGAGGATGCGATGTCAGATGCCGGATCCAGATCTACTGTTCAAGTCAACATAGACTCTGACTCTGATGATGATGCTAGTCTCTTCGAAGAGAAGATCAAAACCCGCTTTTCCAGTGGAAATCCGGCTCCCTCAGAGGGTACAGCGGATACAGACATGCCTGACAAGCTGGCTATGATGGTTGTTGTCGGTCACGAGACAACCCCAGTTACTTCGGAAGCACAAATCAAGCCGGCGGAAGAAGCCGGAGACACCACTGCCGGCCAACTCATTGAAAGTTCCGACAAGGTGTGCGCAAAGAAGAAAACTGGCCTCGAGAAAGGCGGCAGCAGCAAACCCACGGATTTGCTCTCCGTCATCAAAGAAGTAGACGAAATCATGAATACTCCGGTAAACAAAAACACCCCACTAGACGAAGTGGAAGAGCTTAGGCTTAACATGCTTAAGCACTCTGACTTTCTGCGAAAAAGAGAGGAGCACGTTGAGAGCCTTGCGAAGAAGATCAAGAAAGAGCAGGAGAAGATGTCGGCCAATACAAACCGGCAACTCTTCGAGGAGAAAAGGTCATCAAAAAGTCGCCGTGGAAAAGAGCCGCCTACGCAAGCAACGACAGCGGCTCAAGACCTAGGATTCGATTGGCGTACGGCACCACAACGAGTGGATAGAAGGGGAGATGTTTTCTTCTGCACCCCTATCCTCAACGCGGCTGCCGCGCTAGACACCCTGGATGACAACACTTACACGGCGGAAGAGAAGTTGGCCAACGCAAGACACTTCGTAAGCAAGGCCTAGAACAACAAGCTCGCGCTGATTCCTACGGCCACATGGCGGATGCCCGCGGGGGAGACCTAGAGTCCAAGTCGGGCAAGTGCAAAGCTGCACCAGGTGCCGACCCCGAAGGCCCGTCTGGCTCCAGTAGCCATGGCGACAAAAGGAAGGCAACGCCACCTCCAAAGAAGGCACCGCCGCCAAAACAAAGGCGGGACGAGAATTCAAGGACGGGAAGCAGAGGAGACCTACCGCCTCCACCACAGCCAAGACGCGACAATGGCGGTAGCCGGAACAACAGGCAGCCGCCTAGAAAAGATGCCGGCAACGACCCTCCAAGGAGAGGCCGCAACCGGTCTCCGCAGCATAGCACTGGCAGCAAGAGGAGAGAGGAGGTAGAAGGGCCCAGGCGCAGTATAAGCCGGGCGGCGCAGGACGAGCCGGACGCAAACAGAGGCGCACGGCAGCTCGATCCAAAAGACGCACGACACCGCCTACAAGACATAGCAAGAGGAAAGGAGCCGCTATATTCTGGACCAAAATGCTTCGGCGACGCCATCCGCAAAGAGCCGTTCCCCAAGGACATGACATCAGTGTCAAAAAACTGTTCTAGGTACAACGGCCTTGTTAAGCCGGACTCATGGCTTTCCGACTACGCCATGGCCATAGAGATTGCCGGCGGGAGCAGCCATATTGCCGTCCGCTACCTACCTCTCATGTTGGAAGGCACGGCAAGAGCTTGGATCGACAACCTCCCTGAAAAGTCCATCCATAGCTGGTACGACATGGAAAAGGTTTTCTCCCAGCACTTCCAAGGAACATACAAGCGTCCAAATACCTACACGGATTTGCAACGCTGTATCCAAAAGCCGGACGAAACCATGACAGATTTTGTCAGCCGTTGAATATCCGAAAAGGCCAACTGTCATGGTGTTTCGGACGCACAGGCTATCCATGCCTTCTACACGGGCCTACAGAAGAAGTCCTTGCTCCGTCATAGGCTCGTCCGCGAGCAAATCACAGACCTTGGTGAGATGCTCAACCTAGACGCCCAATACGCAGCGGCGGATGACGACGCCCGGGACGATGACCCAGACGTCAACATCATGCCAAAGCGGAACAACAAGCGCAAACAGGCGGCGGATGACAAAGCCGGTCCTTCCAATGAGGTAGCCGTAGCGTTCCAAGGAAACGCCGGCAAAAAGAAGTGGAAAAATAAGAAAGATAATCGCGAAGCCGGCTCAGGGCCTAAGGCGGCGCGAATCACTTACGAACAGGCAAAGCTATTGCCGTGTCCCATCCACGCCTCATTGGGCAAGGTCAACCACATGCTTGGAGAGTGCCGTTTCATGGACGACTTCAAAAAGGATCCCACAGTCGGCTGGAAGTCAAAGAAGTCAAAGAAGAACGACAAGAAAGACAGCAAGGAGGATGAGGATGACGACGACATGTCTATCTCAAGCGAAGAGGACGCAACCGCCAAGAAAAAGAAGCCGTATCCGAAGGTCAAAGAATCTCTCGTGTGCTTTGTCGGCACGCCTTCGGCTAAAGCAGACAAGGCGGAGATGCGCGAACTCAACGCGACAATGCCGGACGTCCCTCAGTACTTGAACTGGTCGGAGGCAACAATCACTTGGGACCGGTCCGACCACCCTGATCACGTCCCTCACCCAGGCAAGTACGCCCTTGTCGTCGACCCCATTGTCGACAACTTTAGACTCACAAAGGTACTCATGGATGGCGGCAGCAGCCTCAACATCCTGTACTACGACACGCTAAGCCGCATGAACCTATCAGAGAACCAGCTGGATCACAGCAACCTCACATTTCATGGCATAGTGCCCGGCAGGCAAGCAAAGTCAATGGGAAGCATCAGGCTGAAGGTAACTTTCGGACCAAAAGAGAACTACCGCTCAGAGTTCCTCCGGTTCGAAGTTGTCCCCTTCAAAAGCGCCTATCATGCAATCTTCGGACGACCGGCTTTCGCCAAGTTCATGGCAAGGCCGTGCTACATATACAACAAGCTTAAAATGCCGGGGGAAAACGGAACCATCACGGTTTCCGGCAACTTCAAGAAAGCCAAGGAGTGCGAGCGTGGCATGGCCGCCTTCGCAGAAGCCATCATCCACAAGGAAGAACTCGCGCTGCTCGGGGCGGACTCAGACAACTCCATGCCAAAGCCAAAGATGGACGTCAAGAAGACTTTCGAAGCTTCAGAAGACACCAAAAAGGAGGACCTCATCCCAGGTGACAAGTCTAAGCAAGTTGTCATCGGCTCCAACCTTGACAGCAAATAGGAAGGCGCGCTCGTCGAGTTCCTCCGTGAGAATCGTGACATCTTTGCATGGTCGCCTTCCGACATGCCCGGTGTACCGAGGGAACTTGCCGAGCACTCGCTCAACGTCATAAAAGGTTCCAAGCCGGTGAAGCAAGCAACAAGACGCTTTGGAGATGAGAGACGCAAGGCTATAGGGAAGGAGATAAATAGGCTGAAGGCCGCCAATTTCATAAAAGAAGTTGTACACACCGATTGGGTGGCAAATCCTGTACTTGTCCCAAAGAAGAATAAAGAGCTGAGGATGTGTATCGACTATACTGGTGTTAACAAGTGCTGCCCAAAGGATCCCTTTGCGCTGCCTAGGATTGACCAAGTCGTAGACTCCACAGCAGGCTCCGAGCTGCTTTGTTTTCTGGACGCCTACTCAGGATACCACCAAATCAAGATGAGAGAGTCAGATCAACTGAAAACATCTTTCACAACTCCATATGGGACTTTCTGCTACATTACCATGCCTTTTGGCCTGAAGAATGCAGGGGCAACATACCAGCGCTGTATGCAAAATTGCCTGCACGAACAGATCAGTCGCAATGTTCACGTCTATGTAGACGACATCGCAGTAATGTCAAAAAAGAAGGCAGATCTCCTAGAGGACTTGGAAAAAACTTTTCAGAACCTCCGGAAGTATCAGATGAAGCTCAATCCCGCCAAGTGCGTTTTCGGCGTCCCAGCCGGCAAACTCCTCGGTTTCATCGTCTCAGAACGAGGGATCGAGGTTAACCCGGAGAAGATCAAGGCCATACAAAACATATCCAGACCTACTTGTCTGAAGGACGTGCAGCGCCTAGCCGGATCGGCGGCAGCCGTCAGTCGTTTCATAAGCCGCCTAGGGGAAAAGGCAATGTCTCTCTACTGGCTACTGAAGAAATCCGACAACTTCGAGTGGAGAGCAGAGGCAGACGCCGCCTTGCAACAACTTAAGGAGGCCCTCATGTCCGCTCCGATATTGGCAGCACCTCGATCGCAGGAACCAATGCTGCTGTACATCGCGGCAACAGGAGCTGTTGTCAGCGTTGTCTTGGCTGTGGAAAGAAAGGAGAGCAAAGCCGCAGCGGGTGAGCAGCGACCGGTCTACTTCATCAGTGAAGTGTTCTCCGCCTCCAAGCAGAGGTATCCGCATTACCAAAAGCTGGCTTATGGTGTATTCTTCGCCGCCAGAAAGCTTAGGCATTACTTCCAGGAACACACAGTGACAGTAGTCAGCAAGGCACCATTGGGAGACATAATCAACAATGCAGAGGCAACAGGTCGAGTCGCCAAGTGGGGCATCGAACTTGCCGCTTTTGATATAGTCTATAAACCACGGACCGCCATCAAATCTCAAGCACTTGCAGACTTTGTCGCCGACTGGACAGAGGCTATGGAGGAAACAACACTCCCCGAGTCAGAATATTGGGTCATGCACTTTGACGGATCAAAGATGCTCAAAGGCTCGGGGGCTGGAGTCGTTCTATGTACGCCTAAAGGTGACAAGCTTAGCTACGTGTTGCAAATCCACTTCACAGCAACCAACAATGTTGCCGAGTACGAAGCTTTGCTTCATGGGTTACACGTGGCAAACGACCTAGGCGTCAAAAGAATCCTCTGTTACGGCGACTCAGATTTGGTCGCACAGCAAGTAAGCGGAACATGGGATGTGAAAAGCGCAACAATGGCGGCTTATAGAGCCAAAGTTGACGAATCTGCAAAAAACTTCGTAGGCTACGAAGTCCGACATGTTCCAAGAGCTGAGAATGAGGCGGCAGACACACTTGCCAGACTGGGATCAGAACGCAAAAAGGCACCAAAAGATATATTCCTGGAGCAATTGCACAAGCCATCCATTAAAGGCGCCGATTTGATGGACCCCGACTCAGAAGAACCGGTAGAAGCGGCAAGTCTCGCTGTCTACTTAACACTGCCGGATTGGACAGTCCCATATCTCGATTTTCTAATCGACCAAAAGTTGCCGGAGGACGATGAGGTGCTAAAAAGGCAGATCATAAGGCGAGCCAAAGCATTCACGATAATAAAAGGCGAGCTATACAAGCGAAGCACATGTGGCATCTATCAGCGGTGCATACAGCCGGAGGAAGGCCGGGAAATTCTGAAGGACATACATATTGGCGCCTGCGGGCATCATGCTTCCGCTAGGTCCATTGTATCCAAAGCTTTCCGCCAAGGTTTCTACTGGCTCACCGCCAAAGAAGATGCCGATAACATCGTTAAAACATGCAAAGGTTGCCAGTTGTACGCCCGTCAACCTCACTTGCCGGCACAGGAGCTAAGGACGATCCCAATCACCTGGCCGTTCGCGGTCTGGGGCTTAGACATGGTGGGTCCCTTCAAAAAGGCGCGCGGTGGGTACACTCACCTATTGGTCGCTGTCGACAAGTTCACCAAATGGGTCGAGGCCAAACCGATAAGCAAACTTGACGCACGAACAGCCACCAACTTTCTCTGGGGAATTATCTCTCGGTTTGGAGTTCCACACAGCATTATCACTGATAATGGCAGCAATTTGTCTCAAGGCGACATAGAAGAATACTGCAATGATCTGGGCATACGGCTTGATTTGGCATCCGTGTCACACCCTCAATCCAATGGGCAAGTAGAGCGTACAAACAGCCTAGTCCTATCAGGACTTAAGCCTCGTCTCGAAGCTCCATTACATAGGGCAGCCGGTGCTTGGGCAGATGAGTTACAGTCGGTATTATGGAGTTTGCGCACAACGCCAAACAGATCCACCGCCTACACTCCTTTCTTCTTAGTATATGGCGCAGAGGCAGTGCTACCTACCGACATGAAGTACGATTCCCCAAGAGTTCAAGCCTACATCGAGCAAGACGTAGAAGGTGCAAGACAGGATAGCCTAGACCTGCTAGACGAAGAAAGAGACGTCGCTCTCCATCGCTCCGCCTTGTACCAGCAACAACTCCGCCGCTATCATAGCCGGAGAGTGCGGAAGCGAAGCTTCAGAACAGGTGACCTGGTTCTCCGCCTAATTCAAGATAGAAAAGGCTTGCACAAGTTATCCCCGCCATGGGAAGGACCGTTTATAGTCACAAAGGCGCTGCTCAATGGTTCCTACTACCTAGCCGACATCCGCGACGAAGAAGAAAAGAAAATGCGAAAGAAGGCGGCAGGAAAAAGGGGAACCAAGCGCAAGAGAGGCATTGACGACCCGTTCGAGCAAACAAAACGGCCTTGGAATATTGAGCAGCTACGTCCTTTCTACACTTAGCAATTTATAATTGTAATAAGTTAAATATGATTATGAAATAAAAGTCTATGGTTCCTCATCTGTGTTGAGATGCATGCCATCTTTTATCTTTTCCTGCAATCATATTTCCCCTATGTATCTAAGTTACCTATTTTCTAGCTCCGTGCAAAGGTTCAAACTGGTAGATACTTGCAGCTTTCGAGCCAACCCAAAGCAAAAACAAAACTTTTTGCGCCGCCTAATTCCTTTGCCTCTGATTACTTATATGTGGTTCGCCTAGTAGTATGTCTTTGACACCAACATGTTGGCTTTGGTCTCTGATTCTAAACAAATGGTCTAGCCCTGGTTGTTTCAGCTAAAGTTACCGGCTGAGGTTTCGTCAACATACAAAAAGTCAAGCATATAAGTCAGGGTAAAATTAAGGCGGGCCATATAAATAAAGACAAAGTAAAACTTGTCAGCTAGTTTCCGCCTAACAAGGCAACAGCAAAAGTATATACAAAATATTACAAATGTTGCATTGTTTCAGGGGCCGACAAAGTAAGGCTGGTAGAAGGCAAGGACAGGAAAAATATGGCTCGGGGGAGCGTCTACATCAGGCTTGGGGGCTGACAACTTCAGCCCCGGAACTATCACTCCCCTCCGCCTCGGCCGTGCCGACAGCTTCAGCTCCCTCTCCGCCAGGCACAGGATGGCGCCGGTAGAAGATTGAGGTATCCACCATGTCGGCGACTCGCGTGGCGTAGCCGGCAACGCTGTCCAGCACAGCGACCGGCTTAACCTCGCTACCGTCTTCGTACGTCGACGGCATGCCTTCAGTGACGGCTTCTATCTCCGCCTCGGGGTAGTGCGCCATGAACAACCCAAGGGCAGTCTTGGCTCCACCCCGCGCCGCCGACTTCAGCGAGCTTTTGTGCAATTTGGTCGCCTGCTCCAGGATGGCGGGCACGTCGCTGAATTCGGTCGGCTCCTGACTACCAGACGAAGTGAAGAACTTGGCGGCAAACCGTTTGGACGCCGCCAAAGTCTCGGCGATCAGCTCGCCCAGACGCGCAAGGCGATCCAGGCGGGGGCTGACAACCTTGTCATCGCCTAAACCGGCGGGAACTGCATCAAAAATAAAGCCATAAGTTTGGCTCAGGCTAAAAACAACCTGGCAGTATCAAAAAAGGAGCGAGAAATTACCAAGGACCGAGTTATGGAAAGCCGACAACTCAATCATATGAGTTGCCAGAACGTCCTCTGCAGTTTGGGCGCGAGAAGTCTGCTTGGATATCTCTTCAGCAGCCATCTTCTCCGCCTCCGACAACTTGTTGCGCAGGCTTTCCAGCTCACCAGTGAGCTGGCTGGATTCCTGCGCAAACTTGAGTTGCTGGGCCTCCATCTCTTTTTGATGAGCCGCTTTCAACTCCAAGTTGGCGGCCGCCAAGTCTGAAGCTTCATTCATAAGAGCTTGCATATCGGTGGACGCCTTCAGGATATCCTGAGCGTGGTCTAGCAGTTCTACAAATATGGATTCGCCAAGCTAAAATGATTGACGGAAACATAGCTCAAAAGTATAGTTGGAGAAAGGGATCCACCCTACCTTCATCTTTTTTGCGGGCCGCCTCCAGCTCGACGTTGGCGGACACAAGGCCCTGCAAGAAAAAACAAAGGCATATAACATATTGTCGAATAACCACTAAGCCGGCAGTCAAAGTTTCTTTTGACTAGCCATCTAAGTGCTCGGGGGAAAGACTATGTATATGCTGGAGGGGTAGAAACTTACAGATAGGTCGCCCTCCAAGTCATCGAATGCCTGCGAGGCAAAGGCGGCAAAAGCCAAAGTTGACTCCTTGGCCTCCTTGAAGGTAGACCAAGGGTCTCTGACTTTGCCGCCTCCCGCAGTCGGGGCTGCCCTCCGGGACCCGCCGGCAGTCGACTCCAGCAACCCTTCGTTGGCGGCGCGCGATTGCGCGGCATCATCGGCCGTAGCCTCAGCCAGCAGAAGGGGAGTTTTGGGCGCGCGGTCGGCAGAAGGGGCCCTTGGCGGAGCAGCTGAGGCCGGAGCTGGAGGTTGGCGCCGAACGTCAGCCATGAAGCTGCCGGCTTGGAGCGGGGGAGTTGGTGGCACGGTGGCCGGCGAGCCGCCTTGCGGCCGCTTTCCTTTGCCAAGGAGCCTGGTCGTCAACCGGGAGGTTGCGACCCTTTCCCTGTCAAACAAAAAGCAAGCACAATAAGTCAGCCAATGTTCAAAAGGTTCGCCATCTGGAAAAGACAAAGTTGAGTACCTTCGGGGGATGTTAATCCCCGCATTCTCGCCAATGTTGGCGAGAGTCGGCTCGGTAGCCGATGCGATCCGTTTTTTCCTCTCGGCGTTCGCCGTGGAGGAAGCAGCGCCGGACGCCTTGCGCTTCTTCGTCTTCCCGGCTTCCGACTCGTAGAAGTCGGGAGCCAGGTCATCCTCCCTCAACTCGGAGAGCTGAAAAAGAAGGCATGTTAAAGGAACTCAATCCTAGCCGGCAAAGCTGTCAAACAAGGGGTAAAGGAAGAAAATATTCACCTCGAGGGGAGGATTTTCGTGGGTATGCATGGGCACGCCCTCGACCGCCTTCAACGACCCCGCCTTGACGAGGCTGCGGAGCCGGAATGCCAGGTCGGCGACCGGCAATATCTCTTCGCTCACGCGAAGAGAGGCTGTGTCAGTAGGCGAATACTGACACATCTTGTGCGGGCTGTACCGCAGGGGGAGGATTTGCCGGCCGAGCCAGCAAATGATGGTGTCGACACCATCCAACTGGGGGGGAGCCATTGTCCTCGTGAGGAACTCGATCCGCCTTTGAATAAGGCGGAGTTCCTCCGTCAACTTGGGCACCGCCTCGTCCCAGCATGGGCGAGGCAGGGGCGGCGCGTTGACGAACGCCGGAATGCCGATTTGACGGCCCGGCGCTGCCATGTCTTGGCAGTAGAAGAAGGTGGAGGTCCAGCCCTTGACGTACTCGAGGTATGGTATCTTAGGATACCATTGGCGGCCCTGGCGGCAGTTGAAGGTGACGCTGCCGCAAGTCGCCAGGCACCGTCTGTCGCCGGCAACGGAAACAATATCTAAAGAAGTCTAAACTAGGCCTAATACCTAGATAGCCTTCGAAAAGGGCTGTGAAGCCGGCTAAGACTAATATGCTATTGGGTGCGATATTATGGGGCTGGAGCCCGTAGTGATCTAAGACCTCACTAAAGAAGGCGGAAGGCGGAAGCGCCATTCCCCTGACCAAGTGGGAGGTGAGGATTACCCGTTCTCCGGCTTCCGGAGCCGGGATGATGTCTCCCAAGGCGGCCCTCCACCGGCAATCCTCTCGAGTGGGGAGGTAGCCGACAGCCTCCAAATCTTGGAGGGCGTCTTCGTCGACGATAGAAGGCAACCAGTAGCGGGACCCGAGGTCCGCCGCTTCTTCTTCCTCGTCGCCGGGGGCGTTCGCCGTCGCCGTTGCCGTGGTGGTCGGTGGAGGAGCCGAGGAGCCCGCCGCAGGAGCGCGCGCGGAGGAAGTCCGATTGACGACGGCGGAGACATTGCCCGCCGTCGCCGCCGCCGCGGGACGAGTAATGGCGCCGCCCGTCGGCGTCGCAAGCGCGGCCTCGGTCGCCGGGCCGCTCGACGCCGTCGAGTGAGCGGGACCGGTGGACATCGCCGCGAGGAAAGGTCGCCGGAGGAGAAGAGCTCGCCGGAGTTCGTTCGGAGGCGAGGAGCGAGGAAGTGTAAGAGACAAGGGCGCACGGAGAGCAAAGGCAGGGTAAAGAAAATGGACCGTTTGGCTACCTATTTATAGGGCCAGGCGTTGCTCCCTGTGCAACGGCATTTTAGTCGGACACGTGTCCCACGTCCGTTGTGGCACACGATTGCACGATCTCCACGCCTCCTCTTTTCCCGCAACTTGTGATCATGGCGAGATTCCCGCCTAGGCTGTTTTCAAACTGTCGAGAAGCCGGCTAGGTGGAAACCGCCAAGAAGAATGCTCGGCAAAGATTGCCGAGTAGCCGTCTTTTCCCATGATGGACAAAGGCGGCCGCCTGTCAACATCAAGACACGCATGCCTCTTTGATTTTCAGAATGGTTCAAGTCCTGCAACCGCCAACCTTGGCAGATGGAGAATCAAGGAGAAGCCGGCGCCTGGAGAACTTCAACCTTTCTGGGGGCTAATGTTGGGGATATATCGACTAGGGGTATAACCAGCATGGATCAATCCGGCTAGTCCAAGGTGGCCCAAGGGTGGTAAGGCCAAGGCCTGCCGGGCGGCCCAGATAGCTGACGAGCAAGGAAGTAGGCGGACGGTCCAAGGAAGGCGGAAGGCCTAAACCCATCAAGCCACCGAGCCCAGGACGGAAGGCGGCAACTAAGCCGACTAGGTCTAGGACTCTGATTACTTGCCGGACAAGCACTTACCTTGTACCCTGGGGTCTGGCCGCCTATATAAGCCGGCCACCAGGGAGCCTTTAGGGCAGACGCTTCAATACGCATCAAACACATTGTAACCTGTTCACGGCTATTGCCTCATAGTGAATTATAGCAACACGTAGGATCCCGCCACCGAAGTGGGATCCGAAGCTGGGTAAACTCGCCGTGTTCAATCCCGTCCTCGACGACACCAACCTTCTTCCCCACAATCCATACGTAGGCTAGAGGACCCCCGTCTCCTATCAATTATGCCGATACCACGACATTGGAGCCTAGTGATCTGCTATTCGGTGGAATCTAGAGCACTAAGCGCCAATCTCGGGGACTAGTGGTGATGGAGCAAATTTTGAAGCAACCTACCCGGTTGGGAGGATCTCGGGGACTCGGTGTCTGAGTCCTGGATTTTTCTCTAAGATTGGAACCTAGTGATCTGCTATTCGGTGGAATCTAGAGCACTAAGCACCAATCTCGGGGACTAGTGGTGGTGGAAGGAACAAGTATTTTTGGATAAAAGAAATAGAACAAGCTTACCTCGGTCACCCGAGTAACATCCAGTGCGGCCACTTGGAGAGCGTGCAGAGCTTGGGCGTTGCGGCTTGGGCCTGCAGCGTGCAAGTCTCCCGCGATCTCGGAGGCATCGGCGGCAAGCCAGGCATGGTTGTATTCATCAACAACCCGTATGCCGGAGCCGCCGGGCGCGCGGGAAGCAGCAACGTCCCGGGATCCTGAAGGTACAAACAAACTGACGGTTGCTCGCAACATCCGCAAGGCAGCAGTAGGGATCTCGGCGGGAGGCGATGGTAACGAGGAAAACGTACCCGGGCGCAGCACCAAGTCCTGAGACGAGGATGTCGGGGCAGCTGCAGGCGGAGCAGAAGGTGTTTTCTGCCCAGCAATCTTGCCGCGAGACTTGGGAAGTTGATCTGCTGGCCGAGAGGAGGTTGTGGGCTGCTTCTCCGGGATGGTCTTGGTCGCGGCTGGCCGAGAGGGCCCACTTGCCGCAGGTTGCCGGCGAGGGCTGAGGATCTCTGCCTCAAGCCCGGGAACCCGGCGCGGACTCTCCGGAAGAAGAACTTCTCCCGAGGTGGTCGTGGCCTGCACCAGGGTCTCCTCGATCACCGGATGTGCATCCGGGGTCGCAACGGTAGCCGGTGCGGCACCGGAGGCGGCAGGCTCACTTCCTCGAGTAGAAGGGCGAGGAGGTGAAGGAGAAGCCCGAGCCGGGCTGGGAGTCCGAGTACCGGGAGGAGGAGGAACAGCATGTGACGGGAGCTCGAGTGCATCCCTGAAAGGAAGTGTCTTAGTAATAGTTATGGAGAAAACAAAGTCAGATAACATAAGGCAAGGAAAACATACCCGGAATCCACAATGGGAGGACCCCTTTGCCGGTGCCGAGCAGGCTTCTCGGTCGTTTGCTTACTCGGTTTGCTCCTCTTGGGGGGGTTGCCGGAGTTATCGGCCCCCTCGGTGTCGGAAGCCGCGCGCTTCCGGCTCTCGGCGCGTTTGGTCCCGGTTGTCGGTTTCGGAACCACTGCTGAGGCCCAATTCAGAGGGAGAGCGTCAATAACATCGAGAATCTGGCAGTCAATCTCATCCTCATCATCCGAAGAAATGAAAACTGCCTCTGGGGTTGAAGGATTACCTGGAGCAGCGGACTTGACGAAAGGGATGGCGAGATGGTCCTCGCCGTCGGGGTCCTCTCTCGGCATCACGTCCGATCTCAGGAAGTTCGGCACGAAATTCCCGTTGGCGTGGACAGCGTCTTCTTCGAGTTGACGCTCGAACAAATGCGCAAACAGGTTAGGTCGTGTCGGTGTCCAGGTGAACGCATGTACGAAGGCGAATGCGCGAAAGACAGATATGAGCACCTGGTCGCATGGTTTTTTCCGGGATCCCCCAATGACACCCCAAGAGTAGTCCTCCGTCATCTCCGTCCGGGCAATAGCTCGAACGCGACGGACGACCCCGGCATGATCTAGCCCAAAGATACTGGTCCTAGTGGGGTCAAAGTTCCCAGCCATGTGGCACATCTTGTGCACTCGGTTTTGAAGGGGGCAAACCCGGCGAACGATGAAGCAACGCAGGAGATCGTCCCCGGTCATCTTCTCGTTTAGCACGTTCAGAACGTCGTGCATGCAGTTGACCTCGTCATTATCGGGAAGCTTCTTCCAGAGACGGAACTCGCGCGGAGGACCAATAACGAAATCCGGTAGATTGATGAAGTCCGGATTCGAGGATCCCGGACCATCTCCCAAGTTCTCCCGGTTCTTCACGTAGAAGAAGCTGCGCTGCCACTTCCGGCAGGACTCTAGTCCCTTGACTATAGGGAATCCGGAGTCCGCGCGAGGGATGATGGTGGCCGCTCCGCAATCGACCAAGTCTTTGATCTTCTTATCCGGGTTGGGGATGGCTTGGCGGCGAAGGATGAAATACTTGGCCCAGAGATCCAAGAATGGCCATATGCCGAGGTATGCCTCCGCGTAAGTGGTGAAGACCGAGAGCATCATAATGGCGTTGGCGGGAAGATGGTGAGGTTGGAGGTCGTAGAGGTCAAGGAAGTCGCGGAAGAAGGGGCTTGCCGGAAGCCCAAACCCACGCTCAAAGTGCGCGAGGAATACCACGTATTCCCCGGGTTGGGGTTCCGGTGCAACCTCCCCCTCCGGGAGACGGCTCTCGACTTTCGGAGGAATCCGGTGAGTCCGATAGAGCCAGTCCAGATCTGACTGCTTGGTCTCGGAACCATCCCAGCATCCCCGGGTACGTTCTTCGCCCATGTCGGAGAAGTACGCAGGGGTATCCGAGCTACTCTGCAGGCGCAGCGGCGGTTAGTCGGAGTTAGTCTACCGGAGCACAAACTGCTAAACACTACCGGATTCCTGAGAAGCAAGATCTACCGTGTGCTAAATAATCAAAACAAAAGGGGGAAATAGGCTCGTGCTGGACTCGGCCGAAGCGCAAAGCGAACAAACAATCTACATCCTACCATAACGGTGCATCACCACCGTGCGCCTCGTGCGCGCCGCTCAAGTTGTGCTCGCCGGCGGTGGCTCAACCGCGCGTGTGCTATGGCACGGCCGGGGTCGGGAGGTTATTCTAACGGAGAAAATCATCGGAGCGAAGAAAAGGAACTCACCGGAGAAGAGAAGGTCGGCGAGGGCGACGGTGTCCGGGCTCCGGCGAACGGCGATGGCGACGATGGCCAGGCTCCGGCGAACGGCGACGAATGCAGCGGCTGCGGAGCGCTCGAGACAGCGAGGAAGGAGAGTGCGAAGGAGAGAAAGAAGGAGGGGAAACTGTTCCGGTCCCCTATTTATGGGGGGGGGGGGGGGATTCCGGAGCGGTTTCCGATTTTCTCGCCCACGATCTCCACGATCGTGGGTGGGGTCTGTTTTGTGCCGTGAGCCACGTGGCGCTATCCGGAGCGCCCGATCCGGCCACACCGAGGGCCACACGGCACCAACGGTTGGATTCCGGATCGGCTGCGGCTCCCCGGCGCGGGAACCCAAGCGACGGCGTGCGTGCGCAGGAGCACTCGAGTGCGTCTCTGCTCAGACGGGACGTCGGGTGGGCCCTGGCTCACTGTCTCGAATTCATCGGGAGGCCAACGGTCAAGATTCACTGAGATGGTGCTATCCGGTCGCAGGCTTCGCCTCCCGGTTAAGACAGTCTCGGTGGGAAGACCTCGGTAAGAAGATCTCGGGAAGAATCGATCTCGACATGGAATAAAAGGATGGTGTCATGTGTTCTCGGAAGATGGTTGTTATTAAAGCTGGTCCCGCACATCATCCGAGGTCGCTGTGCAGCACCAGCTTCGGGGACTAGTGTCGGGGGGCTGCCCCCCGGGTAGGGGCAGATCTCGGTATAATTCGGTAAGTGCCAACAGTACTTGACCTTTGGCGACAGCAAGGGACACCTCCTGGTGTGCTGAAAGGGCAGCTTAACCCTTGGGCACTGGAAGAGGGCAAAGTGCCTCCTGGCAGCCGCAAGGGTCAGCTCTGGCAGCTATAAATAGACACCCCGGCCCTCACAATCGCAGCACAAGCATGAGCGGGTGGTTCCTCTAAGAACTAGCTTCTCGAAGATGTCTTAGCTGATAGGCTAAGACATCTTCGGGAGGCTAGGCCTAGAGATACTCATCCTGGGACGAGCTCGGACGTATCCGGAAAGGGTCCTGAGTCTCGCGGTCCAAGGAAACTCCCGGAAGGAGGTGTAGTCGGTTCTACCGGATAGGTTATCCGGTGGGTACTAACCGGAATGTATGTCTCGGTGTTGATCTTATGCAGAAGGGGCTCACAGTGGCAAGCGAGGAGGTAGCCGGCGTGAGGGCTTCCGGTAGGCTGTCAACGGTCTAGAGCAGGCTTTCCCGTCTGTCGCGGGGGGAAGTACCGTTCCGCCTGACACAGAAGCATGGTCACCTCCCGCCTGACACGGAAGCATGGTCACCTCCCGCCTAACACGGGAGCGCGTCAGCCGGTACGATCGTGGTACGACAAGACCTGACATGCCTAGCCCGGCAATCCGGAAAAGGCTATCCGGGATGGGCAAAGACATGTCTTGTCTCTGACAAGGGGACAATGATGATGCAGGACGGCGCCTGCCGTCCTTAACGAGATGATGACGAAGGGGCTACACCGGATAGCCCGGCGACTAGGTCGCACTAGCCGGTGACGGCATGCCGGCTAGGCCTGTCCGGTGGGGCCAAGCCAAGTTAGGGTTTCCGGCCCTCCTGGCCGGAGCTCTATAAAAGGCGCCATAACTGCTCCTGAGAGCAAGGGACCAACTTCAGAGCCAAAGCTATAGTCACATTTAATCTTAGAGCATTCACTCCTCCTCACCTTGAGTTCATCTAGTTCTTTGTACTCCTTCCTTTGAGAGATCTTGTAGCAAGTTGTAGTCCTTATACCATCAACTTATAGAGAGGAAAGGCAGGAGTAGGGGTGTTACCTCCTCACGAGGGCCCTGAACCTGGGTATATCGTGTGTGTGGTGTGTGCCTTCGTGCATTTGTTTGTGTTTGTTAGATCTCCCTCTTTGTACTTTGATCTTATTCCTTGTTCTTGGGAGATCTCGGTTTTACCGGGATCTTCCCCGTGTGAGCTCTTCAGCTCGCTATCCCTCCCCGGATCCACCAACGTCCATCGGCCCCACAAATTAGCCATCCTATGGCATCTGCCGTGACACCACCACGACAATCGGCTTAAGGTCATGAATAAAGTCAACACAGAACTCAATGACCTCCTCGTTACCGTAGCCGTTGGAGATGCTTCCTTCTGGCCTAGCACGGTTATGCACATATTTCTTTAAGACTGCCATGAACCTCTCAAATGGGAACATATTGTGCAGAAATACAGGACCGAGAACTTGAATCTCTTCGACTAGGTGAACCAGGAGATGCGTCATAACATCGAAGAAGGATGGAGGGAACACCAACTCAAAACTGACAAGACACTGGACCACATCATTTTGCAACCCTGGTAGAATCGCCGGATCGATTACCTTTTGAGATATTGCATTGAGGAATGCACAAAGCTTCACAATGGGTACTCGAACATTTTCCGGTAGTAGCCCCCTCAGTGCAATCGGAAGCAATTGCGTCATAATCACGTGGCAATCATGAGACTTTAGGTTCTGAAATTTTTGGAGTCTCACATTTACTATCCTCTTTATATTCAACGAGAACCCAGCCGTGACCTTGATACTGCTCAGGCATTCAAAGAATATTACTTTCTCTTGTTTGGTAAGAGCGTAGCTGGCAGGACCTTCGTAGTGTTCGGGACTTAGGCCGTCTCGTTCTTTCACACGTTTCTGGTCCTCCCGTGCTTCCTCTGTATCTTTTTTCTTCCCGTACACGCCCAAGTAGCCTAGCAGGTTCACGCAAACATTCTTCGTCACGTGCATCACGTCGATAGCAGATCTAACCTCTAGGACCTTCCAATATGGTAGCTCCCAAAATATAGATTTTTCTTCCACATGGGTGCGTGCCCGTTAGCGTCTTTCGGAACCTGTTGACCTCCAGGACCCTTTCCAAAGATTACTTTTAGATCCTTGACCATATCAAATATTTCTTCACCAGTACGGTTGACAGGCCTCCTACTGTGATCAGCCTCACCTTTAAAATGCTTGCCTTTCTTCCTTGCGGTATGCCTGATCGGAAGAAATCGACGATGCCCCAGATACACACACTTCTAACATTTATCCAAATATAAACATTCAGTCTCACCCAAACAGTGTGTGCATGCATTGTATCCCTTGGTCGACTGCCCTGAGAGGTTAGCAAGAGCAGGCCAATCGTTAATTGTTACAAAAAGCAGAGCTCGTAGGTCAAATTCCTCATGTTTGTGCTCATCCCACACCCGTACACCTTCTTCCCGCCACAACTGTAAAAGTTCTTCAAATAATGGCCTGAGGTACACATCAAGGTCATCGCCGGGTTGCTTCGGGCCTTGGATGAGCAATGGCATCATAATGAACTTTCGCTTCATGCACAACCAAGGAGGAAGGTTATAAATACATAGAGTCACAGGCCATGTGCTATGACTGCTGCTCTGCTCCCCAAACGGATTGAAACCGTGTGTACTTAGACAAAACCTTAAGTTCCTTGCGTCATCTTCAATTCCGGGAACTCTCTCTCAATTTTTCTCCACTGCGACCCATCAGCGGGGTGTCTACACATCGCGTCTTTCTTACGGTCCTCTTTGTGCCATCGCAACAACTTGGCATGCTCTTTATTCGCGAACAGGCGTTTCAACAGTGGTATTATAGGAGCATACCACATCACCTTGGCAGGAACCCTCTTCCGGGGACGCTCACCCTCAACTTCACCAGGGTCATCTCATCTGATCTTATACCGCAATGCAGTGCATACTGGACATGCATCCAAATTCTCATACTCACTGCGGTAGAGGATGCAGTCATTAGGGCAGGCATGTATCTTATGCACGTCTAATCCTAGAGGGCACACAACCTTCTTTGCTTTGTACGTGCTGTCGGGAAACTCGTTGACCTTTGGAAGCATCTTCCTAATTATCTGCAGCAACTTTCCAAATCCCTTGTCAGTCACACCACACTCTGCCTTCCACTGCA
The DNA here is from genome assembly GCA_026929855.1 of Poa annua. Classification (NCBI taxonomy): domain Eukaryota; kingdom Viridiplantae; phylum Streptophyta; class Magnoliopsida; order Poales; family Poaceae; genus Poa; species Poa annua. The sequence continues at coordinate 121,336,029 of CM049428.1, forward strand.
GTAATTCCAGTGTGGTACCTAGCTTTTTCTGACCATCTTCGCAACTTGGATACAACAATTTCTTGTGATCCTCTAACATTTGGTCGAACTTCAACCTCTCCTTTTCAGTTCCGCACTCTCTCTTTGCATCAGCAATGGCCCTACCAAGATCGTCAGTGGGCTCATCTGGTGCCTCTTCAGCTTCAGCTTCCCCCGTTGCAGAATCTCCGTACTCCGGGAACATAGGATAGTTGTCATCATCTTCCTCTTCTTCATTGTCTTCCATCATAACACCTTTTTCTCCGTGCTTCGTCCAACAATTATAGCTGGGCATGAAACCATGCCGAATAAGATGACTTTGAAGGGTTCTCATGTTTGGGTGATCTGTCTTATTCTGACAGTTGACACATGGACAACACATGAAACCATTCGTACTGTGGGCCTGGGCTTTCTCTAGAAATTTCCTCAAACCTGTCATGTACTCGGCAGTGCGTCGGTCACCATACATCCATTGTCGGTCCATCTGCATTATATAATGAACTACATCAATAACCATTACAGAACATCGACAAATAAACACTGAACATGCACGGTATCAATTAATTACAAATGAAATGAGAGAAAAATTAACCTTGATCGAAAAGAAGAATAAACTTCTTTAAGTGTACATCAAATCAATTCGTGAACTCTCTCGGGCATTTCATCAAACACCTTGCATGCATACAAAAAAAACAGACTAGCACACACCCCCTCCTTCCATTTCAAAAAAAAATGCCTCCAATGGTTTTGGTAGGGGGCTGCTGATGATCAGTATATATAGGCACCCCCCCATTTGTCCCGGTTTCAGTCACAAACCGGGACAACAAGGAGGCCATTTGTCCCGGTTTGAGACTGAAACCGGGACAGATGGAGGTTTTTTTTCATTTTTTTTATTTTCTTTTTCTTTTTTCTGTTTTAAATAACTTTTGTAAACTTTGGATTTTGGAAAAACTATGAATATGAAAAATGTTTGAATACATAGATAGTCTACTCATCAACGATATTAAGATGATCATTTTCCGTATTATAGCCGCGTAGACTATCCCACTTCCGTGCAATCTCGAAGCTAAGGCGAGCGTCTAAAGCAGCATATATGACTTGATCGTAGCTCAATGGAACGTTGCCCCATCCGAAAATTAGGTCTTTTTGTAACGTGTCTTCCTTGTCGTCGTCCGTGTACTTTCCTCTTCTTGTATTTCTTCTTCTTCTCAAGATTTGTCCCAATGACCGCATTAGAGAGAGCATATAGACTAGGAGTAAAATTGCCGGTAGGGTTTCGGCGATCCCTCTGCAGGTCGACCGCGGACCGAATAATAATTCCGTAGTAGGCTAGCATCTTCATGTCATTATGGATTGCCACGCCGTAGAATTTGATTGTCTCGTCACCTAAGAAATCCACGAGGACCTGTGGCACCCGATCAGCTTTGCAAATTTGGAAGACAAGAGTCTCGGTCGCCACCGAGAGTTGAAGGACGGCGGCGCGCTGCGGAGTATCCTTCCGTCGAGGGTCGGTGAACTCGCAATCGAGTCCAACGGCTTTGATCGGAGCGGCGTCGAGGAAGTTGTTCTTCACGTCGCCGATCCACTTCTCCACGCGCCATGCACGAAGGGTGACCCACACCTTAAACCGCATGCCTTCCTTCTCGTAGCCGTAAAACTCATCGGACCGAGGCACGAGTGGCTCCATAGGGACGAAGAAAAGAGAGGAGAGATGGCCGGATAAATGGTGTGTGGAGGAGTGGTGGAGAAATGGTGTGTGGAGTAATGGTACTGTGCAGTGCATTTTATAGCGCCGGAGAGGAAGATGAATCGCGGCGGAGGGCAGAGGAATCGCCGGAGGGCAGAGGAATCGCCGGCGCCGCTCGTCTTCCGTGTGCGTCGGAAAAACGCGGCGGTGGCGCGTAACTGAAACCATGACATTTGTCCCGGTTCGTGACTGGAACCGGGACAAATGGGTGTCGCCTGCGGGTGCTACCTCATTTGTCCCGGTTCCAGCCACGAACCGGGACAAATGAGTGTCGCCTGAACTGCCCGGCGCGTTTTATGCCCCATCTGTCCCGGTTTGCAGTACGACCGGGACAAATGGGGTTTTGGAGTTTGGTCCTTTAGCCTGTTTTCTACTAGTGAAACGACCTAAGTCCAAACGACCCTTTTGCCAAATAGAGAATTTAGCTATGAGAGCCGGTCTCCTACATTGTAGAGTAGCGTTTTAAAGTCAAATAAATTTGACATGGGAGTAGAGTAACTAGAAGAGCTAGCTCAATTTTCTTGCCGATCGATGAAATATGTGAAAAGTAAGTGGACTAAACCTTTTGAGGTGAGAGAACCTCTGTAATGACCGGCCGGTCATATAGCAGGAGAAGGCCCACCAGTGGGCCTAATTAGGGGCTTAGCCCAGTTTTCCACTCATATAAGGAGTTGTAATAGGACAAGATAATTAAGCAATAATCATATCATTATTGCCGACTCCCTCAGGAGTCGGCCTCTAAACCTAGCCGCCGCCTCCACAGCCGCCATAGCCGCCGCCTCCATCGTCGACCACGGCGCCCTCACGCCGCCGTGCCCGTCTTCCTCCACGCCAGCCTCCCTCCTTCCCCTACACACTACGCCCTAGACCCGGTAGAACCCTAGCACCTACCACCTTGGTATCAGATTGCTCTTGCTCGATCATGTCTTCGTCGGCCTCCACACCCGCCGTCATGCTCTCCACCACCGCCGCCGCCGCTAACCCCACCGAGCCGGCCTTCTCGGCCGCCGGCACCGTGCCGGTTTCCTCCTCCGCCTCGGCGCCCGTCGTCTACACGCCAGCCGAGATGAGCGGCGTCCTCAACGACCTTGTCGCCGCGGTTCAAGGGATCCGCCAGTTCCTGCATGGGCCCTACGTGCCACCGCCGTCGCCGGCCTCGGACTCCCCGTGGCCGCCCACCGAGCTCTTCGCTGGGCCCCCCTTGCAGCCGCCGACCACTGCGCCATGGCAGCCGTGGCAACCTCAGCCCGTCCTCGGCTCGGTGCCCCCACCCCAATCCGGCGTACCGATCAATCAAGTGCGCTTTCCCCCATCGCCGTCCCCGCTACCGGCTTGGCTGTCCGGGACGTCGCCGCCTCCTGTCTACACGACGGCTGGCGAACCACCCGCGCCCACCCTCACCTCCGGCTATACGTCAAACTTCGCCGGCCTTCACGGGGGACGCGGCGTGACCGCTGCACCCGCCGCGGCCACGCCTACACCGCCGCGTTTCGCCAAGCTCGACTTCGCCACCTATGACGGCACGGATGATCCTCTAAATTGGCTCAGCCAATGCGAGCAATTTTTCCGCGGGCAGCGCACACTGGCGTCAGATCGTACCTGGCTCGCCTCGTATCACCTCCGGGGCGCCGCACAGACGTGGTACTACGCCCTGGAACAGGACGAGGGCGGCATGCCTTCATGGGAGCGCTTCGGGAACTCTGTCTCCTGCGGTTTGGCCGCCTATCCGTGGGAGTCGCCTGGCCGAGCTTGGCCGCCTCCCCTTCACCACCTCGGTCCAGGACTTCGCCGACCGATTCCAGGCCCTCGCATGCCACGCGCCTGGAGTGACAGGACAGCAGCGTGCCGAGCTCTTCGTGGGTGGCCTCCCGGAACACATCCGGGTGGACGTGGAGCTTCAGGGGCCCCAGGACCTCCAGACGGCCATGCATTACGCTCGCGCTTACGAGCGTCGTGCGCAGGCCCTTCAGCAGGTCCCTACGGGACGCGGGAGTCGGCCGCCTGCCAGGCCTCCACCGTCTGCCATCGGACCGGGCCGACACCCCCCCGCCACCCCCGCCGCGGCCGCGTCGGCCACCACGCGGACTTTCCGCCGGCTGAACCCGACTGAGCAGCTCGAGCGCCGTCGCCAGGGCCTGTGCTTCAACTGCGATGAGCCCTACGCCCCGGGCCATGTCTGCCCACGCCTCTTCTACCTGGAGACGGTTGACACTGAGGACGCCCCGGCCGACGAGCTCGGCGAACCACCGGCCGTAGTGGCTCCGGAGCACGACCACACATCCACGACGGCGAAGGCTTTCATCGTCTCGCTCCATGCCATGGCGGGCATCCGCGACGAGCGCACCATGCTTCTGCCGGTGACGATTCACGGCCAGCGACTGGTGGCTCTACTTGACACGGGCTCCACTCATAATTTCTTGCCCGAGACTACCATGCGGCGCTTGGCTCTGGAGCCTACAGGCAGGGAGCACCTTCAGGTGGCCGTGGCCAATGGCGATCGCCTGCGCTGCCACGGGCTGGCGCGCGACGTACCAGTCATCATCGGTGGCGAGACTTTCGCCATCACGTGCGCCAGCATTGACTTGGGCTGCTTCGACTTCCTCCTCGGCGTCGACTTCTTGCGGACCCTTGGTCCCATCCTTTGGGATTTCGACACCTTGACGATGACGTTCTGGCGCCAGGGCCGTCGCATCCGCTGGGAGGGTATTGGGGGCACCCCTCCACCGACCCCACAGCTCCAGCTCGTCACGACGACCTCCGAGTCCACGCGTCCGCTGTTGGATCACCTCCTGCAGCAGCACAACGACCTTTTCGACGAGCCTACCGGTCGCCCTCCCGCCCGGCTGTACGACCACCGCATCCACATGTTGCCGGACACCATGCCCGTGGCGGTGCGCCCCTACCGCTACCCCCAGCTGCAGAAGGATGAGCTGGAGCGGCAGGTCGCGCTCATGCTCGCTGCGGGTATCATCCGCATCTCGACGTCGCCTTTCTCGGCGCCGGTACTCCTCGTCCGCAAGTCGGATGGTACGTGGCGCTTCTGCATCAACTACCGCGCTCTTAATGCCCTGACGCTCAAGGACAAGTTTCCTATCCCGATGGTCGATGAGCTCTTCGACGAGCTCCGTGGGGCGTGCTTCTTCACCAAGCTCGACTTACGATCAGGCTACCACCAGGTGCGGATGCACCCCGAGGATGTCGCCAAGACGGTGTTTCGCACGCATCATGGCCACTATGAGTTCTTGGTGATGCCTTTCGGCCTCTCCAACGCGCCCGCGACATTCCAGGCTCTGATGAACGACGTCCTGAAGCCGTACCTGTGATGGTTTGTGCTTGTTTTCTTTGATGACATTCTTATCTACAGCACGTCGTGGTCCGAGCATCTCCAGCACGTCGCCGTCGTCTTTAACGAGCTTCGAGCGCATCGTCTTCATCTCAAGCGCTCGAAGTGCTCGTTTGGGACATCTTCGGTCGCCTACCTCGGTCATGTCATCTCAGCGGAGGGCGTGGCCATGGATGCGGACAAGGTGGCCGCGGTCCTCGCTTGGCCAATCCCACACTCGCTGCGGGCCCTCCGCGGATTCTTGGGGCTCGCGGGCTACTACCGGAAGTTCATCCGGGAATTTGGCCTCATCGCGGCCCCGCTCACACGGCTGCTACGCCGCGACGCCTTCGCCTGGGATGATGAGGCCACCGTGGCGTTCGAGGCTCTGAAGCGAGCCCTCACGACGGGACCCGTCCTGTAGATGCCAGCTTTCGACCGTCCCTTCGTCGTCGACTGCGACGCCTCCGGTGTGGGGTTTGGGGCGGTCCTCCACCAGGACGAGGGGCCCCTCGCCTTCTTCAGTCGCCCGTTCGCGGCTCGCCACCTTAAGCTCGCGGCGTACGAGCAGGAGCTCATTGGCTTGGTACAGGCGGTGCGCCACTGGCGGCCATATCTCTGGGGCCGGACGTTCCGGATTCGCACCGATCACTACAGCCTCAAGTTCCTGTTGGACCAACGCCCGTCGACTGTACCGCAGCATCAGTGGCTCAGAAAGCTGTTTGGCTTTGACTTCACCGTCGAGTATCGTCCGGGCCGCCTTAACACGGTGGCCGACGCCCTCTCTCGACGCGACACGCCTGCTGAGGACACAGTGGGCCACTCTGAGGGGACGGCTCTCTGCATCCGTTCGGGGCCCACTTTTGCCCTCTTCGCCGACATCCGTCGGGCCACTGCAGCCGCACCAGACGCACAGCTCCTCCAGCAGCGCCTGGCATCCGGCGACCTCGAGGAGCCTTGGCGCCTCGCCGACGGCCTGCTCCTCCATGGCCGCCGGGTCTTTGTGCCCGACCACGACGACCTCCGTCATCAGGTGCTACTGATAGCGCACTCGGCAGGCCACGAGGGTGTGCAGAAGACTCTTCACCGTCTCCGCGCCGACTTCTACATCCCCGGCGACCGGGCTCGCGTCCATGACTGGGTGCGGTCGTGCGTCACGTGCCAGCGGAACAAGACGGAGACGCTGCGTCCAGCTGGGATGCTGCAGCCTCTGGAGGTGCCTACACAGGTATGGGCGGACATTGCCATGGACTTCATTGAAGGCCTTCCGAAGGTGGGGGGCAAATCCATCATCCTGACGGTGGTTGATCGCTTCTCCAAGTACGCCCACTTCATCGCCCTTGGTCATCCATACACCACCGCATCTGTGGTCCGTGCGTTCTTCGACATCATCGTTCGTCTACACGGGTTTCCCTCGTCGATCGTGAGTGATCGGGATCCCGTGTTCACGGGGCACGTCTGGAGAGACCTTTTCAGGATGGCGGGGGTGAAGCTGCGCTTCAGTACGGCATTCCACCCTCAGACGGACGGCCAGTCGGAGGTAGTCAACAAGGTCATCGCCATGTATTTGCGTTGTGTTACAGGTGATCGTCCTCGCGCCTGGGTGGATTGGCTTGCATGGGCGGAGTACTGCTACAACACCTCCTACCACACTGCCCTGCGCGCCACGCCTTTTGAGGTGGTCTATGGCCGCCCGCCGCCGCCCATCCTGCCGGTTGACCCGACCACCGCTCGAACGGAGGTCGCCGGGGAGCTTCTTCGCGGGCGCGACGAGATGCTTGCCGAGGTGCGGCAACGTCTACTACAGGCGCATCAGCTGGCCAAGCACTACTACGATGGTCGCCATCGTGAGGCGGAGTACGCGGTCGGGGATTGGGTGTGGTTGCGTCTTCTTCATCGCACCACCAAGTCCCTGGACCCGCGTGCGAAGCGCAAGCTGGGTCCGCGCTTTGCCGGGCCATTCGAGATCATGGAGCGCATCGGGACACTGGCGTATCGACTTCAACTGCCAGCGGGCACACGCATCCACGACGTCTTTCATGTGGGGCTGCTGAAACCCTCATCGGGGGGAGCCTCCGACATCGACACCAGCGCTTCCCCTGTAGCTGATGGACGCCTTCTTCCAAGCCCGGCGAAGGTGTTGCGCGCTCAACTTCGTCAGAAGAAGAGGTGGAGGGTAGATGGTTTGACGTGCAGTACGAGAAGATCCCCCACTTTTGTTTTGACTGTGGTTGCTTGGTTCATCCAGTAGATGGATGCCCGACTGAAGGAGGGGAGGTCAAGAAGTGGGGAGAATGGTTGCGGGCGGAACCGCGTAGAAATAAGAAACCAGTGCAGCCATATCACCCGGTGATGTCCTCGAGCAGTTTTCAGAGTAGATCTTCTGGCTCAGATGTTCGAGATGCTGGAGGAATTTCTGTCCGGGATCTCCCCCCTAGACGAAGTTTGTATCAGGACAACTCTTACTCTTGTTCTTCACGCACTGGCGAGGATGAACACAAGAGGGGAGAGGGGGAGTTTACTAGCCTGGATAATCGCCACAGGGCGAGGGCCGAGCAACAAGAGAAAGGCAAAGAAACGCTGACTCAAACCGGCAGAAAACCGAGAGCTGGGACCTATGTTCGCAAGGTGAGGCCAGCGGGTTATGAGACCAGAGAAGAGCATGTACGTACCATAGGGTACAACTAACATGAAAAGAGGGCAGAGGTTCGTTTGGAAGCCGATTACTGTCCAAGTGATAGAAGAGGGAAGTTCTGAATCAAAGGAGAAGAGGTAAAGGACGGCTTCAGTTTTCGATCGTATCGAACATCCAACGGCGGACCCTGAAGAACAGGGCCGCCGAGACCAATGAATTGTTTGAGCCTTAACTGCCGTGGACTGGGGTTGGACGCGGCGGTAGACGAACTGAGAGACCTGTGCAGGTCTTACAACCCGGCGGTGGTGTTTTTATGTGAAACGAAGAAAAGATCAAAGGAGATGGATAAACTTAAGTGGAGCCTTGGCTTTTCAAATGGAGTGGCGGTGGACTGTGTTGGGCGGAGCGGAGGGCTAGCGCTATGGTGGCGGGTGGAAGTGTCTGTCAGACCGTGGTGTCAATATTACCTCGATGCTAAGGTCACTTATAATGGTAAGTCATGGAGATTCAGTGGTATATATGGTTAACCACGAGCATATCAGAGGCACAAAACACGGGATGCACTACGGTACCTTAAGTCACAGGACAATCTACCGTGGTTATGTGTTGGGGACTTCAACGAGGTGCTATCTCCTTTAGAACAGGTGGGCGGTAATCCAAGAAATCGTGCACACATGGATGCTTTCCGTGAGTGTTTAGAGGTGTGTGGCCTAGAAGATCTGGGATACAAGGGCTATCAATTCACATGGAATAATAGAAGGGAAGGTATAGAGAACATTCAATGCAGCTGGATAGAGGTACGGCGACAGCGTCGTTCCTTGAGGAATTCCCCCTAATACATGTGGAAACTATAGTGACGGAGGAGTCAGACAACATGGCCTTGCTGATTAGGGTTCAGGATGAACCTCCTCGAAGATGCCAACCTCGGAGCTTCATGTTTGAAGAAATGTGGCTCAGACACGAGGGCTATGAAGATATGATAAAAGAGGCGTGGGAAGCAAGAGATAGAGGAATTGCAGGGGTAAAGGATCTCTGGAGACAGCTCCGAGAGGTCTCTACTGATATGAAAAGATGGAGCCTGGAGGTCTTTGGTTCAGTCCGAGCTGAAATAAAGAGGTTGAAGGGACTGCTGGATCAAGCACGAGCATCATCGGTTGGGGTGGGTGTCTCACAGGAGATGCGCGAACTAGAACAAAAACTGCACGAGATATACGAAAGGGAGGAGATCATGTATAGGCAAAGGGCAAGACAGGAGTGGCTCAAGGCTGGGAATAGAAATACAAAATTCTTTCAGAATAGAGCGTCGCACAGGCGGCGTAAAAATACAGTTAAAGGGCTCCGGCGAGACTATGGTACAATTTGTAGAACAGATGAAGGAATGTTTGAGATGGCACATGCCTTCTACCACAACCTCTATGCTTCGGAAGGTTCTGTTGAAGGCGAACATGTGCTTAGTTTGATTGATCATTCAGTAACAGATGACATGAACGGAGCCCTGATGGCAACGCTGACTGACAAGGAAATTCGTGAGGCTTTATTTCAGATGGGCCCAACGAAGTCTCCGGGGCCGGATGGGCTTCCCGCCCTTTTCTACCAGAGACACTGGTCTCTGTTGGAGGCCCATGTGTGTCGTGCGGTACGGGGTTTTTTAGCAGGGGATGATGGTCCGGAAGATTTCAATGATACGATTTTGGTTCTCATTCCTAAAGTTAATTCTCAGCTTTTGAGTCAGTTTCGCCCATTCAGTTTATGTAATGTTTTATACAAGATTGCTTCAAAGGCTGTGGCAAACAGGTTGAAAAAGATTCTTCCAATCCTAATCTCGGAAGAGCAAAGTGCTTTTGTACCCGGACGGCTGATCACGGATAATGTGTTTGTGGCGTATGAATGTGTTCACGCAATCAAGTACAGAAAGAGAAAGAAGCCTTTGTGTGCGGTGAAACTGGATATGATGAAGGCGTATGATAGGGTGGAGTGGTCTTTTCTGGAAGATATGATGGGGAAAATGGGGTTCTCGGGACAGTGGATTCAGATGATTATGAGGTGTGTGAAGTCGGTCCGCTTCTCAGTTAAACTTAATGGGTGCATCTCTGAATCTTTTTTACCCTCTAGAGGATTACGACACCTCTAGAGGATTACGACAGGGTGATCCTCTGTCGCCATATTTGTTTCTATTCTGTGTGGAGGGTTTCTCAGCTTTGTTGTGCCGGGCTAAGGAGGAAAGGAGGTTGGCAGGAGTAAGTTTTGGGTCAAACGGACCCACAGTTACGCACCTCCTTTTTGCTGATGACAGTGTAGTCTTCTTGGAAGCGAGCCCGAGTAATCTGTTGAAACTGAAGGATATTTTGCAGAAGTATGAGAAATGCTCGGGACAGCGAGTGAACTTGCAAAAATCATCCATTTACTTCGGAAAAGGTTGCGCCCAGGAAACTAATGATGAACTGAAAATGTTGATCGGAATTGAGAGTATTGCTCTCTCGTAAAGATATTTAGGCCTACCAACTGTGGTTGGCCGTTCAAAAAATGGTTCGTTTAAGTACATAACGGACCGGTCTCGCTCTAAAGTCACAGGACTGAAGGGGCAAGGTCTGTCAAAAGCTGGTAAAGAAATTCTTATCAAGTCTATACTGCAGTCCATGTCTACATACCCGATGGGGTGCTTCCAGCTATCAAAGGGACAGCGTAAGGAACTATCATCGGTCTCATCAAATTTCTGGTGGGATGAAGGCAAGGATAAGAAAAGAGTACATTGGATAAGTTGGGAACGTATGTGCGTCTCGAAAAAGAGAGGAGGGTTGGGTTTCAGAGACTATGGAGACTTTAATCAAGCACTGCTAGCGAAGCAGGCCTGGAGGATGGTAACAAATCCGGACTCCCTTTGCGCTAGGGTGTTGCGTGCACGGTACCTCAACGGAAGGGATTTCCTCAGCGCAAATTGTCCGAAAAAATGTTCATATACTTGGCGTAGTATCTTGCACGGGCAAGATTTACTCAAGGAGGGCTTGGTTTGGCGAGTGGGAGGAGGTGAGAAGGTCAATGTGTGGAGGGACAACTGGATTCCGAGATCGTCTTTACAACGCCCTTTCGGTCAAAAACCGGGACAAAGTGTGGAGTTGGTTTCCGAGCTACTGTTACCTGATGGTGGAGGTTGGGACGTGAATAAACTCAACGAGGTTTTCTTTGAGGCTGATGTCAATGATATCCTGAAGATTCCGGCGGGTAGGGCTGGAATGGATGATTACGTTGCTTGGAATTACACCAAAAACGGAATTTCAGTGTTCGTTCGGCATATCACCTCAAATAACATCTTAAGAGTATGGCTGATGGGAGAGCGGGTTCTTTGCTGAACTACGATGAACACAAAGGATGGCTGGCTTTGTGGTCAGCGAATGTCCCAAGCAAAGTCAAGGTGCACTGTTGGCGACTAGTGAAAAACGGGCTGGCGGTGGGTGCTGAACTGGAGAGAAGGAAAATTAAGGAAGGCGTGAGGTGCATTGTCTGCAACAGGGATGAGACGATTTATCATCGGTTCTGGGCCTGTCCGCACTCAATCCGTACTTGGGAGCTGCTGCGGGAAAGAGCGGAGCTTCACCTTATACCTCCACCGCGGGATTGTCCCTCACATGGCGAGTTTCATGCCTGGTTGTTGGACTGGATGGCTAGCTTGACAGAACGGGAGCTAGGAGTCGTAATGATGGCGCTATATCACATGTGGCTGAGTCGGAACGAGGCGTGGGATGAATCGATGATTGAAGACCCTGATCGGACTGCAAGTCGTGTAATGGCCTTGCTGGAGGAATGGGTGGTTGTCTCTGTGCGTCAACCTTCACCTCGGATAACTCAGGAGGTGAGCTGGCAACCTCCTGCGATTGGTTGGCACAAGGAAAATGCAGATGGGGCTCTAAACCTGGGGGAAGGACACGGTGGTGTGGGTATGATCCTTCGTGATCATCATGGACAAGCTCTTGCCGGAGACTGCCATTTTTTTCCGCGGGTGTCTGATCCGGAGCGGGTGGAGTTGCTTGCATGCCGTCGGGCTGTTCAGTTGGCCAAGGAGATGGGAGTGGTCAAGATGGTGGTGGAGACGGATTGTCTGGGTGCTGTTACCAAGCTGAAGAATGGAGAAGTGGACCGATCGATCCATGGGCCTTTGGTGGAAGAGATTAAGGTGTTGATTAGAGAGTTTGAAGATTCTGCTGTTTTGCATGTTAAACGTTCGGGTAATTCGGTAGCGCATGGAATTGCTAAGGAGGGCTGTAGGAATAAGGAGAGTAGAACTTGGGTAGGCAATTTTCCATAGTTTGTATCCTGTAGTCTGAACCGTGATGTTGTTGAATAAAGCAGCCCATTAAATTCTCAAAAAAAAGCCTTTAAAAATTCGAAAATAAATATATAAAATCATATTTAATCATTAATTACACTAATTAATATCAAACATATTTATATAATTTATTCTAGCTCCGAAAACTATTTCGTCGCTGCCCGATCTCCATCGTACCATTCCCGGGACGTTCCCGGTGATCTCTTTCCTTTCCGGTTGTCTTGTCGAAACCCCTTAAGTGTGTTACCCTAGCGGTTCGATATAATAACAGGTACGATCAAGACTCCTCTATGACCAACGACTAACTCGTAGGCCTGGACCCCATGAATTAATCCCTGTGATATAACGAATGACTTTCATCTATCAAACCTGGACGTATAGTCTTAAACCCTTTGTCATGGCGATACTTAGCGTGTCCGAGCATCATTTTCAGATATCTCCATACCTAGTATGATCTCGTTACCGACATCGTTATCTTCTACTCGTCTATGATATTATGTCAGCTGGTGACCTAGTCACATGTTTGCAAACTCATTTGACATAATCTCACCGAGTGGGCCCTAGATTATCTATCCGGCTATGCAGACTGACAAATCCCGCTGTTGACCCCTCGTCTCAACTACCCCCTTCCGATACCCAAAAGTATCACCGTTATTGTCACACTATATAAGACATGACGTTTGGTGCGATCAAAGTATCTTCTAGGGATAACAATAAGAGTTGATCTCACGGTCTTAAGGCGAATGGACTATGTCCTATAAATACTGGGTATGTCCATCACATCGTTAGACCTAACGATATGATTTCCATTGCCGACCGGCGCCATGCCCTATGATCGGAAAACCTCGATCATCAATCACGCAATGAAACTAGTCTTAGTAGAGGCTACTAGGAACCTGGTTGTTTATCTACCACACATGTATTAATGTTTTCGCTTAATACAGTTATAGCATGGTATAAAAATTATAATGAACGATTGGGACATAGCCAATAAACTATGTTTATTAAGTGCCTCTAGGGCATATTCCCTTCAGTCTCCCACTTGCACTAGAGTAACACTTAATCTAGTTTACAACTTGGTAAAAGCTCAACACCCATAGCATATCGGTGCCTGCTTGCCTCGTGGAAGAGGAATACAATCAATAGATCTCACACATTGAGACCTATGTGTGCTTTGCAACACTTCTATGTCATCTAGTTTGAAATCATCCCGTATCTTACGATGACAGTGAAATATATCCTAGTGGATGGAGTGAGACTCGAGCATTCGTGTAGCATGGGACTTAAAAGTCTAAGAGATCTATTAAGGGGACCACCTACGCTCGGAAAAATGCTCAGTCCAATCCCACTTGCTACTTCTGAAGTCGCGATATATTTCTATACCTTTGTGGATTATGCGACAATGCATGCATATGCGACTTCGCAAACTAACCATGTCTATCTTCAAAATGAAGGACATCTCCTATATGAGATTTCTTGTCGTATGGCTCAGTGTCATAACTTGCATCATCGTAACCGCTTTACGGCAAGTTGTCTTTCCACTCTTACCCTTTACTAGAAAACATATCTTCAGTTCTCATAGACACTGAAGAATAAACTTAACGTTTGTTCATTGATCCACACAAGGATCACTCTAGAACCTGTTCTTCAACCAAGAACTTGGGTCACACTAAGTCGAGCTTTCAATCTGATAACATCTATGACTGATACATAGATAATGTCGAACATCATTTGCTATTACTGAAAATGCCAAGATAAACTTAATATTTTACCTAGTCATACAAGCAAGAACCTCTTTCTTTGCTTGTCCTATTCTGAAACACTTCAGAATCTTGACTTAGGAAATATTCCGACCTAATGTTATTAAGCCCCTTCTAATCTATACAATTATAAATCGGATGCCTAATACTCCTAACTTAATTTCATAGAAAATTTAATCACTTAAATAATCCTTTACACTCTACTAGAGGATCTGTGTCATTCAATTCTCGTTACATACAAAATCACGAATGACACCTAGCTCCCACTCAAATATGCCTTCCGCATATGAGATCAAGGAAAGCTACTTAGCTCCTACTCAAATATGCCTTCCGCATATAAGATCAAGGAAAAGCTACTTATCTCCCACTCAAATATGCCTTCCGCATATAAGATCAAGGAAACCTACTTTGCTCCCACTCACTTCTTTGCAAATGTAAGTTTCTTCAACTATTTTGGACAACTCCAAAATCCTTTGATCACATTATCAAAGTAAAGATTCCAGCTCCGATATGCTTGCTTCTGCCCTTGAATGGACAACCGAAATTTGCATACATGTTTAGCATCCTCAGGATCACCAACTCTTTCTTAATGACACTATTAAGAAACATGGTTTCCTTATCCATCTATCAATTTCTCATTCGAAGTTATAGCGATTGCTAAACGACCCAGAATAGATTTAGGCTTCGCCACTTGAGACAAACTCTCATGTGGTCAACTTTTGAATCTATCGGAACTGTTTCACGAAAATCGATCCTTCTCAATGTCTATTTTCTCATAAAATTCCATATACTATTAACATCCTAGATGCCATCAAGAAGATCTCCCAAGTCATTACCTGGTAATCGTATATGGATTTTATTTCGGATCATAAATGACTCATAGCCATTTCTCGGACTTAGGTCCACCACCTCTTCTTCGTAGTTCGTAGGTCTATCATATTCCATTAATATGACCTTCATAACAAGATTGTCGTAACACACAGTGTGGAACACAACCTCGTATGCCTACGCTCTTAGTATGAGCTCAGAACATCATGATCTCAAATCATCAGCTTTTTCAAGCTGTGGAGCCTGTCATCGAAAACACTTTCGGTTGCGCCACTCTGATGTCTGGAGAGGAAGTTCACCAACTTCGTCTTGCTCTACTTTCTTTCTCACTTATACACTTGGACAAGAAACTATTTCTTTCGCAAGGTATATCCCGGCAACAGTTTTGCCTATGTCGTGAGATATGTACCCAACTAACTCTTTAGGTAGGGTATTCTACAAAGATTAATCTATTTTAGGTTTGATCACATCGAAAACCTAAATTGTTAAAACGACAATCCAGGCTAAAAGCCATGCCATCACTCGTATGGTATTGTCTCCATGGATTCAAATGGTTTCCCTATTTGCTAACGTGAGTGTTTACGTTTCTACCATATGACTCTAATGATCACAATAATTCGGTACTAGATTTATTTACCACACACTGTACGATAGGGTGCAATTACGACGTCCTAACACACCATGATACTATGGTGTTCCATGCGACGTAATTTGTGGAACTCTTCTCACAAGTCTTCCAATGATGTGCCAACATTATAACTCAAATCTTCATTTCCTCGATCTGTATCGCGGGAATTTGATTTTCTTGTTAAGTTTATTTCCTACTTCATTATGAACTTATTTGATCGAATCAAAGTTTCCATGCCAACATTCCCTGAGTGGATATCCATATATCTACTCGAATGTTCATGAAGTCTTTGAAACAAATACTCACGTTAAAGTACTTCACTGATTCACATACACCCATATGCATGATTCTCAACAAGCTATACTCAAAACGTTCAGTGAAGTTCACGAAATAAAGGTCTCCACTACCCGTCAATTACTTCATTGAACCACATACATCTATATGCACGACTATCAATAAGTTATATGCCCGTTTTCCAAAAACGGTGTCACAGTTATTTTGCAAGTGTCAAAAGATCAAATCTTAGGACTTATTGATCCATCTGGTATGGAGCTAATGCATTGACTATAACATTGACATGAATTAAACGGTAGTGCCACACATATGTGGTGTATTTATTAAGTTTGTATGCTTTGGCATTAATATTATGAATGTGGGAGCTTCTACCATCTAAATTTAAATCGGCATATGATCATTACTTCATAAGATAGGACAATGAATTTGTCACTAACATATATGAACAAGTGTCTCGCTAGAGGAGACACACTTATAACGATCATACTAACAGGCGATCATAAAGAATTTACCCAAATGGTAGATCTAGAGGGAGAGTGTCTATGGCCAGCACAACAACTTCTCTGCCATTATCAACACGCAATGTCGCCTCATCCTTTCAAGCCACTCAAGCAGTAAACCTGGTTTTCATAAAACATGACTAGTTCAAAACTTAGTCATTACTGCGAGTACTTGCTTAGCTAAAACATTCATAACATGTATATCATATATACACCATCATCATCGATGACTTCCGGCGATCTGTTTCATCTTCTTGATATTTCCAACGTAATCAAGAACCATGAAGGTGAACGATTCCCCTTGCATGACATAGTCTATGACAGAGGATTTGCACTTGGCAACGATGTCTGTCATCCAGTGATCGAGCTGAGCGAGGCGTGTCAATGTTCATCAAGTATGAACATATGTCATTAAGTATGACCGCCACGTGCTCCCTCAATGTGTATTCTCTTCCATCTTGGTTGAGAAGACAATCAGTCAACGTACCGCTAAACTTCATCAACCCAACCTTAGGGGTACCCTGAGTTTAGCGACCATCTCATATGTTCGCGATTCAATAACTCGTACCCACCAGTGCTTCTCTATGGCAGAGATCATAGCATACACTGGACTATGATGATATCATCCGCACAAAATCTGATAACCCAAATTATCTTTTGTTAGCGGAATCTCCAGATTTATCTCCTAGCGGGTATTGTAACACAAAGAGCTAACGGTTTAAACAAGGAGTATCCTCAAGCTAAAGTATAAAACTATGAAGTTTGGACCCAACCTTTTAAGTTTCTCAATCGCAGGAATGCGCCTAATTTTAAAAGATGCTATCACAATGGTTAATGTATACAAAGGTTTGCAAAACAGACTTTGTTCATTATATTCTGAGTTCTAGTATTTTAGAAAAATAACTATCCAAACTCCCACTCAAACGAACATCCCTCCTAGTCGTTTAATCGATTACACGAACCCCATCCATTGCACCATCCCTCATCGTCAGAGCCGGCAGCACAACTTCAAGTGTAGACAATTGTAAATCACAACAACTCTGTGACTCATGCTCGACCTTTCGGCCTCCGTGTTCCGAGGCCATATCTGCATATGCTAGGCTCGCCACTATAACCTCCACGCTGACGCTTGTGCAACATGGATTACACCCACTATATGCGAACGACGATATGTCTGACACCCGATCATCACGGCCTGCCTCATAACGTAGAACTTTCTTGGTGGTGCGCGTTAGAGGGAGAACACTAGTGGTATTTTGAAGGGATCATCTTATATAATTACCGCCGCGTATATATACTAATATATATAATCACACAATATAAGATGCACACAAAACATCAAATGTAATGCGACGTGATATGGTCCATGCGCCATGGTCTTCTTGGCGCCCGCAGTTCATAAACAATTTAATAAACCTACCTTGACCGTATGATAATAGCCCCTGCAAAATAAAGTTAGACGCTTCTACTTTATCTTTTGCATATTTTACGTGGCTTGGGGCTGTCGTAAATAGAACCTCTTCATACCTACGAACCTTATGACCACAACAATGATCCAATAATTGCATGTTTAAGCATCCCTTTCGGGCCCTCCACTGAAAATGCAAGACCAACTAAAGAGAGAGAAACAGGCACCCGCCAGACACAGATACGGTACAAGCCGTATGTCAGTAGTGGAACCAGTCTTGCGTAAGCGTACGCGCAAAGTCGGTCCAGGCTGCTTCATCAACTCGATGCCGCTGGAATCACAAGTGTACGCTAGAGGGTAGAAAATAACAGGAACGGTGCCCCTGTGTAGAACACGGGTTCTAACAGCGTACAACTATATCTACGATAGATCGGCTCTGATACCACTGAAGGGGATCGTGTGCAGAAAACAAAAAAATTCCTAGCAACGATATCCTTAAACTAGCCAAGATCTACACTATGCAGATAAAGAAGTACGGCGGAGATCGGAATGCATACCCTCGCAGACCGAATAGCGGGGATTACGCTCCCGCACAAGCGTTGACGACGAAGACGACGTAGCCGACCTCTAGGTCGCGGAGAACTCGGCGCGACGAAGATGACCCCGAGGTTGGGTGGAGGAAGTAGGCCTCCGAGCACCGCTAGCACAGCACCTCGCAGGGCGTTACACACATACGGTGGAGACGACGGCCTCCGAAGCTCCAGTCCAGGACGAGCAGCGGAAGACTTGGACCGGAACACCCGCAGCGCGGCAGCGGGCTAGGGTGGAAAATATCCCCCTTCTCTACTCGGCGCAACTCCGATAAAGGGAATCACGAGATCGAGAGAGAATTAGGGAATTAATTGGTAAATTAATAGGCCAGGGGTGCCCCTTCTTATATAGGCTCCCAAGGGGAGCAAACCTTGCCAGCCAGGCAATGTGGGACTATCCCACATGCCTGGTGCGGCCAAGGGGAGTGCGCCGGCCCTAGGTGGGCCCTATTTGGCCCACCTAGGCCGGCCCCCATCCAATCCGAAGCCCTGGGGGGACTTTCTCCCCCTCATGGGCCTTCTTTCCACCAGAAGGCCCATTTAGGGAAATCAGCCTTTAAAAATTCGAAAATAAATATATAAAATCATATTTAATCATTAATTACACTAATTAATATCAAACATATTTTATATAATTTATTCTAGCTCCGAAAACTATTTCGTCGCTGTCCGATCTCCATCGGACCATTCCCGGGACGTTCCCGGTGATCTCTTTCCTTTCCGGTTGTCTTGTCGAATACCCTTAAGTGTGTTACCCTAGCGGTTCGATATAATAACAGGTACGATCAAGACTCCTCTATGATCAACGACTAACTCGTAGGCCTGAACCCCATGAATTAATCCCTATGATATAACGAATGACTTTCATCTATCAAACCTGGACGTATAGTCTTAAACCCTTTGTCATGGCGATACTTAGCGTGTCCGAGCATCATTTTCAGATAT
The DNA here is from genome assembly GCA_026929855.1 of Poa annua. Taxonomy (NCBI): domain Eukaryota; kingdom Viridiplantae; phylum Streptophyta; class Magnoliopsida; order Poales; family Poaceae; genus Poa; species Poa annua. The sequence goes on from CM049428.1 coordinate 121,355,025, forward strand.
CTCCATACCTAGTATGATCTCGTTACCGACATCGCTATCTTCAACTCGTCTATGATATTATCTCAGCTGGTGACCTAGTCACATGTTTGCAAAGTCATTTGACATAACCTCACCGAGTGAGACCTAGAGTATCTATCCGGCTATGCGGACTGACAAATCCCGATGTTGACCCCTCGTCTCAACTACCCCCTTCCTATACCCAAAATTATCACCGTTATTGTCACACTATATAAGACATGACGTTTGGTGCGATCAAAATAACTTCCAGGGATAACAATAAGAGTTGATCTCACGGTCTTAAGCCGTAATGACTATGTCCTATAAATACTGGGTATGTCCATCACATCGTTAGACCTAATGATATGACTTCCATTGCCGACCGGCGCCATGCTCTATGATCGAAAAACCTCGATCATCAATCGCGCAATGAAACTAGTCTTAGTAGAGGCTACTAGGGACCTGGTTGTTTATCTAGCACACATGTATTCATGTTTTCGCTTAATAAAATTATAACATGGTATAAAACTTATAATGAACGATTGGGATATAGCCAATAAACTATGTTTATTAAGTGCCTCTAGGGCATATTCCCTTCATAGTTCATACTTGAACTATTGGTCCATAGAAGTAGCTAGATGATTGTATCTTCTATTCGTGCCATTATGTTTATGTGAGCTGTCTAATATGATCAAGATCACTATTATGTAATGCTATATGTTGTGTTTGCTACAATCTGATGATTTGTGAAGTTATGTTCAAACTGTTTAAAACATCATCATGTTTTGTTTTATTTATGGTCTTGCATGCTGTCACACCTTGGATTTTGGCCCCTTTCAGAAATTTCCAAAAAGACTTTATTGGGATTGATTTGAATGTATTTAATTTTAAATCCAAAACCCTTTTCAAATTCTTTTCTTCCAAAAACTTGAAAAGAAGTTTGGGATCTTGTGCCTTTCATGAGTTCTCTCACACTTGGAATCCTTTTTCTTGATCTACCTTGGACAAAAATTTGCGCGTTTGGTTTATATTTTCTGGCTTGAGGCAAAAGGATCTACACATACTTATGTCTGTCATTTGATGGTCTATCTAGAGCACTAGGAACTAATTCCTCGAAACAGGCTTGCGCCCTGGTTTATAAATAAAGCAACCGTCCACAGTTTACAACCACAACCAGACGAGGAAAAAGTACGAAGTACAAGAGAATAAAGGTTTTGCTGGGGCCACGTCATAATAAAGCCCAAGGGTAAAACAATTACTCCTGATACAAACTCTACACATTAGAGCTCAACGGTTGGGCAGTGAAGATAGAAGGTGTGCCGCCTTCAGGAGATCCTCAAGAGTGTCGTCCAGCCGCTGCCTGTCCCTCTGTCTAGCCAACGGGTGCCACTCCTGCGGGAAAACTAAGAATTTGAAAACTGAGTCAGCGACCCGTCCTGGGAAGACATGCTCGATGACCATCTTGTTACGAATCGTCCAAAGGGTACAGGTCATTGCCGTGAACACCAACCAGAAGAGGGACCTCCTCCTCCCGGTATGGTTCGCCTGCACTTTCAGGAACTCTACCAAGTCAACGGCCTGCCACTAGGACCCAAGGCCTCAGCAAGGAAGCTCCACAGGAACTGAGCAGCGGGACAAGAGAACAGGATATGGGTCCCCGTCTCGGGGACCGCACAAAGGGGACAGGTGCCATTACCGGGTCCCAAACGCTTTGCCACCTCCACAGCCGACGGGAGGCGGTCACAAAGGAGCCGCCAAGTAAATATCTTGATCTTAAGAGGCAGGGGAGCCTTCCAAAGATGTGAGGTCCATGTCAACACATGCCCTCTAAATAGGGCCCGGTACGCAGATCCGACCGAAAAGTGCCTCATCGGCGTAAGCCTCCAAGCGACATTATCCGGGTTATTAGACAGAGCCATGGGAAGCAACACGAGCAGGGACCTCCAAATCGCTACTTCCCCGGGGCCGAAGGTACGGCGGAACCCAATGTTCCAACGCCCTTGCTGGAGGGCCGATGCAATCAACAATAAGGGTTTTGCACAAATCGCAAAGGGATCCAGGAACACAAATCGTAGTAGCCTACCTACAAACCAAGAGTCCAGCTAGAACAAGTTGTCTCGTCCGTTACATACGGATGAGATCGCCCCGAGTCTGATGAGCTCCTTAACGGACTGGATGCTAGAACTGGGACCCCTCTTTGCGCTCACATGCCAATAGGGGCAACCCCGAAGGTACTTGGCTTTCACCAAGTCAAGTCAAAGGCCCCCTTCTCCCCGAAAAATATGTGTTGAGGACTGCTATCATGATTGTCTTCACTGTTTGCTCATGTCTGATCGTGAAGGGAATATGCCCTAGAGGCACTTAATAAACATAGTTTATTGGCAATATCCCAATCGTTTATTATATGTTTTATACCATGATATAACTGTATTAAGCGAAAACATTAATACAGGTGTAGTACATAAACAACCAGGTCCCTAGTAGCCTCTACTAAGACTAGTTTCGTTGCGCGATTGATGATCGAGATTTTTCGATCATAGGGCATGGCGCCGGTTAGCAATGGAAGTCATATCGTTAGGTTTAACGATGTGATGGACATACCCAGTATTTATAGGACATAGTCATTACGCCTTAAGACCGTGAGACCAACTCTTATTGTTATCCCTGGAAGATACTTTGATCGCACCAAACGTCATATCTTATATAGTGTGACAATGATAGGTGATACTTTTGGGTATCGGAAAGGGGTAGTTGAGACGAGGGGTCAACAACGGGATTTGTCAGTCCGCATAGCCGGATAGATACTCTAGGGCCCACTCGGTGAGATTATGTCAAATGAGTTTGCAAACATGTGACTAGGTCACCAGCTGACATAATATCATAGACGAGTAGAAGATAGCGATGTCGGTAACGAGATCATGCTAGGTATGGAGATATCTGAGAATGATGCTCGGACACGCTAAGTATCGCCATGACAAAAGGTTTAAGACTATACGTCCAGGTTTGATAGATGAAAGTCATTCGTTATATCACAGGGATTAATTCATGGGGTCCAGGCCTACAAGTTAGTCGATGACGTGGGGCTATCTTTCGACTAGCCCACCGTAAGGCTACCTGGGCCGCGCCAAGCATGGAAAAGCCCACAGAAGGCCCACTCGGGATACCATGTATCCTAGTCCAACTCGGTTAGGTCTTGTAACCTGCCATATCTGTACCAACCGCCCGAGACCTGGCTACCTATAAAGCCAGGAGGGTTGCCCGTCCTAGAGGACACGCTCAGAGCCACCACCACAAACCCTAGCGAGATCGCAATCTCGCCATTGTAATCGCTACTCGCATCAATAATCAGACAAGCAGGAGTAGGGTGTTATCCTCCGGGAGCCTGAACCTGGGTAAAACTTTGCTTGTCAGCCGTCGTGATCACCAACACCTCTCTCTCTCTCTCCCCATCAATCAACCCGGGGTGTACAACCCTGGGATTTGCCGAGTTACCACCTCGTCAATTGGCGCCGTCTGTGGGAAGACAAAAAAGTGTTGGAATCATGGTCGCTCCGGCTCCGTCCGCAATGAAGACCGACGTCTGCGTCGCCAGGGAGTCTATCCGCTTCGGCTCCTTCGAGTACGTCCTCCACCCTCCGGCTCGCCGCTCGGTGTACGCCGATCTGGACAAAGGTATACACATCACCTTTGGCTCCATATGCTGCTTCGCCGACAGTCGCGGGATACTCAGGTCTGCGGCAACCGCGCCACGCGCGACAGCACCCGCATCGACGAATCTACCGCCGCCCTCATCAAGACCCGCGGAGATCGCTCCTGTCGCGCCCGGGAAGATCGCATCTGCGACGACTGCATCGACAACCTTAGCAACGGCCGCGCGGATCGAGTCTACTACACCAATCTCGGTCGCACGGTCGGTCAAATCAAGATCTGCCTCAACTACTGCACCCGCGCGCACGACCAAGGGTTTGCAGCTGACAGCCACGTCGCGCACGTCTTCGCCTTCATGGGGCTGCCAAGTCTACCCCAAGCCAATCGCACTCGCTCCAACGGCTGCGAAACCTCAAAGTACGTGGACGATCGCAAGGAGGCGAAACAACGACTGCGCCGCGCGTCATGTTGCTGCAATTTTCGATCCCGAGCAAGGCTCGGATGACAGAAGCAGCAGTGGCAGCACGAACACAACGATCCAAGTCTACCCCAAGCAATGCTTCATGGCGGGCACAGCGCCACCCGATGACAACGAAGAACCCGCATACCCACTAGAGGTGATCATGTCGGACCAGACTAAAATCGTCATCACGCGGGACATGGGAATCCAAGACATGAAGCATGTCGACGAGGGCACGTTCCCTCCACCCGACGCACCTAGAGAGGATCACCTGGCGGTCCAGTACTTGCTACGCAAGGAAGGCGAACGACTCCGCGCTGAAAAAGCCGACTTACTCCGGTGCAAGAGGGATGCAGATGCATCGAGTGCCACGCGAGCCGCCCTCTCCTTTACCTCCTCCACGGAAGTTAACCAAGGAGCACGGCGCAACAGAGCCCGCGTCCCCCTCCTGATAGACGCCGACCGAACCAGGGTCACCCGCAACCTCGAGTCGTCCTTCGTCACCGAGGATGAGAACGGGATAACCGTCCCAAAGACGGCGAACGCCGCCCTGATCTCAGTCGAGACGTACCTCCGGCTCACGCAACCACCGGAGGGAGACGCACGTTCCCTGCTCCACAGACAGCAAATCGCCTCCATCAGGGCGATCGAAGAAGCTCTAGCGGCCAAGGTACCAAGCAACCGAGCGCGCGAGCCTGCAACCTCGGAGGTCCCAGCAGCACAGCGACAACCAATCAAGGACCTTCGCGACGTCCTCACGCAGAAGACGGTGGACCGCAACCGCAAAGAACGTTCGGCTGGAGCTGCGAACCTCGATGACCAGGCCGACCGCGACTTCGAGCCATGTGGGGCTGCATGCTTCAGCTTCAACATCCGCGACACCCGCATGCCTAAGGGCTTCAAACTGACAGTAGGCACCCCAAAGTACGATGGGAAGCAAGATCCACGACTATGGCTCGAGGACTACCTCATCGCCTGCTCCTGCCAAGGCGGGACGTCGACTACGGCAATGCAATACATCCAGCTTATGTTGACAGACTCAGCGCATGGGTGGCTCACAAGCCAACCCAAGGACTCTTTCCGAACATGGGAAGAATTCCAGGATAACTTCATAAAAAGTTTCTCGGGAACGTTCGCAAGGCCAACGACCTACATCGAGTTGCAGGCCTGCAAGCAAGGAAAGGATGAGTCGCTCCGCTCCTACATCCAGCGGTGGACACTCCTCCGCAACACCATGGAACCTGTCTCAGAAGACCGGGTGATGGACGCCTTCATGCACGGAGTTGCTCGCCGCGACCTCCGCGAGGAATTTGGTAGGCTCCAGCCGAAGACCACAATAGAGCTCATGAAGACAGCCAACCAATGGGCCGAATGAGAGGACTACGTCCGTGATACTTCCCCCAAGAAAGAGGTCGAATGTAGTGTACCTGCACCTAAAATATGGCAGATACCTGTGTATAGTGCAAATCCCTGGATCGATTCGTTTGCACACACAGTTACGATGTAATATCACAACAAAGTATCAATTTATTACAACGCTGATCCAGACTAGGAAAATATTCATTACAAATTTGCATAGCATACAGCTAGCAGTACACAGAGTAAACAACGGAAAATTTATTCTTCATGGAGTCCCCAATCATCATCATGTGCCACAGGCGAGCATGTTGGTTGAAGACTCGAAACCCTTAGTAAAACTTTCACTCATCATCAGGACAGTCTGCAATAAGATATATATTGCAACAACGTGGGTCAGAACCATTAAAATGGAACTGGCAAGTGACACTATGGTGGACACTTAGAGGAATAACTCTATGACCTATATGCTTATTTGGCTGGTGGAGCTCAAGGCTATTTTCCAGAAAGCAAGTTTTTCCTTAACCTTTTTGAAAACACTTTTCTTCTATTCGAGACATCCGTGGCATGAAATCCATTGTCTCATTCTACCCTTGTTCACCCATCAAGTTTTTAATTTATAAGTTGGAATGGTGGAATCCTCCGTTGACATCCTCGTTCAGCTGCTCAATTGTCCGTTTCCGGGGACACGGCTAAGTACTTAGATTTTAACTCTGCAGAGGTTGTGCACGTTCACCATTGTACCCATTCAACCCAAATTACCCTTTACGCACCATTTGTGATAAGGAAAGGAAAGAATGAGATGAGATCTTTCAGAAGCATTTTCCCTCCCACTCTGGCCTGACGCGCTCCACCTACAAATCCTCTACCACCACCTGTCAGGCCGGGGAGAGTCCACGCAGCTTAGTTGATCAAGCCAGAGCCCATATTGGCAATGGCTGCACGAGAAGCAATCTTCACTTGGAGTTCTTCAGATTCCTTTGCTCCTGGGTGGCCTTCCACAAGTGAATATTCCACAGGTAAAACCCCTGGGAACAACACTCAACTCATACAGCCATGCAACCAATTTCCACACAGGTGTTTGATTAAAACTTAGTAGACTTCATCTTTTTCATCAAAATAGTTTTTGCATAGCATCACTATTCTACTAATTAATTTCATAGGAACCTAGACACAGGAATAAAGAGATCTATCACGGCTTGCATAGCAAAGCTATCCTACACATGCTTATAGAAAATACTCTACTCATGCATAGAAATAATAGGACTTTTATGGGGGTGTGCCACTTGCCTTGGCAATCGGGAGTGCAGCAGTTACAGTTGCAAAGATTATCGTTTCCCTCCGAATAGTCTAACAAAGAAATAAACAGCCACACATAAACACACAAGCAAAGGTTCACACCAAGAAGATATATGCTATGCATGAGATGAGATGCAACAATTTATTTCCAAATATATGCATGAATAAATTTTGGATTTGTTTCTATTATTTAATCATGAGTAAAGGGTTAATGACAAGGACTTTTTAGTTCACTTAAATAAATTTTCAAATCAAATTTTGTAAAAATGACATTTGGGCAGAGGGCATCTAAACAAGTTGTTAGCAGTTTGATTTACTCAAAAATAAATTTTCTAATTAAAGTTATGTTAAAAACACTTAAACTACTCTCAAAAATATTTGAAAATTTTGTATGTGTCGAAACAGAAAACTAATGAATCCAAAGTGTTCTACTGGTTCTAAGGATTTCAAATATATAAAAATATTTAAATTTGGTTAAACAGATAAAAAGTAATGATGAAAACAGTGTGCAGGGGGTTTTCTGCAAAACTGCCAAATTAAAAGATTTAATATAAATTCAGAAAATAAAATCTGACGTGGCGCTGACGTGGTGCTGACGCGGCGCTGACGCGGCGTACCGGTTTGAAGTTTTAAGTGATCTAATCCTAGCCGTCCACAGGAGATCTAACGGTCTAGATTAAAACGACCAGAAGCGAGCGGCGCGGCCGGCCGGAACCCTAGCCCGAGGCGTGCCCGCGGCGGTGCCATCGCCGGATTTGCTCGCTTCGCACGCTCTACTACGTACGAGGACGAATGAGTCATACCCGTGCATGGAGGAGGTCGAGGCGGGGACGATGGCGAGGTGGTCGACGATGGAGTGCTCTGTCGCGCCGGAATTTGCTCGTCGGAGTCGTGCACGGCGGCGGTCCTCTTCGGGCGTGGATGGAGACGATGTTCTGCTGCCCGAGAAGACGCAAAAACTTGTCAAAATGATGCGCGAGGTCAAGATAGACTAGAAGGAAGTGGAGAGAGGGCTTGAGAGGGACGCGGCTCACCGGAGTTCGTCGAACTCGCCGTCGGTAACGGCGGGGCTCGGGGGGTGCTCGTGGGCGGCCTGGTGGCTCTCGGGAGGTGGTGCTTGGGGCAAAAGAGAGAGGGGATCGAGGGGATCTTACAGCAAGAATCGGCGACGTAAATGAGTGAGTAAATCGCCGGGAATCAATCGAATTGATTCGGCCGTTTCTCGGCTAGGTCGTGGGCGTGATTTGGGGCGAGCCGTTGCAGCGGGAGGGATGACAGGTGGGGCCCACCTGTCAGCGAGTGAGCGCGCGCGCGCGGGCGGGGACGGGCCGCTGGCGGGCTGGATTGCGTCGCGCGCGCGGTAGATAGCTAGTGGGCTTCGGCCCACTGGCTGGCCCGATTCTATTTTTTTTCTTTTGAAAATTCTTTTCTGTTTTTAAATCTTTTGAGTATAAAACAAATTCAAAACTATATTAAAACTTCTCAGAAAAATTCATAAAAATATAATTTGAAAAGCTTATGAAAAATAGATCCTTTTGACATTATTTTTGTCTAAAATAAAAATAGAATAAAAGGAACATTATTATAATTTCAAAATAACAATTTTAAAGGATATAAAGTCAATTTAAATATATTTAATTAATTAAATTCAAATTTTATGTGATTCATATGACATGTTTAATGATGATGATGCATGGATCCAAAAGTTTTAAATTTTTCTGAAATTGGGATGTTACATCGAAACAAGTAACTGGCGTGAGGCACGCCAAAAGAAGAAGTCACGCTACACCCACGACTCAATCGAGCTAGTAGCGGCGGTATGTGAAACCCCCCGTGATGACAAACGCGACAACAGTCGACAGTACGATCAAGGTCGACAGTCCAGCTCGAGTCAGTACAACCGTGGCAGCAGCAGCATTAGCCACAATGACGGAGGCCAGAAACGCGAGTGGAAGCGCCCGCTAACCCCGGCAGAGGAGCTGATGCAACCCTGAAAGCATCACTCGTTCCACAACCCGGAGACAGGCAAGTGGGGTTCCAGCCATCTGCTGAAGGATTGTCGCAAAGCAAGAAAGATATACCAAGCCATGCAGCAAATCATCGCTCCAGTGCAAGCAATACAGGCAGCCCCGCAGCTGGCCATCCAGGCGGCACCCGCAAACAACAACCAGGTGCAGGCGGCCGGAGCATTCCCCCAGCCGCAGCAGCAGCAACAACAACAAGGTCAGTCGGCAGCAACCGACACGTATCCACCCGCACGGGGACAGCTGAACATGATCCAGAAGGGACCTCCATCAAACAGGCGCCAAAAGCTCATCACCCACCAAGTACTTCAGGCCATCAATAGCCCGCGCGCAGTACCAGACTACATGCGCGGGTCAGAGACACCCATCACGTTTTCCAGGGCAGATCACCCATCCGAGGTAACCCGACCCGGACACGCCGCACTCGTGATTGAGGCCCTGATCGGCGACTACAGCTTGAAGAGGTGTTCATGGACGGAGGCAGCGGCATCAACATCATATTCGCCGACACCCTGAGAAGAATGAACAGGTCGACAGAGAAATTGCCGGAATCGGAAACCACTTTCCACGGCATAGTACCAGGGCAATCAATCACGCCCATGGGAACAATCACGCTTGACGTCATCCTCAGCACACCCGAGCACTTCAGGAAGGAGTCGATCGATTTCGAAGTCGTCGACTGGAAATCGCAGTAACACGCCATACTCGAACGCCCAACTTTTGCCAGGTTCATGGCAATACCCCACTACGCCTACCTGATGGTCAAGTTGCCCGGACCGAAAGGAGTAATCACCGTGCGCGGCGACTTCGGGCTCTCCAACAGCTGTGATCGCGAGTTCGCCAAGATTTCCGAGTTCTTTGGAGTCGAGGAGCACTTCAAGGCCATATCAGCGACAACGACAATACCATCTTTCCATCTTGCAAGAAGCCAGCTAAGGACGCAGCATTCAACACGAACGACGACACCGTCACCCACCAAGTCCATCCGACTGATAGCAGAAAGACGGTCAAGGTTTCGTCAAGTCTGACCCCCACATAGGAAAGCGCGCTCGTCGAGTTCCTACGTGAGAACTGGAAGATCTTTGCATGGCAACCTTCTGACATGCCAGGGATACCCACGGAACTCGCCGAGCACTCTCTAAAGGTCCATAAGGAAGCAAGACCGGTCAAACAATCCATGCGACGCTTCTCAGGACCCAAGCGAGACGCGATCACCATGGAAGTCGACAGACTGCTGCACGCCAAGTTCATCCGAGAGATCAAGAACTCGGACTGGGTCGCCAACCCGTTCCTAGTGGAGAAAAAGAAGACGAAAAAACTACGCATGTGTGTTGACTTCACCGCAGTCAACAAGTGCTGCCCCAAGGATCACTTCCCGCTCCCGCGGATAGACCAGATCATCGACTCGACAGCAGGCTGCGAGCGCCTATCCTTCCTTGACGCCTACTCAGGTTACCAGCAGATCATGCTGAAAGTCGAGGACGGAGAGAAAACGGCCTTCATCACACTCGACGACGTCTTTTGCTACCAGACGATGTCGTTCGGGTTAAAGAACGCAGGTGCCACGTACCAGCGGACAATGCAAGCGTGCCTCAAAGGGCTCATCGGGCAGATCGTCCAAGTCTACGTCGGTGACATCGTCGTCACGACCCGAAAGGAAGATACCTTAGTCGACGACCTCCGAAAGGTCTTCGCTGCACTCGATGTGTACCAGATCAAGCTCAACCCAGAGAAGTGCGTGTTCGGCGTGCCAGCCGGAGAGCTACTAGGGTACCTCGTATCTGCAAGAGGAATCGAAGCGAACCCCGAGAAGGTGCAGAACATTCTCACAATGCCAACACCAACCAAACTCCGTGAGGTGCAGCGATTAGCCGGCCGAGTCGCAGCTCTCAGACGGTTCATTAGTAAGTTGGGAGAAAAAGCTTTACCTTTCTACCAACTGATGAAGAAAACAGATAAGTTCGAGTGGACACAGGAGGCGCAGGATGCGTTCGACCATCTCAAGAAAACCCTGACAACCTCTCCAGTCCTCGTGGCACCGCTGGAAAACGAGCCGCTATACTTATACGTCTCAGCAACCAACAGGGTGGTGAGCACGGTACTCGTAGTCGAGCGGGAAGAAGAAGGGCACAGTCACCCGGTGCAAAGGCCCGTCTACTACCTCAGCGAAGTCCTCACCCTGTCCAAGCAGAACTACCCGCACTACCAGAAGCTGGCGTATGGAGTCTTTATGACCTCCAGGAAAGTCGTCCACTACTTCTCCGAGCACCCGATCGCGGTGGTAAGCTCCTCTGGACTAGCATACATTCTCACAAACCAACGCGCGACAGGGCGAGTCGCCAAGTGGGTTGTCGAACTAGGACCATGGGGGCTGAAGTATGCTCACCCGAAGTCCATCAAGGCCCAAGTCCTCCCAGAATTCACCACAGAGTGGATAGAAGCCCAGCTACCAAATGTCCCCGACTTGTCCAACGCATGGACGATGTACTTCGATGGTTCCAAGAAATTCAAGTCAGCCGGGGCCGGAGTTGTGCTCATCTCCCCCAAGGGTGACAAGCTGAAGTATGTCCTAAAGATGGACTTTCCAACGCCATCCAACAACGAAGCCGAGTACGAGGCCCTGATCCACGGCATGAAGATGGCCAAGAACTGCGGCGCCACGCACCTCATGATCTACGGCGACTCCTACCTGGTGGTACAGCAAACCATGAAGTCCTGCGACGCCATCGCCGACAACATGATAGCCTACCGAGACCTGTACAACCAGATGGAAGGCAACTTCGAGGGCTGCGAGTTAAGGCACGTCGGCCGCGACAGCAACGAAGAAGCCGACGTCCTTGCTAACATGGGATCAGACAGAGTTCCAGTTCCACCCGGCGTCTTCCTCGAGCGCATCACGCAGAGATCTATCAAGACTCAAGCCGCAGCGAGCACCGCAACAAAAGCAAAAGGAGATGCAAACTTGCCAAGCCAAGAGAAGGTCCCCATGGAAGTCATACTAATCGAAGCCACATGGACAGGACCATACCTGGCGTACATACTGCATCAGAAGCTGCCAGCGGACCCAGTCAAAGCAAAGCGCATCATCAGGCGCTCCAAAAGCTTTACCGTCATCAGCGGGGAGCTCTACAAGAGAAGTATCTCGGGAATCCTGCAGAGGTGCATAGACCCAGTCGACGGCCAAGCCATCCTACTCGACATCCACGCGGGTATCTGCGGGCATCACGCCAGTAGTCGAGCACTGGTGGCCAAAGCACTGCGAGCCGGGTTCTACTGGTTAACAGCCATGCAGGACGCCGAGGATCTAGTAAAGAAATGCACAGGGTGCCAGGAGTTTGCCAACAAGCCACACGCGCCAGAATCAGAGCTCAAGACAATACTGTTAGCCTGGCCCTTTGCGCAATGGGGGCTAGACATGGTGGGCCCGCTGAAGAAGTCATCACCCGGAGGGCACACTCACCTCCTGGTTGCAGTCGACAAGTTCACTAAGTGGATTGAAGCCGCACCCATCACAAGTTCGACTGCATCAACAGCGGTCAACTTCATCAGGTCCATCATCTTCAGGTTTGGAGTGCCGAACGGGATCATCACAGACAACGGCTCGAACTTCACAGCCGAAGAATTCAAAGACTTCTGCTCAGAGCAAGGTATCAAACTCAGCTATGCATCCGTCTCGCACCCGCAATCCAATGGGCAAGTAGAGAAGGCCAACGGTTTAGTCTGCAGCGGCATCAAGAAGCGACTACGTGTGCCACTCAGGCGCGCAGCGGGCGCATGGGTCGAAGAACTACCGTCAGTCCTCTGGAGTCTACGGACCACGCCTAACAGATCCACCCAGTACACTCCATTCTTCATGATGTACGGTGCAGAAGCAGTCCTACCCTGCGACATCAAGTTTGATGCACCACGGGTGGTCGCCTACGACGAGTCAGATGCAGAAGAGGCACTCGAAGACAGCATGGACATATTGGACGAAGCACGCGACATCGCTCTGGCGCGATCAGCCGTATACCGGCAAGACCTGCGCAACTATCACGGACGAAGATTGCGACCAAGAGCTTTCGTCGCAGGTGACCTGGTCCTCCGCCTCAAACAGAAAAAAGTGCACAAGCTCGCCTCCCCATGGGAGGGTCCATACATCGTCACAGAGGTGATTGGCAACGGAGCATATCGCCTAAAGGACTCGAAGACAGGAGCAGCCTGCAGCAACCCATGGAACATTGCACAACTCCGGCGGTTCTATGCTTAGTCGAATCAACCATTGTAACAAGGATAGCATGTCAAAGCGGCATGTTTCATATGCACTCTTTCCCTTACCAGGGTACCTGAGGGGACTGGAAGGGTTTTAATGAGGCGGCCTGTTCGCAGCAATCAATAAAGTGATTTGAAGAAAATGTTGTTCACCTTACCTTCTCAGTCAAGACAAAAAAAAATCCTAGGCCGCCACTCGATTTACTCGGGGGCTGCACCACACATGTTGAAATAAAAGCCTAGGCCGCCACTCGAACCACTCGGGGGCTGCGCCAAGACGGGTACAACTCGAAAATCCTAGGCCTCTATTCGACTTGCTCGGGAGATGCGCCACACAGGTTGAAATAAAAGTCTAAGGTCGCCACTCGAACAAACTCGGGGGCTGCGCCAAACAGGCACACCACAAAAATCCTAGGCCTCTACCCGACTTACTCGGGAGATGCGCCACACAGGTCAAGTCCAAAATCCTAGGTCGCCACCCGACGCACTCGGGGGCTGCACCCCACAGGTCACACTTGAAAAGCCTAGGCCGCTACTCGAACCACTAGGGGGCTGCGCCAAACAGGCGCAACTCAAAAATCATAGGCCTCTACCCGACTTACTCGGGAGATGCGCCGCACAGGTCAAGTCCAAAATCCTAGGTCGCCACCCGACGCACTCGGGGATTGCACCTCACAGATCACACTTGAAATTCCTAGGCCGCCACTCGAATTACTCGGGGGCTGCGCCATACAGGCTTCACCGAAGAAATCCTAGGCCGCCACCCGAGCTACTCGGGGGCTGCGCCATACAGGTCAAGTCCAAAACCCTAAATCGCCACCCGGTACAATCGGTCGTCGCGGTACACAGGTCTCACTTGAAAGAATCCTAGGTCACCACTTACTCGGGGGCTGCGCCACACAGGTTCACAACGAAGGCTTAGGCCGTCACCCAAGGTGCTCGGGGGCTAGCCACACAAGTCAAAACAGAAGCAAGTACTCGTACAGTAATGAAAACAATTTCACTCGTTGCTCGAGGACTCTTCTAATTTCATATACTGGCGTAGTCACCACATTGACTAACCCTATACAGCAGAAGAAAACTACTCTCAGTCTGCAGGCTCGGCCTTCGGCGCTCCGAGTGGGCCAACAAGACGCTCGATGTGCTTCTGCACCTGCTCAATCATCAGGCGCGCAGCTGCCAGGGTATCGGCGTACTCGGCATCGCCGGGCAGTCCACCCATCAGCCTCTCGAACGGAAGGTTAGGCCGATGCAGACGAACGTACGCCAGAGCCGCATTCGCCCCGACGACAAGCTGCGCATGGACGATTTCCTTCAGAGCGTCGCGGTCACGGAACCTCTCGAGCAAGGTGGACAGCCCATGCGGCTACCCATTATGCGGGAAGTAGACACGGTGGATGTGTCACAAGGTCTTCCGGCAATTCTCCAAGAGGACAGCCGCACGCCAGGTTCGGTCGAGCATGCGGGCAAGGATGCACCCTCGCGACTTGTTCACCCAGAAATGGCGAGCTTCGTGGGAGTCGCCAGACGCCTCCCGGGTAACACGCTCTTCAACGCGGTCCCGCTCAACCTCCCAATCCGGGTTCACGTCTGCATAGACAAGCTAGAAGTCAGAACCAGCAAGTTTCAACAAGGAAAGGCAGCCGCAGAGGATACCAACCTTGAAGTTGTCGACTGATGAGATCAATCTCCCCGATCAGAAAATCTTCGCGCTGGGAAAAACCTGCAGCGGGATGCGACCTGGAGCGCTGCAAGAGCAGCTCGATATTCTTCAAGGTAGCCTCAAGCTCAACCACCTTATTCTTCAAATAAGTGATTATGCGCTGGTCGTTCGCACTTCGCGGAGGAGCCGGAGGAGCTTGGCGACGGCGAGCACCTGAAGAAGATCCCTCACCGCTTGGTCCAGCCGCAGAAGCAGAAGACGTGACGCCGCGCAAGTTAGTCTGTCATGAACGTGCAGAATCAATACCAGTATACGACTGCTCAACATAGACAAATATGATGGGAGGAAACATTCAATTTCAGCCAAAATATTGTCAAAGGCTAGAAGTCCCGACAAAATATCAGTCAGCAGTAGTTACAAAGTAAAAGTTATCAGTACATGAAACTGCGACTGCTAAGCCCCTACAAACTACTCATGGGCAACAGACTCCGACTGCGAGCGACTCTTCCGAGCAGCAGCCGACCCAGTCGCCTTGGCCAGCGCTCTCTCGAAGGTAGACACAAGCGTAACAGCAAGATGTGCAGCCCGCACTTTAACTCCACCCAAGGACGCGGTCCGGCCATCAGGCCTACGGGGGAAGCCGCTGACGACCTTCTCGAAGTCGCCCTGAATTTGGTGGCCAAGGAGGAGCTGGAAGGTGAGCTCGAAGCCGCGTACCGTCTACGCCCGAGTGAAGTCGGCGAGGGTGGTCGCGTCATCTTCAAATGGAGCAGCAAGGGCGTCCATGGCAGTCGGGGGCAGGTCGCTTGGGAAGATGTTACGGTGCACCGTCGTAAGGGCTCCCGTCGACTTCTTCAGCGCATCTGTGGACTTCCTCAGAGCATCAGACGCATACGCGCAGACACGATCCAGGAAGCCGACATCCGTCACCAAGTCGACGGTGTCACTCGACGAGCCCTCCTCAGGAGCTCCACCGCATGTCTTTGTGCAAAAAAGTGAAACATTAGACAAAGGCAAAAGCAACAACACAGTAGGCATCAAGCCGAAACTCACCCCCAAGAGCACCGGCGAGGGAAAGAAGGCGATCGACTTGGGTCTTCTCTTTGTCAACCCGCATCCGCTCCCGCTCCTGGAACTCGTGGACAGACTTCTCAAGCTCACCCTGCCTCCGAATCTTCAGCTCAAGCTCAGCAACCCGCTTGTCAGCCTGGTCAAGGGAAGCGCGAAGCTGGTCCCTCTCCTTTTCCAGGCGAACGTAAGCAGCGGCTGCATCAAGTTGTTGGCGGTAGTAGGGCTGAAACAAAAGCAAGATCTTAATAAAGCTGTGGGCAACTCTACTAGTCACCCACACCTTCGAGGGCAACTCCCATCGGGAGCGCTGATCACGCACCCGATGAAAATTCAAGACTACAAGTACAAGTACAAAGGACTTACGTGGTCCAGAAGCTCGGCATCAATGGAAGGCGGCGGAGGAGCGCGACTCGAAGACGCGATGACAGCAGGTTGCGCGCACTCCTCAACTGCAACCCGGGTCACCAGCTCGGTCGAAGGGGCGGATGTATGCTCCACCTCACGATGAGGAGAGTGGCCATCGCCAGAACGACGGCTGCAGCAACAGTACAATGAACAACTGCAAGGTTGAAACTACAAAAGACAACTCGAAGTCAACAAGATACTAACCTGGTGGTCTCGAGTTCGTCATCACTCCCCAGGGAGACAGACGGCAGCCGTGCGAACAAGCGCGGTGGCGCGGAGCTGACAGGAGGAATAACCAGGGGCTCGCTCCAGCCACCTGGTGACCGCGCACCCGACAACGTCGCGACGGCTTCCTCTGGATCAGCTTCCGCACCCCTTGCGGGCGACGAAGCAGTCGCAGAGTCACCGCCGCTCCAGCGCTTCTGCCTCTTCCGTGCAGGTTCCTCGTCATCAACATCGTCGTCCGCTTCGTCGTTGGGGGAGACAGCGGACGGAAGGTCATCATCATCATCCTCCTCCTCCTCGACAAATTTCGGCTCGTCGTCGGGTCCGTTCTCAGGGAGAGGAGGAAGGTTGATCAGCAGGGACCGACCCTGAAGCAAGTAGACGCAAGTCGAATCAAGAAGCAAGAAATCAAGAAACAGAATAACAAGGACAACAAGTCAAGAACTTACCTCAGGAACGAGGTTCGATGCCCCGTAAGCAGCAACCGGGGACTTGACGTTGCATGTATCCGTGACTCGGAGGTTGGTGATGGACCTCACCTTGGCTTCCACCTCCTCATCGTCAATTGGCTCGGCGCTGACGCCCTCGACGGCCCACATCGGGTGGGGCCGAGCGCTGAGCGGCTGCACCCAAAGACGGAAAAAGGTGGCCATCAAGAAGACGCCACCCGCCTAACGCCCAAGGATCTTGGTGAGATCGCGCAGCAGGCCCAGCAGCGGTCACGCGGCTTCCTTCTCCCCCGCAGTCAGCGGATGCGTCCAGGCTTGGGTCTTCCGCAGCCCGCGTCCGCTGTCGAAAGCCACCAGGCCATCTTTGCTCGACTGGACGTAGAACCACTTCTTGCGCCACCCCTGGACGGAGTCCGACTTCTTCATCTGGAAGTACGCGGTGTCACCGCGCACTTGGATTCCGAAGCCGCCCACGGGGAATGGCAACCCGCTCTTCCCAACGTTCTTGCGAACAAGGAAGAGCGACTTCCACAGCGCCCAGTGGGGCGCGACACCCAAAAAGCACTCGCAAAGCACAATGAAGCCCGCGATGCTCAAGACTCCATTGGGGGTCAGATCATGGATCTGAACCCCATAGGCATACAGGAGACCGCGCACAAAATCGTGCAAGGGGAACCCGAAGCCCCGCGGAAGGAAATCCACGAAGCATACGCGTTCCCCATCGCGGGGTGTGGGGTATACTTCTTTGCCAGGAACGCGTACCTGGACTTGATCAGCAGGCGGAAGAAGACCTTGAGGACGGAGGAGTTCGACCTCCCTTTCTTCACCGACGACCTCTGCCAGTCGCCATCAGGATTCTTCATCAGCCCGGCTTCGTCGGCGGCGGCGGCGGAGGAACCAACATCACTCTTCGGCTTGCCCATGGCATCGCGAGGCAGAGCAAGGTGCACGGACAAAAAGCACGGAGCTCTGGTGAGGGCGAGAATGGCAGAAAGCAGAGGAAAGGAGGCGCGGACGAATGGAGAAGACGATGCCCTCGCGCTGCGGCGTAGTACTTATGCCTCAGCAAAATCAATCTCAGCCTTCCGTCGCGCAGCGGTACAGAGCATCTTCATCCAGCCGTCCACGTGTCAAACAAAGAGGCCAACCGTCGCCGCCAACTTGCTCCACTACGCACAAGAATCGAGGCGTCATCATCGTGTGCGAAAATTTCGCGCCCAGTTCGGAAACGTGACCGCGGTCAGAGCTGCCAGTGGGCCCCGCCATGTCACGTCCCATCGGGCGCAGAGGCGTGCAAGGAAACGTCAGCAGTGACGTCATCAAGCCAAAGGCTCCAAACAACTGGACAGCGAGATAACTCGAATGCAAGGTTCGAGTGGTAGGCTTCTAAGATGAAACAACTGAAGACAATGCGCTGGTCAAGGAACCCGAAACGTCTATTCGGATGACGAAGAAAGTCGAGTAAGCTCCCGCAGCCGAATCAGATCTACAAGTAAGCCAACATGGCCGAATAGAAGCAAGCTTCACATAAAGAACATGACAAAGTAATTCGACTGCAAAGGTTACTCCCATCGGGAGAGGCCTGTTCGACTGAAGAAATCGAGTTCAAGCTCAAGATCAAGCAATCCAATGGCGCGTCCAGGAGGAGGAAGTCCTTTGCCCGACGCTGCGCTTCGACCAAGCACTCGGGGGCTACTGACGTGGGGCTATCTTTCTACTAGCCCACCGTAAGGCTACCTGGGCCGCGCCAAGCATGGAAAAGCCCACAGAAGGCCCACTCGGGATAGCATGTATCCTAGTCCAACTCGGTTAGGTCTTGTAACCTGCCATATCTGTACCAACCGCCCGAGACCTGGCTACCTATAAAGCCAGGAGGGTTGCCCGTCCTAGAGGACACGCTCATAGCCACCACCACAAACCCTAGCGAGATCGCAATCTCGCCATTGTAATCGCTACTCGCATCAATAATCAGACAAGCAGGAGTAGGGTTTTATCCTCCGGGAGCCTGAACCTGGGTAAAACCTTGCTTGTCAGCCGTCGTGATCACCAACACCTCTCTCTCTCTCCCCATCAATCAACCCGGGGTGTACAACCCTGGGATTTGCCGAGTAACCACCTCGTCAGTCGATGATCATAGAGGAGTCTTGATCGTACCTGTTATTATATCGAACCGCTAGCGTAACACGCTTAAGGGGTTTCGACAAGACAACCGGAAAGGAAAGAGATCACCGGGAACGTCCCAGGAATGGTCCGATGGAGATCGGGCAGCGACGAATGAGTTTTCGGAGCTAGAATAAACTATATATATAATATGTTTGATATTAATTAGTGTAATTAATGTGCAAATATGATTTTATATATTTATTTTTGAATTTATTTAGGCTGATTTCACTAAATGGGCCTTCTGGTCGAAAGAAGGCCCAAGAGGGGAAAATTCTTCAAGGGAATTCGGTGGGGGTCAAGGTGGCCGGCCTAGGTGGGCCAAAAGGGGCCCACCAGGTGGCTGGCGCACCAAGGGAGCCGCACTAGGCAATGGGGGATAGTCCCACATTGCCTGGTTGGCAAGTTGGCTCCCCCCCGGGAGCCTTTATATAGAGGGGCACCCCTCGCCTTTAAATTCACCAATTAATTCCCTAATTCTCTCTCGATCTCGTGATTCCCTTGTCGGAGTCACGCCGAGTAGAGGAGGGGGATCTCTTCCACCATAGCCCGCTGCCGCGCTGCTGGTGTTCCGGTCCAAGTCTTCCGCTGCTCGTCCTGGACTGGAGATACGGAGGCCATCGTCTCCACCGTATGTGTGTGACGCCCTGCGAGGTGCCGCGCTAGCGGTACTCGGAGGCCTACTTCCTCCACCCGACCTCGGGGTCATCTTCGTCATCTTCGTCGCGCCGAGTTCTCCGCGACCTATAGGTCGGCTACGTCGTGTTCGTCGTCAACGCTTGTGCGGGAGCGTAATCCCCGCTATTCGGTCTACAAGGGTATGTATTCCGATCTCCACCGTATTTCTATATCTGCATAGTGTAGATCTTGGCTAGTTTAAGGATCGTTGTTGTGGTCATAAGGTTCGTAGGTATAAAGCGGTTCTATTTACAAAAGCCCCGAGCCACGTAAAATATGCAAAAGATAAATTAGAAGCGTCTAACTTTATTTTGCAGGGGCTATGTGATATGGTCAAGGTAGGTTTATTAAATTGTTTATAAACTGCGGGCGCCAAGAAGACCATGGCGCAATGGACTATATCACATTGCATTACATTTGATGTTTTGTGTGCATCTTATATTGTGTGATTATATATATAGTATATATTAGTTGCACGGCGGTAGCTATATAAGATGATCCCTTCAAAATACCATTAGTGTTCTCCCTCCAACGCGAACCACCAAGAAAGTTCTACGTTATGAGGCATGACGTGATGATCGGGTGTCAGACATCTCGTCGTTCGCATATAGTGGGTGTAAGCCATGTTGCACAAGCGTCAGCGTGGAGGTTTTTGGTGGCGAGCCTAGCATATTCAGAAATATGGCCTCGGAACAGGGAGACCGAAAGGTCGAGCACGAGTCACAAAATTGGTGTGGCGGACAATTGTCTACTCTTGAAGTTGTGCCGCCGGCTCTGATGATGAGGGGTGGTGCAATGGATGGGGGTCGTGTAATCGCTTAAACGACCAGGAGGGATGTTCGTTTGAGTGGGAGTTCGGATAGTTATTTTCTAAAATACTAGAACTCAGAATATAATGAACAGAGTCTGTTTTGCAAACCTTTGTAGATATTAACCATTGTGATGGCATCTTTTCAAATTAGGCGCATTCCTGCGATTGAGAAACTTAAAAGGTTGGGTACAAACTACATAGTTTTATGCTTTAGCTTGAGGATACTCCTTGTTTAAACCATTAGCTCTTTGTGTTACAATACCCGCTAGGAGATAAACCCGGAGATTCCGCTAACAAAAGATAATTTGGATTATCAAAATTTGTGCGGATGATATCATCAGAGTCCAGTGCATGCTATGATCTCTGCCATAAAGAACCAACGGTGGGTACGAGTTTTAGATCGCGAACATATGATATGGTCGCTAAACTCGGGGTACCCCAAACGTTGAGTTGATGAAGTTTAGCGGTACGTTGACTGATTGTCTTCTCAACCAGGATGGAAGAGAATAGACACATTGAGGGAGCACGTGGCGGTCATACTTAATGACATATGTTCATACTTAATGAACATTGAGACGCCTCGCTCAGCTCAATCACTGGATGACATACATCGTTGCCAAGTGCAAATCCTCTGTCATAGACTATGTCATGCAAGGGGAATCGTTCACCTTCATGGTTCTTGATTACAGTGGAAGTATCAAAAAAAATGAAACAGATCGCCGGAAGTCATCAATGATGATGGTGTATATATGATATACATGTTATGAATGTTTTAGCTAAGCAAGTACTCGCAGTAGTGACTAAGTTTTGAACTAGTCATGTTTTGTGAAAACCAGGTTTACTGCTTGAGTAGCTTGAAAGGATGAGGCGACATTGCGTGTTGATAATGGCAGAGAAGTTGTTGTGATGGCCATAGACACTCTCCCTCTAGATCTACCATTTGAATAAATTATTTATGATCGCCTGTTTGTATGATCGTTACAAGTGTGTCTCCTCTAGCGAGACACTTGTTCATACATGATAGTGACAAATTTGGTGTCCTATATTTATGAAGTAATGATCATATGTCGATTTGAACTTAGATGGTAGAAGCTCCCACATTCATAATATTAATGCCAAAGGATACAAACTTAATAAAGACTCTACATATGTGTGGCACTACCGTTTAGTCATGTCAATGTTATAGTCAATGCATTAGCTCCATACCGGATGGATCTACAAGTCCTAAGATTTGATCTTTTGACACTTGCAAAATAATCGTGACACCGTTTTCGGAAAGCGGGCATATAACTTATTGATAGTCATACATATAGATGTAGTTCAATAAAGTAATTGACGGGTAGTGGAGACCTTTATTTCGTGAACTTCACTGAACGTTTTGAGTATAGCTTGTTGAGAATCGTGCATTTCGATGTATGTGAATCAATGAAGTACTTTAACGTGTAGTGGAAGTCTTTATTTCATAGACTTCATGAACATTCGAATAGATATATGGATATCCACTCAGGGAATGTTGGCCTGGAAATTTTGATTCAATCAAACAAGTCCAGAATGAAGTAGGAAATAAACTTAACAAGAAAATCAAATTCCCACGATGCATATCAAGGAAATAAAGATTTGAGTTAT
Source organism: Poa annua (assembly GCA_026929855.1). Classification (NCBI taxonomy): domain Eukaryota; kingdom Viridiplantae; phylum Streptophyta; class Magnoliopsida; order Poales; family Poaceae; genus Poa; species Poa annua. The sequence goes on from CM049428.1 coordinate 121,377,148, forward strand.
AATGTTGGCACATCATTGGAAGACTTGTGAGAAGAGTTCCGCAAATTACGTCGCATGGAACACCATTGTGTCATGGTGTGTTAGGACGTCGTAATTGCACCCTATCAGATAGTGTGTGGTAAATGCATCTCTTACCGAATTATTGTGATCATTAGAGTCATATGGTAGAAACGTAAACACTCACGTTAGCAAATAGGGAAACCATTTGAATCCATGGAGACAATACCATACGAGTAATGGCATGGCTTTTTGTAACATCCCAACATTTTATAATGTTCAAAATTCACTAAAATTTAAAACTGTTGTTTTTGATTAAAATAAAACATTAAATGCATAAGAAAACCAATTATAAAAGACTTCAGGCATATTAAAAAGGTTTATTAATTCAAATATCTCAAGTAATCACTAAATTTTCAAAACTTGTTTCAAGCTAAACATTTTTATTATTCCATTGTATTTTCTTAAGCCTCATTATATAAATTGACAAATGTTTTATAAACTTCAAACCATTTTATTTTAATAAAATAGTTTACTTATAAATAATTGATTTCAACCACTTAGCCATATCTATTCATAAATTCAAGACTATTTAAAATGGTATATAGTTGCCAAATGGTTTTCATTCATTTAACTAAATTCAAATTAAAGTTTTGGAAATTATAAGTTTATAATTCATAACTTTAAAACTTCATATATTTAATAATTAATGAATTATCCAAATAAACATTTCCTTAACTTAAATGAATTTCATTTATTTTCAAAACATAAAATGATTTTCATGAATTTATATCCAGTATAAGAAATAAATTAAATCTAAAATCTGTTATAAATATATGTTATAAAGTTTTCAAATGATTTATCATATTATGAAACTTAATGGTGCACAAAATAATTTTAAATATTAAAAATGTTTACATTACATTTTCTCTTTTCATTACAAATAGTTGTAATATGTTATTTAATAATCTATTAAGGCTAAAATTTATTTAATATGGGAAATGAGTTTAAATAACTTAAATTCAAACATATTTGAATGTGGGTATTTCATAGAATTTATTTTAGCCAAAATAAAAATTAATTAAACCTTATTTCTAATTTTAACATAAAGTGTCAATTTGTATTTAATCAATATTTCAAAATTATTAATTTTGAAAATTGTTCCAAACATGCCCACAACTGGTTTAACTCAAAGATATTGATTTTACAAATTTTTAGAAATTAATTTGACATCATTTGGACATTTAAATCAAAAGTTATGAATTAAATTAAAAATCAAAAAAAAGAAAAAGAAAAATCGATGACGTCATGCTGACGTCACCGTCTTCAACCTCTGTCCTCAATTTCCGCCCGAGAACGCCGGCGATTCCCTTCCAAAATACGAGCACCAATCACGCGTTTCGGTTTCCCCTCTGCCCCCTACAAATACCCCGCGCTCTTCTCTTTCATTTGCCCCAAACCCTAGCCTCTCAGACGCCCCGTCCTAAGGCCGAGAGCTCAGGCTGCCCCAGGCTGCCGCGCCCCGTCCCCGTCCCGTCCCGTCCCCCAGGCTGCCGGAAAAAGCTCGCCGGAGCAACGCGAGTCCGTCGCCGTTTTTCTCTGTTTTCTCGACGAGGTGAGCACGAACGCGACCGAGACCTCCTCCCTCTCTTCACCCTCGATCGTGTGCATCTCCTAAGGCCGTGTGCGTTGGTTTCTTGCAGTAATTTGAGCACCCCGTGCTCTACCGGACCTCACCGGAGGAGGCGCCGCCCCCTCTTTCCGTCCTCGTCGCTCCGGGACGCACGGGGAGACGTCGTCGTCTCCCTCGTCTTCCCCACGACGCGCCGCGTCCGAAACTGCCCTCCGTTCATCCGGGGAGGCACGCCAGCGACCGGAGCGTGCACGCCGGAGCGAGCGCCGCCGTCCTCTCCAAGTCCGGCGAGTCCCCGCCGCTGGTTTTTGGTCAAAGCGCTGTAAGCCGTCCGATCCTTTTTCTACGGCCGAGATTAGAACTCGTAACCAAAGCGGTATGGATTGATCTGGACCGTCAGATCTAGATCTGACGATCCAGATCTGATGACTTAACCACGTCAGCAGCCCAGTCAGCGTCCCAGTCAGCAGCCCAGTCAGCGCACAGTCAGCGCTGACGTGTAAAATCATTTTCGCAATTTAATTAATTGGCAGTTTTGCAGAAAAGCCCCTACCTATTCAAACTACCATATCTTTTTCTCTGTTTATCCAAATTCAAATATTTTTATATATTTGGAAAGCCCTCGACGTGTAGAATATTATGGATCTTCCAAAATTCAAATTTGACTTAGTTTAAAATATTAAAATTTCAAATGAAAGATTTGAGTATATTTGTCATAACTTTAAATCTGTAAATTCAAAAATTGCAAATAAAATTGTTTTAGAAACTTTAGAATATTTGTAGTGTGATGCCTCTGATATAAAATATTTTTGAGTAATATTTGAATGGATTCATAGTTATATAGTTAATTTGAATAGTTTGAGTATTTTCAACATAACTATTAATAGAAATATTATTTTTGATTAAATCAAATTGCTATAAATTTATTTAAATCCCCTATGTCTATTAATACTAATTATAAAATTTTCTTATAAAAACTTAAATCACATAAAACTTTAATCTTATATTTATTCCTTTATTATATTTTGTGAAAATAGAAATTAATTAAATTGCATTAGCATTATTGTTCATAGGATTAAAAATTGCATTTCATGCATATCATATTTTATTTTGTAGTTATATTTCCCATAAGAAAACTCCTTCCCCATTTTCTCTAAGTTAGAAACATTTTTTAACTTAGCATTTTGGTAAAGTGATACACTTAGACACTTAGGATTTACATCATGGAGCTAGAAGACCAATGAAGGACTTAGCCAAAACAAGACTCCAGAAGAATCTCCAAGAAGTAGAAGCACTTAGAAGGAAAATCAAGAGGAAGTTCATGAAGACCAACCAGAAATATTTTCGAAGTCTTGCTCCCTCTCTTTCTTTTCTCCCTTATTCTTTGAGACTCCATGAAGACTAAGTTAAATCCAAGACCATCCTAAGTGATACAAAAATCATCAAGTCTGAAGATTATTCAAGTCTACCAATAATTCAATCAAGACATCACCAAGGAGAATATTACAAGTCTGGAGATGAAGCCTGGAAGACCAACTACATCTTTCTTCTATCTTTTCCCTCTTTCCTAGTGTTATATTTCACTTTAGAAATAAACGATTTTTGATCATGTTATTACCATCTTGAAGTTTGTTGGATCCTAGCGGCATAGTGAGATGAAGCGGCCTGGAAACTAACCTTACATGTCCACGTACATGAGACCTGTTCCACAATTTAAGTGGCTGGCCTGGTGTCCGTCTCTCTCACTATAGTGAATATTCAGTTTACCAAAAGTTGTTAATAATTGTTGATCACCTTGAAGAATAGAGTTAGTACTTTCTCTAAGTAGTTATGCACATCATGACTAAGTCATTGACTGCTTATTCAAGATGATTTATAACAAAGTATTTTGTCTAACCTATGACCTTAGTCCTTAGTCATTTTGACACCCAATTTCGCTTTGCATTACATAAAATATTTCTTAGCATGACCTACATCTCTAGTCCTTAGGAATATATTGCACCTCATGCATAAACATATTTTCCTTAGAAGTTTTATGAAACCTGTTTGTTCACTTTGTATGTGCATGTATGTTTGATGATTGTTGTTTGTTGATTGTTGCATTGTTGGTTGTTTAGACTGAACGGAGAGTTCCGAGTATCGTTGAAAAGAGTTTGTGAACAACGACAACATTCAAAGGCAAGTGGCACACCTCATAAACTTCCTATTATTTTCTATATGCATTACTTAGTGTATTTTTATATGCATGTGTAGGATAGTATTGCTATGCTAAACCTGTGTAGAATTCCCTTACTCTTGTGTCTAGGTTCCTATATCCTAATTAGCAGAAATATTGATGCTATGCAATTGATGATTTTTTTTAACAAATGTTAAGTGACTACTCAGGGCTGTGCTCATGGTTGTCGTCGCCTAGGATGAATTTCTATTCTATTTAGGGCCGTGAGCATGGTGGTTGTCAACCTGGGAGTAAACATCCACTAAGTTAATGAAACACCTGGGTGGATTGGTTGAATGGTTTATGTTGAGTGGCTACTCAGGGCTGTGCTTGTGGTTGTCTTTGCCTAAGATAGTTTCTACAATACTTGGGACCATGAGCATGGTGGTTTTCACCTGAGAATGCACTTGTGGATAGCCACCCAGGGAACAGAGGAATCTGAAGAACTCTGAGTGACGATTGCTTCCAGTGCAGCCATTGCCATATGGGCTCTGGCTTGATCAATTATGTTGCATGGACTCTCTCCGGCTTGACAAGCAGATGTAGGGGGGTGTTAGGTGGAACGGGTCAAGCCAGAGTGGGAGGGAAAATGTTTCTGAAAGATCTCGTCTCATTCTTCTCCTTTCCTTATCACAAATGGTGTGTAAAGGATAATTTGGGTTGAATGGGTACAATGGTGAACGTGCACAACCTCTGCAGAGTGTAAAACTTAGTACTTTGATGTGTCCCCGTTACGGACAATTTGAGCAGCTGATCACAGACGTCAACGGAGGATTCCATCATTCCAACTTCAGAAATAAAACTTGATGGGTGAACAAGGGAAGAGTTGATTTATGGTTTTAATGCCATACTTGTCTTGATTTTGAAGAAAGTGTTTTCCAAAGAGATAAGAAAAATTGGCTTTATGCAAAATAGCCTTAAACTCCAACAGCCAAATATGCATATAGGTTATAGAGTTATTCCATTAAGTGTCCACCATAGTGTCACTTGCCAGACTCCATTTTTAATGGAATCTGACCCACGTTGTTGCAATATTTTTCTTATTGCAGATAGTTCAGATGACGAGTGAGGTTTCGTTTAAAGGTTTCGAGTCTACAACCAACATGTTTTCGCCTGTGGCAACATGAAAGAGATGGAGACTCACTGCTATTGTATTTCCGCTGTGTACTATTTCAAAGCTAGGTTTATGCTATGCAACTTGTATGGAATATTTTGTAATTTTGGATCATCGATGTAATAAAATTGATGCTTTGTTGTGATATTAAATCGTAAACTGTGTGTGTAAAACGAATCGATCCAGGGATTTGCATTATACACAGGTATCTGTCTTATTATAAGTGCAGGTACGCTACAGATGGTATCAGAGCACTATGTTGCATGTAGGTTCGAAAACCTAGGTTTGGATAGAAATAGGATTTGGACCATAGGATTGAAAATCTATTTTATTCACTTTTCTAAAAACAAAACTTTTCATTTTATCTTCCTCATACTCTCATCTACTATCAACCTTCTGAAAACATCTTATCTTTTTCTAGATGACCATGTTCTTATAGTCTAAGTATGATTCTGCTGCTTCATATGGAAAATCTACGATGCAACATGAAGTTCTACATACATGGAAGACCACTGAAGAACCAGGATTCGACCAACACTTCGAAGATATCCAAGAAAGTTGAACAAGAACTTGAAGCACTCAAGAAAAGGATGATTAGACCACCTACCCATTAGAATAACGAGATCCGATGATGTATTGACCTATCAAATTGTGGTATGGCAGTACTATCAATTTTGTCTTCTCAAAATAAGTTTGAAACTTTTCATGTATGTGTTTGCTTGTGTTTGAACCTTGTTGCTTGATGCTTGTTAGATGTTCTTTGTAATGTTTTGTATTGATCTTCTTATATAAGTAAAACATTTTGAGTATCAACAAAACTTTTCTTTTAAGGGTGGTAGCTACCCAAATAATTCAAACCAGTTGCCTAATCCCGGAGATCCAACTCTATCTTTCTTTCTAGCCTTCCCAATCAGAAAAATCATCCCCTACAAGTTTTCAAGTTTCCATGTCAGAAATTACATTTCTCAAAACCTCTCGAGTTATCAGAATCATTTCAAGCATTTGCTTTTCTTTCTAACCTCTCCGAATCTCGGGGACGAAATTCCTATTAAGGGTGGTAGTCTGTAACATCCCAACATTTTATAATGTTCAAAATTCACTAAAATTTAAAACTTTTGTTTTTGATTAAAATAAAACATTAAATGCATAAGAAAACCAATTATAAAAGACTTCAGGCATATTAAAAAGGTTTATTAATTCAAATATCTCAAGTAATCACTAATTTTCAAAACTTGTTTCAAGTTAAACATTTTTATTATTCCGTTGTATTTTCTTAAGCCTCATTATATAAATTGACAAATGTTTTATAAACTTCAAACCATTTTATTTTAATAAAATAGTTTACTTATAAATAATTGATTTCAACCACTTAGCCATATCTATTCATAAATTCAAGACTATTTAAAATGGTATATAGTTGCCCAATGGTTTTCATTCATTTAACTAAATTCAAATTAAAGTTTTGGAAATTATAAGTTTATAATTCATAACTTTAAAACTTCATATATTTAATAATTTATGAATTATCCAAATAAACATTTCCTTAGCTTAAATGAATTTCATTTATTTTCAAAACATAAAATAATTTTCATGAATTTATATCCAGTATAAGAAATAAATTAAATCTAAAATATATTATAAAGATATGTTATAAAATTTTCAAATGATTTATCGTATTATGAAACTTAATGGTGCACAAAATAATTTGAATTAAAAATGTTTACATTACATTTTCTCTTTTCATTACAAATAGTTGTAATATGTTATTTAATAATCTATTAAAGCTAAAATTTATTTAATATGGGAAATGAGTTTAAATAACTTAAATTCAAACATATTTGAATGTGGGTATTTCATAGAATTTATTTTAGCCAAAATAAAAATTAATTAAACCTTATTTCTAATTTTAACATAAAGTGTCAATTTGTATTTAATCAATATTTCAAAATTATTAATTTTGAAAATTGTTCCAAACATGCCCACAACTGGTTTAACTCAAAGATATTGATTTTACAAATTTTTAGAAATTAATTTGACATCATTTGGACATTTAAATCAAAAGTTATGAATTAAATTAAAAATCAAAAATAAAAGAAAAAGAAAAATCGATGACGTCATGCTGACGTCACCGTCTTCAACCTCTGTCCTCAATTTCCGCCCGGGAACGCCGGCGATTCCCTTCCAAAATTCGAGCAACAATCACGCGTTTCGGTTCCCCCTCTGCCCGCTACAAATACCCCGCGCTCATCTCTTCCATTTGCCCCAAACCCTAGCCTCGGAGACGCCCCCAGGCTGCCGAAAAAAGCTCGCCGGAGCAACGCGAGTCCGCCGCCGTTTTTCTCTGTTTTCTCGACGAGTTGAGCACGAACGCGACCGAGACCTCCTCCCTCTCTTCACCCTCGATCGTGTGCATCTCTTAAGGCCGTGTGCGTTTGTTTCGTGCAGTAATTTGAGCACCCCATGCTCGACCGGACCTCACCGGAGGAGGCGCCGCCCCCTCTTTCCGTCCTCGTCGCTCCAGGACGCACGGGAAGACGTCGTCGTCTTCCTCGTCTTCCCCACGACGCGCCGCGTCGGAAACTGCCCTCCGTTCATCCGGGGAGGCACGCCAGCGACCGGAGCGTGCACGCCGGAGCGAGCGCCGCCGTCCTCTCCAAGTCCGGCGAGTCCCCGCCGCTGGTTTTTGGTCAAAGCGTTGTAAGCCGTCCGATCCTTTTTCTACGGCCGAGATTAGAACTCGTAACCGAAGTGGTATGGAAGTATCTGGACCGTCAGATCCAGATCTGACGATCCAGATCTGATGACTTAACCACGTCAGCAGCCCAGTCAGCGTCCCAGTCAGCAGCCCAGTCAGCGCACAGTCAGCGCTGACGTGTAAAATCATTTTCGCAATTTAATTAATTGGCGGTTTTGCAGAAAAGCCCCTACCTATTCAAACTACCATATATTTTTCTCTGTTTATCCAAATTCAAATATATTTATATATTTGGAAAGCCCTCGACATGTAGAATATTATGGATCTTCCAAAATTCAAATTTGACTTAGTTTAAAATATTCAAATTTCAAATGGAAGATTTGAGTATATTTGTCATAACTTTAAATCTGTAAATTCAAAAATTGCAAATAAAATTGTTTTAGAAACTTTAGAATATTTGTAGTGTGATGCCTCTGATATAAAATATTTTTGAGTAATATTTAAATGAATTCATAGTTATATAGTTAATTTGAATAGTTTGAGTATTTTCAACATAACTATTAATAGAATTTTTTTTTTTGATTATATCAAATTGCTATAAATTTATTTAAATCCCCTATGTCTATTAATACTAATTATAAAATTTTCTTATAAAAACTTAAATCACATAAAACTTTAATCTTATATTTATTCCTTTATTATATTTTGTGAAAATAGAAATTAATTAAATTGCATTAGCATTATTGTTCATAGGATTAAAAATTGCATTTCATGCATATCATATTTTATTTTGTAGTTATATTTCCCATAAGAAAACTCCTTCCCCATTTTCTCTAAGTTAGAAACATTTTTCAACTTAGCATTTTGGTAAAGTGATACACTTAGACACTTAGGATTTACATCGTGGAGCTAGAAGACCAATTAAGGACTTAGCCAAAACAAGACTCCAGAAGAATCTCCAAGAAGTAGAAGCACTTAGAAGGAAAATCAAGAGGAAGTTCATGAAGACCAACCAGAAATATTTTCGAAGTCTTGCTCCCTCTCTCTTTCTTTTCTCCCTTCTTCTTTGAGACTCCATGAAGACTAAGTTAAATCCAAGACCATCCTAAGTGATACAAAAATCATCAAGTCTGAAGATTATTCAAGTCTACCAAGAATTCAATCAAGACATCACCAAGGAGAATATTACAAGTCTGGAGATGAAGCCTGGAAGACCAACTACATCTTTCTTCTATCTTTTCCCTCTTTCCTAATCTTATATTTCACTTTAGACATAAACGATTTTTGATCATGTTATTACCATCTTGAAGTTTGTTGGATCCTAGCGGCATAGTGAGATGAAGCGGCCTGGAAACTAACCTTACATGTCCACGTACATGAGACCTGTTCCACAATTTAAGTGGCTGGCCTGGTGTCTGTCTCTCTCACTATAGTGAATATCCAATTTACCAAGAGTTGTTAATAATTGTTGATCACCTTGAAGAATAGAGTTAGTACTTTCTCTAAGTAGTTATGCACATCATGACTAAGTCATTGACTGCTTATTCAAGATGATTTATAACAAAGTATTTTGTCTAACCTATGACCTTAGTCCTTAGTCATTTTGACACCCAATTTCGCTTTGCATTACTTAAAATATTTCTTAGCATGACCTACATCTCTAGTCCTTAGGAATATATTGCACCTCATGCGTAAACATATTTTCCTTAAGAAGTTTTATGAAACATGTTTGTTCACTTTGTATGTGCATGTATGTTTGATGATTGTTGTTTGTTGATTGTTGCATTGTTGGTTGTTTAGACTGAACGGAGAGTTTCGAATATCGTTGAAAAGAGTTTGTGAACAACGACAACATTCAAAGGCAAGTGGCACACCTCATAAACTTCCTATTATTTTCTATATGCATTACTTAGTGTATTTTTATATGCATGTGTAGGATAGTATTGCTATGCTAAACCTGTGTAGAATTCCCTTACTCCTGTGTCTAGGTTCCTATATCCTACTTTGCAGAAATATTGATGCTATGCAATTGATGAAAAGTTTTACAAAATGTTAAGTGACTACTCAGGGTTGTGCTCATGGTTGTCGTTGCCTAGGATGAATTTCTATTCTACTTAGGGCCGTGAGCATGGTGGTTGTCAACCTGGGAGTAAACATCCACTAAGTTAATGAAACACCTGGGTGGATTGGTTGAATGGTTTATGTTGAGTGGCTACTCAGGGCTGTGCTTGTGGTTGTCTTCGCCTAAGATAGTTTCTACTATACTTGGGACCATGAGCATGGTGGTTTTCACCTGAGAGTGCACTTGTGGATGGCCACCCAGGGAACAGAGGAATCTGAAGAACTCCGAGTGACGATTGCTTCCAGTGCAGCCATTGTCATATGGGCTCTGGCTTGATCAATTATGTTGCATAGACTCTCTCCGGCTTGACAAGCAGGTGTAGGGGGGTGTTAGGTGGAACGGGTCAAGCCAGAGTGGGAGGGAAAATGCTTCTGAAAGATCTCGTCTCATTCTTCTCATTTCCTTATCACAAATGGTGTGTAAAGGATAATTTGGGTTGAATGGGTACAATGGTGAACATGCACAACCTCTGCAGAGTGTAAAACTAAGTACTTAGCCGTGTCCCCGTTACGGACAATTTGAGCAGCTGATCACGGACGTCAACGGAGGATTCCATCATTCCAACTTCAGAAATAAAACTTGATGGGTGAACAAGGGAAGATGAGATTTATGGTTTTCATGCCATACTTGTCTTGATTTTGAAGAAAATGTTTTCCAAAGAGATAGGAAAAATTGGCTTTATGGAAAATAGCCTTGAACTCCACCAGCCAAATATGCATATAGGTTATAGAGTTATTCCATTAAGTGTACACCATAGTGTCACTTGCCAGACTCCATTTTTAATGGAATCTGACCCACGTTGTTGCAATATTTTTCTTATTGCAGATAGTTCAGATGACGAGTGAGGTTTCGTTTAAAGGTTTCGAGTATACAACCAACATGTTTTCGCCTGTGGCAACATGAAAGAGATGGAGACTCACTGTTATTGTATTTCCGCTGTGTATTATTTCAAAGCTAGGTTTATGCTATGCAACTTGTATGGAATATTTTGTAATTTTGGATCATCGATGTAATAAAATTGATGCTTTGTTGTGATATTACATCGTAAACTGTGTATGTAAAACGAATCGATGCAGGAATTTGAACTATACACAGGTATCTGCCTTATTTTGAGTGCAGGTACGCTACACTTTTAGCCTGGATTGTCGTTTCAGCAATTTAGTTTTTTGATGTGATCAAACCTAAAATGGATTAATCTTTGTAGTATACCCTACCTAAAGAGTTAGTTGGGTACATGTCTCACGACATAGGCAAAATCTTTGCCGGGATATACCTTGCGAAAGAAATAGTTTCTTGTCCAAGGGTATAAGTGAGAAAGAAAGTAGAGTGAGACGAAGTTGGTGAACTTCCTCTCGAGACATCAGAGTGGCGCAACCGAAAGTGTGTTCGGTGTCAGGCTCCACAGCTTGAAAAAGCTGATGATTCAAGATCATGATGTTCTGAGCTCATACTTAGAGCGTAGGCATACGAGGTTGTGTTCCACACTGTGTGTTACGACAATCTTGTTATGAAGGTCATACTAATGGAATATGATAGACCTACGAACTACGAAGAAGAGATGGTGGACCTAAGTCCGAGAAATGGCTATGAGTCATTTATGATCCGAAATAAAATCCACATACGATTACCAGGTAATGACTTGAGAGATCTTCTTGATGGCATCTAGAATGTTAATAGTATATGGAATTTTATGAGAGAATAGACATTGAGAAGGATCGATTTGTCGTGAAACAGTTCCGACATATTCAAAAGTTGACCACATGAGAGTTTGTCTCAAGTGGCGAAGTCTAAATCTATTCTTGGTCGTTTAGCAATTACTATAATTTCGAATGAGAAATTGATAGATGGATGAGAAAACCATGGTTCTTAATAGTGTCATTAAGAATGGTTTGTAATCCTGAGGATGCTAAACATGTATGCAAACTTCAGTGGTCCATTCATGGGCTGAAGCAAGCATATCGGAGCTGGAATCTTCACTTTGATAATGTCATCAAAGGATTTTGGAGTTGTCCAAAATAGTTGAAGAAACCTACATTTGCAAAGAAGTGAGTGGGAGCAAAGTAGCTTTCCTTGATCTTGTATGCGGAAGGCATATTTGAGTGGGAGCTAAGTAGCTTTTCCTTGATCTTATATGCAGAAGGCATATTTGAGTGGGAGCTAGGTGTCATTCGTGATTTTGTATGTAACTACATATTGAATGACACAGATCCTCTAGTAGAGTGTAAAGGATTATTTAAGTGATTAAATTTTCTATGAAATGAAGTTAGGAGTATTAGGCATCCGATTTATAATTGTATAGATCGTAAGGGGCTTAATAACATTAAGTCGGAATATTTCCCAAGTCAAGATTCTGAAGTGTTTCAGAATAGGACAAGCAAAGAAAGAGGTTCTTACTTGTATGACTAGGTAAAATATTAAGTTTATCTTGGCATGTTCAGTTGTAGCAAATGATGTTCGACATTATCTATGTATCAGTCATAGATGCTATCAGATTGAAAGCTCGACTTAGTGTGACCCAAGTTCTAGGTTGAAGAACAGGTTTTAGAGTGATCCTTGTGTGGATCAATGAACAAAGGTTGAGTTTATTCTTCAGTGTCTATGAGAACTGAAGATAGGTTTTCTAGTAAAGGGTAAGAGTGGAAAGACAACGTGCCGTAAAGCGATTACGATGATGCAAGTTATGACACTGACCCATGCAACTGGAAATCTCATATAGGAGATGTCCTTTATTTTGAAAATAGACATGGTTAGTTTGCGAAGTCGCATATGAATGCACTGTGCATAATCTACATAGATAGAAATATATCGCGACTTGAGAAGTAGCAAGTGTGATTGGACTGAGCAGTTTTCCGAGCGTAGGTGGTCCCCTTAATATATCTCTTAGACTTTTAAGATGCATGCTACACGAATGCTCGAGTCTCACTCCATCCACTTGGATATATTTCACCGTCATCGTAAGATACGGGATTATGTCAAACTAGGTGACATATAAGTGTTGCAAAGCACATATAGGTCTCAATGTGTGAGATCTATTGACTGTATTCCTCTTCCACGAGGCGAGCAAGCACCAAGATGCTATGGGTGTTGAGCTTTTACCAAGTTGTAAACTAGATTAAGTGTTACTCTAGTGCAAGTGGGAGACTGAAGGGAATATGCCCTAGAGGCACTTAATAAACATAGTTTATTGGCAATATCCCAATCGTTCATTATATGTCTTATACCATGCTATAACTGTATTAAGCGAAAACATTAATACAAGTGTGGTAGATAAACAACAAGGTCCCTAGTAGCCTCTACTAAGACTAATTTTGTTGCGCGATTGATGATCGAGATTTTTCGATCATAGGGCATGGCGCCGGTTAGCAATGGAAGTCATATTGTTAGGTGTAACGATGTGATGGACATACCCAGTATTTATAGGACATAGTCATTACGCCTTAAGACCGTGAGACCAACTCTTATTGTTATCACTGGAAGATACTTTGATCGCACCAAACGTCATATCTTATATAGTGTGACAATGATAGGTGATACTTTTGGGTATCGGAAAGGGGTAGTTGAGACGAGGGGTCAACAACGGGATTTGTCAGTCCGCATAGCCGGATAGATACTCTAGGGCCCACTCGGTGAGATTATGTCAAATGAGTTTGCAAACATGTGACTAGGTCACCAGCTGACATAATATCATAGACGAGTAGAAGATAGCGATGTCGGTAACGAGATCATGCTAGGTATGGAGATATCTGAGAATGATGCTCGGACACGCTAAGTATCGCCATGACAAAGGGTTTAAGACTATACGTCCAGGTTTGATAGATGAAAGTCATTCGTTATATCACAGGGATTAATTCATGGGGTCCAGGCCTACGAGTTAGTGGATGATCATAGAGGAGTCTTGATCGTACCTGTTATTATATCGAACCGCTAGGGTAACACACTTAAGGGGTTTCAACAAGACAACCGGAAAGGAAAGGGAACACCGGGAACGTCCCAGGAATGGTCCAATGGAGATCGGGCAGCGACGAAAGAGTTTTCGGAGCTAGAATAAATTATATATAATATGTTTGATATTAATTAGTGTAATTAATGTGAAAATATGATTTTATATATTTATTTTCAAATTTATTTAGTCCGATTTCACTAAATGGACCTTCTGGTCGAAAGAAGGCCCAAGAGGGGAAAATTCCTCAAGGGAATTCGGTGGGGTCAAGGTGGCCGGCCTAGGTGGGCCAAAAGGGGCCCACCAGGTGGCCGGTGCACCAAGGGAGCCGCACCAGGCAATGGGGATAGTCCCACATTGCCTGGCTGGCAAGTTGGCTCCCCCCCGGGAGCCTTTATATAGAGGGGCACCCCTGGCCTTTTAATTCACCAATTAATTCCCTAATTCTCTCTCGATCTCGTGATTCCCTTGTTGGAGTCGCGCCGAGTAGAGGAGGGGGATCTCTTCCACCATAGCCCGCTGCCGCGCTGCTGGTGTTCCGGTCCAAGTATTTCGCTGCTCGTCCTGGACTGGAGCTTCGGAGGCCGTCGTCTCCACCGTATGTGTGTGACGCCCTGCGAGGTGCCGCCCTAGCAGTACTCGGAGGCCTACTTCCTCCACCCGACCTCGGGGTCATCTTCGTCATCTTCGTCGCGCCGAGTTCTCCGCGACCTAGAGGTCGGCTACGTCGTCTTCGTCGTCAACGCTTGTGCGGGAGCGTAATCCCCGCTATTCGGTCTACGAGGGTATGTATTCCGATCTCCACCGTATTTCTATATATGCATAGTGTAGATCTTGGCTAGTTTAAGGATATCGTTGGTAGGAATTTTTTTGTTTTATGCACACGATCCCCTTCAGATCGTACTAGACAAGGATCTATTTTGAGGAAGACAAATAGGCTATTATTGCTGGTGCGGTACAACTGAAGAATATGACGATGACCTATGTGGGAGGAGATCTGCTGAGGCTACAAATCCAGGCATCCAACGACCTGGATGGAAGGCCATTTCTAACAAATGGTTGATTCGGGTGTATTTCAGCATGGTTTTGTAGTAAAAAGAAAATCTGTTGTAAGTGGTTGTTTTAGCTTGATAATTTGGTTGTCCTGGAGTTTTTTTGTGTGTTGTTAGGGTAGGATGGGTAAATATTAGCAGGTTTTTTGCACCTTGGAAGTGCTCGAGGTTGAGCATTATCGGCAGGCTAGTAACTCCATTTCTTACTGGCTTTTCCTGTTCTCTTACAGCCCTTACTCGACTGTAATAAGAACTTGTTATCTCTATTATGGAAGTAACATAAAAGGGGCTCAGTTGAAAAAGTAAACTTTTGGTCAAAATGACTAGAAATGGGATCGTTTCAGGTGTGCATTTGGTGGCAAGGGAAAGTCGAAGAGGTACGCTATTGTCACTACCTCAGTATACATCTCACGTGTACTTTGTTAGTACACATATAGGATTTGCTAGGTCACAAATGACTGATGTTTTCTTCAGTCTCAGTCACTTTTCAGAAAAGTGCAATCGTAGTTCAGTTCATAGAAACATACAGTTGCACTTTTCTTTTTTATTTAAAACATGCAAGAGATCTGCATGTTGATAAATAAGAAATGAGAGGTTCAGGTCATAGAAGACCAACATACAACAGTTGCACTTTTCTGTCCAGAAACTGTAGTTACACTTTCTAATATGACTTGGACATAAGAAAAAATGACATATGCACTCCCAACAAATATCAGTATAGTATATACGGAGTAGTAAGATTTTCCATTACGAGAAAGGTATGCTAGATTGCCTTCCTTCAATACCAAAGCCCCGGGCTTGGAGTCTTCCTCCTCCCTGCCGCTCCGAACCCCAGCTCATTGATACAGCTTAGCGGCATAGGATCTAACTCCTCTTGTCACTTTACAATGCTCTCGCTAGCTAGGCGTGCCCGCCGTTGGTCGGCTTGGCCCTTGTACATGACGGACCGCCCGCAGAGATGATTCCTATATATAAGGCTTGGCCCTTGTAGCCCAGCTTCATCCACCATCAATCACCTCGATCTCCGGCCGTCGGCGAGCGAGGGTGCCGATCGAGCTATCAAGATGTCGACCAACTTCAACATGACGGTTGCGTACCTGCCGGTGCCCCCGGCGGTGCCGGAGTGGCTGAACAAGGGTGACAATGCGTGGCAGATGATCTCTGCGACGCTGGTTGGCATGCAGAGTGTACCTGGCCTGGTGATCCTCTACGGGAGCATCGTGAAGAAGAAGTGGGCCGTGAACTCTGCGTTCATGGCGCTCTACGCCTTCGCCGCCGTGTGGCTCTGCTGGGTCGCCTGGGCATACAACATGTCCTTCGGCCACAAGCTGCTCCCCTTCTGGGGCAAGGCCCGGCCGGCGCTGGGGCAGAGCTTCCTCATCGCGCAGGCCGTGCTGCCACAGACCACGCATTTCCTCAAGGACGGTGTCACCGTGGAGACGGGCTGGATCAGCCCGTTCTACCCCATGGCCTCCATGGTCTACTTCCAGTGCGTGTTCGCCGCAATCACGCTCATCCTACTCGCCGGCTCGCTGCTCGGCCGGATGAACATCAAGGCCTGGATGATCTTCGTCCCGCTCTGGCTCACCTTCTCCTACACCGTCGGCGCCTTCTCCCTCTGGGGCGGCGGCTTCCTCTTCCACTGGGGCGTCATGGACTACTCCGGCGGATACGTCATCCACCTCTCCTCCGGGATCGCCGGGTTCACCGCCGCGTATTGGGTCGGGCCAAGGTCCACCAAGGACAGGGAGAGGTTCCCACCCAACAACGTGCTGCTCATGCTCACCGGCGCCGGGCTACTGTGGATGGGGTGGGCCGGGTTCAACGGCGGTGACCCCTACTCCGCCAACATCGACTCATCGCTCGCCGTGCTCAACACCAACATCTGCGCCGCGACCAGCCTCCTGGTCTGGACCTGCCTCGACGTCATCTTCTTCAAGAAGCCCTCCGTGATCGGCGCCGTCCAGGGCATGATCACCGGCCTTGTCTGCATCACTCCCGGCGCGGGTCTAGTCCAGGGGTGGGCGGCGATCGTGATGGGCATCCTGTCAGGCAGCATCCCGTGGTTCACCATGATGGTCGTGCACAAGCGCTCCAAGCTGCTGCAGCGCGTGGACGACACGCTGGGCGTGTTCCACACCCACGCCGTGGCCGGGTTCCTCGGCGGCGCCAGCACGGGGCTCTTCGCGGAGCCTGTGCTGTGCGGCCTGTTCGTGCCCGTGACCAACTCCCGCGGCGCCTTCTACGGCGGCACCGGCGGCATGCAGTTCCTGAAGCAGGTGGCGGGCGCGCTGTTCATCATCTGCTGGAACGTGGTGGCCACCAGCATCATCTGCCTCGTCGTCCGCCTGATCGTGCCGCTGCGGATGCCCGAGGAGGAGCTCGCCATCGGGGACGACGCCGTGCACGGGGAGGAGGCCTACGCGCTCTGGGGCGACGGCGAGAAGTACGACTCCAGCAAGCACGGGTGGTACTCCGACAACGAAGGCACTCAGGCGCGCAACAAGGCGCCCAGCGGCGTCACGCAGAACGTCTGATAGGTCGTGCCAATCGCTTATCGATAGGCCCGGTGGCTGGAGTTTGGTTTTATACTACGGATCCGCGCGCCTGCATCCGTGCGTTCGTGTGCTGTTGAATAATGTGGTGCTATGCATGTATAAGCAAGGTGTTCATGACACACACATTGCTTTTTGTAAGTATACCATCACTCTTGATTGTTTGAGACAATTATACAAGATTTTACTTTGAGATATTGTTTCATCTCCTTTATGTTGTTAGAGTTGTGTGGGACTTCTCTAATCTAGTTTTTCTTTCTTTCTTGGGATGTTCAATGACGACGGTTAATTTAGAAATACTTATTTCTCACTTAACATCGATCTTCGCATCTTTTTGTGATTGCTAAATCTACTATTTTAGATAGGATGATTCTTAGGGGTGACTTAGAAGCCTTGTTAAAAAACCGCCCGAATAATCCTTGCATGGAGTGTCACTGAGTAGCTCATTAACTGATTAATCGGTCGAGTAACATATCTATGTTCCAATTAACTAGTGGATTTGTGTGTTAATTTTCTACTCGCCAGTTGATTAAGAAGTTACCAGTTAATGATTTTGTCAACATTGCTTAGAAGTAGATTCATTATCACAATTTGGTTATCTCACGATTAGTTGCTTTGCAATTGGAGTGTGGATAGAACTTTGGACCAATGGATGTAGATTCAATGACTTAGATTATCTCTCGCTTTATGTATCTCGTTTCTCATCTCTCTACCCCGATCTCATCCCCTTCCACTTCTCCACCCACTCAGTTGTCTCACATAACTACCCTTTCTTGCATGCCACCACTCATCCGTGTTGTCACCACCTTAAGTTACCTCCTTATGCCCTTCTTCAACCATACCTTAACTTCACACAGCCATTATTTCTTATTTCATGTTGCCCCCCCTCACCGTCAACCCTAATGTTTCGTTGGAATTGCATTAGTTCCTATAGGAATTTTCAAAATCATTTGCTTTTCCTGTGATGGAGTCAAACAAAGATTGATACATGTGAAATCATGTAGAATTAAAGTAGACATAACATTACAATCCTGCAGTTTTTCCTATTCCTACATTTTACCTATCATGTGAATCAAACATACCCTTTACTTAATTAACTCACTTAACGTCACATTAGGCATTCCTAACAGATTCGTAAATGAAGAATGATGGAGGGGAGGGTCATTCGTAACTTAAACGGTTTTGCTAATTCTCAGCCGACTGAATTTTTCTTAAATCTTAGCCACCCATAAAAACATGCACGAGTTGCAATTTTCTGATAGAAATATGCAATTGCACATTCTTGAACTACAGTTGTACTTTTATGAGCCGACTTAGACTTAAGAAAAATATAGTCAACCGAGGCATAAGCACTTCCAACTAAAAAGGGTATTCCATTCAGGGACATCCGATAAAAAAAAGGTATCAAATGACTAAACTACATTCTATTCTTAGAAAAAACTGATTTTGGAAATGCACCCCATAAAACCCAGAGGGAGTATATCTTTTGGTACATGTCTCTTCGTTCCCGGGAAAATTGAGCTTCACTGCACAATTGCAGACGTCATAATTCTCATGCAAGTGGACAGTATAAAATGGGATAGGCCTGGCTTGGTTGGAAGTTTTTAGATTACGGAGGGAAGTCTCCTACCCGGCGTGCGCACGTTTTTTAGCGTGAGCTAGAGTGGTTCGTAAACTTTACCTGTCGTTTTGGCTATTTTTCGACTGAACCAATCGCAGCCTGACAGGGGAGAAAATAAACAATCTTGATTTCCTGTCCAATTCACATGGAAGTATGGAACTACTCCGAAGAGCGAGCATTGAATCCTCAGTAGCTCCAGGAGCCTAGATTCTGGATTCGGTGAGGAATCTGAACCTCTCAGGCGCCGCCGTGCTCTGCTCACCGTCGCGGCGGTGGTTGGGGCAGTTCAGCGGTTGCCCTTGCCGCCGCGACAATCGCGTGCTCCGCCCCTCCTCGAAACTGCCGCTCAGACGAATTCATATATACCCACTCTCTTTCTCTCTTCCTCCCTCCGGTCTCCAGCGCTGCCACGCGCGACGCCATCGAAGAAGATCGACGGAGCACGACTCACGAGACGGGGGGCTAGGCTAGCCAGGTCTCCTCCTCCTTACCGCCGCCGCCCCCGCGTCGCATCCGAGACCTAGCGGACCCCCACACCATGGCGGCGGCCGCCGGCGAGTCGGCCGGCGTGCTGTTGCGCCGCGCGGCGGCGCTGGTGCCCGCGGAGCACTACGCCCTCGCGGCCCTGGTCGCCTTGTCGATCTTCTGGTACCTCTTCCTGGAGCTCCACGTCATCGGCGACCTCCTCCGCGGCCTCCGAGGCGGCCGCGTCGACCTCGTCTTCCACCCCGCTTCCGAGATCTACCACTGCGTCGCCTCCAAGTGCCGCTCCCTCCACGGCAGGTACGTACGTACGGCCGCGACAGCGACACTCCCCACCTGCTTTGCCTACGTCATAATACTTCTTAGTTCGTACTCATTATTATTGTTAGTACTCTCTCGACGACTCGACCTGTAGTTGGTTGTAGAAACACCATAGCTGCGCTGGCCTGTGCCTCGTCTGTGATACCTGACCCTATCTTGGATCGCATTGTGATTGAACTGGGATGGAATGTTGATGACGCAGGTACCTGGCGACGCCCTGGCTTGCGAGCCCTCATTTGCAGACATTGTTCCTGGGAATCTCTGGGAGACCACCTTCGTTCACCTACAAGAGGTTAGACTAAATCCCTTCAGTGATAAGTTCTACGAGAAGGTTATAGCCTTTTAAATTCCACTGTATTTCAGTCCAGTGTCCCTGTGCAAAATTTGGTAGAGCCAGCACTGCCAATTATTCTGCTACACTACACTCTATGTATCAAAAGTTCAAGCACCTCGTGCACTGTATTGTGAATTCTTTTGCTACTATACATAAAAAACTCAAGGACACGTTGGACTGTAGCTTGATGGTTTGATGAACTAAGAACAATTAACTTATGTAGGTTAATTGGGCTGTGAGTAAGTTCTCCTAGAGTCCTCCTGTTGCTCTTGATCATGTTCACGGAAAACAACAGTGAGAACAGCATTTATGTTGGAATTATGGAACGCGTGAATATGTCTTGATCAGCTTGAAGGACCTCTGAAAGAACTTCTGGCCATACTTGTTTTTTCTCATTTAATTTCAGAAATTAATTTCTGGATGTGTCCATAGTCACACCGTTATTTTTGGAATTTTTTGTGTTGATAGTTAAGTTGGGACCTGGTGTGTTAAGAAAAAAGAGAGAGGGAAGAAGATGAATAATAAGAGGTTGATTTTGCATGTGTTTGTTACCAATGAAGTGTGTAGACCGGTGCCTTAATCATTTATTCATGATCTATGCTTGTTCCTTTCAGAGAAGCACAAAAGACACTTTTCTTACTTTTTTGTTGACAATGAACTGACTACATCCTTTGTACTGCAGGCAGTTGTACACTGTTCGTGATGGTGGAACCGTTGCTTTAGACTGGCTGTTGGCGTCTGATTTGGATGGTACGGGAGTCACAGACTATAGAACTGTAATGTACTATTTCATATATGGTGATATCTGACCATTTTAGCTACGTGGCAGATGCATATGAGGTCATTTCTCAAGAGGATTCAACACCCCTTGTAGTTGTGGTCCCTGGATTAACTAGTGATTCTGATGCTGCAGTTAGTCCCTTACCCTTTTCCAGATGTTGGTCTATATGTGGTCAATATTTGAGAGCGCTCTTGGGTTCACGATTGGATAGACTATCAATTTTATTAATCATTCTAAGGATGTAGTTATCTATTGCAGTATGTAAAACACTTGGTCCATTCCATGGCGAGAAAAGGGTGGAATGTTGTCGTAAGCAACCATCGGGGTCTTGGTGGTGTGTCCATTACAGTAAGTCACGGAATGAAATTTTCAATTACTAGACTTTCCAATCTCTGCATTTAAAACTTTTCTGCACACTGATGTGTTCATGAATCATGATTACAGTCTCGAGCTTGTTTTTCATGTGTAATTTGTCAACAAGATTTATGTCAATTTGATGGGCACTGAATGAATTGATTTGGTAAGTAACCATCACTCATCATATTGTTTGTTCCCCTGGCAGTCAGATTGCTTCTACAATGCTGGATGGACAGACGATGTCCGAGAAATTGTTAACTATCTCCATCAAAAGTATCCAGAAGCTCCGATGTTCTGTGTTGGCACGAGCATAGGTGCAAATATACTGGTACCTTCTCTTAATCTGAACTTGCCTTATTTTTTTCTGCCACTACAATTTGTCTACTCTTTTTTTTGGCGGTGGACTGCAATTGTCTACTCAGTACGGCTACTGCTAGTTGCTCGGTTTACCATTTGCCAACACCACTGGGTGCTGGCTCTAGAAATTGGCATCACGATGTCCTGATCTAATGGTGGTACCAATTTCTCACTCACTATGTCTTGTACTTGGGAAACCTTAGTATCTATGTTCGATTTAGTTTTAAAGTTATGCTTCATTTGTATAGTGCGTCAGAAACCAGAATGAACCTGGTTGTGCAAGGAAGCCAGCCATTCTCCAAAGCCAGCATATATGATGTTAAACTATGTTTTATTTCCAAGAAACATAACACTCGGTTAGCCTATTTTAAGATGCATCCACAATAGTGAAAACTCACATTCTATTTCTTTCCCTCTGTAACATTGGCTACGTATGTAATATGTTTGCAGCAGTCTGTCTGTTAGTCCAGGTCTCCTTTGAGCTTGATTTTGAATCCATGTTGGTGTGTTATTTGGATTGAGTTTCCATGCATCCATCCACTTTTGATGATTGGTCATTTGACAATCTCTTTGGGATTATCATTAGATGACGCAGGTTGCTGCTCTTATGCGAATCCCTAAATTCTTCACCCACCTACACACTTCACTATAAAATATAAATAAATGCTAATGTACGTCACTGGATCTTAGAGCGATTACAGTTGATGTACTAACAGGTATATTGGAATATTGGATCCACATATTTTTCCAGGTCAAGTATCTTGGAGAAGAAGGTGAGAATACTCCTGTGGCTGGTGCTGCATCCATTTGCTCTCCATGGGATCTGGTGGTAAGTTGCTGCACCTAATTCACTACAATACATATACTTATAACTGCATACTTAAATTTATTTGCTGCATATTTTTGGTACTCCTGCAGCTTGCCAAAACGTTTTATATTAGTGAACAGAGGAAGTAGAAAATTGTAGCAACTTGTATGTCAATAATTTTCAACTTAGTTGGACCACTCTTTCCTACATGCCACTGTCATAAATAAAGAATTGAAGAATCATTGCCTACAGAACCTAAGAGCAATCTCTCTGATGTTTTAATTTAATGGCAACTTAGGGTTAGTTTCGCTTGGGGGAACTTCCTGGAATTAGTTTTGCTTTACTATTTATAGATATATTAACCAACTCTCAACATCCTCTTCTGACTCATAAAAAACAAAGGGTTCTCTTCTCTACAATTAAGTTTGTGATTGTTTCAGCAGTAGAGCGCCGAGCTAGCCCTTTAACATCATTGTGTTTTTTATTCAACTTCGATTTTCTAGGTGTGTGACCGCTTTATTTCCCGTAAGCTCGTGCAGCGGTTCTATGACAAAGCCCTCGCATTTGGTCTAAAGGGCTATGCAAAATTGTAAGTATCCACCTTTCTCTCCGCATTTTATACAGTTCTTTCTATGGAATCTACAGCTTAAAGGCTATGTTTATCGTTTTTCTGTTGGCTTTGGTGCAATATGCTTTTCATTTTAGATCTCTATTATTTGTATATTCTGAACCTAATTTTATTTCTTCTTTCAAATAAATTAAATTCCCACTTGCGAAGAGAATCTAAACCACGTGTATGCAACCTTAGTTCAGCAAATCTATTGGTTGATAGTGATGCGCAAGTAAATAACTATATTTTCTACAGCGTTCTGCAGACCGGTATGATATATTTCCATTATTCAATCCCCTCTGTAGTGTACGTAAGCTTGGTTTATGCCAGTGTAATGCTCTGTGTTTCCACTTATTGGTTGCCTGAGCCAACGGGTGCAAGTGGTATCTGTTGTTTATCATTCTTCATTCACGTCTGATCTGGTCTTACTATGATACCACTTCAAGTTGTAGCCTGTAGCAATCCTATATGCAATTGAGTAACATGATGGCTATTCAGCAACATGACCCTTTTTGTATATGCCTTTCATTTTCCCCTTTTGCAGACACCAACCTATTTTGGCACGACTTGCAAACTGGGAAGGTATTAAAAAGGTTCGACTTGCTCTTCTGCAAAAACAAAATCCTTGCACTGAATTAGTTTATGGGATAATGTTCAACCACCCTTCATTAAAAATAGTCACTTATATTTTATGGAGCTAGAATACCTTATTGTTGACATGTATGGTCATTTTAGTAATTTGCTACTTAGTTTTTGTTGTAAAGAAAAATATTGAAATTCAGATTGCAAGGTGTCTAGCTTCATACTTATCTACTTCATAAGTGGGAATTCACATAGAGGGGATCTTCATGACTCGTGATATGCATTTCTTATGTTCTTTCATTTCTATTTTTCCAGTCACGCTCTATCCGGGAATTTGACCACCATGCCACTTGCGTTGTTGCAAAATATGAGGTACCATCCTGGCACCATGCCTAGCTTTGTTGATTCCACCATCAATCAGATGAGAATCTCGTACTGTTTGCTGCTGCTTTCATGGCATCCCCACCGCTCTATACGATATGATAAATTCCGAGCTGCTGCTGTAACAGCTAAATAGCTAATGCTAATGAATAATGTGATAACCTCATCACTCACGTACTGATTTTTATTTCTCAGACTGTGGATACTTACTATCGCCGATGCAGTAGTGCTAGTTACGTTGGTAACGTGTCAGTTCCCTTGCTTTGTGTGAGTGCTTTGGATGACCCCCTTTGCACAAGAGAGGCAATTCCTTGGGACGAATGCAGGTGATTCTCCAGCCTTATAGAATTCGTTCTCCTCAATATCCTCTTTTAAATGTATTCATCATCATAACAATATCTGTTTGATTTAGAGCGAACAAGAACATTGTTCTGGCAACTACACCGAATGGTGGCCATCTCGCGTTTTTTGAAGGACTAACTGCTGGAAGGCTATGGTATGGTGACTGTACTGGATCTGATATCTAATCTGTCCATGTCATGGGTTTTATTTTGTTGCATGTATATATCATTTATTGATAATTTTGTAGGTGGGTCAGAGCCGTGTCCGAGTTCACCTCTGCTCTGCACGACAGCTCTTACATGCACCGGCAAAAGGTGTGGCCTCTATATCATGGTTCAAGGATGGGAAATGACCATCTTGGAAACTTCAAATTTTGGTATGGTGTTTACATTGTCTAATCATGTCATAACTGAATGCAGGCGGAAGACCATGTATTGCACTCTTCCCTGGAGTCGTCCATTGATAAGAGCCCCTATGTCAATGTCCTGGGAGATGGAATGGTAGCTCCAGCAACAGATGACGTCCCCACTTGTGATCAGATTGTCAATGAATTGAAAGTGTATAATGGAGTGAATGGTGCACAAGAGAATGAACACGCCAAGGAAGCAGAGAATCAGAGCGGCTTAGAAGTAGATGCAGTGCGTGCCCAAGTCCCCGCAGGATCTGCAGAACATCAAGGAGAGAAGGGTATCAAGATCCACGATGTCATCGCTCCTGTAAAGAGATCCATAAACCGTCTCACACGGTACCAAGGGAGGTCACTCTGGCTGCTCGCCTACATATCTTTTGTAACATCCTGGCCGATCCTTGGCTCCCTGGCTTTCATCGTCTTTAGGAAAAAGTCCAGGAATCCTTTTTCTGTCAAGCAGTAATTTATAGTATATATATAAGTAAACTGTCATCTGCTACACACATTCATTTCATCTGCACCATTTGATTTCTCTCTAGTTCTTCAGTCGAATGTACGCCTTGGTGCAAAGGCCGAAAAAATAATTCTTGCAGAAAAGAAAATAAAAGAAGAGTATGTATACGTTACTTTGGCTACATGTTTCCAGGTAATAATGGTAATGAGATGCTAAATTATCCTGTCACTAACTCGTTATTTGCTCGTTTCATCCATAATACTAGCTGCATCTGTATTACCATGTGGAAGAGAAAAGGCAAAGATTGTCTTGTATATTTCCTCTTTGGACTTTGGGCAGTGGAAACAAGTAGTTGGTGCCTTGGTGGGCTGTTTTGATGATTTATACTAGAGAGAATTCCTTATATGACACTACTCCTAAATTTGATGCCTTATATGACACTCCTAACTTTTTTCTTCCTCTTATGGCCACTTGTGTAAAATTTATGCCTCAAATGACATTGCCCTTCACCTTTTTGACCGTCTGGACCAAACTACCCCGCCCTGTTTGACTTGATCGAGAACCCGAGCCCACAAATCAATATTTATATTTTCATATTTAGCGATAACCAGTTATTTGTATGAAATTGGTTACTATTTTTGTAAATGTATTCTGGTATGAAAATGTTTACCATTTGAAAAGGTATTTCCTTTGTTGCCTCACTAGGGATAACTGGTTACCAGTTTCATGCAAATAACTTCGAGAAGAAGCGAAAGAAGGCTCAACTTGTAATTTTCATATAAACGACTGGTGACCTATGTGTGAATCTGGTTGCTTATGCCACTTGTTCAGAATTGTTCAATCGATTATACACATATAAACTGTGTGCAGGAGATATGACATGATACAGGGGAGGTTTGCCAATTTTTGAATTTTTTGAATTAGTGTTTTAGTTGTTATCAGTATAGTTGAAATGGTATAGTTTAAACAGGGGCAAAAGTGACATTACATGTGAAAAGTTGGCACCGTTAGTTCTAAAAATACACTAGAGTGTCACATGAGGCATAAATTTTACACAAGTGGTCATAGATGGAAGAAAAAAATTGAGAGTGTCACATAAGGCATCATATTTTAGAAGTAGTGTCATATAAGGAATTCTTTTTATACTATCCAAGTTACAAGGTGGAAATGAATGGTTGTTGCATTGCATCGGTGGTAGCTTTGTCAACCAGTTGAGGCGAAGAGACACTGGGACAGTTGTGGCTGACATGACGTGTCCCTTCATGTGGCTATGTTCTTGGTCCCAGGTCCCAAACAAAAGCTCATTTTCGGTGCCGATTCGCTTGAATCCGTCTGCTGTGCGTGCACGATTTTGGTGCAGTGGCTACCGAGATATCACCGTCAACTTTGCCGTTGCTTCCCACTTTCATTCTGGTCCTTGCACGTAGGCCCAGGCGCCTCTGCTTCTTTCATTCCTGGCCTCGCGCACAAATATTCCCCGGCCTTTTCATTCATGTCGACAAGATATTACTATGGCTCACGATTCTGATTTGATCTTTGTTGGGAGATAGATATACTTGCATCTTCCCCTGAAACGACTAATCCATTTTGTTTGTGCTCACGCAAGCCACTTTGACTTGCATGCTAATATTAAGAAAAAAAAATGCTGCTGTTGCTACCCGGCGAACGGTGATTCGATATCTTGTGGCGTGAACCACTTCATCTCTTGCTGCATGCATGGGCTGATCTCAGAAGATTACTTAGACAAATACGGTGGTCAACTGCGATCCTTTCCAACACTAACGGACAATAAAATACAACTAGTAGCTGTTGCACACTGCAAAGCTTCTACGTACGGCCACAAATGCATACCCAAAAATACGACACTGGTGACTGGTAGTAGAGACGATTACGCTAGCCACGGAGTTGAGTTTGGCAAGACGACAGCGTCCAGCGACGTGGATTATCATTCCACTCTAATTAAGCTCTAAGCAGGGGGTGTCCCACAGTGATTTAGACTGCAGCAAAGAGTGGCAGGACCACGGTGCTCCTGCTGTCTGTCTCTGTGTTATGTGAGTGTGTTTTTCTTCTTCGCTTGTGTTTTCTGTCCCATGTGCCGCGAGTGACCTCAGCGATGATGTCAAATGGAGTGCGGCGTCGCCCCACCGCGGCAGAGTGCGCTATCCATCAATCGGTTTCTCGGGCATGATTTTTTTGCAAGATTCTACGAATGTTTGATTGAAAAATACTTGAGAAATTTGCGTACAGAGCAGGAGTTTTTGTTGGAATATAAGGCCTCGTTTGGTTCGCTGGATTGGCGCCGTAACATGTCGGGTAGAAAAACGACATGAAGCAAGCGGGTGAAAAAATACCACAGGTAAAACCTACCAAGTTTCGAATCAGGGCCTATGGCCACGATTGGTTCGCCCGTTCAGATTTACGGAGCAAAAAGTTTGACATCAAAATGGACTGTATTTTACGCCGGATGTGAAGAGGTCCATGAAATATTCCGGAGGTATTGGTTAAAATCCAGGCATCCAAGCGGGGGGCCAGGGGGAGAAAAACGAAAAGACCGATTGCAACGAAAAAATTCTATAAAAATGTGGTGAAAACAAAAGACCTTCGAAAAATATTTCCATGTTCGACAAGACTCTAACCCGCCAACAAACTTGTTAGTGTCGTTTTTTCTTTTTTCTTTGGTGTAAGTGCGAGTGTGTAGCCTTCTAGTGGGTGAGCCGTGATCTTTGCCACCAACTGTTCATATTGGCAATACAGTGGTAAAACTCCTGCTTTTTTGTAATAAGGAATGTCCATGTGCTAAATTATGTTAATCAAAAAATTCATATATGGTACCAAAAATTCCAAAACTCTATGTAATTCCAATGAAGCAAGGAAAACAGATTAGCTCAGTAGTTATGGTGTCAATATATGTAAGCACACATTGGAATGAAACATAGCGATAAAAGGAGAAGAGTCCTTTACCATATTTGTTTTCGCATCTTCACGGAACGGATAGGAATGCATACACCAGACAGAAGCAAAAACATGAGTACGACGTTGACTGAAAATGTTCTGAAGTAGGACAGCCACAAAAATTGTTGGACTACAACAACTCAAAAGGGGGATTAAATCACATTGATGGTGGATCATTGCGGACACAAACTTTGTGTGCATAGATTTGTCCTTTTTGTTAAGGATAATAAGCACTAGTTATCGAATAAAATAAGAAAATTTAACTGACAAAACTACGACAACATAGCTACTACGCTGGATACTCATGAATAAAACGCGCCATGTCTAGGGCTAGGAGGAAATCGTCCCGAAAACACTTAGATTCCCCTCCTTTCGCACCACTACGCATAAGGGTGTAGATAAGTCTTTCTTTCGTGCAGTACAAAATTCATCGTGGTCCTCCAATGCTAGCGATTGTTGTCAGCCCTAGGCACGTAGGTTTGTCGCTTCGTAATTTGTTATCCCTACAAAGGTGAGTCTTCGTGTTTAGATAGATGGAGCATAGCTCCGAGATGGGAATATCTTCACCATCCACACGACAATCTTGCATTGTACCACAGGTTACGTGAAGAATCTGTATTTATCTTTTGCCCCAAGTGAAGTGGTGACAGATTTAGATACATAAAGTTTTGTAGGTGGATTTAGATGTATTTAAAAAAAATTCATTGTATTTTTCTGTAATTCTGGGGACAACTATCCTAAGTCTGGATGAGTACTTTGTACTCGTTATTTATGGTCAATACAATCTAGAGCCATAAAAAGAATTGACAGACCAAATGTGGACCAAGAGATATCATAAATTTTGGGCTCAATACTAGTTACATATTTGAAGTTTTTCTGAAGGCAAATAAGACAATTGAGAAAATAATCTGATTTTGTTTAAAATAAAATATCTGCTCTCCATCAAGAGTCAAACTCAATGCCCTGGAAAAAAAAACTCCATCTCCTCAACTCTTCCTGTAGACTCCTCTCCGCCGTCCCGTACCATTCTTTCCTCTTTCGCCTCTTTCGCCTCTTTCTGTCTTGTATAGCCTACCACCGCGTCACCGGCGGCGCCTCCATCCCGCCGTCCCCCTCCCCCGTCTTCAGCCTCTCACGCGCGTCGCCGCCATCTCCGTCCCCGTGCTTCCTCGTGGCTACATCGCTTCCACCCCCTCCACGACCTTCGGCCATTGGGTTTTGAGGTATGAGCTCGTTTTCATCCACTGGTCAGCATCTGGATCCGCCCCTTCTCCTTTGCTTATAGATCTGGTTCATATGACTAACTTGCCGAACGTATTTTTCTGCAAGCAAAGGGGAATTTGTTAGCAGCAGCATGATGACTTGATGAGATGATTATTGTTCTTGACTAGTCAGCTTTAGGTTTCTGTATTCATGTGTGTTTCTTCTCTTCCCCTGTGCACATCTCTCTCTCCCTTGCTTGCTTAGATGGATTCCTTTTATCTGCTCCGCTGTTTCCGGATGTGAATTTCATGTTAAAGGTCGCGTCTTTATTTTGTATGTTATATGTGGAAGAGACAAGATTCTGTGTCTTATGCAATTGGAGATAGGCATAGCGTTCCTGTTTTTTCTGAATTTTATCCGTTTTGGACAAGAATGGTCCATTGTTTTAGGAGACTAGTATTAGTTTCATCCCATCGAAAAGTAGCAAAAAAAAGGACAATATCAATCATGGTTTCTTTCCAACTATGCCATGTCTAGTTTTATAGCAGCTGCCGTGTTCACTTTCATGTTCTTACGAATTTTTGTGACTGCAGGGTTTCAGGATTTTCCTAGATATCAATTTCTCGTTTGGGGATCATCATTCCATGAGATAGAAATAAGGGCTGACTGAAGTAGAATTTGAGCATTAGTGATCTGAATGGAAAGTAGCATGAGGAGAACTTCGGAAACTTGCATGAATGCTTCAGCATCGATGTCAAGTGACGCATCAAGGAGTACTGACCCTGGCCAGCAGGGTGTACGTTACAATTCCATGGACCTGTCTTATTTTGCAAGACCAGGCCAATCAATCCCTGGCTGTTCTCCATTCTTTGGTCCTCAGTCTTCCGGTTATTTTCTTCCTGATGACAATGGAGCTAAACTGGGTGACCCGTTTGAACCGAATACATCACCGAACACTCCTATATCAGATTGGGATCCTCAGGCAATGCTGAGTAACCTGACCTTTCTTGAGCAGAAGATTAAGCAGGTTAAAGATGTTGTAGAGTCCATGGGTAATCTAAGGAGCCAAGTTGTGGGTAGTTCGTGCGAACTTGCAGCAAAGCAGCAGCTCGTAACTGCTGATCTCACTTCTATCATAATTCAGCTTATCTCAACTGCTGGTTCTATGCTTCCTTCAATGAAGAGCCCTCTCCTTAGCAGCAATCCAGCGGTCAGGCAACTCAACACTTATGGTTCTCCGATGGGCTTTGGCTCGGTTGGGAATCAGCGGCCAAGCACAAACAGGGAGGAGACGATCACTAACATAACCAAGACCTCTGACTATGAGGAGCTGATGAGTACCATTAATACAACTCATGATGAAAAGGATGATCTGATCAAATGTCCAAATCCTTGTGGCGCGGAAGGATCTGAACTGATTCCAATGGAAGACCATGATGTAAAGGAAAGTGATGATGGTGGTGAGGGAGAGAATCTCCCCCCTGGTTCATATGTCGTCTTGCAGTTGGAGAAGGAGGAGATCTTAGCACCACACACCCACTTCTGTGTGATATGTGGCAAGGGTTTCAAGAGAGATGCCAATCTGCGGATGCACATGAGGGGCCATGGAGACGAGTACAAGACTCCTGCAGCTCTCGCCAAACCCACAAGGGATTCTGGCTTAGATCATACACCAGTTACAAGGTACTCTTGCCCATTTGTTGGTTGCAAGCGGAACAAAGAGCACAGGAAGTTCCAGCCTCTCAAGACAATTCTGTGTGTGAAGAACCACTACAAGAGAAGCCACTGCGACAAGAGATATACCTGCAGCCGATGCAACACCAAGAAGTTCTCAGTCATTGCGGACTTGAAGACTCATGAGAAGCACTGTGGGCGTGACAAGTGGCTCTGCTCCTGTGGAACCACCTTCTCAAGAAAGGACAAGCTGTTCGGGCATGTCGCGCTTTTCCAAGGGCACACGCCCGCTCTCCACATGGACGATGTCAAAGCAACGGGAGCTTCGGAGCAGCCTCAGGAGAGCGAGGCGATGGACGACATGGTAGGGAGTGCAGGGTATAACTTCCCTGGCAGCACATCCGATGGTATTCCGAATCTCGACATGAAAGTTGATGATACGCGTGGCTATTTCTCGCCGTTGAACTTTGACCCGTGCTTCGGCGCCCTCGACGACTTCACACGCCCTGGATTCGACATCTCCGAGGATCCCTTCTCCTTCCTGCCATCGGGAACGGGGTCGTGCAACTGATGGAGGTCGTCACCATCGGCGACAATTGTGCCGTCGATCTTAATGTGTTATGTTATCTGTGCGAGGCTGGGCTAGTTCTTCCTCCATTCAGGGAGTCATTTTGGTCCATGCCTCTTTTCTTAAGTGTACTTTTATGTTGTGGTCATCAATAATGATCAAGAACTTCCGTATAGATTTGAAATAGGCCCAATTGTGAGGTACATATAGATTTATATCTTTTATATTTTATCTGCACTGGCGCCTTATGTATGAACCAAGATTATCGATGTTCTGCTTAGGCCTAGCGCTCAGCAGAACACACAATATCCAAAGAGGAGGCGTGTGTTGCCATTTAATGAGCTGCGGCATCATCTTACAAACTGATATGGCAGTAATTAAAGAAGCTGTTGCTCTGATCCAGCACCGCATTAGTGAGAAATGTGAAATCAGTAAGCTGTAGCGAGTGACCAGAGGCACAGTCAGTTGCACCCCTGATACAACTTTTATGGCATTGTTCTGACAGACAGCCTTGATCTTTTTGTATTGCGGCCGTTATGGATTTGGTTACATGTATCTGCCAGGCAAATGTAATGTCGACGTTCATTATTTGTGTGCCAATAAACAAGTCAAACAGTGCAGATAAATTTCAGTTACAGTGTACTGCTCAATTTCGTCACATTTTGATGGCAAAGAACATCAGCAGCATCAACTGATCCTCGGCTTCTGTCAAAAAATAAAACTGATCCTCGGCCTGGATATTTAGCAGGGCAAGTAACCACATCAACACACTAAACTCATACGACTAGCCTCACATGAAAGAAAACCATATAAACCTGTATTCAACTAAACATATTACGAAACTCGACATCAATACATTAAAAGGCCACACCACCATCCAAATCCTGTCAGCTCAATGTGCCAGTAACCAGTACTCTTAATAATTTGCTAATCAATTGGATGCCTGCCTGTATGAACCAAAACCATACACCTGGATTCCTCATGGCCCTCATGGTCACTTGCCATCAATGCATCAATAGGCCACAGCACAATCTAAAACAAGTGAGAGTCTGTTGACTTGATAATTGATATGACACCAGTTGATAGCTGAGATATTTAAAAAACTCATTGCATCATTCATACTATGTAACTACAAATATTCGCAACGATATAACATGCCAGATGTTGTCTCTATAAGTAACCAATACTCTTAATATATAATTTTCTCAGATATCCAGATGTATACTAAAAAATGTACATCAAGTGCTCCTGCCAGTGCCAGATAATAGTCCAATGTCCAGCCTGGGAAGAACTTATGGCACCCTACTCTAGTTCCCAACAACTATCTCATCGAAGTTCCAGTCTCTAACAAGATCCCTTGAAACAGCACGACTCCGTTGAAGGCGAGGAGCACCCTCGATGCCTTGGCCAGTAGACATTGCAGGGGTCACCTTTGACGTCCCCACACGGTTAGGAGCTCCGGCAGCCAGAATTTTCCGTGATATGCAGGCAACAGCAGCTCCACACCTGTTTTCATCCTCTGAGCTTGAGACTGAATAGCTTCTGAAAGAGTTTGAGGGGCTGCTCATGCCATGGCATACTAGACAAGCTAGACTCATGATTATGGTAGAGGTGAAATTGCCAATTACTGCAACAGAAGAGGCAACTATCAGAAATACATTTCAGTATAAGTAAGCAAAAGAAGAGGCAATTAGTAGTATGTAAGCTTTTAATCAAGGTCAAGCCCTATGTTGTAGTATCCGATAATATGCAAAACAAAGAACCAGCGGTGGAGCTCTTATGAGGCCAAGGGAGGCGGTGAAGCCTGTTCTTTTAGTTGCATAACTCATCAACTTGTCGAATTATCTAGAATCTAGTAACTAATGTGAAACTATCCCAGCAATAACACCTTATATTATGGGATGGAGGGAGTAATTTGAAACTAGCCCTGTATTTCCATGACAAAAAGATAGTTGTTCTCACTGTTTGGACTCTCCCTTTCAGCTGAATATAAACAGCCCAGGGATCAACTCTGAAACAAACAGAGCAAACCAAAAACAGCAAGCTCAAGCATTTCATTTAGCAAGGCAGTTGTTTCAATAACCAAATAAGAAAGCAAATCAGACAAATAAAATTACTCCCTAAAATGATTGTATGCATATTAGGGCATGTACAATGCAAGGTGCTTATAGAGGTGCTAAACAATAGTACTGCTGCATCATAAGTGTCAGCTTCGATTCCAAATTGCACTAGCTCAACCATTGATAATGGCGATGCTTAACTTTGAAATAATAATTGCTACGCAAGTTCAAAACGTATTTTATTTAATGGTCCAAGTTCAAAAGGACAATCAATAGCACAAAATAGCACAAAACCCACATAAAGAAGAGGCCTTGAAAGATTGATGAATAAAACGGCAATTAAACATTTATAAGCATATACACTTCAGAGAATTGGGGATCTACACTTTAGTTAGCACCAACCGAAACAGTACGCATGTTGCCATTAGTAAAAGGATCAAACTACCTACAGTCCAAGTATCATAGTTATTTCGACAAAAAGCATAAATAAATCCAGCGAATTCGACACAGAATCGTGAATTATCCCAATTTCAGCAACTCAAAACAGGTTACGGGTTACACAATGCTCCATTGCTCCTCGCGATTGAGACAAGATTGAAAACTACTGTCATGACTCGTCGAAATTTTCACAATCAAAGCGTTCAGAAAAATCAAGTTGAGGGGCGGATCTAGATGGTGCGCCTGCCGGCCGGGTCTGCGCCGGCGCACCCAGAAATCGTTGGGATTTAACTAACTAATCGCTGGATGAAGAGAAGATCATACCTCGAAATCCAATGGACAAAGATCGCGGACGTGCGGCGATGAAGCGTGAGAGAGGCCGAAGGGTTCGACGGGTGGGCGGTTCGGCGTCGGCGGTGACGGAGAGGTACGGCGGGACGGCGGGCGGATGTAGCAGGGCCGCGGTGGGTAGGTCAGGACTCGGAGAGGACGGCGAAGATTATACTAGGTTGGAGAAGATGGACGGCAGATATTCTCTCTTTTTTCTTAATAATAATTAATTAATTAAATGAAGGTACACAATTAATTGTGAGGTGGCAGCAAAGTGGTACAACTAGTTGCAAAATGTGATGAACTGGTCCAAAAACTTGTCATGTGGGTTCAAATTCGTACAAGAACGTTCTAAGCTTGACACATGTCATTGTTGTTTTTGTGAAAGAACCCATGCATGTTTTTCTTTCATAGCCCGTGGCATTTTCCTATTTCACCCAAAATTCTCCGACGACGTCATCATATACACCGGATGCACATCCTTCGTCGCGGCCCGTGTACGGGTGGTGCCCAGCGCTACTTGCACAGATGGCCGGCTCTATGGATAATGAGGAGGTGCAATGGCCTAGGGCTCAGCCAGAGGGGGGCACAATATTATTTTCTCCTTCATACTTTGATGACTATAGAATCGTTTCCTTAAAAAGAAAAATTGTTTGTTGGGTTGGGCCTTTCCATCGGGAGAGAACGAGAGTAGGAAAAGCACGACTACAGGAGAGCATGTTCGCTTGTTCCTTTTCTTTTCGCCTCCCCAATCTCGGTCGAGACGCCTACTCGCATGTTCGTTTTCATCTTGGGCTCTTCGCACCTCCGTATAGATCGAGTTCCCGCCGGCTCACCAAGTCGTCGTGACTGCTCCGACGCGTCTACTCGTAGAAGGGAATATTATTTATTATATTTTGCAACTTGCTTAGACTCTTTGTCGTAATATGACATTGCTTAATTGTTTATATCAATTATTTATGGAATTCTTGGAAAAAGAATGTGTGGCTAGATGTAGGGCCCGTTCGGATCCTCTCCCCTCCGCTCCAGAACTGTACCTCGCGGAGTGGCGTGGAGCTCGGTTTTTGCTACTCCGCAGAAATAGCCTGCAGATCCTTCCGCTCCACTCTGTCTGCTCCGTAGAATCGTTGTGTTCGGCGCTGCTCCGGGAGCGCGCTTGCAGAGCGGGGAGAATCCGAACGGGCTCGTAATATATAGTAAATATAGGGATCATTTTTTCAACCTTAGACTAGGGCACCAGAACATATAGAGCCGGCCCTGCTTGCAAATCACCGATGCCGCCCTACTTGTGCGGGTCGCCATGGCCATGATGCAGCCGCTGGACATGACTCTCAAGCCCAACCAGATCCTCAGCGCGGTTCCGATCCATTGAGCCCCATGGCCGGGGAGCTCGCTGACGCTAACGCCCACCTCCCGCAGTGGCGCGGCGGCGCGCGGCGTGGGAGGACGAATTCAAAGGACCGGGTTCATCCGTTCTGTTAAGGAGTATTAGTATTGGTCTAGAAGTCCGTATTAGACTAGATTTACTTTCGTGTTCCCCAAGTCAGATGTACTATATATTGTGGCCTTTGGCCCCCTGGTAATACAAGTTGCATATTCCTAACATGGTATCAGAGTGGTTCGCGCCGCTATCTAGGGTTTAGCCACCACCGCTTCCGCCGCGCCGCCCCCGGCGAAATCGATCTCCATGATCGCCGGGGGCGTCGCATCTCGTAACTAGTTTTTCTTCCAATTCCAAAAAATTAGTTTATAGGTTTAGCCAATTTCGTTTTGCAATTAGATCAATTTCTTTTTAGCCACCAAAATACATCTAGTCCTCATTGAAGCTAGCTGGATCTTCCTCGGTCAATCTACGACACCAAATCATCTTCATCATCTTCATCTTCTTCCGGCCTACCTAAACTCCAGCACACTTAAACTCCTGCACGCACAACTTGTGCTATCGATCCAATCTCAATTTGACTTTTTGATTAGTCCCTCAATCCAAGCATCCGCTCGTGGTCTCCTCAATGACCAGATGCATCCAAGTCGCAACCACTCATGCAGGTCAAGCCGCTGGGTTCCCATCATCCACCGACCTTGCCGTTGTGTTGCCGGTGTCTCCCTTGCCGGCAAGCTGCTCCTCACGGTCTGCCATCCAGGTCAACTTTCTCTGCCGGTTGCCTAGATCTTGCCGTCCCCAGCCTGCCGCTGCCGTCCTGCACCCTCTGCAGGATCGCTGCTGCCTGCTGCTGCCTCTCCCGTTCTAATGTATCCCTTCCGTACGTGTCCAGCGCGGCTCTCCTGGCTGCTGCTGACGTTGTACACTTCGATTGCTCCTGGTCGCTGCTTCTGGTTCTGTGCTCCTGTGGTTCTTCTCGCACGTGTGGTTTCTGCTATCATTGGAATCGGATCTGCTAGCATCCATTGGATATGATCGGTGGTTGACTAGCTCCTTCTAATAAACTCTTTTTTGTCAGCGGTTTTAGATCTTGCCGCCATCGTAATCTTTTTTTTCTCCGACGTCGCCGCCGCCCTCCGGCCGCCACCGCCGCCGCCCTCCGGCCGCCACCGCCGCGCCCCGGCCGCCTCCGCCGTCGCCAGCTTCTCCGACGTCGCCGCCGCTGCGCCCCGGTCGCCGCCGCCCTCCGGCCGCCACTATCCCCTCGTCCTCGGCGTCTTCTTCGACCGCGGCGCCCCCTTCGACTTCGGTGCCACCTTCTACCTCGGCGCCGTCCTCTCCTAGTACTCCTCCGTCTAGTTCCCCTAGTTCTCCTCGTTCTCCGGTTTCGGATTCTTCCTCTCCTGTTTCTTCTTCCTCTTCTCCTTCTCCTAGCGCAATGCTTTTCTTCTCTTGATGTGCCATCTTTTGACAACCCATCTTCTCTCTTGATGCGGTCTGTCTTTCTTTGAAGCGCCATCTGTCGCATTGTCATTGATCTACGCACATTCTTTTGTCGCGAGCTTCTTTCGCCATCGTTTGCTTGTGCTATGATCGTTTGTGACATGCTCTTCTCTTGATCGATTTTTGGTCTCTGTCGGTCTTCTTCTTCGATCGACGCTATCCACTTTGGCTTGACTTTCACAGGTTATTGAAGACTCTTCATGCGATGACGATACTCTCAAGACGCGGATTTTAGATTATCTTTTGTTTTCTAGTTTACACTTCTTCAAATGCAATGCTATTGCATATGCTTTGTATTTGAGGGGGGGTGTTAAGGAGTATTAGTATTGGTCTAGGAGTCCGTATTAGACTAGATTTACTTTCGTGTTCCCCAAGTCAGATGTATTATATATTGTGGCCTTTGGCCCCCTGGTAATACAAGTTGCATATTCCTAACACGTTCATGGCACGTACGATTCATATTCGCGCCAGAGCACGCGCTCAGCCACGGCGCACAGCCGGTTGGCTGACGCTCGCCGCCGTGCAGAGAGCATCGGCGTTTCCACCCCATCCTCGTCCACGGTGGTGACCCTGAGATCAACTCCTTTTTTTTTTAAGAAGACCCTGAGATCAACTCCTGGGCTCCTGGTTGCTCCGCGTCGGCACCCTTAGAGCCTGTATACGGGAAGAAAAAAAGAAACACAAATAAACAAATAAGGCCCAATATTAACGATTGGGCCCTTCTATTCATGAGGAAAAGGAGCACGTGAGGCGATTTATAACATTTTCCTGATTGTTTAGCTCGGCTATGTCCATATAGTATCGTTTGATGTTTCCATGATTCATTTACGATCACATCTACTCCCTCCATTACATAATATAATGTGTCTAAGGTTTTTGCACGGATATTAACATGTCGGTATTTTACATGTGGTGGACTCATTTTTTCCTGATAAAATTCGAGAGAGAGGAATCCATGAAAGTTATAAATTGAAAAGAATAGCTCAAATCTCTCCGTTCCAGATTATGACACATTTTTTTATGAGTAAAATTATCTATAAATCGTAATACACCTTATATTTTGAAATTTTTCTCAAAACCTTAGACACAAGGAGCGGAGGAAGTATTTCTAAGGAGAAAAAAAACATCTCTCATCGCCACCTATGGCCTCATCCATCGTGGCAACTTGATTCTCTTGTTTGTTCCTGAGTTTCTGATCGTCACGCCGCCGGCAGATCCAACCAATCCAGAGCATAAGAAGGTATATTGTCTACAATTTTCTAGTGTAGGCGAAATTTTCTTCTTCTTTTTACTTCCAGAACTCACATTTTACCTCTCACTTCCTATATCGGGTTTTCGTACCATATAAGGATTAATCCACCTTAGTATGTCGTCCTAATGTTATTTAAATCTAAACACACAAAGGGAGTCCTTTTATTAGCGATACCCCTATTAATTTGACGAGCAATCATATATGATACTAATGGGTCATAATTCTAAATCTGCGCGGCCCCACAAAATGTCAGGATCGGCCCTCATGCCTCATAGCACCGTACGTCATCTCCGACCACTCCTTCCGCCCCTGGTTTAGAGAGAGGGCTGATTATTATGCTGCCGGGCACATGAATTATGATTGGTGGCAAGTACTACAGCTTGCCGCTACTGGTGCAGCAAGTACGTGGGCATCCGAGGTGGCGCGCGCCCGTGCACGGAGGACGCTTTCCTCCCTTTTACGCACGCAGAACACGCGCAGAGCGCGCGCGGGACATGCGCCGACGCGCCCGGGCGTGTGCTGCCGCCCCGCCGCCACACGCCCAGGATCCGCTACGCTCGCCGGATCAGTGTGGCTCGATCGACATCGATATCGATCGCGGTTTCGGCTCGCCCCTGTCATCAGTCTTCTTCACCGATCTTACAGAAGTGGTGTCACTTTGGAAATCGGAGATGAAGTTTGGAACAAAACAAGAGCGAATGGTTCGAACAAGAAGAAAGTGAAACAGTACATTGTCATTGTCCCAACCGTAACTGTAGGTTCTCTTCGTAACCCAAGCTATGCTACCAATAATTATTTTCTCACAGGGATGAACAGCGACCTGCACCGACCGTGGCGTTAAAATAGTGATATGTCACAAGCACACCGTACAGAATAATGCAAGTCCGGGGCACTATCCTTATCAGACACAGAATGTCACGCTACAGAATGCGACCTACAGATTTAGGCACTATCCATATCCATGTCTCAACTTTGTCCATACAAGCAAATTTGGGCAAAGATATGATATCTTTTTGGTGAACGGGGGTACATTGTTAGACACCCTCATAATCCAAATACTACTAGTTTCAACATGAGTGTTTCTCATTTTAAGCAGAATATTCTAAAGTAGGAGACGATGTTACCGTTGGCAGTGAGACGTATGTGGTGAATCATCAATCTCAAGATCCGTCCTATCGGTTCAGTCTTCATAGGTGCTCGTAGTTTAGGGTGTGTGCGCGTGCGTTTATAGATGTGTATGCACCTGTATGTAGGGTAAAATCCGGTTTTAAGGAATCCGCCGGATAAGGATATCCGATTCCGAAGTTGACACCCAGATATGGTATAGGATATGATATGTAAAATAGCATAAAATATGGATTATCCGAAATTTAAATAGGATTATCCGATGGTTTGAATCCGAATAATCCGATTTCTACCGAATTGTCTAGTCTAATATAGCATAATGTGAAGCTAGTAAGTTCTCGAGTTCGTTAGTCGAACAACATCTCACTTAAATAGTCATTGTAAAGACTATAAATTACAAGTTGGTTAGTTATTAAGTTATCAAACAATTTTTTTGTATATATGGTTTGAAAATTTAATTGTACATGTATCTATCCGATTAATTTTGTTACCGGTCCGAATCCGTTCCGTTTCCGCCTCCGAATCCGCCATCACGGATATCCGCATCGAATCCGCATCCGATCATTATCCGATCCGCTCCGAATCCGATGAAAAATTATGGTATAGGATATGGTAAAGGCAAATTCCGATCCGATCCGATCCGTTTACACCCCTACCTGTATGTAAGCGTGTACGTTCATAACGTGTTTTAAAAAATACAACCTAACATCATCATCAATGGAGGACCAAAATAATCCAAGTTAGGGCACGTTTTACAAATATCACTTAATACAATGATATACAAATACAAAATCTAAAAACAGAAAATACAAAATCTCTTACTATTTTGGAAATGTTCCATAATTTTATCAATGATTTTTTTAATATCTTTCGCCCGATGTAGCACATCATTAGGTCAGATAAAATCCCTTGTATAATCCTTTTGCGCAACTCGATTTTAAAGATCTTTGTGGCTGAGAAGTGTCTTTCAACTATTGTCGTCGTCACAACACAGACAATACCAACTCAGTAAGACGATAAATAGCAAGAAACATGATGTACCTTTCAATATCATGAGAATATCTAAGGTTTTCGATACTCCGCATATGGATAATGACTGAGATAAAACAATTAGAATTGAAGCCAATAAATATACAAACCAAAGAAATTCACATACCTGAAGACTGGAGTTTTTCTTTTTTTTTGATGCTCCACACCTTGAGTTTTGTTTTGAACCACCCATAAGATGGCCAAAACACTCGCAAGCCCTACTTAAATGCCTCACCTAGGAGATTATGTACAGTCCGCGGTTTTGTGAGATTTAAAATCTGCTATTGTAAAGAGAAAGAGGCTTGATGGTTGAGGTTGACATCGCGCCACAGGCCACAAGAGATCCCGTGGAGGCCCGGGATGCACACGCGATTCCGCGAGACGCAACAGGCCAAGCTGGGTCGCAACAACTCCAGGTCAGGCCACCGCATGTGTATCTTCTTCCTATCTCCGCGCACAGGCCACAGGGCCGTTCCGATTATTCGGTTGGTGCCGTGATTCCTCGCCCGCAGCCGCATCGTCACGTAGGCGGTAGGCCCGATCGCTCGTCGTCGCCACGGCCGGTGATTCCGGCGTGCACGCCAGCCATGTCCCTCACGGACATTATCATATGACGTCGAGCTGCTGGTGTGTAAATATCCATGTAAAGTAAAGCGATGGAGTTCACTCCTGACTCCTGAGGTGAGCTCGAGTAGATTTGCCTGAAAAAGAAACCAGTTTTGTAATGTGTCCGAAAAGTAAATGAAAGCGGCTTTGTCTTAGACCGTCCGGCGGCTTGCGCGCTGATCCCGATCCTCGACAGTATATGAGGATCGCCTCGCCCCCATCGCCATTTGCTATCAAACTCCTCTCCAATCCAATCCAATCCAATTTCGCCGCCACACACACGCAACCCAACCGCAGGATTGAGCAACAAACAGCAATGGACACTGCCCAGAATCAGCCCCTCCTCCTGCCCCGGTCCGACGGCGTCGTCCCCGGCGTCGCGGACTTCCGCGGCGGCCCCGCCTCGCGCGCCTCCACCGGCCGATGGTCCGCCGCAATGTTCGTCCTCGGTGTGGAGATCGCCGAGAGGTTCGCGTACCACGGGGTGTCGGCCAACCTCATCAGCTACCTCACGGGCCCGCTGGGGGAGTCCACGGCGGGCGCCGCGGCGGCGATCAACGCCTGGAGCGGCGTCGCCACCATGTTGCCGCTGCTCGTGGCCTGCGTCGCCGACGCCTGGCTCGGCCGGTACCGCACCATCGTGCTCGCCTCACTGCTCTTCGTCCTGGTCAGCCCAATTTCCCCTCTTTCCAGAAAATTTCATTCCTTTTTTAGCCGAAAGGAAGAAATCAAATCCCTTTCTGTGTGTCCGCCCAAATTTGACTGACTGAGATAAAAGTGCGATTTTTACTCGCGCTCTCGTAACTGAATTGTTAACAGCAACAAACCTCACTTACAACAACTGGGTACTGTTGTCTGTTGTACTGATGCTGGTTCATGTCGTCACTGCAGAGCATGGGGATGCTAACGCTCTCCTCGTCGCTCCCGGCGTTCCACTCCGACGGCTGCGGCAGCTTCTTCACCTCGCAGTCGCTCGCCTGCACGCCGTCCCCGGTGCAGGTCACCGTCTTCTACGTCTCCCTCTACCTGGTGGCGCTGGCGGAGGCCGGGCACAAGCCCTGCGCGCAGGCGTTCGGGGCCGACCAGTTCGACCAGGGCCACCCGGAGGAGTCCGTCGCCCGGAGCTCCTTCTTCAACTGGTGGTACTTCGGCATGTGCTCCGGCACCGCCGCCACCACCGTCGTCTCCAGCTACATCCAGGACAACATCGGCTGGGGCCTCGGCTTCGGCATCCCCTGCCTCGTCATGGTCCTCGCGCTCGCCATGTTCCTGCTCGGCACGCGCAGGTACCGCTACTACACCTCCACGCGCTCCAGCCCCTTCGCCCGCCTCGGCAGGGCCTTCGTCGCGCTCGCCGTCAGAGGCGATTCCAAGTCCAAGTCCAGTGGCGAGGACGGCGGCGCGGAGCACCGGGAGGAGTCACGGTCACTGCTGCGGCTGTTCCCCATCTGGGCGACGTGCATCGTCTACGCCGTCATCTTCTCCCAGTCCTCCACCTTCTTCACCAAGCAGGCGGCCACGCTGGACCGCAGGATCGGGGCCACGTTCCGGGTGCCGCCGGCCGCGCTGCAGACGTTCATCAGCCTCACCATCATCACCTTCATCCCGGTGTACGACCGGCTCTTCGTGCCGGCGGCCAGGCGGTTCACGCGCCTCTCGTCGGGCATCACAATGCTGCAGCGGATCGGGACCGGGCTCGTCCTCGCCATGGTGGCCATGGCCGTGGCCGCGCTCGTGGAGGCCAAGCGGCTCGGCGTGGCCAGGGACGCGGGGCTCGTGGACCAGCCCAAGGCGGCGCTGCCCATGAGCCTGTGGTGGATGGTGCCGCAGTACGTGCTGTTCGGGCTCTCCGACGTCTTCGCCATGATCGGC
The DNA here is from genome assembly GCA_026929855.1 of Poa annua. Taxonomy (NCBI): domain Eukaryota; kingdom Viridiplantae; phylum Streptophyta; class Magnoliopsida; order Poales; family Poaceae; genus Poa; species Poa annua. Next base: position 121,420,304 of record CM049428.1, read on the forward strand.
CTGCAGGAGTTCTTCTACGACCAGGTCCCCGACTCGCTGCGCAGCATCGGGCTCGCCTTCTTCCTCAGCATCTTCGGGGTGGGGCACTTCCTCAGCAGCTTCCTCATCTCCGGCATCGACGGCGTCACCAAGAAGAGCGGCCAGAGCTGGTTCTCCAACAACCTCAACCGCGCGCACCTCGACTACTTCTACTGGCTCCTCGCCGGGCTATGCGCCGTCGAGCTCGTCGCCTTCGTCATCGTTTCGCGCGTTTATGTCTACAAGAAGAGGGTAGCTCATCATCATCAAGACAGTGTTGCTGTCATGTAGATTAGACGATAATGGATCATACATCACCTACATATCTTGGTAATTCCTTCTAATGTGGTATATGTATAAAGGTAGTTTAGCTTTACACCTACAGATCTTTGTACTGGGTTCATCTGTAAAAAAAATCAAATTGAATCGAAAGTACAAAAGCTCGACTTCGCAGCATCCCTCGAAAAAAAAAGAGGTAGACATCACAGCAACTGTTGGAAACATCTCGGAAGAAACCGAATGTTACGAGCCCATGGGCCAGGACAAACTTCTCCACAGGAAAAATATAGAATTTCACACCTTCATAAGTTAAATTGATGATCAAGTAGTCATATGAAAAAACCCGCAAGTAAGTGACTTTTTCGTTAGAAATTAAATCGTCCAGAAATTCTAAAATAACCCAACATAAATAACACTAGCTCACACTGACGGAGCTCAGTAAGGTCAACCGGGTGCACAGGACACCGGGTCAAGTTTGTTTTTGTTTTTGTTTTTTGACGGGGATTTTGTTTTTCTTTACATAACAGCTCATTTCCACACACCCCTGAGCCCAAGATTTGTGCACCCCTGCGGCCCAAAATTGTTAAGCCCAATAGCCCATAACAATTTGGCCGTAGCCTGTACTCACCAAACAGACGAGACTCCATGTGGCAACGGGGACACTAACCACCGGTTATTGCCAAACCGTAACCATCCCCATACAATGAAAAATTCCCCATCCCCGTCCCCATGAACTGTCACGGGGACAACCATTCTACCATCTCCACGAGACAGGAACTTGAGGGGACGAGGAGTCTGCAGCGACTGAGCGGCCAAAGCGGCAGCAGTGCCACGTATTCCAAATTTCTGATCGTAGCCCCTCTTCCTCAGCCAGAGGACAATTTGGATATACTGATTTCTTGTGTAGTTGTGTCGGTGTGTTTGTAGCTTATTTGTGTAATTCCTCTCACAAATGAACTGATCATTTTACTTGATGCATAGATCCCAGATGACTAAATCAGGAAAGGGCTATACCAAGAGCAATCCCTTAAAAGGCAAGGGGACACTCGTTGGAGCTCTCATTGTAAAACACTTCAGTGCTTGGTTGACTTGTTCCCAACAATTATCGAAGTGTTAAATTTTGTGGAAGAGGAGGACAATGATAGAAAAAAAACAGAGACCAAGCGTTGGGTAATTCACTCTGACAAAAGTTGATTTCAAGCCAAATATTGTTTCAAATAAATAGAAAATGAGCTTTATCATTCACATATTGTATGACTGAATCCCCCCATCTTCTACCACGTGTGAGATAAATCCTCATACCACCCCTCCCCTCTTAAGTCTCGCATTGAGAATAGCAACAAGACATACAATTATATTTAAGGAGTACTTATGTCTCAGGCGCCAGATTTTTTCTTAAGTCTCAATCGACTCAGAAAAGTGTAACTGCAGTTCAAAAAAAAGTGCAACTGAAACGAGTTGCACTTTAGCAAAACCGTAGTTTAACAGGCTCAGACAACTTGCTACAGTAGTTGCTACCAATGGTCCAATAGTGAGTAGGGTGTACCAAGATTGTGCGGTTTGTTATACTAACAAAATTCTGAAAAGTTTGCAGTTAATCCCAAAGGGCAGTAACGAGAATTACAAGTTACACAAGTGCAACATCGGCATCCCTGTAATCACCATTACCCTCGCCATCGCCGTCCTTTTTCTTGTATACATAAGCCCGCGAGAAGAAGAAGAAGGCGACAAGCTCCAGGACGCATAGTCCGGCAAGCAGCCAGTAGAAGTAGTCGAGGTGCGCCTTGTTGAGGTTGTTAGAGAACCAGCTCGAGCCACGCTTGGCCGTCGCTCTGTCGATGACGGAGATGAGGAAGCTGCTGAGGAGGTGTCCCACGCCGAAGATGCTCAGGAAGAGCGCGAGGCCGAGGCTCCGCACGGCGTCGGGCACCTGGTCGTAGAAGAACTCCTGCAGCCCGATCATGGCGAACACGTCGGACACGCCGATGAGGACGTACTGCGGCACCATCCACCACAGCGTCATCGGGAGCTGCGCCTTCGGGGAGTCCACCAGGCCGGCGTCCCTCGCCACCTGAAGCCGCTTCATCTCCACGAGAGCGGAGAGCACGACGGCGACGAGGGAGAGTGCCAGCCCGGTGCCGACCCTCTGCAGCATGGTGATGCCCGTGGGCCGCCCCGTGTAGCGCCGCGCGAGCGGCACGAAGAGGCGGTCGTACACCGGGATGAAGACCACGATGCTGACGCTGATGAACGTCTGCAGCGCCGCGGGGGGCACCTTGAAGCTGTGCCCGATCCGGCGGTCCATCGTCGCCGCCTGCTTCGTGAAGAACGTCGACGTCTGGGAGAAGATGATGGCGTAGATTATGCATGACGCCCAGATCGGGAGCAGGCGGAAGACGCTCTTCACCTCCTCGACGAGGTCGTCGGGGTTCTTCTTATTGCCCTCGACTTTGCCGCTCGCCGGGCTGCACGAACGGTCATGTCAGAGTCAGAGAGGATGCACAACAATTGTACTAGATACAACAGCAGAGTTGATGCGAGGAATCAGTGCGATGCGTACTTGGTGCGGTGTTTTGATCTCCAGCTCTTGATGAGCACCAGGAGGGCCCTGCCGACGCGTGCGACGGGGCTGGGCTCCTTGGTGGTGTAGAAGCGGTACGACGGCGTCCCGACGAGGAAGACGGCGAGGGAGACGGCGATGACGATGCAGGGGATGCCGAAGCCGAGGCCCCAGCCGACGTTGTCCTGCACGTAGCTGGAGACCATGGTGGTGACGGCGGTGCCGGCGCACATGCCGAAGTACCACCAGTTGAAGAAGGAGCTCCGCGCGAGGCTCTCCTTTGGGTCCTTCTCGTCGAACTGGTCCGCCGCGAACGCCTGCGCGCAGGGCTTGTGCGCGCCCTCGCCCAGCGCCACCAGGTAGAGCGCCACGTAGAAGACGGCCACGTGCCCGCCGGACCGGAAGATGTGGAACGCCGACGACAGCGACAGCGTGCCCATGCTCTGGATTTGATTTGTAAACCGATCGAGCAGAGCGAAAGAAAGAACGAAATTTCAGAGTTCAGTATCGATATTAATTCCTGACTAATAACTAGAGTGCTTGGACTCAGAACGATATATATGGACCGGGATCGTGACTGACTGACCAGGACGAAGAGGATGGAGGCGAGGATGATGGCCCGGTAGCGGCCGAGCCAGGCGTCGGCGACGCAGGCCACCGGCAGCGGCAGCATCTGTGAGACGCCCTTCCAGGCGTCGATGGACGCCGCCGCGGTCGCCATCGGCTGCCCCAGCGGCCCCGTGAGGTACGTGATGAGGTTCGCCGACACGCCCTTGTACGCGAACCTCTCCGCGATCTCCATTGCTGCAATGCAAACAGACAGTAACAAAACCACACGTCTCGGTGAGTCAGAACAAAATCGGTGGTCACGAAGGCCGCGTGCGTGCAAGAACCGATCGATCGGACCATACATACCCATGACGAAGACGGAGGATTTCCAGCCGCCGGTGGCGGCTCGGAAGGCGGGCCGGCCGCGGTAGTCGACGGCTCCTGCCACGCTGTCCCCCATGGCGGTGGCGGTGGCGGTGGGTTCCAAGCGAGGTGAGGCAAGCAGGCTCCGGTGAGGCATTGGCAGCGTGTCAGCTTACGGGTTTATGTAGAGGCCGATCGATGGAGCGATGAGACGGCGACAGGCGGTTGCGGCGCCGGGGCGAGAGGCGTGCCCAGATCGCGAACAGTGCCCGAATCGATGAACAGCATTTATTATGATCCGATTTCGCTCCGTTTCTCCGTAGATTTGTTCGTATTTCAATCAAATTCACGGCTAAACCGTGTGGTAAATTTGAAATTTTACCGCGACGGTTTATGCCTTGCCTTTGTATCCGGCGACGCGGGCACGGCTCGTGCGAGCGTGCGAACGCCACGCGCGCGCACACGGTATGATGATCGGACGGTGGCGATGGACGGCAGAGAGATTAACCCAGCGATCGATAAAGGGAGATCATCGGTACGTACACAGTGCACCGCACGCACGCACCTCCCCGTTCGATCCCACGATTCAGAACAGGACTGATTCCGAACTGATGGTATAGGCGCTGAATTCTGAGTTGTATCTGGGAGCTTTTGGAAAAGCAACGGACGGGAGACTCTCCCTGGTGGCAGTCGGATCACGGCCGGTATGGGCTGTGTGTGTGCTGGGAATGTTATACTCCACCACGGTTCATTTTGTACCGGTATCGATGTTGTCTTGTGAGTTGTGAGTATTTTACAAGCTACTAGTCGAGGAAAATGACACTAGTAGTTAGCTTGAGGCCCCCTATTCAGATATTTCCTGACGTATGCCTCAGTTCTTCTCTTCATGAAAATACCAAGCGGACGAATATATGATTCCTTTGTGGTTTTGCTAATTCTTACCGTCACATAACGTCATCACTTGCTTGCGGGTAGATTTACAACGGATATGGACCATAGGATTTGCCTCGTGATTCCTGGATCAGCTGTAAGTGCACTTGCAAGCAGGGGCGGATCCACACCCCGGGCAACTAGGGTCGTGGCCCGGGGTGCAGAACTATTGTTAGCCTATGTATTAGTGAGAATGGTGATTTTTTCTAGCGCTTAGCCAAATTATACATTGGATTTGAAGATTGGCCGGGGGCTTGGCTGAATTCTGGATCCGCCACTGCTTGCAGGTGGGATTTGATGACGTCACCTGAGAATTAAGCTAATTCTCATTCATATGTGAGTTGCAAGTGGATTTGCAACTGTACCGATCCAGGCCATTTGATTTGATTCGTGATTCGTGCTAATCATGAGTTGCAATTGATTTGCAACTGAAATTGGTGACATCACCTACAAGCAAAGACACTCTTTGCAAATACACCGGAAACTACATTATCGAATGCCCCAATTAGAAGTTTTCATAAATTTTAAAATAAATCCTAGACATAGATTATACTGTGTCTTGTGCGTCCACAAAGTTTCATCCAAAAATATGACTATATACGACATCTGCAAAAAAAATACAAATAAAGTTTGGATAGCACATGATACTATTCACTTATGTCTTTCTCTTTTTTGTACATGACACATGATCATAATTTTGGATGAAACTTTGTGGTTGAACAAGACATGACATAATTCATTACATGATTTATTTCATCATTTCAGAAATAATTAACACAACATCTATTAATGGGGTGCGGGTATAACTGCGCGCAAATTATTCGCAATCCAAATACACACACTGCATTGATATCTTGCAAATATCGCTATAGTTGGAGATTGCCCACTTTTTGTCAAGTCATACTCATGGTGACCACACGTGGCATACTCTCTAAGCACCCACAAAACTTGATACAACAAGTCAAACCCGTCGATCGCGAGATCTTGCTGTGTACGTCTTGAATGGTCCTTCAATAAGCCGAAAGTAGAAAGAATCTAGCTTCCTTTAGCACCCAATAGTTGCTCAATGGGCTACCTCAATACAAGCCGATCGATGTCACTCGATCGCCTCCAAGCCGATGAGTTATATTCCTACACGCGTACCCCCTCGTTGGCGATATTTTCTTCGAGATTCACTGGTGTTCCAAAAAGCATAACAGATTAACATGCATATCTTACTATCTTGAATTCTTGCGTCATGTCACCGATTATCTTCTGTGCTTATCACGTGCTTGGAACTACAAAATGATTATATCCATCCGTTCTCGAATACCAGCACTGCACACTTTTGATCTGGATCAGTCTCCTACAGATACTTGAACACACCTATCGAGTAGGCGTGCAAGATTTCCCACATCACGCTATCTTCTTGTTCAGTTTTTTTATTTGAACTGAACTGCCTTTTTGAACAGGATTTAAACCGAAAGTGTCGAGCACTATCCAAGATATATAGCTTCTTCCTAATCATTGATATTCTAACAAATGTAGTACAGCTTTGCTTCCACGTATGAACGTGTTGCATAGAGTCCTTCGCATTCAAAAAAAAATCACAAAATGCATGCAACTGAAAGAGTAGCTTCACATAGTTAAGTTCAGAGAGTGGTCCAGAATTTTCTTGATATGTGCATTCCATCCATGACGTAGCAAGAAGAAATGTTAATTTGTTTCTTTCCTGTCAAAAGATGTAGGAGTACTTTTTTTTCTTAGGCAAAGTGACCGGATGTGTTTTGCACTTTTTTCTTGAATAAATTTTGCTTTGTATGGTTTTCGGACTAGTTTTCCTCATAAATCTGATCAACACTCTCTTCTTAAATAAATTGCAAGTGCTCCTTCCCCTCTTTGAGGCGATCCTCAAAAAAGATTCTTACAACAAACATTGTGCATTAAAGGTTTCAACATGCGACGAGGTGGATAAGTTTCTATAGGGTGGAAGTGTGGGTGTCAAAGTCAATTATTAGATTGGTCATAGTTGCCAAACAAAAATGGGTGGGGTTAAGATAAGGCGATCATATGCATTGTGTTCTCTTAAATATAAGGGAGTGCATATGTCTCGGGCGCCTGATTTTTTCTTAAGTCTCAATCAACTCAAAAAAAGTGCAGCTGCAGTTTAAAAAAAAGTGCAACAAAAACTAGTTGCACTTTTGTGACAAAAAGTGCAATTACATTTTTCTACCAGAAAAGTGCAAACTGATGCATATTTTCATGGGTGACTGAGACTTAAGAAAATCTAAGACACCTGAGAATTAGCAAACCGTTAAATAAAAAATCGATAAAGGATAATATATAAATATCAAGAAAATATAAGTTCAATAGCCTCACTCAAGACGTTGAGAATGTACACAACAAAATTGTTAAAAGAAAAAATATATTTAAAACACGTGATAGTGATAACGAGCAGTGACATCACCCACTGCATGGCAACACACATATTGCCTGAATCTTCCCAAAAAACAACACATTCACGAGATCCAGTGAGTTTTCACCCTAAGAGTTGAATCGATAATATCATGCAAAAAATAACACGTTATTTCTTTGCTAATATCGTGCTATAGCATATTTGGAGGGTCCATACTAAATTTGACCACTTCTACACTCTACGAAGCTATTCGCGAAATAGCACCCTGTATTGCGCTAAACTGTCATAACTTTAGAACGTTATTTACTTTTTCCAGCATATCAGCGCAAAGCATTGACTTTTCCACCTTAATAAGAAGCAAAAATTCATTTTCTGTTTGTGTTGATGATGAACTGCAATCTAGAGATTCCTTTTCTGAATTGGAAGATGCCGTCAAATATGGATGATTTTAAATAAAAAACTTATGTTATGGTATTGTTCAGTGCTATGTTGATTTTAAGTTTCTAAACAATTGAATAATGTTTTCATACCTGGTTATGCATATATTGTTCTACCATTTCTAAACTATATTATTTATTCTTGTTAAAAATATATTTTTATCTATATATTTGATATTTTTTAAGAACGCTATATTAAAATATAGCATGCTATACCTTCTATAGCATGCGGAGGAGTCCGCCGCTATTTCTCATAGCACGATATTTTTTCCTTGATAATATTTCACGCATTGACTTCAGTATATAACATTGTCGAAGCACCGCCATTTTAATGTTGGACTGAGAAATCCTAGACCAAAAGTTCTTACCCTAGAGATCCACTTCGAGTACTGAAGAAACAATGCCAAAACTCAACTGCGGTATGTTGTCGCGTACTTGACCACCACATTCATTTTTCAAAATTTGACAAGTCAAAAAAATATAGAAATGTTAATAACCGGTTTGTTGCCAAATAGCCGAAGGTGGATGGAGAAGTGCTGACACGACGGTACAACTACTAGGATTTCTCAGTAGAAAGAAATAATTTTTATACTAAACTATTATATTTCATAGAGAATTGCATTTTGTTAATTTACAAACTTAACAAGTATGTTTTACATCATTAAGTTGGCATAAGTAACCATATAAATGTTGCAAAATCTTAATTTATGATGATTTGATGAGCTTTGTTATATATCTCTATATCTATCGTTGAAAGGCTCACTTGTGGAACTATAGCTTGGGAGAAATTTACAGTGATTTTATTTTCAATATATTTATCCTTAAAAGTGCATAAATGTGAAAGAAACCAAAACGCATGCCTTTAGGAAGTGCATATATACAAATATTTTAATTTTTTTAATATCTTGCAAAAAGCTTACAGTCTAATAAATATATTAACAAGGTCACTATTGTGCCAGTATGCAGAATTGAAAGAAAAATGGGTTGGAATCAATTTTGGACTAGAGGAAGGAGACGGTGAGAGGGCAACACAAGGGGTGGGGTGGTGAGAGCAGAGACATGCTTTTAGGGATAACAACTGGATTATATTAACCATGAACAACAACTAAAACTGAGAGGTCCAAATTTAGGGCAGTTGCCCCTGCAATGGTATGTGTATGCAGGGCCGTCTCCAGAAATTTGGGGCCCCTATGCAAAATACAAAATGAGGCCCTAATTTTTTTTTGTAAAAAATATCATATTTCATAACAATTAATATATTTTTAATTTGTTACATTTTTAGTAAGTATTATCTTGTAGGCCATATAGGAGCATATCAAATAAGTAATATGAAAAAAATCAAATATATATAATTGAACTTTACTGGTGTCAAGACAAGTTAGTACAAAAAAATTCTTGCAAACCTTGATCGGCCTTCCATGTCGAGCGGCCTAAATTAATTGGAACTGGAAGGGGAATGGTGAGATTGAGCAATAGCTGACACTCGCTGATTACCAGTTGCCGATTGGGAGCGCTATGGTCTGTTGGTCTGTGTGTCTTTCTCAGCAAATAACAGATAAAGATGGATCTGTTGATCAAAAGATGAAGCAAATAGCCTAGACGTTGGGTAAATGGGGGCCCCACGATTTTGGGGGCCCTGTGCGGCTGCCCAGCTCGCACATGGCCTTCGACGGGCCTGTGTGTATGCAAGTATTTAAGTTTCTTTTATATCTTGGTAGAAGTGTTTAAAGCATACGATCTAATAAATACTTAACGTTGTCTCTAGTATGCGGATGTAAAAAAAAAAGAGGGCCGGCAATCAATTTTGGACAAGTAGAGGAAGGAGACGGTGAGAATACTTGGTATTGGAAAGCAGTGTCAAATAGGGAATTCTCCATCCCTTCCGGTCGAGGTCTTGACAACGATAATACTCGCTCGCCTTTACTTGCCCATGTACCAAAGACACACAAGATTGGCTCTTCGCCGCGCTGTCTCCCTGGCGAAACATGAAGGCTTCCGCAAGCTCTTGGTGGTCTCGGACTGCCTTTCAGTTATCCAGCGCGTCAATTCTTCGACCGTGGATCGTGGTCTGGCTGGAGTGGTGATTCAAGACATCGTCCTTCTCTCAAGCCATTTTGAGGAGATCTCTTTTAGCCACATTAGTCGTAATTTCAATGAAGCGACACATATTCTAGCCTGTTGTGCTGAACATTTTATTTCTACCATCTTTAGGAACGATATTCCGGATTGCATCCGGCAAACTCTGTATAATGATCTGATTTCTGTTTGATCAATAAAGTGTTATGTTAGCCCTAGAAAAAAGACCCATGCCAAGACCCTCTTTGCTCCCTGGCGTGGGATTTGGACTGATAATAAACTTCCCAACCTAATCTGTCACTTAACTTCTCCCCCTGAACTCTCACTCCTTTTCCCCAACGTTGCCGAACAAGCTGTCGGAGTTGGCACCATTCCCAGACTGAAAGGAATGGACTCCGGCAGGCTCCTACCTCAAGCTAATCCGTCCACCACCAGCAAACCCTGTGGCCGGGGCGGATGGCCAGCCGCGCTCTTCCTCATCGGTACGCCCCTACCTGAATTCTTATTCAGCTCTCAAACTCCCGCGCCAAAACGCACTTCCTCTGTCCATCAGATTCACTGACTCACTGTTACGTTGCTTTCTGCACGATTCATCTGTCTATACTGTTGGATTATTAGGTGCAATAATTCCGTTATATTAAACATTACTAAAACAACTACTAGTATGTTAATCTCGTAAATGCTAAAAATATTAATTAACACGAACAGTAGCAAAACGTCTACAATCATAGACATACTAAATCGGCACATCGACACGTGATGAACGTACCAAACAACTGTAAATGAAGTAGTCGTAGTAGTCGTCGTAGTTGTTACAGCAGCAGCAGCGACGACATCAGCTTCCTGAATGCGATGGTATGGTGACGTTGATGACGAGAATTCGCGAGCGTACAGAAAGGCGAGCCGTGATGAATAGCTTAAGAGCAGTCACGTGGAGCGCTTTCCAAAAACATTATTCGCACTCTCCCGTATAAGATCACAACAACGAGGGTTCCGGAGACTTGTTGTCCCGTTCGCCGGTGCACGCTGACGCTTGGGATGGAGTAGACTACGGCGGCGGCGCAATGCATGAGTTGACAAAACTTAGATTGGTTCGGGAGTATTCTTAGCACACGTAGTGCTGGGCATTATATAGCGCAGCTCTTCAAAAAAAAACTAACGTACTGACAACACTCCACTATATAAGGTGGTGCAACTTCTCTTAAACTAGCAATGTGGGACTAAATTTTAGATCTCACTCCACTCTCATGTGTACTGCCATAAATGTGAGGCTTTGAATTTTCTGAAATTGCTTATTGGAATGGGCCCAATTCTAGCATATACCATCATAGGATTATACAGTGATACGTATAGAGCAATTGCCAGCCTTCAGAGCTAGATAATTACACATATATACCAGCATCTGAAAACATTAATACAAATGATTTACAGAGCTTCGGTATGCTGACGGTCTCATCCATGGTACCAGCGGCATGCCAAGACGCCACCTGCTCGCAGCCGGCGTCCCCTACGCGCGCAGCTTTCTTCTACGTCACAATCTACCTGGTGGCGCTGGCGCTAGGCTTCCATAAGCCGAACGCGCAGGCCCTCGGCGCCGACCAGTTCCCGCCGGACGCCGTCGCGTCCCGGAGCTCCTTCTTCAACTGGCTCCACTTCTCCATGTCCTGGGGCTACATCGTCGCCGTCGTCGCGCTGAGCTACGTGCAGGACAACGTCGGCTGGGCCGCCGGCTTCGGCGCGTCCTGGGCCATGATGCTCGTGTCCCTGTCCGTCTTCTTGCTCGGCACACGAACGTACCGTGCGGAGCGGCCACGAGACCGCCGCGCTCTCGCCCGGCTCACCAAAACGTTCACGGCCACGGCGCGCGCATCGACAGACTGGATCCTTCGTCGCAGGGATGCCATGAACACTGAACGGTAAGCGTGTTGATGATCTGTACGATGTCCACTTATATATGCTGCCACATTGCACAAGCCATTACATCTTACTGAGATTTCCCACTAACTAATGCAGCAGTTCACTGACGGCGAAAGAGCAGGAAGGCAATGCGGAAATTCAATGGCACAACTACTTGCGACCGCCCTGTCTATCTGAAGCGTTCATCGTAAATCTGACGGCTATGTGATATTTGCAAAAAAGACCCTCCACTTAATAAAATAAACAGAACGAGCTACCTATACCTAAGCTTAATCATTTCCCACCTCCCGCATCTCACCTCTACGACGAATGAAATCCGGACCCCGACCTTCTTGAGTTTGAAGCTCCCAGCGCATCTCCTTCCACCTGAGAATGCCGCTCCTCCCAGCCACGAGCCACGGAGGAGCCCCGCATATGGAGGACGAGTTCCTGTCGTGGATTGTCGGGATCCAGATGCAGAGGATGAGATCCGGCCATGGAGGACCGGATCCAGCCGTGGAGGTTCGGGATCTGGCCATGGAGGGTCGGGATCCGATTTCCTTTCCTTTTCGTTTTTTGTTCATGGAGGTTCCGGCCTCGATCCTGCTTCAGATCCGGGTTTAGGATTCGTTTTTTTTGTTTTTTGTTCATGGAGGTTCTGGCCTCAATCCTGCTTCAGATCCGGGTTTAGGATTCGTTTTTTTGTTTTTTGTTCATGGAGGTTCCGGCCTCAATCCTGCTTCAGATCCGGGTTTAGGATTCGTTTTTTTGTTTTTTGTTCATGGAGGTTCCGGCCTCGATCCTGCTTCAGATCCGGGTTTAGGTTTCGTTTTTTCTTTTTTTGTTCATGGAGGTTCCGGCCTCGATCCTGCTTCAGATTCATTTTGTAGATCTTTTTTGGCCATGCTTCAGATCAATACTCGAGGATTGGACGGCCCAGATTTAGATCGTTATTGTGGGATTTGTGCTTCAGATCCGTTTTCTTCAGATCTATTTTCATGATTTCTGATTTGGAAACAGATCTTTGTAATATTTTGTTCGTGTAGATCCTCCAGATCCGTTTCTTCAGATCTGTTTTCTTGTACGTATATCAAATCGAGCTTGTCAATTGGTTTCTCAATCAAGCTCGCGATCTAAAAGCAGTGCACTGAGCTCACAGCTCAAAGCAAAAAAATATTTGAATGGATTTTTTGTCAAAGTTCGGATCAAATTATGTTCACATATAATATAATAATCCACAAATGTTTAATGCATGGATAAGTTGAAACGGTTCTGAATGCATTTGGTTAATACAAAAAGCGTAATTGGTTAATTACATGTTCAGAAAATATGTTTCCAAAAAAGTCCAAGAAAATGAAATCTAGAATTCCATATTTTCATCCGGTTCATATGCACATTCATCTCTTGTTCGTCAGACTGGATTTTGTACATATTCTCGGCCATATTAGAGTACAATGAAATAACACGCAACGACTCCATCCGGTTCATATAAACATGATTTCGAAAATGCGTTAGTACATATTGCCATATTAGAGTACAATGGAAACTATTTTGTTATTTCATTAATCTGAATTATAGGGACCAAAAGAATTATGTCAGTGCGGAAAATGTATTTTGCACTTATTGATGCTAATGATGAAAAGTTAAGTAGGTATCTCAGTGTAAGAAACCTTTAAAGGTGAGGGGGTTATATGCAAGAAGTTAGCACGAATCTCAACGTAAAACGGACAGTTTAGATGGAAGGTGCGGTCGCATGTAGTTTCGCAATGTTGTGCTCAAGCTGCTTCCGATATGGATGACAAGCGTCATGTACGGGATGGTCATAGCGCAAGTCTCCACCTTCTTCACGAAGCAGGGCAGCGCCATGGACCGGCGCATCGGGGCCATCGTTGTGCCGCCCGCGGCGCTGCAGAGCTTCGTCGGCCTCGCCATCATCGCCTCCGTCCCGGTGTACGACCGCACCTTCGTGCTCCTCGCGAGGCGCGTCACGAGGCACCCCTCCGGGATCACGATGCTCCAGCGCATCGGCGCCGGCATGGCCATAGCGTCCGTCGCCATGGCCGTCGCGGCGCTGGTGGAAGCTGCTCGCCTCCGCGACGCCGGCCTCGAGATGGCCGTGCCGATGAGTTCACCATCATCGGCCTCGAGGAGTTCTTCTACGACCAGGTGCCCGACGCGCTCCGGAGCGTCGGGCTCGCGCTCTGCCTGAGCAGCATGGGCGTGGGGAGCTACGCCAGTGGAATGCTCGTCTCGGCGATCGACTGGGTGACGAGGAGGAGCACGGGCGAGAGCTGGTTCTCGGAAAATCTGGACCATGCGCACCTCGACTACTTCTACTGGGTTCTCGCCGGGGTTGCTGCTCTGGAGGTGCTCATTTTCTTGTATTTTGCCAGGGGGTACGTCTACACTAACAAATAAGAGTTCGTAGACTCGACGACAGAGTATATACCTGATAGAAGAGCTAGTGTAAACATTTCGCAAAAAGAATTCTAAGTGTAAACAATCCCAGTTAATGATCTTCCATGAGACTGGGTTAGAACAAAATGCTCAGTAATGGTGTTAATATTAGTCTCATGGTAAAAACAATGTATAGTCAAGGATTTGTCGGGATTTACTACAATAGACTTGTAAATTGTTTTGACTCCCGAGTTCCAGTGGTCCCTCCATTTTAAAACAATATATAGATATAATTCAAAGTTTCAAATAATCCAAAAAAAAATGCATGCATGTAATTTTAAAGTATATATCATTTGAATTCTTCCATTTCCAACATCTGTCCACGAAATCGTGCTCCACAACCGGGTCTGAACGTCAATCCACTACAATCCCCAACAAAACGGAACAATATTGTAGTAGTGTATCATCACTTCTTTTTATTTTGGAAAAAGGTACATTCTCGAGGTAAGCTTTTCTCCCTTTCTCGGACGATTGATAGAACAATGACAAACACGTGTGAAACTAATGAAAGAGAGGAAGAAGAGGGAAGTGCTCCTCTGCTTTTTTTTGCACGAAGTTTAAAGCACATCGACGGCTGAGATTGGAGGTGTTAATTGTTTATATGAGATTTAGAAGTGAGTAGTAAGAGTACTAATCAGGTGGGATTAGCACCCTAATCTCAGCCTTCGGTTCGATTTAAAATTTGTGAAAAAAAACTTTCCGAAAAACACAAGAGCACTCCTCGAGGAAGAATCATTGCTCGGATTTGTTTCTGTACACATATCTTTGTGCAAAGTACAAGAACACGGCCACCTCTAGAGCGCCGAGGCCGGCCAGGAGCCAGTAGAAGTAATCCAGGTGCGCCCGGTTGAGGTTGTCGGAGAACCAGCTCTCTCCTCCGCTCCTCGTCGTCGCCCAGTCGATCGCCGACACCATTGCGCCGCTGGCGTAGTTCCCCGCTCCCAGTATGCTCAGGGACAGCGCCAGTCCCACGCTGCGGAGCGCTTCGGGGACCTCGTCGTAGAAGAACTCTTCCAGGCCGATGCAGCCGAACACCTCCGCGAGCCCGAGCAGCACGTACTGCGGCACCAGCCACCACAGGCTCATCGGCACCACCACGTCGGGGCGGTCGAGCAGGCCGGCGTCCTCCGCCGAGCGGATGCGCTTGGCTTCCACGAGCGCCGCGATGGCCATGGCGACGCTGCACATGGCCATGCCGGCGCCAACGCGCTGGAGCGCGGTGACGCCCGCGGGGTGGCCCGTGAGGCGCCTCGCGAGCGGCACGAGTGCGCGGTCGTAGATGGGCACCAGTGTGATGTAGGCGATGCTGACGAAGCACTGCAGCGCCGCCGGTGGCACGACGAGACCCCCAAGCACGCGCCGGTCCATCGTGCCGCCCTGCTTGGTGAAGAGGGTCGTGACCTGCGCGGCGGCGGCTGCAAAGACTAGGCTCGACAGCCAGATCGGCAGCAGCTTCACCAGGAATCCTTTACTTTCCTCTGGTTCCGCCGCCGTCGACAGAAGCCTGTACATGTAGAAACAATCCTTATACCTCGTCACATCAGTGCAGATCGAAGAAAATAACTTGCAACAATCGTGCTCACCGTTGCGTCTCAGTGTCAGTGTCAACGCCCTTTCGAGAAAAGATGAACTTCACGGCGAGGGCGTCGCCGTCGACGGGCTGCTCAGCGCGGTAAGTCTCGGCGCCAAGTAAGAAGATGACGAGGTACACCACCATGGTCGCCCAGCACACGGCGAACCCGACAGTCCAGCCGACGTTCTCCTGGACGTAGGTGACCGCGGTGGCCGCGATGGCGTAGCCCCACGAGATGGAGAAGTGGAACCAGTTGAAGTAGGAGCTCCGGGACGCGCGCGCGGTGGGGTCGAACTGGTCCGCGCCCATGGCTTCGGAGCACGGCTTGTGGAAGCCCTGTGCCAGCGCCAGCAGGTAGAGCCCGGCGTAGAAGAAGGTTAGCCGGGCAGGTGATGGCGCCGGCGCCGGCGAGCAGGCGGTGGCTGTTCCATGGCAGCTCGCCTCGGTATGAGATCGCGGCGTTTGCAGCATGGATGAGACCGTCAGCATTCCCAAACTCTGCTCATTATCGGTGGCCGGTGTCACATACTTGATACTTGTATAGTACATATGTATCCAAATACACTTGCATATCATAATTTACGAACAACACCTTTAACGCCCACCTTTTGTAGTAATATTGCTCGTTAAATCAGCGTGAAAAGAAATACACTAGCTAGTATAAGCAACGTTCAGCGTCCCTCCAGTTTGTCAAATAAGATGTATAATTTTTGTCAAGTATCAAACTATGAAATATTTTACCAAACTTTAAAGAAATACCGACATCTACAATGTCAAATCGGATGCCTCCTAAAGAGTAACGGAGGTGTGCAAAGTCAGGCTCAAGCAATTTTATGAGCTACATCATTTAAACTATTTTCATATTATACAATGTATTTTTTTATAATTATGCATTTTTCTAAATAAAAAATCAAAGTTTTCATCATAAGTTCACAAACACAATTATGTCTTGGTTCTTTTAACCAAATTACAATTAGGATCCATCCCAAGTTCTTCCCCAAAACCCGTGTCTGCTCCGCCCAAGAGCTGACACAGGTGAACGCCACAACAACCCGCTGGTGAGTTGACTCTCCCTCCACCTACTCGCCGGTATCAAATGAGGCGGTCGGGCTAAGACATACCATGAAAGTGGCGGGGGTCGGTCTAGAGGTTCCTTTTCCGACTAGCATCGGCAGGCGGTAGAGCGATCACAATGCGGCGGTACGAAGATACGATACGGTCGCCGCATCGATGGTGGGTGCACGGGATAAGCCACGAGGTGTCACGTCGGTGTTTCGTCTGGTTTTCCGCTCCAGTTTCACTTGTAATATACTTTTTACTCTAATCAACAAATTAACTACTATTTCCATTGATTATCTTTTATTGGACACCCTGGTACTGAAGCTGGGTGATGGTCCATGGCCCAAAATGTTTGAGAATTTCCACTTTATGAACACATGAACGCTTAATACGATAAAATTCGCCCCACTACAGAATTGTGAGACCTTGCATGCATGTGCGATGTATATGAATGATTGAATGTAACTATGTAAGTGACCTACTTGTCTAAACGGCAAGCTTGGCTAGTAGCATTATTTTATTGGTCCCAGAATGTGTAACAGACTACTCCGATCAGATGTAAGGCTGATCTGCCCGTCTCCTTCATTCCAATTCCTGGACCTCAACGAGATTATTGATCGAGATATTTTCGTTGTATTAATGAGGAAAAATGACGATATTCATATGCGACAATGCGTCGATGGCGCCATTGGAGAAGCGGTCCTCGTACTTGGACATCAGCTCCAGAAGGTTCTAGACAGCAGCACCAAGCCACCAAATCAAATCATCTCCATCGCGAGATTCTACGCTAAAGAAATCGCTATGACCTCCACCACCGCGTAATGGCGAATGACCAGGGGGATCAAAACACGACATGGACAAGAATCAAGATGCTTGCTTGGATTGGAACAGAGGGAAGTAGCAGTATCACTGACCAGCAGATAGAGCGCGCCGGCGAGCAGGACCGCCCGGTACCGGCCGAGGCGCGAGTCCGCGGCGAGCGCGCCGACGAGCGGCAGCAGCAGCACGGTCCCGGACCAGGCGTTCGCGCCGGCGGCCGCGGCCGCGGTGGACATGCCCAGCGGGCCGGACAGGTACGTGATCAGGTTGCTCTCCACGCCGATGAACCCGATGCGCTCCACGAAGGCGACAACTGCGGTTCATTAAGAGACGTTTTACACCGAAATTTAGCTCGCATGCAGTGCATGATGATGAAGGATCAACCGGCACTCCGGCAGGATTACCGATGATGAAGAGCGCGGCGCGCCAGCCGCCCGTTGGCGGTGGGTCTGAGCCTGAGCGTCGTAGAGGCCCGGCGGACTCCATGGATCGCTTCGTCGCTTACCTTCGCCTCTGGCTCTGGCGGTGAGGTTGTGCCGGCCGGTGCGCGATCTATTCAGCTTGTGCCAGTACCTACAGCTGACCTTGGTGGATTGATTATTACCACGTGCCTTGCGTGATTGCCGCGCGACCTGTATACTACAGTACTCCTGAATCGAACTAACGACTACACTATTCAAACTTTGGAAGTACTCCCTCCGTTCTGAATTAACTGACTCAGATTTAGTCAATTCAGAACGGAGGGAGTATGATCGAAGACATCTTCCGTGAAGACAAGTACGTACAAGAAGCAGAAGCAGATTTTTAACTAGGCATGTTTGCATCAACACATGCACAAACTACTCCACTGAATCACTGATATGTATCGTCGTTCCTTGGCAAAATTCTACTCCGAAGCAGCAACATCGACCAGATCGAACCTAGTAGAAGTAGTGGAGGTGGGCACGGTTCAGATTGTCCGAAAACCAGCTTTCTCCCGTCCTCCTCGTCACTCATCGATCGGCGAGACGATCACACGGCAGGCGTAGCACCACATGCGGCCCTTTTTTCTAAAAAAAAATAGACAAGGCAAATGACTTCCATTTTCATTGATAGAGAAGGAAAATTAAGAGGGTTTTTTTGTCTTAAATGTCTAGGACAAGCCTTAGGACTTTAAACAAAAGCAGTCTCCCGACATAATGTTGCTAAAAAAAATACCCCGAACCTCCACAATTTGTCCTCCTCTTTTATCTTCACGATGATAGTGTTGGTTGACGAGCCGTGATGTCGGAAGACCCTAACATTTTGTTCCTTATATATCTCCCTTAAGATTAGCCTCGTCCACCATTACTTTACATTAGCAATGTTGTTCCAAGAGGCGGGAGAAATTTACATGATGCGGCATGCGAGACTTCTAGACCTAGCGCGTCATCAACGTGATCATAGGTAGAAGTGGAAGTGTTAAATAAAATTAACTCCTTGCTTTCCTTCGAGCAGGGATGGAGCCAGGCACAGGAATTAGAGGGGGCGAAATAACCTAGAATCACTAAAATTTGTCAAATATAAGTGAGATTAGTAGTAGAATTAAGATGGAAATCAAATTCATGGGGGGCTTAGCCCCTACTCGTCCCCCCTTCCTCCGTCCCTGCCTTCGAGTGATGGCTTTGAATCCACCGTTGCAATACATGGGGTTGCCCAAGATTCACTAAAAGTAGATTTTGTTTCTGAGCTTGTCTGAATGTGTGAGGTTGAAGCTGTACCTTTGTTCCTACTTCATGATTTTAATATTACCAGATGATATACCCTGTGTGTTGCTTCGTGGATAAACAAAATATATAAAACAAATTTTTTAAACAAAGTCAAAAGTTTTACCTATTCATTAACTAAGAAGAAGGTGTCCGATTTATTAGTGGAGAAACCGGGCGAAATCATACAACGAACACCAACAATACCGGCGAAGCCCACACAACATAGTGAGCTTTTTTTTGTAGTGTCTTTTTGTGTGAGATTTTTTATGCAATCATAGTGCATATTGTTTTAAAGTTTGTCCTTTACAACACAATATTTACAGCACCGATAACAGTGACTACACTCTTCCTTCAAGAAAAAATTCACATCGGAAGGGTGTTTGTGGGTCAAGGGTTTGCCACACTGCCTAGATTCTGCACTCCAGATGCAATTTAAGTGTATTTTATCCTTGACATAACCTAGAAGACGTGCGATACATTCTCTACATAAAAAGACTGGACTGCATGATTAATCATAGCTAAATAACTTGTGAACTTAAGAAGCTTGTGAGTCCCAACATTCAACAAGGATGAACTTTTGCATTTTGTTGTACCAGTTATCTTATTTTGGCACAAGCTGGCTCCTTTTTCATTATTGGCTACACTATTCTGGATTGATTTTAAGGCAAACAAATGTATCCTTACTAGCTGAATGCCCACGCGTTGCTACGGGTTTTAAGTATTTTAAATATAATAGACATAAAAAATCAAATGAGTAGAAAATGTGAATCTGTTGCTACAAACAAATATTTAAATATAATAGACATAAAAATTATCAAATGAGTAGAAAATGTGAACCTGTTGCTACAAACAAATATAACTCTGTAAGCCAGAGGTCAGTCATAATAATATTAATTGTATGTTTTTATATATTATAAGTTTATCCCACAAAGAAATTCGAGAGAAACCGGTTATTGATTAATTCAATTCTGCACGGAAAAAGAGACCCTAATTACCCTCCCATCTTAACTACTCTCTCACCTCACCTCTATATGTACCAATTCTATCCTAATTTCTCCCTTTCCCTCTTAATTAGAGCATCTCCAACCACGCATCCCAAACCTCACTCAAACGTCCGAGCTGACAGCCCGGAAAGTTTTGGGACGAAAACCCTCACCCAACCACGCTCCCCAAATTCAGCTCAAATGGCCGGCCAAACTGTCCCAGGCGCCTCCGCCGCAAAACTAAGGCTATGCTTGACGTGGGGACGAAAACCCTCACCCAACTGCGCTCCCTAAATTCAGCTCAAATGATCGGCCAAACTGTCCCAGGCGCCTCCACCGCAGAACAAGGCTATGTTTGACGCCACCATCGCGGAGTCGAAAAAGGAGTCGACAGAGAATGATCGCACGACCAGACTCGGTAATGAGCAGACCCGTAACATCTGTATCATCGCCGCTTGCTTGACCAATGACGACACCTCCGGCTCCTCCCATATCAACCCGTACACGGCCTTCGAGCTGTTGCGCCACCACAGCCCCTCCGGAGATGAAAAGGGGAAGGGGCCGACAAAGGAGTGAATCGCCACCGATAACGAAGGGGCCAACAGACGAGCTCCAGTTTACCCATTGTCGTATGTTTTAATGAAATCCGTACTATGTTGAGCCCCGATCAATGTTTGTAATGCAATAGTTAAGTTTTGATCTACGTAGCATGGCTAGCATGGTTTTAAGGTGAAGATTTGGGCAACACAGTTGGAGGAAACCAAATTCTGGGTTAGCCAGGGTTTTGTCCGCGAACAATTTAGGGGTAAATTTTGGCTATCCCGGTTGGAGATGCTCTTAAGGGCACCTCTAACGGTTGCCCGCATCCCTGCCTGGCCTGTCCGTTTTTGTCCGAACGAACAAAACAGACCCTCCAACGGGCCGGCGTTAACAGACAGTTGTCCGTGCACACGGATAAACTGGACCAAATTTGGCCCAAGTTTGGTCCAGGTTTGGGGAGCCGCGGACGGAGCGTGTGTCCTCCCCTTGTCCGCCCTGACCCACGCGTCAGCCAGACCGACCCGTTGGCTTGGTCATATTTAATAGGGGTGGGTGGCCGGCTGGTCGCTATCCACTCCTACCCCGCACACTCCGCGCCTCCCACTCCGGCGGCCGTAATCCTAGCAACCGCCCACCGTCCCCGCCACCGTCGATGAAGCCATTCTAGTCCAAGGGTGGCCAGAACAACCACGAGGCCTCAAGCTCTCGTGGTCCGCCACGCCGCTGCTCGGTGCTCGCCCCCGTGGCTCCACCCAATGGCCCCCGTCGTCGCCGATACCGCGGCCGCCCACGCAGCTTGCAACACACGCCGCCAGACGCGTCGCGCCCGTGTCGGGCTGGAGGTCGCCCAACTGTACTGGGAGCGGCGCCAGCCCCTACCATGGGGCGATGTCCACCTCCCCGAGGAGTGGCATCTAAACCACATGTGCGTCCCCGTGCCGCCGGTGTCCCGCTCCGGCCGCGAGCACACGAAGGAGATCCGACGCTGGCGGGCCCTCCTGCCCCCCGATCTCGTCCACGACCCCGCGTATGCTCTCGACTCGTCCCTATTGGACGGGTGGTTTCAATTGGAGCACAACCACCAGCGACGCCTCGCCTTCGCGGCGGACTACACCGAGCCGGAGGAGGAGGTCGTCCTCGTCGGGCTTGAGGAGGACGAGGACTCGGACCCGCAACGGTCCGAGGAGGGCGACGGCGACGGCCATGTGAAGGCCGAGCCGGAGGAGGGCGACGACATGGACGCCGACATGGCCGCGGCCATCGAATAGTCCGAGCTAGACCCGACCTTGCGGCGACGCTCCGTGCGTCCGCCATGGAGGTCGCGCCCGAGCAGGCGCGTCGGGAGGACGAGCGCGCGCGCTGGCAGGTGCCCTGGTCGCTGTGGGCACAACGCGGTGAGGCCAGGGAGTACGTGCCGCCACCGGCATGGCCCCAGGAGCCCGAGGGGCCCGTCACGCCCCCTGCCACCGGCGACACCACCGGCCCACCTGTACGCGCCTCCGCCGTACGTCATCCTCGATGACTCCGAGGAGGACGAATAGGCCGCAGGCGCAACGGCCCAACGACGTTGCCGCCGTCCTGCCCTTCGACGATGCCAGCACCGCCCGCCCTATCCTGTCTCACTGGCCTGTGGGCCCTATCGAACAATATATGTAATATTATGCTTTATTTTCGTTGTCCTTTTTTGTTTGCGCTGGGCCGTTGGAGGCACCTCCACCGCAAAAGCGGACAGAGGCCTAAATCTGTCTATGGACAGCCCAAAGCGGACACAATCCATATGCGGAGAGCCGTTGGAGGTGCCCTTAACTTCCCATCTCACCTTATTCCTGCTTACCAAACTGCCTGATTTGTGTGTAGCTCAACATTTTTTTGAAATGATTGTTGGTGTGTACATGAGTGAGAGGAGAGAAAGAGGGAGATGTGGAGTTTGTTTCTTGAGTTGGAGAATCAGATGGGATTTGCTTCGTTACTTAGTCACCTTAGTTCGATGGTAGTTCTGTAATTTGTTGTAATTCAATGGATGTATGAGACAAAAACCCGTTGTTCCCTTAGTTAGAGAATAACATGTGTTATGATTTGTTAGGCAGTGCGATGAAAGTTTTATAATTCGGTGAGATTGGTAACACCAGGCATTCAATATGAACCGAGCTTTATTAGTATAAAGATGTACAACCTAACAAATTATATAGAGACAACAATTATTTTTTTAGTTTTAAAGGGGGTTGATATTGACTGCTCAATTATATAGAATAGAGTTGACCTAATTTATATGTGACACCGGGTTTAAAACCATACAAACTATTGATTGCTATGCTTATAAGAAAAATAGGGCCGCCAAAAAACCGTACAAGACATATGAGACATCTCATTCGCACAACGCAGTCTACCATATGCAACAAACACACACCTCCAGCTCCTAGGCCAACACTCTGATTTACGTCACTATGCACCAAACGTCCAAACCCACACAAGAGTTACGATGCCACATGACCCCGCCCTCACGCAATAGCAGTAAATAACGCTTTGTCGGTGTATCAGCATTGATCTTGTCTGTATCAGTACCTAGAAAGGAAACAAAATCATGTAGCAAACTACCAAAAAGAAACGAAACAACAATAGTTCATGTGTTATAAGTGAACTTCATATATGTTCCTGATTCTTTCGGGCAGCTACAGTAGAAGATAGAAGTAGATTTAATGGCAAGATTGAAATAACGTGTGCTGCTGCCAGAAACCATCGTCACGTGCTGACTCAGTACCAAAAGCCCCACGGTTTCAGCTCACAACTATTACATGTGGAATGTTAGAAAGATAAATGATAATCCATGACAATTAGCACCAATTGCAGATTGCTCATAGGTTGAACATGAGAAGAACTCGCTGTAGTAGTCTGATTTGGTGTAGACGCTTTCATATATCTAACTTTTTTTAATTCTAAAGCTTTTTCTCATAAGATGAATAATGAAATAATTAAACAAGAGCAAAAACCGTATCTACGGCCAGCGGCCGGCTTCATACCTGGTCGCTCCGAGTCGGACGGCCGGATTGTCAAGCGCCGTCTGTCGTCATCGCCTACATCACAGATTGCGTCGCTAGGGTTGGAGTTCGCTTGTTCGTGTGGGTCGAGGCGAACAGACGAGAAGACGTCCGTGCTCAACCGCTGATCGATCAGTTCGGGGTACGAGCTACGAGGAGCTGGGACGATCGGTTCGATGAGTTCTGTACGGGTACAAGGAGCTGGGACGTGCGGTGCTAATCGATCTGCCTGGTGGACTTGTATGGGGCATAATTAATATAAACAAAATGCAACCCAATCTTTAGTATTCGTACGAAATACACGTGAAGACCCAGCGCCGCCACTGCTACCCTCGTGCAGATGGATCTATATGTTCGGATCGATCGGATTGGGTCACTCAGCTCTGCATTTATTTCGAAAACAGAACGGCTACGCCTAACAGAAAAAATATAACAACCTAAAAAGAAACTATTGACTGCGGAAAAAAGGGACAAATAGGTTAACTGCGGTGGCATTTGATTTGTAATTTGTTTATGAACCGGTATTTTCACTTATAGGTGGCAGAGCATTGTAATTACTGTGTACTATGATGGCAATTGAAGTGTGACACCATTTGGATTGTGACACCATACCATACATTCTGCTTTAATATTAAAGATGTCTAAAATTATTTATTTGTGCACTTGGCAGAATAATTTATCGAAGGAACGCATGAGGTAAAAAAAGGGGTGCATTGATTTGCATCCGAGAAAGAGATGGGATGCGGACAATGGAAGGGGTCAGGTTGTCGGCTGGAGGAGAGGTTATTCTTTTTCAGGAAATGCATTCTGGATCAAATAAGATAATTGGTATGGAAAGTGTTTGTCCAAATGAAATTGTCTTGTCATCCTCATCAATATTATTTGCTGGCTTCAGGGATTATATGACTTTATGCAAGCAGATGCGGACCTGATGGGTAGTGTCGTAGCGATGTACAGTAAAACGATGGATCATGTTAATTTTTTATGCGAGCTAAAATTCTATTATGATAGAAAAATATGGACTTTATGATCTGTCTTACCATGTGAGTATCTAAGTTTAACATGATGTGTTTTTCACTGTAAATACATTTTTTTTTGCATAACTATGATGTGAACAAAGATTATTATGAGAGGATTGTTTTATACTGAATTATGGGAACTGAGTCTGAAGTGATAGATATCATGTTCATTGGTATAAATTAAAAGAAAAACAGAATGTGATTGATATAAATTATTCTTGATTGTAAACACACATCAATCTGTAATTCTATTTGTGTCATAATGACTCCATTTTATGATAGCGATCTTCGAGTGGAAAAGGATTTATATCAAATCAACAATAAGAGAATGTCTTTGGAATGATATTCTGAACATAAAAGGTCATGCGACAAAGATGAAAACTCCAACCAATAATTTTAAGTTTTTAACCTTGTAAAGTCGATCATAACCACATATGTCATCATTCTTAGCCAATGTGTTAATTACGATAATGATAATATCCAACTGGATAATAAGTATTATGAATCCTCATCTTTTGTTAACGACCTCACCTATAGTTTGTCGAACCGTCTTATAAATTAAATTGTAAACGGGAACCCTAACAAAAGCAGGCATATACAGTACGCATGTTGCAACAAGAATATCTTCTTGCCAACATGGGTCAGTACACAACTATCAGCTGTGTAAGATGCCAAAGAGCACACCAAAAAAACAAGAATATCTTCTTGTTGGGTGCCTTATTATCTCATCTTTCCAACCGATCGACGCGGATACGGACGCCTCATCCTTGTGTACATGCATATATGCTCAGCACGTACGGGACCGCCAACCATAACAAATTGCTACAATTGCCACATAGCGAGGAGCCAGCGATGGCGCAGCAGCTGCTGGCCGATGCCATCAGGGACCAGGCCGCCATCACCGTGCAACTCCTCCGCCACCTCAGCCTCCGCCACACCGACCAAAACCTCGTCTTCTCTCCGGCGTCCTTCCACACAATCATCTCGCTCCTCGCCGCCGGCGCCACGGGCGCACACCGCAACCAGATCGCCACCTTCCTCGGCCCGGCCGGTGTTGACGCGCACGCCGTCCTCGCCTCTCACATGTCCGCAACGGCAAGCACAACCAAAGCACCACCCACACCGCCCAGCTTCTGCTACGAGGACGAAGATGATGAGCCGAACTTAACCGCAGAGCTCGTGTACGCCACGGGCATCTGGGTCGACTCCTCACTCCGCCTAAAACCATCCTTCGCGGCCGCGGCGGCGTCCACGTACGACGCGGCGGCGCGAGCCGTGTCCTTCCGCTCGAGCCCCGAACAGGCCAGGTCGGAGATCAACGAGTGGCTGGAGCGCAAGACCGGCGGCCGGTGGAAGGAGCTCCTCCACGAGGGATCCATCGGCGCCACCACGGCCATCGTCCTCGCCAACGCGCTCTACTTCCAAGCCTACTGGTACGACCCCTTCGACAAGAGCCTCACCGAAGACGGCGACTTCTACGTGTCGCCGGGGTGCGCCGTGCGCGCGCCCTTCATGGCGGGGAGCGCCCTGCACGCGCACATGTGCATCGGCGTCCACCCGGGATTCAAGGTCCTGCGAATGCTCTACGCCGACACGCCCTTTTCCATGTGCATCTACCTTCCCGACGACCGCCATGGGCTGCCGCGGCTTCTGCGCGCGCTCGCCGACGATCCGGCTCCGCTCCTCCAGGTGCCCGAGAGGCGGGTCGCCGTCGGCGAGCTGAGGATCCCAAAGTTCGAGGCGTCGTTGAAGGTGGAGGCATCGGGGATCCTCCGGGACCTCGGGCTGGACCTGCTGTTCCGTCCAGCTACGACCGGCGAGTCCTTCGGCTTCTCGGAGATGCTGGAGCTGGACGAAGCGGACGATTCTTGCATGATCCCGGTGGCCGTATCGTCCGTCATGCACCAGTGCTCCGTGCACGTCAACGAGAAAGGTACTGTAGCAGCTGCAGCCACCGAGCTGGAGATGCTGGGGTTTGGCATGTCGGATCCTGAGATGGTCGTCGACTTCGTCGCCGATCACCCGTTCCTGTTTATCATCCGGCACGAGGAGGAGGAGGAGCAGCATCATAACTCCGGTGCTCTGGTTTTTGCCGGCCAAATAGTTAATCCTCTGCTGGACTAGTTGTTCACTTCTGAACTGCAACGATTGCAAGAAGTTTAGTAGGTCAAATTAAAGGACTGACCGCTCTGAGGTATACTGTGAAATCAGTAGGAAGATTTTAGCTGGCATTCCAATATGCGGAAACTATAGCGTGTACCCAAGGAGTATTTAATCAGTGAAGTTCCCTATATTCTATCTAAAAAGATAGTATCACACTTGTTGGATGAATATGAAAGGAAATAAAGTTGCTTGAGTGATGTGGGGTTACTCCGTTGGTAGATTTGTTAAATAAAAGATGAATATATTCACATTGAAAACAATACTACACTCTGCTTCCTCCAAAACCATTAATACATTTGTAGAGATTTTTGGGGGTAATATGCTCTTTGATCTTGAGAATCTTGTGACTCTACATTAGGATGTTACCTGCGACTTTGATGACATCGGTGGTCTGGTGGACAGCCCGAGCCATAGGTCGAAGTGCAATAGAGCAATGCGATGCTTATGTGTTATTTACTCAAATTATTTTTGTTACTTAAGTGTCTAACTAAGTGCTTGCCCATTGTGGATGCTCTAAGGCCGATAAGTTTGATGACCACCCATACATTTAACTCAGAAACTTAAGTGTTTCCAGTTTTGAGGTGAGAGCTTTTATCTTTATCCTCAATACCCACAAAGGGATGTGGCACATGTGGTGCACATATAATTTGATAGTTGGAATTTTGGCAAGTTAGGTTGTGACCAACAGTATTGTGCCTAATTGTTGGATCATCTATATCCAACGTGACTATGCAAAATCTGAATATAACAACCTACAAAAAAAAAGGTTTTACGCAAAAAAATATTGTATGAGTATGCTTCATAAGTTCGGATATCATGCCCGAGTTATAAGAGCATCTCTATCCCCCCCCCCCCCCCCCCCCACACACCCCCAAGGAGGTCTTCTTGGCGCCGACGGAAGCAAAAAAAACGCCGTTTCCCCACCAGTCCCCCCCCCCCCCCCCCCCCGCCCCCAGAAGCCCAGTTAGCATCGTTCGGTGGAAAATAGCGCCGGTGCCCCCAGGCGAAACCCAGCCCACTTGGTTGGGCCTAGGGGCGCCGGCGGAAGGAAAACCACACGTGGGCTAACGCTGTCGGCGAGACACCGCCTTCCCCCACACATCTGGCTCGTCTGTCCCTCCCTTCCTGTGTCGCCATGGAATGCTGCCGTCCCCCACCCCTACCTTCACCGCCACGCCGCCGCCACAACAATTCCTATCTGCCGCCTAGCCCCGTCAGGGACGCACTGTCGGCGCCGCCACTCCTCCGCCGCGAAATCGCCTCTGGGGAGATCTTCAGGGCGACCACCCCGCGCGCAAGGTGTTTGGCGAAAAGCCGACACATCAATGGACTCCGACGAGGAGATACTCGCCGAGCTATTCGACGAGGAAGATCAGGCCGCCGTCGCCGAGAATCAGGGTGGGCCGCGGCGTGTTGGATCGACAATGGGTCGCCGCAAGAGCAAGCCGAGGCAGCGGTACGAGGGGTACTGCATCCTCTACTCCGACTACTTCTCCGATGATCCCACCGAGGACGCGAAGGTGTTCCGACGTCGTTTCAGGATGAACCGCAAGCTCTTCCTCAAGATCATGCAAGAAATCCGAGAGTTCGACACCTACTTCAAATTGAAAAGGGACTGCATTGGCATGGTAGGATTTAGCTCTATTCAGAAGTGCACGATGGCCATGAGGTTGCTTGCATACGGTGCTCCTATAGATGCACAAGATGACTATCTGCGCATGAGTGAGTCCACGGCCATTGAGTGCTTGAACAAGTTCTGCCGGGCAGTGGTTGCAGTCTTTGGACCAAGGTACTTGCGATCACCCAATGCGCAAGACACTGCTCGCCTCCTTGCAGAGAACGAAGCAAGAGTCTTTCGTGGGATGCTTGGTAGTATCGTTTGCATGCATTGGGCATGGAAGAACTATTCATTTGACTGGCAAGGGACGTACAAGGGCAAGGAAGGAGAGTGCTCGGTGATTGTCGAGGCCGTGGCTTCATATGATCTATGGATTTGGCATTCATTTTTTGGTATGCCTGGAACTCATAACGACATCAATGTGTTGCAGTGCTCGGATGTCTTTGCTGATCTTGTCAAAGACCATGCTCCCCTAGTGAACTATGAGATCAATGGACACCAGTACACAAAGGGCTTCTATCTTGTGGATAGCATCTACCCCAAGTGGGCAACATTTGTGAAGACCATCTCCAAGACTGTGCTAGGAAGCGCAAAAGTTTAGTTTTCAAAGTGTCGGGAGCCTTGCAGGAAGGATGTCGAGCGAGCATTTGGTGCGCTGCAGTCTCGATTTGCCGTTGTCCGTTACCCGGCTATGACTTGGTCAAAGTCCAACATGTGGGAGGTGATGCAGTGTTGTGTGATCTTGCACAACATGATCATTGAGAATTAGCGGGATGACCCGGTGCCTGATAGTGAGGCAAGGATACCATACTACCATCAGGGTCCTCTTACAGATGTTTATCACCAGGTGCCAGTATCATGGATAGACTTGCTCACCACGCGTTAGGAGATTCGAGACGCTGCAACACATCAAGCTATATAAGATGATCTGGTGCAGCACTTGTGGGCGCTGAAGGGCAATGGCAATGCCGTCGATGTCTAGTACTATTTGTTTTATTTTTTTATACATTATTGAACTATTTATTTGTGTGCGAATTTGTATGGTTAAACGTATGAATTTGTATGCCAAATTTGTTAAACGTGTGAATTTGCTATGGGTGTTAGGCTTTTACCAAGTTGTAATCTAGATTAAATTGTACTCTAGTGCAAGTGGGAGACTGAAGGAGATATGCCCTAGAGGCAATTAATAAAGTGTATTCTTTATCATATCTCGTTTGTTCATAATAGGTTTTTGTGTCATGCTAGAACCGTATTAAGCGGAAACATTAATGCGGGTGTGATGCGTAAACAACCAGGTCCCTAGTAGCCTCTACTAAGACTAGTTTCGTTGCGCGATTGATGATCGAGGTTTCCCGGTCATGGGGCATGGTGCCGGTCGGCAATGAGAGTCATATCGCTGGAGAGTGATGTGATGGACATACCCAGATTTGGAGAACATAGTCGTTACACCTTTGACCGTGAGATCAACTCTTATTGGTATTCCCGGAAGATACTTTGATTGCACCAAACGTCGTATCTTATTTAGTATGACAATAACGGTGATACTTTTGGGTATTGGAAAGGAGTATTGAGATGAGGGGTCAAGAGCGGGATTTGCCAGTCCGCATAGCAGGATAGATACTCTCGGGCCCACTCGGTGAGATCATGTCTAATGAGCTTGCAAGCATGTGACTAGGTCACGGAGACATGAGATCATGAACGAGTAGAAGATAGCGTCGTCGGTAACGAGGTCGGGATTAGGTATGGAGATATCTATGGAGCGACGCTCGGACGTGCTAAGTATCGCTATGGCAAAAGGTCTAAGACTTCACGTTCAGGTTTGATAGAAGAAAGTCATTCGTTATATCTCAGGGATTAATTCATGGGGTCCAGGCCTACGGGTTAGTCGTTGATCATTGAGGAGTCTTGATCATACCTGATATTATATCGAACCGCTAGGGTAACACACTTAAGGGGTTTCGACAAGACAACCGGAAAGGAAGGAGATCACCGGGAACGTCCCGGGAGAGGTCCGATGGAGATCGGGCAGCGCCGAAAGAGTTTTCGGAGCTAGGAAATATTATATATATTATGTTTGATATTAATTAGTGTTATTAATATGCAAATATGATTTTATATATTTATTTTCGAATTTATTAAGGCAGATTTCCCTAAATGGGCCTTCCGGACGAAAGAAGGCCCAAGAGGGGAAAATTCCCTAGGGGAATTCGGTGGGGGGCCAGGAGGGCCGGCCTAGGTGGGCCACAAGGGGCCCACCAGGGGGCCGGCGCACCTCCCAAGCCGAACCAGGCTGTGGGGGGTTAGTCCCACATTGCCTGGCTGGCAAGGTTGGCTCCCCTTGGGAGCCTATATAAGAAGGGGCACCCCCAGCCTTTTAATTCACCAATTAATTCCTGATTTCTCTCTCGATCTCGTGGTTCCCAAGTCGGAGCCGCGCCGAGCAAGAGGAGTCGGGGATCTCCTCCACCATAGCCCGCTGCCGCGCTGCTGGTGTTCTGGTCCAAGTCTTCCGCTGCTCGTCCTGGACTGGAGCTTCGGAGGCGTCGTCTCCACCGTACGTGTGCGACTCCCTGCGAGGTGCTGCGCTAGCGGTACTCGGAGGCCTGCTTCCTCTACACGACCTTGAGGTCGGCTTCGTCGGTCTTCATCGACAACGTTTGTGCGGGAACGTAATCCCCGCTTTCGGTCTACAAGGGTATGTATTCCGATCTCCGTTCGTACTACTATATCTGCATAGAATAGATCTTGGCTAGTTTAAGGATATCGTTGCTAGGAAAATTTTTGTTTTCTGCCCACGATCCCCTTCAGTGGTATCAGAGCCGATCTATCGTAAGATATAGCTGTACGCTGTTAGAACCCGTGCTCTGCACGGGGGCACCGTTCCTGTTATTTGCTACCCTCTAGCGTGCACTTGTGTATTCCAGCGGCATTGAGTTGATGAAGCGGCCCGGACCGACTTTACGCGTACGCTTACGCGAGACTGGTTCCACTACTGACATACGGCTTGTACCGTATCTGTGGCTGGCGGGTGACAGTTTCTCTCTCTTTAGTTGGTCTTCGCATTTTCAATGGAGGGCCCGAAAGGGATGCTTAAACATGCAATTATTGGATCGTTGTTGTGGTCATAAGATTCGTAGGTATGAAGCGGTTCTATTTACGAAATCCCCAAGCCACGTAAAATATGCAAAAGATAAAGTAGAAGCATCTAACTTTATTTTGCAGGGGCTATGTGATATGGTCAAGGTAGGTTTATTAAATTGTTTATAAACTGCGGGCGCCAAGAAGACCATGGCGCGATGGACTATATCACATTGCATTACATTTGATGTTTTGTGTGCATCTTATTTTGTGTGATTGTGTGTGTTACACGGCGGTAGCTGAATAAGATGATCCCTTCAAAATACCACTAGTGTTCTCCCTCCAACGCGCACCACCAATAAAGTTCTACGTTATGAGGCAGGCCGTGATGATCGGGTGTCAGACATATCTTCGTTCGCATACGGTGGGTGTAAGCCATGTTGCACAAGCGTCAGCGTGGAGGTCTTTGGTGGCGAGCCTAGCATACTCAGAGGTATGGCCTCGGAACAGGAAGGCCGAAAGGCCGAGCACGAGTCAGAAAATTGGTGTGACGGACGATTTTGTCTACTCTTGAAGTTGTGTCGCCGGCTTTGATGATGAGGGGTGGTGCAATGGATGGGGGTCGTGTAATCGCTTAAACGACCAGGAGGGATGTTCGTTTGAGTGGGAGTTATGTTAGTTATTTTCTAAAATACTATAACTCAAAATTATTATGAACAAAAGTCTTATGTTGTTGCAAATTCCATTGTAGATGTCTCACCCCTCCTTTAACCTGAACCTGTTCATTGAGAAAGAGAAGCTTAAGACCGATGGGTCTAACTTCGTGTCCTGGTTCCGCGATCTGAAGTCCATCCTTGAAACCCACAAGGTGCCCTACATCCTTGATACCCCCTTAGGTGATCTTCGTAGCACCGCCCCGGAAATCGAAAGGATTGTCCATGGGGTAAAGGCGGAGATTTCTTCTCATGTCCAGAGTGGCATGCTCTTTGCCATGGAGGCTGACCTGCAAAACCGTTTCATGAACAAGGGTGCTTATGATATAATCACTGAACTCATGGTTGTTTTTGCACGACAAGTCAAGGCTGAGACGTACGAGGCAACTGTGCTTCTCTTCTTAGCCCAGATGGAAGAGCACGGCAATATCAGTGAGCACCTGGCCAAGTTGTTTGGCTGCGCTCGACTTCTGAGTGATCTGGGAAGTGTGATCCCAGAGGAGTTGGTTATTGATATGGCGCTGATTTCTCTGCCCCCTAGCTATAAGAACGCCATAGTGGACTACGGCATGAAAGGGACGTCAAAACCCCTGTCGGAAATCCTGAAGATGCTCGAAGTGGCCGAATTAGAAATCAAGCTGCAGAAGATGGTGGTGACCATCGGATCACCTGAGCGCAACTGCCCCAAGTATCTGGAGGATAGGAAGTCTGGCAAGACGGTCGACAAAGAGAAAGGTATATTTGATATACATGTTATAGATGTGTACCTTACATCCGCCCGGAGCAATACGTGGGTATTTGATACTGGTTCTGTTGCTCATATATGTAACTCTCAGGAGGAGTTACGGAATAAAAGGCGGCTGGCGAAGGATGAGGTGACGATGCGCGTCGGCAACGGATCGAGAGTCGACGTGGTGGCTGTCGGCACGCTCCCTCTGCATCTACCATCGGGATTAGTTTTGGTTTTAAATAAATGTTATTTTGTGCCATCCTTGAGTGTAAACATTATAAGTGGGTCTTGCCTGTTACAAGACGGTTATTCATTTAAATCAGTGTCAAGCAATTGTGCTATTTATATGAATGATATCTTTTATGTTGATGCTCCCGAGAATAACGGTTTATTCTTGTTGAATCTCGATCGTAGTACTCACATCCATAACATAGAAGCCAAACGAATTAAGTGTAGTGACGATACCGCCATGTTTTTGTGGCATTGCCGTCTTGGTCATATTGGTATAAAGCGCATGAAGCGACTCCACTCCGATGGACTCTTGGACTCGTTGGATTTCGGATCCCTCGATACATGTGAACCATGCCTCATGGGCAAAATGACCAGGACACCGTTCAAAGGTTTCGTTGAACGGGCGTCGGATTTGTTGGGGATCATACATACAGACGTATGTGGACCAATGAGCGTTTCGACACGCAATGGTTATCGTTACTTCGTCACCTTCACTGATGACTTGAGTAGATACGGTTATATCTATTTGATGAAACACAAGTCTGAAACGTTTGAAAAGTTCAAAGAATTCCAGAGTGAAGTTGAGAATCAGCTTAATAGGAAAATCAAGCATCTCCGATCCGATCGCGGTGGAGAGTACTTGAGTTTTGAGTTTGGCACACATCTGAAGAGTTGTGGCATAGTACCCCAACTTACGCCCGCCGGAACGCCGCAGCGTAACGGTGTGTCCGAGAGACGTAATCGTACTCTACTGGATAGTGTCCGATCTATGATGTCTCTTACCGATCTGCCAGTGTCCTTCTGGGGTTATGCGTTAGAAACAGCCGCATTCATTTTAAATAGGGCTCCGTCCAAGTCCGTTGAAACGACGCCGTATGAATTATGGTATGGCCATAAGCCTAAGTTATCGTTTCTGAAGGTTTGGGGTTGTGAGGCGTACGTTAAGAAACTACAGCCCGACAAACTCGAACCGAAGTCGGAGAAAGTCGTCTTTGTAGGATATCCGCGGGAAACCGTTGGGTACACCTTCTACAACCAAGCTGAGGGCAAAACTTTTGTCGCGAAGACCGGTGCCTTTCTAGAGAAGGAGTTTCTCGCGAAAGGAGTAAGTGGGAGGAAGGTAGACCTCGATGAAATCGTTGATCCTGAACTCGAGATTCCGAGTGGCGCAACGGAAGCAATTCCGGAAACGTCCTCCGTGGAAGGAGTGGGAGAAACTGTCGAGGAAGATGTTCTACCTCGTAGGTCTGGTAGATCTCGGATCCCACCAGAATGGTATGGCAACATGGTTTGCACCGTCATGCTAGTCGAGCAAGACGAACCTACGAACTACAAGGAGGCGATGGAGAGTCTAGAGTCCGAGAAATGGCTTGAAGCCATGAAATCCGAAATAGGATCCATGTATGATAACCAAGTGTGGACTTTGGTGGATATTCCCGAAGGGCGCAAGGCCGTCGAGAATAAGTGGATCTTTAAGAAGAAGACTGATGCTGATGGTAATGTGACCGTCTATAAGGCTCGGCTTGTCGCAAAGGGTTTCCGACAAGTTCATGGAATTGACTACGATGAAACTTTTTCACCGGTAGCGATGCTTAAGTCTATTTGGATTTTGTTACCGGTAGCTGCCTACTATGATTATGAAATCTGGCAGATGGACGTCAAAACGGCCTTCCTGAATGGAAACATTGAGGAAGAGTTGTACATGGTACAGCCGGAAGGTTTTGTTGATCCAGGAAGTGCTAACAAGGTGTGCAAGCTTTAGCGATCCATCTATGGATTGAAGCAGGCATCTCGGAGCTGGAATCTTCGCTTTGATGAGGTAATCAAAGGTTTTGGATTTATCCAGAATGTGGAGGAGACCTGTATTTACAAGAAAATGAGTGGGAGCTCGGTTGTGTTCTTAGCACTGTATGTTGACGACATATTGCTAATAGGGAATGATGTGGAACTTCTGAATAGCGTGAAGGAATATTTAAACAGTAAGTTTTCCATGAAGGACTTAGGAGAAGCTGCGTATGTTTTAGGCATAAAAATCTATCGTGATAGATCAAGGCGCCTATTAGCACTGAGTCAGAGTACTTATCTTGATCAAATATTGAAGCGTTTTCATATGGAGAAGGCAAAGAAGGGTTCTCTGCCGGTTATCAAGAATAAGATATTGCGTAAGGCGCAGTGTCCGGTGACGGAACTGGGTAACGCCGAAATGACGA
The DNA here is from genome assembly GCA_026929855.1 of Poa annua. Taxonomy (NCBI): domain Eukaryota; kingdom Viridiplantae; phylum Streptophyta; class Magnoliopsida; order Poales; family Poaceae; genus Poa; species Poa annua. Next base: position 121,455,762 of record CM049428.1, read on the forward strand.
AACATCCTTATGCTTCAGCCATAGGATCGATCATGTATGCAATGTTGAGTACTAGACCGGATGTGGCATTAGCTCTAAGTTTGACCAGCCGGTTCCAGAGTAATCCTGGAATGCCGCATTGGGTAGCTGTTAAGAGCATTCTTAAGTATCTCAATAAGACAAAGGAAATGTTCCTTGTGTATGGTGGTTGCGATGAGGAACTTGGCGTAACGGGTTACGTAGATGCAAGTTTCTGCTCAGACCCCGATGACTGTAAGTCACAGACAGGTTACGTGTTCAAGGTGAATGGAGGCGCCGTGTGCTGGAGAAGTGAGAAGCAACCCATAGTCGCACAATCTACAATGGAGTCGGAGTACATTGCTGCCTGCGAGGCCGCGAATGAAGTTGTGTGGCTGAGGAAGTTCGTCATCGAACTTGGAGTGTTCCCCAGCGTGCAAGACCCCGTGGTCCTCTTCTGCGACAATACGGGTGCCATTGCAAACGCCAAGGAGCCAAGGTCTCACTCCACCGCCAAACATATTCTCCGACGCTTCCATGTGATACGTCAGTACGTACAAGGAGGCGATGTGAAGATTTGCAAAGTGCATACGGATCTGAATGTGGCAGATCCGCTGACGAAGCCTCTCCCGCTTGATAAGCATGAACAGCACCAATTAGCTATGGGTGTTAGGCTTTTACCAAGTTGTAATCTAGATTAAATTGTACTCTAGTGCAAGTGGGAGACTGAAGGAGATATGTCCTAGAGGCAATTAATAAAGTGTATTGTTTATCATATCTCGTTTGTTCATAATAGGTTTTTGTGTCATGCTAGAACCGTATTAAGCGGAAACATTAATGCGGGTGTGATGCGTAAACAACCAGGTCCCTAGTAGCCTCTACTAAGACTAGTTTCGTTGCGCGATTGATGATCGAGGTTTCCCGGTCATGGGGCATGGTGCCGGTCGGCAATGAGAGTCATATCGCTGGAGAGTGATGTGATGGACATACCCAGATTTGGAGAACATAGTCGTTACACCTTTGACCGTGAGATCAACTCTTATTGGTATTCCCGGAAGATACTTTGATTGCACCAAACGTCGTATCTTATTTAGTATGACAATAACGGTGATACTTTTGGGTATTGGAAAGGAGTATTGAGATGAGGGGTCAAGAGCGGGATTTGCCAGTCCGCATAGCAGGATAGATACTCTCGGGCCCACTCGGTGAGATCATGTCTAATGAGCTTGCAAGCATGTGACTAGGTCACGGAGACATGAGATCATGAACGAGTAGAAGATAGCGTCGTCGGTAACGAGGTCGGGATTAGGTATGGAGATATCTATGGAGCGACGCTCGGACGTGCTAAGTATCGCTATGGCAAAAGGTCTAAGACTTCACGTTCAGGTTTGATAGAAGAAAGTCATTCGTTATATCTCAGGGATTAATTCATGGGGTCCAGGCCTACGGGTTAGTCGTTGATCATTGAGGAGTCTTGATCATACCTGATATTATATCGAACCGCTAGGGTAACACACTTAAGGGGTTTCGACAAGACAACCGGAAAGGAAGGAGATCACCGGGAACGTCCCGGGAGAGGTCCGATGGAGATCGGGCAGCGCCGAAAGAGTTTTCGGAGCTAGGAAATATTATATATATTATGTTTGATATTAATTAGTGTTATTAATATGCAAATATGATTTTATATATTTATTTTCGAATTTATTAAGGCAGATTTCCCTAAATGGGCCTTCCGGACGAAAGAAGGTCCAAGAGGGAAAAATTCCCTAGGGGAATTCGGTGGGGGGCCAGGAGGGCCGGCCTAGGTGGGCCACAAGGGGCCCACCAGGGGGCCGGCGCACCTCCCAAGCCAAACCAGGCTGTGGGGGGTTAGTCCCACATTGCCTGGCTGGCAAGGTTGGCTCCCCTTGGGAGCCTATATAAGAAGGGGCACCCCCAGCCTTTTAATTCACCAATTAATTCCTGATTTCTCTCTCGATCTCGTGGTTCCCAAGTCGGAGCCGCGCCGAGCAAGAGGAGTCGGGGATCTCCTCCACCATAGCCCGCTGCCGCGCTGCTGGTGTTCCGGTCCAAGTCTTCCGCTGCTCGTCCTGGACTGGAGCTTCGGAGGCGTCGTCTCCACCGTACGTGTGCGACTCCCTGCGAGGTGTTGCGCTAGCGGTACTCGGAGGCCTGCTTCCTCTACACGACCTTGAGGTCGGCTTCGTCGGTCTTCATTGACAACGTTTGTGCGGGAACGTAATCCCCGCTTTCGGTCTACAAGGGTATGTATTCCGATCTCCGTTCGTACTACTATATCTACATACAATAGATCTTGGCTAGTTTAAGGATATCGTTGCTAGGAAATTTTTTGTTTTCTGCCCACGATCCCCTTCAAAATGGAACACAACACAAACGATCTTCACATGAATCACTGCACAACCTTCAAAAGTAAGAAGTAAGGATGTTCCATGCGAGAAACATGACCGCATTATTCGCTTGTCTGCTTAGACAGAACTCTTGAACAGATCAAATCAGTAGTGATCAGGCTTCTCTATCATGATCATGGCATCCTTCGGACAGCTGTTTTGTAGCAAAGGAGCCACCAAGAAAAAGGTCATGTTAGTCAATGCTGGTGTAATTTTAATGCAAAAACAGGAAAAACATGTATTTTTGTATAAAAAAAAAGTATGTTAGCATTATAAACTTGGTTAGCTTGTGTATTATTCAGTGGTATTATGGGAAGTTACATCCTGGGTATTGATGCATCATGTTGAAACTAGAACAAGCAACAAATCACACTAAGCATAAAGCTACAAGAAGGTAAAGAAAATTTACGTTAGAGTAAAACAAAGGGCTACAGTGTGGTACTGAGAAATTCAACATGTCAATGTGAAGAGTTTAGTAAGCAAAAAAGATAGTTTGTATATGCAAGGGGAGAAAATCTGAAATTAAACATTATCCCATAACTTAAGTTGTTACACCTCTACAAACCAGCCGTGATTACATCAACAAACAATACTCTAATAGAAAAAATTGTAAATTGTCTTTGGTAGTTACATCGTGAGATGTGTAATTACATCACCTCTATTAGCAAAATGTATATTACCTTCGGAAGTTACAGCCTGAGATGTGAAATTACATCCCTCTATTAGCAAAAATGTATTTCAAGTTCAGAACTCACATCCCGAGATGTCGAAGTACATTCCCTCTATTAGGAAAAATGTATTTTAACTTCAGAATTTTATATTGTCTAAAACGTGGAATTACATCCACAAATGCCTACCTTAGAAAACTACCAGTTAGCTACCTAAGTACATGCGCTGGCCTTGCCTTAGTACAGACTACATCTCCATAAATTCGGACTACATCTACAACTAGATGAAACTACGAAGGATTACATCTTCTGCATTAGCTATCTAAGTACATGATCTAAGATAATAACAAGAAGATACAATGATAGTGTATCGAAAAATTCATTCGGGTAGTATTCTAGAAGTTTGTGTGTCATTAGCACAAAAACTACTTGGGTTACACCTTGCCACCTTGGATGTAAAAATGATGCAAAAAGGCAAATTTGTATCCAGGGAACATAATTGGGCTAAAAGTTAACGTGTGAACATCATTTGTTCAAAATCATCATGAAAAGAGGAGAAACATTAACAATTAGATTGCTAGACGCATGTACATACATGACACATTATTTAAAACGCATTAAAAAAACTACGTCACCACTTCGGACTACCGTATGCAGGGGATCAATTGGCGATGCAGCAAAACCTGATGCATCACAAGAAACACAAAAATAAAGCATGGCTACTAGTATATGGCTAGAGTTACTTCTATAAAATATGAAGTTATTTCGGTACAAGAAAAGCTACCATATGACTAAAAATATAAAGTTACTTCGCTAAAAAACACAGAGTTACTTTGATACAATTAAAAACTTCTATGGATTCAAAATATAGTTGCTTAAATATGAAAAATAATAAAATATACCTAGTTCGGTCCAAATACAAGTATATGGCTAGAGTTACTTCTATAAAACATAAAGTTATTTCGGTACACGTAAAATCTACTATATGCTTTAAAAATATAGGGTCACTTCCCTATAAAACATGGAGTTACTTCGACACAAGTAAAAGCTATAATAGACTCAAGTGTAGTTCCTTCACTATGAAACATAGACTTAGTTCGCTACAAGTAAAACATACATGTATATGCTAGAGTTACTTCTATAAAACATGAAGTTATTTCGGTAGAAGTAAAATGTACTACATGACTCAAAATATAGAGTTACTTCGCTATTAAACATAGAGATATTTCGATACAAGTAAAATCTACTTATGGTTCAAATATACATAACATCGCATCCACATAAAAAATAAACTAGAACATCGCAGTCCGACCAATTACATTTAGAACATGCGGGAAAAAGCTAATTACAAAAAATATCTAAGTGCTGAAACTAATCATGTAGTTACATCCAGTCATCAACATTATAATGTAGTCAGCTAAACCTATATCTAACACACAGTGTCTAGCAAAAACTGATGAAGAAGGGCTTGAGGACAAGTAGTGACAAAATCCACATACAGACCTTGGGTACTTGAAGTACCAATCAGAGCAGCCTCTTCGATTTCACTGAAATATCACACCAGCAAAGCTGAAGAAAATCCTTCACTAATCCACTAAATAACCCAAGTTAAACCTGCAAAGCCAAAAATTAACAAGCCATAAGGAGAAATTATAAGCAAAAATATCACAGGAAGAACAACAACTACAAACGATAAGATGCACGAATATTTACCTATTGACCAAGCCGTAGATCGACGGTGACGGATGCCGAAGGCCACGAATGCTGAATAGATAAGCAAAAAATCCTATACGCCCACAACGAATAGAACCAGATGAATATCAGATCGAGTTTAGGCTCGCTTGTAATTCGCAGAAGCAGAAAACAAAGGAACGGATCGCCGGCGGCCGGGGAAATTTCTTGGTGAAATCAACACCGCTTCACCTTGATGTCCTTGGACGGAAGTTTCCTACGAGCTCTTGAACGGATAGACGTCGCCTAGAGGGGGGGTTAATAGGCGATTTAAAACTTTTTCCGAGGAGCCGGAATATCCGGTCCAAGAGTGACCCGGAAATTCCGAGTAGCCGGAATATCCGGTCCACGAATGACCCGGAAATTCCGGTATGCTTGATAAAGGCGGAATAAAACTAGAGGTTTACTTTAACAAGCATACAACCTAGATATATAAACTAGGCTCACCTATGTGCACCAACAACTTAAGCTAAGCAATACAAGTAACAAGATGATAGCAAGATATATGACTTCAAGCACGAAGGCTAACACAATGTAAAGTGCATAAGTAAAGAGCTCGGGTATAGAAATGACCGAGGCACGCGGAGACGAGGATGTATTCCCGAGTTCCACCCAAAGATGTACGTCTCGTTTGGAGAGGTGTGCGCAACCACAACAGGTTAGCCGCAACGCCACAAAGGCTCACCTTCTTCTCTTGATGAACTTAACCACAAAAGGTTGCGAGTTCACCTTCCACTATTGATCTCCTTTGGGGCGGAGATCGAATCCCGTACAACTCTTGAGGCACACACCCACAACTTAATTGGGGGCTCCCAAGTCTTGAGGCACACACCCACAACTTAATTGGGGGCTCTCAAGTGACCACAAAAGGTCTTGACCACAAAAGGTCTTGGCCACAAAAGGCCGACCACAAAAGGCGTCTAGGGTCCAAAGACCCAAGAGTAACAAGCTCACAAGTATCACCACCACGAATCCTCGTGGAGGGCTCAAACCGATGCAAATGCAATGGCAAGAGCACACGAAGTGCTCAAGTTCTTCACTCTCAAATTCCAACACAACAACAAATGTTTATGGGGGAATAAGAGAGGAAGAACAAAGGAAACCACAAAGGAGTCAAATCCTTCATCCCAAATCCCACCAAAAGCAACTAATGCTTATGGGGGGATAAGAGAGGAAGAACAAAGAGGAAGAACCACAAAGGAACTCCAAGAACTAGATCCACTAGGTTCCCCTCACTTAGAGAAGAGATTGATTGGTAGGATTGTAGATCTAGATCTCCTCTCAACTTTTCCTAAAGAATATGAAATAATCAATGGAGGGACTGAGAGGAATCAAGCTTTCGAAGGTCAACAATGGAGTAGGAGAGAGAGGGAATTCGTGCTGCCTTGGATTGGCTGGGGAAGAAGAAGGGGAGGGGTATACCCCTCCAGGAAATATAGCCGTTGGCTGTTTCGACACTCGGAAATTCCGGTATAAGTGAGACTCGGAAATTCCGGTCTAAGAGAGACTCGGAAATTCCGGTCACCCGGAAATTCCGAGTCCATGAAATTTCCGAGCTGAAATTCCGGCTAGAGTCAGAACCAAACCAAACTTTTCCTTAGCCGTTTCTGGAGGACTTTTCTGGGGCACACGGAAATTCCGGTAGACGGAAATTTCCGAGCACAATTTCCGACTGGAGTCAGAACCATTTTTCTCCTTTCCTTAGCCGTTTTCTTGGATGGGCTGGGGAACCAGAAATTCCGGTAGAGCGGAATATCCGGCCCCAATAATCCAAATCAGCAAAACACCGAAACAAAAACTGCTATAACTTTTGCAAATGAACTCCAAATGAGGTGAGACCAATTTTGTTGGAAAGATAGCGACGAAGAGCACCCAACAAAATCACCACAAATATTGCATCCCATAAATAGAGTAAATCACCACACATGGTAAGGTGTGGGACTTTCCTCATGGTAGAACCGACAATATTTCCGCCACCGAAAACGCAACAAGTTGTCCAAAGTAAAACCGATTTCGATGAACAAGAGCTTGACATGGAGATGAACCAAGCTCTAACTCCTCACCAACATAAAAGCCAAATAAGAAACAAGAAACATGATATGCCAAGTATGCAAAGGTTTGAGCTCTCCACAACGATGCGATCAAGTTACTAACTTGAGAGCCCCTCTTGATATTACGCCTATCTATCCTATAGCCCTATCAAGATCATACATTTGCCTTGAGCATTCCACTTGAGTTGGATGAAGACTATATTGATCTCTTCAAGTGGTTCATCTTTCCTTGATTGCGCGTCCAAGCACTTGATGAAGATTTCTCCAAATACTCGCCCATGCTCACAATGGGAGAGTCTCGCTTAGCTTCATCTTCACGTATCCATTGCAAGCACCAAGCATAGGATTTCTTCAAGAAGCTTCTCTTGGTCTTGGTCTTGCATATCTCAACTTGATGACGATCACCACATGACGTCATCCTCCATGAGCTATATGAAATCTTCATTTGATGCAATCCCATGGGAAGATACCTAACCTCATATAAAGATACCACACACACATATATCATGGGTTAGTTCACAAAGCTATGCGGACACGTGTTTACCATCCCAAGAGATACATGATCGCTCTTGGTACATCTTGTAGCTTTGTGTGTTTGATCAACATCTTGATCAACCTTGTATCTTCCAACATTTCTTCACTAATATGATATCTTGAATCCTTCAAGACATACTTGCAATATGCTCCACTCAACACATAAGCTTCAAGAGTCCAACACATGAACTCCACAACTCCATGGACATGATCTATAATGATATCTCAAAGTAAACATTAGTCCATAGAGATTGTCATTCAATTACCAAAACCACACATGAGGGAAAATGCTCTTTCAGCTCTAGAACCTAGAACCAGTGTCGCCGGACGAGAGAGGTCCAGCTTGCCTCCCTCTCAGCTAGATGGGCACAACGGCGAGTCGAGGAGGAGGGGAGAGCAGCGACGGGTCAGAGGAGACGATGGGGATGAAGGCAAGTCGAGGAGGACAGAGGTGCGAAGGGTCAGACGAGAAGAACCGGACGGCGGCAGGGTCGTCGGCGCGTCATCGCCGGGGACGCCGGCGAGTCGGGAAGAGGAGCGATGGGGATAAGAGGAGGAATGAAACGACACGTTGCTGCCACAACGTCGGGAGTCGGGACAGCTCACGCAAGCAGTCCGCAGAGGAGGGGTATGGATTGGCTGACTTTATGGAGGCCAAAATCAGGTGACTTTGAGTCACTGCCATCGGGGGTCCATCATCTATGGGGCCTATTTGTCATGGACCCAAAGTCACCACAAAGTCTGTCAACTAAAGTCAGCAAATCTGAATCGGCAGAGGAGAGCCACACGATGTTAGTCCCACGGACGCGACGACTGAGCACGCAGATCGTCAGATAGTGGTCAGCCAAGGAATAGATTTTGCCATAAAATTTCAGGCAAAACAGTTCGAGTCGAATCGAACTCCGGTTTTCGTGCTGTCGAAGAACTCGCAGGAAAGACAGGCCCAAATATCAGTCAAATCGATTCCGTGTCGACTATCCGATTTTTGTCCCCCCCAAAAGAGCCGCGAAAACCTAGCTCGTTCCTCCCCAATTAATGGCTGGCCAGCGTAACCGCAGCCGCCGCCGCCGGCGCGCTAAGGCTAAGGTGGAGGCGGAGGGGGAACCGGAGGTGGAGGTGGAGCCAAGGAAGATTCTGGATGTTCGCGTTCTGCGGCGGAGCCTCCATGCCCAGATCCGCGGCTACTTCCTCGCCGCCGTCTCCCGCCTGCCCACCACCGAACTCAATTCCACCCTGGCGCGCGGTCTCCTCACCGCCGGTCACTGCTACGGTCCTCTACACCCCGTCCACAACATCATCGTCAACTCTGTCTGGCACAGCGCGGCGTTTCCCTTGCGCTCCGGTGACCGGATCGATGTCGCCGTCATCAACCAGAGCAACATAAGCCGCGTCGTGCAGCGCTCGCTTGATGGATTGGTTGCCGCACTTCGCCATCACTGTCCCGGTCTCTCCGATGACGATGCGCTCTGGCACCTTACTGTCTCCGGGGTTGATCTCTGTGCTGCCATTGACTCCGTACGTGGAGCTGCTGCAGGGTCCTTCTTCCGTCAGACGGCGGGGTTGGAGGCGGAAGCGGCCTTTCTGGCGGCTGCCAAGGCGGCGCGGCATCCAAAACCTTCGGCCTTTGCACTCTTCGCTTCTTCCGTTATGCCCTCTGTGACCCAGGACACCGTCTTGCTGCTCAACACTAAGCACAGGCTCTCCACAGAGGACATTCTGCGCATTTCCACCATGGTTCTGCCTTCCCCACTACCAGAGGAGCTGCCACACCCTCCTCTTCGAGAGCGCTTCACCACGGCCTTCAAACTCATCGATAGGAGGAGGAACAATCTCATAAGATGTTATAGAAAATGGGTCCAAATGGCGGATGCAGCGTTGAGAAAGTATGTGCAGCAAACTGGGGAACGTTACCTGCTTCATATCGTCTATGGCTTAGGTTCGCTGGAGGATGAATTCAATAATCCTATATCTTACCATATCAGTTTCATCGGGTTGCCAGAGGATCCCTCTTGTGGTAAAGAAGCTCCTGTGTTTTTCTTTGCTGAAGCACTTTGTCCGAACGACCCTGATATTTCTGATGAGGACATCACCTCGTGCTGTGTAATACAGCCATCACCAAGTGAAGTTGGTATGCTCTTTGACCTCCAATTCCTTTGCACTTTTCAGTACTGAAATTATCATGTGCTATTCATCACATCTGACCATCTTATGGTTGGCTTTGTGGCATATGAAACTCAAGGAAGACTCTTATTACTTGTCATTATTATTGTTATAAGTATAATCACTACTAGTTGTTGGTTTCTGCTCCGGTGCTACCCCCTGCCAAAATTTTGAAGGCGAATAGGCAACTCCCAACAGGAAAAAAACAATCAAAACAAATTTTCCCCTTCAAAGTTTGGCCGGGGGGGAGCACTGAAGCAAACCTCCTAGTTGTTTGGGGTTTGTCTGCTGGGCTGTTCATGATAGCTAATCTGAAAACGTCTGCTAACAGCAGTGGCCTATGGTTTCCCTGCCCTCTTGTTGACTTGTATTTGAACTTTCAGATCAGTTGCTTCTGACCTAGCAGACATACTCACATATTCGTATTTTTTTTTCATATTAATTCCTCCAATGAATCATCTTTCTCATCGTGGTTCTTCCAAATGCAGATAGTTGCCATGCATGTATCACTGAAGACTTCCAAGTCGATCACCCGGATGACTCTGACAACTTTGGTGGTGGGGAGAACTGCAACATCGATGGATTTGGTGAAGACCTGGATTGCACTATCTACTACAGATGTTTCGATCCTGACAGAGACATTGATTTCGTGGAGCACCTGGATCAAGATTTTATCCGTTACACATCGGCTTCAGCCTGGCATCGTCGTCATAAAGATAATATCGATGCAGCTATCAAGTATTATTGCATTAGATATAGGTGATGAGTTATGGTTGTAATTTCGTTGTTGTCTTACCACAGTTATTATGTATAATTATTGTCGATGTAACATGATACTATGTTTTATTCTTCTTGTTTAGTGAAAATGTATGGAGTTGCTGCTTGCTTAAAATGTGAATGTTATTTTATGCATATGATTATATGTAGGGAAAACACATCTTACTAATAACTGTGGTCGGCCCCTTCTCCCACTTAATAAGGAGTATAACGGCACGCACAGTGCAAGCTCCTTATAGAGATAAAGCCGGGCGCAAGCCTGTTTCGAGGAGCTCCTTATAGAGATGCTTTAAGAAAACAAACACGTGTTCATTTAAGAATTTAGTGTCTACTTATGTAATAAACTAGATGATACCACGCAGGTTGCTGTTGCGGATATTTGTAGAGTGAGGGTTACATAATTTTGAAAAGAAATAAATTGGACCATATGTAATAATCCACCGTCGTTTTGGTTTTCACATGAATTGTTGTTTGGCTATGGTATTCTGTCTGCACCATAGCCAAACAACAATTCCGTCTGCAAGAAAAAACTTGTTTTTAGCCTCCATTCATTATAGTGTTTTGGTTGGCATTATTATTTGAGAGACTGGTGTTTTTTTCAACAGTGACTGGAGTATTATTCAACAAAAAATGTCATGCGTGGATGGCAATGCTTGGAGCGGGCTGGTGTAATTTCCAACGTGCTCTAGTGTATACCTTGTATATTTCTGGGTGATGGTCAATCATGTCGGTCCAGCCTTGATAGTTGTGACCAAAAATAAAATGGTTAGACTTTGCACACCCCTTTTTTCTCTCTGTGTCCCTTGCTACTTATGCTCCCTATATCACTACTTATGAGATATGTGTATGACGTGTCGTTAACAAAGGATTTGGGGGGTCGTGTGCCAAAGCGCACCCCTAAATGCCAAAACTTCTAGTGAAAAACCATAGGGGAGCCATATGGGCAAGGGGCATTATCATGTTCCATAACAGGATCAAGTCTTTAGTTAAGATCTGTATATTAGCATCATCATCTAGCAGTCCAAATGCTGATGCAAAGAAACTGGCATTAAGATCTACTCTACAAGCCAAAAGAACTGTTTATATATTTTTCTAGCATTAGCAAGAATGGCTGTCACCAGAGATGACCCCCTGGTATATCCATATCCATTTTCTCAACCATGAAGTAGATAATTATCACCATCTAAAAATATTTCTCATAATCTAGATAGATATGATTTAAATTAGCGCTTGCAGTTGCTCCACATTGTGTCCCTTGTGGCTGGGATGATACTAAACCAGGAAAAAAAATGCAAAGTTCTGGAGTAGATCATGACACAATCATTATAACATAATGAAACATGTATTTTAACATGTCTACAGAATTACTACCTCTGTTTCTAATTATAAGATGTTTTAGCATTTTCCAAATTCACATGTATCTAGATCTGTTTTATTGTGCATGTGCACTCGTTTCAATCCACATCTAGTCCACATTTCAAATATCTAAAACATCTTATATTTCGGAACGGATGAAGTAGTTTATAAGTGAGAAATAACACATCGACTGGTGCACACAAAGAAAAACCATATGTATATATATCTAATTATCCATCATCAAAACTGAATGAACCAGATACATACATTATCTCTACAATACATTGTTAGACAGCTTCTCAATCACAAGGAACTTATAGATCACGTTCTACATAAATGACGACTACAATGGAAGAACACAAATAAGACAACAATTGCTAGTATACAACACTTGCCCTTAAAATTGTTGCTGCATGTTGGTCTGCCAATGCTTTGCTAGTATACACCCTTCCCCCCTTGGTATTTTTTTTTCTCCAAAACCAAGAAGCTTAAAGATCACCAGACATTGCAAATGATGTGTCCATTCCTATAACTGATTTAGCTCCAAAGTAAGTTCTAGTAAGTAATAACAGCAAAACGAGGGCCAGAACCAAAGAGGAAGCTTGCCTAGTAGCGGCCCTGACCTGGTGGTCTCCTGTTTGAATTCCTATCTAAAGTGCCATAGCGGTTTTGTGACTGCTGTGGTCGTGAATTAGGCCTTGCAGGAGGCGCCCCACCTCCAGAATAGGAACTATGAGGTCGCTGCTGCTGCTGCCACTGCTGACCAGCTGCATATGGTGCAGCCTGGTAGGCCCCACTATAACCCCCAACGTATGATGGGGGTTGCCCATACCGGCCATAACCCGATGATGGAGCAGGATGTGATGAATATGCATGGCTACTATTCTGGTGGTGTCCTCTTGAATCGTTGTGGTTATCTCCTGCATACTGATGACCTGATGGCAATGCATAGGGCGGTCCCTGGCCACTGGGTACATCGCTAGGAACATGCCAACCAGGACGCCCAGAAGGCTGATCCATCCTTGGCGGCATTCCATTTGGATAATGTGTACCATTCATTATAGTTTGATATGGCCTAGCCGGAGCGTACTGCCCGCCACCGCGAACGTTCAAACTGTTCACAAGTAGTCGGTGGGCAGCTTCTCCAAGTTGGCGGCCATGTATCGCTCCTGCAGGGTTTTTCCTGAAACATTTCACAAGTAGGTTAGGATCTGTAATGTGGAAGCAAGGATTCAATAAATAAGGTGAAGAGTTCGTACACTACCTGCTGCTGTTATCAGTATGCCTCATGTTGTTGTTATTATTATAATTATTATTATTAGGCCTCCTGCCGCTGTCCTCATGCCACAGAGCAGGTGGTGGTTTCAGATCACTAGCTTCTACAATCTTCAGAGTACATTAAACAATAAGTCTGTTAACCATGGACACGTCCCAAGTGGAATGATTGCAGTTACACTAGAATCATACTGTACCTTCTTGGGTATGATAACACCAACAGGTGGGCGTGCTATGTGCTTCTGAGGATCTGGAAGCTTATAAATTGTACATCTAATGAAGGCAAATGTCATAATCTTGAACTGAAGTACCAATATATATATATATATATATATATATATATATTATATAAATAATACAGAAAAGAATGAACTTACATCACTTGATTGTCCATAATATCCTCCAGTCCATCCACAGGTGATCTGAAGACAGGTGGGCTTGGATCCCCACCACAAAGTGAGATGTAACCGTTCATTCCTCCGCTGCACAAAATAAGCAAGAGCGGCTAAGTTTTAGTTATACTAGCTCATGCAAGAGGTGCTTGTTTGTTACTAGTATATTATAAGATGGTAGTCAACTCATGTTCACTTTTACCCAAATGCCCCAACAAACAGCATGTTTAGGTCAATCAGTGCAGATATAACTACTATGCTTGAGCAAAAGAAAAAGGTCTGCAGACAATCAAGAATCCTGGTAGAGTTAGCTACCTAGCAGAAGGATCGAGCTGTTCTTTAATCTCATTTCGCTCATTATCAGATAGATGTCCGAACTTGCTGCTGAGAGAGTAGATATAAGGCGAAATTGGGTGGGAGCCATTCACGAAAAGCATATTGTACATGGTACTGTTTCGCCTTGCTTCCTCAGGCTACACAAAAGACGAGGAAAATGATGATGAATTTAGAACAATGTTTCCTATTTCATATGACAAACATAATACGCCCATGAGAAACTGTTTCATACCGTCAAAGTGTGCTCAACTTTTTTAATCTCAGATAGCAACCTAGCTTCATCGATAAAGGGCAGTTTCGCTATGCCCTGCACAGTTTGGATTTTATTTAAACATGGCAGACATATGATATATAAAGTATGCTCACTCGAATCAACGTACCTGCCAAGAAAACCTCTTTCCATTCATATCTACTTCAAAATCTGCACAGTACACATGTGAAGACTGATTATAATTGGCTTAAGGTTGTAGGAGAATGTGATAAATCTGAGATTACAAAATTAGCATACCAATCGGATAAAAATCAATTATAGGCGAACTTGGATCAGACATCAATTGCCGATACTGTAGAGGGAGTGCATGCGAGCTGAAATATAGTGAAACAACCAATCAATAATACACCATAATAAGGAACTACAAGATTGATACGGGAAATATATATTCACCTTGCTGCTGGGAAAACTCCCATAAGCTGATCGAAAGGTTTGAATGGTGACCCAAGTTCAAAAGTTATATTAAGCTGGCCTAAACCTTTTAAATCCGAAGCAAAAGGGGCATAGTGGTAAGGGTAAAACCTACATATGGTAGGGAGAAATTAGAAAGAAACGGGTATTGGTGGGATGGATAGAGAATGATATGCTCCCTCCGATCCCATTAAAATGTCATAGGAAATGAACTGACCACTTACTAGTACAGCCCACGACACTTTTTTGGGATCAGAGATAGTAAGAATTATCAACAATTGTGTAATTATATTTGGCCAATTATGACAGGCTTACCATTGCCATGAGCAGACGCCTTCATAATAGTAGTGCATTACCCAACACAAGCCTTCAGTATATTTGAGAACCTAAAGGAGAATATAGCACATCATAAACACGATTATGGGAGAAATATTTTTTCAAACAATGATCACGTGACATTTTCTATAAACGTTGGCAGTTTGGCACAAATAGAGTAATAATGGCAACAGTCTGTGATGTCATTAATGAATCATGAATGTGGTAAATTAATAGGCACTTCCACAATACTTACAACATCTCTGCGTATTTCTTCAATTTGCTCAGATGTTCTTGCCCCAAATTTTTCTTCGTAGTACCTTTCCCTCCATCCAGGTTCTCCTAGCTTTATCTGAATATTAACAAATAAGGTAATCGCTTAAAAGTTTTTCAACCAGTAAACATTATACAAACATTAGAGCTTCATAGGGCCGAAAAATAGAAGTATATTTTCAATTCATGTAGACCCAAGTATCTTCGGTAACTAAGTGCTGTGTGCAACACTCCAATAGTTCCAAAGAAGAGGGATGGGGCACTAGCCCCTGGCAGGGCGTAAACCCTGATGCTCCATTTGGATGTTTGCATTGGGAGGCTTGACATTGTATTTGCTTGAATGTCAGCTAATATTTCCGAATGCTTATATTTCTGTTTGGATGTTTAGATATTTAGAACCTATATTTGATATTAAGGTTGAATGTCAAATCATGTTTGGATGGTCAAAGTGATGAATTGCATTTGTGTGTCAGCTAAAGTATGCACACACATATGAATCAACATTCCTCAGTACTACACAAAACATGCACATCGCTCATGGCTGTACGTACAAAAAAAAAACTGTCGCATATGTGGGCTTCAGTCGCCTTCTCCTGAATTGAAGAACAGAGCAAGGATGGAGTGGACACAGATGTCGGACTGGGCTTCAGCATTCTACCATCAGTCCGCTCAGGCAGGTAACAGACAGCAGCAGTGGGAGGTAGGGGAGGACGCCATCAGCAGCAGGTCGAGCGCCAGTCAACCACCACCACCAGCTCCGACAGGAACTAGCCGCGCGCGCGGTGCTGCAATCAACGGACGGAGGTGGGGATCCGGTGGAGCTCAGGGTGTTCCTAGAGTTCGAAGAACAGGCTAGGGAACAACGACACCGGCGATGGGCGCAGCTCCAGTAAGGTTGGCCTCCGTTGAGCACCATGGCGAGGACGACAGGCAATACCTGCAGAGAGGAAAGGCCAGCGATGCCGCGGCGGGGAAGGAGATACATGGGAAAAACGGGATGGGAGGGAGGAGGCGCCCTGGCTCACCGGAGGAGGGGGCCAACGGCGACTTACCTCACCTGTGCGCCACCTCTGCCTTTCTCGGGAGGTGTTGAGCGAGGGATAGAGGGGAACAAGAGAGAGGAGGAAATAAATCGTTTCGGGTTGCGAATGTTTAGCGATGTCGAGCTCTTCCTCACTATATTCGGGAACGCTCTGCGTAGGCTAAAACGGTGCTCAATATACGACTCGAATGTCTAGGCTGAATATTGAGGTCATCTAAACAGCTGATATTCAGGATTTCGGGTCTGGAGAATATCAATGTCCAATACCAGGCCGGAATACACACATCCAAACGGAACATGAACGCTTATATTTAACACCCAAAATATAGAAGTGTGCTTTCATTAACCTATAGTCTCAAATATCTTCAATAACTCAGCGTCACATGACATGAAGCGGTTAGTAAAGGTCTAAGGACCAAGGATAGCGCAGTCACCCTGATCTACCGCCTACAGCCTCCTATTAATTATTTCATTGCTTATAATGATTCATACAGTGACCAGTGTATTTAAAAATACCACATGACAGTATGCCAGAGCATTGTTGAATTTACAACCACAAAGAACCAATATAGCAGCAGCACAAGATTTGCACATAGATAACCAAAGATATAAGAAATACCTTGTCCTTCTCTGCATTTTCAGAATTAAAAAGATCTGACTTCTCACGAAGCGCATCTTTAAGCATTGATTTAAGTTCTTCTTTGTTTTCACGTTCCTGTGGAAGTTGCAGCAAAATTCAGATGAAACCATAAAAATATCTTTGAACAAATATAATATTTTCTTAAACAAGATTAAGTGAAGTACCTGCGCTTCAAGGCCAATTTCAGCTTCAACAACAGCAGCAGAAAGGCTGGAACCTGACGTTGACACGCGTGGTTTCTTAGCTCGACTTCCCTTTTCATCTTTACCAGATTCATTTTGTTCATAGGGTGCAGCCACAGAACCAGAGGCAAGGCGAGATCCTTGGAAACGTGCAACAGGTACAATAAGATCATTCCTGACATGGGGATCCAGATCGTCACCTCGCTTTGCTTGGGCCTTATCACGTTTTACTCTTTCTGCTTGACGCTACACAAGACAGCATCGGTGTAAATGTAAATTTGACTGAAAACGCACACTACTAGTTTCTAACATTTTTAACAATTAACAATTGATCATCGAATGTATAGAAGTAGGTCAGGAAACATTTGCATTCAAGAGTCACACATATTGTCTAGTTCCAAGAGCGTTACATGGCTCAAGAAAATGCGTTGCACTAAATGAAAATTCCATGATAATAAATTCAATTGCAATGCTAAATATGGATAGAAGAACATTGAATGGAAAGTTTTTTCTTATTGAGTAAACTTTCATAGACTCGATAATATTCGCCATGCATGAAGAGCCTCTAATAACATTCCAGCTTAAACAAAAAAAAAATAGAGAAGCAGATATCAAACTATATACTGAACTCACCGATACAGAAGTATACGAGGAACACAGTTATAGAGAGATGGAGATTAGTTGCTACTTGCCAACATGAGAAAACACAAAAGATTATCCATAGAGAAGACATGCCATATTGGTATATTGCTCTTCACAATATACACGCCATGTATAATTGAAGTTAAGAGCAAAATCAAGCTAGCCATCATTGTTTACCTTGTGAATATGAGCTCTTTTCTGAAATATTCTATCCTCGTACAAACCAACTGCTTGAATGAAGTGTTCAACTCTATTAAGATCCGGCTACAACATGAAGAGAGAATATGTTATTGCTGAAATAACTGTATGGTCGTTACAAATCAAGTAGATATTTGACAAAGAAACCACATGGATCAGCTCATGTACAAATGAAATTTAAATACCGTGCATGCATCAGTTAAATAGCCACCCATTGAAGGAAATTCCTTCTTGTATACAGCCATTAGCAAATTAATAGCTCCCTGCAGACAAAAAAGGAAGTTAACACTATGTAGCAACAATTTAAGAGAGTGAACCACAAACAGAAAATGAAAACATGTAAACTTTCAAATAGTAAAAGAGAGTGTCACTCTAGTAACTGGTAATACTACGTATCTTGTTAGCTTATAGCTACATAGTAACATCGAATTACAAAATAGAAACAAACCTCACGAATCTCTAGTGTAGGCATGTGTGGAAGAAAATCATTGCCAACAAAAAAGCACATGAAGATGAAATCATCGATGATACGTTCAAGATCAATCTCGAAAGGTGGATTTGGCATTTTGAACTCGTAACTTATGTATTCCCGTAGGGTCCATATATTCAAGAACTGTGAAGAAACAAAAGGTAAGTCCACTGAATAAACCCATCACATACTATGTTGCAAACAAAAGAAATACTCCTCTGATCCGTATTAACTATTGCCAGCGCTATAGTAATTTGTACTACCGCTGTACACTTTCTGCGACAGTTAATTCGGACCGGAGGTAGTAGATCATCATTACCTGGTAAGGTTTCTTTGGTATAATTTCATCACCCTTCTCATCAAACTCCCCAGCTTTCCGTTTTGCCTTTCCTTCACACTTTGCTGCTAGATGTCCAACTTGGCCACATAAGAAGCATTTATCCTGCTGCCCAGGTGTAAAAATCACCTGCAAACACAAAAAAGTATGCAAATAAGCTTTCATGGCACAATGACACACAAAATGTTCAAGAAAAAAGAATGCTCTGAAAGTAAGGTACAACTTATAAATTTCACAGGGTAGAAAAAATCGGTAATTTAGATAACTGCAAAAAATAACAAAGCAGATTGCTTTTTCTTAGCACAAGGCCGTCAGGCAGTGATATGTATGTACAGTAAGAAGCTTAAATTTTCAGCATTTTGAGAAGAAGAGAGAACCTCTCTCAGTATGGAGAAGTGCACTTCATGTGTTGCTAATGCTAACATGATAAGATCTGCGTCCTGCATTTATGAGAATACGTTATACATTAGCAAAATAACTAACAGATAAAATATTGTCCAACAAAAAATAAAAGATTAATCACAAGGAGAACTTACCAGTCCATATAGGCAATGTCTGGTATTTGGGTTAAATCCAGGGAGATTCCTTTGGCCACGAATATAGGACATAACTTTATGTTCCCCTTCACCAGGAACATTGGCATCAGAAAGAATAACCTTCAGAAGATTTTAATCAGAACATATACTGTCTATACATAATTTTCCAATACCAATCTACAACGTTTCTGAACCATAAGAAGATATGCCTGAAACATGCTAAGAAAAGGTAATGCCCAGTAGCAAATCAATTTATCAAAAAGCCATGCTTACTTTAATCTGTTTCCATCCAGGATCATAATTCAATCTGAGATGGATGTAGTACTGCAACGCAACTGATAGAACAGCCATAAACTCTGTCCCTGGAGTAATAACATTAGAGTCACAGGTTTGCGACTGCATTTTTGGAGGAAGTTTTCTGCCTTCCCTCTCAAACTCCTCACGCAACTTTTCTTCTTCAGCGGCCTGGAGATGGGACAACAGTGCCGGTGAGTGCAATCACAGATGGATGCAAATATATACAAACAACAATAGACAAGTGCACAGTTATACACTGAACATAAGAAGATAGTTCCACTAGATTACTAACCGCATCAGCTGCATCTTTTGCAGCTCTGAATCGCCTAGAGCGCTGCTGGTTCATCTTAGCGCGAGGTGCCACACCATCTGTAGGCAATTGTAGGATAATACAAAATGAAGAAAAAATGATTTTAACTTACAGGGAAGCTTAAAAGTAAAGGAATTATGTCGCCATTTTTCAGACAAGGGCCTATTCATTCCAAAGGAAGGCTACGACTATCATGAGAGTGTATACATAAGGACGAACTTCTCCCTCCTTCCAAAATATTATAAAGCATGTCAAAGTTTTACAAGTTCAGAAAAAAATATATCAACATCTACATAACAGCAAACAAATAGCTACAAGAGATATATTTTCATTTGTGCCTACTAATATTAATTTTTCCTACTCTAAACGTTATTTTTTCTAAAAAACTTGGTTGACTTAAAACATTTTACTTAGGATTATATTTTGGGAAGGAGGGAGTATCATGTGAACATATACATAGTTGCATTTCGAAAAGATAAGATGTTCTTCATGATAGTACCTAACAAGAAACAGCATTAAGTAAACTGAGCAGACATAATTTCTACCAGTAATCCATATATTGCATATGTATGACCATATGAACCACATCAGATGAAGCAACATTATAACAGGACAAGAAATAAGAACAGCAAGAGATGTCCCTCGAAAATAGAGACGAAACGCGTACCAATGGCCATATACAAAAGCTTCCGAGGGCGAACCATGACAAAGAGCCGGTCTATGTAATCAAACATGCACTGGAAAACCTCGGCAAATGTCGTCGGTGAGGGCTGTGGCAAGAACACAACAGCAGAGAAATTATCAGAGCGAAACAGTTTAGAAGCTCGAGATGGTTTGGGGCCAGCTTAGAAGCTCGATTTTAATAAGTACGTATATACTATAAAAGTCGTCCTCCAACATTGAATAATATAAACCCAATAATTAGCTTCTCTAAACCAAATCTCTTTTCCGCATTAGCTCCTCATACTAGATCAACCATCCAAGCACAAGTACATCAGGTACCTACGCTACGCAGCTACACCGTCCCTCGCGCAAACACCCGGAAGCACCCAACCGAAGAGCCCAATCAAATCAAACGCGTCTCGAGATCGAGCGGGGGTGGCAGAGATAGAGCGAGCGAGCGTGCGTACCCTGTCCTCGGGGTGGAAGCAGGGGTGTATAATCCCGTTCATGTCGAGGTAGAGGTTGTCGAACTCGAGGCTGTTGGGGTTGGGCTTGGAGGTGTCGACGGGCACCTTGACGCCCTCGATCTCGACGGGCTCCTCCTCCACCACGTCCACCACCAGCATCGGGTACTTCTCCGCCAGCCACCGGTAGAACGACGGGACACCCATCTCCGCCGCCGCCGCCGGCGACGAGAAGGATAGCTCGCGGCAACCTAACGGACGGGAGCAGAGGCAGAGAGGGAGGGGGGAGGGGTGCGCTGGGCTGAAACCAAGGATTTGGACTGGTTTTCTACTTACTCCTATGGGCTGAATTCGTAGTGTAGTTTGGTTTGGTCTGGGCTCTACGATTTATTGGATTGGACTGGACTTTTTGGGCTTCAAAAACAATTTTAGTACCTAAAAAACAATTTGGACTGGAACAGTTCGTAGTGTCGAACCATTCAGTCTGAGACCGGTCCCTCCCTCCCGCCCGGGCGATCCCCTGCTCTCGGGGTCGGCCCATTCGTTCTCTTTATTGTTTATTTTCTTCTTATACTCCATCTGTCCAGAAATAAGTGTCGCAACCGAAAATTTTATTACGAAAACCCCCTTGGCTTTTCCCCGACCAAACACGCAGTCCACGTCTTGTCGGAGATCCTCTCGCGACCGGCGCCGCTCACCATCTCCCTCTCTCAATGTGCTCTGGATCCCCCTCTCGCGATTCGTCGTCGCCGCCACGCACTGCTCCACCTTTGCTCGCGTCGGCGCTCTCCCCCACCTTCGTTCACCTCTCCCCGCTCCCATCCACCTTCCCAAGGCAAACCACCGGAAAGGTTAGACCTTTCGGTCCAAGGCGATAACTAGTCGCTGGATTCGGGGTCGGCGAGGCCAAATACGATGGCTTGGAGGCCGGACGCGCCGGATCCGGACCCCACCAAAACCAGATGGGTGCCATGGAGGCCAGGCGCTCCCTTCATCGTCGCCTAGCTCTGGAGGCAAGCTTCGATAATGAAGGCAGGAGGAGATGGAGGCAAACTTGGATCTTTGGCTTACATGGTTTCCCTGGGCCCTCACTGCCTTCGGCGTCCTCGGGCTCAGCTCGTCACGGTCGCCGGCCTCCTGTGCCTCGCTCACCTTCACCTTCTACGGCTCCGTGTTGTCAGACTTGCCGGTAAGCTTATGCTTCTCTCCGTCATGGTACAATCCATCCCCTATCCTTCTCCACATCTGTTTCCTTACCCTGTCGAATCAAACCGAGAGGAGATGTAGCGCACTTGCGGCTCCGGCCTTTGATTTGTCCAATGGTTTCAAAGGAACTGCCCACGGTTGTTAGCTGATACGTCTCCAACGTATCTATAATTTTTTTATGTTCCATGCTTACATTATACCAATTGCTACATGTTTTCATACACTTTAAATGATTTTTAAGCATTTTCTGGGACTAACCTATTAACAAGATGTCACAATGTCAGTTTCCTATTTTATGCATTTTTTTATTTCAGAAAATTTGTTAAGGAATTATTCTCGGAATTGGACGAAACAAAAGCCAAAGTCTCTATTTTTTCGACACGTTTCAGAAGTCCGAATAGGAGGCGAGGAAGGGCACCGAGGCGCCGTCATCATGTGCCGGCGCGGCCCCACTTCTGGTCGCGCCAACACATGGTGAGGGGCCCTCGGGTCTTCGCCTTTCGTCTACTTATACCCCCCGACGCGAGAAAACCTAATCAATCCGTCATATTCCACGAAAAGTTCTGAAACGCCACCACCATCGAAGACAAGTTTCGGGGGTCATAAGTTCATGTTCCGGCACCCTGCCAGGACAGGGATTGACCCCCGGAACCATCTCCATCGACTCCACCACCTCCACTTCGACTCCATGATGGTTTGTGAGTAGTTCCCCCATGGACTACGGGTTCTTGGTCGTAGCTAGTTGGTACTCTCTCTCTCTCCCATGTACTTCAGTACAATGATCTCATAAGTTGTCTTACATGATTGGGATCCATATGATGTAATCGGTGTTGTGTTTGTTGGGATCCGATAAATTGTTACATTATGATCATGAAGGGGATCGTGTGCAGAAAACAAAAAATTCCTAGCAACGATATCCTTAAAACATGCCAAGATCTATTATATGCAGATATAGTAGTACGAAGGGAGATCGGAATACATACCCTTTTAGACCGAAAGCGAGGATTACGTTCCCGCACAAACCTTGTCGATGAAGACCGACGAAGCCGACCTCAAGGTCGTGTAGAGGAAGCAGACCTCCGAGCACCGCTAGCGCAACACCTCGCAGGGTGTTACACACGTACGGTGGAAACGACGGCCTCCGAAGCTCCAGTCCAGGACGAGCAGCGGAAGACTTGGACCGGAACACCGGCAGCGCGGAAGCGGGCTATGGTGGAAGAGAGCCCCCTCTCAACTCGACGCAACTCCGACAAAGGGAATCATGAAATCGAGAGAGAATTGGGAAATTAATTTGTGAATTAAAAAGCCAGGGGTGCCCCTCTATATATAGGCTCCCAGGGGGGAGCCAACCTGCTCACCGGGCAATGTGGGACTAAACCCCACATGCCTGGTGCGGCACATGGTGTGCCGGCCACCTGGTGGGCCCACCTTGGCCTCCACCGAATTCCTCTAGGGAATTTTCCCCTCTTGGGCCTTCTTTCGACCAGAAGGCTCATTTAGGGAAATCAGCCTAAATAAATTTAAAAATAAATATATAAAATCATATTTAGACATTAATTACACTAATTAATATCAAACATATTATATACTCCCTCTGTTCCTGAATATAGGGGTGTATAAGTTTTCCGCATGGATATTAAGACAAGCTATTTTGTATATAGTGTACTAAATTTTTATTTAGAAAAAATGACAAGAGATGAGTTCTTAGTTGGTATAAAATGAATACAATCCGTTAAATCGCTCTTTTGAGACTATATTTTATTTTTTGATGGGTCAAATTGTGCATAAATAGAAAATACACCTTATATTTTGGATTTTTATTCAAAAACTTGTACACCTTATATCAAGGAACGGAGGGAGTATAATTTATTCTAGCTCCGAAAACTATTTCGTCGCTACCGATCTCCATCCGACCTCTCCCGTGATGTTCCCGGTGATCTCTTTCCTTTCTGGTTGTCTTGTCGAAACCCTTTAGGTGTGTTACCCTAACGGTTCGATATAATAACAGACATGATCGAGACTCCTCTCCGATCAATGACTAACTCGAAGGCCTGGACCCCATGAATTAATCCCGTGATATAACGAATGACTTTCATCTATCAAACATGAACGTAAAGTCTTAAACCTTTTGCCATGGCGATACTTAGCGTGTCCGAGCGTCGTTCATAGATATCTCCATATCTAGCTTGACCTCGTTACCGACAACACTATCTTCTACTCGTCTATGATTTCATGTCTCCGTGACCTAGTCACATGCTTGCAAGCTCATTAAACATAATCTCACCAAGTGGGCCCTAGAGTATCTTGAAGGAGATATGCCCTAGAAGCAATTAATAAAGTGTATTCTTTATCATATCTTGGTTGTTCATAATAGGTTTCTGTGTCATGCTATAACTGTATTAAGCGGAAACATTAATACGGGTGTGATGCGTAAACAACCAGGTCCCTAGTAGCCTCTACTAAGACTAGTTTCGTTGCGCGATCGATGATCGAGGTTTCCCGATCATAGGGCATGGTGTCGGTCGGCAATGGAAGTCATATCGTTGGAGAACGATGTGATGGACATACCCAGATTTGGAGGACGTAGTCATTACGACTTTGAACGTGAGACTAACTCTTATTGTTATTCTTGGAAGATACTTTGGTTGCACCAAACGTCGTATCTTATTTAGTATAACAATAACGGTGATACTTTTGGGTATCGTAAAGGAGTAGTTGAGACGAGGGGTCAAGAGCGGGATTTGCCAGTCCGCATAGCAGGATAGATACTCTAGGGCCAACTCGGTGAGATCATGTCTAATGAGCTTGCAAGCATGTGACTAGATCACAGAGACATGAAATCATAGATGAGTAGAATATAGCGTTGTCGGTAATGAGGTCAAGCTAGATATGGAAATATCTATGAGCGACGCTTGGACACGCTAAGTATCGCCATGGCGAAAGGTTTAAGACTTTAACGTTCAGGTTTGATAGATGAAAGTCATTCGTTATATCACAGGGTTTAATTCATGGGGTCCATGCCTACGAGTTAGTCGTTGATCGGAGAGGAGTCTCGATCGTACCTGTTATTATATCGAACCGCTAGGGTAACACACTTAAGGGGTTTCGACAAGACAACCGGAAAGGAAAGAGATCACCGGGAACGTCCCGGGAGAGGTCCGATGGAGATCGGGCAGCGGCGAAAGAGTTTTCGGAGCTAGGAAATATTATATATATTATGTTTGATATTAATTAGTGTTATTAATATGCAAATATGATTTTATATATTTATTTTCGAATTTATTAAGGCAGATTTCCCTAAATGGGCCTTCCGGACGAAAGAAGGCCCAAGAGGGGAAAATTCCCTAGGGGAATTCGGTAGGGGCTTGGGTGGCCGACCCAAGTGGGCCAAGAGGCCCACTAGGGGGGGGCCGGCGCACCAGCCTATGCCGCACCAGGCATGTGGGGTTTAGTCCCACATTGCCTAGCTGGCAGGTTGGTGAAGGGGTTACGGTGCATAAAACAATAACTTTCTAGCGTATGAAACCCTAACTAGTCAGGATCTATCTATCTAGTACATGTGATAACGGTGGCGGAACGGATTACATTACCTCCATGTAGACCGATAGCGGGGATTACGCTCCCGCACAAGCGTTGACGATGAAGTCGTACGTAGCCGACCTCGAGGTTGCGGAGAACTTGTCGCGATGATGTAGACGATGACGCCGGGGTGTCGACGATGACCTGCGTCGACGGGCGCCGGGCGGATGATGGCGAGACGCCGGCGGCAGGGGGGAGGCGGCGCGGCGGCTGCAGGGGGCGAGACGACGTCGCCCAGGCTCCTCAAAAGAGTTACCTTCGAGCACTCGCAAACATACGAATCTTAACGACAACCCCCGGTCATTCAGATCCAGCTGAAATCGCGGGGGTAGATCTTATCTGGAATCCCACAGGGCAACGGCGACCGGCGGTATAGCTTAGGTGGAGAGAGGGAGCAAAATGGGCGGAGAAGCAACTCGGCCGGCCTGCTATACAATTAATTGTATTTTTCTGTGAATTAATCCAATTAATATGCCTTGCTATATAAAGGGGGGAGGGGGTGTGCAAACTCCCTAGCTCCCCCATGTGAGACTAAACAAAGGAGGAGGGGGGTGGCGCACCCACATGGGCTGGCCGAACCAGCCATGGGGCCCACCCCCCTTTGGTGGTGCGGCTCCCCCTCTTGGGCCCTCTTAGGGCCCATGTAGGTGGGAGCCCTTTTTTCCTTTATTAAATTAATATAAAATATAATTAATTCATAATTAATATATTTAAATACTATTTAATATTCCGTGACTCCGAAACATTTTCCGAACCACCCGAACAACTTTCGGACATCCCTGGAACTATTCCAGACCACCGGAACTCTTTTCGGATGATTTCTCTCTCTCCAACAAAATCCTATAATATTCCGGATGATTTCTCTCTCTCCAACACTCCAAACATGGTCGAGACACTCCGCTCACCAATGACCGTTAGGGATACCTGGATGTATATGACGGCCCCTGTGCATTCTACGAATATCGTCGTTGAACCAAAAATATGATATTCATTCCCTTTGTTTCTGCGATACTACCTTGTCCGAGATATGATCGTAGACACACCGATGTCTTTGTTGTATCTCGTTACCGACAAAGGTTATTAACTCGTATGTGATATTACATCTCCATGACCTAGTCATAAGCTGCACAGCTATATAGATGTAATCTCACCGAGTGGGCCCAGAGTATCTTCCCATTTCAAGAATGAACAAATCCCGCTCTTGATCCTTACGTCTCGATGCTCTTTCAGAATACCCAAGATGGACACCGTTATTGTCATGCTATATAAGACACAACGTTTGATGCTCTCAAAGCACCCCTACGAAGCATCAATAAGTACGGTCTCACGGTCTAAGGAATAAGCTATCATATTCTTATCTATTGCAAATGACAAACATCGTAATACGATCTTATTGCAATATTTTGCGTATGTCCATCATCTTATTGAACTAATAAGATGACCCCATTGTCAACCGACGTCATTGTCCTTGATCGGGAATCTCGATCAACTGTTGCCCAATGGACTAGTTCATATAGAGGCTCACTAGGGACCTGGTTGTCTATGTATCACACGTGTATTAATAATTCCGATTAACACAGTTATAACATAATACACAAACCTATTATAAACTTATGAGATAACGCAATAAATACTACTTATTTATTTGCCTCTAGGGCATATCTCCTTCAGTTGGCTCCCCCCTGGGAGCCTATATAAGAAGGGGCACCCCTGGCCTTTTAATTCACCAATTAATTCCCCAATTCTCTCTCGATTTCGTGATTCCCTTTGTTGGAGTTGCGCCGAGTTGAGAGGGGGATCTCTTCCACCATAGCCCGCAACCGCGTTGCTGGTGTTCCGTCCAAGTCTTCCGCTGCTCGTCCTGGACTGGAGCTTCGGAGGCCGCCGTTTCCACCGTACCTGTGTAACGCCCTGCGAGGTGTTGCGGTAGCGGTGCTCGGAGGTATGCTTCCTCTACACGAACTTGAGGTCGGCTTCGTCGGTCTTCATCGACAAGGTTTGTGCGGGAACGTAATCCCCGCTTTCGGTCTACAAGGGTATGTATTCCGATCTCCGTTTGTACTACTATATATGCATAGAAAAGATCTTGGCATGTTTTAGGGATATCGTTGCTAGGAATTTTTTTGTTTTCTGCACCCGATCCTCTTCATATCTATCCTGCTATGCGGACTGGCAAATCCCGCTCTTGACCCCTCGTCTCAACTACTCCTTTCCGATACCCAAAAGTATCACCTTTATTGTCATACTAATTAAGATACGACGTTTGGTGCAATCAAAGTATCTTCGAGGAATAACAATAAGAGTTGGTCTCATGGTCAAAGGCGTAATGACTACGTCCTACAAATATGGGTATGTCCATCACATCGTTCTTCAACGATATGACTTCCATTGCCGACCGACGCCATGCCCTATGATCGGGAAACCTCGATCATCAATCGCGCAATGAAACTAGTCTTAGTAGAGGCTACTAGGGACCTGGTTGTTTACTCATCACACCCGTATTAATGTTTCCGCTTAATACGGTTACAGCATGATACAAAAACGTATTATGAACAAACGAGATATGATAAAGAAATACACTTTATTAATTGCCTCCAGGGCATATCTCTTTCAGTCTCCCACTTGCACTAGGATATAAATTAATCTAGATTACAACTTGGTAAAAGCTTAACACCCATGGCAACTTGGTGTGTTTCATGCTTGTCAAGCGGAAGATGCTTCATCAGAGGATCTGCCACATTCAGATCCGTATGGAGTTTGCAAATCTTCACATCGGCTCCTTGTACGTACTGTCGTATCACATGGAAGCATTGGAGAATGTGTTTAGCGGTGGAGTGAGACCTTGGCTCTTTGGCGTTAGCAATGGCACCCATATTGTCGCAGAAGAGGATCACGGGGTCTTGCACGCTCGGGAACACTCCAAGTTCAATGATGAGCTTCTTCAGCCACACAGCTTCATTCACGGCTTCGCAAGCAGCAATGTACTCCGACTCCATTGTAGATTGTGCGACGATGGGTTGCTTCCCACTTCTCTAGCACACGGCGCCTCCATTCACCTCGAACACATAACCTGTCTGTGACTTAGAGTCATCGGGGTCTGAGCAGAAACTTGCATCCATGTAACCTGTTACGCCAAGTTCTTCATCGCAGCCACCATATACAAGGAACATTTCCTTTGTCTTATCGAGATACTTAAGAATGCTCTTAACAACAATTCAATGTGTCATTCCAGGATTACTCTGGAACCGGCTTGTCAAACTCAGAGCTAATGCCACATCAGGTCTAGTACTTAACATTGCATACATAATCGATCATATGGCTGAAGCATAAGGATGTTTAGTCATATCGGCCTTATCCTGTTCCGTTACCGGACACTGTGCCTTTCGCAATGTTTTATTGTTGATAACCGGCAGAGAACCCATGTTTGCCTTCTCCATACCAAAACGCTTCAGTATTTTATCAAGATAAGTACTCTGACTCAACGCTAATAGACGTCTTCATCTATCATGGTAGATTTTAATGCCTAAGACGTATGCAGCTTCTGCTAAGTCCTTCATGGAAAATTTACTGTTTAAATAATCCTTCACGCTATTCAGAAGTTCTACATCATTCTCAATCAGCAATATGTCATATATATATAGTGCTAAGAACACAACCGAGCTCCCACTCATTTTCTTGTAAATGCAGGTCTCTTCCAAATTCTGGACAAATTCAAAACCTTTGATTACCTCATCAAAGCGAAGATTCCAGCTCCGAGATGCTTGCTTCAGTCCATAAATAGAGCGCAGAAGCTTGCATACCTTGACAGCATTTTCTGGATCGACAAAACCTTCCGGTTGTACCATGTACAACTCTTCCTCAATGTTTCCATTTAGGAAGGCTGTTTTGACGTCCATCTGCCATATTTCATAATCGTAATAGGCAGCAACTGCTAACATAATCCGAATAGACTTCAGCATCGCTACCGGTGAAAAAGTTTCATCGTAGTCAATCCCATGAACTTGTCGGAAACCTTTTGCGACAAGCCGAGCTTTATAGACGGTCACATTACCATCATCATCAGTCTTCTTCTTAAAAATCCACTTATTCTCGACGGCCTTGCGCCCTTCGGGAATATCCATCAAAGTCCACACTTTGTTATCATACATGGATCCTATTTCGGATTTCATGGCTTCTAGCCATTTCTCGGATTCTAGACTCGCCATTGCCACCTTGTAGTTCGTAGGTTCGTCTTGTTCAATTAACATGACGGTGCAAACCATGTTGCCATACCATTCTGGTGCGATACGAGATCTACCAGACCTACGAGGTAGATTGCTTTCCTTGACAGTTTCTCCCACTCCATCTATGGAGGACGTTTCCGGAACAGCTTCCGTTGCGCCACTCGGAATTTCGAGTTCAGGATCAACGATCTCATCGAGGTCTACCTTCCTCCCACTTACCCCTTTCGCGAGAAACTCCTTCTCTAGAAAGGTACCGGTCTTCGTGACAAACGTTTTGCCCTCAGCTTGGTTGTAGAAGGTGTATCCAACGGTTTCCCGCGGATATCCTACAAAGACAATTTTCTCCGACTTCGGTTCGAGTTTGTCGGGATTTAGTCTCCCAACATACGCCTCACAACCCCAAATCTTCAGAAACGATAACTTAGGGCTTCTTGCCATACCATAATTCATACGGTGTCGTTTCAAAGGATTTGGACAGAGCCCTATTTAAAATTGCGCAACGAAACTAGTCTTAGTAGAGGCTACTAGGGACCTGGTTGTTTACGTATCACACCCGCATTAATGTTTCCGCTTAATACGGTTCTAGCATGACACAAAAACCTATTATGAACAAACGAGATATGATAAAGAATACACTTTATTAATTGCCTCTAGGGCATATCTCCTTCAGTCTCCCACTTGCACTAGAGTACAACTTAATCTAGATTACAACTTGGTAAAAGCTGAACACCCATAGCTAACTGGTGCTGTTCATGCTTATCAAGCGGGAGAGGCTTCGTCAGCGGATCTGCCACATTCAGATCCGTATGCACTTTGCAAATTTTCACATCGCCTCCTTGTACGTACTGACGTATCACATGGAAGCGTCGGAGAATGTGTTTGGCGGTGGAGTGAGACCTTGGCTCCTTGGCGTTCGCAATGGCACCCGTATTGTCGCAGAAGAGGATCACGGGGTCTTGCACGCTTGGGAACACTCCAAGTTCGATGACGAACTTCCTCAGCCACACAGCTTCATTCGCGGCCTCGCGGGCAGCAATGTACTCCGACTCCATTGTAGATTGTGCGACTATGGGTTGCTTCCCACTTCTCCAGCACACGGCGCCTCCATTCACCTTGAACATGTAACCTGTCTGTGACTTACAGTCATCGGGGTCTGAGCAAAAACTTGCATCTACGTAACCCGTTACGCCAAGTTCTTCATCGCAGCCACCATACACAAGGAACATTTCCTTTGTCTTATTGAGATACTTAAGAATGCTCTTAACAGCTACCTAATATGGCATTCCAGGATTACTCTGGAACCGGCTTGTCAAACTTAGAGCTAATGCCACATCCGGTCTAGTACTCAACATTGCATACATGATCGATCCTATGGCTGAAGCATAAGGATGTTTCGTCATTTCGGCCTTACCCAGTTCCGTCACCGGACACTGCGCCTTACGCAATATTTTATTCTTGATAACCGGCAGAGAACCCTGCTTTGCCTTCTCCATACGGAAACGCTTCAGTATTTTATCAAGATAAGTACTCTGACTTAGTGCTAATAGGCGCCTTGATCTATCGCGATAGATTTTTATGCCTAAAACATACGCGGCTTCTCCTAAGTCCTTCATGGAAAACTTACTGTTTAAATATTCCTTCACGCTATTCAGAAGTTCCACATCATTCCCTATTAGCAATATGTCGTCAACATACAGTGCTAAGAACACAACCGAGCTCCCACTCATTTTCTTGTAAATACAGGTCTCTTCCACATTCTGGATAAATCCAAAACCTTTGATTACCTCATCAAAGCGAAGATTCCAGCTGCGAGATGCCTGCTTCAATTCATAGATGGATCGCTGAAGCTTGCACACCTTGTTAGCATTTCCTGGATCGACAAAACCTTCCGGCTGTACCATGTACAACTCTTCCTCAATGTTTCCATTCAGGAAGGCCGTTTTGACGTCCATCTGCCAGATTTCATAATCATAGTAGGCAGCTACCGCTAACAAAATCCGAATAGACTTAAGCATCGCTACCGGTGAAAAAGTTTCATCGTAGTCAATTCCATGAACTTGTCGGAAACCCTTTACGACAAGCCGAGCTTTATAGACGGTCACATTACCATCAGCATCAGTCTTCTTCTTAAAGATCCACTTATTCTCGACGGCCTTGCGCCCTTCGGGAATATCCACCAAAGTCCACACTTTGTTATCATACATGGATCCTATTTCGGATTTCATGGCTTCAAGCCATTTCTCGGACTCTAGACTCTCCATCGCCTCCTTGTAGTTCGTAGGTTCGTCTTGCTCGACTAGCATGACGGTGCAAACCAAGTTGCCATACCATTCTGGTGGGATCCGAGATCTACCAGACCTACGAGGTAGAACATCTTCCTCGACAGTTTCTCCCACTCCTTCCACGGAGGACGTTTCCGGAATTGCTTCCGTTGCGCCACTCGGAATCTCGAGTTCAGGATCAACGATTTCATCGAGGTCTACCTTCCTCCCACTTACTCCTTTCGCGAGAAACTCCTTCTCTAGAAAGGTACCGGTCTTCGCGACAAAAGTTTTGCCCTCAACTTGGTTGTAGAAGGTGTACCCAACGGTTTCCCGCGGATATCCTACAAAGACGACTTTCTCCGACTTCGGTTCGAGTTTGTCGGGCTGCAGTTTCTTAACGTACGCCTCACAACCCCAAACCTTCAGAAACGATAACTTAGGCTTTTGGCCATACCATAATTCATACGGCGTCGTTTCAACGGACTTGGACGGAGCCCTATTTAAAATGAATGCGGCTGTTTCTAACGCATAACCCCAAAAGGATACGGGCAACTCGGAAAGAGACATCATAGATCATACACTATCTAGTAGAGTACGATTACGTCGCTCGGACACGCCGTTACGTTGCGGTGTTCCAATAGGCGTAAATTGCGGCTGACGTGGGGCTACTCTTCGACTACCCCACGATGAGGCTACCTGGGTCATGCCAGGACTACGGAGGCCCAAGGAAGGCCCAATAGGGATATCGCGTGGCCTAGTTCTAGTCGGTTAGGTCATACGACTCTTACCATATCTGTAATCGCCATCGGCACCGTTCACCCGAGACCTAGCCTGTCATATAAAGGCTAGGAGGGTTGCTCGTCCAAAGGACACGTTGATAGCCGCCACCACAAACCCTAGCGAGATCGCCATCTCTCCATTGTAACCACAACTCGCCATCAATACCAGACAAGCAGGAAGTAGGGTGTTATCCTCCGGGTTTCTGAACCTGGGTAAACGCCTTGCTTGTCAGCCGTCGTGATCACCAACGCTCATCTTTCTCCCCCTCAATCAACCAGGGGTGGTCGACCCTGGGATTTTCCAAGTTACACCCTCGTCAATTGGCACCGTCTGTGGGAACAACGAGCGTTGGAATCATGGTCGCACCGGCTCCATCAGTGAAGAAGATCGACGTCTGCATCATCCGGAAGCCCATCTGTTTTGGCTCCTTAGAGTACACCTTCCACCCGCCGGCCAGGCGCTCGATGTACGCCGACCTGCACGTAGGCATGTGTGTCACCTTCGGTACCATACACTGCTTCGTAGACAGTCGAGGAATACTCAGGTCCATGGCGACCGCACCACGCGCGGCAGCGACACTCGCATCGGCGACCATCATGCTCCCCCCGTCGTCATCTGCCGCGAAGATCGCGACCACCGCAACTGCGAAGATCGCATCTCTGACTGATGAACCCACATCTACGTCGACTACGTCAGCCACCTCGGCGACTGCCACGCAGATCGAGTCTACTCCGACCATCTCGATCGCGCTGCTGGCAAAACCAAGATCTACACCAACTTCGACTGCGTCGACCGTGTCTACTCGTGCGGCCGGAGTCGCACTGCTGTCACCCGCGCCGCACGCATATCCATGGACTCACCAAGTCTTCCCCGAGCCAATCGCACTCGCTCGGCGACTGCGAAGTCGCCCTGCATGTCCGCGGCAAGGATCGCTGAGTTCTAGGAAAGAAGACGCAGCGGCGACTACGCTGCCTATCACGTTGCAGCGATTTTTGATCCCGAGCAAGGCTCGGATGATGGAAGCAACAACGGCAGCGTCGACACCCCTATCGAAGTCTACCCCGCGCAAGCGCAAGCCTTCATGGCCGGCACGGTGCCGCCAGAGAACAACGACGAACCCGCATATCCACTGGAGGTGGTCATGCCCGACCAGATGACGCGGCTCACCATCACGCGCGACATGGCAATCCAAGCCATGAAACACGTCGACGACGGCATGTTCCCACCACCCGACGCACCTCGGAATGATCATCTGGCAGTCCAGTACTTGCTACGCAAGGAAGGAGAACGACTTCGCGCGGAAAAAGCCGAACTCCTTCGGCGCAAGAGGGAGGCTGACGCATCAAGCGCCATGAGGGCCGCTTATTCGTTTACCTCCTCCACGGAAGTCAACCAAGGAGCACGGCGCCACACAGCTCGCGTGCCCCTTATGACAGAAGCCGATCGAGCCAAAGTCACTCGCAACCTCGACTCATCCTTCATAACTGAGGATGAAAACGGGATACCCGTCCCCAAAACGGCCAACGCCGCTATCATTGCAGTCGAAACATACCTGCGACTCACGCAACCACCGGAAGGTGACGCGCGAGCCCTCCTCCACAAGCAGCAAATCATGTCCATGAAGGAAATCAAGGACGCCTTGGCAAACAAAGTGCCAAGTAACCGGGCACGAGAGGAGCGAGAACACCACGTTCGCGAACCTGCAATACCAGATGGCCCAGCAGCCAGGCCACTACGACAGCCGCAACCAGGTGAAGACCTCCGCAACGTCATCGTACAGAGGACAGCGGGCCGCAATCGCAGCCAGTGTACGACCAGCACGATAAACCTGGATGATCAAGCCGACCGCGACTTTGAGCCATGCGGTGCCGCGTGCTTCAGATTCAACATCTGCGACACTCGCATGCCCAAAGGCTTCAAGCTCGCAGCGGGAACACCCAAGTATGACGGGAAACAAGATCCACGCCTTTGGCTCGAAGACTACCTCATCGCCTGCACCTGTCAAGGCGGAACTTCGACCACGGTGATGCAGTACATCCAGCTCATGCTCACAGATTCAGCACGCGGGTGGCTTACTAGCCAGCCTAAAGACCCCTTCAGAACCTGGGAGGATTCCAAGATACTTTCATCAAAAGTTTCCTTGGAACGTACGCGAGGCCAACAACCTACATCGAGTTGCAAGCCTTCAAGCAAGGGCGAGAGGAGTCGCTCCGATCATACATCCAACGGTGGTTACTTCTCTGCAACACTATGGAAGCCGTCTGAGAGGATCGGGTGATGGATGCCTTCATCCACGACGTCTCCTGCCGCGACCTTCGCGAGGAGTTCGGTAGGCTCCAGCCGAAAACCATGATCGAGCTCATGAAGATAGCCAACCAGTGGACGGAAGGAGAGGACTACGTCCGTGATAACTCCCCGAAGAACGAAGCCGGAACAAATAACTGGCGAGACGGACGCCAGAAGAAGAAACCACGTTTCACCAACCTCCACTCGATCGAGCTAGTAGCGGCGGGATATCAAACCCCCCGTGATGAAACACGTGAAGGGGATCGTGGGCAGAAAACAATAATTTTCCTAGCAACGATATCCTTAAACTAGCCAAGATCTATTCTATGCAGATATAGTAGTACGAACGGAGATCGGAATACGTACCCTTGTAGACCGAAAGCGGGGATTACGTTCCCGCACAAACATTGTCGATGCAGACCGACGAAGCCGACCTCAAGGTCGTGTAGAGGAAGCAGGCCTCCGAGTACCGCTAGCGCAGCACCTCGCAGGGAGTCGCACACGTACGGTGGAGACGACGCCTCCGAAGCTCCAGTCCAGGACGAGCAGCGGAAGACTTGGACCGGAACACCAGCAGCGCGGCAGCGGGCTATGGTGGAGGAGATCCCCGACTCCTCTTGCTCGGCGCGGCTCCGACTTGGGAACCATGAGATCGAGAGAGAAATCAGGAATTAATTGGGTGAATTAAAAGGCTGGGGGTGCCCCTTCTTATATAGGCTCCCAAGGGGAGCCAACCTTGCCAGCCAGGCAATGTGGGACTATCCCCACATAGCCTGGTTCGGCTAGGGAGTGCGCCGGCCCCCCTGGTGGGCCCCTTGTGGCCCACCTAGGCCGGCCCTCCTGGCCCCCACCGAATTCCCCTAGGGAATTTTCCCCTCTTGGGCCTTCTTTCGTCCGGAAGGCCCATTTAGGGAAATCTGCCTTAATAAATTCGAGAATAAATATATAAAATCATATTTGCATATTAATAACACTAATTAATATCAAACATAATATATATAATATTTCCTAGCTCCGAAAACTCTTTCGGCGCTGCCCGATCTCCATCGGACCTCTCCCGGGACGCTCCCGGTGATCTCCTTCCTTTCCGGTTGTCTTGTCGAAACCCCTTAAGTGTGTTACCCTAGCGGTTCAATATAATATCAGGTATGATCAAGACTCCTCAATGATCAACGACTAACCCGTAGGCCTGGACCCCATGAATTAATCCCTGAGATATAACGAATGACTTTCATCTATCAAACCTGAACGTGAAGTCTTAGACCTTTTGCCATAGCGATACTTAGCACGTCTGAGTGTCGTTCCATAGATATCTCCATACCTAATCTCAACCTCGTTATCGACGATGCTATCTTCTACTCGTTCATGATCTCATGTCTCCGTGACCTAGTCACATGCTTGCAAGCTCATTAGACAAGATCTCACCGAGTGGGCCCGAGAGTATCTATCCTGCTACGCGGACTGGCAAATCCCGCTCTTGACCCCTCGTCTCAATACTCCTTTCCAATACCCAAAAGTATCACCGTTATTGTCATACTAAATAAGATACGACGTTTGGTGCAATCAAAGTATCTTCGGGGAATATCAATAAGAGTTGATCTCACGGTTA
Organism: Poa annua; assembly: GCA_026929855.1. Classification (NCBI taxonomy): domain Eukaryota; kingdom Viridiplantae; phylum Streptophyta; class Magnoliopsida; order Poales; family Poaceae; genus Poa; species Poa annua. Next base: position 121,492,444 of record CM049428.1, read on the forward strand.
AAGGCGTAACGACTACGTTCTCCAAATATGGGTATGTCCATCACATCGCTCTCTAGCGATATGACTCTCATTGCCGACCGGCGCCATGCCCCATGACCGGGAAACCTCGATCATCAATCGCGCAACGAAACTAGTCTTAGTAGAGGCTACTAGGGACCTGGTTGTTTGCGTATCACACCCGCATTAATGTTTCCGCTTAATACGGTTCTAGCATGACACAAAAACCTATTATGAACAAACGAGATATGATAAAGAATACACTTTATTAATTGCCTCTAGGGCATATCTCCTTCAGTCTCCCACTTGCACTAGAGTACAACTTAATCTAGATTACAACTTGGTAAAAGCCTAACACCCATAGCTAATTGGTGTTGTTCATGCTTATCAAGCGGGAGAGGCTTCGTCAGCGGATCTGCCACATTCAGATCCGTATGCACTTTGCAAATCTTCACATCGCCTCCTTGTACGTACTGACGTAACACGTGGAAGCGTCGGAGAATGTGTTTGGCGGTGGAGTGAGACCTTGGCTCCTTGGCGTTTGCAATGGCACCCGTATTGTCGCAGAAGAGGACCACGGGGTCTTGCACGCTCGGGAACACTCCAAGTTTAATGACGAACTTCCTCAGCCACACAGCTTCATTCGCGGCCTCGCAGGCAGCAATGTACTCCGACTCCATTGTAGATTGTGCGACTATGGGTTGCTTCCCACTTCTCCAGCACACGGCGCCTCCATTCACCTTGAACACGTAACCTGTCTGTGACTTACAGTCATCGGGGTCTGAGCAGAAACTTGCATCTACGTAACCCGTTACGCCAAGTTCCTCATCGCAGCCACCATACACAAGGAACATTTCCTTTGTCTTATTGAGATACTTAAGAATGCTCTTAACAGCTACCCAATGCGGCATTCCAGGATTACTCTGGAACCGGCTTGTCAAACTTAGAGCTAATGCCACATCCGGTCTAGTACTCAACATTGCATACATGATCGATCCTATGGCTGAAGCATAAGGATGTTTCGTCATTTCGGCCTTACCCAGTTCCGTCACCGGACACTGCGCCTTACGCAATATCTTATTCTTGATAACCGGCAGAGAACCCTTCTTTGCCTTCTCCATATGAAAACGCTTCAATATTTTATCAAGATAAGTACTCTGACTTAGTGCTAATAGGCCCCTTGATCTATCACGATAGATTTTTATGCCTAAAACATACGCGGCTTCTCCTAAGTCCTTCATGGAAAACTTACTGTTTAAATATTCCTTCACGCTATTCAGAAGTTCCACATCATTCCCTATTAGCAATATGTCATCAACATACAGTGCTAAGAACACAACCGAGCTCCCACTCATTTTCTTGTAAATACAAGTCTCTTCCACATTCTGGATAAATCCAAAACCTTTGATTACATCATCAAAGCGAAGATTCCAGCTCCGAGATGCCTGCTTCAATCCATAAATGGATCGCTGAAGCTTGCACACCTTGTTAGCACTTCCTGGATCGACAAAACCTTCCGGCTGTACCATGTACAACTCTTTCTCAATGTTTCCATTCAGGAAGGCCGTTTTGACGTCCATCTGCCAGATTTCATAATCATAGTAGGCAGCTACCGCTAACAAAATCCGAATAGACTTAAGCATCGCTACCAGTGAAAAAGTTTCATCGTAGTCAATTCCATGAACTTGTCGGAAACCCTTTGCGACAAGCCGAGCTTTATAGACGGTCACATTACCATCAGCATCAGTCTTCTTCTTAAAGATCCACTTATTCTCGACGGCCTTGCGCCCTTCGGGAATATCTACCAAAGTCCACACTTTGTTATCGTACATGGATCCTATTTCGGATTTCATGGCTTCAAGCCATTTCTCGGACTCTAGACTCTCCATCGCCTCCTTGTAGTTCGTAGGTTCGTCTTGCTCGATTAGCATGACGGTGCAAACCATGTTGCCATACCATTCTGGTGGGATCCGAGATCTACTAGACCTACGAGGTAGAACATCTTCCTCGACAGTTTCTCCCACTCCTTCCACGGAGGACGTTTCCGGAATTGCTTCCGTTGCGCCACTCGGAATCTCGAGTTCAGGATCAACGATTTCATCGAGGTCTACCTTCCTCCCACTTACTCCTTTCGCGAGAAATTCCTTCTCTAGAAAGGCACCGGTCTTCGCGACAAAAGTTTTGCCCTCAGCTTGGTTGTAGAAGGTGTACCCAACGGTTTCCCGCGGATATCCTACAAAGACGACTTTCTCCGACTTCGGCTCGAGTTTGTCGGGCTGTAGTTTCTTAACGTACGCCTCACAACCCCAAACCTTCAGAAACGATAACTTAGGCTTTTGGCCATACCATAATTCATACGGCGTCGTTTCAACGGACTTGGACGGAGCCCTATTTAAAATGAATGCGGTTGTTTCTAACGCATAACCCCAGAAGGACACTGGCAGATCGGTAAGAGACATCATAGATCGGACACTATCCAGTAGAGTACGATTACGTCGCTCGGACACACCGTTACGCTGCGGCGTTCCGGTGGGCATAAGTTGGGGCACTATGCCACAACTCTTCAGATGTGTGCCAAACTCAAAACTCAAGTACTCTCCACCGCGATCGGATCGGAGATGCTTGATTTTCCTATTAAGCTGATTCTCAACTTCACTCTGAAATTCTTTGAACTTTTCAAACGTTTCAGACTTGTGTTTCATCAAATAGATATAACCGTATCTACTCAACTCATCAGTGAAGGTGACGAAGTAACGATAACCATTGCGTGTCGAAACGCTCATTGGTCCACATACGTCTGTATGTATGATCCCCAACAAATCCGACGCTCGTTCAACGAAACCTTTGAACGGTGTCCTGGTCATTTTGCCCATGAGGCATGGTTCGCATGTATTGAGGGATCCGAAATCCAACGAGTCCAAGAGTCCATCGGAGTGGAGTCGCTTCATGCGCTTTATACCAATATGACCAAGACGGCAATGCCACAAAAACATGGCGGTATCGTCACTACACTTAATTCGTTTGGCCTCTATGTTATGGATGTGAGTGCTACGATCGAGATTCAACAAGAATAAACCATTACTCTCGGGAGCATCAACATAAAAGATATCATTCATATAAATAGCACAATTGCTTGACACTGATTTAAATGAATAACCGTCTTGTAACAGGCAAGACCCACTTATAATGTTTACACTCAAGGATGGCACAAAATAACATTTATTTAAAACCAAAACTAATCCCGATGGTAGATGCAGAGGGAGCGTGCCGAAAGCCACCACGTCGACTCTCGATCCGTTGCCGACGCGCATCGTCACCTCATCCTTCGCCAGCCGCCTTCTATTCCGTAACTCCTCCTGAGAGTTACATATATGAGCAACAGAACCAGTATCAAATACCCACGTATTGCTCCGGGCGGATGTAAGGTACACATCTATAACATGTATATCAAATATACCTTTCTCTTTGTCGACCGTCTTGCCAGACTTCCTATCCTCCAGATACTTGGGGCAGTTGCGCTTCCAGTGACCCTTCCCCTTGCAGTAGAAGCACTCCACGCTAGCTCTGGGACCAGACTTGTTAGTCCTGGGCTTGGCAGCCAACTTTGCCTCCCTCCGGGACTTCCAGCTCTGCTTTCCCTTGCCACCGGACTTCTTGAAATCAACGGTCTTGTTGACCATCAACAACGTGCGCTCCTTCTTAATCTCTACCTCAGCAGTCTTGAGCATCACGAACACTTCACCCAGGGACTTAGCCATGCCCTGCATGTTGTAGTTCATGACGAAGCCTTTGTAGCTTGGTGGCAACGATTGCAACACCCTGTCAATCACCAGCTCATCGGGAATCTTGCACTCCAGAGCATTCAGGCGTTGAACGTAGCCAGACATCTTGACTACATGCTCGCTCACACTGCTATGCTCTTCCATCTTGGCTGGGAAGAAAAGCTCAGAAGCCTCATATCTCTCAGCCTTAGCCTGCGGCGCAAAGACAGCCTTAAGATCCGAGATGATCTCAAAGGCGCTCATCTTCTCAAAGCGCTTCTGCAGGTCGGCTTCCATGGCGTAGAGCATGCCACTTTGGACAAAGGCAGAATCCTCCGATCGGGTCTGGAAGACCTTCTTCTCATCCTCAGAGGCATCATCTGCAAGAGGGTCACCTATGGCGGCCTCAATGACGTAGGCCACCCTATGGGGAGTGAGGAGGATCCTCAGGTTGCGGAACCAGGCCATGAAGTTTGACCCATTGGTCTTAAGCTTTTCTTTCTCAAGGAACAGACCTAGGTTAAACGAGGGGCGAGACATCTACAATGGAATTTGCAACAACATAAGACTTTCTTTATAATAATTTTGAGTTATAGTATTTTAGAAAATAACTAACATAACTCCCACTCAAACGAACATCCCTCCTGGTCGTTTAAGCGATTACACGACCCCCATCCATTGCACCACCCCTCATCATCAAAGCCGGCGGCACAACTTCAAGAGTAGACAAAATCGTCTGTCACACCAATTTTGTGACTCGTGCTCGACCTTTCGGTCTTCCTGTTCCGAGGCCATACTTCTGAGTATGCTAGGCTCGCCACCAAAGACCTCCACGCTGACGCTTGTGCAACATGGCTTACACCCACCGTATGCGAACGAAGATATGTCTGACACCCGATCATCACGGCCTGCCTCATAACGTAGAACTTTATTGGTGGTGCGCGTTGGAGGGAGAACACTAGTGGTATTTTGAAGGGATCATCTTATTCAGCTACCGCCGTGTAACACACACAATCACACAAAATAAGATGCACACATAACATCAAATGTAATGCAATGTGATATAGTCCATCGCGTCATGGTCTTCTTGGCGCCCGCAGTTTATAAACAATTTAATAAACCTACCTTGACCATATCACATAGCCCCTGCAAAATAAAGTTAGACGCTTCTACTTTATCTTTTGCATATTTTACGTGACTTGGGGCTTTCGTAAGTAGAACCGCTTCATACCTACGAATCTTATGACCACAACAACGATCCAATAATTGCATGTTTAAGCATCCCTTTCGGGCCCTCCATTGAAAATGCGAAGACCAACTAAAGAGAGAGAAACTGTCACCCGCCAGCCACAGATACGGTACAAGCCGTATGTCAGTAGTGGAACCAGTCTCGCGTAAGCGTACGCGTAAAGTCGGTCCGGGCCGCTTCATCAACTCAATGCCGCTGGAATACACAAGTGCACGCTAGAGGGTAGCAAATAACAGGAACGGTGCCCCCGTGCAGAGCACAGGTTCTAACAGCGTACAACTATATCTTACGATAGATCGGCTCTGATACCACTGAAGGGGATCGTGGGCAGAAAACAATAATTTTCCTAGCAACGATATCCTTAAACTAGCCAAGATCTATTCTATGCAGATATAGTAGTACGAACGGAGATCGGAATACGTACCCTTGTAGACCGAAAGCGGGGATTACGTTCCCGCACAAACGTTGTCGATGCAGACCGACGAAGCCGACCTCAAGGTCGTGTAGAGGAAGCAGGCCTCCGAGTACCGCTAGCGCAGCACCTCGCAGGGAGTCGCACACGTACGGTGGAGACGACGCCTCCGAAGCTCCAGTCCAGGACGAGCAGCGGAAGACTTGGACCGGAACACCAGCAGCGCGGCAGCGGGCTATGGTGGAGGAGATCCCCGACTCCTCTTGCTCGGCGCGGCTCCGACTTGGGAACCACGAGATCGAGAGAGAAATCAGGAATTAATTGGGTGAATTAAAAGGCTGGGGGTGCCCCTTCTTATATAGGCTCCCAAGGGGAGCCAACCTTGCCAGCCAGGCAATGTGGGACTATCCCCACATAGCCTGGTTTGGCTAGGGAGTGCGCCGGCCCCCCTGGTGGGCCCCTTGTGGCCCACCTAGGCCGGCCCTCCTGGCCCCCACCGAATTCCCCTAGGGAATTTCCCCTCTTGGGCCTTCTTTCTTCCGGAAGGCCCATTTAGGGAAATCTGCCTTAATAAATTCGAAAATAAATATATAAAATCATATTTGCATATTAATAACACTAATTAATATCAAACATAATATATATAATATTTCCTAGCTCCGAAAACTCTTTCGGCGCTGCCCGATCTCCATCGGACCTCTCCCGGGACGCTCCCGGTGATCTCCTTCCTTTCCGGTTGTCTTGTCGAAACCCCTTAAGTGTGTTACCCTAGCGGTTCGATATAATATCAGGTATGATCAAGACTCCTCAATGATCAACGACTAACCCGTAGGCCTGGACCCCATGAATTAATCCCTGAGATATAACGAATGACTTTCATCTATCAAACCTGAACGTGAAGTCTTAGACCTTTTGCCATAGCGATACTTAGCACGTCCGAGTGTCGTTCCATAGATATCTCCATACCTAATCTCGACCTTGTTACCGATGACGCTATCTTCTACTCGTTCATGATCTCATGTCTCCGTGACCTAGTCACATGCTTGCAAGCTCATTAGACAAGATCTCACCGAGTGGGCCCGAGAGTATCTATCCTGCTACGCGGACTGGCAAATCCCGCTCTTGACCCCTCGTCTCAATACTCCTTTCCAATACCCAAAAGTATCACCGTTATTGTCATACTAAATAAGATACGACGTTTGGTGCAATCAAAGTATCTTCGGGGAATATCAATAAGAGTTGATCTCACGGTCAAAGGCGTAACGACTACGTTCTCCAAATATGGGTATGTCCATCACATCCCTCTCTAGCGATATGACTCTCATTGCCGACCGGCGCCATGCCCCATGACCGGGAAACCTCGATCATCAATCGCGCAACGAAACTAGTCTTAGTAGAGGCTACTAGGGACCTGGTTGTTTGCGTATCACACCCGCATTAATGTTTCCGCTTAATACGGTTCTAGCATGACACAAAAACCTATTATGAACAAACGAGATATGATAAAGAATACACTTTATTAATTGCCTCTAGGGCATATCTCCTTCAACACGCGACAACAATCACCAGTACAATCAAGGTCGCCAATACAGCCGCAGCGGTGATCAAGGTCGCCAATCCGACCCAGGACAGTAGAACCGAAGCGGCAGCAACATCAACCGCAACGACGGAGGCCAAAAACGCGAATGGAGACGCACATTGACCCCAGCCGAGGAGTTGGTGCAACCGTGCAAACATCATATGTTCTGCAACCCGGAAACGGGCAAATGGGGCGCCAACCACTTGTTGAAAGATTGTCGTAAAGCAGCCGCAACACGAAGCCCAGCCGATGGCACACAAAGCGTACCCAGCCGCGCGTGGACAACTCAACATGATACAGAAGGGACGCCCTTCAAACAGGGTCTAGAAGCTCATCACCCGCCAAGTTCTCCAAGCCACCACGTATCCACGCGCAGTACCAAACTACCTGTGAGGGTCAGAGACACCGATCACGTTCTCAAGGGCAGACCACCCGTCGGATGTACGCTGACCCGGGCACGCTGCCCTAGTAGTTGAAGCCCTGATCGGAGACTGCAACCTGAAGAAGGTATTCATGGATGGAGGAAGCGACATTAACATCATATTCGCTGACACTCTCAGAAGGATGAACAAGTCGACCGAAAAATTGCCGGAGTCTGAGACCACCTTTCACGGCGTAGTACCAGGGCAAGCAATCACGCCCATGGGAACGATCACACTCGACGTTATCCTCGGCACACCCGAGAATTTCAGGAGAAAGTCGATCGACTTCGAGGTCGTCGACTGGAAGTCCCAATACCATGCGATACTTGGGCGCCCAACCTTCGCCAGGTTCATGGCAGTACCTCATTACGCCTACCTGATGCTCAAGCTGCCTGGACCCAAAGGCATAATTACGGTGCGAGGCGACTTCGACCGCTCCAACAACTGCGACCGCGAGTTCAGCAGGATCTCTGAGTTCTTCGGGGTCGAAGAGCACTTCGAGGCACTAGCAGCCGTCAACGACAAGACCATCTTTCCACCCCGTAAGAAGCCAGCCAAGGGCGCCGCCTTCAACACAAATGACGACACCACAACCCATCAAGTCCACCCGACTGACGGCAGCAAGACGGTCAAAGTATCGTCAAGTCTGACTCTCGCATAGGAAAGCGCGCTCGTCGAGTTTCTACGTGAGAACTAGAAAATCTTTGTATGGCAACCCTCTGACATGCCAGGAATACCCAGGAATCTCGCCGAGCACTCCTTAAATGTCCACAAGGACGCCAGACCCGTCAAGCAAGCCATGCGACGCTTCTCAGGACCCAAACATGACGTGATCACTATGGAAATCGACCGAATGCTGCATGCCAAGTTCATTCGAGAGATCAAGGACTCAGACTGGGTCGTCAACCCCGTCCTGGTAGAGAAGAAGAAGACGAAGAAACTACGCATGTGCGTCGACTTCACTGCAATCAACAAATGCTGCCCCAAGGACCACTTCCCGCTCCCGCGGATAGATCAGATCATCGACTCGATAGCAGGCTACGAGCGACTTTCTTTTCTGGACGCCTACTCAGGCTACCAGCAGATCAGACTGAACGTCGACGACGAAGAAAAAACTGCATTCATCACACCCGACGGCGTCTTCTGCTATTAGACGATGCCCTTCGGGTTGAAGAACGCTGGTGCCACATACCAGCGAACAATGCAAGCATGCCTCAAAGGGCTCATCGGGTAGATTGTCCAGGTCTACGTTGACGACATCGTCGTCACGACCCTCAAGGAAGACACCCTCGTCGCCGAACTCTGCAAGGTATTCGCCGCGCTCGACGAGTACCAGATCAAGCTGAACCCAGCTAAGTGCGTTTTCGGCGTGCCAGACAGAGAACTGCTAGGGTACCTCGTCTGCGCAAGAGGAATCAAAGCGACCCCTGAGAAGGTGCAAAACATACTCACAATGCCAGCACCAACCAAGCTCCGTGAAGTGAAGCGACTAGCCGGCCGAGTCGCAGCTCTCAGCTGGTTCATTAGTAAGTTGGGTGAGAAGGGTCTACCCTTCTACGACCCTGACGACCTCCCCAGTTTTGGTAGCACCACTGGAGAACGAGCCGCTCTACCTCTACGTCTCAGCCACCAACATGGTAGTGAGCACGGTACTCGTGGTAGAACGAGAAGAAGAAGGGCGCAACCACCCCGTCCAAAGGCCAGTCTACTACCTGAGCGAGGTTCTGACACTGTCCAAGAAAAACTACCGGCACAACCAGAAGCTGGCCTACGAGGTCTTCATGACTTCAAGAAAGGTCGTCCAATACTTCTCCGAGCACCCGATCACGGTGGTAAGCTCCTCTAGGCTATCAGACATCCTCACAAACTAGCACACGAGAGGACGAGTCGCCAAATGTGTTGTCGAACTAGGACCCTGGGGGCTGAAGTATGCTCACCCGAAGTCAATCAAGGCCCAAGTCCTCCCAGAATTCACCACCGAGTGGATAGAAGCCCAGCTATCGGACATTCCCGACTTGTGCAACGCATGGACAATGTACTTCGACGTCTCCAAGAAGTTCAGAGCAGCCGGAGCAGGAGTCGTCCTCATCTCCCCCAAAGGCGACAAGCTGAAGTACGCTCTGCAGATGGACATCCCAACACCCTCCAACAATGAAGCAGAGTACGAGGCTTTAATCCATGGCATGCGGATGGCCAAAAACTGCGGCGCCACTCACCTCATGATCTACGGCGACTCATACCTCGTCGTACAACAAACTATGAAGGCCTGCGACGCCATCACCGACAACATGATCGCCTATAGAGACATGTACAATCAACTGGAGGGTACCTTCGACGGCTGCGAGTTGCGACACATCGTCCGCGAAAGCAACGAGGAAGCCGACGTCCTCGCCAACATGGGATCAGACAAGGCGCCAGTACCACCAGACGTCTTCCTCGAACGCATTATGCAGCGATCCATTAAGCTTCGACCCGCACCAGTCTCCTCCACACCTTCAACGAGCACTGCCAACCTGCCAAGAAAAGAGAAGGAGCCCATGGAGGTCTTGTTGGTCGAAGCCACATGGACAGGCTCATACCTAGCCTACATGCTGCACCAAAGGCTGCCAGTCAATCCAGTCAATCCAGTCTTCCATTCCTGCCGTTGATCTCTGCTACCCTAGTATTCGATTATTTATCGCGATCCCATCACATGTTTATCCTGCAGCCCATACAGCTTTATCCCCACATCCTAATACCTGTTGCATGTTTATCTGTTGGCCTTGCGAGTCGTAGCACATGTTTAGAGTTGTTTGTGCGAGTCGTCTGTTGGTCTTTATTTCATATGCTTAGCTGATAAATTATTCTACCTTAATAAAATGTTGTCTTATATTGGGGTATTATAATTAAAAGATAAGGCACCGACGGAAGGCCTTGTGAGGTGCTTTGTTCTGCTAAGTGTCGACCTAGGAACTCAGTTCTTGTCCTCGGATCCAATTTTGAGCGCACTAACCGCTTGTGGGAGGCCCTATGGAGCCCCCCGCGGCTTCGATCTAATCCGCTTCTTATCCAGGGCGCCGCAAGTAGTTCGGGCTTTCCATTTGATGCATGCATATGGTTACCTAACGATCTCATGATGATGGAGTAGTTGATTCTCATATAGGGTGGCACGTTCTTAGAGTGCTATGAAGGTCGATCCCGCGGGCACTGGACCTGATTAGCCGTGCACATAATCATGCGGTTCCCTGGATGGGTTGTAGAGAAGATATTTGTCGTGTTGAGATGCCCTACCTTCTGGCTTTGCTTTTGGGGTTGATCGAACGAGTACGGGTCCAGTAGTGCACCCCTGCAGGGTATAATCTTATCGATGAGCCGTGTCCACGGTTATGGACGACTTGGTGATGATGCTGGCTAATAAGATCATAGACAACTTACACCTAATCATTGTTAATTAACCTGACTAGTAATATAGAATTACTTTCACAATAACTGGTAACTAAAATTGTCAATGTGTGAGTTTTCCCGAATTGCTTCCTCATACTTGGTTGAGGGGGTTAATCCGAGAATGGGTTATGTTTGGTGTTAGTTGTAGATGTTTATCTTATGCGCTCTCTTATCCCTCTCTGATTAGACGGAAGTTGTAGCGTGTCTCTTTAGGTTGCTAGTGCTGCTGCCGCTAAGTCCACCTCCCCTATATTTTGGGAGATGGTGTAGAAAGTAGGCAAGTCGGTTTTGCTTGCCAGGGAGTGCCCTGACCCTCTTTTGGGATGTGCTTTATGTGCAGTCAACATGTTTGAAGTCTGACGACGTTAGCTTGGGAATCCCCCCGGCTTGGCTGGGCAGGGATATGGCGCCATTGCTTATCTTTAGGACTCTTAGTCCAATTTGCATCTTATCCGTAGTCTGATACTATTTTTGCTTCCGCTGTCATTTGAATCTTTGTATTGTATCATTTGTATCTTGACTCGTTCGAGTCGTTGTTGTATTATTTATCTTTGTTGTATTTGTGGATGTATCGGAACTGTTGTAATGTTATCACAATTCCATCCACATAATGCTCATGTTTCGACGTGCACATTATGTCTGGTGGGCGACCTAAAATCGGTACTATGCGGATTTTGGCGGGATCGCTTAAATCTACATAGTATCGATTTTCGGGCGTCACAATCTAGTCGACGGTCAAGCCATCTTACTCGATACATGCTGGCATTTGCGGGCATCACGCCAGCAGTCGTGCATTGGTGGCCAAAGCACTACGAGCCGGATTTTATTGGCCAACAACTATGCACGACGCCGAAGACCTAGTAAGGAAATGCCCTGGCTGCCAGGAATTCGCCAACAAGCCACACTGAAGACAATACCACTAGCCTGGCCCTTCGCTCAATGGGGACTAGACATGGTAGGACCACTCAAGAAATCATCACCCGGAGGACACACACATCTTCTGGTAGTAGTCGACAATTTCACCAAGTGGATCGAAGCCGTACCTATCACAAGTTCGACTGCATCATCAGCAGTTAACTTCATCAGGTCCATCATCTTTAGATTCGGGGTACCAAATGGCATCATCACCGACAACGGCTCGAACTTTACAGCCGAAGAATTCAAGGACTTCTGCTCAAGGCATCAAGCTCAAATATGCATCTGTCTCGCACCCACAGTCCAACGGGCAAGTCGAATAAGCCAACGGCCTAGTCTGCAGCGGCATCAAGAAACGCCTACGAGTGCCGCTGAGACGCGCCGCGGGGGCCTGGGTCGAAGAACTGCCATCAGTACTCTGGAGCCTGCGAACCACGCCAAACAGGTCCACCCAATACACACCGTTCTTCATGGTGTATGGCGCAGAGGCGGTCTTGCCCTGCGACATCAAGTTTGACGCACCACAGGTGGTGGCCTACGACGAGTCTGACGCAGAAGAAGCACTCAAAGACAACATGGATGTCCTGGACGAAGCTCGCGAAACTACCATGGACGGAGGCTACGACCAAGGGCATTCGTCGTAGGCGACCTAGTCCACCGCCTCAAGCAGAAGAAGGTGCACATGCTCGCTTCCCCATGTGAGGGTCCGTACATTGTGACAGAAGCAATCGGTGGCGGAGCTTACCGCCTGAAGGACTCGAAGACAGGAGCAGTTTGCAGCAACCCATGTAACGTCGCACAGCTTCGTCGTTTCTACGCCTAGTTGACTCCATCGTTGTACCAAAACCAACATGTCAAGGCGGCAGGTTTCAGACGCACTCTTTCCCTTACCAGGGTACCTAAGGGGACTGGAAGGGTTTTAACGAGGCGGCCTGCTCGCAAAAATCAATAAAGTAACTTATGGAACAAGCTCTCCCTTTTACTTTTTGTAACATCCCAATATTTTGGAATGTTTAAAAATCACTAAAATTTAAAACTTTTGAAAACATTTATGTATTTTGCTTTGAAAAGAAAATTTAAGCATTGCATTCATGCATACATGCATCTCATCATTCATCATCTTATTAAATCACAAAAGGTTTAAATTAAAAATCCATTATATTTCATATTACTCTAAAAACATTTATTCTGTTATTCCACTATTATGCCAAAATAAAGGTGAATGATTTCAGCAAAATAAGTTTAAATAATTTGAAATTCAAACATATTGAATGTGGGTAATTTTATAAATTTTATTTAACTCCAAATAAATTATAAAATCTCTATTTTCAAAGTTAACCTAAAATGGGAAAAATTGTATTTTATGAATATTTCAAAATAAATTTTTTCAAAAAGTTCCAAAACATGCCCACTAATGTTTTAAAACATAGATATGAATATTATAAATTTATAGAAATTTATTTGAGTTCATTTGGACACTTAAATCAAAAGTTATAAAAGAAATCAGAAAAATGGAAAAGAAATTTCCGGATGACGTCATCGCTGACGTCACCCTTCTTCAACCTCCGCCCGAAATTATCTCCAGAAATTGCTCCCGATCCCTTACCAAAATCCGGGCGCAATCGTCGCGGTTTGTTTCTCCTCTCCGGCCCATATAAATCCCCTCGCTCCCCTCCGTCATCCCCCTCTCTTTCGGCTGAAAATCGTGCCCCCAGGCTGCCGTACGAGCTCGCCGGAGTGCTCCGCCTCCGCCGCCGTTTTCTTCGATTCCCGGCGTGGTGAGCAACCGTCTGATCCCGAGGTCGTGTCCCTTCTCCTTATTTCGTCTTCGTGAACCTCCCTGATATTTTTGTATCTTCGATCGCCGATGAATCGAACAAGCACGCAGGTCACCGGAGCCGCCGCAACTTCGGCCGCGTGCCCAGGCCCTTCCAAGAAGCAATCGACGACGCCGAGCCCTCCTGCATCTACGGCGCGACTCACCGCGTCCGACGCCGTCTTCCACGAGCTCGGGGGAGAACGGCAGCGACTGGAGCGTCCATGCCGGAGCGAGCGCCGCCGTCTCCTCCAAGTCCGGCGAGGTGCGCTGCCCCGTTCTGGTCGACTCGCCCAGGACCGTCCGATCCGAAATCCACGGTCAAGATTAGATCAGCCCGAAGAGGTATCCCCCGATCTGATCCGTCCAATCTCCTTAAGATCCTACGGCCCAGGTTAACCCTAGATCCTAGCCAATCAGAAGATGCCACGTCTTTGCCTCGTCAGCTGCACAGTCAGTGCCCAGTCAGCGCTGACGTGTAAAATGAATTTCTCGATTTATTTAATTAGCAGTTTTACAAAAAGAACCCTGCAACTTAAATCTGTTGTAACTTTTTACTCACACATCTAAATTCAAATATTTTTATATATTTGGAAAGCCCTCGACATGTAGAATATTTAGATCTGCCAAAATTCAAATTTGACTTAGTTTAAAATATTCAAATTTCAAATGGTGAAATTGAGTATTTTGGTCATAACTTTAAATCTGTAAATTCAAAAATTGCAAATAAAATTGTTTTAGATACTTTGGAATAATTGTAAATTGATGCCACTGTTATAAAATATTTTTGAGTAATATTTGAATAAATTCATGGTTTACATTTAAATTGAATAGTTTGAATATTTTCAACATAACTTCTAATACAAACATTATTCTTGAATAAATCCAATTGTTATGAATTTATTTAAATCCCCTCTGTTATTTAATACTAATTATAAAAAAATTGTTATAAAAATTTAAATCACATAAAACTTTAATCTTATATTTATTTCTTTATTATATTTTGTGAAAATAGAAATGAATTAAATTGCAATTATAACTTTATGCATACTTTATAAATATCACAAAAAATAGTACTATGTTCCTTGTGATTTAAAAATTGCATTTCATGCATAGCATATTTTATTTTGTAATTATATTTCCATAAGAAAACTCCTTCCCCATTTTCTCTAAGTTAGGATTATTTCCAACTTAGTATTTTGGTAAAAGTGATATGCACTAGATACTTAGGATTTTCAACATGGAGCTAGAAGACCCATGAAGGACTTAGAAGAAAACAGACTCTGTAAGCATCACAAGATGTCAAGCACTTAGAAGAAAAGTGAGAAGAAGTTCAAGAAGGCCAACCTCCCTTCTATTCTCTAAATCTTTCTCTCTGTCCTTTCTTCTTCTCTGAGACTTCATGAAGACTAAATAAATCCAAGATCAGCCCAGGTGATACGAAAATCATCAAGTCTGAAGATTATTCAAGTCTACCAAGAATTCAATCAAGACATCACTAAGGAGAATACTACAAGTCTGGAGATGAAGCCTGGAAGATAACCTACATCATTTTCTTCTATCTTTCCTAATCTTGACTTAAAACAATTTTTGATCATGTTATTACCATCTTGAAGTTTGTTGGATCCTAGCGGCATAGTGAGATGAAGCGGCCTGGAAACTAACCTTACATGTCCACGTACATGAGACATGTTTCACAACTTAAGTGGCTGGTCGGGTGTTTGTCTCTCTCAGTGAATATCCAATTTACAAAGAGTTGTTGATAATTGTCGATCACCTTAAATAATAGACTTAGTATTTTCTCTAAGTATTTTGCACATCATGCATAACATATTTTTGTATTGTTATTTTGGTTTGTATGTTTATGTGTGTTTTGTTTGATGTGTTAGAAATTTCGGAGGGAAACGACAACTGTTGCAGCTGCTGTTGCTATTCTTCTTGTTGCCAAGGCAAGTGGCACACCCCCATAAAATTCCTAAGTATTTTTCTATGCACGACTTAGTTATTTTCCTATGCATGTGTAGGACTTAGTAGATTTGCTATGCAAGACTTTAGAATTCCCTATTCCATTGTGTCTAGGTACCTATGAAATGATTTAGTAGAATTTTGATGCTATGCAATTGAAGAGAGGTTTTACAAAATCTTAAGTGGCTACTCAGGACCATGTCTATGAGGGTTTTCACCTGAGATAGTCTTTACTATACTTAGGATCATAGTATGTGGGGGTTTTTTCACCTGGGAGTGCACATCACTAAGTTAATGAATCATCTGGGTGGATTGGTTGTTTGGTTTATGTTGAGTGGCTACTCAGGACCATGTCCATGAGGGTTTTCACCTAAGATAGTTTCTACTATGCTAAGGATCATGAACGTGGGGGTTTTCACCTGAGAGCACACTTGTGGAAGGCCACCCAGGAACAAAGGGATGTGAGGAATAAATGGAGAAGACCGTGAAGAACTCAAGGAGAAGTAATTCAAGCAAAGACTACAGCTGATCAAGGAACATGGAGGAATCCCAAACATTCTAATTTCTTAATAAAATTTTGATAAACACCAGTGGACTACTCAGGACCATGTTCATGGGGGTTTTCACCTAAGATAGTTTCCACTATGCTTAGGACCATTGAATGTGGGGGTTTTCACCTGAGGGTACACCTAAGGACGTGATATCTTTTGGTTCACTGGAACTTGCCAGTGTTGCCAATTATGATGTTAAAAAGTTTGTTTTACAAAGAGTTAGGCAAAACTGGCTTTATGCAAAATAACCTTGAACTCCACCAGCCAAATATACATATAGGCTATAGAGTTATTCCACCAAGTGTCCACCATAGTGTCACTTGCCAGACTCCATTTTTAATGGAATCTGACCCACTCTGTTGCAAATTATTATTTGTTGCAGAAATATCTGACGAAGAGTAAGGATTACGTTTTGGGTTTCGAGTCTGCACCAACATGTTTTCGCCTGTGGCGTATCATGAAGATGGAGGCTCATTGAAGATTTTTTTCCGCTGCTTTATTGTTTTGAGCTAGCTATAAGCTATGCAAAGATGTATCGAACTATTTATTTTACCAAGTCTGGATTATTCGTGTAATACTGATACAATGTTGTGATATTCATCGTAAACTGTGTGTGCAAATGAATCGATTCAGGGGTTTGCACTATACACATGTACCTGCCATATTTATAAGTGCAGGTACGCTACACTTTTTCAGTCAAAAAGCAACTTCAAACCTAGGCCGCCACTCGAACAACTCGGGGGTTGCGCCATACAGGTCAAACCAAAAGCCTAGGCCGCCACCCGAACAACTCGGGGGCTGCGCCATACAGGTCAAACCAAAATCCTAGGCCGCCACCCGAGCCACTCGGGGGTTGTGCCATATAGGCCTTACCCGCAAAATCCTAGGCCTCCACTCGAACCACTCGGGGGCTGCGCCATACAGGTCAAGTAAAAAATCATAGGCCATCGCCCGACAAACTTGGGGGCTACGCTTTACAGGTATCACTTGAAAACCTAGGCCACCACTCGAACCACTCGGGGGCTGCGCCATACAAGCCTTACTCACAAAATCCTAGGCCGCCACTCAAACCACTCGGGGGCTGCGCCATGCAGGTCAAGTCAAATCCTAGGCCGCCGCTGACACACCCGGGGGCTGCGCTTTACAGGTATCACTTGTAAACCTAGACCGCCACTAGAAGCACTCGGGGGCTGCGCTATACAGGTCAAGACAAAAAACACAGACCGCCACTCGAGACACTCGGGGGCTGCGTCACACAAGTCACTTATATCTAAGTCATACTCGATCCACTCGAGGCTGCACCACATATATTCATATAGTACTGCAAACAATTTCAATGCTTACTCGGGGGCTCTCCCAACCTCAACTAACATACATTGATATTTACACTCGGCAAATTTGCCTCCTAGAACTAATCCTGTACAACATAAGCATACTACTCCTACTCCACATGCTCATCCTTTGGCGCATCGAGTGGCCCCACAAGACGCTCACTCAGCCTCTGGACTTGCTGAATCATCTGACGCGCAGTCGACAAGGTCTCGGTGTAGTCGTCTTCTTCAGGCAGGCCGCCCACCAACCTTGCCAGAGGAAGGTTCGGCCGATGCAGCCGGAAGTACGCCAACGCCACGTTCGCCCCGGCAACGAGTTGAGCGTTGACAACCTCCTTCAGTGCGTCACCTTCGCGGAACGTCTCCAGCAATGTGGCCAACTCGTGGGGTTGCCCATTGCGGGAAGTACACGTGATGGATATGCCAGTGGGTCTTCCTGCACCCTTCCTGCCAGAGGGTCTTCCTGCAGCCTTCCAGGATCCGCCCTCTCGATCTGTTCGACCAAAAGTGGCGCGCCTCATGTGAGTCGCTAGTTGCCTCTCGGGCGACCCGCTCATCAATCCGAGCCTGCTCAGCTTGCCAGTCAGGGTTCACATCTGCATCAAGACATTGCAATCAACACATCGCAAGACGGAGGAAGTCAAAAACAAAATGCTACCAACCTTGCAGTTGTCGACTGATCAGATCAATCTCGCCCAGCAGGAACTCTTCACGTTGAGAGAACTCTGCAACATGGCGCGACCTGGAGCGCTCCAGCTCCAACTCAGCATGTTTCAGCTTCGCCTCGAGTTCAATCACCTTGTTCCTCATATAGGTGATCAATCGTTGGTCGTTCGCACTTCGCACCGGAGCCGAAGTTGTTCGACGACGACGGTGAGCAGGCTCAGCCAAAGGAGGACCTCTTCATCACCGGCACCAGTCATCGCAGCAACCGGAGTGCTCTTGCCCGTGTCAGGCTGCCAATAATCGATAGTGTCACAGCGGGAAAAATAAAGGCGATTTCTCACTCAAGTCAGACTAGGAGGGAAAGTATCCAAACTTCAGCACTAAATATGATTCAAGGCCAGAAGACCCGCCAAATATAAGTCATTACAAACTACAAATTCAAAAGGCATACTAACAAGTCTCCACTATGCGACTTCTACGCTACAGACTCCGACTGGGAGCGACTCCTCCTAGCAGCAGCCGCTTCGGTCGCCTTGGCAATCCCCCTCTCGAAGGTGGCGACAAGCTTCGCAGCCAGATGACTCACATGTGCCTTCACCCCGCTAAGAGACGCGGTCTTGCCGTCAGGCATTCGAGGGAAGCCGCTGACAACTCTCTCGAAGTCGCTCGCGACTTGATGGCCAAGGAGAAGCTGGAAAGTGAGCTCGGAGCCGCGTACCATCTGCGTCCGAGTGAAGTTCGTGATGTTGGTCGCATCGTCTTCAAAAGGCGCCGCGAGTGCGTCCACGGCAGTCGGTGGCAGCACGCTGGGGAAGATGCTCCGGTGCACAGTCGCCAGCGCCCCGGTAGACTTCTGCAGTGCCGTCAACGACTGCTGCACCGCTGCGGAGGCATACACGCAGACGCGGTCGAGGAACCTGACCGCAGTTGCCAAGTCGACATCGTCACTTGACGAGACTTTCAGAGGAGCGCCTCCACATTTCTCTGAACAAGGATCAGAAGTCAACTAAAGGCAAAGTTTCCGCGGCAGCATCACTCGGCGCCACGGAGCCACCAGCTCAAGCAGGTTCATCGGCCACCCGCACATTCAACTCGGTTGAAGGAGCAGACGTATGCTCCACTTTGTATGGAGGGGAGCTGATGCCGCCAGAGTGGTAGCTGGCACAAGACGCAAGAAAGTTCAACTCGAAGCTTGCAAGTGAAAAACATAACTCGACACAGTAAAGAACAAGCATGGCTAACCTGGTGGCCTCGACGCCATCATCACTCCCCAAAGAAACGGAGGGCATCCTGGCGAACAAGGGCGGCGGCGCAGAACTGACCGGAGGCGCAGCAACGGGCTCGTTCCAGTGGCCCCGGTACACAGCACCCGAAGATGACAAGCCACCCTCTTCCAAATCTGCATCCGCATCCTTCACAAGGGACGAGGCAGTAGCAGAGTCACCACTTTGACGCCTCTGCCTCTTCCGCGCCGGCTCCTCGTCATCATCATCACCCCCCACCTCTTCACTCGGAGAGACGGCAGAGGGAATCTCCTCGCCATCACCCTCCTCTTCCAGGAACGTCGCCTCGTCGTGAGGTCCGTTCTCCGGGAGTGGAGTAAGGCTGACAAGGAAAGAACGGCCCTGCAAATAAGATGACAAGACGAATCAAGAAACGGAGAGACGAGAAAACAAACAAGAGAGAAAAAAAAACATAAAAGCTTACCTCAGAAGCAGGGTTTGTCGCTCCATAAGCTGCGACCGGACACTTGACGTTGCAGGGGTCTGCGGCTCGGAGACTCGTGATGCTCCGTACCTTGAACTCCACCTCCTCCTCGTCAAGCTGCGGGCCGCCAGCGCCCTCAACCGCCCACATCGGGTGGGGGTGAGCACAGAGTGGCTGAACTCGGAGCCTGAAGAAGGTGGCAATAAGGTGGACGTCGCCCGACTCGCGCCCCAAAGACTTCAGCAGATTGCGGAGAAGGCTCAGCAGTGGCTTGACAGCCTCCTTCTCCTCCTCCGCGAGCAAGTGCGCCCACGCGTGCGTCTTCCGCAACTCGCGCTCGCCTTTGAAGTCAGCCAACCCCTCCTGGTCGCACCTGCCGTAGAACCACCGCTTCCGCCAGGCTTGGACGGAGTCCGACTTCTTCATCTGGAAATACGCGGTGTCACCACGCACTTGGATGCCGAAGCCGCCCACCGGGTATGTCAACCCGCTCTTCCCCACGTTATTCCTGACAAGGAAGAGCGACTTCCACAAAGCCCAGTGGGGGGCAATCCCCATGAATCACTCGCAGAGCACGATAAAGCTCGCGATGCTCAAGACGCCATTGGGGGTCAGATCGTGGATCTGAACCCCATATGCATACAAGAGACAACGAACAAAATCGTGCAGAGGGAACCCGAAGCCCCGTGGAAGGAACTCCATGAAGCAAACGCGCTCCCCCTCGCGCGGAGCAGGGAAAACCTCCTTACCAGGCGCGCGCACCGTCGCCTGGTCCGCCGGCGGCAGTAGGCCCTACGCGCGTAAGACTTCGAAGTCGGTCTTCTTCACAGACGACTTATGCCAGTCGCCGTCTGGCTTCTTCATCATGCTCGCCTCGGCGGCAGCGGCGCTGGTCACAGCTTTCGTTTTCCCCATCGCCTTTGGTGTACGAGGAAGGTGGAAAGGGGAAGAACAGGAGCTCAAGGGGGCAAGAATGGCGCAGGAAAAGGAGGCAACAACAATTGGAGAAGATGACTTGTTTTCCTGTCGCGGTACAATATTTATACCGCGCAGGCAGTCCATCTCAACCGTCCCTGAAGAAACTGCACTCCGCAGCACCATCCAGCCGTCCACGTGTCACACGGAGAGACTAACCGTCGCCACCCACTCTGTCCACTACGCACGAGGATCAATGCACTATTATCACGCCGCGAAATTTTCGTGTCCAAGTCAGAGATAAGCGGGCAACTGCTGTCTGCAGTCAACACTGACAGTGGGGCCCCTTCCGTCACGTCCCGTCGGACGCATAGGCGTGCTACAAAGCGTCATCGCTGACGTCAGCAACGCAAGTGCTATAGGAAAGCCGCAGACCTGAGGGAGAACTCGAATGCATGATTCGAGTGATAGGTACATATAGTAAGCTTCACAACTGAAATCACATTAGTAAGCTACAGTGCTGATCCAAAAACTCGAAACATGCAATCGGGTGGCAAGAAGAGCAAGTAAGCCTCACAAGATGAATCAACTGACAGTAAGCCAGCAGGCTGAACAGAAGCAAGTTCCACAAAAGCCACGACTTCAATAAGTCGACTGCAAATCTTACTCCCATCGGGAGTGGGCTCTTCGATTGAAGCAAATGAGTTCAATATCAATTGCAAGCAACCAAGCGGCGTGCCCAGGAGGAAGGAGTCCTCTGCCCGACTCTACGATTCGACCAAGCACTCAGGGGCTACTCTTCGACTACCCCACGATGAGCCTAACTACGTCACGCCAGGACTACGGAGGCCCAAGGAAGACCCAATAGGTATATCGCGTGGCCTAGTTCTAGTCGGTTAGGTCATACGACTCTTACCATATCTGCAATCGCCATCGGCACCGTTCATCCAAGACCTAGCCTGTCATATAAAGGCTAGGAGGGTTGCTCGTCCAAAGGACACGTTGATAGCCGCCACCACAAACCCTAGCGAGATCGCCATCTCACCATTGTAACCACAACTCGCCATCAATATCAGACAAGCAGGAAGTAGGGTGTTATCCTCCGGGAGCCTGAACTTGGGTAAACGCCTTGCTTGTCAGCCGTCGTGATCACGAACGCTCATCGTTCTCACCCTCAATCAACCCGGGGTGGTCAACCCTAGGATTTGCCAAGTTACACCCTCGTCAGCGGCACGATGCCACAACTCTTCAGATGTGTGCCAAACTCAAAACTCAAATACTCGCCACCGCGATCAGATCGGAGGTGCTTGATTTTCTTGTTAAGCTGATTTTCAACTTCACTTTGAAATTCTTTGAACATTTCAAAAGTTTCAGACTTGTGTTTCATCAAATAGATATAACCGTATCTACTCAAGTCATCAGTGAAGGTGACGAAGTAACGATAACCATTGCGTGTCGAAACGCTCATTGGTCCACACACATCTGTATGTATGATCCCTAATAAATCCGACGCCCGTTCAACGAAACCTTTGAACGGTGTCCTGGTCATTTTGCCCATAAGGCATGGTTCGCATGTATCGAGGGATCCGAAATCCAACGAGTCTGAAAGTCCATCGGAATGAAGTTTCTTCATGCACTTTATACCAATATGACTGAGACGGCAATGCCACATATACATGGCGGTATCATCACTACACTTAATCCGTTTGGCTTCTATGTTATGGATGTGAGTACTACGATCGAGATTCAACAAGAACAAACCATTAGTCTCGGGAGCATCAACATAAAAGATAGCATTCATATAAATAGCACAACTGCTTGATACCAATTTAAATAAATAACCGTCTTGAAACAGGCAAGACCCACTTATAATGTTTACACTCAACGATGGTACAAAATAAGACTTATTTAAAACCAAAACTAATCCCGATGGTAGATGTAGAGGGAGTGTGCCGACAGCCACCATGTCGACTCTCGATCTGTTGCCGACGCACATCTTCACCTCATCCTTAGCCAGCCGCCGTTTATTCCGTAACTCCTCCTGAGAGTTACATATATGAGCAACAGAACCAGTATCAAATACCCAAGTGTTGCTACAGGTGGATGTAAGGTACACATCTATAACATGTATATCAAATATACCTTGCTCGTTGTCGACTATCTTGCCAGCTTTCCTATCCTCTAGGTACTTGGGGCAGATGTGCTTCCAGTGACCTTTTCCCTTGCAGTAGAGACCCTTTCGCGACCGGCGCCGCTCACCATCTCCCTCTCTCAATGTGCTCTGGATCCCCCTCCCGCGATTCTTCGCCGCCGCCACGCACTACTCCACCTTTGCTCGCGCCGGCGCTCTCCCCCACCTTCGTTCACCTCTCCCCGCTCCCATCCACCTTCCCGAGGCGAACCACCGGAAAGGTTAGACTTTCGGTCCAAGGCGACAACAAGTCGCCGGATTCGGCGTCGGCGAGGCCAAATACGATGGCTTGGAGGCCGGACGCACCAGATCCGGACCCCACCAAAACCAAATGGGTGCCATGGAGGCCAGACGGTCCCTTCATAGTCGCCTAGCTCTGGAGGCAAGCTTCGATAATGACGGGCAGGAGGAGATGGAGGCAAACTTGGATCTTTGTCTTACATGGTTCCCCTAGGCCCTCACTGCCTTCGGCGTCCTCGGGCTCAGCTCGTCACGGTCGCCGGCCTCCTGCGCCTCGCTCACCTTCACCTTCTACGGCTCCGTGTTGTTGGACTTGTCGGTAAGCTTATGCTTCTCTCCGTCATGGTACAATACATCCCCTACCCTTCTCCACATATGTTTCCTTACCCTGTCGAATCAAACCGAGAGGAGATGTAGCGCACTTGCGGCTCCGGCCTTTGATATGTCCAATGGTTTCATAGGAGCTGCCCACAGTTGTTAGCTGATACGTCTCCAACGTATCTATAATTTTTTTATGTTCCATGCTTACGTTATACCAATTGCTACATGCTTTTATACACTTTAAATGATTTTTATGCATTTTCTGTGACTAACCTATTAACAATATGCCACAATGTCAGTTCCCTATTTTATGCAGTTTTTTTATTTCAGAAAAGTTGTTAAGGAAATATTCTCGGAATTGGACGAAACAAAAGCCAAAGTCTCTATTTTTTCGACACATTCCAAAAGTTCGAATAGGAGGCGAAGGAGGGCACCGAGGAGTCGTCATCATGTGCTGGCGCGGCCCCACTTCTGGCCGCGCCAACACATGGTGAGGGGCCCTCGGGTCTTCGCCCTTTCGTCTACTTATACACCCCGACGCGAGAAAACCTAATCAATCCGTCATATTCCACGAAAAGTTCTGCAACGACACCGCAATCCAAGACAAGTTTCGGGGGTCAGAAGTTCATGTTCCGGCACCCTGCCGGGACGGGGATTGACCCCCGGAGCCATCTCCATCGACTCCACCGCCTCCACTTCGACTCCATGATGGTTTGTGAGTAGTTCCCCCATGGACTACGGGTTCTCGATTGTTGCTAGTTGGTACTCTCTCTCTCCCATGTACTTCAATACAATGATCTCATAAGCTGCCTTACATGATTGGGATCCATATGATGTAATCAGTGTTGTGTTTGTTGGGATCCGATAAATTGTTACATTATGATCATGAAGGGGATCGTGTGCAGAAAACAAAAAATTCCTAGCAACAATATCCTTAAAACATGCCAAGATCTATTCTATGCAGATATAGTAGTACGAACGGAGATCGGAATACATACCCTTGTAGACCGAGAGCGGGGATTACGTTCCCACACAAACGTTGTCGATAAAGACCGACGAAGCCGACCTCAAGGTCGCGTAGAGGAAGTAGACCTAGGAGCACCGCTAGCGCAGCACCTCACAGGGTGTTACACACGTACGGTGAAAACGACGGCCTCTGAAGTTCTAGTCCAGGACGAGCAGCGGAAGACTTGGACCGGAACACCGGCAGCGCGACAGAGGGCTATGGTGGAAGAGATCCCCCTCTCAACTCGGCGCAACTCCGACAAAGAGAATCACGAAATCGAGAGAGAATTGGGGAATTAATTGGTGAATTAAAAGGCCAGGGGTGCCCCTCTATATATATGCTCCCAGGGGGGAGACAACCTGTTCACCAGGCAATGTGGGACTAAACCCCACATGCCTGGTGCGGCACATGGTGCGCCGGCCACCTGGTGGGCCCCTTGTGGCCCACCTTGGCCCCCACCGAATTCCCATAGGGAATTTTCCCCTCTTGGGCCTTCTTTCGACCAGAAGGCCCATTTAGGGAAATCAGTCTAAATAAATTCGAAAATAGATATCTCCATACCTAGCTTGACCTCGTTACCGACAACGCTATCTTCTACTCGTCTATGATTTATTTCTCCGTGACCTAGTCACATGCTTGCAAACTCATTAGACATAATCTCACCGAGTGGGACCTAGAGTATCTATCCTGCTATGCGGAATGGCAAATCCCGCTCTTGACCCCTCGTCTCAACTACTCCTTTCCGATCCCCAAAAGTATCACCGTTATTGTCATACTAATTAAGATACGATGTTTGGTGCAATCAAAGTATCTTCCAGGAATAACAATAAGAGTTGGTCTCACGGTCAAAGGCGTAATGACTACGTCCTACAAATATGGGTATGTCCATCACATCGTTCCCCAACGATATGACTTCCATTGCGGACCGGCGCCATGCCCTTGATCGGGAAACCTTGATCATCAATCGCGCAACGAAACTAGTCTTAGTAGAGGCTACTAGGGACCTGATTGTTTACGCATCACACCCGTATTAATGTTTCCGCTTAATACGGTTACAACATGACACAAAAACGTATTATGAACAAACGAGATATGATAAAGAAATACACTTTATTAATTGCCTCTAGGGCATATCTGCTTCAGATCAGTCTATCCATCAAAGTTTGTGAAGTTATTGTTGTTGTAATCTTGCTGTGTTTAATGTTTGTCAGTAGTGCACGAGTGGCATGATCTTAGAGTTAATCTCTATAATTATTGGTTAGATTGTATCTACAAGTTGTTTGCACATATCCTTGTCCTGAACCCGAGGCCCCAAAGTGACAGAAATTGGGATAACCAGAGGGGATGGTTTGGATATGAGGATCACATGTTTTCACCAAGTGTTAACGCTTTGCTTTGGTGCTCTATTAAAAGGAGTATCTTAATTACCAGTAGTTTTCCTTGAGGACCCGCTTTAAACGGGT
The DNA here is from genome assembly GCA_026929855.1 of Poa annua. NCBI lineage: Eukaryota > Viridiplantae > Streptophyta > Magnoliopsida > Poales > Poaceae > Poa > Poa annua. The sequence continues at coordinate 121,518,374 of CM049428.1, forward strand.
TGTTAGGAGAAAAGATGTTATGCAAGTTTCTCATTGCGAGCACATATAACTATATATGGAAAACATGCCTACATGATTAGTAAACTGGATATTCTATCTTAGCATGCATTGTCATGCTCTTACAATTGTCAATTGCTATAATTTGTTCACTCAACACTTGTTTTTTGAGAGTTACCACTAGTGTAGATAGCTGGGAACCCCGGTCCTTTTGTCATCATCATTGCTCTACAGTCAAGTACACACTTGAATATTTTCTGGTGCCATTGCCTTTGTGTTACTGTTGTTGTGTTACTATTACTATTGCTCTCATATTATTGTTGCTTTCACATCACCCCTGTTACTAGTGTTTTTCCAGGTGCAACTGAATTGACAACTCGGTTGTTAAGTCTTATAAGTATTTTTTGTCTCCCCTTATGTCGTATCAATAAATTTCAGATTTACTTCACTCAAATATTGTTACGATCCCCTATACTTGTGGGTTATCATTAGCTTCAGCCACTTGCCGCTGTAACAGTGAGTGGTTAGGTAGGGATAGTAGAGATTGAACTACTCAACCAGAGCCTGAGAGGAGTTGTCATGCTATTTTGTTTCACACGACAGAGGATTAAACTTCTAAAACAGTGAATTGGCAATTCATTAAAAGCAAATCATGAATTAACAATCTCACGGAGGACTACTTTCAGCTACTGAAAAATACTCTATATATGAAAGGGCGTCTTTTTTGCGTCCGGATCTGCGTTACACGTCGTCCTTTTTCTTCCGACCGTCCGATCAGCGCGTTGGACGGCTGAGATGCGCTCCAAACACTCCCAAAACGCGAATTACTGTAGCTCCGCCCTCCGCACCCATCAGAGCATGACACGTCGCTCGGTCACCATCCGCTCAGGCCGGTTCCCATCGGTCGGTCACCGCGGCTGTTTTACAAAAAAACGACTGACAAATAAGGGCGCTGCCCCGCAGTCCACATTTCAGAATAGCAGAGTACCTCTTTGCAATTTCGGTAAACTCCGCATACTTTTCTGCAAAAACACCCCGCAAAAACGTTCTTCCCCTTCCTCTCTCCCGCGACCGCGAGATCGCCGCCGGCGTCGCCGTGCTCCGCCGCCGCTGCGAGCCTCCCCGGTCAGATAGACGGGCCTGGGGAGCTCCAACGCCACGCTCGCTCCCGCGCATCTACAAGATCGCCGAAGATCGGGCGCCTCGACGCCGCCTCGACGCCGGATTCGTCCGCGCCGTGCTCCGCTTCCGTGCCCTCTCCATCTCAGTGGAGCTCGAGATGGAGATGTCACTGCGCCTCGCCCAGGCGGTCGCCAAGTTCCAAGCCCCCCTGCCGCTGACCGCGACGCGGGCCTCCTCAGCAGCGGCGCGCGAGCGGGAGCGTCCACGGCGCGGACGAGTCGGTCGCGCGCCGGCTGTGCGCCGTGCGAGGCGAGCCGGCAGCGCAGACGCACTAGCGCCACCCACTCTTGGTCGTCTCCTTCGGTGCCGGTGACAGGGAATAGGAAGAATCCGTCCATCTCCTTCCTCTCCCTCCCCCATGACATCTCCTTCACTCACGACCTTCCCCTGCGCCTCCTCCTCCCACAGTGGGCAGTACGAGCAGGGACGACCTCCCTTGCGCTTCTTCTTCAACACGGAGGACGATGAGTCTGAACCTCGACAATCACTAGAGTCTGGAGGCACGAGCACTGCTCCATCCTATGACCTGCACCGCTGCTCCATCCACTGCTCTGCCTACTGCTGCTCTATTCTCTTTCCCTGGCTACTGGTATTTTATCTTCTTGCTCCGGCTACTACGGCTCCATCCATTTGCCCCGGCTACTGATACTCAAACGCCTGAAAATTAGGTAGATTTCTGCTCTTTTCATTGCACACAATTGATTACTGCTGCTCCAACATGTGATTAAAAAACTATAATTTGTTGTATCTTATTGTTTTTACAATGTTGGCTACTTAAGATATTTCAATTCAGTTTGCCTACTTGCTCACAATGTTTTCTATCTAACATATTCACATTCAATGTATATGGTAGTTCGGAAGTAGTGTTGTTGATGCAACTTCCGTAGATTTACATTACATCATTTTTAGCATGCTATCATCTATTATTCATGCATTTCTCTGTCACTCATCAGCAATATTGAGTTACTGTAATTTTTCAGTCTGACATTTTGTCTCGAACATCCTAGGAAGAAGATGCTCTTGATGCCCATAGAACCTTCTGAACCAAATTATATCATGTTATGTCTGCTCGCAGGTATTTTACGGTGTGGCATAATATGCTTACGTGCTATTTCTGTATTTTGGTTTTGACATGAAACAAAAACTAAATGTGCATCAAACCCTTTATTCTGCTGGATGTTAACACAAAGGAGATGATGGTTCGAATGATTCTTAGGCTCACGCATGTTAACGCAAAGGATATGATAAAAATGGGTATGTTCCTCATTTATTACCAAGGATAGCCATTGTTGAACGGATCAAACAGTGGTGCCAACTGATCAGCTAGATCTCTGTTTCAAACCAACCAACAGACTTAGCTTGGTTAAGTAATATTCTTAATTTGGTGTGCTATTCATCCTACACGGAGGACGACACACAAAGAAACTTAATTATCATTAAATGTAGCAGATGAGTGTTTGTTGCATTCATTTAATCAATCAAAAGCTAGGACTAACATATCAGGTTAGTAGCAGATTGTGAATTTTTGGGTTCTTTCTCCAACTTCTTTTTGTTCCTGGTTTTGGGAATGTATTTTCTGGTTTCTAGCTTCTACACTTGTGAAATTATATGTTGGAGTTTGCCCGATAAGAAATATGCATTACACTGCTAATGTGTATTCTTTTCCCACAGTTTTAGTACTAGCAGGAGAAAAAATGTTGCTGGTGCTCCGGCCAAACGGCATAAGGCATCTGTTTAATATCGCTGATTAGAACTTAGCCTACCATTTTTACATAGGAAATATGAAGTTGTGACTATACCAGTATGGAACTGGTGAGCTCATACATATTGTAGCTATAAATTATAATGTGTACAGGTTCAGGGGAAGCTAGCCATTTCTTCTTGTGCCTCTACTCTGCTGCTGGCAAAATGTGATTGTTCTCTTCAGATAAGTTGATGTAAGTTGTTGCTACTGCATGTAGGATAGTAATATTTCATTCTGTTTTTTAATTTCTAACTGAATAAGAACCATTCCGTTGAAGCGATACTCTGACACATCAATTTCAGACAACGCCTGAAACAAAAAGGTATTTTTTAATTCTGATAGATACCAATTTCAGGCAACGACTGACTTTTCGTCTCGGGTGGTGTTCTGCTACGTTGATCTCTTTGCTCTCTTTGCTGTAGAATCTCCTATTTTAATTAGCACATCAGTCTGTCACTCTTCCTAAAAATCCAAATTTAAATTTCTTGCAGGTTGTGATTATGCTGGTCCACTACTTTTCTTTTGGTCAGAGTTGGAGTTTGGTTCAATTTATTTGATTGGAATTATTCAGCTTAGTATTTCTAATGGTTGCCAGACAGGTAAGTTCTTAGATGACCTCATATCTTTGCTTGCTTAAATCTTAATACATATGTCCTTCCAATGTTTGCCATTGCTTGACCTAGAACCATATATTGACGGTTACCTCAGTGCTTAAAATGCTTGGAGTTGCTAGAACTAGAATAGTACTGTTCTGATGTCATGACTCGCTACTTTTATACCATAAGCTTAGGAATGAGGTGTGTCCCAAATATTACGCTGAGGATGCTTCACTTGTGAGTTGATGCCTGTGGCGATGAACAGCCGGATGATTTTTTCCATTGCCTTACGTAACGAGGCAACCTGTTGTTCTTTATTATTTTCCGTTCTCAGTTTTGATAGACGGTAGTGAATTCGTTGTACTATCCTTTGTTTGCACAGACTCTCGGCAAGTTCAATCTTGACCCCTCCCTTCATTAAGCAGGGTATCCTGCTAATTAACTTTTGACTTTCTATTGTTTGGTTTCCAAAATAGAGAATAAGAACATGCTTCTAAAGAATTTTGTTAGTGTGTTGGATTGAAGCATATTTAAGCATTAAGAAGTTGAATAACTGCGAACCATTTTTATAGAGTTACCACGTGAAAATATTTGTTCTGTTTTCTCATCCTTTATAATACATGACCGACCATAGAAGTTGTAGCTTCATTACCTCCAAGTTTGAGTAGTTTTGATACGATCAGTAGTGATGACCAATATGACGCTTTTGGGATCTCACAAGTCTACATGTGTAGTTAGATTTATTGTTTTTCGAGTGTTTCTCAGTCACATCCTCTTGGTGCACAGATGTTGGGGATCCGATTTTTTTAGAGAATTAGGAGTTTTGGTAGTTTATTCTCGACGTCTTTTACTGCTTTGCTAGGCTAGGCCTTCTACTGAAGATCTTGAAGATCAGTCTGAACCGTTTGTAGATTCAGTTTTGGCTGATGATTTACATGCCGATGCTGAAGTTGTTGATGCTCCACCTATTTTTTTTTTGCCTCCGGCGCTAATCCTCTTGATTATTTGTCACGAGGTATGTCCGATACAATAAAAAAAGCTATGTAAGAGAATGGCGTTATACTTTTGAATGTCCACAACATATTTATCAAAAAAAAATTATGATATGTATGACTGTATGTCAGATTGTTTTTACTTCAAATACATTTTTCTCATAAAAATAGGCCAATCACAAAGTGCTCATACTTGCCTTAACTGTGGTATAGATGTACAAATATTGACAGATACATGACGAATTCCTTTGCAAACAGTAATTGCATATTTCAGAAGATGTCAAGAGCTAAATGATTGGCTATAATTGCATATCGCTTATCTTACATACTTTATTTGCTATTATAATTTCATAAAGTTTACACACTGAGTTATTCATGACATATGCAATGCAGACAAAGAGTTATATCTTAAAAGTGCGAATTCTTGAATTAAAAAATCCAAATAGTTGGTGGTTTCATGCTTGCAAGAAATGTTGGAGGAAAATAACATACGTTGGTAATTTTTGTAAGTGTCCCAATTGCCAGCAGAAAGAAGACATACAGGGGTTTGTTCAAATTAAGATATGTGCATTCTTTGTTCGATTTTATCGGAAATTCGGATTAAACTGAAGACTAAATATAACGAACAATGACCCATGAATGTAGATTCAGGCTCATACTTGCAGCAAAGGATATTCATGCTGAAGAAGGTGCTGACGAAGCTATTGGCGAATTCGTATTCTTCGACAACTATACCATTACCATTACTGGCAAAGAAGCAAGTATACTTGCGTCACAGGCACGGGGTCGATCCAATTATCTTCCACCCGCAATCGCCAGCTTCATTAACAAAGAATACACTCTGACAGCCGAGGTCATACTTATGAGACCAGCCAAGGACACATAATTCTGAAAGTTTCCAAGGTAGAAGAAATAAAGTTAGTTGTGCTATCAGACAAGGCTCAAGATCCTCCTGAATCATCTGCGATAAGTACTTTAGCTGAACCAAGTGATGCAATGATAACTCATGAAGACACCGCTGTGAATACACCTCCAGTACCAGATAAGGTACATGATCTCTCCCAGCCATCAGCCACAAATGTTCTAGCTACAACAGATGACACAATGCTGATTCATCAAAATACAACTGTGGATGCCAAAACAACGTCTCAATCTACACCTATAAGAGCAGTACTAAAATGTTCAGAACATTCATTAGCACAGGTATAGTCCAAGCATACTTTCTTCCTGACGCTTATAAACTGCTTAACTAAAATCAATGTCCTAACTTTGCCATATTGGTTACAGGCCAAAACACTTGGACAGAGCGGCACCAAGAGGAAAGCTGAGACTTCAGATAATAAACCTACTAAAAGTAAGCTAGGAGTACTCAACTTGCTTCGGTGATGATATGCATGCATAATTGAGCCTGATATACGTACGATAATTATAACTATCCAATGTACAAAACAGGGTGCCAGTCAAAGAAAACCCTACTGTCAGAGAGCTATTCCACCCAAAGAAGAAAAGCTCTAACCACTAAGGTAACTCGATTTCTGTTTTTACATTTCCAGTAGGCTCACTGTTGAAGACCATCCATACACTACTAGCTAATAGTAGCAAAGAAAAAAATCAAAGAGATGGTGGAAAACATTAAGAAAGTTAAGAAAAATATTGATAAGTCTAAAAGGGACTAACTGTGATTTCGTCAAACTATGACAGAACGGACGTCATAGGAGAAGCTGACGGCGCAACGACTCAATGACCTATCTCGCAACACAGAAGACTACACGTCTTATGTTTCCATGAATAAAATGAACATGTATCTATAAGTATAACTTATCTAGACCGTTTCTATGTGCAATGAATGTATCTAAGTATATTTTCACTCTATGTTACTCAGTCCGGACTTCGGAAATATATACTGGACTCAGCACATTGTACTGAAACGATTTTAAAATTATCTTTTCTTCTAAAATATCTCATACCACCGTTTTAAAATACACTGATATAACGCCAAGGGCGCGGGCGCGGCGTCACGCCCCGCCAGATTTACCTAGTAAAAGGATAATAAGATGTTCGTGGTACTTTTTGTGTTTGCGATGTTCTATTCGGCAAGTGTACCGATACTTGTGCAAGGTAGTAAATGATCAAGTTTACTTTTATTCCTGATTCCCGATGATAAACAGACCGATCGAGAAGAGTTTGAGGTACCTGGGTGAGTACATTTGGTGAGAAGGTGTGTTGAACAGCGGGCGATTGACGATGGTGGTCACCAAATATGCAGACAGACACCAGTAATTTGAATCAGATCATATACTCCATTTTCAGTTTAAATTATCATGACCACTTTGTTACATGAATGCACCTGCATCTCTGTATTCAACAAGTTCATTGTATGGTTATATCATCCCATATATCTCTATTTGCTGGGTGTTGCGTGTGTGGTTTCCTTAATCCACACAGTGTTAGCTCATGTGTTCTTTGCATGTAGAGTATCAGCTCAACCAACTGTCGGAGACAACGTTGACAGTTAAGACTACGAACTCGATCGCTACTCGGCTGCAGAGTACAGACTCGCTGCTGCTGGGAGCTTTGATGATCTCGATCAGGTGGGAACTTCGGTTGCAGTATCAATTGGTGTCCACCATCGGTGCAGCAACAAAGAATGGTTAGTTTCCTGCCCATTTTGATGCCCAAATAATGGTTACTTGCCTCTCGATCAGCCCATTGCTTCCCGCAAGTCTAGTTTGATTTTGGATTATTTATTGTCTGATTGTTTGTGCATTTAGCATTTCCTCGAGGTATTTTGATGCTCAAAGAATGGTTTGTTTCCTGCCCATTGTGATAATTGCTTATGTTGAAGCAATGGCTGGAATGATATTCTTGACAACACTTTGTTATTAGGAATAACCATTCTTTGGGCATCACAATGGGCACAGCTGCCCCACCACCAACGGTCGTGCCGCCACCACATCCGCCCCCATGTTGCATCTGGGTTTCCCGGTGCCGCGCCAGACTTGCACCGCCTCGAGCTGCACCTCCTGGACTTGAGAAGCTCTGCGCCGTCCCAAGCCAGGAGGGGAAAGACCAGGGGTTCCGCCGCCACCGGCGCCGCCCGGCAAGGGCTAGCGCAGGCCACTGGCGACGGCGGAAGGGGGATGGAGGGAGGAGGAGGCTTGGGGACGGGGAGAGGAGCGCGGGTCGCGAGAGGGGAAGAGCGGAAAGGGCCGGGTCAGACTCCGCCCGAATAATACTCTTAGTGGAAACTCATCAGACGCCAATTAACACATCAGGGCACATGCGGTTTTCACGCTGTAAGAAAAAAAAATCCAAGTAGCGTTGGGCGACTAAAGTTGCGCCCGACGCCCAGTATTCTAGCTAGCAACTACCGACCAGCCGAGATTTTCATCCTGGCGCCACGTTGTGGGTGTTCTAATGCACTTCGACCATGGGCTCAGGCTGTCCGCCAGGCCGCCGATGTCATCAAAGTCGTGACAAGCTTATCAAGATCAAAGAGCATATTACCCCCAAACATCTCTACAAATATATTAGGCCTTGTTTACTTCAAGAGTTTTTTAGGGGAAGGAAAGAGTGGGGATGGGAGGGGATTTGGTGAGCACCCAATCCACACAAATACTCTTCCCCTACAATATACTAGCATGGACTAGAGTTTTTTATTTGAGCAAAAATGTGGTAGTTGGTGGGGAATATTTGGGATTATCCCCTCTAATTCTCTAAAATACACTAGAAGTAAACATACTAGTTGGGATTTTCGGGATCCGGGATAATTTCCTCCAATCTCCTAAAATACACTAGAAGTAAACAAGGTCTTAATGGTTTTGGAGGAAGCAGAGTGTAGTATTGTTTTCAATGTGAATATATTCATCTTTTATTTAACAAATCTACCAACGGAGTAACCCCACATCACTCAAGCAACTTTATTTCCTTTCATATTCATCCAACAAGTGTGATACTATCTTTTTAGATAGAATATAGGGAACTTCACTGATTAAATACTCCTTGGGTACACGCTATAGTTTCCGCATATTGGAATGCCAGCTAAAATCTTCCTACTGATTTCACAGTATACCTCAGAGCGGTCAGTCCTTTAATTTGACCTACTAAACTTCTTGCAATCGTTGCAGTTCAGAAGTGAACAACTAGTCCAGCAGAGGATTAACTATTTGGCCGGCAAAAACCAGAGCACCGGAGTTATGATGCTGCTCCTCCTCCTCCTCGTGCCGGATGATAAACAGGAACGGGTGATCGGCGACGAAGTCGACGACCATCTCAGGATCCGACATGCCAAACCCCAGCATCTCCAGCTCGGTGGCTGCAGCTGCTACAGTACCTTTCTCGTTGACGTGCACGGAGCACTGGTGCATGACGGACGATACGGCCACCGGGATCATGCAAGAATCGTCCGCTTCGTCCAGCTCCAGCATCTCCGAGAAGCCGAAGGACTCGCCGGTCGTAGCTGGACGGAACAGCAGGTCCAGCCCGAGGTCCCGGAGGATCCCCGATGCCTCCACCTTCAACGACGCCTCGAACTTTGGGATCCTCAGCTCGCCGACGGCGACCCGCCTCTCGGGCACCTGGAGGAGCGGAGCCGGATCGTCGGCGAGCGCGCGCAGAAGCCGCGGCAGCCCATGGCGGTCGTCGGGAAGGTAGATGCACATGGAAAAGGGCGTGTCGGCGTAGAGCATTCGCAGGACCTTGAATCCCGGGTGGACGCCGATGCACATGTGCGCGTGCAGGGCGCTCCCCGCCATGAAGGGCGCGCGCACGGCGCACCCCGGCGACACGTAGAAGTCGCCGTCTTCGGTGAGGCTCTTGTCGAAGGGGTCGTACCAGTAGGCTTGGAAGTAGAGCGCGTTGGCGAGGACGATGGCCGTGGTGGCGCCGATGGATCCCTCGTGGAGGAGCTCCTTCCACCGGCCGCCGGTCTTGCGCTCCAGCCACTCGTTGATCTCCGACCTGGCCTGTTCGGGGCTCGAGCGGAAGGACACGGCTCGCGCCGCCGCGTCGTACGTGGACGCCGCCGCGGCCGCGAAGGATGGTTTTAGGCGGAGTGAGGAGTCGACCCAGATGCCCGTGGCGTACACGAGCTCTGCGGTTAAGTTCGGCTCATCATCTTCGTCCTCGTAGCAGAAGCTGGGCGGTGTGGGTGGTGCTTTGGTTGTGCTTGCCGTTGCGGACATGTGAGAGGCGAGGACGGCGTGCGCGTCAACACCGGCCGGGCCGAGGAAGGTGGCGATCTGGTTGCGGTGTGCGCCCGTGGCGCCGGCGGCGAGGAGCGAGATGATTGTGTGGAAGGACGCCGGAGAGAAGACGAGGTTTTGGTCGGTGTGGCGGAGGCTGAGGTGGCGGAGGAGTTGCACGGTGATGGCGGCCTGGTCCCTGATGGCATCGGCCAGCAGCTGCTGCTGCGCCATCGTAGCAATTTGTGGCAATTGTAGGAATTTGTTATGGTTGGCGGTCCCGTGCTGAGCATATATATGCATGTACAGAAGGATGAGGCGTTCGTATGCGCGTCGATCGGTTGGAAAGATGAGATAAAAAGGCACCTAACAAGAAAAATTTTCGTAGCGTACAGGTATGCTATATAGCAGGCGCTCTCTCTCAACTCTACTCCCACATCGACGTTCTCCTTCATGGCGGCGTCTCGGAGTTGGTGGCATCGTGTGCTTGTCGATCTTCTAGATCGGTGGTTTTAGTGTTCATGGATGATGTCGGTGAGGCGGTGGCGGCGACCCCATCAGGTGTGTCTCTCCTTCTGCTTTGTCCCCGTTGTTGTGGCGTTGTCTCCTACGTCATGGTGGAGCAGGGAGGATGTATGTTCCAGGAGTACGTGCAGACTGTTGTTGGCGCATGTGACAGCTGGAAGATGGTGTATCCTGTGCTGGATTTGTGGTTGAAGGTTGACAGTTTTGGCTCACTCGTTCGACGTCGTAGTCGTGCGGTGGTGCCAGTTCTGGAGTTCGATGGCGTGTCCGGTGACACGTTACCCCGGTCTGATTCGTTCAACGATAATGGTTTTGCTTCTGGCAAAATACTTTGGAGGTCCGTAAAGCTGCTGATCAGCGATGGAGCCGCTTCGAGCTCAGGTGTAGAGGTGATCTGTCTTCGTTCTTTTGGTGGTCACTTCGGTGCTGGCGAAGGAGGAGGATCGGTGCTGGTTTTTTACATAGGTTTATCCTATCTATTCAGATCTGTAATGTCAGTGTGTACGTGTCTTGTAACCTACCTTTATTATATAAATGAAAAAAATAGATTTTCTGAAAAAGAAAAAAACAAGAAAATATTCTTGTTGCAGCATGCGTACTGTATGCATGCTTTTGTTAGGGTTCCCGTTTAGAATTTATAAGACGGTTCAACAAACTATAGATGATATTTTTTTTGACTTAAATATCCTTCTTTACTCACAGTGGCGGAGCTTGAACGAAAACTCAGGGGGTCCATGATACGAAATGAAATGATTTTTTCTTTTTATATGCCGATTGGTATTGCGTACAACAAGTTCAAATTTGTAGCACTTTTTAGAAACCTGCATTGATTTTGCCTACATTGACTTAGAAAATACATTCCTGGAAAACTACTCCAAACAAAAGAAGTGGTGCCAAAAGATAACTAAAGGAGTATTATGTATCATACAAATATGAAGTTAATCGGTACCTAGTTGCATGCCTTGTAAATGAAAATAGTTAGACTGCAGCAGAGTTGTTCAGAAACAAGAATAAATAAAATTAGTAGTATAGAGGAGAATATATGCTGGCTTCCAGCCTTTGTCCATGCAGTTAGACCGCTAGACGGCTAGAGTCTAGAGCAGAGGAGGCGAGAGAGGAGAGACCATAGACTCTAGGTCAGTAGCTACTGAACATCACATGCGGAATGCTAGGACTGGTGACATTGATAGAAGGGCCATCGAATGGTCCAAGGGTTAATATTCCTCAAATTACTGACGGGTAGGTTGGCCCTCCCGAAGCTCCGCTAGTGTTTACTCATCTATAGTCTATAGTATATAAATGGGAGCAACCCATTGTGGTTAATTCTCTCAACATGCAATGCATCCATCTCATCAATCATCTCTCACCAATCCTAACATGCCACCTAAGTGTGTTGGAAATATTGGTATGCGGTTGATATAATTACTAGGCAGTGTGGTATATGCTCCACCATGCATGTAAGAATTCATGCTTAGATGAATCATGTGGCTAGCGCATGGTAGGGTAGATTGCCCGTGTGGTGATGCCGCAGAGACCGTCATTGTTGCTGTTGACTCCGCGCCTTAGGCCATTCACTGTGTGGTAGAAAAGCGAACCATAACACTCTCTCTCCTATGTTTGAACCGGTTCTATACATAGCAGCTAATTCATAAAGTGATTCATCAAAAAAGCGCACCGACATGTTGATGCGGTTCCAAAGAATGGACCAGATATACATGTCCCACTTGCCAGTGAGAGCAACGTGAGTACATAGTAGATTAAAATATATTTGCATGGTGCATGCAACTGACACCAAAGCGATGCACACCATCAATCATCTGACATGTTTTTCTTTGAACCGGAGACACATGTTTTTCTCTGACCAAAGTGGATGGTCTTATGTGTGCGTAGCCGTTTGTTCCCCAGTGAGGCCCGAAGGAGTTCTTCACTATCCAGTATTGTTCCCCCTTCTTGGAGGTGCTATATCCAACCACGGTCATCGCGTGGTTGTTCTCAACTGTGCACGGCCCGTTGTAGATCTCACCAGATCTGTGCTTGATGAAAAACTGAGCGTCGAGGCTCAGGCTCACGGCGACAGGTTGCTTCTGCAGCGCCTGCATGAGAGCGAGCTCCGAGAGTTTCCTTGGACCCTCTCGTAGCCCGTTATGCTTGCTGTAATGTGTCGAAGCTTGGACCTGACGCAGTTTCCCCTGTGGCCCGTGTAGGGGTAGTCGGCGTCCGAGGTTATGCCGCGGTTCCCGTGCACCCAGTCGAATGCTTTTCGAGGAGACCGACGCAGTCAATGATCTATTGCGGTGAGAGGGCGACGAGCCTTCCTGTCTTGATCTTCTTTAGTACTTCGATGGCCGCGACAGCCGCGAAGGCCCAACATGAGCCTGTAGTATAAAACATATATAACGGGGCACGGTTATTCGCAATATACTCTATCTTGTATGAATGATCATTAAAACAAGAGACAATGGACTGATCGATCACGGTTGCGTACCCAAGTCCCCCTGCTGTTTGGGGAGGGTAACTGCTCCCTTTGCACGCCAATCCAGAGTGGCCGGCAGCCCGGCCAGTGTCATGTTGGGCGGTGTGTCCCGGGCGTCCACCTCGAAGCCGGCCACCGTGGTGTTGGGTGGTGCATCCCGGGCCTCCACCTCGAAGCTCCTGCAGCTCACGTTGCTTGTAAGGGCCATCAAGACGACGACGACGATGAAGACGCCGAAACCAAGTTCCCGGAAAGCCATAAGAGTGTGCAGCTGGTGGACTATACCAAGTCCACGATTTAGGATTGCGAGTGTGCTGCCAGACCTAGCAAGCACATAGTTATAGGGTAGTGAACTGACAGACCTTTTACTTACGTAAGTGTTAGGCGCGCGTCAAAATGCATGTTTCCCACCTCCGGCTCCAACGCATGGACTAGAGCATCTCTGGTGGAACGTGGAAATTTGGACGTGTATATTTCTATATACACGTTTATATACACCTTCTCAGATTTTACACGTCCTGTTTTTACAGTGGAACGTGTATATTTATAAACGGTCAAATTTCAAGCGACTATATGAACGTGGTTTCCTTCATCTGCAAATTAGATTTTTTTTTTGAAACGGGGCAAAAGTTCTGTCTTTTCATACACAAATAGCAATCAGTACATACACAAATAGCAATCAGTACTGCATGACATCCTCCCCCTCGAACTAAATATGAGTACAAATTCATATCTCCTGCAGATCAATATGTAGACAACAGCACCGCTCCAACTTTTGACACCAATACACCACCATCGATGCATCTTCTGCTACTGCCCCAAGAAATCAGACCATGAGACCAGCACGCACCCACCAGGCCACAACGAGAACAGCACCCATCGTCTCCTACACCTTCCGAACAAAATCAGCCCGGATCCATCTTCCCCAATCGCTCTCGATTCCCCTGCCTACAGCCCCATCCCAGCATCCCGACCTCCGCCCCGGTGCTCCCTGACCTCCGACCTCCGCCGCCGATGACCCTGCTCCGCCGCGCCCCTCACCTCCTCTCCTCCCAGCCCTCCATGGATTGCCGCCCCACCCCGGCCATCCTCTCCTCTCATCTTTGCCCTCCCCCCTCTCTATCTCTCTCTCTGACCAGGGCGTGCGCGGCCCCGGCGCATCTGGCTGCACGGCATGGGCCGCCGCCCCTCTCTTTTCTCTGTCAGCGAGCTCCGGCGGCGACGGCGAGCCCGTAGTCGGTGGCGGCGAGCTCCGAAGCGAGCTCGGATGCAGCGGCGGTGGCGAGCTCCTTCGCCTTCTTCGCGGTACTCGGGCGCGGGAACCAGGGGCGGAGACAATTTCCTTCGTGCCTTGATTTTCCGGAGGTGGATGCGTCGTGGATGTATCCACGCCTCGTACTATCGTGGGTGGGCGTGAAAACGATGCACGTCCTTTTCCACGATCCGCTGGAGGCAATTTTTCAATCGTCGTCGTGTATATTTGGTTTGCACGCCCATATCCACGAGCCACTAGAGATGCTGCGCATGCAACCTACATGATCCTGGCATGACCGAGAATTAAGGCCGGTGCCGAGCGAGGCTGTTGAGGGCATCCACGTTCCACGCACACCTTCCCTCTCCCTCTGACGCTGTCACGTACGGCGATCGTTTCATTTCCACCCCTTAAAGACTGTACAAATAACAAACAATCCAACTCTAGCCTTACCGTCCAATGATGTGATGTTACAGCTGAAAAGACTGTTTGACCGGACAATTCCGCTTTGATACAATCATGTGATGTTACAGAAAAGATACAAATACAGAAGTGCAGACCTTTGAACAACCATGAAAGCTTGTCACAGAAAAAACAGCAGATTTGATTTATTTCCGTATGTACTCTTTTCAATATACATCTCTATAGTTAACCAGATGATGGAAGAACAGCTCCGCATTCCCAATTTATTTGGGAAGGACCACATGCCATGCTGTGAACATTATAGAACACAATAAATATGGGCATAACACTCACAATCTGCTCAAAGTACACCAACACATAATCATTTCAGGTTGTTAAGCGTTAAGACAGAAGACACCAGGGAAGATAAGCTATGACAACATTGTTAAGGTGGTTCAGTAGACCAGTGCAAATCAATCTTCTCATGAAGTAACTTCCTGTGTTAATTGTTCAGGGATTCAAACATTTCAGTCACTCAAATACTATCTGCTTTAGCAATTCACAAAGACAACAAACAAAACTGTTTAGAGTAACTGACAGGACATCGATCAACATGCCAATAAGAGTGAATTCTTCGCCAGGCACGGAGGCAAGCCAGGAGCAAGAGAAAGATGACTATGCTGTATTCACGTTGCTTAAGATGACTATGCACTTCAATTCTTTTGGATTTGCTGGAGGTCTTCAATTGCACTCTTCCATTGCCAGGCACGCTGTTTTGCATCCTCAAATACAAACACCTTCTTTGGCTGTAAGAGAACTAAGTTAGGCGTGGTAAATAGAGCATCTAGAAAAAGGTAAAATAGGCCATCTAGGATACTAAGGACCAGTAGCAGTAATAACAAAGAGGTATACCGTGCATATCCTAAAATGTGAAGAGTTCGTTACTTGCACACTAAGTTCAGTTGGATCATCAGACCAACTAACATTCCCCTTGGTCACCATTTTTGCAGGGTCAACACAGATCAACTGAGGCTTGTTGGTGAGGATCAGCTGGACCTTCTTATTTGATAGCTTATTAATCTTCTTGAGCTTCGATATCAACACTACAGACTCACCAGGCTCCAGAAAATCCTGCCTGCCACATTGTTAAAGATGCATCGACATGAATCACCTCTTACTTGTGGAAAAAATGTGAGCACGGTGTTGACCAATTCCCCCCTTTTTTCATTTTTCTTTTCTCTCCTGTAAGTATAATAAAAATGTTGTGATAACCTGTATTTACCATCTAGAGTCGAAGGAGTCGATAGAAGCTAATTTAGATACATGAGACCGTACTTCAGAAGATGACGCAGCACCATTATTTCCAACAGGGACATGTTGGTTGACTGGCACACTTCCCATG
The DNA here is from genome assembly GCA_026929855.1 of Poa annua. Lineage (NCBI taxonomy): Eukaryota > Viridiplantae > Streptophyta > Magnoliopsida > Poales > Poaceae > Poa > Poa annua. The sequence continues at coordinate 121,534,122 of CM049428.1, forward strand.
TGTGACAACCAATTCGAATCCTGAGTATCCTCATCTTCATTTGCCTGAATTGGGAGACGATCAGGTAAGGAAGACTGGAGTTAAGTAGTTACTTTCGCATATGTAAGATAACATACATTTGCTTCTGCCGCAAGGTTTGGTGCACGTGTCTTCCTTATATTTTTCCAGTCAATGCCTCTGAAGAAAGGATGCTTCTTTAAGGAAGCATAACCATCAGATCCTGCACCTGGCCGTTTGATTGGATCAACATCCTGCAAAAGGAAAAGTTCAAACAAGTATGCTTGTTGAAATTTAAACTAGAAATCTAAGGCACGCTTCTTCTTGAACTATGCTAATTAATTATGTGTGTTGAAGGCAACAGTAGCTGATTAATCCAAGCAATGATTAGAATTAGGGTGTGGCTCGTTTTTGTTGGTGTCTGTCTTTATACCAAGTTACTAGGACAAGATTATATATGACCTTTTTTATCAGTATATAAATCATGCCCCAAAACAAAAACCATTTAAGGAAATAATTTGTACAATCGCATACCAGCAACTTGTCAATTAGATCTCTTGCTTCATCCGAGAAGTACTCAGGAATTTTGAGATCCCTGGCTATAATTCTCTGGAAAATCAACCACTCACTAGCATCCTTAAACGGTGAAGAGCCAGAGAGCATTTGAAACAACGTGCACCCCAATGCCCACAAGTCATTTCTGGCAAGAACAGATAGAAGTCGGTCAGAAAAATCTGTATAAAACTCTGCTCATATCAACGGAAAACGTAGTTTTGAAGAAGTTTACCAGCAACCCAAATGGTAGAAAACTAGAATTTTAGGTGCATCATGGAAGATTAGTTTTTCTTAATGCGACGAGATTAAGTTAACATTTGGTAACTCTAAGGAATGCATCAAAAACCTGATGTTTGAAAAAATAGAATACCGCATTTACCATGTTGTGCATTTTTCTGAAATATTGACCTGACAAGACGTGCTGATGAGAGATAGACAATGGTCCGGGAATCCATCTCTGCAAGTTATCTCAATTCATACCTACTGTGTGGGTTTGCTACTTTGCTTTCGTCATAACAACTTTGATGTTATAACATGAAATTCCAACTTTTGCTAGGCCTGAAGCTACAGAAGAATGACGACACTGACATGTAACGCAGCTGTCTACAAGACTATGTTTTGTAGCAACATAAGCTCGCAGGTGTTAATGCATTGGAAGCTTCAAGCAAGATGTATTCTACACACTCTACCAAGTACCTAGTCGGTAAACGTATAGTGTCGGTATTTACTAAATACTCCCTCCGTCCGAAAAAGGATGTCAAAAAAATAGATATATCTAGACATATTTTAGTGCTAGATACATCCATTTTAGTGACCTCTTTTTCCGGACTGACGGAGTAGCTAATGACATATTTAAGTACATCATTCAGAGTGGAACCATATAACAGTATCAAACTATATAGTTTTTTATACATCTGAGAAAAAATGAATTTAGGCCAAGGAAGCAAGGTTTGTCAAGGGAATCATCAGTGTCTATGGATGAGGTTATTAACTTACCCAAAAGTTGCTGGGGCAGAGTTGAGGACCTCTGGTGGTACATATGCAGCAGTTCCAACAAATGTGCAGGCCCTCTCATCTGTAAGTGTACGGAAACCAGAATATTATGAACTTTACATCACAATCTCAAAGACAATCCAGCATTCTGTATGTTTAACTTACTAGTAGAATTTGGGAGGACTTTGATTGGAGTGTCCATAGTAGGCTTCACGCTGCCAAAATCAGCAATCTTGATGTGCCCATCGGAAGTGAGCAGTAAATTTTCTGGCTGAAGAGATCAGAACAGTTTAAGCCATTGTTACTAACGTTCTCTTATCTAAGAGACCAAACATGGATCCTCATTATGACACACACACACCTTCACATCCCGATGAATAAGGCCTAGGCTATGCAAATACTCCAGAATGTCAACAATTTGAGCGGCATAAAACCGTGCCTCGTCCTCAGGCAGGCGGCCTTTCTGCAAGCAACATATGTACATGAGACCGAAGCAGATACAGAACAGGAATCAACCACATTGTGAGCAAGCAGATTGACACCAACCCGGACGATCTGGTCGAACAACTCCCCGCCCTCGCACGACTCCAGTGCCATGTCTGCGCATCAAAAGAAGTGTCAGCGTTAATCCAGCAATGTAAGCATGTACGTAACGATGTGGCCAGTACTCTGTACTCCAGAACTACTACAGTATATACTAAAAATGCTCGGTGTTCAAATCGAAAGAAAGAGAGGCACTGACAGAGGGAGTAAGTGTCCTGGAAGGTGAAGAAGAGCCTGATGACCCCCGGGTGGTCGAGCTGGTCGAGCACGATGCGCTCCATCTTGACGTAGGAGATCTTGTTCTCCTTGGTGATGAACTTCTTGTCCATGATCTTGAGCGCGTAGACGTTGCCCGTGTCCTTCTTCTTGGCCCTCACCACCTGGCACACATCATCAGCATTCAGAATCAGCCACCCAAAGAAACCGTAATTCCTTCCCATGGGATGATGGGAACAGCCAGACGAAAGGGAACGACGAAATAAGAAACCCACGAACGGAAACAGTTAAATCATTAAACAACTCCCTAGAAAAACAATTACTTAAATTAAACAACGACCACACACACAAAAAACACAGACGATCGTGCGTGAGCGTGATGAACCACCTTGGAGTAGGATCCGACGCCGTAGATCTTGCCGAGGTCGAAGTCGTCGACGGTGAACTGCTCCTGCGGCGCGCGGAATGCGATCCCTCCGGCGGCGGCGCCGGCCGTGGGGGACGCCGACGCTGATGCGGAGGCGGAGGCGCCGGAGGGGGCGAGGCGGAGCCTGGCGGCGAAGTCCCTCTCCATGTCGTCGTCACCGCCGACCGCCATTCGATCGGCCGGAGCGGTTGGGGGCAGGGGCGGTATCTATAGGCGGCGGGAAAGCAGGAGGAGGAGGTTGGCGCGGCGCGGCCTCCGATGGCGGAGGCGGTCAACGGGCGGAGGAACCATCGGCTTCGAAGGGTGGGAAAGCAGCAGAATCGATTGGATTGGAGTGACTGCGACGGCCGCAGCCTTTCTTTCTTTGTTTCGCTTTGGCCTTGGGCTTCGAACAGGAATCGAATCTAGCTGCTCCTGCTACTGCTAGCTTTAGGTGCTCTACAGAATCAGAATGAGGAAGAAGAGATGGAAAAGAGAGAGCTTTAGGTTCGTTCGTTCTTGCTTTGTTTCCTTGCGATGATAGAGAGTCGTGGGGCGAGGTGTGTGATCGAATGATGGGGATCATGGGCAGGGAGTGATGGACGACTGAGTCGCTCCTCTTTTCCGATTTTCTCTTTATATTTATGCTATGTTCGGATATTTATATTGGGAGGATTGATATTGTATTGACTTTAATATCAATATTTTGACATATATTGATAAAGAGATTGAATGTCAATATTTTTTATTTGGATATTTTGATATTTGAAAGGGACCCTGAGTTGATATCAAGGCTGATTGTTTGGATGGTCAAGAGTTGGTTACTATGGGGATCAAACCTCCCGGTCCCTCGGGTGCTCCAGCCGACACATGTTACTATATTTTTCCACAAACGATGCAAATCCACATAACATCGGTGCAGGAATGTAGACAGTTGTAGCAAAGCAATTCCTTGCGTGAAGCATAAACAAAAAAAATATTGTAGCACAAAAGTTTCCCTAGTAGCTCCGTGTCAGCAGCAGTGTCGCCGTGCCCTAGCACTCTGGTAGCACCTCGGCTCCACACCGGCAGCGGTGTCGTAATGCCCCGACTCCACGCGGAAGTACCCACCGCCGTGCCTTGGCAGCACCTCTACTTTGTGTCGGTAGCAGCGTTGGCGTGCCCTGACAGCACCTTAGCTCTACGGCGCACGACGACGTGCCCCCGATTCCATGTTGGAAGCAGCCGCAGCCCGTCCGTCGTCACCTTGCAGCACCTCGGCCGCAGCCCGTCCGTCGTGTCCTTGCAGCACCTCGGCTTCACGCCGGCAGCAGTGTCGTGCCGGTCGTCACTTGCACCACTTCGCCGTTTGCCGGTGGCACCGCTACCCATGACGAGTAGCACGGCGGCGAGACAATGCAGCACCGTCGTTGACCTACGATGCCTATGGCGATGAGTTGACTTTATCATCGTGTTGACCTACGGTAGCACCACTGCCCCATGGTGAGTAGCACGGCGGCGAGCCGATGATAGCACCACGTTGACCTACGGTAACACCACCACAAGCCGACGGTAACATTGCCATTGTTCCTATGCAGCTCCCGTGAGGGCAAGCACGACGAAGAACGTCAGGGTCGACTACGTCGCGTCCCAACTTCCTCTCGCGAGGCACAGTGCAACTTGGCATCGAACGGAAGGACCTGGCGTTGCCGGCCGTATGGGTCGGCTGTGAGGGAGACGAGGGGGCGCGGGCGCAGCACAGGGAAGACGCTAGCATCGCCGGCCCTATCGATCGCCCGCGAGGGAGAAGAGAGGGTGCACGGCTCAACGTCGACCAGGAAGGCGATGGCGTCCCCGTCCATGTGCCTCGGCCACAAGGGAAACGAGGGGTTGCACATTCGGCCATGTCGCTCGGCCCCGCGGGAGACGAGGCGGCGCGCGACATGTCGGAGCACCGGAAGGCATTGGCGTCGTTGGCCATGTTTCACTTTATTGCTTTATATTCCAACATATTTGTGTCACGTAAGGGTTATATTAATGTTTTATAATGGTTTTTGGGGATAATTCATACTCCCCCGTCCTTTATTTGAAATTAATCCTGCAGATCAGAAAAAACCCTTTTGCATATTTTTGACTTTCATGGAGCCAAACGACGTCCAATGGATCTCATATTTTACGGGGATCGTTTTTTGGAAATAGTAAGACGTACGAGCCAAGGATCCGCACAAGAGGAAGTCCAGGGGACAAATGAGCATACCTCACTGAAAGAGCATGATAGCTCTTAATCCGTTTTGGACTTTATAACAACAACCTCACCGGACTAATCGTGATAGCTCTTAATCTGTTTTGTACTTTATAACAACACCCTCACCGGACTAATCGTGTCATTAAGATATCGCATGAGTTTTAAATGTCTACACATGAAGTTCAATTGGCAAAGATAGGGGGACTCGAAAACCACCTAGGCAGAATCTCCGCCAGCGGTCAGCCACCAGCGGTAGTACTTCTCAAAATTATACGATAATAAAAAAATGCAAAATAAGAAATAAATATTCAATTGTGGAAAATAAATATGCAAGGATGGTAAATATGAGTGGTGATTATGTTTTTAGTTTTTGGTTTGTAAATGCAAGAAGTAAATGTGTTTTTTGATTTTCGATTTTTTAATAACTGAAAATAAAATGTGTTTTTTTTATTAAAATTGGACAGGGTTCATGGTTTCACAAATGCACTCTCTCTTTAAAGTAGCGATGGATAATGGAGCACTAGAATTCACATATTTGATTACAACAATGTTTATGTTAAGAATATAATAATATGGGCATTACGTCCTAACATAGAGATGTTTTGGTTATCCATCTCTCTCATACTCCACTATGATGTGAATTAAGTCTTATCACCTTAGTATTAAGAAAAATCAAAGTATAGTCTTAAATTCAATGATATGAAGTTAAAATAAGAACATGCTAGATCTAGTCATGGAGAAGTGGCAATGGTCACACCAAATCCACGGTAGCATGATATTTTTTTTATCCCTAGTGAGACAACAAAGTAAGGTAAAACACCCAAGTGGATCACGAGATTTCAGTTGTAAGCTTCATGTTAGCCACCCCCGTTACTCTATCTAATGCACACGTTCCCTCTCACACGCCCTCATGAACATGTTTCATTAAAACAAGTAAACAAGAACGGGGTACATAATATGCATCTACTCTTATAACTAAAACTTAAAATAATTGCAATCTCATATATTAACTCATAAAAAGATCCACCACAAAGGGTAATACAACGGTGACCTAATCATGTTAGGCAACTCATACGGTGCTAATACAATAAAGTTCAAAAGAGGAGAGATACATAAGCTGATTCCACAAACCCATAGTCCATGGGTGGACTCCCTCTTCATCATGGTGACGATGGTGGAGTCGTTGGAGAAGATGGAGACCACACCAGCAGCGCCCCGCCGGAGTTCCCCCCTCCAATATGCAGCTTCAAGTGTTTGTTTCATGGTTCTGTGTTTCTGTGGCGCTCTCTTCCAAAAACCGTCAGAGGACTATTTTTATAGTCGGTTTTAGGTCAAGACGAAGCCACAGTGACGAGAATCGACGACATCGGAGCCACGAGGGAAAATCGGGCATGCCACATGCGGCCAGGGAATCTGGCCGCGTGGGCCTAACTCATTCGCTCCTCGGACTTCCTCTTTTGTTGATCCTTGGCGTTTCCTTCCTTCCGAAAACAGATCTCGTAAAATATTAGGTCATTTGGACGTTGTTTCGGTCCTTGAAACATGAAAATATATAAAAATAGAGTTCCTGATTGTGAAGTGTTAATTCCAGAAAAATAGGAAAATTGTGAATTATTTCCATAAATCAATATAAAACATGAATATAAACCATATATGATGCAAATATGATGGAATAACAAGTAATAAAGTACAAAGTTTATGTATGCATTTTACATGCATCATGCGCGCATCCCTGGGCGCTCATAGACGACGTATATATCCTTAGTGTGTCATATCATGTTGTGAGTGGCATATTCCCCACCAAACCAATTTCGCGGTGGCAAACGGAGGATCTCAACCAAATTTGTGTTTCACCGTACTGTTGATGGCGCTTGACACAACGACTTCGGCGGCCCTGCGCTTGCTCTACCGCCGACGACACCCCAATACATCCTTAATCACGAAGAGAATTGCCGCTTCAACATGCGAAGATATATAGTGCTTGTGCTACCTTCATTATCCAAATTATTGTATGCTACGGTCATGAAAATATAGCATAACTTCATTTGGGTGTAAGGGGACAATTGCTCCCCCCCCCCGCCCTATTGTATTGACATTTTAGGTCAAAGGTTTACGTATAAAAAGTAAAATTTCCTGCCTTTTACCTAGTTTTGTAGGCACATCATCCGCATGTTCAGTTCCAACTTGGAATACCCCTGTAACCCAATGTTTATATGAAAACAGCACCTTGATTATCTTGTGTCATTCCTAAAAAATAAATTATCTTGTACCTGTGTATATTGTACATTTGCTAGTTAGTTGCAAAGATGATATGCTACCCAATCTAACTAGTAGAATTCGTTGTGTGCCCTGAATTGTTTTTCAAAATAAAAACTAGTGGACTGAAACTATGAAGTGTTCATAAACTGAAACCTTTGTGGATTAATTTCAATCCGGATTTCAGCTAATCTTATCTACTTTCGAATTTACACCCTACTAGTCATCAAATAATTAAACCGAGCCAGCTAAACTCAATTTCTCAATTCACAGCAACCCTCCGAATTTAGGGGGTGCGCCTTGGTGCACAACCCTTCGGACTCTTTGTTATCAACACCACATATACAATGCTAATAATTAACGGTCAAAAAAATATCTATATGTAAGGCCGAGGACTAAATTATGCAAATAATAAAGACAAAATAAGTTTGACACCGTGAAGTTTACAAGAGTCTACAAGAGATCAAGTGTGAAGTTTCTTTTCTTGAAGAAACATTTTGATGTGGTGGATAAAGCAGACAAATTGCAATGAAGGGAATTTATGTTTGCTTCATGTGTAACAGAAGACGATTTAACAAACTTTGATGGTTCACACCATTATAGTACATTTTTATCAGAGGTAGTCATGGAAGGCATAATATATAAGTTTGTTACGGTACGGTTCGAGAACACTCCAGACATGGTCAAGACACTCCGCTCACCAATGACCGGCAGGGATACCTGGATGCATATGACGGTCCATGTGCATTCTACGAATATCGTCGTTGAACCATAAACATGATATTCATTTCCTTTGTTTCTGCGATACTAGCTTGTCCGAGATATGATCGTAGACATCCGATGTCTTTGTTGTATCTCGTTACCGACAAAGGTTATTAACTCGTCTGTTATATTACATCTCCATGACCTAGTCACAAGCTGCGCAGCTATATAGATGCAATATCACCGAGTGGACCCAGAGTATCTTTTCATTACAAGAATGAACAAATCCCGCTCTTGATCCTTACGTCTCAATACTCTTTCGGGATACCCAAGATGGACACCGTTATTGTCATGCTAAATAAGACACAACGTTTGATGCTCTCAAAGTACCCCTACGAAGTAGTAATGAGTACGGTCTCATGGTGTAAGGAATAAGCTATCGTATTCTTATCTATTGCAAATGACAAACATCGTAATACGATCTTATTGCAATATTTTGCGTATGTCCATCACCTTATTCAACTAATAGGATGACCCATTGTCAACCGACGTCATTGTCCTTGATCGGGAATCTAGATCAACTGTTGCCCAATGGACTAGTTTATATAGAGGCTCACTAAGGACTCTGGTTGTCTATGTATCACACGTGTATTAATAATTCCGATTAATACAGTTATAGCATAATACACAAACCTATCATAAACTTATGAGATAATGCAATAAACACAACTTATTTATTTGCCTTTAGGGCATATCTTCTTCATCTATATCTACCAAGACTTGTGTTTTTTTAGGCCGGTCTCGGCGACAGGGACTTTTGATCTCTTCAAGGATCACGTGCGAAGGTCCAGCTACTCTCCTCCCCCTCCCGTCCCGGTGCCGCTCCCCAGGCGGCACCGGGGCGCAACCGCCGCGCCACCGCCAAGCTCCATCTCCCTTGGTCTCCTCGCCGCCGCTGCCGCTGGCGCCTGCCGCGGTGGCGGCGGGCCCTGCCTACAGACAAAGGCTGTGGGGGGGGGGGGGAGGGGAGCTGCTTGCTGCTCGTAGCGCCGCCGGCCGGCCACTTCTATTGGGGGGCGGAGGCCATGTCGTCGGCGTCTAGAATCCGGGGCGGCGGCCTCAGAGATGGTCGTCGCGGGGTTGTCTCTCCTTGACGGCGCTGCAAATGGTGGTGTGTGCCTCCGATGGATCTGGCGGGGCTGCAGCTGAGGCCCACTTCGGGCGTCGCGGGACGTCGAGGTCGCTCATGCTCTCGTGGTGCAGGGTGTGTGGGCGAGCTCCAGCGCCTGGGCGGCGCCTCGGGCTGAGGTGGAGGCGGCCGGCTCGATCTGTGGCTGGCCGGGCGCAAGCGGGTGTCGCCGTGGAGCCCAAGCGCGCGGTGGCAACAGCCGACGGGCAGCTCCGAGACGGTGGCAACAACCGACGGGCGGCCTGGAGCGAGCATGGACGACGACGTCATGGGGTGTTGGGACGGGCCGTGCAACGCCAGGCAAGATTGACGGCGGCCAGTTCCGGGTTGGGTCTGGTGGTCGACAAGCAGCCTGTGCAGCTGGTCACACTCTTGCTGTCCGGGTTTCCTTCGTGTCCTGATGGAGGAGAGGCAGACTTCAAGTGAAAGCTTTGCACTCGCAGACGGCGGTGCCGATGACGGCGGTACCTTCAGTGCCCGTACTCCTTCTTGAAGGTGTCATCGTCGAGCTGCATCTCCTACCGTCGCGAGTATCCTGTGAATCCGGGTGAAACTCTGAGCTCCTTCGGAGCGGGCGGCGAAGACACTTGCGTCATACCTTCCTGAAGGCGCCGCCTTGGAATCCTTGACACTCGTGGCACGGGAGGTTTGCGACAGCTACACACAGTCTGCTGTCAAGGGTGTTGGAAGCCGGGGTGGCGACTCCGGATGGGGAATGGATGCCAAGGCGGCGGCCTCGGATGGCTTTGACGCGATGGTTGCATGGGGTTCGACCATGGCGTAGCAAGGCATGGGTGGCGCTCTGGTGCTACAAGGGTAGCGAGTTCGTCGACCTAGCCCTATCGACATGCTGGTCGGTCGCGTTGACATGTTGGGGCGGCGGCCCCGGATCTTTTGGTGCGGCGTTCGTGGTCTACAGGTGGTTTTCTTGTGTAGTATGGGCTACGAGGCGTCTATTCTGTGCGGCGTTGCAGCTCGCGACCGAGCAGCGAAAGTCGGAGCGGCGACTCCGGGCATGGTGGCGTGTGTTTGGTTCAGTTGTGGCCTGGTGTCGTGTGGACGACATGGGTGCAACGTTTGTGCGATTTTTTGACACAGTTTTCCTCATAAACTGGGTCGCTCTGTACGGTTTTTGGGTCCGGTTTCCTTATAAACTGGACCCGTCATCTCGACCCTCTTCTTATATCGCTATCAATATAGCAGCTCTCCCACAGTTATTTAAAAAAAAAGACTTGTGTTTTTTGGAAATTGGAACAAGAAATATCAGATATGTGTATTGTGTGCGTTATACTTGTCGAAACAAAATTGTGGCAATAGAAAATGGAGCGCTGACCGGAGACCAAGCCCCAAACGCGTTCCATTGTGCGCGGCACACGCCATAGCGCCGCCGGCGCCACACCCAGCCACCAACCACCCCCCTCTGCTTCCGCCCTTTCTTCCCCCTTCCTTCCCACCGGTCATCAGACCAACACGAGGCGAGTACCAATTCCACACCCCCTCCACCCTCCTCAGCCGAGCTTCGTCCAAGAACGCGGACCGTATCCCATCATCATCGAGAGAGAGAGACATATAAGGATCTCTCTCTGTCTCTGTTGTTTATCTACGGTTGAGGCGGCGGCTGCATTCTTGGTTTGATGATGGCCAGCACGACGTCGTCAACGTCCGTGGCGGGAGCATTATTCTCCGCCGTCGCCAGTTCTAAGCCGCGGGGTTCCGCCGCGTGCCCGAGGGTGGCCGCCGGCCGGCGGCGAGGGTCCTGCGCGGTGCGGTGCGACGCCGGCGGGGAGGTCCAGGCGCAGGCGGCGGCCAAGGCGGCTAGCATCGCCGCGCTCGAGCAGTTCAAGATCTCCGGCAACCGTGAGTTCCTTCGCCTCGAATTGGCTACCGTTCATGCAATCCTGCGATTTCGTTCCGTTGGTGGTGCGCGAACGGGGGGGTCTTTGCGGTGCTCTGTGGCTGTAGCTGTAGGGGGAGTTGGTCAACGTTTTCTGACTGAAACTTTCGTCGTGCCTCATTCAGCTACGCATCTGACAATGTTTTGTTCTCATACCAACCAGGCTACATGAAAGAAAGGAGCAGCATAGCTGTGATAGGCCTCAGCATACACACGGCACCGGTGGAGATGCGTGAGAAGCTCGCGGTTGCAGAGGAGCTATGGCCCCGTGCCGTTTCAGAACTCACCAATCTGAATCATATCGAAGAGGCTGCTGTCCTTAGTACCTGCAACAGAATGGAAATCTATGTGGTGGCTTTATCCTGGAACCGGGGTATTAGAGAAGTGGTGGATTGGATGTCAAAGGTAAAAACGATTGCTTTATCAAATCAAAGCTTTCCCAGTTTTTGTTGTTCAAGAAAAAAACACATTTTTGAAGAGAAGCTCTAATGTAGTCCTGCTTGTTTTTGCAGAAGAGTGGAATCCCAGCTTCCGAGCTCAGGGAGCACCTCTTCATGTTGCGTGACAGTGATGCTACACGGCATCTGTTTGAGGTATCTGCTGGGCTTGACTCTTTGGTTCTTGGAGAAGGACAGATACTCGCTCAAGTTAAACAAGTTGTCAGAAGTGGGCAAAACAGTGGAGGCCTGGGAAAGAACATTGATAGGATGTTCAAGGATGCAATCACAGCTGGGAAGCGTGTCCGCTGTGAAACAAACATATCATCTGGTGCTGTGTCTGTCAGTTCAGCCGCGGTTGAATTGGCCATGATGAAGCTTCCAAGGTCTGAATGCTTGTCAGCTAGGATGCTTTTGATCGGTGCTGGCAAAATGGGGAAGCTGGTTATCAAACATTTAATTGCCAAAGGATGCAAGAAGGTTGTTGTGGTGAACCGCTCTGTTGAAAGGGTAGATGCCATCCGTGAAGAGATGGATGGCATCGAGATCGTGTACAGGCCTCTCACGGAGATGTATGAAGCCGCAGCCGATGCTGATGTCGTGTTCACAAGTACCTCATCTGAATCCCCATTGTTCATCAAGGAACATGCGGAAGTACTTCCTCCTATTTCTGATGCCACTGGTGGTGTTCGACTTTTTGTCGACATATCTGTTCCCCGGAATGTGAGTGCCTGTGTGTCTGATGTTGGCCATGCACGAGTATACAATGTTGATGACTTGAAAGAGGTGGTGGAAGACAACAAGCAAGACCGACTGAGGAAAGCAATGGAGGCCCAAACAATTATTTCCGAAGAACTAAAACGGTTTGAGGCATGGAGGGACTCCCTTGAGACTGTTCCAACCATCAAGTCGCTGAGGTCATATGCTGACAGGATCAGGGCTTCTGAGCTCGACAAGTGCCTTCACAAGATCGGAGAAGATGCCCTCACAAAGAAAATGAAAAAATCCATTGAGCAGCTCAGTACCGGCATCGTAAACAAGCTTCTGCATGGCCCATTGCAGCACCTCAGATGCGATGGCACTGACAGCCACACCCTCAGTGAAACGCTCGAGAACATGCACGCCCTCAACAGGATGTTTAGCCTCGACACTGAGAAGGCAATCATGGAGCAGAAGATCAAGGCCAAGGTGGAGAAGACCCAAAACTGAGATCAGCGGTGTATATTCAGCCTCTACATTTACATATACTCCAAATGTTCCCTGACACTCTAATTCCAATTTTGTTTAACCCTTTCTTACTCGGCGCTCCTTGCTGAGTTCGTCAGTTTTATAGTGAATTAGCGCCAATGCAGTCACCAAATATGTTGAGATAGCATCCCTGTAAAAAAATATTGAGATAGCAAAATGTGTGCTCCACAACAGCTTTTCTATAGTATGTTGTGGCAGAACCCAACTTTTAAGTTAGACTATACATTGTTGGACAAAACAAAAAGGGAATATATCAGTATGCTAAATGATTCCTGGCATGCATTACTCTATACTTTTAACAGTTGAGCATTGCTGTTGTTGAGCCTTCCATAGAGCTTATATCTTTTGTCTGCACTCTGCAGTATTATCTTATGCAATTTTTGTGCACCTGATCTGCTAACAATAAAAGCTTGCCAAGTCAGAGTTAACTTGATGGTTGGAGTATCATATCGGCAAGTGCTATGAGATGAAAACTTACTTTTGGCCTATAGCTAACTACTCTCTCCATGTCAAGCATTCTGCAAACTAGTTTGTCCTAAGTCAAACTTTATAGTGTTTGACCAAATTTATAGGGAAAATGGAACTGTTATAATACCGAACCAACATCATGGGCGAAAATTAGGCCAACATGAACAATCAAAAATCCTTAGGAAAAAATAATTGCATTCATCGAAAACTGACATTCACTAGTCTCTTCACCACAAAAATTAAAGATATTCACATGGACGGTGGTCGTGGGAGCTCTTTGGCAACCAGCGCTATTTGAAATATCATCATCTTCCTGTGCCGGGAACTGCAGAATCCGTGCTTCTGATGAGGACTCGCACCATGCCCTCGTATCATTATGTTATTGTGGAGGGTTTGGCAACTCAGAAATGACACTACACATGAAAAACAGGTTCTCCCTGTTGAAGTTACTAGAAAGTACCTCTGCTCATACTTCAGCTCACTGTTACAAATCCGACAACAGTTGGAGACGGCCATTCTGAAAGGAAAGCTCCTTGTGTGGCTGCTCTAAAGCCCAAATATGACAAGCCAAATACAAAGGCACCGTCACTGGTATTGATATTTCGGGTTCATGGTCCTGGTGTGACTGCTCTAAAGCTCGGTTGATGGTTCCTTCGACGCGGAGGGTGAGGCTGGTACTGGCATGTTCAGTCAAATTTATCTGGCAAGGTAATTTCACTGCTTACTACCACTTGGTGAACTGCTCACTGTTATAAGGAATGACATGTGCTTTCAGGGTGTAAGATGGCTAGGTGTCAAGTAGGTCCTCAAACCTGGAAGATTCTATGTTTGGACAAGCACTCCAATCTTAGAGGAACCTGCAGAAACTCGATCGCCGGAGGGGGGAACTACTCAGAATTGCCTGGATATGAATATTCGGATGCTTTTTTTTTTTGGAAAGGATGAATATTCGGATGCTGAGCTTGGTGCTGGGCGCTCTGAAGATGTGGCAGTAAGAACGTGCATGTGAAGCTCTCATAAAAAATGCTGCTCGCCTTCTGTAGTGTCGAAAATTCCCCTGGCATGGTTTGTGTTGCGGATGATTGTAATGTGCCAGTTAAAAATGCTATAAACTCTCTATATGACACTTTTGGTTGCATGATAGTGGAACCATGGGGGAAACATGACACATTCTGAAAATAATTATTCATCCTTGATGTCCAGACGGACCATGGTAGTAGCAGAAAAGATCATCATCTGATAATGAGTTCATTACATACATCACTTAACTGAGCCCTAGTCACTCCTTTTAAACTAAGATACATGTCGATGTCATGCTGTTATGCAGGCTTAGTATTTCGTTCTAGATACAAGTGGGAGGAAGCAAGGAACATTGCGTTTACCAGGTTGATTGATACCCGGAAGTTCCAGCAGTACACTCCAGCTGCACAAGAATTTCTTGTGTGCAGAGGTAACTATTAGGAAGAATATAAATTTGGCAGAAGTACGTCCTGATGAATCAGGAGCTTGCAAAATGCACTTCAATAAGCAATTCAGGCAACCTTTCTTTTTATAAATTGATTGATGTTTAACCTCAAGAACAGGGTTTTGAAACCTCAACCGAGAGGCCACGAAAAGCTTTCCGCTCACTGATACAACCTGCAATTTTTCAGATGATGAATGCAATTCCCACCACACAATTCGCCATGCCCAAAATTGAGACAAAAAATAAATCCTATAGGTCCCTTGTTCAGTCTTCGAAAGACGACACCAGCTCCAGCTCCGGCACCGGCTCCGGGAGGGGCACCGGGTAGTTCCTTGTAAAGCATGCGTCGCAGAGCTCATCCGCCTCGTCGCCATAGATGCTGTGAAGCTTGTCGATGGAGAGGAATCCGAGCGAGTCGCAGCCAATCATCTTGCGCACGCCCTCGGTGTCCCACTTGTTTGATATCAGCTCGCCCTCGCTGGGCGTGTCGATGCCGTAGTGGCACCGGCCGACGACCGGGGGGCTGGAGATGCGCATGTGCACCTCGCGCGCTCCGGCGTCGCGGAGCAGGCGGACAATCTTGCTCGACGTGGTGCCCCGCACGATGGAGTCGTCGACTACGACCACGCTCTTGCCCTTGATGACGCCGCGGACGGGCGCGAGCTTGAGCTTGACGGCGAGGTCGCGGATGGCCTGCGTGGGCTGGATGAAGCTGCGGCCGGTGTAATGCGACCGGATGAGGCCCTGCTGGAACTCGAGCCCCGACGCCTGCGCGAAGCCGAGCGCAGCGTAGAACCCGGAGTCCGGCACGGGGATGACGACGTCGGCGGTTGGGGCGGGGGACTCCTCGGCGAGCGCGCGGCCGTAGGCCGTGCGCCGCTCGTGGACGGCGTGGCCGAAGACGATGGAGTTGGGCAGGGCAAAGTAGATGTGCTCGAAGACGCACGACTTGCGCGGGCGGTGCGGGACGAGGCAGGCGGAGGAGACCGACATGTCCCTGCGGTCGACGACGATCACCTCCCCTGGCGCCACCTCGCGCTCGTAGACGGCGTCGATGAGGTCGAGCGCGCAGGTCTCGGACGCGAAGACGACGGCGCCGTTGGGGCGGCGGCCCATGACGAGCGGGCGGAAGCCGAACGGGTCGCGCACGGCGAAGAGCTTGTCGGCGGTGAGGAAGAGCAGCGAGTATGCGCCGGCGAGGCGCTCGCAGGCGTCGCAGATCCGGGCCAGCAGCGGGCGGGAGAGCGAGGTGGCGATGAGGTGCAGGATGACCTCGGTGTCGGAGGTGTTGTTGAAGATGGAGCCCTGCGTCTCGAGCCTGGTGCGGAGGGAGCTGTAGTTGACGAGGTTGCCGTTGTGCGCGACGGCGAGCTGGCCGAAGCGGTACCCGGCGAGGAAGGGCTGCACGTTCTTGGGGTCGGCCTCGTTGGCGCCGGAGGTGGAGTAGCGGACGTGGCCGATGGCGGCCTGGCCGGGCAGGCTGGCGAGGCGGGCCGGGTCGCGGAAGACGTCGCTGACGAGGCCCAGACCCGTCACGGACTTGAGCCGGCCGTCGTCCCCGGCGGCGCAGATGCCGGCGCCCTCCTCGCCGCGGTGCTGCAGCTTCTGCAGGCCCAGGTAGCAGAGGGACGAGGCCTCCGGGTCGCCGACGACGCCGAACACGCCGCACTCCTCGCGGGGGTGGTCGTCGCTGCCATCGTCGTCTTCGCCGTAGTTGAAGGGCGTGACGCTGTCAGGCCAGGCGCGCGGCGTGGCGCGGACGGCGCGGTGGCGCAGCGGGAGGAGCGAGGGGGTGGCGTGGCGCCGGAGGTGGTGGTGGTGGACTGTGGGTGGCGCGGCGGCGGAGCGGTGGAGGAGGAGGCGGGAGGAGGCCGTGGTGGTCGGGGCGGCGGCGGTGGCGGCTGCCATCCGTGGTATGCGGGTGGGGTTCGTGAGGGTGAGGGCTTCCGAGGATGCCCTCCCGGTCGCACGTGAACGGACGGGATTTAAAGAGGTCGCCGCTAGGCGTGTGGAGGCCGTTTGCCGGTGCCCTGCGTCCTCAAAACATTTGACTCGTCTCGTCATGTCCTAGTCTCTGTAAAAAGAAAATAGAAAGTCCTGGTAAAAAGCGACAGAATCTTTATTTGTTTGATTTGCTGATCTCTTCCAGTTTTATCTTTAAACCAAAAGATTTTGTTGGTAAAAGGTGCTACTGTCAGGTAATTGCATAGAAAAGGTCCATTTTAAATGCGAACTCTTGAATTCGTGTCTAAATTGAATCTTAGACATGTTTTAGTGCACGAGCAATGCGACAATTCCGACCAAGATTGCATGCTACTCTCGCCGACATGTGAACCCTATTTTATAAGATTTTTCTTCCCTATTCTTCCGCCTCGCCTTGTATTGTTATGTTTGTCTCGATTATCCTAGGGTTTAGCCACAGCTTTAGTCGCGTCGCTCCCTGAGAGGTCGATCCTCAGCTAGGGACCATGCAACTTATAGCTAGAGTTCAATTCCAGCCTTTTTGGTCTCCCGTTGCTGATGTTCCTCCTCTTGACTCATCTGCAGCAAGTCATCAGAGAGATTTTGGCGCTCTCTTCGATTGGATCAGAATCGTTCATTATGTCGCGTCTCTCACGTGTTGGTACCCACGCCAAACTGGTCGCCTAATCGTCCCACCATGCAGGATGGTGCCTCTGGACCAAGGTTTAGGTTCCTGAATATATTTTTTCCCGAGGGGGCTCGGGGTTCCCGGTTACCGCGGTAACCGAGAAATCCCGGAAATTTAACGGACGAATTTAAAAAAATAAATTTCGAATTCAAATAAGCTTTGAAACACTAAATAGGTGTTCAACTGCTTTGGCAACACAATGGCAAGGCCATCGTGCCTTTTTCGGCTGGCACCCAGCAAGTCTCTGGTTCGAACATTGTCTGAGGATACATGTACTCTATTTATCAACGTTTAGGAAGTTCAAATTCAAACTTTTCAAAAAATCTCAAAAACAATTGATCGGCAACCACGTTTCCCGAGGGTGTTTGGGAAACCCGGTTACCGCCCGGTAACTCAAAATCCCGCCGGTTACCAAAACCTGCTCTTGACTACTAGATATATGCTCATGAAGTGTGTGCCCAATTGGTGCATGTTGATCCCGACCAGCTGCCAAACTACCTTCTACTTCCCCCGACCGACTGACACTGCTGCATCTCCCTACGCCGTTCGTCCTCGCAAGGATTTCTAATGGCGGGAGATCGGGACAATGTTGCTAGTCCGTTGATCTTTGCCGACCGTTGTTTCTTCTTCACCGCTAGTGCTTGGCCTTCTCATGCTACTTTGGAGGCATTGACATGACGATACTCTCAGCACCTGGTTTCCATCACTTTTCGCGGCTTAGGTAGAAGGTATTTATATGACGTGTGGGCCATCTTACTCCTTAAGAGTAGCAAATTTATCTAGTTTACGTTTCTTTTTCTGTATAGTTAAACTGTGTTCAATCAATGTGTCAACGATTGTAGTTTTGAGTAGAAGGTTTGGTTTGAAGTTAAAAATGGAGTTTTTTTTGTTTCCTTTGTTCGTTGCATAAAAGCAAAAACAAACCCGTATGCATGTACTGTACCACATAAGCTACACACGGCCAAATGTTGAGAGCGTCACGATCCGTCTGGACCGTGAGTTCCAGTACACCATTCCTGTGCAACGATCGATGTTTCCAAATTATAAGTTTGCCGATATGAAAAAGAACGGTCCTACTCCTACGTAGGATTCATGAATCATGAGGATGGTTCGTGGGTGCACCAATTCTTCTCCCAGTGATGCAGTGCACCTTGCTTTTTGAACACAGCCGCCAACCGAAACCGGCTTTTGACTCTATCTATACACGTCGGCGCCTCTATCTGCGATCGTATCTGGACCGTCGATTCAGTCATCACGCGGCGGCTGCCTGCCCAATTGCCCAATTTGTTCACTAGTGAGCGTTTTGCTTTGGATGGGCTCGAGAAAGGAGCGGCGTCACGCGAGGCCCACCAGCACCTGACCGCTGGCAGGTGGACCCAACCCAGCCAAGTGGTTACTTTCATAAAGCCGGCCGTAGCTGCGGTCCTGCGACTGCGAGAGGGGCACGGGGTACGAGACAAGTTTCGGCGGATCGGATTTGGATACGGGCCACACGGCCCACGTAGGGTCGATCTCATCGTCATCGTCATCGTCATCATCATCGCCGGACGGAGGACGACGGATAGCTCTCACACGCTGATCCGATCCTCTGCTGTCGTGCTCCTCTGGAATTCTAATGGAATGCCCGAGAGAAATGGCCCCTGCTTGGAACACGAGTCGCTGTCGAATCGAATCTGAAGTTTCTCTCAGTCATCCATTCCGGATAGAGAGCCAGCCAGCCATCGCTACGGTCGAATCCAGTCTCGGCCGGCGAGAGAGGGAATCGGGCGGAGGCGCGGCGGCATCTCGGGGAACTCTCGCCGCCACCCGTTCCTTCCCTTGAGGCGAGTGGTGCTCACAGTCACACGGCGGCGCCTCATCCGTCCGGCTCCATACGAATATACTAGCCGCGGCCGCCGATATTTTCATGCCGTCCGAATCCGATCAGCCGTCGTCGGCACTGGCAACTAGCAAGGCCAGCCGGATTGCTGCTTGGTGTTTGCGCGCCAGACTGGACCGATTTCGTCTCCTCAATTTTCTCGTTTTCTGGCCCAAATTCTGGGCTGCTCGCTGCGTCGTTTCCGCGAGCAACGCCTGAAGAGTGAAGAGGGACGGAACGGGCAAAGAAGCCCACCAGGAAGTGCTCGCCCCATACGAGCTTTTTTCGTTTTCCTGTTAATAGGTTTGCGGAGACAAATGCTGGAACCAAAAATCGTTCTCAGCTTTTGAAGATTTTTAAAATCTAAAACATTTTTTATTTTTGAATAATTTTCATTCCGATTTAAATTATGAACCTTTTCTTCTTCTTCTTCTTCTTCTTCTTCTTCTTCTTCTTCTTCTTCTTCTTCTTCTTCTTCTTCAAAATGACCCATTTTAGGTTGATTTTTTAAAATATGAACAATAAAAAAATTAAACATTTTTAAAATTGAATATTTTTTAGAATAGTAATTTAAATGAACGTTTTTTAATTTCAAATAATGAAAATGTAACAAAATAATAGGGCAAGAAAACGAACCGGGATAGTAATGTGTTGGAGATGTTATGCATACGTCCTATATTTTTTTAGCAGAATGACGAAGCTTTATTAGTGACCATTATACGATGATGTTGACAAGCGATAGAGTAGTGATACACTATACGATAGTGATAAATAAAGCTTCGTCATTCTGCTAAAATAAATCTAGGACGAAGATGCCAATATAGAGAGCATCAACAAAAATTTGAGAAGTATAGAAGAAATGAATGCTGGCCGCTTAGGGGGAAGCATGCAAAAATTCCAAAGAGAGCTTGTGCTCCATGGAGATCAACTTTGTAAAAGATAAAATAAAATATCCCGTTGAAAGTATTGCATTGGTAGATCACGTTAAAAATGCGCCTGTGTACATAAAACCAATGTAAAATTATTTATATTCTCGGCTACATAAAAATAACAATATGCCAAAATACTTGTATTTGACTATTGCACACTAATAGGGTTCATCATTACTTAGACCATACACTATGTGCATAAAAAGCGAACCATAACACTCCCTCTCCTCCTCTTGGTTCGGTTCAATACATAGCATGACATCGACTCATGTTGTCAGAGAAAACAGGAAACCAACAACTTGGTTCGATTCAAAGGAATCAACCGTGAGCAGCCCTATAGCGGGCCCACATGATAGAGACAGTGCTCACTTGATAAAATATTGATTGCATGCTGCCACCCATCCATTGTGGCCATAGAGAAGAGATGCCAACATAGTAGCGAAACTTTAGCGATGCCTAGCTCTCACGCATCTCACTTTGAATCGGCACCACATAGTACATGATCTTACACCTATGTTTTTTTTGAAATCTTTTGGAACATACGAATGTGATTTTTTAGCTGGGCTCCATGGACCCCGAGGTCCAACATGAAGCTCGGGAAGTGTGCCACTATAAGTATGTGATGTGAGTATGTTGAAGGAGATATGCCCTAGAGGCAATTAATAAAGTGTATTCTTTATCATATCTCGTTTGTTCATAATAGGTTTCTGTGTCATGCTAGAACCGTATTAAGTGGAAACATTAATACGGGTATGATACGTAAACAACCAGGTCCCTAGTAGTTTCTACTAAGACTAGTTTCGTTGCGCGATTGATGATCGAGGTTTCCCGGTCATGGGGCATGGCGCCGGTCGGCAATGGGAGTCATATCGTTGGAGAACGATGTGATGGACATACCCAGATTTGGAGGACGTAATCGTTACACATTTGACCGTGAGATCAACTCTTATTGTTATTCCTGAAAGATACTTTGATCGCACCAAACGTCGTATCTTATATAGTATGACAATAACGGTGATACTTTTGGGTATCGGAAAGGAGTAGTTGAGACGAGGGGTCAAGAGCGGGATTTGCCAGTCCGCATAGCAGGATAGATACTCTCGGGCCCACTCGGTGAGATCATGTCTAATGAGCTTGCAAGCATGTGACTAGGTCACGGAGACATGAGATCATGGATGAGTAGAAGATAGCGTTGTCGGTAACGAGGTCGAGATTAGGTATGGAGATATCTATGGAACGACGCTCGGACATGCTAAGTATCGCTATGGCGAAAGGTTTAAGACTTTGCGTTCAGGTTTGATAGATGAAAGTCATTCGTTGTATCACAGAGTTTAATTCATGGGGTCCAGGCCTATGAGTTGGTCGTTGATCATAGAGGAGTCTTGGTCATACCTGTTATTATATCGAACCGATAGGGCAACACACTTAAGGGGTTTCGACAAGACAACCGGAAAGGAAAGAGATCACCGGGAATGTCCCGGGAGGGGTCCGATGGAGATCCGACAGCGCCGAAAGAGTTTTCGGAGCTAGAAAAAATTATATATATTATGTTTGATATTAATTAGTGTAATTAATATGCAAATATGATTTTATATATTTATTTTCGAATTTATATAGACTAATTTCCCTAAATGGGCCTTCTGGTCGAAAGAAGGCCCAAGAGGGGGGAATCCCCTTGGGGATTCGGTGGGGGCCAGGAGGGGCCGACCCAAGTGGGCAAAGGGCCCACTTAGGGGGCTGACGCACCCTCCCATGCCACAAAAGGCATGTGGGGGTTAGTCCCACATTGCCTGGTTAGCAAGTTGGCCCCCCCCGGGAGCCTATATAAGAAGGGGCACCCCTGGCCTTTTAATTCACCAATTAATTCCCAATTTCTCTCTCGATCTCGTGATTCTCTTGTCGTAGTCGCGCCGAGCTGAGGAGGGGGATCTCCTTCAGTGGTATCAGAGCCGATCTATCGTAGATATAGCTGTACGCTGTTAGAACCCGTGTTCTGCACGGGGGCACCGTTCCTGTTATTTGCTACCCTCTAGCGTGCACTTGTGTCTTCTAGTGACATTGAGTGGACCGACTTTACGCGTACGCTTACGTGAGACTGGTTGCACTACTGACATACGAGTTGTACCGTATCTGTGGCTGGCGGGTGTCAGTTTCTCTCTCTTTAGTTGGTCTTCGCATTTTCACTGGAGGCCCGAAAGGGATGCTTAAATATGCAATTATTGGATCGTTGTTGTGGTCATAACGTTCGTAGGTATGAAGCGGTTCTATTTACGAAAGCCCCAAGCCACGTAAAATATGCAAAAGATAAAGTAGAAGCGTCTAACTTTATTTTGCAGGGGCTATGTGATATGGTCAAGGTAGGTTTATTAAATTGTTTATAAACTGCGGGCGCCAAGAAGACCATGGCGCGATGTACTATATCACATTGCATTACATTTGATGTTTTATGTGCATCTTATATTGTGTGATTGTATATATAGTATATATTAGTTACACGGCGGTAGCTATATAAGATAATCCCTTCAAAATACCACTAGTGTTCTCCCTCCAACGCGCACCACCAAGAAAGTTCTACGTTATGAGGCAGGCCGTGATGATCGGGTGTCAGACATCTCGTCGTTCGCATACAGTGGGTGTAATCCATGTTGCACAAACGTCAGCGTGGAGGTCTTTGTCGGGTTATGACTCCCAGGAATCGGGGGTAGTCACTTCCTGAAGTGTAGTTCGAAGGGGGATTGAACGCGGAGGTCTAAACCCTCAAGTGGCTCCGCGACGTTGCTCGCCGGACCCGAAGAAGACGCACACCCGACCAAGGAAGACACTGTCCTTTACCCAGGTTCACGGCCCTCGTGAGGAGGTAAGACCGCTACTCCTGCCTGTCTGTATTATATGTGGGAGATTACAATACAATTGAGCTTGCCGGAAGCCCCCTTGAGGCAGTTCTTGCCTGGGGAGGGAAGCGATGATCTTATTCCTCCTCTAGCCAGAGGCTAACCTAACCAGAGTAGCTAGGGTTTACAAGGGAGTTTTGCACGCAAAGGGCCGACCCTTGCTACGATGGATGTCTTCTCCCTTTTATAGACGCCTCGGGCCTTCCCCTTCGGCTTGCCCTTCAAGGTGGCTCCCACATGCCAGTGGCGGGGCGAAGCACGAGTCCACCGTGCTCCATTCGTCCATGGACTCGGTCCATTGTTGATAAAGGTGGCGCCGTGGCCGACCGGCGGCCGACCGCGCGGTACGATCAGCAGAGCGGGCAGTCTCTGAGGTGGAGCCCGCGATGACGATCTCCGTTGGAGGATTGCGCCGTCCACCTGCTTTATCGTCAGAGTAGAAGGTCCTCAGAGTTGTGCAGCAGACGGAGCAGCTTTGTTGACCGCTTTATCGCCAGGGACAGCGACGGGGGTGTGAGCGCCACTGCATGAGCGTGGCAGAGGTCACGTGCGCTCTGCCGGGCTTCCTTGGCGACGACGTTTCCCTTCAGGCCTGAGGGGAGATTCCTGTCGGACTTCCCTCAGGCGGGTTGGTACCTCGGGGGGAGGATCCCCTGAGGCGAGGGGTCCCTTGAGGCCCTCGCTTCCTCTTCAGGCCCTCGAGGGGGATCGCCTCTCGAGGGTCCTGCCAGGCGGTGACGCCTGGTCCTTAGTCGTTTCGTCTGTTTGGCCTGCGAGCGAGGCCTGGGGGGAATGGGCCCTTGATACCCCAGTTCCCACTGGGCCGACAGTAGCCCCCAGGGAGCCCATGGGCTTAGGCGAAGCGTCGTGGGCCCTTAGTGCCTAGCCGGCCCGAGCCACGCGGCACTTGGACGATTAACGGCTTCGCACGATCTGGGGCGTGAGTCGTGGGGGGTCCCACCACGCCCCGGTAACTGCTCTTGGAGAGGACATAAATCCCGAGCGCTGCGGCAGGGAGTCGTTACTATTTCCACTTCTTCGCAGAAAATTCCGCTCCACAGAGCTCTCCGCCTCCGCTCTCCTCTGCGAGTTCCTGTTCTCCAACTCCTTCTGATCTCCGCGCTCGTGACAATGAGTCCTCTCAAGAACAAGGGCAAGGCCGCCGCGGGGTCTTCCTCCCAGGCGGAAGCCACGGAGACCGTGATGGGCGGGGCGTTGCTTGGCGTGCGCGTCAACGAGAAGGCGCTCTCCAAGGTCCGGTATCTGGTGGCGGACCGGACGAACGAGCACGGCGCCACCGCCCTGAAGCCTGCGGCGCACGGGAAGCGCCCGCGGGGATTTTTCCCGGTCTTCCAGCACTGCCTGGCCGCGGGACTGGTGCCGCCCTTCTCTCCGTTCCTGGAGGCGGTGCTGGCGTTCTACCAGGTGCAGCTGCTGCACCTGCACCCCAACTCCGTCCTCATCCTCGCCGTCTTCGCCTACCTCTGCGAGGCGTACCTGGGCCTGAAGCCCACGGTGGGGCTGTTCTGGTGCTTCTACGCGCTCCGGAACACGGCGAAGAACGAGCGCTCCGGATGCGTCTCGTTCCGCATCGTCGACGGCATGGGGGGCGTCTACATCCCCATGTCCTGGAGCGAGGGCAAGGCCGTCACGTCCGTGACGAATAAAGTAGACGACTTCCGCCAGAAGTGGTTCTTCGTCGGGATGGAGCGTCCCTGCGCCTTCCTCGAGGTCCCTGACGAGCCTCCGGTGAAGAACTCCCATTGGGGCAAGGCTACCTTCGACGACGCCAAGAATGCGAGCCTGATGGGGCGCCTGAGCTTCCTTCGCGAGGAGGGCCTCACAGGTCAAATGGTCGCGGCGGACTTTGTGACTCGCCGCATCGCGCCCCTCCAAGCTCACTCGGTCCCCATGTGGATGTACTCGGGGCCGAACGACAAGATGCGGCTCCACGTCGAGGACAACGACAAGGACGTCGTCGACAACATCCTCTCCGCGCTCTTCGTCAACCCCTCTGTGCTCCCCGCGGATGAGGTTCGCACGGCGCTCCGGCCCCTTCACCAGGTCAACCTGACGGAGCGCATGGCCTTCGTTCATCTCGACAGGCCCGGCGGACTGTGATGTGCTGATGCCGGCCCCGCGGGGAGCGGAGGGGGTCGATTCTCCCTCGGCTTCAGGGGCTGGCCTAGGTGAGGAGGAAGCCACAGCTGGGGAGGTCTCTCCTTCTAGAGCTGGGCCTTTTACTGACGAGATTCATGATATCTCGTCAGGCGACGAAGACGCCTTCGTGGTGGCGCCCTCGCGCCCCGTGGAGGAGGAAGCTGAGGAAGGGGAGGCCTCAGGAGCGGAGAGCTCTCCAGGAAGGCGCGGGCCTCGCGCCAAGGTTGCTGTGGACCACACAGGGGCGAGGCCGTCTGACGTCCCTCCCAAGAGGAAGGCGGAGGCGCCCCCCGCGAGGCCTACTCCCAAGCCCTTTCCATCATGGCGCTCGTCAGGCCTGGCGTGGGTCGATGCTGGCGCTCCCTCTCCAGGGTGAGTTTATACGTCGTTGGGTCGTTTGCCCTCTTGGTTTCTTTTTCCGCCTCATCCTTTGCTGAAGTTTTTCCTTGGGCTCTTGACAGCGGTCCTGCGCCTGCTAAGCGCCGCCGGCTCCGCAAGGCGTCCGAGGTGAAGACTACCACGGCCGGAGCCGTGCCTGACGAGGCCACGAGGCCCGAGGAGGCAGCCCCAGCGGTCCCCCTTGAGGAGGCGCCTCAAGTAGAGGTGACGGCGCCCCTCGCGGGGTCGGCTGGTCCTCCTGTGAAGGAGAGCGCCGTAGGCCCGGAGGCTCCTGCAGCGCCGCGCGAGTCTCCGTCGGTGGAGGGCTCGGAGGCGAGAACTTCTGCGCCACCTCGTGCCGCCACTCCACCTCGTGCGGCTACGCCTCCGCGCGAGGCCACTCCGCCGCATGCGGCTACACCTCCGCGCGAGGCCACTCTGCCACGCGAGCCGACGCCGCCGCGCGCGTCGACGCCTCCGGGTGTGCCTGCTGCGTCGTCTCCGCCCACCGCTTCTGTGCAGCTCGCAACGGGGACCTTCGAGGCGCCGGCAGGCGCGGGCGCGTCTGCCGGGGACGGTTCTTCCTCTCCTCCCCGCCAGGCTGGAGGCGAGGAGCGCCTTGCGGCTGCAGGGCCTGAAGGGGGCGCGGGCACGGGCTCCGGCGGGGCTCAAGCCAGCCCCCTTGTTCTTCCCGAGGCCGGACCTGCGGGACTCGACGCCGAGGCCGGGCCTTCTGCGAGCCGAGACCTGGTGCTCCGCGGCTGGGACTGGAGCGCAGGGCGCCGCAATGCCGCCTTCGGCCTCTTGAGGGAGTCCCTGGAGGGCTTGGAGGCGCACCTCGCCCTTGGGGACATATGGCTCGCTCGGCAGCAGGAGGAGTTGGCGAAGTCGTGGTCGTCCTTCCACGCGGCGGTCGAGGCGCGCCGGCTGGACGACTTGGCGCTGCAGGCCGCCCGCGAGAAGGACATCAGCTTCGCCAAGGAGACCCGCGAGGCGGCCATCCGCGACGCTGCCGAGCTGCTCCACCCCCTCCAGGCGGAACGCGACGCTGCGGCGAAGCTCCTGCGCGAGGTCAGGGCGGAGCGCGAGGCGATGGAGGGCTCGTTGGCGAAGAAGCGCCGCGAGCTGGGCCAGCTGGAGACCCAGCTGCTCTCCACCCACCAGGCCGCATCGGCTGCTCTGGAGAAGGACCGCAAGGCCTTCGCCGAGCGCGAGCAGCAGCTGGTCCTCAAGGAGGAGCTACAGCAGCGCGAGGAGCAGCGCCTCCAGGCGGAGAAGGACCTGGTTGCTCAGCGCGAGGCCCTCGAGGAGCGAGTTGGCCCAGGCGACCCTGAAGTACGAGGACAACATCGCTGCCCAGAAGGTGGCCTATGAGCGCTTCGAGCGGCGCTTCGCCGAGAAGAAAAAGGAGGTCAAAGATGCCCTCGCGGAGCGCGAGAAGCAGTTCTGCAAGTCCACTTCTCAGAAGTACCGCGACATGGCTCAGTCGCAGGAGGACCGCTTCAAGGCCAAGCATGCCGCAGACGCTCGGAAGATCACCGAGCTCGAGAAGGCCAACTCCAAACTGGAGGTCCGCCTCACTCGCGCTAAGGATGGCCGCCGCCGAGCGGAGGAGGCTCGCACCGAGGCTGTCCACAACCTCAACTCTCTGGCCAAGGACGTGGAGGAGCAAGTGGCCCCAGCGATGCAGCAGGCGGCGGAGGCCTCAGACACTGCCAACGCGGCTCAGGCGCTCACGAAGCAGCGCGAGCGCATGTTCGAGGCGCTGGTTGCTCGTGGCAACGAGCTGGCCTCGCAGCTGGGAGCAGACGCGCCGCACACCGACGTTCGGGGCCGCGGCGATGTTGCCATGTACTTGGTCTACTTCGAACAGCTCTTCGCAACGCTCGAGGGTCCCGTCGCCGAGCTTCGGGAGATGATCGAGGACGCGAGTCGGCAGCTCTTGGGGGTGGTGGTGGATCGCATCTTCACCAACCTCAAGCTCCTCACGCCGGACTTCGACCTCGGTTCTGTGACCGAAGCCGCCCAGGGCGAGGACGGTCTCAAGCTCCCTCCGCGAGCAGGTGGACGCCTTCTGCAACCGCTTCAGGCGCACGGAGGCTGCGCCGGAGGAAAGTGAGGACGAGGCCTGCTCTGTCGAGGCTGACGAGGGCGTCGCGGAAGAGGTCCAAGACGGTGCTGCTTCCCACTGAATCCTTCTCTATTGCGCCTGCGAGCGTTTGTATCTGCACCAGCTGTGTGCACTAGACATGTTAAGACCTTTTGGCTTGTAATATACTTTTAATTGCTGTTTTAATTCGTGCTCGTCTGCCCCTCGCGAGGTCTCTTTGGACTCATCTTCATGTCTATTTGTTCTCTGCGTCGTTAGGTCCCATCTCTTCGTGCCATGACTCTGCCACCTCGGTATGCTGGAGCAATGACTCCGCAAGGCCGGGGGGAGTTTAGGCCTAGGAGAGGTAAGAGCCTTGAGTCGCGATGCTCAAGTGCCCCCCTTAGACGTGCGAGTAGTCCATGAAGCGTAAGGGAAAACGAAGTCGCTCGAGGGGCAAAGACGCGCGCTAGGGAGAGAAATACGCTCTTAAAGCGTGGGTGCGAGACTTAGCTTCTCGAGGTTTTTGCTCTGTGAAGGCTTTTCGCCTGGCGAGGTTGCCCACTTGAGGGGTCGCTCTTGGGGGGGGGGGGGCTCTTTGCCTGGCGAGGTTGCCCACTTGAGGGGTCACTCCTGGGGAGACTTTTCGCCTGGCAAGGTTGCCCACTTGAGGGGTCGCTCAAGGATGCCCCTTCAGGCTCGCGGGGGAGTTCTTCCCTACAGGTATTAGAGGGGCGAACCCAAACGCTGGAACACAGATCAAGGGATCGTGCGCTCTTATAGGTCCCCTCAGGCGTTCCTTGCGAGGAGAGTAAGTACCAAGGTCCTCTGTAGAGATGGCGTGTTTGTGGGGAATTGCCCTCTAGCCAGAGCTCGGACTCTTGGATTTTGCAGTGCTGCTGGTGTGTCATTTGAGGCACTGGCACCGTACTCAGCCCCCGCTCGCGAGGTACGCATGTGGAGAGATATAAGCGCACACTTCAACAATAGTAATGCGTAAATAAAAAAACCCCCAAAAACGTTTTTTAAGCGGCGCCGAAGCGCTAAGTTCACTTAGGAACGAGATTGAGTCATTATGCTTGGGGTTGCCAAGTTAATGCTCTAACCATGTCGAGGCATGGGGACCACCTGTTGGTGGCAGAGACTCTCAACGGCCTGAGGTGGCTCGTTTTAATTGAGAGCTCAGAGGGTTTTCCCTCGAGTGAAGCCTTTGGGGCTGTGGAGGTTTAAGCCGTTGGCGTTTTAACCTCCAGAGACAAGAATGCTTGTAGGTTGAGCCGTAAGCTGCCTTGTCCGCTGGGAGTCTCGACGTGACAATGATCACGTGCGTGGCAATGACCACGGTTGCATTTGTTCCCTTAGGAGACAAAGCATGTGTTTGAGGTTTAAGCCTTTTGGCGTTTTAACCTCTAGAGACGACATTGCTTGGAGGTTGAGCCGTAAGCTGCCTCTTCCGCTTTGTCTTCTCGACGTGACAATGATCACGGGTGTGGCAATGAACACTTTGGCATTTGCTCCTTTAGGAGACAAAGCTATGTTTTTGGAGGTTTAAGCCTTTCGGCGTTTTAACCTCTAGAGACGAAAAATGCTTAGAGGTTGAGCCGTAGGCTGCCTCGTCCGCTTGACGTCTCGACGTGACAATGATCACGGGCGTGACAATAATCACTTTTTTTTACTTGTTCCTTGCGGATACAAAGGTTTGCGCGGTTTAAGCCTTGAGCTTTTAACCTTGAGGGACAAAAAGGTGCTTGGAGGTTGAGCCGTGGGCTGCCTCTTTCGCTAAATGCCCTGACGTGATGATGATCACGGGTAGAACTTGCGCAGATGCATGATGTTCCATGGGTTCTTGACGGGACACCGTCTTCCGTCTCGAGGCGAGCCGCGCCAGGCCTGGCGATGTGGGTGACCCTGTAGGGACCTTCCCACATCGGGGACAGCTTGTGGAGGCCTTCCCTGGAGAGGATTCGCCTGAGGACGAGATCGCCTGCCTCCAGGGTGCGCGAGCGCACATTGCGGCTGTGGTAGCGCCTCAGAGACTGCTGGTACTTGGCTGCCCGTAGGGCGGCGCGGCGTCTTAGCCCTTCAAGGAGCAGTAGGTCATCGTTGTGGAGATCCTCTTGCTGGTCCTCATTAAAGGCAAGGACCCGTGGTGATCCATGCTTTATCTCTGCGGGGAGGACTGCTTCGGCTCCATAGACGAGTGCGAACGGCGTTTCCGCGGTGGGCTTGGGTGGCGTGGTACGGATGGACCAGAGCACCGAGGGTAGCTCATTGATCCAGCCCTTGTCGTGGCCCTTGAGGACATCGAAGGTCCTGGTCTTTAAGCCTTTGAGGACCTCTGCGTTTGCGCGCTCGGCCTGTCCGTTGCTTTGCGGATGGGCGACCGAGGTGAAGCAGAGCTTGATGCCCATTTTGTGGCAGTAGGCTCTGAAGATGCCGCTTGTGAATTGCGAGCCATTATCGGTGATGATGCGGTTAGGCACTCCGAAGCGGCAGACCAGGCCTCTGATGAATTTCACCGCCGTGCCTGCTGTGATTGTGCGCGTCGCCTCCACTTCAGGCCATTTTGTGAACTTGTCAATGGCCACGAAGAGGTAGCGATATCCACCTTGCGCCGTTGGGAAATGTCCCAGTATGTCCAGCCCCCAGACCGCAAACGACCATGAGAGCGGAATGGTTTGTAGCCCCAGCGCTGGTTGGTGGATTTGCTTGGCATGGAATTGGCAGGCTTCACAAGCTTGAATGATGTTCGTTGCATCTTGAAGCGCTTGAGGCCAGTAGCAGCCGCTCCTGAAGACTTTTCCTGCGAGGGTGCGGGCGCACTAATGGTGGCCGCATTCCCCACTGTGGATGTCCTTAATCAGCAGTTTTCCTTCTTCAGGAGGGACGCACTTGAGCGCGATGCTGTTTGGGCGCTTGCGGTAGAGAATTCCTTCGAGGATTTGGTACGATTTTGCTTGGCGGGAAATTCGCTCTGCTTCAGCATCTTCCTCGGGAAGGACCCCTTTGTGGAGGTAGTCTTTGATCTCGTCGATCCATCCTGCCTCTTGGTGCACCGCTGTGAGCAACAGACGCTCCCCTGTGGGGGGCCCTCAGCCTGGAGCTCCGCTTGCAGGTGGTGGCGGGAGCGCTTCGTCTGTGCTTGCGGGCAGGACCTCTAGGGGCTGCTTTATGGATGCCTTGACGAGCCTTTCTTCAAAGACGCCTGACAGCTGGGCTTGCCTCTTTGATGCGCGCTTGGCGATGTCATCAGCCTCTTGGTTTTCCTTTCTTGGGATATGCATGAGCTCCATTCCCCTGAAGTTCTTCTCCAGCCTACGAACCTCTTCAAGGTATGCAGCCATGTGGTCGTCCTTGGCCTTGTAAGTTTTGTTGGAGAAATTGACGAGCAACTGGGAGTCGCCCTTGATGAGTATGTGCTTGACGCCTAGGGCGATTGCGACGCGTAGGCCAGCAAGCAGCCCTTCATACTCGGCGATGTTGTTGGATATCTTGTCGATTCCGAAGCACAGCTGGACTGCGTAATACAACTTGTCGCCTTTGGGTGAGGTCAGGACTACACCCGCCCCACCGTGGTGACAAGCGAAAGCTCCGTCGAACTTCTTGGTCCAGTAGCTGGGCATTGCGGCTCCAGAGGACTCGTGCTCTTCTTCCCAGGGCTCTTCAGGGGTTGGATCAGTCCATTCGGCGACGAAATCTGCCAGCTCTCTTCCTTTGATGACCCTTGTGGTATCGAAGCGCAAATTGAATGGCTGTAGCTCGATGTTCCATCCTGCGACACGATCTGTTGCATTTGGGTTGCGCAGAATTTGCTCCAGGGGGAAAGAGGTTACCACCGTGATGGGGTGCCCCTGGAAGTAGTGTCGCAACTTTCTTGAGGCGATGAGGAGTGCGAGGAGAAGCTTCTGCTGCATCGGGTACCGCTCGCGAGCATCACGCAGTACTGTGCTGACGAAGTAAACTGGATGCTCGACGAGAGTAGTTCCTGTTTCCTTGGCGTCTTTTGCCTGGGGTGGCTCAGCTTGGCCCTCGATGGGGTTGGCTTCAAGGGGCTTGTCCTGGGCCTCGAGGGTGTTGACCTCGAGGGATGTGGCCTCAAGGGACTTGGCCTCGAGGGACTTGGCCTCGAGGGATGTGGCCTCGAGGGAGGTGGCCTCGAGGGACTTGGCCTCGAGGGACGTGGCCTCGAGGGACGTGGCCTCGAGGGACTTGGCCTCGAGGGACGTGGCCTCGAGGGACTTGGCCTCGAGGGACGTGGCCTCGAGGGACTTGGCCTCGAGGGACGTGGCCTCGAGGGACGTGGCCTCACAACGCTCCTCCTGGGCCTCGAGAGTGTTAGCCTCTTGAGGCTCCTCAGTCCCTTCGACATGAACCTCTTGCAGCAGTTTACTCGGGGCGGTCCCCTCTTGAGGCTTTTGGCCTGGCGGTGGCTCTGTGAGGACTGCCCTTTCGTCGAGCTCTTTATTAGAAGGCTTTTTCTTTGGAGTGGTTGCACTCTTCTTGTGGAGTACAGTCTCCTCTCTTTCCACCACAAGGACGGCACTGGCTGTTTGTGGAGTAGCTGACAAGTACAGCTTCAAGTGCTCGCCAGGCCTTGGGGCGACCATTACAGGTGGGCTGGCCAAGTACTTTTCAAGTCCTCAAATGCTTTTTCAGCTTCAGGGGTCAACTTGAAAGTGCCCGTTCTTTTCATGATCTTGAAAAACGGCAGGGACCTTTCGCCGAACTTGGAGATGAATTGACCCAAGCTGGCCATGCAGCCTGCCAGGCGTTGCATGTCCTTGAGCCTGCGTGGAGTTTGCATGCCTTTTATGGCCTTGATTTTGTCTGGGCTCGCCTCTATGCCCCGATGAGACACGAGGAACCCCAGCAATTTGCCTGAAGGTACTCCAAAGACGCACTTGGCGGGGTTGAGCTTGATGTTCACCTTGCGCAGGTTGGCAAAGGTTTCTTCAAGGTCCCCGAGAAGAGTATTTCCTTCTCGCGACTTCACGACGATGTCATCGACATACTCTTCAGCGTTTCGCCCCATTTGCCCGCCAAGGGCTATCCTCATTAACCTTTGGAAAGTGGCTCCGGCATTTTTTAGGCCGAAGGGCATGCAGACGTAGCAATACACACCGCATGGGGTGAGGAAGGCCGTCTTCTCCTCATCCTCTTTAGCCATCTTAATCTGGTGATAACCCGAGAAGGCATCGAGGAAACAGAGGAGGTCGCAGCCTGCCGTGGAGTCCACGATCTGGTCAATTCTGGGCATGGGGTAAGGGTCTTTGGGGCAGGCCTTGTTTACATCAGTGTAGTCGATGCATAGGCGGCCTCCACCGGCGGGTTTTGGGACTACCACGCCGTTGGAGAGCCAAGTGGGATGCGCGACTTCGCGGATGACTTTTGCCGCTTTGAGCTTCTCGACTTCCTTGACGATGAATGCTTGCTTCTCGGGGGCTTGCTTTCTTGCTTTTTGCTTGACGGGGCGCGCGTTTGGGCACACAGCCAAGTGGTTCTCGATCACCTCCCTCGGTACACCAGACATATCTGACGGTGTCCATGCGAACATGTCAGATTTTGCCTGGAGGAAGGCGACGAGCACGCTTTCCTATTTGGGAGGCAGCGCGGTGCCAATGGTGACGCTAGCCCCCGAGCCTTCAGCCCCCGAGCTCCCTGAGCTTAGAGAGATCTTCTTGGTAGCAGCTGCCTCCTGGGAGAAGAACTGCTTCTTCTTCTTGGGCCTCTCGAGAGGCTCTTGGTCCTCGTCTGCGGGGAAGGCCATGGCGGCGGTCTTGTAGGCCGTCTCAACTTCGCGCGTGGCGTCCAGGACATGCCCACGTATGGTGATCGTGCCGGTGCTGCCGGGGATCTTGACCATGTTGTACGCATGGTGCGTGACGGCCATGAACTTCGCGAGCGCGAGGTAGCCGAGGATGGCGTTGTACGGCAGGCCGATGTGCGCAACATCGAAGTCGATGTGCTCGGTGCGGTATTTTTCCTCGCTCCCGAAGGTGACGGCAAGCCTGACCTGTCCTAGAGGCTCGATTGAGCCGCTGGTGACCCCCGTGAAGGGCCTCGAGGGCATAAGCCTCTCGTAGGGCACTTGAAGCGCTTCGAACATATCTATGGAGATATCGTTCAGGCCTGCTCCGCCATGGATGAGCGTCTTGGAGACAGCCACATTGTCGATGGTGGGGGTGCAGACCAGCGGGAGGGTTCCAACAGTCTTGGTGGACTTGGGGTGGTCCTGAGCGTCGAAGGTGATGGTGTACTGCGACCACTTGAGGGGCCTGGAGGTTTCCGTGCTCGGGAGGGCGGCGTTGAGCTCGCGGGCGAATTGCTTGAACTGGTTGTTCGACTTCGGCGCCTGCGCCCCCCGGAGGATGCAGGCAATGGCGCCCCTCGGGGCTTGGTAGCCGCCGTCTTCCTCGTCAGGTAGGTTGCCGTTCTTTTCTGCGGCGTTGGCTCGATTTCCAGCTGGTTTCGGGTAGTCGCCCTTGCGCCCGCTCCCGCGATAGCCACGGCCTTGACCGCGGCTGCCACCGTCTTCTGCTTGCTCGCGCTCCTTGCTCAACCTTTTGAGGTCGTAGCAGGACTCCGTAGAGTGGCCGCGCCTGTTGTGGTAGATGTAGAAAGGGTGGTGATCATCTTTCCTCTCTCCAGCCTCGGGGGAGTCCCTGCGAGTGCCTTTTGTGTCAGGCTCTGCCGCGAGAACTACGGTGGCCTTGCGCTTGGGCTCCTCCTTCTCTTCTGGCTCTTGGACCCCTCAACATGATCGTCCCCTCTCGAGGACATTTTCACGAAGAGGAGTCCCTCTTCAGCCTTGGCGCACTTGTCCGCCATGTCGAACAGCTTGACCACAGAGGTGAGCTTGTCGTGGATTCCCAGTTTCTCGAGCATCCTGCTGTTTGTGACGCCCTCGCGGAAAGCGGCGATGACTTGAGTGTCAGGGATGTTCGGGATCTTGTTGCGCACTTGGCTGAAGCGCTGGATGTACTTGCGGAGCGTTTCATCCTTCCTCTGCACCACAGCACGCAGATCGTTGTGGGTGAGGGCGCGCTAGTACGTCCCCTTGAAGTTGGAGACGAACTGCTTGCAGAGCTCCTCCCAGGAGTTCACAGAGTCCTCCGGGAGGTTCAGGAGCCACGACAGCGCAGAGTCGCGAAGCGCGTGGGAGAACCAGTTGGCCATGACCTTCTCGTCTCCCCCCGTAGCTTGGATGGAGGTGGTGTAGAGCTGCAGGAACTCGACGGGGTTGCTGGAGCCGTCGTAGCCCTTGGGAAGAGCCGGCATGAACTTCTGCGGCCAGACCACGCGCCGCAGAGAGCGAGTGAACGTCATGCAGCCATAGGTGTACGTAGCGACCCCGTGCTGAAGCGCGCCGCGGTTCTGCTGTCCCGCCTGGCCGAGCTCCTCCACGAGCATGTTCTGGCGGTCTCGCTGGAGCTCCATCCCCACACGAGCATCGGGCGCGGTGCGCTGCACGATCATGCAATCGTGCGACGAGGTCGCGTGCGAAGCAGCCCTTTGTGCCGCAGCCGGTGCAGGCCCCGGAGGTGGCGGATGCGCATTTGTTGCCCGTGCCCGCGAGAGAGGGGTGCACGTTGGACTGCGACGGAGCGGGGCGCGTCGTGGCGATGCCGACGAGGTGGTTGAGGCGTTGGAGCCACTGCTCGTGGGCCTCAGCGGTGGGCTGGTAGCGGAGCAGCTCCTGCGCCATGAGCAGCGCTGTAACGCCCCGGGATTTATCCCCTTTTGATTTGGTGTGTTTTCTTTTTTTACATCGACATGACATTGCATTTCATCTCATAATTCTAATTTGTTGCATTTAAATCACTTTTCCCACGATTAAATTTAAATGCATTTCAAATTAATTAAAAATGTGTTATTTTCAAATCTTTTAAAAAATTTTAAAAACTAGTTTATTAAATTGTCTAACCAAAGCTAAAAATATTTTGTAAAGGTTTCGTATTCAAATTCCTCTTCGTTTTGGTTTTAAAAATATAAATAAAAAATAATAAAGGGGAGAGAAATAAAGCCCAAAAGCCCACCTAAGCAAACCCTAGGGTTTCCCCTGGAAAATTCTTTCCCACCCCCTGACTTTTTGCAGCCACCCTCCTCCTTTTTCTGGATTTTGCGAATTAATCCTCCCACCTCTCTTTCTTTCTTTTTCCCCCTTCTTTTCTTTTCTTCCTTTTCTTTCTTCTTTTCTTTCCTTTTTCTCTCCTTCCTTTTCTTTTCCTTCTCTTTCCTCCCGCACGTCCCGCACGGGAGTTTCCTTTCTCCTTTCTTTTTTCCTCTTCTCTTCTTCCCGCAACACCACCCCGAGCCCGCACCAAGCGCCTCCCGATCCCCTGCTCCGGCCCGGTCGCCCCCGCCGCCCGCCTCCGGCCGTCACCGCGCGCGCCTCCGGCTGTGCCGCCGCGCGCCGTCCGCGTGCCCCGCGCCCTCGCCCCGAGCACGCCGCCCCGCCTCGGCCGGCCGCCCTGCCCCGCGCCGCTTCTGGCCGAGCGCCGCCGCGTCCCAGGCCCGGCCGCGTCCCCGGCCCGCTCTACTCCGCCCGCTGCGCGCCGCCCACCTCCGGCCCGAGCGCCGCCCACGCCTCCCGCTCGCGCCTTCCGCCGCCCGGCCGTCGCGCCCTCCACCGCCGGCGCCGCAGCGCGCGCCGCGCCCGTGCGCCACCATCCGCCTGGCGCCCCCAGCCGCGCCTTCCCCTGCGCCTCCCCGGCCGCTCGCCCTGTGCTCCGCCGCGCCCCGCGACCCCGGCCTCCTCCCGCGCTCCCGAGCTCGCCCCCACGCCTCCGGCCTCCTCTGCGCCGTGCTCCGCCCGCGCCGCCTCCGGCCGCCACTGCGCCCTGCCCCCACTGCCACGTGTGCGCGCCCGCCGTCCGCGCCCCGTGCTCCCGTCGCCGGCCGCATCTTGCGCCCTCCGTGTCGTCACCGCCGTGCCGCGCGCCTCCGCCTGCGCCGCTCTCCGCCGTGCGCTCCGCCTCGCGCGCCGCAGTGCGTCCCCGCTGCCTCCTCTTCACGGCCGTGTGCACGCCGCCGCCACCACCCGCAAGGTGTTCGACACAATGCCCAAAAGACATTCGGCGTCGCAATTTTGTCCGAGTTGTCCACCCTTCGTGGTGTTGCTACGTGCGCCGCGCGTGCCTCTTCCGGTGCCGCATTTCTGTGACCGCCCGTGTTCGTGTCGCGGTGCCCGCCAGTGCGCGCTTTCTTTCCGGTGTCCGTTTGCCGTGCTCCTCTGTGCCCGCGCCCGTCAACGAGGATGACCGAGTACGACTACCCGACCACTTCCACGACACCGACAAACAACGATGCCCCGGTTCTGCGACGGCTACTTCCCCGACGGCGACTACTTCCTCTACGGACCGAAGACGTCGGTTTCGAACCCTATCTCTCCCGATCCGACGTACGGACCCAAACCCTAACCCTAAACCTATTTTATTAAATGTCATCTATCTTGTGCATATCGCATCATACCTGCATGTGTTGCATCTCTCGGGTTTGGTGGTGTAGGAAATCACCTAATTAATAAATATGGAATGTGTGGGGCAAATCAATATATGTATTGCCCTATTCCATTTAAATTGACTAAATCATCCATGCCATGTGTTGCCATATTAACCAACATTTAATATTGCTGGTAAATAAATAACTTGCACCTTAATATTAATTGTCGGGAATGTTGTCCCGCTTAATTTGGATTAGTTGTTTTTGTATTGCATCTTGCCATGTCATGCATCATTATCACATGATCATGCTGGATCTTTTGCCGTAGTTGTAAAATGCATCTTTTGCGCTTTCAGTGTTTGTTGCTTCTTCGTGGATACGACGTTGAGATGTGTGAGCAACGACAAGATGTGCTTCCATGCGGGATTCCAGGCAAGCAAAGTTTGCTTGTTTACCTATACATTGTCTTTCATTCCTGCCGTTGATCTCTGCTACCCTAGTTATCGATTCTTGAACTGCGATCCCATCACATGTTTATCCTGCAGCCCATACAGCTTTATCCCCACAACCTAATACCCGTTGCATGTTTATCTGTTGGCCTTGCGAGTCGTAGCGCATGCTTAGAGTTGTTTCTGCGAGTCGTCTGTTGGTCTTATGTTTCATCTGCTTAGTATGATAGATTATTCTACCTTAATAAAATGTTGTCTTATATTGGGATATTATAATTAAAAGATAAGGCACCAGGCGGAAGGCCTTGCGAGGTGCTTTGTTCTGCTCAGTGTCGACCTAGGAACTGAGATTTTGTCCTCGGATCCAATTTTGAGCGCACTAACCACTTGTGGGAGGCCCTATGGAGCCCCCCGCGACTTTGAACGGATCTTCAGCTTGTCCATGTGCCGCAACTAGTTCGGGTTTTCCATTTGCTCATATCCATGTGCATGATGATGATGATTGATTAGAGGTTACCTGATACGGGGGGTCATATAGGGGTGGTGCGCGTGAAGCGGACAGTTCCTACTGTGGTTTGAGCCGCATGGCGCGTGGACACAAACTAATGAGTCCGCAATTGAGATTCGGCCGGACTCTTGACACGGGTAACAACTCATATGGGTGGCACTTGGACTTGCTGTAGTGAAGGAATAAGTCGTGTTGAGAAGCCCTGATGCCTGCTTGGGTTGATCATGCGAGTATGGGTACAGTAGTGCACCCCTGCAGGGTATAATCTTATCGATGAGCCGTGTCCACGGTTATGGACGACTTTGGTGATGATGCTGGCTAACAAGATCTAGACAACTTGCACCTATTTAATGTTAATTAAATTGACTAGTAATATAGAATTACTTTCACAATAAATTATAATTAAAACTGTTTAACGTGTGAGTTTTCCGAATTGCTTCCTCATATTTGGTTGAGGGGGTTAATTGGAGAATGGGTTATGTTTGGTGTTAGTTGTAGATGTTTACTTTATGCGCTCTCTTATCCCTCTCTGATTAGACGGAAGTTGTAGCGTGTCTCTTTAGGTTGCTAGTGTTGCTGCCGCTAAGTCCATCTCCCCTATATTTTGGGAGATGGTGTAGAAAGTAGGCAAGTCGGTTTTGCTTGCCAGGGAGTGCCCTGACCCTCTTTTGGGATGTGCTTTATGTGCAGTCAACAGGTTTGAAGTCTGATGACGTTAGCTTGGGAATCCCTCCGGCTTGGCTGGGCAGGGATATGGCGCCATCGCTTATCTTCAGGACTCTTAGTCCAATTTGCATCTTATCCTTAGATGGATACTATTCTGCTTCCGCTGTCTTTTGAATCTTTGTATTGTATCATTTGTATCTTGACTCGTTCGAGTCGTTGTTGTAATTTATCGTCTGTTGTATTTGTGGATGTATCGGAACTGTTGTAATGTTATCACAATTCCACCCACATAATGCGCATGTTTCGGCGTGCACATTATGTCTGGTGGGCGACCTAAAATCGTTATTGTGCGGATTTCGGCGGGAACGCTTAAATCTACATACTATCGATTTTAGGGCGTCACAAGCGCGGTGTGGGGCGCAGGGTCTGTCCTTCCCGGGCCCGAGCCGCTCGGGCGCTGCGTCGGGTGCGACAACTGCGCGTCCTCTTGGTGCTCGACGTTGTGCTCCGGTGCTTCCGCGTGAGGGCCAGAAGGGACATGCTCCTCATGGTGGGGTCAGCCCCGCCGTGCGCGGGTGGTCGCGGCACCTGGGGGTGCGCGTGCTCCCGCGGGCGCACGCCGGTTGACTCGAGCGGTGCGGGTGGCGCGTGTGTTCACCATGGCGCGGAGACGAACTCGAAGGTTGTTGAGGCGCCTCAATCCCCTACCTGGCGCGCCAAATGTCGGGTTATGACTCCCAGGAATCGGGGGTAGTCACTTCCTGAAGTGTAGTTCGAAGGGGGATTGAACGCGGAGGTCTAAACCCTCAAGTGGCTCCGCGACGTTGCTCGCCGGACCCGAAGAAGACGCACACCCGACCAAGGAAGACACCGTCCTTTACCCAGGTTCACGGCCCTCGTGAGGAGGTAAGACCGCTACTCCTGCCTGTCTGTATTATATGTGGGAGATTATAGTACAACTGAGCTAGCCGGAAGCCCCCTTGAGGCAGTTCTTGCATGGGGAGTGAAGCGATGATCTTCTTCCTCCTCCAGCCAGAGGCTAACCTAACCAGAGTAGCTAGGGTTTACAAGGGAGTTTTGCACGCAAAGGGCCGACCCTTGCTACGATGGATGTCTTGTCCCTTTTATCGGCGCCTCGGGCCTTCCCCTTCGGCTTGGCCTTCAAGGTGTCTCCCACTTGCCAGTGGCGGGGCGAAGCACGAGTCCACCGTGCTCCATTCGTCCATGGACTCGGTCCATTGTTGATAAAGGTGGCGCCGTGGCCGACCGGCGGCCGACCGCGCGGTATGATCAGCAGAGCGGGCAGTCTCTGAGGTGGAGCCCGCGATGACGATCTCCGTTGGAGGGTTGCGCCGTCCACCTGCTTTATCGTCAGAGTAGAAGGTCCTCACAGCTGTGCAGCAGGCGGAGTAGCTTTGTTGACCGCTTTATCGCCAGGGACAGCGACGGGGGTGTGAGCGCCACTGCATGAGCGTGGCAGAGGTCACGTGCGCTCTGTCGGGCTTCCTTGGCGACGACGTTTCCCTTCAGGCCTGAGGGGAGATTCCTGTCGGACTTCCCTGAGGCGGGTGTGTACCTCGGGGGGAGGATCCCCTGAGGCGAGGGGTCCCTTGAGGCCCTCGCTTCCTCTTCAGGCCCTCGAGGGGGATCGCCTCTCGAGGGTCCTGCCAGGCGGTGACGCCTGGTCCTTAGTCGTTTCGTCTGTCTGGCCTGCGAGCGAGGCCTGGGGGGAATGGGCCCTTGATACCACAGTTCCCACTGGGCCGACAGTCTTTGTTGGCGAGCCTAGCATATTCAGAAATATGGCCTCGGAACAGGAAGACCGAAAGGTCGAGTACGAGTCACAAAATTGATGTGGCGGACTTTTGTCTACTCTTGAAATTGTGCCGCCGGCTCTGATGATGAGGGGTGGTGCAATGGATGGGGGTCGTGTAATCGCTTAAACGACCAGGAGGGATGTTCGTTTGAGTGGGAGTTATGTTAGTTATTTTCTAAAAATACTATAACTCAAAATTATTATGAACAAAGTCTTATGTTGTTGCAAATTCCATTGTAGTTGTCTTACCCCTCCTTTAACCTAAACCTGTTCATTGAGAAAGAGAAGCTTAAGACCGATGGGTCTAACTTCGTGTCCTGGTTCCGCGACCTGACGTCCATCCTTGAAACCCACAAGGTGGCCTACATCCTTGATGCCCCCTTAGGTGATCTTCCAAACACCGCCCCGGAAATCGAAAGGATTGTCCATGAGGTAAAGGCGGAGATTTCTCTTTATGTCCAGAGTGGCATGCTCTTTGCCATGGAGGCTGACCTGCAAAACCGCTTCATGAACAAGGGTGCTTATGATATAATCACTGAACTCATGATTGTTTTTGCACGACAAGTCAAGGCTGAGAGGTACGAAGCATCTGTGCTTTTCTTCTCAGCCCAGATGGAAGAGCGCGCACATATTAGTGAGCACCTGTCCAAGTTGTTTGGCTGCGCTCAGCTTCTCAGTGATCTGGGAAGTGTGATCCCAGAAGAGGTGGTTATTGATAGGGCGCTGATTTCTCTACCCCCTAGCTATAAGAATGCCATCATGGACTACGGCATGAAAGGGACGTCAAAACCCCTGTCGGAAATCCTGAAGATGCTCGAAGTGGCCGAATTAGAAATCAACCTAAAGAAGATGGTGGTGACCATCGGATCACCTGAGCACAACTGCCCCAAGTACCTGCAGGATAGGAAGTCTGGCAAGACGGTCGACAAAGAGCAAGGTATATTTGATATACATGTTATAGATGTGTACCTTACATCCGCCTGGAGCAACACATGGGTATTTGATACTAGTTTTGTTGCTCATATATGTAACTCTCAGGAGGAGTTACGGAATAGACGGCGGCTGGCGAAGGATGAGGTGACGATGCGCGTCGACAACGCATCGAGAGTCGACGTGGTGGCTGTCGGCACGCTCCCTCTGCGTCGAGAACGATGTGATGGACATACCCATATTTGGAGGACGTAGTCGTTACACCTTTGACCGTTAGATCAACTCTTATTGTTATTCCCGGAAGATACTTTGATCGCACCAAACGTCGTATCTTATACAGTATGACAATAACGGTGATATTTTGGGTATCGGAAAGGAGTAGTTGAGACGAGGGGTCAAGAGCGGGATTTGCCAGTCCGCATAGCAGGATAGATACTCTCGGGCCCACTCGGTGAGATCATGTCTAATGAGCTTGCAAGCATGTGACTAGGTCACAGAGACATGAGATCATGGACGAGTAGAAGATAGCGTTGTCGGTAACGAGGTCGAGATTAGGTATGGAGATATCTATGGAACGGCACTCGGACATGCTAAGTATCGCTATGGCGAAAGGTTTAAGACTTTGCGTTCAGGTTTGATAGATGAAAGTCATTCGTTATATCACAGGGATTAATTCATGGGGTACAGGCCTACGAGTTAGTCGTTGATCATAGAGGAGTCTTGATCATACCTGTTATTATATCGAACCGCTAGGGTAACACACTTAAGGGGTTTCGACAAGACAACCGGAAAGGAAAGAGATCACCGGGAACGTTCCGGGAGGGGTCCGATGGAGATCGGACAGCACCGAAAGAGTTTTCGGAGCTAGAAAAAATTATATATATTATGTTTGATATTAATTAGTGTAATTAATATGCAAATATGATTTTATATATTTATTTTCGAATTTATTTAGGCTGATTTCCCTAAATGGGCCTTCTGGTCGAAAGAAGGCCCAAGAGGGGGGGGAATCCCCTTGGGGATTCGGTGGGGGCCAGGAGGGGCCGATCCAAGTGGGCCAAGGGCCCACTTAGGGGGCCGGCGCACCCTCCCATGCCGCACCAGGCATGTGGGGGTTAGTCCCACATTGCCTGGTTAGCAAGTTGGCTCTCCCCTGGGAGCCTATATAAGAAGGGGCACCCCTGACCTTTTAATTCACCAATTAATTCCCAATTTCTCTCTCGATCTCGTGATTCCCTTGTCGGAGTCGCGCCGAGCCGAGGAGGGGGATCTTTTCCACCATAGCCAGCTGCCGCGCTGCTGGTGTTCCGGTCCAAGTCTTCCGCTGCTCGTCCTAGACTGGAGCTTTGGATACCGTCGTCTCCTGCATACGTGTGTGACGCCCTGCGAGGTGCTGCGCTAGCGGTACTCGGAGGCCTGCTTCCTCTACACGACCTTGAGGTCGGCTTTGTCGGTCTTCATCGACAACGTTTGTGCGGGAACGTAATCCCCGCTTTCGGTTTACAAGGGTACGTATTCTGATC
The DNA here is from genome assembly GCA_026929855.1 of Poa annua. Lineage (NCBI taxonomy): Eukaryota > Viridiplantae > Streptophyta > Magnoliopsida > Poales > Poaceae > Poa > Poa annua. The sequence goes on from CM049428.1 coordinate 121,577,003, forward strand.
TCCGTTCGTACTACTATATCTGCATAGAATAGATCTTGGCATGCTTTTAGGATATCGTTGGTAGGAAATTTTTTGTTTTCTGCACATGATCCCCTTCATATGTGACATCTCTCCGATTCAAAAAGAACCATGTCACATAAAAGAAAGGTTTATGGAGTGGAGTTATTTGGCTCCCGAGCTCCGGTGCTCCCTCCAAAAAATTTGAAAATCATATTTATGAGTTTTTTAAAAATTCTAAAACTAATCTGACCGTTTTCTGGCCTAAAATCGGTCTGCTGCTTTAGCCCACTTCTTTTGACCTTCTCAACATTTCATAGGTGAAAAAAGTCTAAACCCTAAAGGACCTTCATTTTAAACTGCTTCATGGGGCAATCTGCTCCCATAATTCTTTTACAGTGGGGAGAAGCTGCGACATATTACATCAAACCGTTTTTTGAGTTGCCCTATATGACAAGAATATTACATCGAATTGTCACCGCGTAGCGAACCGGCCATCTTTTTTTCTTCCTCTGTCTCTGAGCTATCACTTCCACCCCGAGCGAACAAGCAGCCCGCTCGCCCACCGCCGCCGTCCCTCGCCCCCCTCCACCGCCAACCCCCCCTCCTCTACTCATGTTCCCATGGTGTTAGGGTTCTCCCCAGATTCGACCGCCAGCCCGCCTCCTTTCATGTGGAGCTGCCGTAACGGAAGCTCCGACCACCATCCCGCCTCCTCTCGTTTGGAGCTGCCGCAACGGAAGCTCCTGCTAGGCTCTAGCGTTCCCCTTGTACTAGCGTTCATGCCCCTCTTCATATTGATCTCCTTCTTTAAAGCTCGACCATATGCGGGACCGGCTCCTACCACATGACCGCCTAATTGCAATTCAAGAGGAATCGGCGTTTTTTTTTTGCTTTCAGAGGTCATATCTAAAAAGGGAGAATATCATTGCGACTAAATGCCTCCATGTAATTTAATAATCTCCATCTAGTTTGGGGACTAAATTAAGGCGCGCCGTATATATATATATGTAATGATCTCCATATACCGGATTGTATATATATATATGTGTATACTCGTAAAAGAAATTATATTATGTAGCAGCGTAGAATATGTATACGCAAACTTTTTTTGAAATGATAAATAATTGAATGGAAGACAGAAAATGAAAAGGAAAGTAGAAAATAAATGAAAAACCTAAACTGTCAACCCTTTAGTCGATCCTCCAGACCGAGCATAGCGCGGCAATCACGTTGAGGACGTTGGCAAACCGGGGCTAAGTGGAAAATTTTCCATAGCGAGTGATTCAGCTCACACGCCCAGTTGAGACTTCACACGCCCAGTTGAGACTGCCAGCCTCCCGAATGAAAAAATGCCACGTATGTCTGTAACTTGCATTCCTGTAGAAACTGCCCGTAGGTGTAGCATTACTGATTTACATATTAGGTTTCATCAGACAAATTAATATCAGCTTTAACTTATGTTCCTTTTCACTAACAACGGACAAGGTCTGCTTTGATTCGCTGTCGCTGAGTTGCATATGTATGCAGCTATTATCGGAATGCATAATGTTCAGACAGTACAACCATTCATGGAAGTTGAGCGGATGGACTTCTACAGACAAAAGGCTGCTTGAATGTACTTTGTTCTACCCAATGCTTATGCGCAGCCACAGGTACATTTCTATAGCTAAAAGATTGACTAAGGCTGCACTGTTCTTACACCAATTAAAAGATCAGTTTAAAAAGTTAACAACTAAATAGGTCCCAAACATCTTCTTCTAGAGTCTAGACCACGTTGTTGTCCTGAACTTCCGACTGCTTCGACTGGTACTCCGTACTTCACATTCCGCGGGATATTTACCGCACGCTATAATGTTTGGAATATTATCTTTTTGCCGGTTTCTTGCTCCCTCGACCGGTAAGTGCCCATGGCTAAATATTTTCAATGTAATCTTCTTGCTTAAGTAACACATTGCTGGTTCGGAGAGGATCAGAGGATGCGTAAATTTTGATGGCGTTGATAGCAACCACGCCCAGGCGGCTGGAGTTAGCTTAAATCTCACCAAACTAAGGGCATCTCCAGTCGTCCCCCAGCGCCCCTCAAAAGGCCTTTTTAACGTCGAAAGAAAAAATCTATCAGTCATCCCCTCAGAAACCGATTTAGCGCCGGTGAGCGCCGTTTTTTACGCCGTTTCGCGTCGGTGATCTCAGGCCGATCCCAGGTTCCTGGGTACCGCCTGGGGTGGCAAAAGGCGTGCGCGGGCCAGACCTGTCGGCGAGACTGGGCGATTTCCCTCCATAACTTTGAGCTTCCCTCTCTTTTTGTCCCCCAAATAGCTCGCCCGCAGCCCAATCCCGCCATTCCCCCCAGTTCTTCAGATCGAGCCCGCCATGCCTCACGCCAAATTTACCGACCCACGAGCCGCAGCGACCAACGCCGCCGCCACCCTCGTCGCTCTTCACGTCAAAAAGTCGCGCAAGCCGAGACCGCCAAAGCAAAGGCCGTCGGGAATGACCAACAAAGATTGGATCGCCGAGTAGGAACGCCGGAGGGCGGAGAACCTCCAGTGCCGGGGGAGGGAGCTCAAGCAGCGGCAAAGGGAGCTGGACGAGAAGCTGACCGCCGCGGGCGAAGCTGCCGCAGCGGAAGAAGAGCAGGAGGAGGAGGAGGAGGATGAGGAGGGAGTTCAAGATGTGGAGCCACCAACTCCGGCCATTTCTGCGGCGCCGGCGGCCCAGTGTAGGACCGACATGGCCCCTCATCCTCATCTCTACCCCCAGTTCGCCGGCTGGGGCCAATCTGCGTCGCCATCGCCTTCGCTGCGCTGGTACGCGTCGCCGCACTACTCGACTTCCTACGCCGACGACGAGCTCTATGGCGGCTTCGACCCCAACGTCACCTTCCCCCACCATCCGACCATGATGTACACCGGCTCGCCGGGCTACGTGCCTTCGCTGCCGCTGCGACGCTCCTCCACTTTCGGGACGCAGTCCATGCTCGGGATGAGCACCGAGATGGACGACATCATCCACGGGCACGGCGTTGCCGCCCCCACCATCCGACCATGATGTACACCGGCTCGCCGGGCGAGGATTTTGCCACGGGTGGCACCGATTACGGCGGCGGCACCTGCACGGAAGAGGTCGAGGGAGGTGATGAATCGCAGGCGGCCGGGGGTGAGGAAGGGCCGGCCAAGGAAGGCGGCACGGGCGGCCGTCGTCCCAAGAAGCCGCCCGCACAACCAAAGCCGCCCGTCGAGCCGCGCATCAAGTGGACGAGCCGGGAGGACACCCTCCTCGCCGAGGCATGGAAGGTGACGACCTAGGACACTATCCACGGCTCGAACCAGGCCATGCAGAACTACTGGAAGCGCGTCAAGTCGGTGTACAACGAGCGCCGCATGATCGACGCCGATTTCACCATGTGCACGACGGAGCGCGGCCAGACCATTGGTCGCTGATGCAGACCGCCTACAACAAGTGGCACGACATAGTCGAGGAGGTCAAGCGCAGGCCGAAGAGCGGGGCAAACGTGGAGATGGAGATCGCCCGGATGCTAGAGGCGTACAAGGACGACGAGAAGACGGATTTCAAGTACTTCCACGTCTTCGTCGTCATCGAAAATTGTGAGAAGTGGACCGAAACGCGCTGATCGCTGGCGAAGGCCGGTAAGGATTATGTCCCGGACGCGCCTGTTGCAGGTTCTTAGGATGGCCGTCCCCCAATAGGAAACAAGAAGGGAAGAGCAGCGAGGGACGCCGCGCCCACGCCGTGAAAAGGGAGGAGACCTCCAAGGCGCGGTGGGCGACGGTCATGGACAACTCGAAGGTCAAGCTCGACCTCCTCAGGACCGGCACCGTGGCGAAGAAGAGGAACCACGACCTCGCCTTCCTCGTGGGCGACGACGATCCGGACGCGATGGACCCCGAGGTGAGGGAATGGTTTTTGGCGCAGCGCCGCCTCATCCTCAGAGACATCAGCCGACCGGCCAGCAACCCGTCAAGCTCGGCGACACCCACTGCTGCGACGCCCGTCGTTGACCTCGAGGCCGGGGCAGACAACTGAACGGATAGACGTCGCCTAGAGGGGGGGGGGGTGAATAGGCGATTTAAAACTTTTTCCGAGGAGCCGGAATATCCGGTCCAAGAATGACCCGGAAATTCCGGTATGCTTGATAAAGGCGGAATAAAACTAGAGGTTTACTTTAACAAGCATACAACCTAGATATAAATACTAGGCTCACCTATGTGCACCAACAACTTATGCTAAGCAATACAAGTAACAAGGTGATAGCAAGATATATGACTTCAAGCACGAAGGCTATCACAATGTAAAGTGCATAAGTAAAGAGCTCGGGTATAGAAATAACCGAGGCACGCGGAGACGAGGATGTATTCCCGAGTTCCACCCAAAGGGTGTACGTCTCGTTTGGAGAGGTGTGCTCAACCACAACAGGTTAGCCGCAACGCCACAAAGGCTCACCTTCTTCTCCTGATGAACTCAACCACAAAAGGTTGCGAGTTCACCTTCCACTATTGATCTCCTTTGGGGCGGAGATCGAATCCCGTACAACTCTTGAGGCACACACCCACAACTTAATTGGGGGCTCCCAAGTCTTGAGGCACACACCCACAACTTAATTGGGGGCTCTCAAGTGACCACAAAAGGTCTTGGCCACAAAAGGCCGTCCACAAAAGGCGTCTAGGGTCCAAAGACCCAAGAGTAACAAGCTCACAAGTATCACCACCACGAATCCTCGTGGAGGGCTCAAACCGATGCAAATGCAATGGCAAGAGCACACGAAGTGATCAAGTCCTTCACTCTCAAATTCCAACACAACAACAAATGTTTATGGGGGAATAAGAGAGGAAGAACAAAGGAAACCACAAAGGATTCAAATCCTTCACTCCCAAATCCCACCAAAAGCAACTAATGCTTATGGGGGGAGAAGGGAGAAAGAACAAAGAGAAGAACCACAAAGGAACTCCAAGAACTAGATCCACTAGGTTCCCCTCACTTAGAGGAGAGATGAATTGGTACGATTGTAGATCTAGATCTCCTCTCAACTTTCACTAAAGAATATGGAAGAATCAATGGAGGGATTGAGAGGAATCAAGCTTTCCAAGGTCAACAATGGAGTACGAGAGAGGGGAAATTCGTGCTCCATTGGATTGGCTGGGGAAGAAGAAGGGGAGGGGTATTTATACCCCTCTAGGAAATATAGCCGTTGGCTGTTTCGACACTCGGAAATTCCGGTATAAGTGAGACTCGGAAATTCCGGTCAACCGGAAATTCCGAGTCCATGAAATTTCCGAGCTGAAAATTCCGGTAGATGGAAATTTCCGAGCATAATTTCCGACTGGAGTCAGAACCCTTTTTCTCCTTTCCTTAGCCGTTTTCTTGGATCAGCTGGGGAACCGGAAATTCCGGTAGAGCGAAATATCCGGCCCAATAATCCGAATCAGGAAAACACCGAAACGAAAACTGCTATAACTTTTGCAAATGAACTCCAAATGAGGTGAGACCAATTTTTTTTGAAAAGATAGCGACGATGAGCACCCAACAAAAATAGAGTAAAATCACCACACATGGCAAGGTGTGGGACTTTCCTCATGGTAGAACCGACAATATTTCCGCCACCGAAAACGCAACAAGTTGTCCAAAGTAAAACCGATTTCGATGAACAAGAGCTTGACATGGAGATGAACCAAGCTCTAATTCCTCACCAACATAAAAGCCAAATAAGAACCAAGAAACATGATATGCCAAGTATGCAAAGGTTTGAGCTCTCCACAACGATGTGATCAAGTTACTAACTTGAGAGCCCTCTTGATAGTACGCCTATCTATCCTATAGCCCTATCAAGATCATACCTTTGCCTTGAACATTCCACTTGAGTTAGATGATGACTATCTTGATCTATTAAAGTGGTTCATCTTTCCTTGATTGCGCGTCGAAGCACATGCTTGATGAAGACTTCTCCAAATACTCCCCATGCTCACAATGGGAGAGTCTCGCTTAGCTTCATCTTCATGTATCCATTGCAAGCACCAAGCATAGGATCTCTTCAAGAAGCTTCTATTGGTCTTGGTCTTGCACATCTCACCTTGATGACGATCACCACATGACGTCAATCTCAATGAGCATCCCAAGAGATACATGATCGCTCTTGGTATATCTTGTAGCTTTGTGAGTTGATCAACATCTTCCAACATTTCTTCACTAATATGATGTCTTGAATGCTTCAAGACATACTTGCAATATGCTCCACTTAACACATAAGCTTCAAGAGTCCAACACATGAACTCCACAATTCCATGGACATGATATATAATAATATCTCAATGTAAACATTAATCCATAGAGATTGTCATTCAATTACCAAAACCACACATGAGGGAATGCTCTTTCAACAACGCCATAACTGCTGCGATGGCCATCGACTTGGAGGATGTCGTCCCCGAAGATGTCACTCCGACCGCCGCGCCCATCTACGACGTCGATGCCGCTCCGACCTCTTACTGATTGCGGCCATATCACCCAACTGTGGCATCTTTTTTATATGATCGCTCGCCCATCTGTGACGCTTTTTGTAGGATCGACAACTGCGGCCGAAGAACAACTCGACCTGTTTTTTGGGGCGGAAAGTTGAACTTTTAAATTTATGTTCTATCTATTTACTGGGCGCGCCGAACAGCTGGTGAAATCGTCCCACAGGTTTTAGTTAGAGTCTACGTTAGCGCTTAAAAGCGCCGAATCGAAACCTGTAGGCCGAACGACTGGAGATGCCCAGTTACATAGACACTCCAAAGAACCAGTTGAGTGAGACAGATATAAAAGAGCTGGAGGACACCTGACTCGATTACAAACTCAATGTTTTGTGTTGTGTACTGGGACGGCGACACCACATGGCGAGTGAAACCCACCTTCCTGTTCCACCGCGGCCGGTTCCCTGCCCTCGTGCGCCAACAATGGCAGGCGACGCGTCCCAGAGTTTGGTGCCAGGCTGCCAATCGGCGTAGTAGGTTGCCAGCTCTGCTACCACGGATCCTCACGTTGCCATCGGAAACCTGGCAGTAATCTGCATTCTCAATCAAACGAACAAAACGGAGTAGAAATATACGAGCTTTCCGCGAGAAGATCGCTGTCTCGACGCGACGGCGGCTCCCACCGGCCGGCAGAAAGAGACCGAGACCGACGAGCTAGCCGGCGTCCATGCATGCGTTATTCTTTTGTCAAGGCGCGCGGGCCCGGTGATCCGCTCCGGCGGCGAAGGAATTCAATTGTCAATGCAGACGGAGGAAGACGGGATCCCACTGTCCGAGATCTGGATCGCGGGTTTGGCTGTTCCTGACCTGGGCGGATGCTGACCCCGGGCCACGTTACCCTTGTCTCATCTCGTGCCATGCCAGCTTCCGATTCGATCAACCAGCGAGTCATTTGGCTTTTTTATTGGAGCTCCTATGTTTCGTGTCGGGGTCATTCAAAACGGCTAGACCATTTCGTTATTTTCGTCAAGGACAAAGCATATGTTTTCCATCGCAGATGTTTTCTTTGCATGTCTTTTAAATTTTTGTTGAAATACATAATTTATAAGCTACACAAGAATAGACAGATACATAGCTAATAAAACAAAAAATAACTGTATTTTGAGTGATTTTTTTTTATCTTTTTGTAGAGTGCATCTGAAAAGACTTACTGCTAAAAACTATAAGCATATACACACCTATATTGCTATGTACATCAACAAAAGATTTTTATTTATTTATCACCTACTACTATTTTTTTCATTTTTAAAAGTCAAGGTCTCTTATGTGGACCGAGCCTCAAGCTTGTGCAAGAGCAAGCTATTTATTCAGCCTTTTACAACCATTTACGTGTACACATTAGGTGGCAGTTTTAGAGTTGAGTAATAATTTGTGTGCCTGGCACGTAGACACTTGCTAGTATATTGGCAAGAATCAGACACGGTGTTTCTGGTCATAGGTCTAGATGCACTCATTATGTAAAATATTTCTTAAAATATTAAAATTTTCAAATACAATTTATTTTTTGTGGCATGGGTAAAGAAGACAAATAAATGGTTAGTGAAAATAAATTTTGTAGCATCAAAATTTGCATTTTTCCACTGGCGATAAAAATGTCATTTCTCATATTCAAGAAACCTTTTTGTATGACATAGAATATGCGGACTTATTTCCGCATCTTTGTGAAGATATTTTGACATTTCAAAATGCTATTTTTTAGTTAACATGCGCTTCTACACCAATAAGCCGAAAATGATTTCCCCAGAAATACAATTTTCACTTATCTATGAATTTTTCACTTGAACGCCAAGTCCAAAAAATACAAGTCGAACACGAAACTTAACATGACAGGTCCATGTACCCAAAAGCAAAGCAATGTCAAAGCAAAACCTAGGATTAGAAATTCGAAATTCTCGACGCATCGTGCACATCGCACAGGTCAAGGCGCAGCAGCTCCTCCAAAGCCAAATCAAAACACAGCTCGCCTCAAATGCGCCGGCCAAGCGCCGCCGCCGCACGATGAGCCTACCGTTGACGGACGCCGGCGGCGACCTCTTCGCCGCCAACCTCAAGGGCGCGCTCCTCGCCGTCGCCTCCTCCGCCTTCGTCGGGGTCAGCTTCATCGTCAAGAAGAAGGGCCTACGCCGCGCCGGCGCCGCCGGCGCACGAGCAGGTCTGCGCCCGCGTCCCAAAGGCTCGGCTGTGTTGTTCCTTCTTCTCGCTCTAACTCTAGGTCTTTCTGCTTCTGCCTGCGTGAGAAAGGCGGATCCTTTGTGCCCAGTTCTGCCGATTCCATGTAGTATCTGACGATTGGACCTTTGCTGTCTTCTGAAAATTGCAGGTGTCGGAGGGTATGGGTACCTCTGTGAGCCGCTCTGGTGGGTCGGGATGGTCACCAGTAAGCCTTCGTGATCCCCTTGGTCTTCATTTCTTCCTGATCATATGAGAACTGGATTGAGATGTTTCAGCAAAATTGCAAACTTTTTCAGTGCTTGTTGGGGAGACGGCCAATTTCGTGGCCTACATGTTTGCACCAGCCGTCCTCGTCGCGCCGCTGGGCGCACTCAGCATTATCGTCAGGTACAATTGCTTTCAGTTAGCGTCTATAACATCTCGAATTTCAGTTGTTCAGGTTCGTTCTGATATGTGCGTGCGTGTGCTCCTGTGGTGAATTTCGGGGACAGTGCTGTTCTAGCCCATTTCATGCTTAATGAGAAGTTGCAGCGGGTGGGTATCCTGGGCTGTGTTCTCTGTATTGTTGGGTCGACAGTGATCATCCTCCATGCTCCCGAGGAGAGATCCCCGAGCTCGGTGGAGCAGATTTGGGGCTTGGCAACACAACCTAGTAAGTTTCAATGCTATCTCCGTTTCTCTGCTTGCCGTAACAATGGATTTGTCCTTTGACATGTCTTATGTAATGTTGTTGCAGCCTTCCTTTGCTATGCTGCTCTGGCAGTGGCTGTGATATTGTTTCTTATGCTATATTGTGCTCCACGGTATGGGCAGGAAAACATAATGGTGTATGTTGGTATTTGCTCAGTTACTGGATCCCTTACGGTAAAATGTTCTGCTTGATGTGCCTCTGGTTTCTTTTTGGTTAGTTGCTATATGAGAAAATGACATATGTGTGGTGCCGTGTCTTGTTAGGTAATGAGTATTAAGGCCGTGGGGATTGCAATTAAACTTACCATTCAGGGCATAAACCAGGCCGGGTATTTCCAGACGTGGCTGTTTGTGACACTTTCAGCTATATGCTTAATTATTCAGTTAGTTTACCTGAACAAGGTACATACAGTGTCTGATTTCTATGGTCCTTCCAGTCTTTGCAGTAATATATTCATAAAATCGAAATGAAAATATGCCTGAATTTGCTTGAAGCTCCACCAGATAATGTTTCCCAGGCTCCGCTGATCACATCCTAATGTTAACTTTCAGGCGTTGGATACTTTCAATACAGCACTCGTTTCACCCATCTATTATGCCATGTTCACAACCCTCACTATTTTAGCCAGTGGCATAATGTTCAAGGTGAGCAAATTAGAAATACATATTTTTGAAGTAATCAGTTAGTCTTCACCCCTGTGTTAATTGGTCAGTTCACTTCTGTTTTTGAACTTCCAGGACTGGTCTGGGCAGAGCGCAAGCATTATTGCCTCCGAGACTTGTGGATTTCTTACAGTTCTTGCCGGCATTGTTGTGCTTCATTCAACTAGAGAGCCTGATGAAACCCTGTCTGGAGGTAGATGCCTGTGAAGCTTGGGTACAATGGTAGCACTAATATAACCTCTCCCAATGTACTTATAAGTTTTTTCTCCATACCACTGCAGACCTTTATATGCCTCTCCCTCCAAAGATATATTGGCACATCCAAGGAAATGGTGATACAGTGAAACAAAAAGAGGACGACTCGCTACCCCGTGACTTCATCACGATCGTGCGCCAAGACTACTTTGTTTAGATAATTTCCTAGATGGCGCATCGTTTCATGTGCCAATGCTGTAACTTCTCGATACCTTCATGTGAAGACTGGAGACTGAAGCCTGCTGTCAAGACCATCTTGATACCAATGACCAAGGAATTGTAAAATTTTGTAGATATCATGGCGGACCATGATCGAGGTCAGTTGCATCCAAGCTAGATGTTGTACAATTATTTCTTAACCCTAGAATCGTGTTGCTGTGCGAAGATGTTGTACGAAAGTTTGTCCGGGAGTTCGACTTTCTTGTCACCTGATGTGACTATGAAGCGTACAAGGGGTTTGCTATCGCTTGTGTGACATTATGTTTGCCCCCCTTTGTTGGCTCCTGGATGCCGGTCGATGTATTATTTGCATCATGCGTTGTACAGTCCAATTGCGTCTGTCCGTCCGTCCGTCTCTCAGAGATAGAAGACGGATTTGTCAGTTCCACCTTTGTTGGCTCCTGGATGCTGGTTGATGTATGATTTGGGATGAATGAATTGAAAGGGTTCTCTGCTGAGTCATTCTGTTGTATATTAATGCAGTATTTACGATAGAGATAAGCTTTGGATTTCCTCATACGTGTTGTCTAAAGCACCTTTATGAAGAGAAAATGACAGTCTCAACTCTCAAGTCACAATTGTCAAAAAACTGGATGGAACAAAACAGTTGAGTCAGTCCATTTCCGCCGCATAGCTTAGTAAAGATGCAGAAACAAAATGACTTTCCCAATAACAGGACTCTGTTTAAGCTTAAACCCAGTTGGCGGCACCTAACGAGCATCGTTTTTTTGCTGCTTTTCTGACGTAGTTCGGCGCGCATACCTAAAGATTAGAGTCCGACCCATCCTTAGTTTCTAACCAAAATGAGCTGTCCTCTCTAAAATCAAACCATATATTTAAGTCATGTTTGCTTCATATATTTACAAAGCTATTATTCACTTGCTAGCAAGTACAAGTTCATAATTATCACTACACTTTGGCTCCTTGTAAAACACACCAGGACATAATCGTCAAAAATGATCATAGGTTTCAAAGCAGATGCTGAGTAAGCAACATCTCCTTTGTGTGAACCGAGGTCTCGACGAGCCAAAGCTTGTGCAAAGCGTGCAGCTGGCCCATAGAGGTCGATTTCAGAGACAGACGGTACATCTCCTTCAGCTTCGCGGCATCTCCTCTGCTGCTGGTGTTGGCCTGACCGGTGGAAGCTGCTGGCCTGCCTGTGCCATTGCCCGGCAGTGACGCAGTCAACATGCTTTTCAACAGGCCCTGCAGCTGGGTCCAGAACTTTGGCTTTATGTCCAGGTTCACATCGTGTGAGCATTCCTCGTTCGCTTCAACCACATGGCGGCCTTCCAGCAACTGCATCAGCGCTGGTTCTAGCATCTGCGAAGAAAAACTGATTACAGTACAGAAAACATTCTATCCCATATACACAAGTAAGACATTAATCAATGTATACACGCACACTGGATGACAAGATTAATGCACAGGTAAACACAATCTCGTAGCCTCAAGCTTAAATGGCCAAATTGTTTTAACCTACTGGCAACTGTTACTAGCCACAGTGCAAGCGAATTACTGTGGTTCCATATACTGCTTGGCACCAAACAGAACAATCCTCTTCTAATCGTCTTACCAAATGTTAAGTACAAGATGCTAAACATTTGTAAGCAGACAACATAGCACTGCTTCCATTCAGCACAGCAAATTATAACAGGCAATGAAATTTCTGGAATGCCAAAGAAATAACTATAATCTACCACTGAGCAGCTGTAATAGGAAGATACTGCAAGCCATAAGGAACATACCGCAGTAGAGTGAAACGAACTGGAGATGTTAGTAGAAAGGGAAGATTGAGCCATGAGGATGTTAAGAAACATTGTAGGATGTGTCTTTGGACCATAGAATTCTAAAGCCTTGTGCCAGTTCTTCTCTGCCAATGAACCGTACCACTTAGCTTTCTGACGATGTTTATCCTCATTCTTTTGTTTGACCTCCTTGCCAACCAAATCCAGGAACTTCAAGCACAGATCCCTTTGATAACAACCAAGCTGAAAGTGGCCAAAAGCAGCCTCCTGTTTGCGAAGTTCGCCAAGGGATTCGTATGTAGACAAAGCCTCCCGAAAGGAATCACTAGCTGAAATCTCGAGAACTGTTCGATTAGATGATTCATCAACAAGTCCACCTTCATAGCTGCCAGTTAAGAAGCTTTCCCTTGCCAAAAGCATTCCAAGCCTCAGGTGGGTATGTGCATACTGGGTGTAAACTTCGTTGTGGAGTGCTTTGTCAACCTCATTGTCAGCAATAGCATACCTCAGTTGCCTCTTAGCTGCCGTATAGTAGTTTATTGCTTGAAAATATTCTGACTTGGCAGACTTCACAGATTGCATATATGAGCCTTCAGGAAGATCATACATCTGAAATTCTTCTATCCTTGATGCCAATTTCTCTGCTAAAGCTCTTCTACCATGAGCTAAGTTACAGTTTATTAGTATAACATTAGTGTGATCAGAGACCTCTTGAAATGCTCTAATAGCATCAGAAAAAGCAATCTCAGCACTACTAGGATTTCCACTCTCAAGTCTAATGCGGCCCAGTTCATTGGATGCCCAACCGCTTTTCTTAAGGATGGTAGAAAATTCCGTGGAGCCCACAGGAAATGCAAACATGGCTCCCTTAGCTGAACCATAGCAGTGAACAGCACAAGACAAGTTGTATTCGGCATCTCCTGGTGTAGGACCTGCAAGGTACTTGAAAATACCACCGCCCCTCACACTGGAAATATCTTCATTTGATTTGTCAGGAGTCCTTTCAGCACTGCTTGACTGATTTTCCATAGCGTGATCATGATCAAATTCAGCATTGACTACTGAGCTTTTTTCAAGAGAACCATCATTCCCACAGCTCTGCATTTTTTCAGAACTTTCCATAGGTTCCTCTGTATTAGTGTCCTCCTTAGTTTCTTTCAACTGTGAACGAATGTTCCTGCCAGATGCTTTTTTGTTTTTCTTTCTTCCATACAATGTAGAGGCCTCAGGACTGCTACTGCTTGCACTACTGCCACTATTTGCCCTATCGCTTTGGCAGCTACAGTTTATCAGTGAGCATGTTCCACAATTCTGCTTATCTTTTCCTAATTTTCTCTTAAGACGTTTGACTTCCATTGCAACTTCATTTGACATTCTAAGTTCACCGTCGGGCTTCTGTTCTCGCGGCATCGGTGCTTGATGGTTTCCCAATCGATGATATTCTGCATAGATGTCACCAACAAGCATCCAGGCATTAGCCCAAAATAAATAATTTGGAGGCAACTGTTGCGCAGAAACTTCATAATTGACACATTTTGCATTCTCAAAATATTCTGCGTCATCCAATGCAAGACCTGGTCTTAGATCACCATCTTCAAGACACAGTGAACTACTAGAAATGGATGAAATGAATTCATCACCGTCGAGATGTTTAGGCATAGACCCATAAACCATACACGCTAATTCCACAACTTTTAGAGCTCGCTGAAGCTGCCCATCATTTTTGTATGCTTCTCCAAGTGCTAGATAAGACTCTCCAAGCAGAAGAGCAAGTTTCCACAATTTATGGTCCATTTTCAATTTTGGTAGCCACTCCCTAATGTCACAAACTTCAATGCAATCAACATCACCACATCTACATAAAGACAAGTCAACAGGTCTCTCCCAAATGGTGTCTGCGCTGTCGACACAATCTTCTTGAGTGTTCTGCAGCTGCCGGTTCCATCTAAGAGATTTAATAGCTTGTGTTACGTGATGTATAGCTGCCAACTTAGAGGAGATTGCATCAGCAATGGGTTTGGACATCTGAGAGGTTCCAGCCTGACACATCAGCAAGCTATCCTCAGAAACATCTCCTTTTGAAGTTGAATATGCGGAACCAATATTAACATGGCCCGGCGAGAATTCTGAATGTGAATACTCCAACATACTATCTGCAGCCGATGGATCATCCTTCCTAATATCTGTCAATACAGCATCTTGCTTTGATGGTGAACTCTGAAGGCTCAACTCTGGAGATTCATCATCTAAGTCCGTAAGAGTAACTTCTGATTCAAGCAGAAATGACTCAGTTGTCAGTTCCAACTCCTCATAACACTTGAGGATGAGCCTTGCAAACTGTTCGTGAGCATATGCCCTGACAACCTAATAGATGAAAGATCAATCTTGCGAGAATTTCACCTAGAAAACAACAGACTTGCAAAACCGTGACATGAGGAATAAATAAATATACCAGATGATCCTGCTTGCTGAGGAAGTCTAAACATTTTCTGAAGAACTGCGCACATTTTGCTCTATTACTGGGTACCTGCAAAGCATATATGGTCTTAACAATCGACAAAGCAATACTTAAGTGAAGTTAGAGTGACCAATCCTCGGTACCTTGGATAGAGACATCCTGTGAGCAACACGATAGAGGAGTGTACCAAGAGAGAAAAGCGACTCCCTTCTCCCCTTGTTCATTAAAGAAGACACAGGATCACACGTAGATCTATGATCACCAGCAGTATGTTTCTTCGGCAACATAGAAAGGTCATATAACTGCACAACATCTTCTTCAGCGCCTTTGTAGAGCTGACAAAGCAAACCGTCAGTGTAAGTGCACAAGTACTAGCATGCTGGTTACTGGTCTATTTGCTATAATAAACCAAGTTGTACTTAGGAATATTCAGGTACTATGGGTATGAAGTTGGATATGAAAATTCGACGACGCAAAGTTCAAGTTACATACCCAATATGCACCAGGGTCTTGCTTGCAGTTATTCTGAAGAAACCTGAGAACAGCGAGGCCATTTTGCTGGACAACCTGTGGATTAAATGCAGGCGTACCATCATCGGACACACCCTTGAGTAAAAATATATCATCATTTTTTAGAAGCTCATAGCCTTGGACAACACCATTCTGATGATAACATATGGCCAACTCTGGAACACTTGCCATTACATTGTCAAGCCAAGCTTCTAGCCAGTTCAATGGAGTAACCTGTCAAAAGCAATTTGTCAACAGAGAAAGTAAAGAAAGAAAACATCAAGCCATATCCAAGTAAAGCATACCTGTCTTGAAACATCCCATAGATGCAAGCTGACTGCCATATATTTCTCATTGCTAAATATAAGCAAGTCGCTACCCAAGAGAATATGGAAATTGTGGAACTGCCAAAAGCAAACCTTCCGAAATCCATTATTCCCCACTCTCCTACTTTTCTCAGATTCTTGCACGTCAGACCCAGGGTTTTCACCAACACGAGTAGTTTTCCTAATGGGATCGGATCCAGGAACTTTCTGACTATTTTTCCTTGCACCAAAGTATAGACTTTCACAGGTGCCATGTGATGGTTTTCTACTTGTACTGATATTCTGATCCAAATACTGTGATGTGCTCAGACTAGACGAGGGTGAATCAAGGGAACCCTCCCTTTGACTGAAAGGTCCATGCAACATCGATGCTGTTTGGTTGTCCTGTGATGGTTGATGACTTGGTGGGCAATCACAAGCCTCTGCCCTCACAGAGTGCATTGCAAAATTCTTTAATATTGAAGGATCAGATCCTTTAGGTTGGTTATTTTGTCTTCTGAATATCTTTTCACCTTCATCAACATCAGGCCTGCAGTACAATGTAGAGCACTGCATTAGCAAACAGCAAACTAAAAGTATGATTATTTCAAAGCAATCAGTAACTTACCCTGTGTTTAAAATGAGAGTGTCTCCAATACGGCTAACAGCTATAGATACTTGTGCCTTGGAGTAAGGCATTTTGAAGATCTGCTTTAGAATATCAGTTGGAGCAATCACGTCTATTTCATCACCATATTCAGCTAGGCCCGACACTGCTAGTGCTTCACACTTCCTTGATAAGTGTTGGCTGAAAAGTCCGCTTCCATATCGTAATCCTGAAGAATATGACCACACATAAATCAATAGAAATGTATTGGGATGTTTATTCGAAATTACTGTGTCATATGGACACCAGTGTGATAAGACCAGAGCCTAAATGTCTAATTAGCCAGGCACGTATTTGGTGTTGGTGAGGAAACCATCACGAATGGCTGATTCAGAAGCCCGTTAGCAGCATCAGATGTTCAATTGCCCAAGTAATCCAATTAATCTTGATTCTGTTCAACTGGGCACCAGCTTTATTTAAGCATAAAAGAGAACACAGGATTTTTACCAAATGTGCTAACACAAAACAGAGAAGTCATGGCTGAATGCCATCTGCAATGACATTGCCATCCCTCTAAAGCTCAGCCTGCGGTAGCTGATCTGTGATGTGCTGTCTTACATCATGTTATAATGCTATCACATAATTTTCCGCAGAGTTCTAACTAATCAATCTAAATTCAACTAGTCGGTTCGCAGTACTCTTTCTGTCCACCAACTGTACTATTCTTCCATGAAGTGGATAAACAGATCGCTTTAACAATTTGTAGGATCTTTGGAGCCTGCTAGCTGGTGCTGTTTCTCGCAATAGAAGAAAGCCTAGGCTGGAAGATAGATTATGTGGACAGCAATTGGAAGGGAGGAAATCTGATTCTTCTGAACTCCCTAGGCTGCCTTATTACTGCAAGCTGCCAAGCATTTTTTTTAATGATCAAACTATAATGACGAAGGCTCGAAAGATCACCTTCTGTACTCTTTGCATCCGCTGGGAAAACCTTCTCTGGGAGGTTTGGAATCACGGGGAGTTTGTTGAGATCAGTCTCCAGTGGCAGCATTTGGTACCGTGGAGCTCCAGTCCCAGTCCTGCAATATTGTGATGACAGGAGCAAAATTACACTAGTTGTTCGATTCAGGCATTTGTAAAATGGAAGAAATTCCACTCGCTAATGTTTACTTGCCACTTTACACTAGCAAACCTGATTGAGACAAAATAGTAAGTACCATGGCAAATAAACAAAAAAAAATATGGGGAGATAGTTCTTGTTTAATATTAGCCGTCACAAACAGTTCTAACTTCTAAGTCCATAACCAGTCAATCATAGCAGAGAGCGCTCACTCCTATCGCATTCTAGCTCAGATTCTCCAGCGCACCCCGGCCCTCAACATCCTAGCAGTAGCAAGCAGCACATACAAACGCTCTTTTAACCCTAAGCAAAGCAACGCAACCTGCCGTGATTCGGAACACACGACTCCCCAGGGACAGGGAGCCGATCGAGAGCTACTACATCAGGACAGGACCCCCACCAAATCGCACGAAGAATTAGCTATATACTAGACTTCTTATTACACACGCGCCCGTCACGCGGCACACTCGATCGGAGAGAGAGAGAGGGGCGCGCGCGGTGAGAGAGTCGGGGAGGAGCTTACGGGGAAGCGGCGGAGGGGAGGAGGGCGGGCGGGTAGGCGGAGTCGTCGGTGGGGACGGGGAGGGAGCCCACGCGGAGGTAGCGCGCCGGCGGCGGCGCGGCGATCTCCAGCCGCCCCACGCACTGCAGCTCGCCCGACGCGTCGTCCATCGCCGCTAGCTCGGCCGGATCGCCGCCGGGGCGCGCTGTTCCGTGCGCTCTGGCTGGCTCGGATGCCTACGGCGTGACGAAGACGAACGCCCTCGGAGTCAGTGGAGAGTGCTCGACGCTTCTACGGATGTCTACCTCTTCCGCTCTCTGTTCCTCCTCCTGCTGGCTGCTGCTCTGGGCTTGTCATAACCGGCAATGTTTTCCGGGCCATTTTTTTTGTTTTCTGTTGATAGATTCTGGGCCGAAGTTGATGGTACACGTCTTTTTACTGATGCTAGAAGCTAGAGTTCACTCTACCCTATCGTAGAGTATTGCATCTTCTCCCGTGCTCCTCTCCTGTAAAAATTTCGGATTCCAATGGTAATTTCACGAGCCTAAGGAAACAAATAATCGGGACAACCTTTTTCTTTTAAGTTTCGATAGGGGCGAAGTACTGAAACAAACCTCCTAGAGTATTCTTTGATCACACAAGCCGTCAATCGGTTTTCCGACAAGCAAACGTCAAAAAATAAGGACAAACCTCCCCCCCCCCCCCCCCACCCCACCCACCACACCCCCTTTCTTCTTTGACTCCTGCTCCGCACTCTTCACAGTCAAGTCCACTCCTCGCGACAAGCAAACGTCAAAAAATAAGGACAAACCTCCCCCCCCCCCCCACCCACCACACCCTCTTTCTTCTTTGACTCCTGCTCCGCACTCTTCACAGTCAAGTCCACTCCTCGGTTACCGCTCGCTCCAACCTTGATGTCATCTACTCCGCCCCCGCTCCCTTGATGCCATCTACTCCGTCCCCGCTCCCTGCCTGTCACAGCAGCATCAACCACATCAGCTCAAGGTGGGCAGCAGGGAAGAGGGGAGCATCACATGAGAGCGATTTCACTATCTATCTATCTAGAGGAATAATGTACCCAGAGTCTCGTGGAACAGACACTCCACATTGTGCGACATCGATCATAAACTTGTACCTGGAGTGTGAGATCATTATTCGATTATGAAGAACAGCTAGCTTTCCAAACAGGGATTCTTGCTGACCCTAATGAAACCTCGTCTTTTGCCCCGATCATTACGTCAAGCCCCTCGGAAAGGCAGCACCTAATAAAACCCATGACAGCTGCAACAAAAGTTGCGGTGCATGTCAATTGTTTGTTTTCAGGAAACACAACTGTTACACTGGGATCTTGGTATCCCTTCTCCTTCAAAACTTGCATTCCTTGTACAAAGAGCTAACAAACACAACAAATTGCTTTTTACAATAAACCCCCCTTTCATTTTCACCCCATATCATACATAAGTTAGCCATGATCCCGGAGCACCCATCTTTCTCCCGCTGACTCCAAATCTGCAACCCTACTGCCAGTTCATCTCATGGAAGCACCTTCGTCGCAGGCACATGGCAGGCAGTCGGCTCAGCAGATTTGATGTATACTTCAAGCAATATGGATTTTCAAGATCACAACCGGCATCGAAATATACAAGACTAGGCACTAGTCGACTGTGACTTGTCACTTCACTTTTAGATTGTCGATCATATCCAGAGCTTTGGTTCTATCGACTTCAAAGTCGATGACAGGAAGCAGGCTCTTAATCGATAGGAATTCTTTCCTGTTGCCACTGCTTGGTGAATGGCTGTTACTTTTGATCAACTTACTTTGCTTGTTATGTCTTGCCTTCGTGTCAAACTCTTGGCTTTTGCTGATACCAGGGACAAATTTCCTGTACTTCACATCCCTTAGCATCTCTTGATCTTCTGGTGTCAGAAGAGGTGACGATGAACTGCTGGCCTTGTTTGAATACAATGAGAGCGTGGAGCCCCTTTGTGTAGGAGATCGAACAGGAGACTTGATGGGAGATCGCTCGCCATTAGCGGTTCTGGATTGACTGATAAGATGCTGAAGCCATACAACAAGATCGAGGATAAGCGTTTCGGTCTTGTCCCTGTCAGCATGATGCAGTGTCTCAATTCGGGTGAGGTCCATCTGCCCTGTCGGCTTGCAGTTCACATCTGACCTGCATAAGATAAAGAAGCATACTTCAGAGTTCTAGTTTTGCATTCCCACTGGTCATATAGAAAGAAGTTGGATACTAACCCTGTATTTGCCCACTCTCCAACCCAACCAAAACCATGGTGAGCCCTGATGTGGACAAAAAAACACATATTCAGTAACAAAAATATAATGAAATGGCAGTCATCGGTTGAGTGCAAATAAAGGTAGCTTAGATTACTTAGTGGTGTTATTTGCAACCGGGACAAGCCACCGTAATGTCTTCTCCATTTCCGCCTTGATTTGAGAAACAGTAAGCTGTACCAATATTACATCAGTTTTATAGTCACACCATGTCATGGTGTTGACTTCATTCTCTATTCACGAAGTCGGTATCACTCTACTGAATTTGTTGGGTGCCATCATGCATACCTCTTCCTTGACTCCAGATGGATGTAGCTTAGAACGGAGAGCAGATTTTATGGTCGGTGGCAAACTCTGGTATAATGAATCCCTTGTGTTTGGAGGAACAGAAGCTGACCGAGAAACCTGCCAATAGATTAAGCCTTGTAAGATACCAGAGAAAAGCAACATGTTGACGTATTTGCTAGCAGTTAGCACTACAACATCAAGCTGCGCAGACATGAAAAGTCAACACTAATACCCTGCAAGTGTAACATTGTACTGTTTGAGGGATGTGGAATGTGTGAGACAGCCAATGGCATTCAAATCCACAAGAGCTGTCTGCTGGTATATAGAAACATGACATAGGGATTTATTTTCAGACCAGAGAAATTTAGAGGACATCCAGTGGTGTCTGATGAACTTACAAGAGCATCGATCTGACTGATGATATTGGCATAATGCAGCGCGAGTCCGGCTGGACCCAGCCTTTTACGCCGCTTAGTAGGTTCCTGTGATTCCTCATTATCTACAGATTGGTAGAAGCAGAAGTGGTGAGAGCACCGTGAAATACAAAATAAAATAGAAAGTTCAAACTATTTCACATATGCATGTCAAACTACAATTTCAAAGAGCATAGTTGTCGCTTAATAAGAAGTCTGACGAAGAGACCATGTCTTCGACAACGCCAATAATCCCAATGTCCCATAGGATGAACTTACACTGCCAACACATTTTAAGTAAGGGTGTTCAAGCATGACGCCAATGATGAATGAGAACCGTAGATCAAAATGTCACATAGGATGAACTTACACTGCTAACATGTTTGAAGTAGGGGTATTCAGATGTTATGGTTGCTAGGGTTTGAGGGGGAAGGGAGAGAGAGCTGAGGGCACGCTGGATCGCCGGCCGCGGGGATCCTGTCCCACGGCCGGGCAAGAGGGAGGGTTTTCCTCTGAATTCTTGCTTCATTAGATTGATACATCTCCCCTCCTTATATAGAGGGGTTTCCTTGACTCCCAAGCAAGGCTTACTTGACCCCTAAGTAAACCCTTAAGACTAATGGGCCCAGGCCCATTACTTACTCTAACACTACACCCCACCTGGACACGCAGCTCGTCCTCGAGCTGCAACCTAACAAGACTCCGACTCTTATATCGACCTAAGCCTTTTACATCTCGGCTTAGTGGATGGACCTGAAATAAGCTAACCCGAATGAGACTCCGACTCTTTATTTTTGACTCCGAACGATGTGGCAAGAATCCTCCGCGCGCCGAAATTGTGGTGTGCAGCCCCCTGGATCCCAAGGACGCCATCGGGACCAAGGGAGCCCTCGCGGCGGCCGGCAGCGGAATGCCGTGGCACTACGCGGTGCGCTCCCGTCTGCGACACCATGTCTTCTCCCCGCTGGCTGACTGTCGATGTCGTAGATGTGGAGGTCGCTGCCCGCGGAGAAAACAGCGTGCCCGCCGCCCGTGGGGAAAATCGAGTGCCCAAGATCTCCCACACAGCGGACGAGAACGAGGTCCCGTGCGCCGTGAAGCGCAACTTGGAGGCGCTGCAGCTGGAAATCATGCATCTCCCGCACATGCCGATGCGCTAGGAGGCCGCGCGCAGCAGCCTGCAGTTTCACCGCCGCTGACACGTGGTGGGCAGCCGTCGAGGACGGCGGCGCCGTGGTGACCGACGCCGTGGTCGCGGCCAAGCGCGGCAGCGATGGCTGTGCGGGGGTCGGCGCCGGCGGCGACCGCTTGTGCTGCGACGCCCAAGCCGCCATCGCATCGATCTTCTCCCAGACTGGATGTCGAGGTGGGGCAAACGGCGCGGCCGTCGGTGGCGGGGCGAAACCCCCTGGGCCGCCGAAGGTGGGAGCGACCTGCTGGACCGTCGGCTGTGCTGCCGCCTCGGTGTAGATGGGCGGGCCGTCGAGCCAGGCAGGCAGCTGCGAGGGCGATGCTGTCCACTGGACGGTGGAGCGCCCCTTGCTGGCGACGGCTGCCACCGGTGGCTGATCAGCGGGCGCGGGCGGCCCGATCGGCGGGGGCGGGTGCTGGCCCGCTCTCATCTCGGCGAAGTCGAGGCGGAGCGCGCGGAGGCTGTCGGCGATGTCCGTCAGCGCCGCGGGCAGGAGGGCGAGGACCGCGGCAGGGTCGGCGGCGGCCTGGATGGCGGCGGCGGCGGCTCCCTGGGCGCCGGTGACGGCGGCGGTTTCCCGCGGCGCGGATGCGCCGAGCATGGCGGTGGTGTCGGCGGCGGAGGTGGTGTCGATGTTGGGGCCGTTGGAACCCCTGAGACCTAGGCAATCTGATACCAGATGTTATGGTTGCTAGGGTTTGAGGGGGAAAGGGAGAGAGAGCTGCGAGGGCGCGCTGGATCACCGGCCGCGGGGATCCTGTCCCACGGCCGGGCAAGAGGGAGGGTTTTCCTCTGAATTCTTGCTTGATTAGATTGATACATCTCCCCTCCTTATATAGAGGGGTTTCCTTGACTCCCAAGCAAAGCTTACTTGACCCCTAAGTAAACCCTTAAGACTAATGGGCCCAGGCCCATTACTTACTCTAACATCAACCCTGTCAAAACCAGCAGCACGGGCGCAGTTCATTTTTTTCAGTGCTGCTGGTCAGAGCAGCGCCTCTAGTACAAAAAAGAAAGCAAGAAAATGTGGTTTGGACGTTCTGGTGGAAACTGTTTTTGAACATCCGTGTCTTAAGCACATAGCAGTTGACTTGTAACATGTGCTCCATGCTAAACTTTATGTTCAACAATTATGTACAGTGGGTAATTAGCAATGACTCAAAGTTGCAATTTATTTGAAATACATACAAGGAATCATGTGGGCATTTCCCAGTTTATACGAACACACTTGTATGTAGTAGGAGTGGCTTCCGCAAGAAAGAAGTGCCTAAGCAAATGTATTCTGAACCTAAGTATGAGAACACCTTGTATGTTGTAGGAGTGGTCAGGTCAGGGTAAGTATTTTGAACCTAAGCAAATGTATGATGACTATAATACACCAATGAGGTTTCTTCAGAGGAAGAGAAGGACTGCTAAATCCAGCGATGACGTTACAACCTTGAAAGTTTGATGCGGATGTACCTGACCTGAGCTAACAACAGTTCTGAACTGAAGATACAGATACGTGAATGCTTACTGTGAGTTCATTAGAGTGGCTGGATGAAATTAAAGTTATCGCACATTAATAAAAGGTGTGTCTTCCATTAGTCGGACTTTATCTCAGCGGTAAAAAAACAAACAAATGGAAAACTATACAATAGCACAATGTATGCAGGATGATACACATTTTATAAAAGATAGTAATCACAAAGCTTATTACCTGATTGCCCAAAGGTATTATGGATCTCCAAATGCAAGAAGTGCACAATGTCTACAAGTTTTTCCATAACCTAGGAAAAAAAATATTTCTGGAATTAGACAAACAATATTGTTCAAGCAAATCCATGTATCATTCCTCAAGAGCATCAAGTGAGTGGAACTAGACACATCAACATGAGCATTCTTTCCTAGAACTTAGGTTCCTGATAGCACAGAATTATAATAAAACTACCTACCAACCTCTTCTAAATTCTTAGACCAGAGAGACTTCTTCTTCAAACTTTTTACATGCTTCTGTTGGCTTTTCACCTCCTGCTTTAGAATGTGCAGGCTATCACCTGCAAATAGAACAGAACCATGTTGAGAATCGTTATCAAATAACGCAAAAAAAATGTGTAACAACTTTACTATGAACTATTAAATGTTAACTTGAAGGAACTGGTAGGTACCCAGAGGCATGATGTGTCTAAGGAGAAGACAAAACAATAAACTATACAGGTAATGATGGCTAAGAGCCAATACTAGATCGCTATTGTCCAAAGATTAAAATATATACTATAAGTTCGTTAAATTGCATACGAGCTATTCCTATTCACATCTCAATAGATTCTTTGTTGCTGGACTACAAAGTATTTTAACAAGCAGCAGACCATATGCAAATATAGGCTGCGGTGTTGATTCGCTCAACTTCAATACTGAAACAAGTGATGATCAATTGGGCATAGAACAAAGTTGTAGCTGCTTTGACCTTTTTAGGTGTGGTCATGCATAGCTGCTTTGACTTTCTTAGGTGTGGTTATGCAGCCATACCAACCATGCATTACGCAAGTAACCCTTAGATATATGGTCAAAATACAATAGATTCTGGTCACCTACTGACATTTTAGTAGACACTTGACCGTGACAGATGGTGGCATTAGGGACCTTGACTCTGTAGATATAATGCACTAAACTGTTGATGTCAATTTGGCAATTTCAGTTATGCATATACAATTCGAGCGTATCCCCAAAAGATTTTTTTTTAGAAATGTAAATATTCTGATTATAGTCAATCTGAACTTCTAGATGACCAAATCAGAAGCAGCAACTACCACATGAGACAACGAAAAATTCTTCATGCAAAAAAGAGGAGCCTTACATATCAAGGGATTTATACATATAATTCCTATGTATTGTCATGCAGAAGACACCAACCTCTTTGGACAACACTTGAACCATCCTCTTCATGTTGTTTACGTTGATAATCCTGTTCAAATCTGTCCAGCGCATGCATCTCATGGTATAGTTCCTGCAAAATATTGCAAAATGAAGTTTACAATTTGAACAAAAGGTGCAAGAGAAGAAAACATATTAATGCTAGAAGAACGGCTTCCAAGGTTCTGCTAACAACTGTACATTCCAAAGCTAACGGCATGTACTCCTGTAGTCCAAAAAAATTGTTGTATGGTGTACATAGGATTTCTGTTGGCTAAGTTGTTTTCCCAACAATTACAACGGATCAGAGGGAGTATAAAACATACATCCTCAGTTGCTGAAAACATATCATTCCACATTAATATGTTGTTCCTAAATATATTTCGCTCTACCATTCTGAGATAACTTTACGCCATTGCGCAGTCTGTTGAACATGTGTCTTGGTTGAAGTGCAATGTCCTAAAACATCATGCAATCAGGAATGGGGCGAATGCTTCTTCATTACTCATGTTTTCATGGAATATACAGCTTAACATTTGTGAAGAAAAGAGTTGTTAAGATCAAATATGTCGTGTTCTGCTCAATTGTAATCATAAACATAATTGTTATAAGGCAAATAAACATTACTTACAGCTGTATATTGAACACAGGCCACCAATTTCTGCATCACTGATTCTGCCTCTTCCTTCAAGTGATGTTGAGGAGTTCGCTCTGATGACAACCTGAAAGAGTTTGGTGCAGAAAGGTGCTAAATAACACTGTAGAATCATTGTCATCATCAAATGGAAGGACCGAAATGAACTGAACTTGTCAAAGTAGCGGTCCAAGTTGTGCCATTGAGGATCCTTGCAACGGTTTCCAAAGCGAACAACTTCTGTAGAGAACACTTTCAACTCTTCCCTGTTGGAAACAAACAAAATAAGGACATAGCACAAGATGTTCCGGTCCAATTTTATTCATATACTATTGGTTAAGCATATTCTACAAAAAAATGAATAGTCAATTTGGCCAAATGTTGTATTTGGTAAAAACAGCAAAGATTCAGAACTAACCTTTTGTCAGAAGCAGCGATCTTGAGTAATTCATCCATATCTTTGGCTACAAGATTTTGAACACCTTCTGAGTGAAGCACCACTTCTTTTAAATGCTTTACGCTCTCTTTTGAAAGGGCTCGCATCAAATTGCAACCTTTCACTATGGTATTAGCAACCTCAAATGCCAAAATGGATATTTTGCTACCCTTTGTTGTAGTGCCTGATCCAAAACCACTATTTACATTCAAATTTGTCATGCTACTGCCAAGTGTGTCCAGTACGTCCACTGCTTTCCCGAGTCCAACATGACCAGCCCTACCCATTACTTCTGAAACCTGTTTCAACAATCAATATGGCAAGGAAATATTAAAAATTGGTAAAAAAATCTGTCACATTAGAAGCAACATTCTAGAGCAACAAACATTACTGACGTATTGTGGGAGGCTGGAAATCTCTTTAGCAAGGATAAAAGATGCAAATAATTTTGCACAACAATACGTTATGGGATTTGTTTCGTTGATGTGTAAAGGCATAATGGAATCCACCATCCCTAATAATAATAAGCCAATTTCCGTTTCGTTGTGCAGTAGATCCCACAAACGCACTTCACTGCCCTCAGAAAGCTAGAAATAGTGTAGCAAGCCACATCAAATACCATAGTCCATGGTCCAAACGTCAGTACAAAAATAATAGAACCTAAAGTATTCACACTTCCGACACATATATAGTTTGCAAATCTAATGTTCTTGCAGGTAAATGCAGCATTCCACTTGAAGTATGCGCACTGACAAGTGCTAAGCAATTGTGTCCCAAAGCAAATGTTACATAGAAGGAGAAGATGACTATACTGGGTTCACGTCCCTACTTGATTATTCCTAGATAGAATATGGTCAGCAGCCAACAACATGCCCCTGGTTATTGGCCAATGAAAAACAAAGCAACAAACTGCTTGTCCTACAGGCACGGTTTATCGGAACAGCCTCTAAGAATGGTCCTACAAAAACACTTTCGCAATTGCTTAGCAGATAATAGAGTACTAATCTCCCTCATCGGCGGCAGTAAGCACAAATAGAATTGATACAGACAAATCTCCAATCAGCGAGTCGTTTTCTAACAGACGAGGCGTCACACGATGAATTAAGCTGCATTGCACACACATTTTGACAGCAAAAGTAAGGAACACACATAGAGAGCACGGGAAGGTCACTCGCCTTGGCAGCACCAGCTTTCGCCATGCCCATCCCAGATTTCTGCGACGGCAGCCGCGCTAGCGAAGGCACGCCGTCCCATGGCGCCACCCCGAGGCCGGCGGCGGCCTCAGTCTCCCGGGCAGGGGGGTGCTGTTGCCGTAGCTGTGGATGTGGATGTTGCTGTGGTGGTTGCTGCTCCTCGAGCGCCCGCTTGGCGGCGGCGGCAGCAGCCTCTTCCACCATGGCCGCCTTCCTCTCCTCCTCCTCCTTTGTCAGGACGCCTCCGCGCTGGTGGTCGTGGTGGTGGATGACCCGGTCCGGGCCGAGAGTGGTGTCGCTGGGCGACTTGTCCACCGCCGATCCCTTGGAGCAGAAGCCCCCCATTCCTCCGGACGGAGCCAAACAAACCCTAGTCGCCCCCACCAGCAACCAACCGGTGGCTGGCCTCGCCTCTCAGGCTCTCACGCGCCTGAGCACCGCTCGATCTCGGCGCCGGCGCACCACCAAGCCGATCCGCGCGGGGACGAATCAGCCCGGAACCGCGATCCCGGGGGCTGGCTTCACCCGACGGGCCGCGCCCGCCTGCAGACGCGACGGTGAACAGCGGCGAGTCAGGGAGAAGGAGGCCCGACCACCGCGCAAAAAACACCCTCCTATCCTCCGACTCCGAGGAAAACACGAGCCTTTACCGGATTCCCAGCGGACAGGTCACCGGCGGCGCGCGGATCGGCGAGGTGGGCGTGGTTTTGCCGGAGGAATTGGCGGATTCGGGGGAGGCCGCGGGTGGGTAGGCTTCGCTGTGGTAGCTGCCTGTCCGCTTGGAGGAGCTGAGAACGGAACGGGACGGAGTAGCCGAGCGAGCTAGCGTCCACTCCACCAGCAGAGCAGGAAGCAGGAAGGGGGAGACTGGAGACTGGAGACTGGTGGTGGGCCCGGGGCTGCTGGCCAGCTGGTGCGGCCACACCCACACGCGCACATCATAACGCGGTCCGTCGCAGCGCGCGTGTCGCCGTCCGTGTCGTGTGCGAGCAGTTATTAAGAGCCGGTGAACGCAACTGTGGTCGTCGTACCGTAACACCATCCGTAGCATTTATTCTGCTCCCTCCCGATACTATCCTTTTACCACATTTATTAGCCCAAAATAATCGAATCAAATTTGTTCAATTTAAATTGAGTAAATTTAAACCAATTATTGTATGACTGAGAGAGTGTAATTTATAGGACCATCCTCACGATAGGGGAAAACTTAGAAATAAAATGTCATGTCGAGTTGAATCCTATGATATGGTGAGATCATATGGGAAATTTCTGAAGGATTCAATCCTACGAGTCAAATGACACACATAGGAATTTATCCTAAGGATCAAAATGACGGTAGAAAACAGGGAGAAGAAAACTAAGAGGAAGTGGGGGTGATGTTGGGTGTGTCATATGAAATCCAAAACTACGGTTTTGCCTTCTCCCTGTCTCATAGCTTGATCATGCCTCTCCATGATGTGTCTCAATACCCTCTTGTGTGTGCTTAGGAAATCCAACAAGTACAAATGGAGATCGGCGGTGATATATCATGGGTAACGAGGTACTACTCGTAGAGCGGGAGGGTAGTAACATTGCATGAGCATGTTTAGAGGCGGAGTCCTCGACCGAAACCTGTGGGGTCAAGTCACTTACATATTACGTTACATATTCAGGATTTTCATATAAATACCTACACATTAATGGGGTATTTTTAGAAAACAGTTATGGGGTAAGATGTCCCCACGGTATAAATAAATACTTAGCATGTTGGCACAAAGCTCGTTCTCTAGCGCACCCGGGCTGCACTAAGACCTTATAAGTAAGATATGGAGGTTGTGTACACCTTTTTATATTGTACGAACTCATAACTTTGTTTGTGATATTTTTCTTGGATTGTACTTTTTTTGGTATGATTCCAAGCTTAAGAATTTTCTATGGACTATTGTTAGTGAAAAATATTTGATCATTCGCCCACTATGGATGTATCTCAAAGTAAACGCCCCTTGTTGCACCGCCCCCAGTTTGAGAAATTAAAATTTGACAAATTTTGGCTAAAAAGTAAAAAAAATCGTTATTATTGTTTCATTTTCCCCCAAATATGACGCAAAAGGCTTTGCTAACCCATTTACCCCGAGGTGGTTGGCCCAAACTCCGCCATCGCTAGTATGTACACATGTGCACACATACCACATCCACCTGCATAGTCTTGGAAAAGGTCATTATTAGAAAAAACATGCAAAAGGTGACGTAGTTTGTGATAATTCGTATATTTCATTGTTTGCTTCGGCAACAAGCAACTCTTTGGAAAGAATCTTTATCCTTTGTCGTTGGTGAATTTCTGAGTAGTTGAACATACCAGCCGAAGGCTGCTAATAATATTCAATAACCTATGGTGTTTTAAAAGTATCTTTTGCCATTTTATTCTTCGGTGAGCATGTGCAAAAATGATTTAGATTGCTCCGTGTTGATGTGTTTGACTAGTCAACCCTTGTCTTAGACTATAGTAGCTGCCAAAGAACCCGCCATGTTACTTCAGAAGCATGTCTGCGTTAAGGATTTCTTTAAAAAGATATCTCAACTGCAGTAAGAAGATCTTGCGGTATCTAGCATAGCTACTTGCATGGATTGCAGTAGACAAATGGCTAGTGCAATCAAGGCTTAAAGACCCAAGTGTCAAGCGAAAATTTAACGAGGCATGTGCAAGTAGGGGCAAGGTTAGTCAAAAGATAAACCAAAATGAACTTGTGAACGAAGACGAGGACAAAAATCCAATCGAGAATGTACGTGGAGCATGGCCAAAACCAAAAGTTCAGAAGACTGATCTATGGCTCAGCTAAAACCATGCAAGATTTTACGGCAAGCTAGCTACGGTTTTCTGGTCAACTTAAACAGTACTGCTACTCCTTTTTTTGCTGTCCATTTCTTGTACCAGGTCAACTTCCACGCCCACTTCATTCTGCCCCTGTAGGAACAGGAGTAGAGAAAGCAAGTGGAGGTATCTCGATTGTTTCCATCTCCTTGTCCACTACGCTGGTACTCGACATCACGACAGCAATGGAATACACTTGCCGTACAGTACAAAAGGTTAACTTTCTGTTAAATTTGCCCTAGTTGAGCAAGGCCGTCCGCTGACTCGTCATCCCTCCACTGCAGATCCTCCTCCGTGCGCGGCGTCTTGCCTCTGCTGCTCGGCCGGCGTGGGGACGGAGGGGCGGACGGGATGGGGAGGCGCGCCGCCGCCAACCGGAGGGAGCGGGCGAGTCTAGGAGCCGGGCGAGCGCTCCGGGGCGGAGGAACCGACCGTGGGTGGGGCACTCTTAATCAGGAGATAATACTACAAAAGGGGTCATCAACAATAATCTCTACTATCTAAAAAGAAACATTGGTTCCTCTTTCTGCCCACCTCTTCGTCCAACCTCCATCAGTCCCGCTTCCTTCCGCGCGCTTATAAGACTAAAAAGATGATGTGGCATGTAATTAATGAGTAGAGATGCAAATGGAGTAACATATCTAGTTACCATCATATCACAGTTTTCAAGACAAAATGTGTGTATAGAGTAATAAATGAGACTATATATGATACTATCTCTATGTTACTTTGCATAGTAAGGGTAGTGACATAGTATAGAAACACGTGTATGTTACCCGTTGAATTTACTCCCCATTTTAACTAGTCTAAAACAAAAACGCGCTCCTCTAACGCGATTCTCGCGGCTCAAAATTAACTCACGTCAAAACTACCTATCGTACGCGAAACTGCCGGAAGAGGCAACCACGGTCCAATTTTTTTCCTGAGCGAACATGTTAGGGTTCCACCCCACCGCCGCCGTCGTGGGCCGCTCATTTCTGTATTCGCCTCTGCCAGCGGAGGAGACGCTGAGCACGCCGCTGCTCGAGCCGGCCACCAGCCCTTGTGAGCCATCCGTTGAGGTGTGCCTATACCAGTGAGGGCGCCGGTCCAACCGCCGTATTCCGGTAAATTCTGAAGGGACCTCACCGCGACGGCCTCCAGGCGTTCTTCGCATTCAAGCTCAGAACTCCCGACGACCTCCATGATCTCGGCTGAGGCGCTAAAACTTGGGTCTGCACATTGCCAGTTTGACAAAATGCTCTGTGCAGCTCGTTCGTTTCTGTACTTACATGTGCCACTCCTCAATATTTTTTGATTGATTTATTACCAAGTGACCAGTACAGACGTAATTCAGTTCTGCATGACGAAACTATATGTCTACTTCAATCTGGAAGTAGTGTTGTCCTGCTGAGACTATGGAAATCAATTTCACTCTCATGCAATGTAAGGAGATCCAGGTTTGTTCAGGACGCATTTAATTCCTTCTCTTTTGCTTATTCTGTAGCCCATGTATTATTGTCTTATCTGCACTATTGCAGACTCTGTTTACATATTAGGGAAACTGTACTTGTACACACATATGAAAGATGCAGGAACTATTTTATTAACTAATGATTCGCATATGTATTACTCTTGAATTAACGACTTCGGATTCGGATCTAAAATATAGATTGATGTTGTTCTAAACATGATAATACAAGAATTCACGTCTCATTAGTTCCTTCTAGCACTTGATTCACTGATTTTGCCTCCCAAGGCAAAACCGTTGGTCATGGAGAGTTAACAATCTGTCATACTGATCACATCATGAGTTATAGGCATTACCAATATTTCCAATAGCAAGGGATCGTGCATCTGATATGGTCACAACCGATAGGTGTAGGGGGGAGAACACGGTGATGGAGTTGAGAAAACTGAAAAATTATAGTTCTGGATATAGCATAACATGACCTGCCATGATTTTTGTGGACTCTGAGCTACACGTTAGGTAAATCTTTCATACTATGTGCAATCCGAGTTTTGAGTCCCATCACATCATGCTTTGTGGAATCTTGATTTATTTTGCAAGTAAATTTGAATGTTTCTAATAAAACACTTTATTTGTTTTGTTGTTTTACTTGTACCAAAAACAGTAGGACAATTGCTCTTCCATACCTTGTTTACACTTTCTTTCATCTTTGTAGGCAAATAAGAACATTAAGGCATGCCAAGATATTATCATTGCAGATGCTATTTGATTCTGAGACCTACGACCCACTGGCTGCTGAATACACGAATCAACAACATTTACTTAGGTGCAGCATGTTATTTACTTTTTGAGAGCGACATCCCAGAAAACCACCCACGATCAATCAAGGGGTAATGTAGTTCGATCAGAGACCTCTCTTGCTTAGGTGCGGCATGTTATTCTGCAGTTTGTGCTTGACACATTTGCACCACTGCAGATTTCTTCGATCTAATATACCAACACACTCCAGCTAAATGGCGAGGAAGGACCGTGGAAGCTGGCCAAGAGATGCCATGATTTCACAGCAACACCTAAAAAGTGGAAGAAACACCTCACAGAACTTGGCTACCTCAACTTCAATTTTCACAAGTAAATTATGTCTCTCGAACAACTCTGTACAATATATCAGAGATGTTTGCTGGCTGTCCCACATGATTACAGAAAAAAGGATTGTAGGGATCCAACCTTTTATGATGTTTGTACTGACAAAGATAACTAAATTAGAAACATCGACATACAACTTTTAGCTAATGTACATGTCTTGATTTTATTCTAATCTAGAATAATGCATCGTGTCATATATTCAAAACTGAAATTCTGTGTGCTCCGGGAATGCTTATACGAATGTTGATGATATAGTGTCTCCAGCAGCTAACGCATCTGCCAAAAATAGGAATTACTCCATTAGTAGGTGGCCGATGTGGTTGAGGTGTTGCGCGAGCCGGCGGATAAGCACTTTCATCCATGGCATGGATAACACCTTGTCGGAATGGAGGGAATACACTTGTATGACCACAAATTCACATAAATTGATCATCCAATACAACCTCCATTGTCAATTTGTCACTTATTCATGTAGGATCAAGGTTGTTGTCAGTGCTAAAACAATCTTTTCTAATTGTTTGTGTGTTTCTCGGTCTTCTATTTTGGTTTTAAAGTGAGGATGAGAACTAACTCTTAAGATGTTGCGAGAGCACCGGGCCAAAGAATTGATGAGAGAATTAGTGCAAATACTAGGGCCAACAACTTTAAATGGTTTCAGTGTAAACCTATATGGTTTTGCATAACCATGATGCAAACAAAAGAATATTAGAAAGTTAGCTCTTTTGAGATGATTTTTTTAGGCGGCAACATGTGAAATAAGAATTGAAACCTATCATACTCCCTGGTCTCTCTGATTCCCTGAGTTAGGATTGTCAAAACATATCTATTTATTTACACCCGTTACAACGCACGGGTATTTTCCTAGTACTATAAAAGGGGTATAATCAAATTTCTCATTTTTGCAATACCACCCTCCTAGTGTTACCCCAGGGGGTTTCTAAAAAAATTCCCATCAAAACCAGATGAGGTGGCCGGTTTTTGACTAATGTGCACCCATTTGTTCAGTTGTTTGACCAAAAAATCAAGTTTTCCAGTTGAGTGACTTAAGTGCACATATCCGACGAGTTCAGTGACCGCGGGTGCAATTAACTCTTTTTTTTAATGTAGCTTTCTTGATCTGGATCCCGTTTGGATCGTGTGGACATAACGTTTTGCAATTGTTCCCCGCAAGGAATGAATTTCTTTCCTCGCACTTTTTTGAAACAAAAGGTATTAGCTCACATTTAATAAAGAAGGGTTCAAACACAGTTTCGCAGCAAGGTCCGGATACAAAAGACTACTCTCCCATCGGTTGCTTGTTAAATAAAGTTAGAATCCGCATATGAAAAAATTTACATGACTACATTGGTTATTTTATTTTCTTGAGGAAATGGTGCGTGAGATTGTCATGGCAAAGTCCGCATATCAACCGTTGCATATCTAAATTTCCCAGCACACGAAATCCAGCGGTAGACTCGGCCTAGTCCATGACCTACCATATGCTACTTTGGATAGATTGTGGGCGACAATTTTTTTTTTGAAAAAAAGAGAGTCTCCCCTCCGATTTCTATTAATAGAAACCAGGGAACAAGTTGTTCAAACATGAAGGTAAAATAAAGCAGTAAAACTACAAATCTAAATCGCTCCGCAATTTCTCACACCCGAGAAAAGAGAGCTAGGCATAACCTACAATATCAGGAGAATGAAACGACCCAACATACAGACTCCAAATGAAACCTCTAAAATAACTTCCAGCCTTCTCAACTTCACACAAATGTCTTCATTAATCACCAATCCTTAGCACTCCTGGGCGCCATCCTTGCGCAGCATGAAAGGCTTCACTTGCCACCCGCTCTACTAGTCTTGCTCCCCACCGCAGCGCCTCTCGGCTTCCCTGTTTTGTCTGTAAAATCGCCCAAGAATCAATTAATCTTGTCACAGAATGTACTAGAGCCAAAGGATCATGTATCCTTTTTCTCTCGAAACAAATTGCATTTCGGGCATTCCAAAGAGCCCACTTTCTTGGGCGATATTCACTTTCTTTGAGGGAATATTACTAGATTGTGGGCGACAATTTGGAAAAGCATGATGAGGGAATATTCACTTTCTTTGAAAAAAAGAAACCGATGAAATTACAGTGATCTGAACACTCGACCACTCGGTCAGTGATTCCAACTTTAGGCGGAAGCCTCCTCCCTGATGTTCCAGCAACGAGAGTGATGGATCTACCAACAAAGTCCAAAATTGTGCCCGTCATTTCCGCCAAAGTGCCAATGGCCATAGGTAAAAGCAAAGTTCACGGCAGGTAGCTCCTAATACCTAATACATAATAGACACCACGATTCGACTCAAATCCCGTCTCCACGTCGCCCCCTATCCGCGCGCCGATCTGCTAAATCAACGGCCATGATTGGGCCACGTCGCCTCCCGCGCGCGGTTACTTTTCATTCCTGATTTTCTACCAATCGCGTCTCGCCACGCGTCCCGTCAACTGCCGGTAGCAGCCCGTCCACCCAGCCACCATGGCCGTTTTAGAGAAAAGCGTCTGAACAAACGCGTTCACGCCCCGCAGTCCATAAGTTAACCCGGCTAAGGACCTAATCGCAAAATCAGACAACCTCATGGGCTTTTCTGAAAAAATGCCATGGCATAATCACCCGGCCTCTTCTCCTCTCTCGCGCGACTCGGAAGTCGCCGACGGCACCGCCGCGCGCCACCGCCACTCCCCGGCTTCCCGCACAGATCGACGGTGACGGGGAGGTGCGGCGCCGTCCTCGCTACATCCTCGCGGAAACTTGGCGTCCGGGAAGCTTCGCCGTCATCGGAGATGTCGCCGCCATGCTCGATCCCCGCCGCCGCTTACGTGCGTTCCCGTCGGCGCTCCGACGACCTGCGGGAGGCGGCGCCGCCACCTACGGCCTCCCCGCGGCGAGGCGCTCCGAACGCGACCATCCACGCGTCCCATCTTGCACGGAAACGCCGCGGTGACGACGGTGCCGCCGCGACCACGAGCGCCATATCCGGCCGCCGTGACATCATCGTGACGCCCGTGCGGGCCCTACCCGTCAGCCGATTTTTCCTTTTTCCCAGATTAAAAAAAAGGAAATGCCTAATTTTGTTAATTTCATATGTTTAAATATAAGAGTCAGAACAATATGAAACAAATATCAAAATTATCACAAAAAAATAACCTAATTATTTGTGGCCCAATGCACCACATTTGAAAAAGTTTCAAATTGGTTTAAGTTTAGACAAAAAAAATTTCAGAATAAATAACACGACCATCAAAAAAATATGAAAAAAATACCAAAATGATCACATCAAAAATGATTACTTACGCCAACTGCAACACCATTTTAAAGTTTCAAATTGGTGTAATTTTAGACAATATCAACGAAAAGGTTAACTCCCAAAAAAAATATCTTCAAATATAACCATCATACAAATATGAAAAAAATATGAAAACGATTACAAAAGATACATAATTACTTATAGCACAATGAAACAAATGGCACAACCCAACAAATTTGAAAGTTTCAATACAGTTTAATTTTACATAAAATAAATAAATTCACTAGGTGGATTAAAATTACAAACTCAAATAACTTGAAAAAGTTCACAAAAATTACCTCACGGGCGCGGCATAACCACGCTAAGTTACCTATTTCTACTAGGAGAGAAAGAAAGAGATGCACGTTTTCCTGATAGGATGAGCCGCGCCGTCAAGTCTGGCACTAGAAATCAACAAGTAAAAAAACAAGTAGTCGTAGTAGGCAGGTCTCCTTCGTTTAACGACGACGGCCGATGGAACCCTCTTTGAACCGGTCTTTCGAGCGCTTTTGAACCGGTCTCCACCCTTCACATCACATCAGCAACCAGAAGAAGACAGCGATCGATCGGGCTTTGTTGGCCCCAGCAACAAATAAACCGAATCCACATGGTTAGGTTGCATGCGGTGGTGTCGTCGTCGGACGACAGCGGCCGGTCGAGCCACCTTTGAACCGGTCAGGGCGTTTTGCCGCGTGAGAATTCTTTTTCTTGGCGAGTGACTGGCGGTTTGACACGAACTTAAATGGGCTCCCTGGGCTGGGCCTCCTTCGTTCCCATCCATTGTTGTACTGTACTTGGAGTCGTCGCCTCCGTGGAATTTCTACCGTCGCTCCGGTCACAAAAAACGGCCCGAGCTGACCAGCCAGGCAGGGCAGGCGCGACGGGAAGAGCGTGCCGCCGACCCTGGGAAAAATGGCGATCCGCGATCGGGACACGCCGGTTCACTGTCCATGCACGGGACGTGGAAATTCCACACCTCAATCTTACCACTATTTGTCCAGCAGCGTGAACGGAATCAGGTGGACTGGACTCATAGTACCCTGTTGAGACCTATTCCTCCTTTCCAATCTCTTAGGCCATGCACTAACTCTATTCGGTTCAAAGTAAAAAACTGTACTTTTCTTTGAACCGGCGGTGCTTGCTTGTAATGTATTGAATCGCTTTACTGTTTACATATGCAGCAAAAAAGTACATGCATGCAAACGTCTCTCTCACTTCTTGTCCCTATGCCATGTGGGCTCTCATGCATTCTTTTGAACCGAACCATCTTGTTGGTTCGCTTGGCTTCTTCTTCTGACATAGCAAAAGCGATGCACTGCTATGTGCGTCATCGGTTCAAATGCTCCATTGAATCGCTTTTGGCACACATAGTGGATGGTCTTATAATCTCGAGAGTTGATAGGGTTGAACAACCATTTCTCATGTCACAGTTTAGTATTACTTTTGTTTTAAATCGAGACCTATCAGAATTTTCTTGTCCGTTCGCACAAAACCCCAAATCGCGTCTAAACTCGAATTGACAACATCTCCTGACAAGACGAACCCACCGGTCAGGCTGACATGGCGCCTCAAAGAGAATTAACACCTAACTTGACAGTGCGCCTCACCTTTTAGTCCAATAAGTAAATTAAAAATGAGCTTGATGCTCCTGTCGGTGTGACTTCAACAATGGCTTTCTCCTGTCGATCACCAAATCGACGAAGGAGAGCGCGAGAGGTAGCGTGGGAGGTCGGGTTGGACACGCAAGAGCATGGCCAACCATTTGCTGGCGCCAATGAAGAGCCAATGAGGACGAACATCGACGATCGACACCAGTCAACGGCGACAACCCGATTCAGGACAAAATCGAAGGGAAAAAGGGTCCGAGAGGACCAAGAGCACGAATAGATGGTCAAGAAGGCGAGGTTGATCTCAAAGCGCGACGGTCGGAGGCGGAGAAGATACGATTCACAGGATTTTCGAGGTTCCAACACACAGTACTTGATAAAGAGGGAGGGAGACAAGGTGGTTTCAATAGTTCCCTTAGATGCGCTCATGGAGGTCCATGGCAGAGACATGACGCAACGACATTCTTGGGCGCGTGCGAGAATGAAAAGAAAGCAGGGAAGAGAAAAGTGAGCGGATGAGGGAAAGGAAGGGCATATGCACACGGCGTCGGGGTGCTTATCTTTTTTTTGAGAGCACACAATTGTGTGCCTTACTTTTATAGAAGAGAAGAAGAACAACAAGTACAGAAGCTTCCTAGGCTGTCGAAACAACCTAGAACAGCAAAACCTCAAACGCACACAAGCCAACAACTCACTCTATGCTAAGGTCTCCTACTCCCGCTTCGCTCCATAGCTTCATATCAGCCACGGTTTTAGCTGCCAGTTCATCTTCATTGCATAGCTGGGTAGCATTGCCGAATACTCGTGCGTTTCGTTGTTTCCAGATGTTCCAAGAGATGAGAAGCACCCAGGAATCGAACCGCTTGCGCTCCTTAGCAGCCAGCCTCCCTCTCTCCCTTAACCACCATGATTCTAGCTGATCATCCGCAGTGGGAATGTTAAGCGGCCATCCAATTGCTGCTCGGCAAGCATACCACACCTGCCTCGTGTAGACACAACTCATTAGCAAGTGTTCAACCTCATCCACACCTTGCGTGCACAGGTGACAAGCGTCAGCTTGGAGCTGCAGCCCATGTCGAGCTCTCCTCTCGGTAGTCCAAATTCTATGCTTCGCAGCCAGCCACATGAAGATTTTGTTCTTTAGGGGAGCCCTACATTTCCAAATGCTGTCAGCAAGAGGCGATATAATCTGTCCATGACAGAGCATTTTATAGGTGGACTTGCCGTGTAGTGCCCAGAAGCAGACCACAGCCATCTAAATTCATCATTAAGTGAAATGTCTCTCTGCACCTCCCCAAGTTTCAGCCAGAGATGCAGCAATTGCCGGCGAGCAGTGTCTCCCAGGTTTTCACCAACGTCCAACATCCAGCAATTGGTAGTAAGCCCAGCCTGCACAGTTCTGGAGTTCTTACGCCTGGTGCCAATCGTAGCCAATAAATCTGGCGCAATATCTCGGATCGCCTCTCCATTGATCCATCTGTCGGTTCAGAACCATGTATTGCTGCCATTGCCTACCGTGATCTCAATTAGGCTGTCAAAGACCTGTTTGGCTTCACTGTCTTTGAGTGCAGGCAACCCTTGCCAAGGTCTGTCGTGCGACGTGCGGCGCAGCCACTCCCAGCGAACCCTGAGCGCCAAACCCTGCAGCTTCAGGTTCTTCACAACGAGACCTCCGAAGCAATGAGGTTTGCAAACTGCCTCCCAAGCCACAAGGCATTTACCTCCGTGGGGCTCCTTCTTGCCCGCCCAGAAGAAGT
This sequence comes from Poa annua, assembly GCA_026929855.1. Classification (NCBI taxonomy): domain Eukaryota; kingdom Viridiplantae; phylum Streptophyta; class Magnoliopsida; order Poales; family Poaceae; genus Poa; species Poa annua. Next base: position 121,616,237 of record CM049428.1, read on the forward strand.
CGCGCATCCAGTCGTTTACTGCTTCAAGTAGCCATACCGGCGCATCTGTGACCAGCAGCTGGTGTATTGGTCTAGCAGAGACAACAGCTTTAATCAGCGTAAGTCTGCCGGCGCGCTGGATTAGCCCTCACCGCCAAGCTGGAACTGACGTGATGACACGATCTAGGAACGGTTGCCACTCCGACCGCGTGAGAGGTCTCAACGCCAACGGAAGCCCTAAATACTTGATTGGGAAAGGCACGACCTGACATTGCAATTTGTCACTGACGAGCTGTATATCCCCAACTCCCTCACGAATGAGCGTCGCTGTTGACTTGGTGTAGTTGATGCGCAGCCCCGAAGCCTCTCCAAAGATTGGTAACAAAGTTTTGATTACTGTCATGTCTTGAACTGCTGGTTTTGCAAAGATAACAACATCATCCGCATATATCGAAACCCGCTGCAGTGGTGTGGCTCCAATCATGTCTATAAGCAGTCCGTGATCCGCAGCTCTGACAAAGAGTAGCGACATAACTTCCATTGCAAAGATGAACAGGATCGGCGACGCTGGATCTCCCTGCCGCAGGCCTCTAGCATGCACAATTTTGCGACCTGGCACTCCGTTCACAAGCAATCTGGTGCTAGTTGTGGAGAGGAGAATGGCAATTCGTGCACACCACGCCGCGCTGAACCCAAAAGCCCGCAAAACCTCCAGAAGAAAGGACCAAGAGAGTGAATCAAAAGCACGCGTGATGTCAAGTTTTAAGAGCACACCTTGTTGTCGCTGTGAGTGTATTCTTCTAGCCATCTGGCGCACTAACACGAAGTTGTCGTGCAGGCTTCTCCCACGCACAAAAGCAGACTGGTTAGCACTGATCAACGTTCCAATTTTCCCCCGCAGACGAATAGCGATGATCTTAGAGTAGATTTTAGAGACACCATGTACCAAACTGATTGGTCTATAGTCCCCAATTACCTCTGCATCTGCCTTTTTCGGAATAAGTGTGATTAGGGTCGTGTTTAGCTTGCCGAATCCACTGCCATCTCCCAACCAGAGCTTCAGGATGACTGCCATGATATCGTGCTTGATAATCGGCCACGCCTTCAGATAGAACATCCCTGAAAATCCATCAGGCCCTGGTGCGCGATCGTGTGGCAGCTCCTTAATTGCCTCCCAAACTTCTTCCTCAGTGACCAGCGAGTCAAGATCAGAGAGATCGGCCTGCTGTAAACCCAAGGCCTCCAGATCAACTGTGAACTCACGATTGCGTACAGACCCCAGCAGATCTTGGTATGCTTCAAAGAAAGCCTGCTCCTTAGCTAGCTGATCTGTAATGACTTCGTTCCCTCGACGGATGGCAGGAATGAAATTCCGGAGCCTTCTACCATTGGCTATTAAGTGGAAAAGCTTTGTATTGGCATCTCCATCTTTAAGCCAACGAACGCGGGATCGTTGTCGAGTTATGGTTCTCTCCAATGAGGATAATCCCAGGACTGACAACTTTACCGTTCTCCGCAGCCAACTCTCCATCGGCAGCAGAACCCTCCTATCCTGCGCAGCATCAAGCCTAGCAATGACCACGTTAGCGATCGCGATCTGCAGCTTGACGTTTCCGGTCTTCTTCTGTCCCCAGGACTGCAAGTGCGCCGCCAGGTTCCTTAGCAGTTCATTCAGACGCTTGATGGGATCAACTATAGCAGTATCACAATGCCAGCCTTCTTTTACTGCATCTTCAAAGCCTGCTAGCCCGGCCCAGTAATTTTCGAAACGGAATCTCCTCTTGGGCCGCAAAGCAGCATTCAGAGAGAGGTGCAACGGCGTGTGATCTGAAACATTTGAAGAAAGGGCCTGTAAGAGACTGTCAGGGTAGAGCATCTCCCAATCCACGGTTGCAAGAGCCCGGTCTATGCGCGTCATCGTGGGGATCTCACGCTCATTGCTCCAGGTATACAACCTTCCGTGAAGGTATAGGTCCTTAAGTTCGTGCGCGTGAACAAATGCACGAAATCGGGCCATTTGACTGCGGTTAAGGTTCGCATTATATTTGTCCGAGGCATTCAATATCATGTTGTAGTCCCCAATGGCAAGCCACGGCCCTGGGCAAAGAGAGCGTCTATCCGCAAGTTCCTGAAGGAACTGAATCTTCTCCGTAATGGCTTGTGGCCCGTACACCGCAGTAAGCCACCAATTGTTGTGATCTAGTGTTCTCACTTCTCCGGTAATAGAGAAGGAGTCTAGGCTAACATTGGAGATGGACAACATCGCTGTTTTCCAAGCCAGCAAGATCCCTCCCCGAGTTTGAATCGCGGGAAGGTAGACAAACCCGTCAAACGCCGGGCCAAGACACTCCATAACCAAAAACTGGTCAAACACCTCCAGTTTTGTCTCCTGCAAGCAAACAATGCTAACATGGATCGAGTCTACCAACTCTCTAACCGCACTACGCTTAGCTCTATCGTTGAGCCCTCTGGGGTTCCAACTTAGTACTTCTGGGTTGTAATCCATAAAGAACTAATCAGTAGACTCCGACTAGCTGCAGACTTACTGCACACTGATCGCAACCCCTTGCTCTAGTGTCGCGAGGGCATCCACCGGTAGTAGTGACTTGTCGAAGATCGCAGCCACCACCCTGAGTTGCTCGTCCTTCATCGGCGAGTCGAACACCTGCTGTAGCTCAAGCATGGCGTGATCATCGGGCACAATGTCTGACGGGGATATGTTGAGCGCAGTCAACAACGCCAGTTCAGCGGCAGAAGCCTTCTTGGATGATCGAATTACCTGCGTGTTTCCTCCGAACCTAGCGCTTCTGCGGGGAGTGTAAGGTTCTGCGTTCTGGCGCAGGAGAGATGCTGATTCCACAGCACGCAGCAGTGGGGGGGCCAGCTGCTTAAGGAGCCCGGCACAGAAGCTTTTGATTCTTCCAAACGCCACTTGTTCAGCTACCGACATGCCTCCATGTTGCGCAGGAGCACATGGGATCTCTTCCCGAGCGCTGTCGCTAGCGATCTCATCAATCGAGCTCTCCGGGCCCGAGAGGTGCACAGGGAAATAGAACTCAGTGGATTGAGGGTGCGAGACACCGCCCCCATTGAGATCCGAGCTTTGGCTAGCCGATGTCAAGATCAAGTGCTCAGAGTTCTCCATCGCTGCAGTTTCAGACTCGCGTGGCGCAGAGGCAGTCTCACTGTCCAAGCGGCCTTCTGGGCTCATCCCACCAGAAGTGCCCATGCAAAGCTGGCAAAGGCCCAACCCAGCAGGAGGGGCGGCATCCAAGGATTCCCTCTCAAAGTGATCAAGGGTTCCAGCAGGCACATGATCTTTGTCGCAGCCTGGGGTCAATTGCTCATTTGAATCCGCCTCAGGATCCTCTGGTCGTACCTGGTCAGCATCTCCAACGGCCAGCTCCACTTTGTCCCCTACCTCTAGACCAGCTTCCTTTGGCGTAGTGGTCGTCTGTACCACGACGTCGCATACTTCCTGGCGTCTTTCCACACGTCGGTGTACCATTGGAGGGAGCTTCCAATTGGTGGCGGGGGTTGCAGCCTGACAGTATGAACGATGCCCACCGTAGCTGGCATGATTACGTTCGAAGGCCCCACCACGCATGTCTGGTACCCCGAGACTCCAGCGAGGACGACTAGCAACACGACCGCCGCCGCAATCACCGCCGCCGCCGCCAAATCTCTCATTGTCGGGGAGGCCGCTCTGTCCACTTCCAGACGAGGACTGCGCCATCCAAACTCCTGGAGCCACGGCTTCCTCGACGCGATCAATGTGAATGAGCGTGCGGTACTTGAGCAGCGTGAGGCGATCCACCCTCCTTTCCTTCGGGCGTTCTGGCGGGCTGCAAGATCTTTCTGCCTCTCTGGCCGGCGATGGGGTGTCCTCCGACGGTGGGGTGGGTTCTGGTATGGCCAGAATGCACACCGGTGGTATTTTCCCCGGTTCGTTTGTCCAGGCAGAGAGTTTGAACAAGCCCAGGTCTTCCCTCGAGCTGGTTGCCGGCGCAACAATGTCAACAACACACGACGAACCCAAGAGCTCCTCCACGATTTCCCTGTCCCAAGCGTGGGGCGGGATACCTTGAATCACCAGATCCACTTTGGATCTCAAGGACTCCTGCGAAGCTTGAGCTTGTCTTGTCCACTGTCTGAAGAACAACACAAAGCCCATGCCGTCAATGCAAGGGAGTGCCACCAGCCGATTCCTGAGCTCCGCGGTGTCGCAGACCACAAGAAAGTCTTCAGGTTGGAACCGATGCACGGAGATTCTAGTTCCCTCGACAGCCAGCTGATTGCAAATTGCATGGGCAGCCTGGCTGCAATTCACCGCCGGGCGCGCACCGCCAACATAAGCCACCACGGCGTTGCGCAGACAGAACTCCAGGTCCTCCACCACTTGCGAGCGGCGAACGACGCAGATGGGCGCATCAACATCCTCTTCCTCAGGCCACGAGCCAACCTGTCGACCGCCCAGCTCCGGCCTGACCTCAACTGTCTGGCGGGCTAGCGGCGACCCATGGTTAAGCATCGCGCCAGGAGGGGAGGCGTTCCGCGCCACAACAGGTGCAGGCTGAGGAGCACGCCTAGCCATCTTGGCGAGAGCTTCGCGACGCAATTCTTCCTCGGACACGGGGCTCCTGGGCCGCTTGCACTCGAACGCCCGGTGGCCGAGCTCACCGCACCGGATGCAAACCTCCTTGTTGGTGCACTCGTGCTTGTAATGCCCCGCCTCAAAGCACTTGAAGCAGAGCCCTGCAAGCTCCGGCGGCGGCGGCGGTCGCGAAGGCCCCGCATCCTCCCGACGCAGCGCCTTGCGCCTCCTCCAAAGCGCCTTCCTTGACGGCTTCGGCGCAGCCCAGGTGATTCTGTCCTGGACACCTCCACCTTCCACCACAGCCGTCGGCGCCAAGACCGACGTGCCTTCGCCGTACCCCTCCCCATCGCCAGCCGCGCTAGCAGGTGAGGAAGGGGACTCGGAGGAGATGCCGAGGCCTGAGACCACCGGCCTGTCTCCAGCCTGCCGGATCTGGGAGGAGCTGGATCCAGGCGAGGAGGAGCGCACCCAGCGCTGGACGAAACACGGGGAGGCAGAGCCAGCCATGCTAGCGCGCGGTGGTTGGGGAGAGGGGGGCGCCGGAGCCGGAGTGGCTGCCGGCGAGTTCTTGGTGGGCGCCGGGGCCGAAGTGGCTGGCGGCGCGGTCCTTTCTCTTGCCATGGAAACTTGGACACGGAAAACCTAGGAGATTAGTTCTGATACCAAGAAGAATCGTATTCTCGGGGTGCTTATCATCCCGCAGCGCAGCAACAACGGCGACGGGCATTGAGGCGTGAGATCGAACAATAGCAACATACAACATCTTATATTGTGGAACGGAGAGAGTACATCTTCCTTAAGTGAATTTAATTTTCTACATATCTCATCATATACTACTAATTCTCTTACCTAATACTAATATCATGCATTCACTTCAGTACATACCGCTCTTGTTCTCTTACCCAAATGTATTGAGAAGAATGTATACTGCTCTTTTGACCTGCCAAAAGTTATAGAGCTCTTGTTCTCAACATACCAGAACTAAAGAAAATAAATGGCCATGAGCACTCAAAGCAGGAATCTGGAGTGCCTAATCATCATTGGCAATTGCAATAGCATGACGTAGGCAAGAAAAGAAACACCACTAAGCTGCACCTCAGACCATATGGTTTTCTCTACAGAACAGATACGTTGCCCTGAGCATGCCAATAGTGAGACCAAGCAACATAAAGTGTAGATAGAGAGTTAGAGAAAGCATATGGTTCTTTACTTTTTAATGCTACTAACGGGTACCGGGCACGAAACAAGTAGTCAGATCATCATTTACAGGCTCACAAAGTTAGATACTATACCATAAACATTGCTAGCACTATAGATAGAAACCTAAATTTTGGATTATACAGCATTCAAAAGGTCGCCGTGAGTTAGGGGTCATACTTTGAGCTCCAGATGATGGACCATGCAGATTTTATAAGCCACCTTATCATGGGCAGGATATGATGGTCTGTCCTACTTTGAGATGAAGGAAGACATTGCTCGTCTAAATTCAAGAGATTGTAGAGCAGATTTTGGTATAGGGCTGCCACCAGGGATCCACAAATCACCTCTGCCAGGACGTATAATCTTTTGACTTTTACTCTTATCACCATCACTTGTCTCCACAGAAAGAGACTCGTTATTTTTCTTCACAAATTCGAAGAACTCCGCAACTTGCCGGGCATATCTACATGGGCAAAATTGAAACATCAAACAGGTGCAGGATCTTGAATGAATTTAAGAGCATGGGGTGTTCAGGACTTCGGGTGATATATTATTAAAAAAACATTGCAGCTTGCTGGAAATTATAATATGGATTTTTTTTTGATAATCGCCATATCTTCGTTTGGCCCTTGATAAAATGCCAAGCCAATGTGTCCCTGACAGGTTGGCCCTAGCGTAGTATTTGATCAAATACGAAACTAAGACGTGTAATTTAATAAAATCTCCACAATATACAGTACCGCCAATAGAAATATCTGAAAGCACTACATAAATAATAGAAGAGACAAAATAGCAAATACCATGGCAATGATACATGGATAGCAAATCAGGAATGGACGTGTGTAAAAACAGACTTTATCTTACAGGTGAGTAAACACAGACTTAGCAAGCTAGACTTGGTCTTACAAGCATCTCACAGGAACCACTGGAGCAAGCCGTATGCAAAGAACCACCTATTGTGGGCTCCAGCTTCCACAGCCCGGAAGCAGTTGGAGCTGCTCCTTGGAGCCCAAACAAACTGAACGCTAAGAAATGAAATGTGAGGTATGTAGCCGCCACTTGACACAGCATAACACTAATTAGATTCAGTTGGCACCCTTTTCAGCGACAGTAGTTAGTGAGTTCAATTCTGGAACAATGGATCAATACAATGTTTGTTTTTCAAAAGGTACATAACATATGTGCATTTTTTTTTGCTTTAAACTCAGAGAATTGTTTTTCATTGTTCTTGTAATGCTATGAACAATATAAAGGTTTTGGGAACTTACTGCTGTTTAGCTTCAATATCCTTGTTAAAATCAATGTCGTTGTCGCAGTCCAGGACCAGAGCAGGAACCTAATTCGGAAAAAGCATCACCATGTGACCAAATAACACCTTACCAGATCATTTTTAAGTAAACAAAGTGGAAGAAAGTTACCTTCTGTATACAAGAATGCATATGATCTCCTTCCAAGAAGAACACTCTATCACGTATTTCTGGATGTAGGGAACCCTCCATATGCATTGGAAGCTGGCTGACTGACAACAAACCAGAACCTTGTCCTTTGGAAGGAAGTAGCCAGCTTTCATGTTTCTCGTGCAAACCTTGAAGGTAATCAAGACTAACACCACCCTCCTCTGATCTTTTTCGGACCATCATTCTTTTGTGGCAAGTGTCTGGAGTAGCTCTTAGATAAATAAAACCATCGGGGATGAGACCCGGGAGAGATGACACAACAGGGTCAAACCAGGAGTCATAAATGCTGATTTCCATCTCGTTCATCCACTTAGCTTCATGAACAGCACGAACAAAAACCTGGAAAAGAAAAAGACTCATTAAATAGAAAAATATGTTGACAGTGTTATATAATAAAAGTGAATACTCGTCAGAACTCCTCACTGAAAGTAGTGTTTTTTCGGCAAAATATAGACCTACCATTCTATCACTGAAAACACTTCTTTCCATCAGTCGGAGAGGCTTTATACCACTTGAAGACTCCTTCTCTTGCATGACCCTCGTCACAAAGACGTAATTTTGGAAAGTGTACGCATACCTCTCTGGTTCAGCATAGAAAGCATCGAGTATGTTGAAGTGTTCAGGGCCAACATCCTGCCACTTACCAACAGGTTCAGGTACTATTTCCACAAGGTCACGTAGTTCGATAGTCTCATTAGCAATTCTTTGAAGGAACGTGGATTTCCCAACACTGATATTCCCTTCAACGCAAAAGGTCAGCCTCTTGCTTCTGGAAGGCTTAGATGTGTCAGTATCTTTCACCTCCTCATCAACGCTCTCTTTAATGAACATAGTTATACTCTCAGCATGGTTCTTGTGTATGATGCCAACTGAACTTTGCAGGAACTCAACCATCTTCTCATTATACTTGCCAAAGAACTGCAAAAGTGCAAATACTTGCAAAGTGTTAGCACATAAGTGAAGTCCAATTCCTCGCAAAAAAGAAAAGGTGAAGTTCAATTAAAGCGACATAACATTCAGTGAAAAAGGCACATGATATTCGAAAAAATAAGACCACCCAGGACTAGCCCTTGGTAGCACATATTTTTATAGGAGAAGTGCTCCTTTGTGAGAACTCCAGGAATTTGTTCCATTGAACTCAGGATGTTGAGCGCACTCAAACTCAACCACGACTCCAACCACTGGGTATCTGCCCCGTCATATGGCAGGATTTACGCAATGAACAAAGGAGTACATAATAGACAAAAACAAAACAGCGCATAAGGGTATGGGTAAGGGTATTTATTCTCATTCTTCGAATTTCACCAATGGTCTGTCATCACTACGAAGAACTGTGGAGTGACGACCAGTTCTCTATGACGCTGAATAGGTCATCAAGATAGGTAAGTGATGGAGACTTGCGAAGTTCATAAAATGATTGCTTGCAGGCACAGTAAACTAACTTGAGTATTTCAGAATGAGGATTGCACACCAGGATGCAAATGTAAGCATATTAGTTGCTTAGGTAAACAATCAATTTATAATTTGCAGCTGCCAGCATTAGCTCAGTAGCAGCATCGGCTGGCATTTCTAGGCATGGCTGCTGACTTAAGTAAGGCTGCTGTTCCTTATGGAGCCAATGTGAATTAACCAATGCTCTGTCAATCTGTCATCAGTACTAAGAACTGTGGAGTAACCACCAGATTAATATGATGCTGAGTTGGCCGTCAAGATGGGTAAAAACACGGGAACTGGTAAGATTCGCAAGATGATTGCCTGCAAGCACACTAGCACAGTACACCAACTTGAGTATTTCTGAATGAGAACCGCATGCCAAGCTGCAGTGCATGCATATTACCGGCCTGAGTTAGCAATCTATTTATCACTTGCAGCTGCTGGGACAATAAGCTCAGTAGTGCTATCTGTTGAGTTTTCTAGGTAACACATGTGTAATTTCCGTGTCGGTGTCAATGCAATTCATAGGAATCACTGATGGTTCAGACTTCAGAGTATACATGTGCTTACATATTTTGCGAAGTAGGATAAATAAAACAGATTCAAATCAACATGAACAGCCCAGAACAGCTCGGACGGAGCACACACCTTATCCCGATAGAGCTGCTTGAGCTGCGCCACGCCGTCGAACCCCTTCTCAACGAGCTTCCTCTGGTTCCGCGGGCCGACCCCAGGAATGGCTAGCAGCTCACCGCTCCCCACCGCCGCATCGCCCCGGCCTCTCTGCCTCCTCTCCGGCGAAGCACGACCCCCAGCTCCTCCACCCGCGGAAACCGTTACATCTACCTCAGCGGAGCAGCAGCAGACCCCTCGCCTCGCGACCCCGGCGCAGCGCGGCCCCCACGGCCGCGGACGGAGGCGGGCTGTGACTGGGTTCGCCCGCGTGGCGAGGAACGGGCCGGCCAGGCGGAGCGCGGGCATGCCGGAGGAGGGCAGCAGCGGCCGGGCCGCGGAGGCGGCTCGGGGGAAAATCTTGTGCATCGTTGACGGACGCTGGGTGCAGAAGATACGGTGAAGTCGGGGCTCATCAACGGAGCTCCGGCCTCGTGGCGCCGGCGGCGGGAAGGGGATTGGGTTGCGCTGGGGGTTTAGGGTTTTGGCGTTATCATCTCGCTCGCGGGGTTGCTTGCCGGGAAGCGGCGGGAGGAGGAAGGAAGGAAGGTGGACACGCGAGTGGTCTACGATGGACTAGAGATTGACCTGGGTCCACTGGTTTTAAGTGGAGGCCTGCTTCACTTGACAAGCAGAATGGAAAGGCAAACGGGTCGCGTCCTTTAGGCCTGGCCCGTTTAGCCGGCCGAACAAAGCATGCATGGTCAATTTGCGATTTTTTGCCTCATTTTATTAAAAAAAAGTAGGAGAAAATTGACAGGTTAATTGACGGGGAACGGTCAAAAACCGTTACAAATGCACCAACGTAGTCAAAGGGGACCACATTGGGCAGACCTGGCTACCCACATGAAACACACGCCGCGGAGGAGAAACATCATCGAGGTTGTCATTGTCGTCACTCCTCCCCGAGCAAGCGATTCCGACTTCACTTTCAACGACGAAGCCCTCGCCGCAAACGACGCTAAAGCCCATGTCACTCTATGCAAGCAGTCGACCCAAAGCATCGAGGAAGAGTCAGCTCCGACTTCGGCGAAGAGTTTCACCGGAGAAAGTTGCATACCTTACACCGACGCGATCCGCATGGCCCCTAGGGAAAAAGTGCCATTGTTGCCGGTCTACCGCCACGCGACACGTGCTGCTCTGACTTCACAACTTCATTATGGGACGCAACACAAACCGCCAGTACCCAACAAATCTATGTTCTAAAACAAAACACATCAACAACGTTAGTTCTCTGGCTTAGTAAGCTAGTTGTCGCCGACTTGTTCTGCATCTCGCGGGTCGACCGGCGTGGTGGAGGAAGAAGGAGCTATCATGTCGTGTAAAAAATAGTCTCTACGCTGAAGGTAATAGCGGTTGGGAGACATCTCTCTTTTGAGTAACCTCTTTTGAATCCGTAAACCACCATTGCAGTAGGATATCATATATTTTGGATTCTTTATAATCTCCTTAGAGGGATTTTTAAAAATCATCCAGCCTATATTTAATCTATTTTAGTTTTAAGTGTCTACTTTTCTTAGAGAGATGATTAAGGATGATCAATCATTAGATTAAGATGGATCCAAACCAATCCATTTTTCTATACACATACAATAAAATATGTTGTTAAACAACTTATTAGGAATGCAAGACCACCAATATTAAATGTTAGAAAAACGGCCACGTTTAAAGGATGCCCCTGAGCTAGGGTGTATATGTGAGTCGCCGACTCGTTCAGATCGTTACTTCAAACATCGAGCTACCCTGTCTGTATAACCCGTATGGTATCCGGCGATTTCTGCCACTAATAACTTATTAATGGAATACGAGTGTTACACGTCAAAAAAGAATGACAAGAACACTGCAGGAGCGAGGATTGGTTGTATCCACTTTTTTATCAAACTTGTGACACTTATTTGGGACGGAGGGAGTACATCATTTAAAAGTCGAGATCTAATTTTGAGCCCGTCCGTAAAACTTGCAGCCTTCATCTGTTTGAAGTGTGGTAAATGTGTTGTTTAACACTTTGATGCAAGTATGCAACATATGAAGAGCAACCCGTCTATAGACTTAAATTCGCAGAAAAAATGGTCAAAACTCTTGAGTTGTATCGCAAAAATATGTTTTGGATTCTTTATAATCTTTGTCGAGGGATTTTTAGAAATCGTCCAGGCTATATTTAGCTTTTAGTGTCTACTTTTCTTAGAGAGATGATTAATCATTAGGTTAAGATGGACCTAAACCAATCCATTTTTCTATACACATACAACAAAATATGTTGTTAAACAACTTATTAGGAATGCAAGACAACCAATACAAAAAGCTAAAAAAACGACCACGCTTAAAGGATGCCCTCGGCGTGGAAGAACATGTGCTAGTGTGTATATGTGTCATTAGATCCACGAATTTCCCCATCTGCGCAGGGCTTCCGCAAGGTTCTCGGCCCTTCTCTTGTAAAAGGCACCGTAGCCTTATCCGCACTGTGTAGAAGCATCATGCCTTTCCTTAAACCTGATATAATGCTTTTTCCTTGCCGACTCGTTCAGATCATGACTTCAAGCATCGAGCTACCCTGTCTCTATAGCACGTATGGTCAGTGGCGGAGCCAGAAATTGAGACGAGGGGGGCGAACAGTAAAACGTGTGCCACCGGTGATTTTCTTTTTGACAACACATTGTAATCCATAATTGTACAGAAGCAAAAGTATGAACTGACTACAAAGAACAAAAAATATACATAAAAATAGTGATGCATTTTGATAAGAAGATAGTACCATTAAGTTGAATCCATGTTGGCAAGACGAAAGTGTCGAGGAAGATGACCTCTACAATCATTGTAGGAATGAAAACGCAGCATAATCTTTTTATACTCCCTCCAATCCATATTAATGGACTCAACTTTGTCTAGATACGAATGCATCTAGTCTAAACACTTAACTAGATACATACGAATCTAGACAAAGTTGAGTCCATTAATGTGGATCGGAGGGAGTATTAATTTTTGTAACTACCTCTAAGATCATTGTAAGATTGGTCTGCGAACTCGGCAATGACATTTGCTACATCAAAGATTTCAGCAGCATTTGCTTTTAGAGTATCCTGGAACACAGAAATCAAAGATTGAGTATTTTGCTACAAGCAACTTCATGAACAAGAACAATAGCTTATGTAGCATGATGTAATATAAAGTAGACCACGAAGATTGAGTATTTTTGCTACAAGCCTGTAGCAATCCCTGACGAAAATATGCAAAAGAGGAAAATAACATGCTCTTTCCTGCAATTCGAGACGATGTTGCAGCCGCCGCTACCCGGCATTGGATCGAGCAGGAGGCGGCTGCTGGCGATGGATCGGGCAGGGGCGGCGGCTGGCAGCGGATCGAGCCGGGGGCGGCGGCTGTCCGCGGATCAAGCAGGGGAAGGTGTCTGGCGATGAACGAGGATCTGCAGCGAGGAGCGGCTGGCGGCGATTCCGGCAGGGAGCAGCGGCGAGCTGCCGACGGCGGATCAAGATTCGAGGGGGAGATGCGGAGGCACGGAGCGAGCTGCGCGAGTGGGGAATCAAAGGCTGGAGGGGAGTGGAACGACCGAGCGACCTCGTCTGGTCGAGACTCTAGCGAATCAGTATTTTTTTTCCTTCTTTTACACGTATACTATCCTAAAATACCACATACGCACAGGTATATGTAAAAAATCCACCGGATCGGAGGGGGTGCGGCCGCCCCACCTCGCCCCCCTGGTGGCGCCGCCCCTGCGTATGGTATCCGGTGATTTCTGCCACTTATTAATGGAATACGAGAGTGTTCAACGTCAAAAAAGAATGACAAGAACACTGCAGGAACGAGGATTAGTTCTACATCATTTAAATGTCGAGATCTAATTTTTGAGCCCGTCCGTGAAACTTGCAGCCTTCGAGGGTGCATCTGTTTGAAGTGTGGTAAATGTGTTCTTTAACACTTTGATGCAACATATGAAGAGCAACCGGTCTATAGTCTTAAATTCGCAGGAAAAATGGTCAAAACTCTTTAAGTTTTATCGCACAAATAGAAGTAGTAGTAAAAAATCCATACCCCGGAGTGACCACTATACCCATGAGCCATGGGAGGCAGAATACGAGCGATGACAAAGTTCTTACGATCGCACGAAACTAGTCTTAATAGAGGTTCGTGCAGAATCTCCAGCTATTTTGGAGAGCCTCTTTGAAAGGGTCGGTCCGGTTAGGTGAGCTCTGACTGTTATTCGTTCTTGGGAAAATCCACTCTCCGAGAAATTTGTAACCGGAAAAAGGACAATCCGTATGATTTCAGACATGAATAAGAGATTATTCACTTGTTGGTTTATACTATAATAAGTTAGAAGAGTCAGGCATGGCCCTTTCAGTTGCTCTCCTCATGCGAGCCGAGTCCTTGTCTCCAAGGACACAAAGGTGGTAACCGACGAAGGTAAACTTGTCATACCTGATCCCGACAGGGAAATAGTCAAAATGTTAAGGTCATTCTTCTGTCTATTCTGAATAACTTGGAAGGGGTCTGGAGTCTGTAGTCTTTCGAGAATACGCCAATAGCGTATCAATTGTCTATAGTCTGAACTTAGCGTCTTTGGAGTATCTAGGTACGTAGGAGTTTTTGTCTCTTCCGGACTTCTTCGTTGATTCGAGGTTCGAGCTAGCCACAGTGCCGCTGAGTTGTTAAGCTTGGGCGATTTTTGTTAATCAAATTCACTACTGTACTGTACCACATACTCTCCAGAGTTGTTACACGCATGGACGCTGTTCTAAAACTAGTACTGCATTTAATTAAGAAATACTACTAGTAGTATTCCATATGCATATTCTTCCCGAGTTCTAAAACACGCATGCATCTCACGGACAGTGGGAATACAGAGTTGGTGCCAATTTTCATCAAACATTTGAGATTATCTGGACCTCTCCAAGACGTCGGTGAGTCTGTGTTTAACAGAGTAGGTACAGCTAGTTGTATCTGATTAATTCGGTAGAGGTGAACTATCACACGTCCTGCATACATGCATACGGCTGTTCTACAGCCCTACCTGCAACAACCCAATTATATAAACACTGTACTAGGGCCACGAGGAGACTAGACGATCAGCCACCAGTGACCCGCCTATATGCATGATGATGCCATTGGAAAGCTTCCAATGGAGGAAAATGGTATCGACGATGCGTTACTGGTGCAGATGGAACCAATTAAACATTTTGACATTTTGATGCCATCTTCAGAAGGGGAATAATCAACCACACCATCAGGATGACTCCTGAAACAGGTTAGAGCATCACTAGCAGAGCACTTAAAAAGCCAACCCTTAAAAGTGAAATAAGGGTCGTGAAATGTCAGTTTTAAGGGTTGGAAACAGATGGCGTAGATCAGTACGCTTAAATCCAACCCTTAAAGCAGAAAAAAGAAAGAAAAAAACCCGTGAACGCGTGCGGCGTGATGGGTTGAAAACAGAGGGAGTCGGGCGGCGAGGCGACCCTGGCGAGTTGAGTTGTGGCAAGCTGGCGGCGTGGCGGTGCACGAGGCGGGTCGGTAGAGCTCGCGCGAGGCCGGGGGCGGGGCGACGCTTGGGTGGCGTTAGCGGCGCGCAGGAAGCAAGGACAGGGGAGCTCGCGCGAGCTCGGGTGCGAGCCAATCGCGGCGGCGGCGGGCGGACTGGCGCGGGTGCGGGACGGCAAGGGGGAGCTCGCGCGAGCTGGATCCGGCGGCTGTGAGGTCGGGCCGGGGAGAGGTGGCCGAGGCGAGTGGAGGGGCGGTGGGTGGCGGCCAGAGGCGGCAGGGCGCGACGGCGGCGGACGAATCGCGGGTGCGCGCGGTGAGGAGGAACCTGAAGTCCGCATCAGGCGAGTAGGGGTTGGGCCAAATCCCCCCCCCCCCCCCCCCCCCAACCCTCACTTGTAGAGGTTGGGAGGAGAAAACAAGGGTCAACCCTTAATTTTTTACGATTTTAAGGATTTAAGGGCTCTGCTGGTTCACGTTTTGCTAAGTGAATTAGTAAAAAATAGTTATTTTTAAAGGTTTACCCTTTTAAGGGCACTGCTTACGATGACACCATCGGATAGGTTGAGGAAGGTAGAACTGCCGAACATGAACAAAGAGGCTGCCATGAACAGCCACACAGACCGGTAGGCAGTAGCTCCATACACTGTAGTGTACGGCCGCGTATATGTATATTTGGCAAAGTAGATAAAGACGTGGTATGCTTGCGACTTTGCCGTTCGCTACAATTGACAATCTTAGTGCTTCTAATTGAGATGTAGATAGGGAATGATTCAGTCTAAAATATACTCTGTACGAATTCGAGAGCCCAACAAGGCAACAACTGAAGCGTAGCTTAGCATTGTGCATTACGAGCTTAATAATCTGTATGCCGGGCTGTAGTTTGCGTGCAAAAGGTGATGCACCTGGAAGTAATGGTTGTATACATGCACGATAGTCCTCTCCCTCCGCAGTCCGCCCAATGATAGTTCGGACAGGATAATTGCAGACCCCAGTACACGCTAGTATCTGATTATCAGGACGACCGGAGGACATTTAAATGTCTGGATCTCTTTTTCGAGATTGAAATGTCTGGATCTTGAAAATTTGGTACTCGCTAGCATCTGATTATTTCGGTACAGATGAGCTATCACACGTCCTGCATATATACGACAGCTCTACAGCTCTACCTGCAACAGTCCAACTATTCATTTCTAAAACCTGCAACCACCAAATTATGAATTAGTAGAACCAGCGAGAACCAACAACGCCCCTCCAATAGCGCATCATGGGAAAACTTTCAGGAAATCATGTTGGCGATACGTTACTGGCACAGAAAAGATTGTTGTGGCTAACATTACTATCAATCTCCAGCAGGGGAATGAAGAACTCCTAACATTACTATCTTACTCAAATATCAAACGATGCGTATCCGTCCGAATTAAACTATTTCAGTTAGGAACACCCCATTCTCCGGTAAGCCCAAAACAACACGGCAAAGCAGATATTAACTAGTCACAGATGATTGGAGCAACACTTGTCATTTGTCAAAGTACCATCAGGTAGGTAAGGCAGGTTTGCCCTGCCAATCGAGCATAAACAAAGAGGCTATATACCATTAGAGATATTATAACCGAGTCAAATTCGAGCTCCACCAGGCCACCTCACTTTTGCATCGTTAGATTCGCCTTAGCTCATAATTCTGACCATTCGAAGTAGCTACTGTTCGGTAGGCCGTAGATAAAGACGTCAAGCGGTTACTGTCGTACTGTGGAGGACTGGAGGCTCCATTTGTACATACGGCAAGGTAGATAGAGACATGCATGGTGTGGTTGCGACTTGCCAAGTTGCTATTAGCTATGATCTATTATTCTAGTGCTTATAAATGTGATGTGGTTAGCAACGAGTGCAAAATCCGTGCCCGTGAGAGAAGAGAATTTATTTATGTGAGGTGCCGAAAACTCATAAAAAAGAATAACTTCGTAGTAAACAAGTCGTAAAGCTAACAATAAATGTGAGATTTTTGCATATTCTTCGACATTGTTGTTTTGTTCGAGCGAGCACTTGCACACGCCGCGAAGAATAGCATTGTCCTATCCCTCACACCGGCCATGGCTAGCTCTAGATTGACGGTTTTTGTCACGTTAAAGCAACTTATCATCTTAATATTTTCCGATGCCATTTCCAGATGAAAAGATCATGGCCATCACTAGGAATCGGAAGCCGATTTTCTGCTTCCCATCGGACCCTTGTTTGTCCGTTAGATTGGAAGCTGCTGGACCGTAAGATTTTCAAACAAACCCTCATGTCTCTTTCCGTGATTTGAGAATGAATTGCGTGAGTAAATGCTTCCCTAAAATTGCTCTGGGTCACTGCTCCCGTACGTAATCCTCCCGTAAAAGAAAATGGCTCCCATAACTTACGTCAGATATATCGCTAGCTTCTCTTGCCTTTCCTTATCTTCAGAGTTGCTTCTTCTTTCCCAAAACATATGAGGTTGAGTTTCATAAAAAAGAATTGTGTGAAGCGTTGAAGCATAACTTGTTACATAAGGAGCATACCATTATTACATTACTAGCTACGTAATTTAGGATGATGCAATGATTTGTTTTAGATTTTGGGAGCAATTAAAATGTTAGTCGGAAGCATGCATGTGACGCTAATACAATTGTTTGAATCAATGGCCTCCATAGTGAAGCAAGAAACGGTGGATTTTCGGAAGCACATCCCTTGGTTGAAGAAGCATACATATCATACATTGGAACAATGTTATTTGGTTAAAGCCACTACCTAGACTGAGAACTTTACGTCCCTTCTCTCTACGCGCCGGCATAGTCATGCTTCCTTCTCGAGCTCATGTTCAAACTTCAAAGTGATGCAACACGCGCCGGCTGCTTCACCACTGCACAGCAATGCATCCGTTAATGCCGACGAGCTTCCTCAGAAGCATGAGCCGCGTCACCGTGTGTAGTGCTGGTTCCTCGTCGTGCTCACTACCGTGCGCGATGTTGCTTTATTGTCGTGCAGTCGTGCTCACGCGCCAATGCGTCCAATCCCGAAGAGCTCCCCGGGAAGCAAGAGCGGCGTGGCAATGTGTAGTGTTGCTTCCTTGCCGTGCTCACGAACGTGTGCAGTGCTGCTTCCTCGCTGTGCTCACGCTCGACGTGATCATGTAGCACGCCGGGTTACATCGTTGCCGCGCGCCAATGCATTCGTTTATGCCGGCGAGCTCCTCGGAAGCACAAGCGATGTCGCAGTGCGTCATGCTGCTTCCTTGTCGTGTTCACACTCAACGCGATGCGATACGCGTCGGACTACTTTGTTGCTGCACGCCAATGTGTTCGTTGATGCCGACGAGCTCCGTCGGAAGCATGAGCGCCCCTGGGAGAGGGCCGGACATGGCGGCAACAGAGGGCTGAGACTTGGCGTCGACAATGGTAGTGGTGGTTGGGACGGCGAGCCGGTTGGATCTATTTGGGGAGGAGCTAGCTGGATTGGATTTTACAAATGGGGGTTGGTAATTTCGTGCGAGATTAACGGGTAAAACAAATCATGTGAGAAGACTCCATGCATGCAGGCCGTGCGATGGGATAGGAAATAGATGGTGAGGGATCGGTCCGACGTTTGGCTTGGCAACGGACTGTGATATGTAGTATTTACCAAAGATCATTGTTCAACCGTATCGAATGATTCACCGAGTTGGTTCAGTGACCTGGGAAGGACGAACATGGCTGAATATCTTTCCATTTAACGACCCAAAGAAGGATCTGAAGGAGTTGATCCTCAAAGAAGCGCATGATTCCCCTCTCTCTATTCATCCCGGTAGTACCAAAATGTACCAAGACCTCCGACCACTATTCTGGTGGACTCGGATGAAAAGAGAAATCGCCAAGTATGTTTCTGAATGCGACACCTGTCGTCGTGTAAAGGCTGAACATCAAAGGCCTGCTGGCACTCTTCGCCCTATTGCGATACCAGAATGGAAGTGGGATGAGATTGGTATGGACTTTATTACGGGTCTGCCGAAGTCTCCCAAGGGCAACGATGCCATCTGGGTAATCATTGACCGACTATCCAAAGTGGCTCACTTCCTCCCGGTGCGAGTCGACATCACAGCTGCTAAGCTGGCTGACCTGTATGCTTCCCGGATCATCGTACTTCACGGTGTTCCCAAGAGGATAATCTCTGATCGTGGCAGCTTGTTTACCTCGAAATTCTGGACGAGTTTCCAACAAGCCATGTGAACCCGCCTCAACTTCAGCACAGCTTTCCATCCCCAAACTGACGGACAGACCGAAAGGGTGAACCAAGTTCTAGAGCACATGCTTCGAGCTTGTGTAATCTCTTTTGGAAAGGGGTGGGAAAAATACCTTCCCTTCGCTGAGTTCTCCTACAACAATAGCTATCAAGCGAGTCTGGGTATGGCCCCATTCGAGGTTCTGTATGGACGAAAATGCCGAACTCCGCTAAATTGGTCCGAGACCGGAGAGAGGCAACTCTTAGGTCCGGATGTGATCAATGAAGCTGAGCAGCCGGTAAAAATCATACGAGAGAATCTGAAGATTGCCCAGTCTAGGCAGAAGAGCTACTATGATAAGCACCATCAGGAGGTCCATTATGAAATTGGTGACAAGGCCTATCTACGCGCCTCTCCTCTTCGTGGTGTTCGTCGCTTTGGAATCAAGGGAAAATTGGCCCCTCGTTATGTTGGCCCTTTCACCATTCTGGCCAAACGAGGAGATCTATCCTACCAGCTAGAACTCCCAACCAACTTCCCGGATGTGCATGATGTGTTCCATGTATCCCAACTCCGCCGTTGCTTCAAGGATCCTATCCGTGGAGTCAGTCATGAGGAGCTGGATATCCAGGCGGATCTCACCTATCGCGAGCATCCCATACGTATCCTCGATGAAGCGGAAAGGAAGACTCGAAACAAGACTACCAAATTCTTCAAAGTTCAGTGGTCTCACCATTCCGAAGAAGAAGCTACCTGGGAAAGAGAGTCTAGTCTTCGTGAGGAGTATCCCGACTTTCTTCCGCAACTTTAGAATCTCGGGACGAGATTCCTGTAAGGGGGGGTAGATTTGTAACAGCCCCAGGTTTAAAACCTGAAAACCTCTGTAATTTTTCCACTTTTGTGTAATTGCATCATGGCATCCATATCATTTTGCTACTTTTATGAACATTACCACTCCCCCACTTTAATCTTGCATATTTGTCAAGGAAGTTACAAGAGTTCAACATGAGATAATTGCACTTGCTAAGAACAAACTATTTTGAATATGGCATATTTGTCAAGGAAGTTCCAAGAGTTCAACATGAGATATTTGCACTTGCTAAGAACAAACTATTTTGAATAATGGCATATTTGTCAAGGAAGTTCCAAGAGTTCCAAATATTATATTTGCATTGTCTCCAAATCATTAAAGTGGCAACTTATGGAAATATCAACAAAATGCCCTTTTTAACACCTCTGAACAAAAGTGCATCAAAACATTTTATTTTGAGGAGCCAATTTTTGTGGTGCCTCTACATGGTATGGGGAGGCTCCCTGAATTTTCTCCAATTTTTATAAAATGTTTAACTGCCTCAAATAAATCAAAACACTGCACTGGTTTTAAAAAGAATTAGAAAAGGACCTCTCTTTAAGGGGGGAGGACCTGTCTGTGAGGAAAGAGGAAAGTTGCCCAGGGGGTTTTCTGCAAAAACTGCGTCTTCTTCGCTGTAGCGACCCGAGCCTCCCGTCCCCGTCGCACCAGCTCGCCGTGTCGCCCCCTCCTGCGCCGCGCCCGGACCCCCCTCCTCCTCTGCTGCCCTGGGAGAGGATAAGAACGCCACGGCGCTGCTCTGCTTCTCTCTCCCCCGAGATCTTTCCCTCTGCTTTTCCCCCCCGCCATGGCCGAACCCTAGAGGAGCTCCGCCGCCGCATCGCCGTCGTTTGGGTACTCCCAGAGCCCAGCCACGACCACCCCTAGCACCGCCGCAACGCCAGCTTCCTCCACGCCGAAGGACTCGTGCCGGGGAGCTCGGGATCGACGCCGCCGTCCTCTTCTTCCCCAACTCCGGCCGCCGCGCCTCGACCACGCTCGCCACCGCCACAGCGCTCCTCCATCCGCTCCGAGCACGTGCACGCGACGAGGGTGAGCACCCGCACCCGCCCGTGCCCTCACTTCATCCGCGCATGCCCCGAAGCGCTTTTTCCTGCGAGCTCGCCGCCGGCCGCCGCTCGCCGTCGCTGCTAGCTGCGCTCCGGCGACCTTTAGGTAGCGGCGCCGCCCTAGAAATGCCCCCCGTGCGCGCGCGCGTCGAACGCGCCCACCTGCGCGATCCCTGGCGCCGTAGAACTCCGCCCCCGTGCACCTCGCCGCCGACGTCGACCACGGCCCCGAGCTCCGGCGTGCGCTGACCGCCAGGGCTGTCGGGGGGCTACCCCCCGGGTAGGGGCAGATCCCGGTATAATCCGGTAAATATCAACAGTGCTTGACCTTTGGCGACAGCAAGGGACACCTCCTGGTGTGCCGAAAGGGCGACCTGACCCTTAGGCACTGGAAGAGGGCAAAGTGCCTCCTGGCAACCGCAAGGGTCAGCTCTGGCAGCTATAAATAGACACCCCCAGTCCTCACAGTCGCAGCACAAGCATGAGCGGGTGGTTCCTCTAAGAACTAGCTTCTCGAAGATGTCTTTGCTGGTAGGCTAAGACATCTTCGGGAGGCTAGGCCTAGAGATACTCATCCTGAGACGAGCTCGGACGTCTCCGGGAAGGATCCCGGATCTAGGACTCGGGGGAGACTTCCGGGTGGAGGTGTACTCGGCTTTACCGGATAGGTATTCCGTGTAAGTACTAACCGGAGCGACTCTCGGTGTTGATCTTGTGCAGAAGAGGTTCAGTGGCAGGCAAGGAGGTATCCGGAGTAAGGGCTTCCGGTAGGCCGTCAACGGTCCGTAGCAGGCTTTCCCGTTTATAGCGGGGGGAAGTACCATCCCGCCTGACACGGAAGCATGATCACCTCCCGCCTGACACGGAAGCATGGTCACCTCCCGCCTGACACGGGAGCGCGTCAGCCGGTACGAGCGTGGTACGACAAGACCTGACATGCCTAGCCCGGCAATCCGGAAAAGGCTATCCGGGATGGGCAAAGACATGTCTTGTCTCTGACAAGGGGACAGTGATGATGTAGGGCGGCGCCTGCCGTCCTTAACGAGGTGATGACGAAGGGGCTACTCCGGATAGTCCGGCGACTAGGTCGCACTAGCCGGTGACGACATCCCGGCTAGGCATGTCCGGTGGGGCCATGACAAATTAGGGTTTCCGGCCCTCCTGGCCAGACCTCTATAAAAGGCGCCATAACTGATCCTGAGAGCAAGAGGCCAACTTCAGAGCCAAAGCTATAGTCACATTTACTCTTAGAGCAGTTATTCCTCTTCACCTTGAGTTCATCTAGTTCTTCGTACTTCATCCTTCGGCTGATCTTGCAGCAAGTTGTAGTCCTTATATCACCAATATATAGAGAGGAAAGGCAGGAGTAGGGGTGTTACCTCCTCACGAGGGCCCTGAACCTGGGTATATCGTCTGTGTGTTGTGTGCCTTCGTGCATTTCTTTGTATTTGTTAGATCTTCCCCTTTGCGCTTTGTTCTTGTTCCCAGTTCTTGGGAGATCTCGGTTTTACCGGGATCCTCCCCGTGTGAGCTCTTCAGCTCGCTATCCCTCCCCGGATCCACCAACGTCCATCGGCCCCACAAATTAGCCATCCTATGGCATCTGCCGTGACACCACCACGACAGTTGGCGCCCACCGTGGGGCCGACAGAGGCGTTGGCTGGTGTACACATCCGGACGGGCTCCCCCGTTCATTTCGACGTTCGGGTTCTCTCTGGCCTAGTCGTAAGACTGGGGGAGATGGACTTCGTCTGTGACAATGCAGGATGTTTCCGGAACAGACCGTTCCCGGTAAACGAGTGTCTCATCGATTTCGGTGGTTTCACCACCTACGTGGCCACCGAGGTCGTCCGTAGCTATCCGGACGTAGTCCTGGAAGCTGAGGATCCTCCCATGCTCTGCGCAGCTCGGGGTCTGCATGCCGGTCGCCCCCCGAGTTCCGTCGTAGTAATGATGGTCGCGGTAACCGAGGAGGAATATCAAGATGCTGATGGCGATACTGACGGCCACCCCCGTTTAGCCAACCCCCCGCAGGAGAGGCCTGCGGCCCGGGATGGAGATCCACAGTCATCCCATCCGCGACGTCGTCTGGATCCCCTCTCGGGACTCGTGGCAAAGTTGGCTGTACCGGTAACTACCGGAGCAGATGCGCAGGCCACGTCGGCTGAGTTAGAGGAGCAGCGGAAGTTGCTACTCGCTGAGGCGCAGGAGATCGCCGAGATCCGCCGCGAGCTCAGCGCTAGCCTCCGGGAGTACAATGCAGCACACGGATTCTCTAAGATCGACTCCCGGGAGAAGCGCATTGCAGATCTACGCAAGAAAGGAAGAATGGTGAATGAGGAGCTGGCTGGTGGAGCCACCACCAGTAACACAGGGAGTCGGGTTTCTGCGGGAAAGCCGGTGTACAGCTCACCAGCGAAGACCCTTAGGGCCGCCGAAGCCGCCATGGACGAGTTGGCAGGGCTATCCGGTGAAGCCCTGCGCAAGCAGCAGGAAAGGGTGAACGAGTTGGTGATAGAAGCCAATCGTCAGAATCTGGCCTTCAAGAAGAAGCACCCCGGGGCAGGATCCCAGGTGTACTCGGACAGACCCGACAGCCAGAGGTCAGATGGGGAGGCCTCTTCCCCACATCCAAGAAGAAGCAAGAGCAAAAGCAAGAGCCGGAGCCGGAGCCGAGGTTCCGGAAAGAACAAACAGCTACAGACGTATGACCCAGCTTTCGCCGGTATCCAGCAAGCCGGGCAGGTCGGACAGCGCAACTCGGGACAGGCGGGAAGTACCCGTGGGGATGGTAACCTGGGTGTAGGAAATAATAACCCGGCTAGCCGTGGTAATCCACCCCGGAATCCTCCGCACGTTCGGGGAAACCCGCAGAGGGAGGTCGTCTCCGTTCCCCAGCAGGCCCTGGTCCCTGCACAGGACAGGCTCAATGATGGCGACTCAAGGTTGCAGCAGCTCGGATATCAACCGGACGAGAACCCTTTGGGATCTCGGATAGGAACCAGGCAGTTGAACCCGGCAGACGCCAGATTCCGGCTCGACCGGATTCACCAGTCCGAGTTGGTGGAAGAGCAAGGACCTCCGGGACCTGCCTGCTTTGGACCTCGGATCATGCGAGAACCTCCTGTTCGGAACTTTCAGCTCAACCGAGGTGCCAAGACCTATGACGGTAGCAAGAAGCCGGAGGATTGGCTGACCGACTATGTAACTGCAGTAAGCATAGCCGGTGGAAACAGACGGTGGGCGGTACATTATGTACCGCAGATGTTGGAAGGACCAGCCCGAATCTGGTTGAACAATCTGAGAACTGGCAGTATAGACTGCTGGTTAGATTTTGAAGAGGCATTCATCAGTAACTTTACCAGCACGTACAAGAGGCCCAACAGGCCTCAACAGCTCGCCATCTGTAGGCAAAGGAGCAATGAGACTGACCGGGAGTACCTTACCCGGTGGAGCAATATTCGCAACTCTTGCGAAGGAGTGGTGGAGGCGCAGGCCATCTCCTGGTTCGCGCAAGGATGCCGGCATGGCTCTATGCTGTGGCAGAAATTGCAGAGAAAGATGCCAACAACCTTGGCAGAAACCATGCGCATCGCCGACACCTATACGCTTGGAGATCCCATGCAACCCCTGGTGGATGTCGGAGACTCCAACAGGAGGAATGCGGGACCTCAGCGTTCGGGACCGAGCAGGAGCCATGATCGCCAGGAGTTCGGCCACAAGAGGAATCAGCCCGAATACCACCATGCCGCGCAGCATGTCGCAACAGTAACCCGGGAGCAGGAGGATGCCGGCAACAGCCAGCGTCAAAAGACAAGTGGCCCGGCTTGGGGTCAGAGTCAGGAGGTACAAAAGACTTGGGTAGAGCAGAAGAAGCCCTTGACGTATGAGGAAATGCTGAACAAGCCATGCTGCTACCACACTCTGGAGGCCAACAAGCCCGCAAACCATTCTACTCGGCAGTGCAGCTGGTATCAACGTACGTTGCAGGAGGGCAGCTCGGGAGCTGTTCGGCAGAATGCTCCGGCATCTCGGCCCAATATCCCGAGACCTCCTCCTCCGACATCGGGGGCCAACGCTGTGCGACTTCCCCCTCCTCCGAGAGGACCCCCACCTCGCCCAGTGAATGTAGTGCATACCCGGAATGAGAACGGTAACCAAGCCGGACACCAGCAGAGCAACTATCGGGAGGCACATCAGAGCTACGTGATCTTTGTGACCGAGCCCACTGACCGAAAAAGTGTGCGGCAGCGTGCCCTGGAGGTGAATGCTGTGATCCCGGCAGTGCCCAAATTCTTGCACTGGTCCGAGATGGAGATTACCTGGAGTCGGAAGGATCACCTCCGGGTTATGCCCAAGCCGGGAGCATACGCCTTGGTGGTAGACCCAACTTTTGTCGGACCCAACCTCAACGTCCGTTTCAGCCGGGTTCTAATTGACAATGGCAGTGCCATTAACATCATGTACAAGGACACGATGCTGAAGTTGGGAGTATCCATGAACACCCTGCTGCCCACCGAGACTACCTTCCATGGCATTGTGCCCGGAATCTCTTGCTCGCCCATGGGAAAGATCTGGGTTGAGATGCTATTCGGAACCCGGGAAAACTGCCGAACCGAGAGCTTGGAGTTCGAGGTCGTGGACCTCGAGAGCCCGTATCATGCACTGATCGGCAGACCGGCCCTGGCCAAATTCATGATCTCAACTCATGTGGGCTACCTCAAGATGAAGATGCCGGGACCTAACGGTGTAATCACCGTCTCGGGAGACCACAAGCGCTCCATGGAATGTGCCTCGGCGGGATCGTGCTTGGCAGAATCTCTGGTGATCGCGGAGGAGAAGAAGAGGATCCAGCAGGTGGTGGCGACGGCCAAGACCTCCCAACTCGGAATGCCCGGGATGGTGAACCCGGAGCAGGGGGCGTCATTTCAGCCCCCCAAGGAGACCAAGAAGGTGTGCGTGGACCCCAGCAACCCGGAGCGCCAAGTTATCATTGGCAGCAACCTGGACAGCAAATAGGAAGGCGAGCTCGTCGACTTCCTCCGTGAGAATCGGGATGCCTTTGCGTGGTCGAGTGACGATCTGCAAGGCGTCCCGAGGGAGTTGGCTGAGCACTCTCTGTTTGTTAGACCGGATGCGAAGCCGGTGAAGCAACCAACTAGGCGCCTCTCGGATGAGAGAAGAGCTGCTGTCATGGAGCATCTGGCTATACTGCTGGCTGCCGGATTCATCATGGAGGTGCTGCACCCGGATTGGATTTCGAATCCGGTCCTGGTGGAGAAGAAGAAAGATGATCCCCTCCTGCTTAAGGTGTGGCGCATGTGCATCGACTTCACCAACCTCAACAAGGCATGCCCGAAAGATCCCTTTCCGCTGCCCCGGATAGATCAAGTGATAGACTCCACTGCCGGGAGTGAACTTTTAACATTTCTAGATGCTTATTCTGGTTTTCACCAGATACCTTTGAACCCGGATGATCAATTAAAAACTGCTTTCATTACCCCTTATGGGGCTTATTGCTATCGTGTTATGACTTTCAGGTTAAGAAATGCTGGTGCTACATACCAGAGATGCATGCAGAAATGCTTGCATGACCAGATAGGCCGGAATGCCGAGGTCTATGTCGATGACATAGTCATAAAAACTAAAGAAAAAGCCTCGTTAATAGATGATCTGAGGGAAACGTTTAAGAACCTGAGAAGATTCCGGATGAGATTGAACCCGGATAAGTGTACATTTGGTGTGCCAGCAGGGAAATTACTCGGTTTCCTCATCTCCAGCCGAGGAATTGAGGTCAACCCGGGTAAAATTCGTGCTATTGAGAGCATGAAGTTGCCTGTGCGTCTCAAGGATGTGCAGAAGTTTACCGGGTGTCTGGCATCCCTAAGTCGGTTTGTGAGCCGACTTGGGGAGAAGGCCTTGCCTCTGTATCAACTGATGAAGAAGAGCAAAACATTCGTTTGGACCCCGCAGGCGGATGCGACGTTCAATGATCTGAAGAAAATGCTCTCAACAGCACCTGTGTTGGCATCCCCGTTACCCAAGGAACCTATGTTGCTGTATATTGCCGCAACCAACCGGGTAGTCAGTGTGGCGATGGTAGTAGAAAGGGAAGAGGGGGGGTAAGCTGATACAGAGGCCGGTGTATTACCTCAGTGAGGTGATCTCGGAATCAAAGCAGAACTACCCGCACTACCAGAAGATGGCATATGGAGTATACATGGCAGTATCCAAGCTCAAGCACTACTTTCAGGAACATCCGGTCACAGTGGTGTGCGAAGCCCCTCTCGCCGAGATCATCGGTTGCAAGGATGCTAGCGGCCGGGTAGCCAAATGGGCCATTCAGTTGTCTCCGTATGCCCCGGCATACGAGAGACGAGATGCCATCAAGTCGCAGGCGCTGCCGGACTTTTTGGTAGACTGGGCCGAGATGCAGTATGAACCTCCGATACCGGATTACAATTTCTGGAGGATGCATTTCGATGGCTCTAAGGCTAAGGTCGGGTTGGGTGCCGGAGTGGTCCTCACTTCCCCAAAGCAAGACGTACTGAAGTATGTGCTGCAGATTCATTTTCGGGCATCCAACAATGTCGCAGAATATGAGGCCTTGGTTCATGGACTCAACGTCGCCAAGGAAATCGGCATCCGCCGGATAGAGTGCTTTGGTGACTCAGATCTCGTAGTACAACAGGTGTCGGGGAATTGGGATGCCCTTGATGCAAACATGGCCTTGTACAGGTTTCATGTGCAGAAAATTTCTGGATTTTTTGACGGGTGCGAGTTCAAGCATGTGCCCAGAGGAGGAAACGAAGTAGCGGATGTCTTGTCCAAGCTAGGGTCATCCCGGGATGCCATCCCACCCGGGATAGCCCTAGAGCATCTGAGGAAGCCATCTATTCAACCATCACCCGAGTCAGAATCTATCTTCATCCCCAAGGAGCCTGGTTCAGATGCCGTACCCATGGAAGTAGATGTCGGGAGCATAACATCGAACCCGGGGACTGCGTCCCAGTGCTCGGAGAGGCAAAGAAAGATGATGATAGAGGTGATGTCGGCAAAACCAATGGACATAGACACTCCCGTGCTCCCGGTTAGACCAGTCCCGGGATGGGCACAACCCATTATGGCTTACATCTTGGAGGGGACTCTCCCGGAGAATGAGGTGGAAGCCCGGCAAATACTGCGGAGATCAAAAGCATACACTGTCATCAATCAAGAACTGTACAAGAGAAGTGTCACCGAGGTACTCCAAAGATGTGTGGAACCAGCAGAAGGACAAGAGATGCTGGTGGAAATACATCAAGGGGAGTGCGGACATCATGCATCATCCCGGGCCCTGGTGGCAAAGGCGTTCCGGCATGGGTTCTACTGGCCCACTGCATTGCAACAAGCAGAAGATATTGTCCGGAAATGTGGGGGATGTCAGAGATTTGCTCACCGGATACACATGCCGGCGTCAGCACTGAAAACAATCCCCATCACTTGGTCATTCGCAGTATGGTGTTTGGACATGGTCGGGCAATTCAAGCCGGCAAGGGGCAATATGACACATATACTTGTCATGGTGGACATATTCACAAAGTGGATAGAGGTCAAGCCAATCCGGAAGTGCGATGGACACACCGCTGTGCAATTCCTGAAAGACATCATCTTGAGATACGGATACCCACACAGCATTATCACAGATAATGGAACAAACTTTGCTGTGGGGGAATTCGCTCGATTTTGTGCTGAAAAGGGAATCCGGCTGGATGTAGCATCAGTCGCACACCCGGAAGCAAATGGGCAAGTCGAAAGAGCAAATGCCTTAGTCTTACCGGGCATCAAAGCTCGCTTGATCGAACCACTATTGAGAACTCCGGGATGCTGGATAGAGGAATTACCGGCAGTATTATGGGGTCTCCGGACTACACCGAATAGATCTACCGGGTACACCCCATTCTTCATGGTATATGGAGCTGAGGCAGTACTACCAACCGACATACAGTATGATTCTCCGAGAGTAACAATGTTCACCGAAACTGAGGCAAAGGAGGCCCGAGAAGATGATGTTGACCTACTCGAAGAGGCCAGAGAATTGGCACTATCTCGGTCTGCAATTTATCAGCAAAACCTCCGTCGCTATCATAGCCGGAAAGTACACCCGAGGGTGTTCCGAGAGGGAGATCTGGTGTTGAGGCTCATCCAACGCACGGTAGGAATGCATAAGTTGTCACCTCCATGGGAGGGACCTTTTGTGATAAGCAGGGCATTGCACAATGATTCCTATTACCTTGTAGATGCACAGGAAGCTAGGAAAGGTGTAATGGACAAATCCGGTGAGGAAACCAAACGTCCATGGAATGTAGCTCTTCTTCGCCCCTTTTTCGCTTAAAGGACTCAGTGTATGTGTATCTCAATTTTCAATATTTATGGAAGTAAGGCACCCCGGGAGAAACCCGGGGACTGCCTGGTTCTGTGCTCCTTATTACTTCTGTTTTGTTAAGCTTGTTTATTATTCTTTACCGGCATCCCGGGAAGGAACCCGGGGACAGCCGAATAGTTATTTTTTGTATTGAGCGCATGCCGGGAAAGTTTCGAGTTCGATTCTCAAGGACAAAGTAATGTATGTCATGTGAAATCATCTTGTGACTCGACTGACGAACGCCGAAATGGTAGTCAAGAGCAAAGAGAGGGAAGGTGGGAAACACGAAAATGGTCTCGGGGACATGGAGCAGGAACTTATCGTTTTCACTAAGTTGTTTTTTATGTCGGGAATCCGGTTAGTAGGAACTCGGATTGTTTTAAGTAATGTATGCCGTATGTGGAGTTTTGTGACTCGACTGTCGAACGCCGAAACGGTAGACAAGAGCAGAAATTACCTAAGTACGGTAAACATGAAAGGCAACTCGGGAACTAAAAGCTGAGTGCATTGACATAAATTGTTCGAATAAATAGTTCACAATGAAACAGAAATAACATAAGTGTACGATACATCTTGCACCCGGCATCCCGGGGATTTAACGAATTTGCTACGTAAGTGTTTTAAGCAGTAGGGGAAGTCGGCTTCTCGACGGAGACCTCGGGAGCAGCGACCTCGGGAGCAACGACCTCAGGAGCAGGGGCAGCAGCAGCAGCGGGAGCAGCGACGGGGGCGACTTCGGATTCGGTGACAGCAGCGATACTCGGGGCCTCGGGAAGCACCTCGGTCTCGGGGACCTCCGGTCTTGGCGAAGTCGCTGCATCCTGGGAGACCACCTTCTCGGGCGCGGCACCGGAAGCGGCGTCATCTCCTTCCGGGGATTCGTCTTCCGCCTCGCCGGAAACGGCATCGTCTTCGTCGTCCTCGTAATCTGATTCCGAGTCGGAAGGGATGACGCTAGGGATGAACGTACGGAAGCTTGACCACGCAGCGGTGCGATGCGCCACCTCTTGTCGGCGCCGGATCTTCTCCGGATCGGTGACCCACGAAGAGACCGTCCGCAGGCGCAGGATTGCCTCCAGATCGAGACCCTCGTGCCAGCTGAGTACTTGGGTCAAGACCTGGTCGGCGCCAGCTTTTGCACCGGAAAGCTTCCAGGCGTGGATGCGCCTCCCGGCACCCCGAAGTGCGCTCGAGAGCTCGGGCAGCGAGAGCGTCCCCGGATACTTGGCCACAATGCGCCGTGGACGTGGACCGCAGCGCTGAGCAGATCCGTCCCGATAGACCGGAGGGGTACTATCCGGGCCTTCAGGGCGACGAGGTGATCCTCGATGTCCCAATCATCCGAGATGGGACCCTTCCCGGCGCGCTTCTCGCGGAAGGCGGCAACAGCTTTGGCGGCAGCTTCCCGGGAATGCTCAAACTCTCCTTTAAAAAGAAGAGCTGTCAAACGGCTAAGGCATAAGAAAAGCAACAACAAATAAAGAAAGTAACAGGAGAAGAGGGATGTCGGACAACTCACTGTTGAGATCCCGGTTCAACACGGTGAGTTCGTTGAGCCAAGAATCAGAACGCGACCGGAGAAGACCCATCTCAGTCTCGGCGTTATCCGCACGTGCCACCGATTGGTCCAGGGTCTCTTTATGCTTCTTGGTCGCCTCGATGAAGCGCGTCTTCATCTCGGACATAGCAGCCTGGACCTTTCCGAGCTCGCCGTTCAGCCGCGCGATCTCGGATTGCGCGCTGGAAAGAGCAGTCTTCTGGTCCACCGAGATCTGGCGCGCTGCGTCTCGCTCTTCCCGGAACCGCTCCTCGGATTTCTTGGATTGGCCGAGTTCAGCGAGAACCCGGTTGAAGATGTTGCGGCGTTTTTGGCTGCACTCCTGGAAGCAAGACAAAGAAGGCGAAGTTAATATGGAAAAAGTGTAAAAAACCCAGGTGGGAGGATCTCGGGGACTCGGTGTCCGAGTCGTGGATTTTTCTCTAAGATTGGAACCTAGTGATCTGCTCTTCGGTGGAATCTAGAGCACTAGGCACCAATCTCGGGGACTAGTTGTGGAGAAAATTTTGAAGCAACCTATCCGGTTGGGAGGATCTCGGGGACTCGGTGTCCAAGTCTTGGATTTTTCTCTAAGATTGGAACTTAGTGATCTGCTATTCGGTGGAATCTAGAGCACTAAGCACCAATCTCGGGGACTAGTGGTGGTGGAAGGAACAAATGCGTTTTTCGAAAGAGGGAAAGCTTACCTCGCTTACTCGGGTGACATCCAGCGCGGCCACCTGGAGAGCATGCAGGGCTTGAGCGCTGCGGCTCGGGCCTGCAGCGTGCAAGTCCCCTGCAGTCTCGGAAGCGTCGGCGGCAAGCCAGGCCTTGTTGAAGTCATCAACAACCCGAATGCCGGAGCTGCCGGCAGCGCGGGTGGGAGCAACATCCCGGGATCCCGAAGATACAAAGGAGCTAACCGTTGCTCGCAACATCCGCAAGGCAGCAGTAGGGATCTCGGCGGGAGGCGGTGGTAACGAGGAAAACGTACCCGGGCGCAGCACCAAGTCCTGAGACGACGGTGTCGGGGCAGCTGCGGGTGGGGCAGAAGGCGTTTTCTGCCCAGCAGCCTTGCCGCGAGACTTGGGAGCTTGCTCTGCTGGCCGGGAGGAGGCTGTACGCTGCTTCTCCGGGATGATCTTAGTCGCGGCTGGCCGAGAGGCGCCACTTGCCGCAGGTTCCCGACGGGGGCTGAGGATCTCTGCCTCCAGCCCAGGAACCCGGCGCGGGCTCTCCGGAAGAAGCACTTCTCCCGAGATGGTCGTGGCCTGCACCGCGATCTCGTCGATCACCGTAGGTGCATCTGAGGTCGCGACGCTCGCCGGTGCGGCACCGGAGGCGGCGGCTTCACTTCCCCGAGCAGAAGGGCGAAGAGGTGAAGGAGAGGCCCGAGCCGGGCTAGGAGTCCGAGTTCCCGGAGGAGGAGGAACAACAGGTGTCGGGAGCTCGAGCGCATCACTGAAAGGAAATGTCTAAGTAAGAGTTGTGGAGAAAACGAAGTCAAATAACATGAGGCAAGAAAGACGTACCCGGAATCCACAAGGGGAGGACCCCTCCGCCGGCGCCGAGCAGGCTTCTCGGTGGTCTGTTTAGTCG
This sequence comes from Poa annua, assembly GCA_026929855.1. Classification (NCBI taxonomy): domain Eukaryota; kingdom Viridiplantae; phylum Streptophyta; class Magnoliopsida; order Poales; family Poaceae; genus Poa; species Poa annua. Next base: position 121,648,742 of record CM049428.1, read on the forward strand.
GTTTGCTCTTCTTGGGGGGGTTGCCGGAATTATCGGCCCCCTCGGTGTCGGAAGCCGCGCGCTTCCGGCTCTCGGCACGTTTGGTCCCGGTTGTCGGTTTTGGAACCACTGCTGGGGCCCAATTCAGAGGAAGAGCGTCAATAACGTCAAGGATCTCGCAGTCAATCTCATCCTCATCATCCGAAGAAATGAAAACTGTCTCTGGAGTTGAAGGATTACCCGGGGCCTTGACGAAAGGGATGGCGAGGTGGTCCTCGCCGTCGGGATCCTCTCTCGGCATCGCGTCCGGTTTCGGGAAGTCTGGCGTGTAATTCCCGTTGACGTGGACGGCGTCTTCTTCGTGTTGACGCTCGAACAACTGCGCAAACAAGTTAGGCCGTGTCGGTGTCCAGGTCAGCGCATGCACGAAGGCGAAGGCACGAAAGACTGATATAAGCACCTGGTCGCATGGTCTTCTCCGACATCCCCCAAGGAGCCCCCAAGTATAGTCCTCCGTCATCTCCGTCCGGGCAATAGCTCGGACACGACGGACGACCCCCCCGTGGTTTAGCCCAAGGATACTGGTCCTAGTGGGATCGAAGTTCCCGGACATGTGGCACATCTTGTGCACTCGGTTTTGAAGGGGGCAGACCCGGCGGACAATGAAGCAGTGCAAGAGATCATCACCGGTCATCTGCTGAGTTAGCACATGCAGAACATCGTGCATGTATTTGATCTCGTCGTTGTCGGGAAGATGCTTCCAGCGACGGAATTCGCGCGGAGGACCCATGATGAATTCCGGCAGATTGATGAAGTCCGGGTTCGAGGACCCCGGACCATCTCCCGAGGGCTCCCGGTTCTTCACGTAGAAGAAGCTACGCTGCCATTTCCGGCAGGACTCTAGTCCCTTGACTATGGGGAATCCGGAGTCCGCGCGAGGGATGACGGTGGCCGCTCCGCAATCGACTAAGTCCTTTATCTTCTGATCCGGATTGGGGATGGCTTGGCGGCGAAGGATGAAATACTTGGCCCAGAGATCCACAAATGGCCAGATGCCGAGATACGCCTCCGCGTAGGTGGTGAATACCGAGAGCATCATGATGGCGTTGGCGGGAAGATGATGCGGTTGGACGTCGTGCGTGTCGAGGAAGTCGCGGAAGAAGGGGCTAGCCGGAAGCCCAAACCCGCGCTCGAAATGCGATAGGAATACCACGAATTCCCCGGGTTGGGGATCCGGCGCAACCTCCTCTCCCGGTAGACGGCTCTCGACTTCCGGGGGAATCCGGTGAGTCCGATACAGCCAGTCCAGATCGGACTGCTTCGTCTCGGAACCATCCCAGCACCCCCGAGCACGCTCTTCACCCATGTCGGAGAAGTACGCAGGGGTATCCGGGCTACTCTGCAGACGCAGCGGCGGTTAGTCGGAGTTAGTCTATCGGAAACGAGGATGTCGGGGCACAAACTGCTAAACGCTACCGGGTTCATAAGAAACAAGATCTACCGTGTGCGGAAAATTCGAGATAAAAGGGAGGAAAAAAGACTCGCGCTTGACTCAAGCGAGGCACAAATGAGGGTGACCGATATACTTTCTAGCGCCACGGGGGTTCATCACCGTGCGCCTCGTGCGCGCCGCTCGAATGTGGTCGCCGGCGACGGCGCAACCGTGCTTGTGCTAGGGCACGGCCGGAGTCGAGCGGTTACTCTACCGAAGAAACGCATCGGAGCGGAGAGGAAAAACTCACCGGTGAAGGAGGAGATCGGCGACGTGCGAGAGGGACGGCGCGGTGCGAGCTCCGGCGAACGGCGAGCGGGACGTCGTGCGGGCGACGAGCGCAGCGGCGGCGATGAGTTCGAGACGGTGAAGGAGAAGAGAAGCGAAGAAGAAGAAGTGAAGGAGACCATTCCGGCTCCCTATTTATGGGGGGGGGGGGGGATTCCGGAGCGGTTTCCGATTTTCCCACCCACGATCTCCACGATCGTGGGTGGGATCTGTTTTGTGCTGCAGGACACGTGGCACTATCCGGAGCGCCCGATCCGGCCACACCGAGGGCCACACGGCCCCAACGGTTGGATTCCGGATCGGATGCGGCTCCTCGGCGCGGGAGCCCAAGCGACGCCGTGCGTGCGCAGAGGCACTCGAGTGCGTCTCTGCGCAGACGGGACGTCGGGTGGGCCCTGGCTCAGTGTATCGAATTCATCGGGAGATCAACGGTCGAGATTCACTGACATGGTACTATCCGGTCGCAGGCTTCGCCTCCCGGTTAAGGCAATCTCGGTGGGAAGATCTCGGTAAAAAGATCTCGGTAAAAAGATCTCGGGAAGAAGCGATCTCGACATGGAATAAAAAGATGGCATAATTGGTTCTCGGAAAATGGTTGTTGTTTAAAGCTGATCCCGCACATCATCCGAGGTCGCTGTGCAGCACCAGCTTCGGGGACTAGTGTCGGGGGGCTACCCCCCGGGTAGGGGCAGATCCCGGTATAATCCGGTAAATATCAACAGTGCTTGACCTTTGGCGACAGCAAGGGACACCTCCTGGTGTGCCGAAAGGGCAACCTGACCCTTAGGCACTGGAAGAGGGCAAAGTGCCTCCTGGCAACCGCAAGGGTCAGCTCTGGCAGCTATAAATAGACACCCCCAGTCCTCACAGTCGCAGCACAAGCATGAGCGGGTGGTTCCTCTAAGAACTAGCTTCTCGAAGATGTCTTTGCTGGTAGGCTAAGACATCTTCGGGAGGCTAGGCCTAGAGATACTCATCCTGAGACGAGCTCGGACGTCTCCGGGAAGGATCCCGGATCTAGGACTCAGGGGAGACTTCCGGGTGGAGGTGTACTCGGCTTTACCGGATAGGTATTCCGTGTAAGTACTAACCGGAGCGACTCTCGGTGTTGATCTTGTGCAGAAGAGGTTCAGTGGCAGGCAAGGAGGTATCCGGAGTAAGGGCTTCCGGTAGGCCGTCAACGGTCCGTAGCAGGCTTTCCCGTTTATAGCAGGGGGAAGTACCATCCCGCCTGACACGGAAGCATGATCACCTCCCGCCTGACACGGAAGCATGGTCACCTCCCGCCTGACACGGGAGCGCGTCAGCCGGTACGAGCGTGGTACGACAAGACCTGACATGCCTAGCCCGGCAATCCGGAAAAGGCTATCCGGGATGGGCAAAGACATGTCTTGTCTCTGACAAGGGGACAATGATGATGTAGGGCGGCGCCTGCCGTCCTTAACGAGGTGATGACGAAGGGGCTACTCCGGATAGTCCGGCGACTAGGTCGCACTAGCCGGTGACGACATCCCGGCTAGGCCTGTCTGGTGGGGCCAAGAAAAATTAGGGTTTCCGGCCCTCCTGGCCAGACCTCTATAAAAGGCGCCATAACTGCTCCTGAGAGCAAGAGGCCAACTTCAGAGCCAAAGCTATAGTCACATTTACTCTTAGAGCAGTTATTCCTCTTCACCTTGAGTTCATCTAGTTCTTCGTACTTCATCCTTCGGCTGATCTTGCAGCAAGTTGTAGTCCTTATATCACCAATATATAGAGAGGAAAGGCAGGAGTAGGGGTGTTACCTCCTCACGAGGGCCCTGAACCTGGGTATATCGTCTGTGTGTTGTGTGCCTTCGTGCATTTCTTTGTATTTGTTAGATCTTCCCCTTTGCGCTTTGTTCTTGTTCCCAGTTCTTGGGAGATCTCGGTTTTACCGGGATCCTCCCCGTGTGAGCTCTTCGGCTCGCTATCCCTCCCCGGATCCACCAACGTCCATCGGCCCCACAAATTAGCCATCCTATGGCATCTGCCGTGACACCACCACGACAAGGGCCCACGCGCCAGTGGCCCAGCAAACGCCCCGCGCCGCGTCAGCGCCACCCTGGCCCCTGGCCCGCGCGTCAGTGGCTCGGGGTAGCCTCGCGTTCGGTGAAAAACGCCCGGGATATTTTCTGCGAATTAATAAAAAGGCAAAAAATGATTCAAACTTCAAAAATTCATAACTTTCAAAATAATTATCCAAATTTAGCAAATAATATACCAAAATGATCAGAAAAATAGATGCTATCTAATGGACTGATTCACACTTCCATTACTGCTACTGTAATTTTCTGTTTTGCTAGAATGAAGAAAGGGGTAGAATTAAAAAGGTGTAACCCAAATTCATAATAAATTCCTCAAATTGCTAGAATTGTACCCTCTAAGTAAAAATGCTAATAAGCACTGGTTCTACACATTCAAAATCATTTCAAGCATGTTACCTAAATTAAAATTGTAGGGGAACATAAAAACACATAGGAAAATAAATTTCCTATATCGTTGAATAATTATTCCTAGCATCTCATTTAAATGTAATATAATTGTTATAATAATGCAGTGCATTAAAATGTCATACCATCATGTGCTTGCGCATTGCATATGAATTGCTTGTATTGAGTGTGTTATTTCCGGTGTTTTTAAACATCGATAGATCAAGGAACCGGGGTCTCGCCACATTACCCCGACGATCAGTATTACCCGCCTGTTGAGCAAGGCAAGCGTGATCCCCACCCTCTTGCATATCTTATCCTATTTTCTGCAAATTATTTTCTTCACTATAATATTGCATGCGGTTCCAAATGTCAATTTGATTGGATTAGAGTTTCCTATATTTGCATTCAGTTACCGAAGCCACTACCAGTTTCCCCTCCTATTAGCCATAGGATTGTGTTGATGGCCTGAATTAATTACTTTGCTAGGTTGTTGCTTAGCCATGCTTAGTTAACTGCTTAGTGGTCCGATGGATATTCGTGTTGGGATCCGATGTGGAATTTCCGCGGAGGATGGTGGAGAATTGTGGTAATAATTAAGAAAATGCTAAAAGGTGGGGATGAGAGGCCACATGATATGTGGTGGGTTGTCTCGTTCTCGCCGCCTCGGTGCGAGTTCTCGCCTTCGAGCCAAGTTGAGCGTGCTACCATGCGTGGGTATATGGAACCTCATCGACCGACTAACTTGTGTCGGACTAGCCGAGGGTCCTCTAGTTTGGCTTTCCATTTGCGCGTGTGTTGAGATGGTGGCCAAGACTGAGATGAGGGTTATGGTGGTAGGAAAATGAGTGGCCGCGGGGCAGGGTGTTGGAGGCACTGAACTTGTCCCCCAGTCACTGATGATCCTGGGTTAGTCCAAAGCGAGGTAAAGGTCGTAGCCGCTCCCACCCAGCCGGCTTTCCCCGGAAGAGAGCTAGTTGTACAGGCAATGGGCCGGACGGTACGCATGGATAAGGAGCTGGGAGGTCCCTCGGGAACCTGGCGACTTTCACATTGTACACCCCCTGCAGGGATAAATCTTTTCGAAAATCCGTGTCCACGGTTAAGGACGACTTGGTGACGAATTCAGGGATCATAGAATAACTTTAACAGAATGATTAAAAACTGGGTACTAAAGGTACCACTCACGATTGTAAGGTTGACTTCCTCGAGGGTGATTCGGGGAGGTGCCTTTGAAGAACAGGTACAGTGGTGGAAGAGGATGAGAAAGTGAATCAAAAGAAAAGAGTTACTTCTTACCCCTCTTCGAAAATATTCTGATAGTCGATGCCTTGGAGTCATATTTTAAGAATAAAATCAGCTTTACGCAAAACAGCCATAAAACCTTGAGAGCCAATCATAGAGCAAATAGCTCAAAATCTTGTTGAGTTCGTCGAACTCACCCTTGTTTATTTTTGTTTCAGAGGAGGACTTTACCTACCCCGAAGGTGGGTTCTATGTTGACATCGACGAGTAGTCTGGGGTTCCCGGGTGGCAGCCTGGGGCAACTAGGAACCAGCTGGCACGGGATTGTTTATCTGTAGGCCTCTTAGGCCATATTTGGATCTTGTTGTTTAGAACAACTTAATTTGCTTCCGCTTGATGTACTGATGGGTCTGTGACCTTGGATTGTAATATCTGATATCTTTCTCTACTAAGAGTTGAACTATATTTATCTTGAGTCGTAGGGTCTGTCATGTGCCAGGTGTTCCGGTGTCTTAGTCCATTTATTATACTTGAGGGCTATGCTTTGGATATGGCATGATCGAAGGGTTGTGTTGCCGATGATCCATGCCGAGCACGCCTGCCGATGTTTACTCGGCCTGGGAGTGGTAACCCCAGTAACCTTCGATTATGTAGCATGACCACCGACACATAGCATCACTGTATAATTTATGGATTGGGGCATTACACGTCGCCAACTTCTCCGACGTCGCCGCCGCCCTCCGGCCGCCGCGCCCCGACCGCCCTGCCGTCGTTCGGCCGCCACCGCCGCGCCCCGGCCGCCCCGCCGTCGCCAGCTCCGGACCCGCCCCGGCCCACCCCGCCCGTCACGGAAAGAGAGTTATGTCATCCTCCGGCTACGTTGCAATCCCTCGCTGCCCGGTGATTTTTGATGGCGCGAATTATCCTGATTTCGCTGCCTTTATGCGCGTCCACATGCGCGGTCTTCGTCTTTGGGGTGTGCTGTCTGGCGAGGTCCCCTGTCTGCCGCGCCCCACTGCTCCCACGGCGCCTATTCCACCGACGCCCGTCTCCTTTGCGTCTGACGCTACTCAGACGGTCAAGGATGCAGCCAGGAGTGCTGATGATTCTGCTATGGCGGCTTATGACCGGCAGGTACAGGAGTATTCGGACGCTCTTTCGACCTACCGGCTGGATCTGACTGACTTCACTCAGTGGATGGATGAGGATGCCCGTGCTGCAGCTGTTCTCACTTCCAGCGTTCTGCCTCAGTATGCTGCCGAGTTCATGAGTCTTCCTACTGCTGCTGCTCAGTGGGCTTTTCTTCGCCTGCGTTATCAACCGTCTGGGGATGCTCTTTACCTATCTGTGGTTTGCCAGGAGCATGCTCTTCAGCAGGGTGATTCCACCATTGACGAGTTTTATACTCAGAGTGCTGCTACTTGGCGTCAGCTTGATTCCCTTCGTACAGCTGTGTGTGGCATATGTCCCTGCTGTCTGACTGTGCGCGCGGATCTGGAGTTTCAGCGCGTCTATGAGTTCCTATCTCGGCTCCGCAAGGAGTTTGAGCCCCGCCGTGCCCAGCTGCTTGCTCGCGGTCGTGTACCGTTCTCTGAGGTCCTGTCTGAGCTTCGCGCTGAGGAGACTCGCCTTCGCAGTGCTGGACTTCTTGAGGTTTCCTCTGTTCTTGCCACTCGTGGCCCCCCTGCGCCGGCACCTTCGTTGCGGTCTTCAGCACCGCCGCTCCTCTCCAGTCCACCGGTCCAGGGTCAGGGTCAGACTCAGCAGTCTCGTGGTCAGTCCCGCCCCACTCGTCCTCCCTGCTCCTACTGTGGCCGGACTGGCCACGATTTCTCTGGCTGCTGGAAGAGGGATCCCAGTTTACGTCTGCAGTACCTTGCTCGTCAGCAGTCTGGTTCGTCAGGATCTTCTGCAGTTGCTCGTCAGCAGGTTGTTTCGTCAGGATCTTCTGCAGTTACACTCTCTGAGCAGGATATTATTCGTGGTCTTCGTGGTCTGCTCGCTGCTACAGGATCTTCCTCGTCGGGCACTGCTGGTTCTGTACCTACCTCTTCTGACACTGCGCGCCCACCATCTTCTACACAGTCAGGTATGTCGTCCCCGTGGTATCTGGATTCTGGAGCTTCTTTTCATATGACTTCTGCGTCTTCTATTCTTTCTGCTCTCCGTTCTCTTATTTCTCCTGTCCGTGTTATCACAGCCGATGGTACCTCTCTTCCTGTTTCCAGTCGAGGTTCCCTTTCTACCTCCTTTTTCTCTGTTCCTGATGTTTCTCATGTTCCTAGTCTTAAGATGAATCTTTTCTCTGCTAGTCAGCTCACTGATTCTGGTTGTCGCATCATCCTTGATGCTGATTCTTGTTCTGTTCAGGACCGCCACACTCAGGCCCTGGTTGGAGCTGGCCCTCGTAGCCGTGTGTCCCCGGGGCTCTGGGAGTTAGACTGGCTTCGCGTTCCACCTTCTGCTTCTTCATCGACCAGTTCTTCTGCGGTTGCTTCTTCCGCCTCCAGCTCTTTTCAGCAGTGGCATCATCGTCTGGGTCACCTTTGTGATTCCCGCTTATCGTCTTTAGTTCGTAGTGGTCTTCTGGGGTCTGTCTCAGGAGATGCGTCTTTACATTGTCAAGGTTGTAAGTTAGGCAAACAGATTCGGCTTCCCTATCCTACTAGTGTGTCTTCATCTCAGCGACCGTTTGATTTAGTTCATTCAGATGTTTGGGGTCCGGCTCCCTTTGCTTCAAAAGGGGGTCATCGCTACTATATTTTATTCATTGATGATTTTTCCCGGTACACCTGGTTATATTTTATGCGCTCTCGCAGTGAGGTCCTCTCTATTTATCGGCGTTTTGTGGCCATGGTACACACTCAGTATTCCACGCCTATTCGTGTTTTTCGTGCTGATTCTGCAGGTGAGTACATCTCCCAGCATCTGCGTGGTGTTCTTGCTGAGCAGGGCACCCTTGCTCAGTTCTCGTGTCCCGGCGCCCATGCTCAAAATGGTGTCGCCGAGCGTAAGCATCGTCATATTCTTGAGACTACCCGTGCCATGCTGATTGCTTCCTCCCTTCCGCCGCATTTCTGGGATACTGACCATGCTTCCTCCCTTCCGTCGCATCGTCATATTCTAATTTTATAGACCCACTTACACGTGATAGAACGAACACCTGGAGGAGGAGAAACAAGCTACCAGGTGCCAGTGCGCTCTAGCGCAGCAATCTCCTCGGCCATGGCAAGCTGCCAGTGCGGATGACGCTCGGCATCCCTATAAGAAGTCGGCTCGGAGGTAATAGAGAGACCATACTGACTAGGAGAGTAACGGTCTGGAGCACGTCGCAGACGAACAGGTCGTGAAGAGGAAGGCTCATCGGCAGAAAACGACTCATCAGAAGAAGAGGAAGAAGAAACAGGAAGCAGTTTCTCGCTCAAGTGTTGAGGCTGAACTGCGCGCTATGGCCTCGTTGATTGCGGAGGTGACCTGGTTACGGTGGTTACTTGCAGATTTTGGGGTCTCTGTTACGACACCCACTCCACTTTTGTCTGACAGTACAGGTGCTATCAGTATTGCACGTGATCCGGTCAAGCATGAGCTGACCAAGCATATTGGTGTTGATGCTTTCTACACACGTGCAAATGTGCAGGATCGGGTTGTTACCCTTCATTATGTGCCTTCAGAGTTGCAAATAGCGAATTTCTTCACCAAGCCACAGACTAGAGCGCAGCATGTTTTCTTTCTCTCCAAACTCAGTGTTGTTGACCCAACATGAGTTTGAGGGGGGGTGTTAGAAGTATAATAGTCTAATTGTAACTCCCCACTATTAGGGGGTTTCCTGCATATTCACACCTGTACATGTCCTTTATATTGTGGCCTTTGGCCTCCTGGAATACAACAAGTCTATTCCTAACAGCGACGAGATCTTCGAAACTAGATCCCATATTAACATATTCCGACAAAAAAAATTCGGACCGAAAAGTTACCCACCCTGTAACATATAAGTTACCTAGACTGCAGTATGTAAGTTACCAAACATATTAACTATTAGTTTTCGGTTGATTAGAACCATTTTGATTGTTCTTTTTTTATTTTTAAACTTACTACACATTGTTATTCATAGGTGAATATCACGTTGGGATGCTAAATGTATCATGCATAAGTTGATAACTATACACTAAAATACCATAAAAAAACTCTATTGGTAATAAGTATTTAGAATGATAACTCTCGATTTTATAGTGTCAATTACACCATAAAAAAGACTTTATTGGTAATGATTACGCACCTAGTACTGATAAAATTATCAACCTAGTACTGATAACGTTCTGAAAATTAGGTTATAACTTCAAAACACAAAAATAAAAAAATAAACAAAAAATGGAAGATAGCATCAAACCAAAAATTAATCGTTAATTGAATGTGTAACTTACATACTATATGCATTCTGATAATTTACGTGTTAATGTGTCGGTAACTTTTGGGTCCAAAAAATACCGACTGTTGAAACATATCAAGATGGGATGGGATGTAGTTTCGAAAATCTCGATGCGACTAGTCTAGTCCAACAGTGGAAACAAATCATAAATCGGATAAACTATTTGTGTTACAAAACATTTAATTTGGTTCTATTTTCAACCAAAAACTAATCGCTAATATGTTGGGTAACTTATCTATAAAAGACCGGGTAACTTATATGCTACGGGGTGATAACTTCTGGGTAAAAAAAAGTTGTCGAAACATATCGATATGGGATCTAGTTTTGAAGATCTCATCGCGACTAGTCTAACTATGAAAACGATTCTTAATTAAGTAAAGGGTTTTGGCTATAAAACTTTTTGAATTTTTTACTACCCTTACATTGAAACGCATGCGCAGAGCTGGTTTGGTTTCTTTTATGTTGTTCCCTAACGCGCGTGGAGTTATGCCAGGTAGCAGGCGCCGGCTGAATAGCAAAGTCCGATAACAATACATTAAACCAGTAGCATTTGTGCCAAAACAAACCAGTATCACTCCTACACCTGCTGGTCGGTTATAAATTTATAATCCATCCTTGACTCCTTGCCATACCGACGCAACTGTTCCAACAAAACGGACTATTTCACGAATTGACCAGGCCCAGTCCATCTGACAGTCCATTCTATCTATCTATCTATCATAGCGCCGGCCTGACCGCTCGCAGTCTCAGTCTTCGCTCTAAATGTCCCCTGGCTGCAACATACTTTCGCCCCTGATGCTTTCACAGTTTCACTACCGCACGACAGAACACTGCACCGGTGCAGTGCACAGGATTTTTTGTTGGTGGAATTTCGGGCACGCTACCGTTAAACGCAGCAAAATTGAAAGCTCCCTGCTTGCACTGAACGGCTGTGCTGACAAGGTCGCAACTACAGTATGTATAGGCACCGGGCAGTGCAAAATCGTTGACAACGACTTTACTGTATTGTACTGCCTAATATTTCTGCAGTGTAGCTGTAGTGTTGTATTGTACAAGTACAGTGCTGTACTCTCATGCCAGAACTTTCACCGTCTCCTAATATTCTCGATCTTGGAAGTATATCGCTAGTTGTACACTCACAGCAGCCACAATATTCCAGGAGATCGTAATGTTTTGGAGTGACCACAACTCCTCGTTTACTTTTGAACAGAAAATTAAGGCGTGTGTCAAGGTCAAATATTCTTCTTCCTAATAATGGCACGCCTAACTTCCATTGGTTATAGTGTTTGGCCACTAATAAAGCCTCCGACCTAACCAGTAACCGCTGCTCCTAACTGATACTCTAGTTGCACCAAAATCATCCAGTTAGGAAGTTTCAAAAAAAAAAAACATCCAGTTAGGCAAAATTCTGTCTGTTCCACCTACCTAAACTGCAAGCGCCATCTCTCTTTAGTTTTTCTGTTTCATGCTCCCATCAACCTGAGGCTTATTATCCCTTTTTAATAATCCTTATTTGTACGTCCTTCCGTTTACTATATTTTTTCTGAATGATGATCCAGGACATGGCTGTGCCTAATCCAAAGTATTACTCCTTACGATTCGGAAAGAGTGTAGGGAGCTCTAAACAAAATATGTACTACTGTACTATGCCCTCTACGACAATTAAAACAGATCAGAAGGAGTATATCAAAGCCATAAGCTACTATGTACAATACAAGGCGCGATGCTGAACTTATCGGCATTTCTCTGCGTGCAATTAATTCAGTTCATCAGCAAAACAACGAACTTCTGGCTCGGTGCCCTTTTGGTGCTGCTAAAAACTGAATGATAGATAGAGAGCGATCAACAAACAATCATCAGCATTCTGTAATGGGAGCTCGAAAAGGCGCCTTTCGAAGAGCACGATGCCTGTTTTCACCAGCTCGGAAGCAACTGGTGACGAAGACGGCTTTCTTGCCAAGACCAGCAACTGTATTTTTGAATGAGAGAATATGCTGATGCGTCAAGCAGCCACAACCGGCATGGTTTGACTAACACTTTCTTCTTGACATTATACAACCTGGCAGTTCACACGCTTATACATTTCTTCCGTTGGATTACTGGGTGAGATAGCAGGATGATTGCTGAAAACGGCCGTGCCATCCATGGCTCCATGCCGTGTGGTCGGCTTTCCCGTGACTACGCCACAGGATTCTCGGATGAAGGGGAAGCACGACCTGGAAGACCTGTCTGTTTGCGGCACGCCAGAAATTGGAATGCATTGATCGGCTTGGTTCGTCAGTGATGTCATGCTCCTACCAATGAGCAACAACCACGTTTCACCCTCATCATCGTCGTGACAACGTTGTACTTCCACGTCTAAACGTATCAGATCAGCGTGAGCGGACCAGCTCGTCCTTATTGTCAAGCCCCACACTTTTTTAAACACGGGCAAAAGCATTGCCCCTCATCTATAAATTCAAAAAAGAAGAAAGTTTATTTTCTAAATAAAAATCGATATAACAAAACCACAACCACAAGCGCTCAACTCTCAAGCAAACAACCATCAGACGGCTAACAAACTCACACATGAAAAATGGACCCAACAATTAAGCACAAGTGGAAGCTTTCCTTGCGAAGCCATGTTTCTTTCTCACCCTTCGGAGAGACTTCTCCCCCTTCATAATTACACCCTTCAAAGCCTTCTCCATCAAGACGTAAACAATATTCCTGTCATATACATGACAAGCCGCTTTTGAATTGACGAGCAAGTCACAAAACTTTTTACCAAACAGGGTCTCAGAGTTAGACGCCAACACACATGCCTCAGATTTGATAGAAGTAGTCAAATCTCCACTATCCACAGAGGCGGATGCCTGACAGGACGTAAACAAAGGTGGTGACGATTCCTTCGAAAATGACTCCAATGAGCCTAGCTCCATCAGAAGCACCATAAATGATTCCCAACAAGACTCCTACACCTCATGCAACATTTGCACAACAAGATCCACAACATCGGTGATGCCAAGGATATATAGTTGGCGTCACATATAGAGCACGTGGAGAAAATTCTCCAAAGAAGTAGTCAACTCCCTTATCAACGAAACCAAACTGAAGCTCGGGTCAAAGACACAACCAATACAACATGAAGTTTGAGTAGAGCGTCACAAAGCTCGGTGCGAAGCAGCTCAACCTTCTGAAGGAGCTTCACGCAACATGGCAAACTCGGACTCCAAAGTAGGGAACAAAAAGGCAGTGACACTGAAATCCTCGAAACACCTAGATAGGGGTCTTGACAGCGAGCACGACATAACCTCTCCGTTAGACGATAGAGGCGAACACATCTGACGAGCGTGTGGGCGGGCGTCACCTACGCGACAACAACAACAACAACAACAACAACGTAAAGCTTTTGTGAAAGAGTTCGTCCACGATGATATGATCCCCGTGCGCGCGCAATTAAAACATTATTATCTCGTTGGCCGGCCGGTCCAAGTCGCGCTTGCCATGTCACGGGTTCCACTTCCACCGTGTCCGCATGGTTCACGGATCGAGCTACGCCATGACGTCGAGCTAGCTACGATTGATCGATGGGAATTGAGAAAGCTTGCAAGGAGTAGCTTTGCACGCGATCGTCGTCTCGTCGCGCAAGCAACCCGGTAGAACTTCTCTCTCCCAGTCCCAGATACGGGTGGGATTGCGGGCGGACTACTGACTGTGGTTTGGTATACGGGTACAGGGATCACGATCGACTTGTATTGTACCTACGCAGAAACAGCGGTATCCGTCGCTTTCGCAGGTGTATATCTCGCCCTCGCTACGGAGAGTAGCCACGAAACGAAGAACGTTTCAATTTGCCATCTTTGGTACAGCGTTGGTGATGGATCGATGATAAGCGGTGGAGTATACCATGCTGTGAAGTGCCAAGAGCAAGCCAGCAGCCATAAATGAGTAGGAACATGGTAATTAAGTCAAGCTAGGAGATAGAGCAAACGTCTTTACGTGTCCCCAGGAAGCAACAACTCGTGATTGAAGCTCTTATAATCAACTTCTTGATGTGGTCTGTAAGCAAAGTGGTTCAATTCGAACATTCCCGTTTAAAACATGATGGCAGATAGAGCAAACGTTGACCTTACACACCAACAACGGAACAGTATGATGACGATGTGGACTTCAGGACTTGTACACCAATCATCGTATCTTTCAGGTGTGCCACCACGGTCGTACGTGTATTATCACACGAAACTTCTATTTTCGTAGTATAGTAATCTTCGTGAACTCGATCGAGATCGGAATCCAAATTCTAGGCAGAGCTACCTGCACATATGCCGCACACAAAGATGTCAAAACCGCCGGCGATGTGAACCAGGATTATTCAGTAATCGTCGTTCGATAGTCTTATTAAAACTATTCATATCCATGTCAACGTCCACGTCCGACTTACCAGCAAGAAACTCCTTTCGTGGCTCGAAAAAATGGGGCAAAAAATAATGAAAGAAGGTTCCAATGCCGATATCCTGTGTAAAGAAATGGGACTCAGTTTTGTCATGGGGATACACCGAAATATATGAATTGTAAGCATACGTACCGCTTAGGCCTCGCTTGGATTGTCTTTTTAAAATACTGCCCGAAAACTTTACGGTTCGGACCGGATTTTTAAGAGGAGGTTGCTTGGTCCATGAAATTATACCTCCGTAACCGGCTAATATACGGAGAACCAAGCGGGGCCTTAGTCTTGAGTCTAGTATAGGTAATTATTTTTCTTAGATTTGCGCATTTCATATGGTGAAGCCCCAACTTAATTTTCATGTTATTGCTGGAATTTTAGCTTATTTAGGCCACCCAACTAAAATCAGAAGTTCCCATGACCCATTAATAAGGAAAAAGTCTATTTTGAACCCTGAAGTGGTAGATGTCCGGCGGAACGAACCCTGACCTCGAAAGCCCTGCCGTTTGTACCCTGAAGTATTGATTCCCGGTCTAAAACAAACCTTAACCAGGTTTTCGGCCTAAAAACGCTGACGTGGCAATAATCAACTGGGATTGGGCTGACTGGTGGGCCATTGGTCGTTAGCAGCCAGGTCTTCTTTAACCGCATCGCGAGGGTGCGAGTAGATAGAGGAGTGGGGAATGAAATTAGGGTTAGCTTCCTCACTGCTCTGCCGACGACGAGATCTCAGAGTGGCACGGCTGTGCCTGCCGGCGGTGGCAATGTCGTGGGCTTCGTGTGCTTCGTCCGCGCCCGGATTCTGGCGGGCTTCTGGCAGAGGTGGGGTGGAAGGGAGGTCGGTGCGCTATCGTGAGTCGCCAATGGCGTACGAGCCGGCGAGGCTCTCCAACTGCGACCCTCCGAGGAAGGCGCCAAGATGGATCTCCTGGAGCGCGACGAACCCAGGCAGGAGGTACTACGCTTGCGTAGACGCAATGGTGAGCTTCAATTTGTGCTAATTTCTTTTGCTTTTGAATGGTGAGATTTCTGTAGCTTTTGAATCTTGCCTCTTTGATTGACTTGATTTATTGTGGTTTCTTTCATCTATTTGACAGTGCGGTGGATGTGTCTTTGTGGATTGGCACGATGATGCGTTGCCTCAGTTTTTTAGCAACTTGTTGGGTGATCTGAGAGATGAAGTTTGGAGGCTTAAAGGACAAGGAAATGTGGCTTCGACATAAGAGGAAGGAGCAATCGTTGGTGGCAATGTAGATGGCGCAAGGGCTGCGATTGTTCTGTCTATGCAAGATCAAGTTGCACAGAAGAATGTCGAGCTTGCTGTGTGAAGGCAAAATACCAGAATGTGGTGTTTCTGAATCTCTAGCAGTGATGTAATGATGTAGTTGTACTGTATTTAATAAATGTTATCAGCTATGGTGTGGTCTACTGATTTGTGTTCATGCATAATTCAAACAGGAACTGAAATTGCTCGTATTTGTGCATAGCAAACAAATTGACACAAACTTGGGCATGTCTGGATGTCATTAACCTGATAATTGTCTGTTTGTAATAATCTGATACATGTCTCATGTCTAGGCAGAGCAAAAGAAATGTCTGCAACATTATAGATCATTTGTTTGTAATATTACAACATGACCAAAATAACTTGTCAAACTCAACAAACACATTAGCAACACTCCCCACACAAATATAGTCAGCCGTCTACACACACTTGTTGTCATCATTCAGAAACAACAACCCTTGCTGCAGTTCTTGTCCAGGAATCAAGAAATACAACTTCATTGACTCCTTAAACTGCATATGGTCCTTCAAAAACCCTATTACCTCCTGCAGTGACAATTTGTCCCTCTCAATCTCTGACATTGCTTCATCCCCTCCAATATACTCCAATTTTGGACCAATTCGGAGGAACTCTCTCCCCAAATGAAACCTCATGTTCAATATCTCGGACGGGTCCATGATTTCACTGAAATAAATGAAGGATGGGCAAGAAATTTACCAAACAATGCTATTTCCAAACACAAGCGAACGCAAAATTGACCAAAAAATCAATCTTTTCGCCCGTCCTAACCACCCCCAAAATCGCAACTGTAAAACCCTAGCCCTAATGGCAAAATTTCATGATATCCACGGAGGTCCGATGAGGAGGGCATGTAGATGCTTACCTTGATGTTCTTCAGGACGTTGTGTCTTCATGGTCTCCACCTCGCCACCGATAAATCGCCGGTCGCCATTCATGCCGCGAGAAACGGGACAGGAGAAGGCAAGGGGACGCGATGTGGTCGAGGTGAACCCTTAAGGCCTTACAGGATTAAATGGGCTGGCCCAGCCATCTCCGCGCACGCCACTGTTCCACTAGCGATCCCGAGCTCTCTGTGCCACGTCTGCAATCCCCGTTTGGGAAACGCTCGCAGGGTTTGTTTTAGACCGGGAATCAATACTTCAGGGTACAAACGACAGGGATTTCGAGGTCAGGGTTCGTTCCGCCGGACCTCTACCACTTCAGGGTTCAAAATAGACTTTTTCCCATTAATAATGGCTAGTTGTAAGTTTTGTAATCACTCCCCTTGGCAAGGTAGGTGGGTACGCTGACTTACCACCATAACACCACAACATTTGCACCCGCGTGTCATTTTTGCAAATGAAGTGAAATGAAATGTTCAACTGTTTGCCTGTCGGCATATCAACCGATAAAGAAAATGGCTCTCAGAGAGTGTTCCTCCATTTCCTCAAAATCACATTTCTTTTTTATGCCTAACCAACCTTCAACAAAAGAACTAATGTTATAATTTGGTACTGCAAGTATTCCATGCACATCGTTGAATATATTAGCAATTGATTTAATCTACCAAAACAGGAAATATTTCATGGAGATAAACAATCAGTACCGAACTAATCAGGCAATCTACTAAAACAATAGATGAATGGATTAAAACTGTAGCAAACGCTAGGAAAATAATTGTAGAAAAATCTCGATTAGAGAGGACATGATTACGTACGGGCCAACGGCATCAGAACCGTTGGCGTTGTCACCCATGTCATCGATCAAGAGACTGTCGAGGCCGGGGAAGTAGTCGGTACAGTAGTCGCGGGAGTGTGGTCCCAGGAAATATGACCACCCATCTCCCGTACAGAATCACAATAGGTCGGGTTCCAAAAACCTACTACCCCTTCAAGTGGTACACACTGGAAGACGAGATTGAAAAGACTTGAAAGACAACGAATCGTGTAGAATGTTGATGCAGCCCCATGATCATGTCTGTAACAACCCTAGAATGAAAGGAATAGGAAACGGCTAAGAGTAATTATAGACATTCTCTCGGATAATTTTCGAAACCCGAACGTGACACGACCGTTGAGGCGAGTCGTATCTAGGCTACTAGCCAGGAGGAGTGCGCACGAGTCTCTTTTATTTTCATCCGCATACAAGTGGTAAAAGAGCTCACTATATAAAACGGTGTAGCTCTCTCTAAACTAGCAACCTGACATTAAACTGTACTTCCTGAACCACAATGTAAATAGGCCATGAGAATTTCTGACTTCAGTTAGGATTTAGTTTGTGTACCAAGTACAATTCCACTAAATTCCTGCACACATATTTCACGATGCAACATTGTTGAATAATTATAGTCTTTATGCTTCGATATGTAATGCTACTTCTCAATATGAAAATTGGTTAACCCATCCATCGATTATTTTTTGTGACATATTTTAATGGAAATTATTATTGAAGGCTTGCAGTGGGGACTACTATTTTTTAACAGAAAACAACATCCATTCTAGATGGAGGAATTGGCAAAAAAAGAATTAATTCTTGGAGCACCTCACCAAGTTTCCTACCCACCAAAAACACTCCACATGCTCTATTCTTGTACTCTATCCCACATGACAAAAACGGCGAGAAGACGCCTGAATCAGAGCGTAGCCGGAGTCGTGAGAAATTGCTCGCTAAGATATCTAGCCCTAGTGACGGGGAACAAATCACGGAAGAACATGGTTGTAACCCTAAGAGCCCCGATATTGTTGATATGATATAGTGTCAGACCCAAAACCCACCGCTTATCCGTATCCGAATAAAAATTTGTAGTCGGCTCCATTGTGCGTTGCATTGAATGTTTGAACCGTAGAAATTGTCCAAACCATATATGGTATATCGACCGGAAATTCTTGGACCGAAGTTATTAGAGATGCTCTTAGCCTAGAGTCAGACTCCCCGTTAGACCTGAGCATGTTTAGCCTGGCCCGGCCCGGCTCCGAAAAAGCCGGGCTTGGGCCTTAAAATTAGACCCGACGGTCAGGCTGGGCTGGGCCTGAGCTTTGATTTTTGCGCAAATAAAGAAGAAGCCCGGTCTGCGGCCCGAAACCCGTCGGGCTTTCGGGCTTTTTGGCCGGGCTGAGCTGGGCCCAGGTCTGGGCTTTCTGCGCTAGGCTTTTCCAGGCCCGGCCCGAAACCCGGCCCGGCCCGACAGACTACTCCCCGTTCAGTTGTTTACGGCCGCTCTCTCTACACAGATCGAAGACGTGGCTGACTGGCCGGTTTCGGTAGAGGAGCAAGACGAATATATCCGGCGAGCTGGCGTCACCTACGCGAGAGCAACATAAAGCTTTGTGAAAACCTCGCCGCGTGCGCAATTCAACGTTATTCCTATCTTCTCCGATCGATCGATGTCGCATGTGTCACGCCGGCCGGCCAACTCGCTCGTGCCATGGGTTCCACCTGTGTCCACATGGTTCACCAATCGATCGCGGCCATGACGCCGGCGTACGTCGACCTAGCTACTACTGTACTACGATCAATGGCTGCAGAGAAGCTAGCTTTGCACGCGATCGAAGAGAGGGAGGAATGGCGTCGTCTCGTCGCGCAAGCAACCCGATGGAATTTCTCCCAGATATACTGTGGTTTGGTATACGGGTGCTGCAGGGATCACGACTTGTATGTACGCAGAAATGGCGGTATGTAACGGTATCCGTCGCTTTCCCAGGTATCGAGCTACGGGGAGAAAACAGCGCCTACAAAAAACAACAACGGTTTGCCGTCTTTGGTGATGGTTTGTATGATAAGCAGCCGGCGTACCATGTGCTGTGGAGTGCGTGATACGGAACCCAAGCTAGCGGAGATCAAAATCATCAAACTAGATTGCCTCTATCTTTTGATTAAGGAGAAGTTAGAGGGTTTAAACATATTACAACACGGTCCGCAGGTACAAAAAGGCCACGCTATAATAAAAAAGTAGTTTTAAGCTCCCGGCAAAAGAAACTCCAAATGCTTCGCACCCGCCTTAGTCCAAGTGCAAGCCTCATCCTTGATCTGGACTAGAATGACCGAGGGGAGGGTGGATTTGTGTATAAACACTCTAGCGTTACGCTCGGTCCAAATTTCCCAAGAGACAGGTAAAGTGAGCGAGGCAATCGCCTTCCTCCGCGAAGAGTTATTGATGGTCATGTGCGTCCACCATTCCTCAACGCTGTCGAAGTTATCCCAAGTGGTCATGTCGAGCCATGGAAGGTGGAGCCAAGCCTTTACCATGCTCCAAATGCGCTTGGAGAAGCGGCATTGGAACATCAAGTGCGCGGCCGATTCTCTAACTTGCTTGCAAAGAGGGCAAACATCACAATTTGGCCGTCCTCTTCGTTGTAGCCGATCCGCGGTCCACACCCGGTTTTGGATGATTAGCCAAGTAAAAAAATTGCACTTGGGGGGTGCCCACCCCTTCCATACCATTTTTTTCATGTTCGATAAGGTGGAGCCGAAAAATTGAGCATGGCATGCCGATTTCGTCGTGCCCGAAGAGGTCATAGTCCAAATGATGGAATCAGAGGAACTATCCTCATCTGATAGGAAAATTCTGCTGCCGATTTACAAGTCCAATCAACAGGGTGATTCACTTCGTGGAGACGTGGTACTAGCAATCAACGAGAGCATCACACAGTCACACTTGTTCCGGCAAATAATTGGTGATCTCCAGCGAAATGAGCAACAACACGTGGTACACCAGCCAGGAGATTAATTAAAACCTCCTGACGTGTCGCCAAGAACCAAGAGAGAACATAATCTGAGCTCCGGCCCCTCTTGCTGTGGTGTGTAACATTCAAATCCTCCCGTTTAAAACGTACATGCATGATGGCAGGCAGATAGAGCGAACGTTGACCTTGCACACCAACAACGGAATAGTATGACGATCGGGACTTCTTCACCAAATCATCGCTGCTTCAGGTGCCGCAGTAGTACCATCACACACGAAACTTCCATACGATCGAGCTTAATTGTTAATCCAGATGCTAAGAAGAACTACCAGCAAATGGTGCACGCAAAGATGTCAAACTTACCTTTGGTGATCATTCAATAGTCTTATTAAAACTAGCTATATACGTCTACGTCCAACTTACCTGCAAGTAACAACTTTCGCGGTTTGACAAAGGGTGACAAATTTACAAGTGGTAGTAGACAAAAAGATTGTTCAAGAAGATTCCAATGATGATTCTCTCAGAGTGTAAAAGCGAAAATGGCCCCGCATCACAACGATGCACCGAAATACACGCATCATAATTATATGGAGACACGACTATGTGAACCACTTACTCTAGAGTCTAGAATACATATTTTTTTTGAGTTGCGCATTTCATATCAGGAAGCCCCAGTTTAACATCCATGGTGGTTTCCTTACTATCGACAGTGTCATGTACACTTCTCATTGGCAAGGTAGGTAGGTCGGCTAACTTTTACCACCAAAAAACCACAACATTTGCAGTCGCGTGTCATCTTTGCAAATGAAATGAAATGTTCAAGTGTCCGCCTTCTCTTGCGGGCCTAATCACACATAAAGAAAATAACTAATGTTTTGTATGATTCGTACCTACAAGTATACATGGTTTCTCATGACGAAGCATCATTGAATAACAATAGTCCTTATGTTTCAAAATATATTGCTACTTCTCAATATGAAAATTATTTAACCCATCCATGTATGCACATTTGACTACCTTTTTGTGACATGTTTTCAGCGAAATTATTGTTGAAATCTTGCAATAGAGACCATCATTATTTAACAGAAAACAGCCTAAGGTTATAGCCGGAGGAAATAGCAAAAAATGTCCCTTGGAGTGTAAAACTATTGGCCCTCGGTTTCGTCACAAGGATACACCAAAATAAACGAATCACAAGCATACAGTGTTGTGTGTACCACTTACTCTAGAGTCTAGTATACATAATTCTAATGTTTTGTATGATTTGTACCTACAAGTATACTTGGTTCGACGCTGCGACACGTCTGACGGTTTCCATTCGACGCTTTCATGACGGAAACCAACGGCCCTTTGTTAGTTTCACGCTGAACGAGGGGCGATCAATTACAGGGTCGTACACAAATCAGACAAGAAGTGTCGTATGCAAAGCAATGTCTTACATGGTTTGTCATGACGAAGCATCGTTGAATAATCATAGTCCTTATGTTTTGAAATGTAATGCAACTTCTCAATATGAAAATTGGTTAACCCATCCATGGAGTATGCTCATTCGATTATTTTTTGGTGACATATTTTAATGGAAATTATAATTTAAGGTTTGCAGTGGAGACTAGTATTATTGAACAGAAAACAACATATTCTAGATGGAGGAATTAGCCAAAAAGAAATAATTCTTAGAGCACCTCAGTACAAGTTTCCTACCAACCAAAAACACTCCACATGCTCTATTCTCGCACTATATCCCACATGACAGAAACGGCAAGAAGACGCCCGAATCGGATACGCAAGTCAATAATACTACCTCCTACTGTTTTCTCTCAACTGAGGCCATGGGCTACACCAACTTATCAAATCTTGCTACTAGCTGCACTATATTCTAAATTTCTATTTTTGAATGGCAAGAAGAAACGAATCATATTTGGATAAAGCGAAACATCAGAAGTGAAATCCACATCAGCCATCGTCTCAATTCAGAATCTCTTTTCCCTCTCCCATCTTGTGCTTTTTACAGAGTTTTTCTTTCTTTCTGGATGCCTAGTGCTGCTGCCTACTGCTGTGGTTGCTTGCTTGCTATATGTACTGGCCCTCCTCCAGCGGCCTGAGAAACCGGAACACGCGCTGCCCCGCCGGCGACGCCGCCGTCTTGCAGACGCAGGCATCCCCGTCGCGGACGCCGAGGTTGCAGCATAGGCAGATGCCCTGCTGCGACGATCTGAGCGGCGTGGACGACGCGGCGGTTGGCGCTGTCTTGGGCGGCGAGCACGGCAGGCTGATGGACAGGTCCAGGTCCAGGTCGAGGTTCAGGTCGGGGCACCGCGGCCCGTCGCTGCTCCCGCCGCTGCTGCTGTGCCCGTCGTCCGACGGCGAGGATCGACTCGCGAAGCTCACGGTGCTGCTCGGGACGACGGTGTAGACCACGTTGGTGGCGAGCCTGGACGCCGGCGCCGCAGACGGAGGGAAGCCGGGGCTGGCCGTGGTGAGTCCGCTGGCGACAGCGGCGCTGATGGGTCGGTGCGTGTTGGGGTCCATGCCGCGGTTGAGGAGCTTGCGCTTGATGTGCGTGTTCCAGTAGTTCTTGATCTCGTTGTCCGTCCGGCCCGGCAGCTGGCCCGCGATCAGCGACCACCTGCACATACGACGGAGCGAGAGCACGTACTGGTTAGTAGTAACTAAATAAAGTAACCAGAACCAGCCACCAGGGATGGATCGAGACAGAGGAGGAGGCGGCGGAGGAGTCGATGCGCTGCGCATTGAGGAGATGGCCGCTTACTTGTTGCCTAGGAGCGCGTGCAGCTTGATGATGAGCTCGTCGTCGTGGTCCGTGAAGTTGCCGCGCTTGAGGTCTGGCCGGAGGTAGTTCATCCATCGGAGGCGGCAGCTCTTCCCGCAGCGGAGGAGGCCTGCCGCCTTGGGCAGCGAGCGCCAGCAGCCCTCGCCGTGCGCCTTGATGTAGCCGATGAGCCGCTGGTCCTCCTCCTTGGTCCACGCGCCCTTGTTGGTGTGCGCCTTCTCGCAGCACGGCGACCGCCCCATGCTGATGACGCCGATGCTCTCAAGGTTTGCTCGGAGCTTGGTTGGTCGATGGAGCTCACGGACAGACGGTGGTGGTATATGGTAATGGTATGCAGAGGAGAGGAGAAGGCCGGCCGTGGGGAGAGGGAGGCGCGCGTATATATGGGAGATCGAAGCAGCGGAGAGGGGAGTTGTGTTGGTGGAGGGTGCATTGACCGGATCCCACGGCGGGAGCGGGAGCGGGATTTGACTGCGGGTACGTGGTGATTGGGTTGGGTTTGGGTGGGCGTCGCAGGATGCTTGCTTGCTTGTGAGCGTAAAGGTGTGGGCGCGACGCACCTAGCTAGCGTGTGTGATTCCCTCTCGTTGTACGCAGTAGTACTTGCTCTTCCTCCAGTGAGTAGCTTTTGGTGGTTGTTGCCAAAGGGATCTGCCGCTCAAAGTCACATTTTGTTCAACCTTTTCATTCCTATCTTTGTTGCTCCTGCTGAGCACTTTCCAAGATGATTGGTGATTGGCTTTGGCGGCGGATAACGATTAAAGCAAAATAGTTGATCGCGAGTTGACCTCACCATATATTAGTGCTAGCTAGGTACTAGTATTACATTATCTAAACTTTTGTCGTCCAATATGCCGCTAACAATTTGCACCAAAATATAAACTTACCATCATCGATCATCGGCTGATCGCAAGTACAACGATTTCGACTAAAACATGGATTAGAAAAATCTGCAATACTCAGATGCGTAGCAAATGTTGTTTTTTATTAGTTTGATCCAACAAAAAGAGAATCCACGTTGTATTTTAAGAGATATATTGTTAATTTTGCAAACAAAAAAATCAATCTTACAAACATACGCTAAAAGATATAGAAAATCATAAGTTTTAGTAAAAATTGAACCCATTTTGACCAATAATTTCTGATAATTCAGATTATCATTTTTTCTAATCAACTTTTAAGATATAGTTATTGGACATTTTCCAAAAAAAAACTGTGAATACATTATGGTAAATCATAAATGTTGTCCTTACTTTTGGGGTAAAATTTGAGCTATTTCTCGGGCATGGTTTTAAAGAAATGAATCTACTTAGTTGTTATCATATTTTTATTTGCTGAAATTGATTTTTTTTCATTTTTTTAGAAATATATAGTAAATCATGGTTCAATTTGAGCATACGTTAGACACGGGTCAAGAGGGTCGACTTGCAAGGGAGCTTTTCTTTTTCCAACCTAGTGACCCAAGGGGTAGAATGGTTAGTATGATCAAAATCTAAGAGGGTTTAGCTCTTCTACACACATCAACTCCCGTCTGCTCGAGATAGCATTGTATTTGTACCGGGTGTGAATTCTAAGTGGCAATATTAGAAGCCTAAAATTTGAGCAAGTTACCCGTGGTATATAGAAATCTTTACTCTTGTTTATCCGAGATAAGATAGTTCAGCCTCTTCCAAAAAAACACAACTAGGAAAACTCTTATCTATCTTTCCATTGGTGACTAATCATGTGACATGTGTTATAGTAGAACCCTCTAGTGGCATATCGTTTTCCTACTCCTCGTAGCAGTAAGCACTAGCTAGCTAGCTCAGCCGTAATTTCAGCGTCAGATGCCCTGTTAGTTATTATTAGAAAAAGGGCCGATCATAACCAAACGGGGATCATCATCATCATCAATTAGGTACACGTTCCAAAATTTGGTGGAGCAACCGCCACCGATTGGGTAGCTAACTAGCGCAAAGCAGCAAAACCCTCTTAGCTGTGCGCTCGTGTCTCTAGCGTTTGGTCATGTGTGAGTACTAACCCCATTTTTTCTCTGTATTGTATAATCTTATCGTCGCCATCTTGGCATGCACCACGGCAATAATTTAGTGCTGATTAGGTAGTTCGTGTCTAGCTAGCACTTGATCGAGATGGATAGCTTGGTTGGTGAGCTCACTCCGCTTAGAAACTTAGTAGAATAATCGGTGGATTCGATCCGAGGTCAAAACTAACATGCCGCCGGGTTGTTGTTTCCCTTTCCTCTGGGGAACTACTTTGATCGATCCGATCGACGGGATGGCTGCGGCCGGACGCAAGATCCACCGTCCGAAAAGCGACACTTCGCTCGAGCTCTAAAAGTTGAAATTAGTATTTTGATACGATTACACGTCGTTCTCAAATGATAGAATCTACGGAACCAAGCCGAGGTGTTTTCACTTGTTGGGAACTTGGGATAAGGCGTTGTCACGGGGAGGGTAGTTAGGAGGGTGACCGCGGATCCGTTGAAAAAAGTTACACGCCGTTTTGATCATGGTTTAGTTGATGTATGCAATCTTTCCACTACTTGCTTCCCCGTTACACTCACTCAACCGTGTCTGAATGAACGAATGGGTGTAAGATAGCACATACACCAACGCAGACGGCGATGTGTGTGAGATGTAGTAATAGTAACCGTGTGAGCTTTCATGCTTTGCACAGCCAACCTCTCTCCATTGTTATCGATCCTGTGGAATGCATCGTGTAGTAGTATCTACCGATCGATGGCGACCAAAGTTAACCAAACGGCCAAACCATTTGGTGGTACACTGCACTCGTAGGCGACGAGGTTCCGCATGCAAATAACTAGGCTATGCGTAGTCACCACTCACCATTACCGACCTCCATAGATAAGAGATCTTTGGGTGAGCAGGCTTTGCTGCGCGTGCGACGAGAAGTTCCAAACCGTACTTAACAAGTTGCAGCAGTGGATGGCTCGATCGAATCTGATCGAGTGGATAGTTGTGGATGATCAAACATGGCAGTCAAACGTACCCCCACTTGTTTGTAGCTAGAGATCAGAGCGAGATCGATCCTGGTACTGTAGTGCACCCAAGTCCTCGGCGTGCCGGCACCGGTGGCGGCCGGCGTGCAAAGACAGAATGCATCCAATATACTCAGTCAGCGCGTCAGCTGGGATCTCAGCTAGTAGCCGACCTCTGCCGGCGGGCAGGATCCGGTAACAGCAGACGCCTGTCTACTCGCAATCGGATGCATGGCTAGATCCTGGGACGCGTCGACGATCGCCCTTGTCTTCTCGCAGGTTTCACCTTAATTACTCTCTTCCTGCTCACTGTTCTTTTCAATTAGCTAATGTCACTTCGTTTTCCGTCAGTGCGGGATCGCTGTTGGTCCCGCGAAGCTAGGGCTATAGGCCGACACGCACGCACGGACCAGCGGAATTTCTCCGCGGTTTTGATTACGGGCCAAAGAAAAAAGACGCGTACTGATCCGTCAAATCATTTGACAGTACGGAACACCGGGCCTATGATTGGTTAAGAACCATAGGTGGTGAACGGAACACGGAGTGCCTACCAAACTAATGAATGAAGATCCGTTCATCTTTGATCAGCGTCGGCCGATCAGTTGCAGTCCTTCCCGATAAGCTGCCGCTTGGCCGGCGTACTTGGGGCCGGCCGGGCAGATCGATCGGTTCTCCCCGGATCGATCTCTCTTGCTCAGTTGTGAGCGAAGAAGCTTGCATTCATTCATCCTCCAGTTGAACTGAACCGACCGACGCCCCGGACGTACGGCACGGGATCCGGATTCCTGATGGAGCTCACTGGATCCGGTCGGCTGTAGCTCTCAGCCAAGTGCATTCCCTTCCAAAATGGCCGCAATGATCGATGCATGTGTTGGCCCAGGCCGTGAAGCCACGAACCACCGCTGCCCATGCACGCAAATAATATGGAGTGCAAGTGCAACGTAGCCGTCCCATCCAGCTACAGCCTACGATATATAGGGAGGTAGGTGAAGCGTCCTCTAGTTCGTGGCTGCGCGGGTTGGTACGGGGTCGTCAAACCACACCGCCGGCAAGGATCCATCACCATGCATGCATGTCCGTCCGTGACGAGCTAGCGCCGGCCCCCTTCGTGTGGGGAACCTCGATCACTGTGCGCGGACGGCGATCGTCGTACCAACCAAACGCCGATCTCGAGTCGGCAGCCCGCTAAGCAGTCCGTAAGACCAGGATGATCTATGTTCTCCATCATGGGTTTTCGCCGAGACTACGTACGTGCGCGTTCGTCTCGTCGAGGAGAAATCGGCAGGAGCTGATGCTCACTACTTCAATCTGACTTCTAAAGAGCTTAGCCACACGGCCCTGGTCAAAATAGTTTCTGAAATATTAAAAAACCTCTTCTAAGAAAATGATAAACACCAACATTATACATGTGAAAGAACTCATCAACTTGAAAATAGAAAATTTACATATCATGACCACGGCCGATTTTTAAGAACACAAAATGTTCTTCCTTGAAATTTGACTCACATGACCTTTTTCAAGACACAAACATGGTTCTATATGTGTAGAGAGAACTAATTCATATACTTCACTGGATAATTAGAAGCTTCAGTTTATACCTTAGATTTTCGGTCCATGAAAAATCAAATGGACTTGTTATTGTAGCAAAGGCTGGAATAGAGAACTCTAGTACTGATCAAAGAGTGCGAAGACTTAAATTTAAAATAAAATGAAAGGAATGGTAAGATCATAAGCATGCAAGTTAGTGACCTACTTGCTAAGCAACTCATCCAATTAGCTAGTAATCTTACGACCACTTTCTCCTGACAATGTAAGGCCCTCCTTATTATAAGGTAGCGACCTCCTATGTATAGTGCTAGTCCCTGGATCGACTTGCTAGCACACATAGTTTAAGATGAAATACCATAACATTGCATCAATATTCATTACACGATGATCCAGAAATAATGGGGTTCGATACAAGGTGCATAGACCATGGCTAGCTCAAACCGAAATAAACACACAGCGGAAAGCAAATGGATAAGTGAGCTCCATCTTCATCATGTGCCACAGGCAAGGCATGTTGGTTGGAGACTCGCGACCCTATCAATCATTACTTCTCGTCAGAGGGTCCTGCAATGGTGAGTTGCAGCCCAAACTATATTGGGTCAGCACAATTGAATTGTGGTGGCAAGTGATACTAGTGGATATAAATGGCATTCTATCATCTATATGCATATTTGGCTTGTTGGAGTTTGAGCCTGATTTGCATAAAGCCAGTTTTATCCTATATTTTTCAACAAATATTTTATCATTCAATTAATATCATGTGGATTTCCCGTGCCATATTGACTGACATCACCACTTTATATGTGACTATTCATTTGTGGTTTCATGTACAACCTTGTAGGTTAGCATCACCACTAAATTATTTAACTAACCATTTGTGGGTTTCCTGTGCAACCTTATCAGTTAGCATCACCACTTAATATGATCATGTGGGTTTCCGGTGCCACCTTGTCTCATATTTTACCCTTGTTCAACCCATCAAGTTTTATTTAGAAATTCGAATGATGAGATCCTCCGTCAGTTCCTTGTCCAGTTGCTCATATTGTCCGTAACCGGGGACACGGCTAAGTACTTAGTTTTTGACTCTAGAGAGTTTGTGCACTTTCACCACAAGACCCAATCATTCACTCGTCCATGTCACCCAATTATGAAATGGAAAAGAGAAGACCGAGACGAGACCTTTCAGAAGTAATTCCCCAAAATCATACTCCGGACCCATCCCCACTTATCATCCCTACATCTATGGGTCACGCGGATTTCGCGGTCTCACAACTTATTTGGTCAAGACAGAGCCCATATGACATGTGGCTGCACTGGAAGCAATCTAAACACGGAGTAACTTTGAATCTCTTTGATCCTGGGTGGCTTCCCACACTTGCAATCCATCCTCCCATCCTAGGGTTACCCCGGGGGATCACCGTTTCCAACATTCCACCAACACCCAGGTAGTTCATTAAACTTAGTTGTTTTTCCTTACTCAACTACTAAAAACATTTTCCATAGCATATCCAAGTATCAAGTAAGTTTAGTGTCTCACTAAGCCTAGAGGGGGTGTGAGTGGATGGCTATTCTAAATAGGATTCCCATAGCATAGCATATTATACCAAATCTGGTAGTAAGCCTATCATGCATACTACTGAAAATACTAAATGCAATAAAATAGAAATAGTAGGACATTTATGAGTGAGCATCACTTGCCTTATTCACAGGGGGAACACGTGTAACTACCACAGCAACGGGAACACTCCGCACAATCTAGATAAATAAATAGCACTCAATCAACATACCAATCAATCATATACTCAAATCATGGAAACATGATTTGTATGACTAAATGAAATCAACATATTAATAATGGGTTAAATCAGTATTATTAGCTCTCTGGTTGGCAAAATAATGCATTATGACATGTGCAAGATTTAATGAAATTTATTATTTGAAAACATTTTTAAAACACTAGAGGGTTGGCATGAAAAATTATTACACTTATAATTTATTGATCATAAAAACTAAGTTTTATATTCTCTGGACAGAGGATGTAATTTAATACATTTGGTAAAAGGACTCACTTTTGAAATAATTTTAATTTTAGAAAATGATTTATGAATTAACTGGCCGAAATATCTCTCTGTATTTTGATCCAGTTTAAATTATTAAAAATGAAAAAATAATTATGTTAAAATGATCTACATGAGAAGGGCTTTACAACGGTATAAAGTTTGTTAAATTTGGACTTACGGTTTGAAAGTTATGAATTTTTGAAGTTTGAAATATTTTCTGTTTTTATTTATCCATTTTCGGGCGGAAAATGAATTAAAGCGGCGACGTGGCGCAATCCGATTGGCCGGTACCGGTTCGGATAGGTGATAACCAGGAGCCGTTGGATCGAGATCTAACGTCCCTGGTCCTATTGACCTAAAACGGGCGGCGCGGCTCATCGGAGTTAGTCTGGCTGCGGTGGCGCCATGGCGGCGTGCTCGGGTGCGACAAAAGGGAGGGGCCCGGGCCGTGTGTTTGATACCTGGGTATAGAGGAGGTCGAGGCGGAGCTTGCGGAGTGGTCGGAAATGGCGGGGGTGGTGTCCTCCTCCGGTAGTTGCTCAACGGTGTTGAAGCCGCGGACGGCGAACTCGGGCGGTGACGCCGCCGTCGATGCGGTGCTCTAGGGAGGGGAACGCGAGGTCAAGAAGCTGCGCAAGGACGAGGGAAGGGAAATGAAGAGACGAGAGGGAGAGGGGACTACCGAGCTCGCCGTAATCGGAGGTTGACCGCGGCGGCCAATGGCGGATTGGCGAGCTTGCGCTGCGACAGCCCTGCGGCGTGGTTCGGGTGCGTATGTTGGGCGAAGGTAGAGGAGGGGGAGGGGATTTAAAGGGGCGTGGTATGCGCACCGTTGTGGCTCGGGAGAGTGGGGATGGTGGTCGACGTGGGCGACGGTTCGCGTCGTGGGCGTGCGCTCGGCGTCGTCAGTTGGAGACGAAGGCACTGACAGGTGGGGTCCCCGCGTCAGCGAGAGAAGGAGAGGGCGAGCGCACTGGCTGGTGTTGGGCCGCTCGGCGTCGCCAGGCGCGGAAGGAAGGGCTGGGCCAGCTCGGGCTGGCCCGGCGAATCTGTTTTTTTTTTCTTTTCCCTTTTCATTTTCTTTTTCTGTTTTTCTTATTTCTTTTATATATTTTATTTTATTGATCCAAATGACTTCAAACCAATTTCTAAAAAAATTGTAAATCCATATCTTCTGTTAAAACATTCAAACACAAGTTTTAAATACATTTCAGATTACAAAATTTTCAATTAACATAATTTGACACTCTTTGAAGAATTTAAAATAGAGTCTTGATAAAGGAATTTGTGCCTTAATAAAATTGTGAAAAATATCACAAATACACATGTTTAAAATAAATCTTTGCAAACACATTTCCAATTTCAAACATTTGAATAAAACTACATTTAAAAAAATAGAGGATGTTTCAAATAGATTTGTGACTACAATTATTTATCTAGGGTTTAATCTGAATCCAGATATAATGTTTTTGAATTAAATATTCTATCCAAAAAAAAATTTATAGGTATACTTCAAATAATTTAAACTACTTTGCAAAAATGGTTTTAAGGTTTAACAAACATCTACAATTTTATATATAGCTCCACACTCAATTTTGAAAAATAAAGTTTACTGATTCAATTAAATTCATAATACTTTTGAATAAGTCAGTATAATAGCTCTTTAGTTATTCTTATTGGATAATGATGATTTTATTTTAACATGAGATAAAAGTTTTAAATTTTAGTGATTTTTAAACATTTCAAAATTTTGGGATGTTAGAGACAAAGAGTAAAGGGGCAATGAAATTAGGCATCAACTATAAATCAAATTCAAGCTGGCCTCTCAGTGTAATTGAAACTCACCTACGGAGGTGCGTGGAGAAGAGCATGGCCGTGAACACGCTGCTGTGTCGGTCCCTGCGTCGAGGTCGAAGTTGTCGGCGGCGCGGGCACCCGGGCTCGCTGACATGCGCTGGAGTGTGACCTAGCGCCCTTGCTGCCGGCCAGAACCGCCCGCAGCCCGCCACCGCCCCCGTGGACGCTGCAATGGGGCCCACGGCGGCCGCGGGCGCGGAGAACACGCCGACAGCGGTGGCGCGCCTTGGCGGGTGGATGTTTGAGGGGAGGAGAGGCGTCTTGGCTGGCGGTGCACGGAGGGAGAGCGAGTTGGGGGCAGTCCCGGCGAGGGCACGAAGGTGGAGGCGGAGGTGGGGGTGTGGAGGTGGAGACGGCCGCCTCCAGGGTAGAGAGGTGGGTGAAAAAATGAGGAAGATAAGGATTTATGGTTTCAGTTG
Organism: Poa annua; assembly: GCA_026929855.1. Classification (NCBI taxonomy): domain Eukaryota; kingdom Viridiplantae; phylum Streptophyta; class Magnoliopsida; order Poales; family Poaceae; genus Poa; species Poa annua. The sequence goes on from CM049428.1 coordinate 121,680,685, forward strand.
ATTTTATGTATGTAGGGACTGATCCGCAAATTGTAATGAAGGCATGGGCTTTTTTGCAAGAAGTCCGCAACGGCCGGTCCTGATCGAAGAACTGTTCATTACTGTTCATAGGAACAGTAACCGCTCGTTATCAGGGCGTGAAAATCTCCCCTCTTAATATATTAGGGTAATACCGGCCGGACTAGGGGATGCATCTCGATCGAGGATATCGTCCGGCTGCACGGAGCACCATTGGTAAAATGAAATTAATCAAAGTAGTTGTTTCCAAGCGCGTCGTACGATCGAGTAGTCGTGGGCTGCTATACAAAATCGCATTCCCTAGATTAAATGCAGGGGACGTCGGCTGAGCCTTTTCAAAAGCTCCGTCGAGATCAAACAGGGACGCACATACGCGGCTCGCCTTGACGGCGTAATTACCATCAGCTGGTGCAGTACACTTGGTAGTCGTTCCACGAGTAAGTGTCATGCATTAGAGCGAGTAGCGTCGCCGGCTGCCGGCTACATGCACATACCATGTCATCTAAAGTCTGCAGCAGTACAAAAAGCTAGCTCTTCGATATACTATATCAAATATTTAAGTATATTATTTCTTACTATGTACCGGTTGCATGGGAGGAGCAGTAATTATTGCATGCAGCAGCTATAACCATTCACACTAGCTGCACGCGGCTTTATTATCTGGATTCTTGTGGTGTAGCTAGCGACTCACCAAGCGTCTGCTCCCCTCTCTCTCCATATTTCTCTCACCTACACGTAGGATTTAGATGACATGAACATGCTTATAGTCTGCTGAGTAAGGGCTATTGTACTTGCTCTTAGACTAGTCAGACTAGTTACAATGGGGGTATCATAGGTGGTATCATACATGCCATGTTAGTAAAATGATGATGTGTCATGATAATTAATGAAGAAAGAGATGATAGTGGTATCATAGGTAGATACTCCCTCTGTCCTTGTGTATAAGGCACATTTCGTAAATCTCTTGAACCTAGCTTGTTGGCTATTGGTGATGTTTTGGATCTCCCTCGCGGTAGAAAAGAGAGTTAATGAGGGAAGGTGAGAGAAAGAGCATGACGCACATGCATGCAACCAATGCATGAGAAATCGACTCTTGTTCACACCTTTGCATGCGGTCATTTTATTTGAGACAGAGAGAGCGGGATGCGGTAGAGTAAAGTGTAGCCTAATTAAAAGGAGGAGTTAATATCATTTTTGCGCCTAAAAGAAGAGGACAACCTGATTTTCGAATTGTGCCTTATACACTTGGACGGAGGGAGTACCGTAACATAATGGATTTCAATGCAATATGAGTCTAGCAGCTAATAAATTTAATGTTATATGAAGTTTAACGCGGCAAAAGATTTGTCGTTTTATATTGATATAGGAGAAGCAAACAAAGGCCTAGGCCATGGTAACCAAATTTAAAAAACACGGTAAAAAAGTTTCTATGTGCCAGAAATCTCAGAGAACTTTTTAGCGCCAACAAGAGCCCAATTCCTGCCTTCATCCTTATGTTCTGCAACAGAGCCGCTGGACTCATTGATTTGTTGTTGAAAACCCGTGCGTTCCGCTCCTTCCAAAGTTCCCACGTGATTAGGATGATGACCGTCTTCAACCCCTTGGGAGAGTTGCAAGGGGTTTGCGCAATAGCGTGCCAGTACTGCAGGACCGTGGGTTACCACTCATATGTTACTATGCATTGTGAAAGTAATATCATGTACTAGTATCATATGCATGATACTACCATATGATACTCTCCATTGTGACTAGTCTCATAGTGGGAGTAACATAGGTAGTAACATAAGTGTTACATAAGCAAAAAATGGTGATGTGGCAAGTATTTAATGAAGAGAAGTGGTGGTGATATCATAGGTAGATAGCGTAACATAGCGGATTTCGAGACAAAATGAATCTATAGTCTAATAAATGCATGATTATATGATACTCCCCACTATTGAGATAGTAACATAGACTAGTATCATTTGCATGATACCACTCTATAATAGTCCCCATATGACTAGTAATGCCTGATACGTACGCTCCTAACACTTCACCTTTTGTTTTAATTTGGACGTGTTTTCGCCGCTGATGTAGATGATATGGTCGCCGCGTGTACTTTCATCGAGTTCCAAGTTCCACGCTAAACATGGCCGTAATAGTTGTTGGGGGCAAGGGATTAACACTAGTAAAAAACGAGACTTTGGTTCACCCCTTTAACCCACATTTAAAAAGGAGCCGAGACTAATGGGTGCAAGCCACCAGATTGAACTTTTTAGAGAGCTTTAGTCCCGGTTCGTGTTACGAACCGGGACTAAAGGGTAATCACATGCGGCCGCAGAGGCGGGGCCCAGTGTGTGACCCTTTAGTCCCGGTTTGTCGCACCAACCTGGACTAAAGGGTCTACGGCAGGCTACTTTATTACCGTAAAAAAACAACGTCTAAAATAAATTTGAAAAATAAAAAAAAACTTCAAATTTAAAAATCATTTGACGTGGCGGTACCTATCGCAACCTACTATTAGAGAAAATTTTAAATTATGATTTTTTATTTTTTTGCAAAAAAGTGATCTCAATTAAAAAAACTATAACTTTTGTGTACGAATTCAAAAAACATTGTGTAATATATGAAAAACTATCTACGCAATTAGGTCACATAAAATGACATTGGGTGAGATTCTTTTTTTATTAATTGTAGCCAAAGTTTAGTCTCGGTTGCAATGATAAAATGCGCATCTTGCACGACCGGCCTGTCGGCCCAGTGGGAACTGGGGTATCAAAAGCCCATTCCCCCCAGGCCTCGCACGCGGGCCAGTCAGACGAAACGACTAAGGACTATTCCCTCGAGAGGGCCATTCCCTCTGGAGGCGAAGAGGAAACGAGGGACTCAAGGGACCCCTCGCCTCAGGGGACCCCCCCCCCCCCCAAGGCACCAACCCGCCTGGAGGGAAACGTCGCGGCCAAGGAAGCATGGCAAGGCGCACGTGACCTCTGCCACGCTCACGCAGTGACGCACGCACCCCCGTCACTGTCCCTAGCGATAAAGTGGTCAACAAAGCTGCTCCGCCTGCTGCGCAGCTGTGAGGACCTTCTACTCTGACGATAAAGCAGGTGGACGGTGCAACCCTCCAACGGAGATCGTCATCGCGGGCTCCACCTCAGAGACTGCCCGCTCTGCTGATAGTACCGCGCGGTCGGCCGCCTGTGGGCCACGGCGCCACCTTTATCAGAAATGGACCGAGTCCATGGACGAATGGAGCACGGTGGACTCGTGCTCCGCCTGCCACTGGCAAGTGGGAGCCACCTTGAAGGCCAAGCCAAAGGAGAAGGCCCGAGGCGCCTGTAAAAGAGAGAAGACATCCATCGTAGCAAAGGTCGGCCCTTTGCGTGCAAAACACCCTTGTAAACCCTAGCAACACTCGTTAGGTTAGCCTCTGGCCGGAGGAGGAAGAAGATCATCGCTTCCCTCCCCAGGAAGGAACTGCCTCAAGGGGACTTCCAGCAAACTCCATTGTACTGTAATCCTTCACACATAATACAGACATGCAGGAGTAGCGGTCTTACCTCCTCACGAGGGCCGTGAACCTGGGTAAAGGACGGTGTCTTCCTTGGTCAGGTGTGCGTCTTCTTCGGGTCCGGCGAGCAAAGTCGCGGAGCCACTTGAGGGTTTAGACCTTCGCGTTCAATCTCCTTTCGAACTACACTTCAGGAAGTGACTACCCCCGATTCCTGGGAGTCATAACCCGACATTTGGCGCGCTAGGTAGGGGATTGAGGTGCGTCAACAACCTCTGAGTTCGTCTCCGCGCCATGGTGAACACGCGCGCCACCCGCGTCGCCCGAGTCAACCGACGTGCGCCCGCGGGAGCACGCGCGCCGCCAGGTGCCGCGACCACCCGTGCACGGCGGGGCCGACCCCGCCACAAGGAGCATGCCCCTTTTGGCCCTCACGCGGAGGCACCGGAGCACGACGCCGAGCACCAGGAGGACGCGCAGTCGTCGCACCCGACGCAGCGCCCGAGCGGCTCGGGCCCGAGGAGGATAGACCCTGCGCCCCACACCGCGCTGCTCATGGCGCAGGAGCTGCTCCGCTACCAGCCCACCGCTGAGGCCCACGAGCAGTGGCTACAATGCCTCAACCACCTCGTCGGCATCGCCACGACGCGCCCCGCTCCGTCGCAGTCCAACGTGCACCCCTCTCTCGCGGGCACGGTCGCAACAAATGCGCCTCCGCCGCCTCCGGGGCCTGCACCGGCTGCGGCACAAAGGGCTGCTTCGCACGCGTCCTCGCCACACGATTGCTTAATCGTGCAGCGCACCGCGCCCGACGCTCGTGTGGGGATGGAGCTCAAGCGAGACCGCCAGAACAGGCTCGTGGAGGAGCTCGGCCAGGCGGGACAGCAGAACCGCGGCACGCTTCAGCACGGGGTCGCTACGTACTGAAGGGGTTACGGTGCAGAAAACAATAATTTTTCTAGCGTACGAAACCCTAACTAGCCAGGATCTATCTATCTAGTACATATGATAACGGTGGCGGAACGGGTTACATTATCTCCATGTAGACCGATAGCGAGGATTACGCTCCCGCACAAGCGTTGACGATGAAGTCGTACGTAGCCGACCTCGAGGTCGCGGAGAACTTGCCGCGATGATGAAGACGATGACGCCGGGGTGTCGACGATGACCTGCGTCGACGGGCGTCGGGCGGAAGATGGCGGAGCGCCAGCACCAGGGGGGTGCGCCGGCGACAGGGGGGGCGGCGCGGTTGCTGCAGGGGCGAGACGACGTCGCCCAGGCTCCTCAAAAAGAGTTACCTCCGAGCACTTGCAAACATACGGAGCTTAGCGACAACCCCCGGTCATTCAGATCCAGCTGAAATCGCAGGGGTAGATCTTATCTGGAATCCCGCAGGGCAACGGTGCCCAACGGTATATCTTAGGTGGAGAGAGGGGGCAAAACGGGCGGAGAAACAGCTCGGCCGGCCTGCAATACAATTAATTGTATTTTCCAATGAATTAATCCAATTAATATGCCTCGCTATATAGAGGGGGGAGGGGGTGTGCAAACCCCCTAGCTCCCCCATGTGGGACTAAAGGAGGAGAGGGAGGGGGGGTTCGGCCGAACCCCCCATGGGCTTGTCCCACTCCTAGTCCAACTCGGACTAGGGGGCCCAAGCCCCCCTTCCTTAGGTGGTGTGGCTCCCCCTCTTGGGCCCTCTTAGGGCCCATGTAGGTCGGAGCCCCCTTTTTCCTTTATTTAATTAATATTAAATTAATATAAAAATCCCATTAATTCATAATTAATATATTTATATATAATTCAAGATCCCATGACTCCGAAACAATTTCGGAACCACCCGAACAACTTTCGGACATCCCTGGAACCATTCCAGACCTTCCCGGAACTCCTTCCGGACCACCGGAACTCTTTCCGGATCATTTCTCTCTCTCCAACAAACGCCTATATAATTCCAGAACTCATCTCCTAGTGTCGCTAAGACCTTAAGTTTGTTACGCTACGGTTCGAGAACACTACAGACATGGTTGAGACACTCCGCTCACCAATGACCATCAGGGATACCTGGATGTATATGACGGCCCCTGTGCATTCTACGAATATCGTCGTTGAACCATAAATATGATATTCATTCCATTTGTTTCTGCGATACTACCTTGTCCGAGATATGATCGTAGACACGACAATGTCTTTGTTGTATCTCGTAACCGACAAAGGTTATTAACTCGTCTGTGATATTACATCTCCATGACCTAGTCATAAGCTGCGCAGCTATATATAGATGCAATCTCACCGAGTGGGCCTAGAGTATCTTTCCATTACAAGAATGAACAAATCCCGCTCTTGATCCTTACGTCTCGATGCTCTTTCGGAATACCCAAGATGGACACCGTTATTGTCATGCTATATAAGACACAACGTTTGATGCTCTCAAAGCACCCCTACGAAGCATCAATAAGTACGGTCTCACGGTCTAAGGAATAAGCTATCATATTCTTATCTATTGCAAATGACAAACATCGTAATACGATCTTAATGCAATACTTTGCGTATGTCCATCACCTTACTCAACTAACAAGATGACCCCATTGTCAACCGACGCCATTGTCCTTGATCGGGCATCTCGATCAACTGTTGCACAATGGACTAGCTCATATAGAGTCTTGCTAGGGACCTGGTTGTCTATGTATCACACGTGTATCAATAATTCCGATTAATACAGTTATAGCATAATACACAAACCTATTATATCTTATGAGATAACATAATAAATACTACTTATTTATTTGCCTCTAGGGCATATCTCCTTCACGTACACCTCTGGCTGCATGGCGTTCACTCGCTCTTTGCGTCGCGTGGTCTGGCCGCAGAAGTTCAGGCCGGCTCTTCCCAAGGGCTACGACGGCTCCAGCAACCCCGTCGAGTTCCTGCAGCTCTACACCACCTCTATCCAAGCTGCGGGGGGAGACGACAAGGTCATGGCCAACTGGTTCTCTCACGCGCTTCGCGACTCTGCGCTGTCGTGGCTCCTGAACCTCCCGGAGGACTCTAAGAACTCCTGGGAGGAGCTCTGCAAGCAGTTCGTCTCCAACTTCAAGGGGAAATCCGAGCGCGCCCTCACCCACAACGATCTGCGCGCTGTGGTGCAGAGGAAGGATGAAACGCTTCGCAAGTATATCCAGCGCTTCACCCAAGTGCGCAACAAGATCCCGAACATCCCCAACACTCAAGTCATCGCCGCTTTCCGCGAGGGCGTCACAAACAGTAGGATGCTCGAGAAACTGGGCATCCACGACAAACTCACCTCTATGGTCAAGCTGTTCGACATGGCGGACAAGTGCGCCAAGGCTGAAGAGGGACTCCTCTTCGTGAAAATGTCCTCGAGAGGGGACAATCATGCTGAGGGGTCCAAGAGCCAGAAGAAGAAGGAGGAGCCCAAGCGCAAGGTCACCGCAGTTCTCGCGGCAGAGCCTGACACAAAAGGCACCCGCAGGGACTCCCCCGAGGCTGGAGAGAGGAAAGATGATCACCGCCCTTTCTGCATCTACCACAACAGGCGCGGCCACTCTACGGAGTCCTGCTACGACCTCAAAAGGTTGAGTAAGGAGCGCGAGCAAGCAGAAGGCAGTGGCTACCAGAAACCATCTGGAAATCAAGCCAACGCCACAGAAAAGAACGGCAACCTCCCTGACGAGGAAGATGGCGGCTACAAGCCCCGAGGGGCGCCATTGCCTGCATCCTCGGGGGGGGGGGGGCGCAGGCGCCAAAGTCGAACAACCAGTTCAAGCAGTTCGCCCGCGAGCTCAACGCCGCCCTCCCAAGCACGGAAACCTCCAGGCCCCTCAAGTGGTCGCAGTACACCATCGCCTTCGACGCTCAGGACCACCCCAAGTCCACCAAGACTGTTGGAACCCTCCCGCTGGTCTGCACCCCCACCATCGACAATGTGGCTGTCTCCAAGACGCTCATCGATGGCGGAGCAGGCCTGGACGTTATCTCCATAGATACATTCGAAGCGCTTCAAGTGCCCAACGAGCGGCTTATGCCCTCGAGGCCCTTCACGGGGGTCACCAGCGGCTCGATCGAGCCTCTAGGCCAGGTCAGGCTTGCCGTCACCTTCGGGAGCGAGGAAAATTTCCGCACCGAGCACATCGACTTCGATGTTGCGCACATCGGCCTGCCGTACAACGCCATCCTCGGCTACCCCGCGCTCGCGAAGTTCATGGCCGTCAAGCACCATGCGTACAACATGGTCAAGATCCCCGGCAGCACCGGCACGATCACCATACGTGGGCATGTCTTGGACGCTACGCGCGCTGTTGAGACGGCCTACAAGACCGCCGCCATGGCCTTCCCCGCAGACGAGGACCAAGAGCCTCTCGAGAGGCCCAAGAAGAAGAAGCAGTTGTTCTCCCAGGAGGAAGCTGCTACCAAGAAGATCTCTCTGAGCTCAGGGAGCTCGGGGGCTGAAGGCTCGGGGGCTAGCGTCACCATTGGCGCCGCGCTGCCTCCAAAATAGGAAAGCGCGCTCGTCGCCTTCCTCCAGGAAAACTCTGACATGTTCGCATGGACACCGTCAGATATGTCTGGTGTATCGAGGGAGGTGATCGAGCACCACTTGGCTGTGTGCCCAAACGCGCGCCCCGTCAAGCAAAAAGCAAGAAAGCAAGCCCCCGAGAAGCAAGCATTCATCGTCAAGGAGGTCGAGAAGCTCAAAGCGGCAAAAGTTGTTCGCGAAGTCACGCACCCCACTTGGCTCTCCAACGGCGTGGTAGTCCCAAAACGCGTCGGCGGAGGCCGCCTCTGCATCGACTACACTAATGTAAACAAGGTCTGCCCCAAAGACCCTTATCCCATGCCCAGAATCGACCAGATCGTGGACTCCACGGCAGGCTGCGACCTCCTCTGTTTTCTCGATGCCTTCTCTGGTTATCACCAGATTAAGATGGCTAAAGAGGATGAGGAGAAGACGGCTTTCCTCACCCCATGCGATGTGTATTGCTACGTCTGCATGCCCTTCGGCCTAAAAAATGCTGGAGCCACTTTCCAGAGGTTAATGAGGATAGCCCTTGGCGGGCAAATGGGGCGAAACGCTGAAGCATATGTCGATGACATCGTCGTGAAGTCGCGAGAAGGAAATACTCTTCTCGGAGACCTTGAAGAAACTTTCGCCAGCCTGTGCAAGGTGAACATCAAGCTCAACCCTGCCAAGTGCGTCTTTGCAGTACCTTCAGGCAAATTGCTGGGGTTCCTCGTGTCTCATCGGGGCATAGAGGCGAACCCAGACAAAATCAAGGCCATAGAAGGCATGCAACCTCCACGCAGGCTCAAGGACATGCAACGCCTGGCAGCCTGCATGGACAGCTTGGGTCGATTCATCTCCAAGTTCGGCGAAAGGGCCCTGCCTTTTTCAAGATCATGAAAAGAACATGCACTTTCAAGTGGACCCCTGAAGCTGAAAAAGCATTTGAGGACTTAAAACAGTACTTGGCCAGCCCACCTGTAATGGTCGCCCCAAGGCTTGGCGAGCACCTGAAGCTGTACTTGTCAGCTACTCCACAAACAGCCAGTGTTGTCCTTGTGGTGGAAAGAGAGGAGCCTGTACTTCAGAAGAAGAGTGCAACCACTCCAAAGAGAAAGCCTCCTGATAAAGAGCTCGACGAAAGGGCAGTCCTCACAAAGCCACCGCCAGGCCCAAAGCCTCAAGAGGGGTCCGCCCCGAGTCAACCGCTGCAAGAGGTTCATGTCGAAGGGACTGAGGAGCCTCAAGAGGCTAACACACTTGAGTCCCAGGAGGAGCGCTGCGAGGCCAAGTCCCTCGAGGCCACGTCCCTCAAGGCCACGTCCCTCGAGGCAAAGTCCCTCGAGGCGACGTCCCTCGAAGCCACGTCCCTCGAGGAAAAGCCCCTCGAGGCCGAGTCCTTCGAGACTAAGTTCCGCGAGGCCAACACCCTCGAGGCCCAGGACAAGCCCCTTGAAGCCAACCCCATCGAGCGCCAAGCTGGGCCACCTCAGGCGAAAGACGCCAAGGAAACAGGAACTACTCTCGTCGAGCATCCAGTTTACTTCGTCAGTACAGTACTGTGTGATGCTCGCGAGCAGTACCCGATGCAGCAGAAGCTTCTCCTCGCACTCCTCATCGCCTCAAGAAATCTGCGACACTACTTCCAGGGGCACCCCATCACGGTGGTAACCTCTTTCCCCCTGGAGCAAATTCTGCGCAACCCAAATGCAACAGATCGTGTCGCAGGATGGAATATCGAGCTACAACCATTCAATTTGCGCTTCGATACCACAAGGGTAATCAAAGGAAGAGCGCTGGCAGACTTCGTCGCCGAATGGACTGATCCAACCCCTGAAGAGCCCTGGGAAGAAGAGCACGAGTCCTCTGGAGCCGCAATGCCCAGCCTCTGGACCATGAAGTTCGACGGAGCTTTCGCTTGTCGCCGCGGTGGGGCAGGCGTAGTCCTGACCTCACCCAAAGGTGACAAGTTGTATTACGCAGTCCAGCTGTGCTTCGGAATCGACAAGATATCCAACAACATCGCCGAGTATGAAGGGCTGCTTGCTGGCCTACGCGCCGCAATCGCCCTAGGCGTCAAGCATATACTCATCAAGGGCGACTCCCAGCTGCTCGTCAACTTCTCCAACAAAAGCTACAAGCCTAAGGACGACCACATAGCCGCATACCTTGAAGAGGTCCGTAGGCTGGAGAAGAACTTCAGGGGAATGGAGCTCATGCATATCCCAAGAAAGGAAAATCAAGAGGCTGATGACATCGCCAAGCGTGCATCAAAGCGGCAGGCTCAGCCGCCAGGTGTCTTTGAAGAAAGGCTCCTCAAGGCATCCATAAAGCAGCCCCTAGAGGCCCTGCCCGCAAGCATAGACGAAGCGCTCCCGCCACCACCTGCAAGCGGAGCTCCAGGCTGCGGGCCCCCCACAAGGGAGCGTCTGTTGCTCACAGCGGTGCACCAAGAGGCAGGATGGATCGACGAGATAAAAGACTACCTCCACAAAGGGATCCTTCCCGAGGTGGATGCTGAAGCGGAGCGAATTTCCCGCCAAGCAAAATCGTACCAAACCCTCGAAGGAATTCTCTACCGCAAGCGCCCAAACGACATCGTACTCAAGTGCGTCCCCCCTGAAGAAGGAAAACTGCTGATTAAGGACATCCACAGCGGGGAATGCGGCCACCATTAGTGCGCCCGCACCCTCGCAGGAAAAGTCTTCAAGAGCGGCTTCTACTGGTCTCAAGCGCTTCAAGATGCAACGGAAATCATTCAAGCTTGTGAAGCCTGCCAATTCCACGCCAAGCAAATCCACCAACCAGCGCTGGGGCTACAAACCATTCCGCTCTCGTGGCAATTTGCGGTCTGGGGGCTGGACATCCTGGGACATTTCCCAATGGTGCAAGGTGGATATCCCTACCTCTTTGTGGCCATTGACAATTTCACAAAATGGCCTGAAGTGGAGGCGACGCGCACAATCACAGCAGGCGAGGCGGTGAAATTCATCAGAGGCCTGGTCTGCCACTTCGGAGTGCCAAACCGCATCATCACCGACAATGACTCGCAATTTACAAGTGGCATCTTCAGAGCCTACTGTCAGAAAATGGGCATCAAACTCTGCTTCGCCTCAGTCGCCCATCCACAAAGCAACGGACAGGCCGAGCGCGCAAACGCAGAGGTCCTCAAAGGCTTAAAGACCAGGACCTTCGATATCCTCAAGGGCCACGGCAAGGGCTGGATCAATGAGCTACCCTCGGTGCTCTGGTCCATCCGTACCACGCCACCCAAGCCCACCGCGAAAACGCCGTTCGCACTCGTCTATGGAGCCGAAGCAGTCCTCGCCGCAGAAATAAAGCATGGATCCCCACGGGTCCTTGACTTTAATGAGGGCCAGCAAGAGGACCTCCACAACGACGACATGCTGCTCCTTGAAGGGCTAAGACGCCGCGCCGCCCTCCGGGCGGCCAAGTACCAGCAGTCCCTGAGGCGCTACCACATCCGCAATGTGCGCTCGCGCACCCTGGAGGCAGGCGATCTCGTCCTCAGGTGAATCCTTTCCAGGGAAGGCCTCCACAAGCTGTCCCTGATGTGGGAAGGCCCCTACAGGGTCACCCACATCGCCAGGCCTGGCGCGGCTCGCCTCGAGACGCAAGACGGCGTCCCCGTCAAGAATCCATGGAACATCATGCATCTGCGCAAGTTCTACCCATGATCATTATCACGTGAGGGCATTTAGCGAAAGAGGCAGCCCACGGCTCAAGCTCCAAGCACCTTTTTGTCCCTCAAGGTTAAAAGCTCAAGGCTTAAACCTCGCAAACCTTTGTATCCGCAAGGAACAAGTTAAAAAAGTGATTATTGTCACGCCCGCGATCATTGTCACGTCGAGACGTCAAGCGGACGAGGCAGCCTACGGCTCAATCTCCAATCATTTTTCGTCTCTAGAGGTTAAAACGCCAAAAGGCTTAAACCTCCAAAAACATAGCTTTGTCTCCTATAGGAACAAATGCCAAAGTGGTCATTGCCACACCCGTGATCATTGTCACGTCGAGAAGACAAGCGGAAGAGGCAGCCTACGGCTCAACCTCCAAGCAATGTCGTCTCTAGAGGTTAAAACGCCAAAAGGCTTAAACCTACAAAAACATAGCTTTGTCTCCTAAAGGAACAAATGTCAAAGTGGTCACTGCCACACCCGTGTGAAGGGGATCGTGTCCAGAAAACAAAAAAATTCCTAGCAACGATATCCTTAAACTAGCCAAGATCTACACTATGCAGATATAGAAGTACGGCGGAGATCGGAATACATACCCTCGTAGACCGAATAGCGGGGATTACGCTCCCGCACAAGCGTTGACGATGAAGACGCCATAGCCGACCTCTAGGTCGCGGAGAACTCGGCGCGACGAAGACGACGAAGATGACCCCGAGGTCGGGTGGAGGAAGTAGGCCTCTGAGTACCGCTAGCGCAGCACCTCGCAGGGAGTCGCACACATACGGTGGAGACGACGGCCTCCGAAGCTCCAGTCCAGGACGAGCAGCGGAAGACTTGGACCGGAACACCAGCAGCGCGGCAGCGGGCTATGGTGGAAGAGATCCCCCTCCTCTACTCGGCGCGGCTCCGTCAAGGGAACCACGATATCGAGAGAGAAATTGGGAATTAATTGGTGAATTAAAAGGCCAGGGGTGCCCCTTCTTATATAGGCTCCCAGGGGGAGCCAACCTTGCCAGCCAGGCAATGTGGGACTATCCCCCATTGCCTGGTTCGGCCAAACCAGGTGCGCCGGCCCTAGGTGGGCCCCATTTGGCCCACCTAGGCCGGCCAAGCCTCCCCCACAAAATTCCGTTGAGGGTTTTCCCCCCCATGGGCCTTCTTTCGACCAGAAGGCCCATTTAGGGAAACCAGCCTAAATAAATCCGAAAATAAATATATAAAATCATATTTGCATATTAATTACACTAATTAATATCAAACATAATATATATAATTTTTCCTAGCTCCGAAAACTCTTTCGTCGCTGCCCGATCTCCATTGGACCCCTCCCGGGACGTTCCCGGTGATCTCTTTCCTTTCCGGTTGTCTTGTCGAAACCCCTTAAGTGTGTTACCCTAGCGGTTCGATATAATATCAGGTATGATCAAGACTCCTCAATGATCAACGACTAACTCGTAGGCCTGGACCCCATGAATTAACCCCTGAGATATAACGAATGACTTTCATCTATCAAACCTGGACGTATAGTCTTAAACCCTTGTCATTGCGATACTTAGCGTGTCCGAGCATCATTCTCAGATATCTCCATACCTAGCATGATCTCGTTACCGACATCGCTATCTTCTACTCGTCTATGATATTATGTCAGCTGGTGACCTAGTCACATGTTTGCAAACTCATTTGACATAATCTCACCGAGTGGGCCCTAGAGTATCTATCCGGCTATGCGGACTGACAAATCCCGTTGTTGACCTCTCGTCTCAACTACTCCTTTCCGATACCCAAAAGTATCACCGTTATTGTCATACTAAATAAGATACGACGTTTGGTGCGATCAAAGTATCTTCCAGGAATACCAATAAGAGTTGATCTCATGGTCTTAAGGCGTAACGACTATGTCCTATAAATACTGGGTATGTCCATCACATCGTTACTCCTAACGATATGACTTCCGTTGCCGACCGGCGCCATGCCCTATGATCGGAAAACCTCGATCATCAATCGCGCAATGAAACTAGTCTTAGTAGAGACTACTAGGGACCTGGTTGTTTATCTACCACACCTGTATTAATGTTTCCGCTTAATACAGTTATGGCATGGTATAAAACATATAATGAACGATTGGGATATTGCCAATAAACTATGTTTATTAAGTGCCTCTAGGGCATATTCCCTTCAGTCTCCCACTTGCACTAGAGTAACACTTAATCTAGTTTACAACCTGGTAAAAGCTCAACACCCATAGCATCTTGGTGCCTGCTCGCCTCGTGGAAGAGGAATACAGTCAATAGACCTCACACATTGAGACCTATATGTGCTTTGCAACACTTCTATGTCACCTAGTTTGACATCAACCCGTATCTTACGATGACGGTGAAATATATCCCAGTGGATGGAGTGAGACTCGAGCATTCGCGTAGCATGCACCTTAAAAGTCTGAAAGATCTATTAAGGGACCACCTACGCTCAGAAAACTGCTCAGTCCAATCACACTTGATACTTCTAAAGTCGCGATATATTTCTATACCTATGTAGATTATGCGACAGTGCATTCATATGCGACTTCGCAAACTAACCATGTCTATCTTCAAAATAAAGGACATCTCCTATAGGAGATTTCTAGTCGTATGGGTCAGTGCAATAACTTGCATCATCGTAACCGCTTTACGGCAAGTTGCCATTCCACTCTTACCCGTTACTAGAAAACCTATCTTCAGTTCTCATAGACACTGAAGAATAAACTTAATGTTTGTTCATTGATCCACACAAGGATCACTCTAGAACCTGTTCTTTAACCAAGAACTCGGGTCACACTAAGTCGAGATTTCAGTCTGATAGACTCTATGTGTGATACATAGAGAATGTCGAACATCATTTTCTATCACTGAAAAAGTCAAGATTAACTTAATATTTTACCTAGTCATACAAGCAAGTACCTCTTTCTTCGTTTGTCCTTTTCTGAAACACTTCAGAATCCTGACTTAGGAAATACTCCGACTTAATGCTATTAAGCCCCTTCTGATCTATACAATTATAAATCGGATGCCTAATACTCCTAACTTCATTTCATAGAAAATTTAATCACTTAAATAATCCTTTACACTCTACTAGAGGATCTGTGTCATTCAATATGTCGTTACATACATAATCACAAATGACACCTAGCTCCCACTCAAATATGCCTTCCGCATATAAGATCAAGGAAAAACTACTTAGATCCCACTCAAATATGCCTTCCGCATACAATATCAAGGAAAAGCTACTTAGCTCCCACTCACTTCTTTGCAAATGTAGGTTTCTTCAACTATTTTGGACAACTCCAAAATCCTTTGATCACAATATCAAAGTGAAGATTCCAGCTCCGATATGCTTGCTTCTGCCCATGAATGGACAACCGAAGTTTGCACACATGTTTAGCATCCTCAGGATTACAAACCATTCTTAATTACACTATTAAGAACCATGGTTTTCTCATCCATCTATCAATTTCTCATTCGAAATTATAGTAATTGCTAAACGACCCAAAATAGATTTAGGCTTCGCCACTTGAGACAAAGTCTCATGTGGTCTGTCGGAACTGTTTCACGACAAATCGAATCTGCTCAATATCTACTCTCTCATAAAACTCCATATACTATCAACATACTAGATGCCATCAAGAAGATCTCCCAAGTCAATACCTGGTAATCGTATATGGATTTTATTTCGGATCACAAATGACTCATAGCCATTTCTCGGACTTAGGTCCACCATCTATTCTTCGTAGTTCGTAGGTCTATCATATTCCATTAATATGACCTTCATAACAAGATTGTCGTAACACACAGTGTGGAACACAACCTCGTATGCCTACGCTCTTAGTATGAGCTCAGAACATCATGATCTTGAATCATCAGCTTTTTCAAGCTGTGGAGCCTGACACCGAAAACACTTTCGATATCGCCACTCTGATGTCTGGAAAGGAAGTTCACCAACTTCGTCTCGCTCTACTTTCTTTCTCACTTATACCCTCGGACAAGAAACTATTTCGTTCGCAAGGTATATCCCGGCACTGATTTTGCCTATGTCGTGAGACATGTACCCAACTAACTCATTAGGTACGGTGCACTACAAAGATTAATCCATTTTAGGTTCGATAACATCGAAACACTAAATTGCTGAAACGACAATCCAGGCTAAAAAGCCATGCCATCACTCGTATGGTATTGTCTCCATGGATTCAAATGGTTTCCCTATTTGCTAACGTGAGTGTTTACGTTTCTACCATATGACTCTAATGATCACAATAATTCGATAAGAGATTCATTTACCACACACTATCCGATAGGGTGCGATTACGACGCCCTAACACACCATAACACTATGGTGTTCCATGCGATGTAATTTGTGGAACTCTTCTCACAAGTCTTCCAATGATGTGCCAACATTATAACTCAAATCTTCATTCCTCGATTTGCATCGTGGGAATTTGATTTTCTTGTTAAGTTTATTTCCTACTTCATTCTGAACTTCGTTTGATCGAATCAAAAATTCAGACTAACATTCCCCGGAGTGGATATCCATATATCTACTCGGAATATTCATGAAGTCTATGAAATAAAGACTTCCACTACACGTTAAAGTACTTCATCGATTCACATACACCCATATGCATGATTCTCAACAAGCTATACTCAAAACGTTCAGTGAAGTTCACGAAATAAAGGTCTCCACTACCCGTCAATTACTTCATTGAACCACATACATCTCCATGTATGACTATCAATAAGTTATATGCCCGTTTCCAAAAACGGTGTCACAGTTATTTTGCAAGTGTCAAAAGATCAAATCTTAGGACTTGTAGGTCCATCCAGTGTGGAGCTAATGCATATAACATTGACATGACTAAACGGTAGTGCCACACATATGTGGTGTCTTTATTAAGTTTGTATCCTTTGGCATTAATATTATGAATGTGGGAGCTTCTACCATCTAAATTCAAATCGGCATATGATCATTACTTCATAAATATAGGACACCAATTTGTCACTATCATGTATGAACAAGTGTCTCGCTAGAGGAGACACACTTGTAACGATCATACCAACACCTGATCCTAAAGAATTTATTCAAATGGTAGATCTAGAGGGAGAGTGTCTATGGCCGTCACAACAACTTGATTGTCGTTATCAACACGCAATGTCGCCTCATCCTTTCAAGCCACTCAAGCAGTAAACCTGGTTTTTCACAAAACATGACTAGTTCAAGACTTAGTCACTACTGCGAGCACTTGCTTAGCTAAAACATTCATAACATGTATATCATATATACACCATCATCATCGATGACTTCCGGCGATCTGTTTCATCTTCTTGATACTTCCACCGTAATCAAGAACCATGAAGGTGAACGATTCCCCTTGCATGACATAGTCTATGACAGAGGATTTGCACTTGGCAACGATGTCTGTCATCCAGTAATTGAGCTGAGCGAGGCGTCTCAATGTTCATTAATCATGAACATATGTCATTAAGCATGACCGCCACGTGCTCCCTCAATGTGTGCATTCTCTTCCATCTTGGTTGAGAAGACAATCAGTCAACGTACTGATAAAATTCATCAACCCAACTATAGAGGTACCCCGAGTTTAGCGACCAAATGTTCGCGATCTAAAAACTCGTACCCACCGTTGGTTCTTTATGACAGAGATCATAGCATACACTGGACTATGATGATATCATCCACACAAAATCCGATAATCAAAATTATCTTTTGTTAGCGGAATCTCCGGGTTTATCTCCTAGCGGGTGTTGTAACACAAAGAGCTAACGGTTTAAACAAGGAGTATCCTCAAGCTAATGTATAAAACTATGAAGTTTGGACCCAACCTTTTAAGTTTCTCATTCGCAGGAATGCGCCTAATTTGAAAAGATGCTATCACAATGGTTAATATCTACAAAGGTTTGCAAAACAGACTCTGTTCATTATATTCTGAGTTCTAGCATTTTAGAAAATAACTATCCGAACTCCCACTCAAACGAACATCCCTCCTGGTCGTTTAAGCGATTACACGACCCCCATCCATTGCACCACCCCTCATCATCAGGGCCGGCGGCACAACTTCAAGAGTAGACAAAATCATCCGCCACACCAATTTTGTGACTCGTGCTCGACCTTTCGGTCTTCCTGTTCCGAGGCCATATTTCTGAATATGCTAGGCTCGCCACCAAAAACCTCCACCCTGACGCTTGTGCAACATGGCTTACACCCACCGTATGCGAACAAAGATATGTCTGACACCCGATCATCACGGCCTGCCTCATAACGTAGAACTTTCTTGGTGGTGCGCGTTGGAGGGAGAACACTAGTGGTATTTTGAAGGGATCATCTTATATAGCTACCGTCGTGTAACTAATGTATACTATACACACAATCACACAATATAAGATGCACACAAAACATCAAATGTAATGCAATGTGATATAGTCCATTGCGTCATGGTCTTCTTGGCGCCCGCAGTTTATAAACAATTTAATAAACCTACCTTGACCATATCACATAGCCCCTGCAAAATAAAGTTAGACGCTTCTACTTTATCTTTTACATATTTTACGTGGCTTGGGGCTTTCGTAAATAGAACCGCTTCATACCTACGAACCTTATGACCACAACAACGATCCAATAATTGCATGTTTAAGCATCCCTTTCGGGCCCTCCATTGAAAATGCAAAGCCAACTAAAGAGAGAGAAACAGGCACCCGCCAGCCACAGATACGGTACAAGCCGTATGTCAGTAGTAGAGCCAGTCTCGCGTAAGCGTACGCGTAAAGTCGGTCCGGGCCGCTTCATCAACTCGATGCCGCTGGAATCACAAGTGCACGCTAGAGGGTAGCAAATAACAGGAACGGTGCCCCCGTGCAGAACACGGGTTCTAACAGCGTACAGCTATATCTACGATAGATCGGCTCTGATACCACTGAAGGGGGTCGTGTGCAGAAAACAAAAATTTTCCTAGCAACGATATCCTTAAACTAGCCAAGATCTACACTATGCAGATATAGAAGTACGGCGGAGATCGGAATACATACCCTCGTAGACCGAATAGCGGGGATTACGCTCCCGCACAAGCGTTGACGATGAAGACGCCGTAGCCGACCTCTAGGTCGCGGAGAACTCGGCGCGACGAAGACGACGAAGATGACCCCGAGGTCGGGTGGAGGAAGTAGGCCTCTGAGTACCGCTAGCGCAGCACCTCGCAGGGAGTTGCACACATACGGTGGAGACGACGGCCTCCGAAGCTCCAGTCCAGGACGAGCAGCGGAAGACTTGGACCGGAACACCAGCAGCGCGGCAGCGGGCTATGGTGGAAGAGATCCCCCTCCTCTACTCGGCGCGGCTCCGTCAAGGGAACCACGAGATCGAGAGAGAAATTGGGAATTAATTGGTGAATTAAAAGGCCAGGGGTGCCCCTTCTTATATAGGCTCCCAGGGGGAGCCAACCTTGCCAGCCAGGCAATGTGGGACTATCCCCCATTACCTGGTTCGGCCAAACCAGGTGCGCCGGCCCTAGGTGGGCCCCATTTGGCCCACCTAGGCCGGCCAAGCCTCCCCCACAAAATTCCCTTGAGGGTTTTCCCCCCCATGGGCCTTCTTTCGACCAGAAGGCCCATTTAGGGAAACCAGCCTAAATAAATCCGAAAATAAATATATAAAATCATATTTGCATATTAATTACACTAATTAATATCAAACATAATATATATAATTTTTCCTAGCTCCGAAAACTCTTTCGTCGCTGCCCGATCTCCATCGGACCCCTCCCGGGACGTTCCCGGTGATCTCTTTCCTTTCCGGTTGTCTTGTCGAAACCCCTTAAGTGTGTTACCCTAGCGGTTCGATATAATATCAGGTATGATCAAGACTCCTCAATGATCAACGACTAACTCGTAGGCCTGGACCCCATGAATTAACCCCTGAGATATAACGAATGACTTTCATCTATCAAACCTGGACGTATAGTCTTAAACCCTTTGTCATTGCGATACTTAGCGTGTCCGAGCATCATTCTCAGATATCTCCATACCTAGCATGATCTTGTTACCGACATCGCTATCTTCTACTCGTCTATGATATTATGTCAGCTGGTGACCTAGTCACATGTTTGCAAACTCATTTGACATAATCTCACCGAGGGACCTGGTTGTTTATCTACCACACCTGTATTAATGTTTCCGCTTAATACAGTTATAACATGGTATAAAACATATAATGAACGATTGGGATATTGCCAATAAACTATGTTTATTAAGTGCCTCTAGGGCATATTCCCTTCACCGTGATCATTGTCACGTCGAGAAGACAAGCGGAAGAGGCAGCCTACGGCTCAACCTCCAAGCAATGTCGTCTCTAGAGGTTAAAACGCCAAAAGGCTTAAACCTCAAACACATGCTTTGTCTCCTAAGGGAACAAACGCAACCGTGGTCATTGCCACGCACGTGATCATTGTCACGTTGAGACTCCTAGCGGAGGAGGCAGCCTACGGCTCAACCTCCAAGCATTCTTGTCTCTGGAGGTTAAAACGCCAACGGCTTAAACCTTCAAAGCCCCAAAGGCTTCACTCGAGGGAAAACCCTCAGAGCTCTCAATTAAAACGAGCCACCTCAGGCCGTTGAGAGTCTCTGCCACCAACAGGTGGTCCCCATGCCTCGACATGGTCAGAGCATTAACTTGGCAATCCCAAGCATAATGACTCAATCTCGTTCCTAAGTGAACTTAGCGCTTTGGCGCCGCTTAAAAAATATTTTTTGGGTTTTTTTTTTATTTTACGCATTACTATTGTTGAAGTGTGCGCTTATATCTCTCCACATGCGTACCTCGCGAGCGGGGGCTGAGCAGGGTGCCAGTGCCTCAAATGACACACCAGCACCACTGCAAAATCCAAGAGTCTGAGCTCAGGCTGGAGGGCAAGATCCCACAAACACGCCATCTCTACAGAGGACCTTGGTACTTACTCTCCTCGCAAGGAACGCCTGAGGGGACCTATAAGCGCGCACGAGTCCCTTGAACCGTGTTTCAGCGTTTGGGTTCGCCCCTCTAATACCTGCAGGGAAGAATTCCCCCGCGAGCCTGAAGGGGCATCCGTGAGCGACCCCTCAAGTGGGCGAAAAGCCTCCCCAGGAGCGACCCCTCAAGTGGGCAACCTCGCCAGGCAAAGAGCCTCCCCAGGAGCGACCCCTCAAGTGGGCAACCTCGCCAGGCGAAAAGCCTTCACAGAGCGAAAACCTCGAGAAGCTAAGTCTCACACCCACGCTTTAAGAGCGTTTTTCTCTCCCTAGCGCGCGTCTTTGCCCCTCGAGCGACTTCGCTTTCCCTTACGCTTCATGGACTACTCGCACGTCTAAGGGGGGCACTTGAGCATCGCGACTCAAGGCCCTTACCTCTCCTAGGCCTAAACTCCCCCCGGCCTTGCGGAGTCATTGCTCCCGCATACCGAGGTGGCAGAGTCATGGCACGAAGAGATGGGACCTAACGACGCAGAGAACAGATAGACATGAAGATGAGTCCAAAGAGACCTCACGAGGGGCAGACAAGCTCGAACTAAAAAGGCAGTTAAAAGTATATTACAAGCCAAAAGTCTCAAGATGTCTAAAGCACACAGCTGGTGCAGATACAACGCTTGCAGGCGCAGTCAAGAAAGGCTCAGGGGGATGCAGCATCACTTTGAGCCTCCTCCGCAGCACCATCTTCGACCTCTGTGGAGCGGGCCTCCTCCTCCCTGAAGTCCAGCGCAGCCTCCACACGCCTGAAGCGGTTGCAGAAGGCATCCACCTGCTCGCGGAGGGAAGACGAGACGCGTTGCGTGCCCTCGCCGGGAGCAACTTCGGTGACCAAGCGGAGGTCAAAGTCCGGCACAAGGAGCTTGATGTTGGTGAAGATGCGATAAACAACCACCCCCAAGAGCTGCCTGCTCTCGTCTTCGATCACCTCGCGAAGCTCGGCGGCGGGGCCCTCCAGCGCCGCGAAGAGCTGGTCAAAATAGGCCAAGAACGCGGCAGCGTCGTCGTGGCTTCGGGTCCCAGGACACGGCGCGTCTGCGCCGAGCCGCGCCGCAAGCTCACCACCGCGCCCGACCAGCTTTTCAAACATGCGGTCACACTGCATCGCGGGCGCACTGGACGAAGGGCCAGCACCGTGAGTCGCCACGTCGCGAGCCTCCTCCGCTCGGCGCCAACAGGCATTGGCGCGCTTGAAGCGGCGCGCCAGCTTGGAGTTGGCCTTCACGAGCTCAGCGAGCCGCTGAGCGTCCGCAGCATGCTCGGCCTTGAGGCGGTCCTCCCGTTTCCACAGCCGAGCGCGGTACTTCTGAAGAAGGGACCGACGGAGATGTCTCTCGTGTTCCGCGAGGGCTCTCTGCGCCGCTCTCGTCCTCTTGGCAAAACGCCGCTCCGAGCGCTCGTCAGAGCACTTCTGAGCAGCGACGTGCTCGTCGAACTTCGAGATCGCCCGGGCAAGGCCTTCCTCGCGCGCTTCGAGGGCCTCACGCTGGGCACCCAAGTCCTTCTCCGTCTGGAGACACTGCTCCTCGCGCCGCTGCAGCTCACTCCCCCTGAGGGCCAGCTGCCGATCGCGCTCGGCCAAGCACTTGTGGTCCTCCTCTAGAGCGGCATGCGTGGCCTGGTGGTCAGAGCGTAGCTGGGACTCCAACCGGTCCAGCTCGCAACGCTTCTGCGCCAGCGAGCCCTCCATCGCCTCACGCTCGGCTGTGGCCCCTCGCAGGAGCTCCGCAGCGGCGTCGCGCTCTGCCTGGAGGGGCTCAAGTAGCTCTGCGGCATCGCGAATGGCTCCGTCGCGGATTTCCTTGGCAAAGCTGATGGCCTCTTCGCGGGCTGCCTGCAGCGCCAAGTCCTCCAGCCGGCGCGCCTCGACGGCCGCATGGAAGGACGCCCATGATCTCGCAAGTTCCTCCTGCTGCTAGGCAAGCTGTATGTCGCCAAGGGCGAGGTGGGCCTCCATGCCCTCCAAGGACTCCCGCACAAGGCCGAATGCCACCTCGCGGCGTCCCGCGCTCCAATCCCAGCCTCGGAGAATCAGTTCCTCGCTAGATGAGGGCCCAGCTGCAGCGGCCGGCCCGTGAGCCCTGCCCCAGGTCGAGCTCGGAGACTGGGTGTGGCTCCACCTTCATCCACGCCGGCCTCCGCTGTGGCGCTCGAGCCATTAAAACACTCATCTTCTCCGGCAGGGCGAGGTGGCGAGGAAGCACCCCCTCCTGCGGCCGCACTTGCGCCTTCTGGCGCCTCGGTCGCCCCCTCCAAAGGTGGCGCGGGCGCCGCGGGTGAGCATGGTGGAGGTGACGCATGCGTTGGCGTCACTGCGCGCGGCGACGGCAACATGCGGAGCAAAATTGTCTCGCGTGGTGGCGTAGCCGCGCGAGGAGGAGTCGGAGCGCGAGGTGACGCGGGAGCCGTCTCCTCCGCGCTGTCCACTAGCAGAGGCTCGGGAGGCGCTGTATGAGGCTCAGCCTCCCCCACCAGGGGCACGGCCGCTCCCTCCTGAGGCGCCCTCGCCAACGAAGCTGCGGCTCTCTTCACACCTGTTGCCTCGTGAAGCTTGCGACCCTTCGCAGGCACCAGATCGCTGGCAAAAGCCCAAAGAAGATTGTTCAGGAGAAGACGGAGCAGGGGGACAACAAAAGCCAAAAGTAACCACGTGTCGACCCACGACAGGCCGGGAGAGCGCCAGGAAGGTGTGGGCTTGGCACCCGATCCCCCCAGAGGCGTCGCCGCTTTTCTTTTAGAGGGGATGTCAGAGGGCCTCGCCCAGAGCGATCCACCATCGCCTTGGTGCGAGGCTCGCGCCTCCCCGGCGAAGCATCTGTCTCAGAGGCCGTCCCCGCCACGGACGCCTCCTCCTCGAGGCGCGAAGGCGCCACAACGAAGGCGTCGTCATCGCTCGACGAGATGTCGCAAATCTCGTCGGTGAAGGGCCCGTACCTCGCAGGGGACGCGCCTCCCGTCGCGGCCTCTTCCTCGCCGCTCCAGGCACGGGAGGCAAATGAAGAGTCAACACCGACGACTGCACGCACCGGCGGAGCGACCTCCTGATCCATCAAGCCCGCCAGACCATGAGGAGTAAAATCCGGCATTCCGTCCAGGATATCCACTCGGTCGCTCAGGGGAAGCTGGCGCAGAGGACGCACGGAGCCGGCGATCTTCCCAGGCACATCCGGACTGTCAAAGAGGATGTTTATGATGGTGACGACCACGTCCAAGCCAAGGTCCTCCGGATGAAGCCGCATTGGGTCGGAGGGGCCAGCATACATCCACATCGGCTCCGAGTGCGCCTGAAGGGGGGCGATGCGTCGTGCCACGAAGTCCACCGCGACCATCTGACCCGTGAGACCCTCCTCGCGGAGAAATCTCAAACGCCCCTCCAAATAAGCGTTATCCGCCCCGCGAAGAGAAGACTTGCACCAGTGGGAGTTCTTCACGGGCGGCGCCTCCGGGACGTCCAGGAATGCGCAGGGCGACGAGACGCCGATGAGCAGCCACTTCTGGCG
This sequence comes from Poa annua, assembly GCA_026929855.1. Classification (NCBI taxonomy): domain Eukaryota; kingdom Viridiplantae; phylum Streptophyta; class Magnoliopsida; order Poales; family Poaceae; genus Poa; species Poa annua. The sequence goes on from CM049428.1 coordinate 121,704,948, forward strand.
AAAGTCACCCACCTTCTTGAGCAGGGCCGTGACAGGCTTATCCCCACTCCAGGACATGGGGATGTATACGTGCCCCATGCCGTCCGTGATGCGGAAGGAGACGCACCCTGTCCTTTCGCCTGCAGCCGTGCACCGCAGCGAGTAGAAGGTCCTGCATAGCGCTACCGAAGGGTGCACGCCCAGATAAGCCTCGCAAAGGTAGGCGGAGATGGACAAGATGAGTTAGGAGTTTGGGTGAAAATGGAGGAGTTGAATTTGGTAGAATTCCAATACTGCCTCCAAGAAAGGCGAGTACGGCGGCACCAGCCCGACGGTGATGGCGTGGAGAAAAATGGGGTAGAACCCTTGAGGAAATCTCCTGAACCGGGCGGCTTGAAGTTTGCTAGCACCGTGCTCGTTGGTCGGCCCCGCAACCAGGTGGCGGATCTTCCCCAACGCCTGAAGATCGGTGCGCGCCCCCTTGAGTGCCGCACCCCGCACTACCTTCATGGCTGCCACCCGGGAAGAAGACCCCGCTGCGGCCTTACTTTTGCTCTTCACCGGGCCCATCGGAGAGGACTTGAGTTTTAGCGAAGACGAAGATGGGGAATTCGCAGGAGAGAGCGGAGGCCGAGAGCTCTGAGAAGCGGAAACTTCTGCGGGAAGAACTGGAAATGGTAACGGCTCTACGCGGCAACGGCTGGGTTTTATGTCCCTCCAAGAGCAGTTACCGGGGCGTGGTGGGACCCCCCACGACTCACGCCCCAGATCGTGCGAGGCCGTTAATCGTCCAAGTGTCGCGTGGCTCGGGCCGGCTGGGCACTAAGGGCCCACGGCGCTTCGCCTAAACCCATGGGCTCAGTCGTGCCCAACATGGGCCCGGGGGCTACTGTCGACCCAGTGGGAACTGGGGTATCAAGAGCCCATTCCCCCCAGGCCTCGCACGCGGGCCAGTCAGACGAAACGACTAAGGACCAGGCATCACCGCCTGGCGGGACCCTCTAGAGGCGATTCCCCTCGAGGGCCTGAAGAGGAAACGAGGGCCTCAAGGGACCCCTCGCCTCAGGGGACCCCCCCCCCCCCAAGGCACCAACCCGCCTGAGGGGAGTCCAAAAGGAATCTCCCCTCCGGCCTGGAGGGAAACGTCGCGGCCAAGGAAGCACGGCAAGGAGCACGTGACCTCTGCCACGCTCACGCAGTGACGCACGCACCCCCGTCGCTGTCCCTGGCGAGAAAGTGGTCAACAAAGCTGCTCCGCCTGCTGCGCAGCTGTGAGGACCTTCTACTCTGACGATAAAGCAGGTGGACGGCGCAACCCTCCAACAGAGATCGTCATCGCGGGCTCCACCTCAGAGACTGCCCGCTCTGCTGATAGTACCGCGCGGTCGGCCGCCTGTCGGCCACGGCGCCACCTTTATCGGCAATGGACCGAGTCCATGGACGAATGCAGCGCGGTGGACTCGTGCTCCGCCCTGCCACTGGCAAGTGGGAGCCACCTTGAAGGCCAAGCCAAAGGAGAAGGCCTGAGGCGCCTATAAAAGAGAGAAGACATCCATCGTAGCAAAGGTCGGCCCTTTGCGTGCAAAACACCCTTGTAAACCCTAGCAACACTGGTTAGGTTAGCCTCTGGCCGGAGGAGGAAGAAGATCATCGCTTCCCTCCCCAGGCAAGAACTGCCTCAAGGGGACTTCCGGCAAACTCCATTGTACTGTAATCCTTCACACATAATACAGACATGCAGGAGTAGCGGTCTTACCTCCTCACGAGGGCCGTGAACCTGGGTAAAGGACGGTGTCTTCCTTGGTCGGGTGTGCGTCTTCTTCGGGTCCGGCAACGTCGCGGAGCCACTTGAGGGTTTAGACCTTCGCGTTCAATCCCCTTTCGAACTACACTTCAGGAAGTGACTACCCCCGATTCCTGGGAGTCATAACCCGACACGGTCGACGGGAAGGAATCGTTTTTTTGCAAATTTTGTCAATAAACAATTTTATCATTTTTCACGACAACTAGTACACATATAAGGGCCCCATGCAAAACGGTTTCCTTTTTTGAGGTGTTTATCACTCTATACCATTTTTTCGTAAAAATGATCAAAACGGTCGCGATGAGTATTTTTCAAAATATGTAAGATTTTTAAGAATTATCAATATTTCTGTGATATAACCAATAATTGTGTAACTTAAAATGATTTTTCCAAAATATTCAGACCAAACTATCAAATAGTTGTAGCTCAAATTTAAATAGGCGAAATTAGGTAGAAATCAAGGAAAAACCTATTAATTGGTGATTATCCATCATATGTGTACTAGTTTCCATGAAAATTAAATGGGTGCCATTTTGCATCATATGTTTGGTACTTTGTTCACAATAAAAGTCATGTTTTGCACTTAGAAAATGGAAAATGATATTTATGATAATAATTTAAAGTATCTCTTTGGCATGATTGTTTACTATATCAATACGCACCTATTATGGAATATGAGTTCTTTATCACAAACCATACCGTGAAAATGACCGTAACTTGGTCATTTGGCTTGAAACTTATAGTATATATGATAGTACTTTTAGTGAAGATTTTTTTTGCAAATATTATCAAAAATCAAGTTTATCATTTTTCATGGCAACTTGTACACAAATAAGGGCCCCATGTCAAAGGATTTGCTTTTTAAAGGTGTTTATCACTTTATTCCTTTTTTCGGGAAAATGATCAAAACATCTGCGATGACTATTCATCGCAAGAGCTAAGATTTTCAAGAATTATCGATGTTTCTGTGATATAACCAATAGTTGTGTACCTTAAAATTATTGTTCCAAGAAATTCAGATCAAACTATCAAATAGTTGTAGTTCAAATTTGAATTAATTTTAAAAAATTGACATGAACGGATTTAACTAGGAGAAATTAGGTAGAAATCGAGGAAAACCCAATTACTTAAGGATTATCCATAATTTGTGTACTAGTTTCAATGAAAATTTCATGGGTGCCATTTTGTATCATATGTTTGGTACTTTGTTCACAAAAAAGTCATTTTTTACACTTAAAAAATGGAAAATGATATTTAAGATAATAATTTGAAGAATTCCTTTGGCATAATTGTTTAATATACAATACCCAACTATTTGTGTAATATGAGATATTTATCATAAACTATGCCGTGAAAATGACAATAACTTGGTCATTTAGCTTCAAACCAATAAATGTTTATAAATGATAGTCCTTTCTGTGAAGATTTTTTTTGCAAATGTTTTCAAAAATAAAGTTTATCATTTTTCATGGCAACTAGTACACATATAAGGGCCCCATGTCAAAGAATTTCCTTTTTTGAGGTGTTTATCACTTTATTCCATTTTTTCGTAGAAATGGTCAAAACGGCCACGATGACTATTCATCGAAAGAGGTAAGATTTTCAAGAATTATCAATGTTTCTGTGATATAACCAATAGTTGTGTACCTTAAAATGATTTTTCCAAAAAAATCTGACCAAACTATCAAATATTTATAGTTCAAATTTAAATTAATTTTGAAAAATCAACATAAATTCATTTAACTAGGCGAAATTAGGTAGAAATCAAGGAAAACACTATTACTTGGGTATTCTCCATAATATGTGTACTATTTTACATGAAAATTAAATGTGTGCCATTTTGCATCATATGTTTGATACTTTGTTCACAAAAAAGTCATTTTTTACACTTAAAAATGGAAAATGATATTTATGATAATAATTTGAAGAATTCCTGTGGCATGACTGTTTACTATACCAATACCCAACTATTTGTGGAACATGAGATCTTTATCATAACCTATGCCATAAAAATGACCATAACTTGGTCATTTGGCTTGAAACTAATACATGTTTATAGATGATAGTCCTTTTTGTGAAGATTTTTTTGCAAATGTTTTCAAAAATCAAGTTTATTATTTTTCATGGAAACTAGTACGCATATAAGGGCCCCATGTCAAAGGATTTCCTTTTTGAGGTGTTTATCACGTTATTCATTTTTTCGTAGAAATGATCAAAACGGCCGTGATGACTATTCATCGAAAGAGGTAAGATTTTCAAGAATTCAATATTTCTGTGATATAACCAACAGTTGTGTACCTTAAAATGAATTTTCCAAGAAATTCAGACCAAACTATCTTTTCAAAAATATAAGGGCCCCATGTCAAAAGATTTCCTTTTTTGAGGTGTTTATCACTTTATTCCATTTTTCGTAGAAATGATTAAAACGGCCGTGATGACTATTCATCGAAAGAGGTAAGATTTTCAAGAATTATCAATCTTTCTGTGATATAACCAACAGTTGTGTACCTTAAAATGATTTTTCGAAGAAATTCAGACCAAACTATCAAATAGTTGTAGTTCAAATTTGAATTAGTTTTGAAAAATCGATATAAATTCATTTAACTAGGTGAAATTAGTTAGAAATCAAGGAAAAACTTATTAGTTGGGGATTATCCATCATATGTGTACTAGCTTACATCAAAATTAAATGTGTGCCATTTTGCATCATATGATTTGTACTTTGTTCACAAAAAAATTCATTTTGTACACTTAAAAAATGGAAAATAATATATATGATAATAATTTGAAAACTTCCTTTGGCATGATTGTTTACTGTAACAATACCCACCTATTTGTGGAATATGAGATCTTTAGCATAAACTATGTCGGGAAAATAACCATAACTTGGTCATTTGGATTTAAACTAATAAATGTTTATGGATGATAGTCTTTTTTGTGAAGATTGTTTTTGCAAATGTTTTCAAAAATAAAGTTTATCATTTTTTATGACAACTAGTACACATATAAGGGCCCCATGTTAAAGGATGTCCTTTTTTGAGATGTTTATCACTTTATTCAATTTTTTCGTAGAAATGATCAAAACGGCTGCGATGACTATTCATCGAAATAGGTAAGATTTTCAAGAATTATCAATATTTTTGTGATTTAACCAATAGTTCTGTACCTTAAAATGATTTTTCTAAGAAATTCAGACCAAACTATCAAATAGTTGTAGTTCAAATTTAAATTACTTTTAAAAAAATCGACATAAACTCATTTAACTAGACGAAATTAGGTAAAAATCAAGAAAAAACCTATTACTTGGGGATTATCCATCATATGTGTACTAGGTTCCATGAAAATTGAACGGGTGCCATTTTGCATCATAATTTTTGTACTTTGTTCACAAAAAAGTCATTCTTGGGACTTAAAAAAATGGAAAATGATATTGATTTAAATAATATGAAGAATCCCTTTGGCATGATTGTTTTGTATATCAATACGCACCTATTTATGAAATCTGAGAGCTTTATCACAAACTATGCCGTGAAAATTAACATAACTTGATCATTTGGCTTGAAACTTATAGATGTTTACAGATAATAGTCCTTTTTGTGAAGACTTTTTTTTGCAAATTTTGTTAAAAATCAAGTTTATGATTTTTCATACCACCTAGTACACATATAAGGACCCCATTTCAAAATATATCCCTTTTTGAGGTGTTTATCGTTTTATTTTATTTTTTCGTAAAAAAGATCAAATGGTCACCATGGTTATCGATGTTTCTGTAATGCAAATGATGATTTGGATGTCATATTTGGATTCCTATTTTTTTTATCAATTTAGACATTTATTTGTTAAATTCCGACTTAAGGATTTAAAGATACTAATTATTCCATACTATATAAAAAGGCAAAAGTAAAATAATATTTATTTTATCATTATTTATTTCAATATTTATTGTATTATCATTTCTTTTATTCAACTAAATTTTATAATACAAGCAATGAAAAAGTGTATCATCATGACCGAGTGGTCAATATGATTGATAAGACAATTATATTAGGAAGTTCTATGTTCTCTCTTAGTATCTAATTCGAATGGAAACTAAATGTTAAGCGTGCTTGGGGTGGAGTAGTGTGAGGATGGGTGACCGAGCGGGAAATTTGATCGTATGTATGCACTTTGACTTGAGAATAGTGATAATTATACATTAATTGGTCAACTAATTGAAAGATTCAAAATTCAAAAACAATTCAAAGATTTGAAATACAAAAAACCTGAAAAAAGTCTAAAATAATTCATTTTTTAAAAACCTTTAGTATTATCATCCAGGTTGGTATTACCTACCGGGACTAAAGGGTACAAACCTTGCGGACACACGTGGCCATGTGGAAGGGCCATTAGTCCAGATTCGTAAGCAACCGAGGCTAAAGGGTTGGGCACCTTTAGTCCCGTCTTGATAGTCCGGTTACTACACCGGGACTAAGGGTGTGTTCGTTTTTAGAACCAAGTGGAATGGAACCATTCCATTCCGCGGTCATGAAACTATTCCATTCTTGTGTTCTTTTTGAACAAAAAAAATGTCACGGAACCAATCCATTCTTGTGTTCTTTTCTAGGATGGGTGGAATGGAATGGAATGAGAACGGCATAAAACTCGATTAATTATTTCCTAATCTAGATTAATTATTACTAAATTTAATTAATTATTGCTAAATTTGATTAATTATCTCTAATCTTGCTTAATCGCCCAGGATTACTGTTCCGTTCCACCTCATCCGGCCGAATCGGCCGGACCGGTCGGTTCCGCATATTGAGGGAATATTCTCTTTTCTGGAACCACCCCATTCCACTCCATTCCACTCCATTCCACTCCATTCCCAAAAAGAACATAAGAACGGGCTCACGGAATGGAACCGTTCCATTCCATTCCACCCGGTTCCAAAAACGAACACACCTTAAAGGTTATGTGAAACCGAGACTAATGCTCATATTACCACTACTGTAATTTGTATGCTTGAGACTGAACTCATCGCTAACCACATCACGTTTGTAAGCATTAGAATTAGTATCGATCGTAGCGAATTAGCGAATGGCAAGTCGCAACCACACCATACATGTCTTTATCAGTATATAGAAATGGAGCCTCTACCTGGCCGTATATACAAATGGAGCCTCTACAGTACGTCTGTAACCTCTCCACGTCTTTAATTCGTTATCAGTTCATTATCTACGGCATACCGAACAGGAGCTGCTTATGGCATGTAGCCTCTTTGTTTATGCTCGGCACTGCAACCTCCTTGCCTAACTGATGGAGCATTGACAATTTCTGCTTCAAGAATCGTCCGTGACTAGTAAAATACTAGCCAGCCATGTTGTATTGGCTCATCGGAGAATATGGAGAGTGTTCTTAACTGAATTAATAGTATGGATACGCACGTTTGGTGGTTGTGAAAAAGATAGTAATGTTATGAGTTCTTGATTCCCTTGTTGAAGATTGGTACTGTACAATGAATGAACGTTTAGCTACAGCCAGCAATCTTTTCTGCACAACTAACGCGTCGCCGATATGATTTCCTTCCCCGGAAGTATTCTCATGATGCTATATTGGAGGGACTCTGTTGGTTCCGCCATTCATAATTGAGTAGTTGCAGGTATCCGAGAGAATTTTGGGTTGTTGCGGGTTTCAGAAATGAACTGTTGGACCGTTGCAGGTAGAGCGCCGTAGGGCAGCCATATGTATGCATGCCGTTTGTGATAGCTCATCTCTACCGAAATAATCAAACACTAGCGAGGACCTACTTTTGATGATCCAGACCTTTTAATGTTTTAAAAAAATATAAAAGAGGGGGCTACACTGCGTCATCAAAATTCTCGATCATGATGATGACCGACGGATTGCCATGACGGTGTTAGACACACTGGTGGCCACGCCGTTGCTACCTGGATATGCTATTCGTGGCCGCGCGGGCTCATACTCTGGTGCCGCTGGTGGCCTCATGAGCCACATCGGTGTTGTCGTTGTGGGAGGCGCCTCCTCATTCATCGCCACTCGCACAATCGATGTCCTGTCAGCCGCGCCACCTCCTTTGCCGATCTCGTTTGACTCAAACACCTCTATAGCCCGCATAACTAGCCGTCATCATCCTCTAGCGCTTATGTCCTAGAGCGGCGAGTGCATGACATATGTCGGGTCGTTGAGCAAGTCCGGCACAAGAAATGGCTTGCCATGACGAATCTCCAGTTCAAATGCGAGTCGTGGGGTAGGTGGAAATGGACATGGCATGCTCCTAAAACTTTCTCTGGAGTTTTGCACCGAAGGAATATGTGAGTGGTGTCTTCAAAACATGTACGAACAGACCGAGTACCGACATTTTTTGTCTCAATGTTCCGTCTCGTAGGCCGGCTACCATGTTCGAGGCACCAAAGGAAGTGGTGCACTTCTGCTCGCCACTCCAATTTCCACGGGCGACGCAATACCGTTTCAAGGGCTTCCCTTCCGACAAGCTTGTCTATTAAGAATCATTCACCATGACTGAATGCCGTCTCTACGATGATTTAAGAGAGAACCGGTATTTCTCATCAAAATGTCTGGAAATATGATCTACCCTATACTTAAAACTCACGAGTGAGAGTCTGAAGGAGCAAGAGCATATGTCACGCCTGACTTTCCACTAATGGTACTTGTGTCATTATTTTTGGCGGGTATTAGCATGACAACTTCTCGTATGTCTACTACGGCAAGTTTTATCCGACTCCGATGAGAGAAGGGTGAGGATGATGACGCGCCATCGACTCACTTTACTGTTTAAAGTCATCGCTAGGTGATTCTTTATAACATTGTTGATAATCCATAAATTGGTTGGCCTTTTCACAAAAAGTCCAATCCTTTAATGGTGGGTAAATGCACACATCATGATTTTATTTGCCGTGTATGAAGCGCCGAACTTAATTTCTCGACCGTATGTGCATCAGCAATCAAACACCGGGAGAACACACGGGGCACGTATCCTGGATCCTGCACCCGTGCGACACGTCTATGTGCCTTGGCTTTGTTCCCCCTAGCTACTAGTAGTAGCTCGTCCTGTTCATAGGTAAGTAGGTTAGTCATGGCAATGCGACACTCACTGTAGCCAAGTCAGAACGATGGTACGTGCAACTCACATCGGCTGATCCGCTGATGGGCATGGCGCCTTCGTGTCGTGCCCTGTCAGGTGGCAGCCCAAGCTTCTCATTCTTTGAACAGTGGCCAATATACCTACTCGTATGTAATTACCATTTGGCTGTGACTCGTAATGTGGCTTACCCAAGTGCACGTACATATCCATTACTTCGGTGGTCACCCTTTGCAAGCAAACTACAGCCCGGAATCTTAATTGAACAACTCCTAATCCAAGAGTAGTTGGGCTCTTATATATTTTCGACCGAATCATTTCCCCAACCACATCTCATTTATAAGCCCCAAGATTATCAATTATAGCGAACGGCATAGTTGCAACAACACCACATCTCTCTGTGTCTACTTGCCAAATATACTATACGGGGCCGTACGCAGACTCTTTGTTTACGATCGGCAGTGCAACCTGCCTGAACCTACGTGATGCTGACGGCGCCATCGTAACCTGCTCTGCCTCAAGTTCTCACTAGGAGTAGTAAATTAATCCCCCGTCCATAAAATTTGCAACGTTATTTGGGCCTTAGCTGAGAATGGAAGCTGATCTTAACTACTAGTATAATACTCCAGCATACGACTGTTTCGCTGTCCGTTTCCATGCATAGACCGGCAAAGATAATATTGTTAGGGTGGTTGATTATTCCCCTTCTGGAGATGGCATCAAAATATCAAATGTTTAGTTCCATCTGCACTGCACCGGCAACGCATTGTCGATACCATTTTCCTCCCTTGGAAGCTTTCCGATGGTATATAGTAGTTGATCATTGGCTGGTCACCCGGCTGTTGATCGTTTCGTTTTGGCCCTAGTACGAACAGTTCATATAATTGGGTTGTTGCAGGTAGAGCTGTAGAGCAACCGTATGTATGCAGGACGTGTGATAGCTCGTCTCTACCGAATTAATCAGTTGCTACTAGTTGCACCCACCACTCCGTAAAATATAGACTCGCCAACGTCTTGGCGAGGTCCAGATAATCTGATATGTTCTTGATGCCACCAACTGTGGACTCTCACACTCCGTGTGATGCATGGGTGTTTTAGAAAATTAGTACCCGGGAGGAAGAATATGAATATGTAGTACGGAATGGTAGAATCTGGTTAACAAAAAGTCACCTAAACGAAACATCTCAGCACCGTGGCTGGCTCGAACCAACGAAGAAGTCCGGGACAGAAGAAAAATAAACTACCTACCTAGATTCTTAGCAGACGCCAAGTCCAGACTTTAAACCCCTCTGTGATCCGCTATTGGAACACTCTTGAAAGACTTCAGACCCCTTCCAAGTCGACAGGGAATTCAAGTGCTCAAACCCAGTCGCATTTTGACATTTTTGACTATTTCCCTGCCGCCCTGCCGGGATCAGGTGTGACAAGTTTACCTTCTTCGGTTTATTTTGAGACAGGGACTCAGCTCGCATGAAGAGAGCAACTGAACATGCCATGTCTGAATCTTCTAACTTAACTTAAACAAACTAGTGAAGAATTTCTCATTCTCACGTCAGGAAATCGTACGAATTGTCATTTCCGGCTATGCATTTCGCTCTAGTGTTAGACTGTTTGTTTGGGTTTCTTTCGGGCGTCCTACCTGGCCATGCGAATCCCCACAAACCCATTCAATCAGCTGCTAGTAGAGCGCAGTGTCCTCTCTGTGGGGTCTGGACACCGAGGACGAACTGATCCGATGCGTTTTGACGTGGAAAACCAACGTGTGATAGGATGGGCGATGATAAGTATATGGTTGTTGCTGGTTGGTAGGAGGATGACATCACCGACGACCGCGCCTAGGGTATTAACCGGTAAAACGACCACGCATGGGATGGAGCCACGGATGGCACGGCCGTTTTCAGCAATCATCCTGCTATCTCACCCTAATTTTCCAACGGAAGAAATGTACAAGTACTTGCAGTGCTGAAAGTTAGAGAATTACGTCAAGAAACAGCAGGAAGCGTTAGTCAAAACATGCCGGTCGTCCCATGACACCTTGCTTCATGCATCCGAGAACTGGATAAATACTCGTCGTCGGTTGTGGCTGCTTGACACGCATCACCCAATTAATTCTCTCATCCAACAACATGATGACCGTCCAGAAATTAAGCTTCAAGTTTGATTGTGACCATGAAACTGAAATAACTATAGAGCGATCGCGCTTACAGTTGTTCCGGTAGCTTGAATGGCCAAGCGCTGGTGACTGATACGATACCCGTACCTACCATTTTTGTCCAGCAGCTAGCGTGAGCTGTGGCAGGAGACGATGCTGTATTGTAGTCACTGGAAGTTGCATACGTTCCTTAATGGTAACCACGAGTTAGTTAATGGCACACGGGAAGTAAGTTAGGCATGCCATGAGGATTTAGGAAGAAGCATATTTGACCTTCACGCAGGTCCTATTTTTCTCTCTTCTTTTCTAGTAGAAAAGTAAACGAGGGGTTCAGGGGGTGTGTAGTTGGTCAGTCCAGAACATCAAGAGATCTTCAGGAACATTCAGGCTGTGGGTGTGTAACTGTTGATACTTCCACGATGTTGTTCTTGTATTGTACTCGTACAACTACACTTCAAGAATGTTAGGACAAGGTCGCTCTTTCGGCGTGACAGTGCAGTAAAGATTAGGAGACGGCAGTTTTTGTACTGTGATGTGTTATCTTTGTACTGTATTTGTACAACTATATTGTAGAAAGATTAGGCAGTTCTGGCCGTACATACAATACATTAAAGTCGTTGTGAACAATTTGCAGTACAATACAGCAATATTAGGTGACGGGAGCCACTGTAATGTACATTCTGTCTTATCTTTGTACTGTACTTGTACAACTACACTGCAGAAAGATTAGGCAGTTCTATACAGCAAAGTCGTTGCCAAGAAACAAATCAGTCTGCACCTCTGTTGTCTCAGCTTTCCTAGCGTTTACTGCAACCTTGTGGTACTGAAACTGTTGGAGCATCGGAGGCGAAAGTATGGTGCAGCCAGGGGCCCTTCAGAGCAAAGACTGAGCGCTAGGAAAGCTGAGACAACAGAGATGGACTGTCAGGTGGAATGCGCCTGGTCAACGCGTGAAATAGTCCGGTCTATTGGAGCAGTTGCATCGGTATGGGAAGGACTCAAGAACGGATGATAACTGACAAGCAGATGTAGGAATACTGCTGCTTTTTTTTTTGGCGGGGTTAAAGTATTGTATTAAATGATAATATAGAGTTGTTACAATCCCTTAACAGGGTATTCAGAATATACTCTGGCCCAGACCCAAGCCAAACAGCAGTACGCCTATTTAATCTACCAAATTTAGCTAACTCATGACTAGATGAATTCTGTGAGCGGGGGATGCTCGAGACTCCCGGAAACCTGTCTGCTTGCAGGAGGCATTTTGCTTCAGTTATCAGGTGGCTAAGAGCTGACATGTCCTTCTCTTTGTTCAGCAGCATCCGCACTACCTCCGTACTATCTGTCTCGACGAGTATCAGTTCATTGCACCACTCCAACGCCAGTGCCGCACCTTCCAACCGTGCACATAGCTCAGCCTCTAATGGTGATGAGCACCTTCGAAGAGACCTGCAAGAGGAAAGAATGATGTCGACGTATGATCATCCCTGTACCCGCTGTCCCGTCTTCCTTCAGAAACGAGCCATCAACGTGCAGCTTAACCATTCCGATCGGGGGTCGAGCCCAAGGTGAAACAACCTACTGTTTTCACGGTTTGTGCTAAGCTGTTCCCTGAAGATCATTGAGAGGGCATAGTCATCATAGTAGAGTCTGAGGCCTGAGCAGTCATGTTTTATGTTCGGTCGGTTATTTTGTTCCATGCCATGTTTTTTTCCCGACTGAGTAACTAGAGCTCCCTCGAGAAACTAACCAGGAACTAATGAAGACTGCTCATGCTTCCATTCTTGTGTCCGCCCTACCACGCACTAGCTACTGCCCAATCCAGCCCGGAAGTCTTGGGCCTCACAGGATTGAAGGCACATCGACGGGTCTGCCTGCCGATCGACATCGCCGGCCGTCCTAGTTGGCAAACCCTATTTGACAATAAGGTCCTACGCTACGGGTTGGTCCAAATAGCTTCGACTTGGATTGTCTTTTTCTATTTCCGTTTTTTTTATTTCAGTTTCTTTTTCGTTTTTTCTGTTTCTATTTCTTTTTCGTTTTTATTTTCTTGGCTTTTTTGTTCTTTTTTTTTCCCTTTTTTCTTAGTTTTGTTTAAATTTTCGTTTTTGATGTATTTATTACTGTTTTTCTCTTCTATTTTATTTTGTTCATTGACTTTTTCTATACTCCTTTTTAAAAATTGTTCAAAAATAGTTTTCATCCAAATACCTTTTTTTGGTTCACTTTTGAAAAAATCATTTGAAAATATTTTTTGCTCATAGATTTTTGTCTGTTCACTTTAATAATCGTTTAGGATAGTTTTCGTTTATAGAATTTTTTGTTCAATTCTTAAAATCGTGTTCACCGACCTTTTATGTTATGATATGGACATGATTATCTTGGATACAACTAAATTTATTAGCCACATATTTTTTTTACAGGTGAATTCTAGTAATTGTTTCAAGATATATTATTGTATTTTTAGAACAATAATACCTATTTTTCTTTTATTATACGCAGAATACAATATCCTATTTTAACATGTTTTGACGATACTTCTTCTCCGCACGATTTACCAGATTATGGTAGTATGGCAATACGATCAGTAACTTTTAAACATTGCAACACAACTATATGCATATCGGGCGTGAGCATTTTTTTCTATCACTTAATTGCAGTCATTAATGTGGAGCATAAAACATTGTTTTAGTCAACCGTCCAAAATATATGAGTTTATATGGACATGTAAATATTAATCAGAATGTAATAGCTTGATCTGAGAAAGTTGCTATAAGTAAGAAAAGTAACACATGTTTCGCAAGTTTTACAAAGTTACCATTTATTCTTGAACCTAGCTATCTTTATCCTTTTCCTTTATAACGAAACTCTGATAGGCATGGCGATAATAACATTACTTTCACATTGTTACTACGGTAACTTTATTTGTGACATTTGTTATAGTTGGATCGAAGAAGGGGGCGCATGTTAGCACATAGAGCATGCTTTGTGAAAAGACCAACATCTAACTGTTCTCACTAAATTTAATCCATGTTAATGTTCTCACTAAATTTAATCCATGTTAATTTTTCTCCCGCTACAACCGCATGAGCATATGTGCTATTTTCTAAAATAACTGGATCGCTACAGCTTGGCGGCCTGAATTCTCCGATTTTCCCAAAGAGCTATAGTAAGTAGAGATGGGTGCTACTTAATATGACATAAAATGATTGTGGAATTAGGCCGGCTCTTGCCGCAGTATACACCTTATAGTGTATCATACAATTTACAAAGCTGAAACCTCATGTGAAATAAGTTGTCTTTGGCATTCTGGAGAAAACACAGATTTTCTACCGTGAAGCCGTATTTTAATCACCCATGCGTGGACATTTACTAGTCAATTCTAATAATAGAAAAAGGATCCCAATTTATATAACTGATTAAACCTATAAGTTGGATGAATTGATTCTGATACTACTATATGTTAGACAAGGACTCAAGGAGGTTTGATTTCAATCGTTCAACAGATGTGACAGAACTATCCAATTACTTTACAATTCTACCCAGATCCACAAAGTTGATGACATGATTCGACTTAAACTAACAATAGAACAAAATACCGCTAATAATCCTAAATGGAAGCTAGATTGGGAATGATATATTTGAGAACAAAACGACATCATGTAGCTAGACCGTTCAAGCCCCCCATCATCATGCCTTTTTCCACATGAACTGCCACCTGCAAGAGAAAAAAAATGCTCATGTCAGACATATCGTAACGGATCAAAGAGAGTGCAAACACTATATCTACTCCCTCCGATCCGGTAAATGTGTCGCTGGAAATGTTCAGTCCAGTACAGGTACATGTCCCAACATTTTTTTATGGATCGGAGGGAGTATAAATAAAGAAACATAAATCAAGGAAGGATGAACAATACACATACAAGTAAACCGTGTTTCTAGCACATCATGAACGCACGTCAAACAGCATCAACCAAACAAGACTGCAGCCCAGAGCGTGGATTTCATAGTAGTGTCTTAAAGGAGTACAAGAAACACTGACCTTTTTTGTTGATTTTAAGAAGCAAGCTTGCCAATTAGCTCCTTTAAAAGAGAGGGACAGGTTCTAGTTATGTCCTCCAAACCATCAGCCGCTGTTATCGCTTTCAAATTAGCGGGAGTCTTGAGGAACTCAAAGCATACCTCCTTTAATCCACGACAATTGTGCTGCTCAGCAAGAGTAAGGACAGTAGTCACCGAGCTCATGCTGATGTGCTCACATAACTTCTCCTCACATAGGAGTTTCAGTCTTTGAAGATCGTATTTATCCGCCGCTGCTAGTAAGTGCTGCAGCCACAACGCTTCTTGGGATTCTCCTTCCACATTCATCATGTCAAACTCCATCTTGGGCAGTGAGTCGGTGTAAATAAAGCTAAGCAAGGCACCAAACATCTTTGCTTCCATGTCCTCCACGTCTATGACACTTCCGACTGCACCCTCCTTCATAGGGCCAAACAACTCTGCCTTGAAAACCGCAGATCTAGCTGAGAGCACACATCGATGGGCAGCAAACGTCTCACCGCCAACCTTGAATGTTACGTCAGCACCTTCCTTGAACACTAGGAGGTCGCTGATATCCTGATGTATGCTAGAAGGCGGTACCTTGATGAAGATATCAACAGTGGTGGCAATGGAGAGGTCACATCTGATGGTGAAACAGTCGTCCTTTAGATACTTTGATTTCTCAAAAGTGTCTCTCTTCAGGAAATTCTTGTAACCCCAAGATGGAGCAGTGCTGGAGAAGTTGTCTGGCTTCATTGCACGAATGTATGATGAATTTTGCTTCTTGGGCTCATCGATGAAACTAAATTCGTAGTGAACCTTCAGAGTCCCCGAGACATTTTTATCAGCAAGGAGCAGAAATACGGACATATAGTGGGCAGATTGCGTGCAGATGCCATTAGGATAGAACTCTATGAGCCAAGAATGACCTCCTATCATGAAAGGGAGAGAGCCAATCATCGTGCCATTAGGTGCAGCGGCTTTGGTACATGAGTAGCCGTTGACCATAAGCAGGTGGTACCCGCTGGCCGTGGCAATGCTGATAGAGTGGCCAACAGTCTTGCCATCACCAATGAGAGACACGCCGGCGAATGACATGGCAGATGGGCAGTTTTTATCTGAAACCGGTAGGATCAGACTATGTGCCGGACAGCCGAGCAGTGGAGTAGACTAACTAGTCACAGCGGCCATCCAATATTTCACGTTACCACTACTGAGAGATGCAACTTCTTTCAACCAATTAGTTCAAAGTGCAGCTTGTACTCTTCAACAACAAGTATCTCCAATAACAAATCTTTCTGACAATCCAGTACCAAGTAGTAATCTCAAGCAGAGTTGTCTTCGCATGCCAACAACAATCAACCAACAGCGATATTTATAAATCGTCTCTCGTAAAGTTGAAGACTGCAAAGATTGCAGCAATATCTTCTCAGATCAGGTATCAGCGCATCAGAGGCAAGAGGATCTCCTGGCTAACAATCAGCGGAACACGAGCACGGGAACCCTACTAGCGTTGGATGAGACGTGTCTTGCTCACTCAGTTACTATACTTGATTGATTGGCGGAGCCAGGAATCGACAAAGCCCAGAGCCAAAAACTGAGCGCCTGCAACAATACAAAAAATCACCTCATAAGTAGAAGCACACAACTGATATAAACTAAGGAGCTATTTTCTTTCATAAAGTTGGTTGATTTGGATTGGCTGTGATTGTGGAGTACTAGTACATAAATAAAATCTCTATGTTCTAGAATTTAATAAGAAGTTGAAACCAAAATGCATTAATTCAATCTATAACAATTAGTTACCAACATTCAATTGAACTGACACAATCAGAGATGAACTACTGAAGTGCCCGTACCCTGAAGGACGGAGCCGCGTGGAGAGGGGCCGGCGATGCATCGGCGGAGCGACCTGCCCGGACGAAGCGTCGATGGCCGACGTGTGATGCCTCGCGGCAGTGAGGTAGGAGGAGCTCGGCCAGCAAGAAGCGGCGCAGCCGCACAACGATTTCTACAAGGCAACGAGGCAGCCTATGCGGGACGGCGGCGCTGACAGATAGCCTGCGGGCGGCGGCGCAACGAGATGCCAACTGGCGCGGCGAGCTCGAGAAGGCGGCGGGCTAGCAGCTCCAGGAGCGAGTTAGGGTTCTTCGAGCGAGGCAACCTGCCATTCTCAATTTTCCAGGTCCTTCCCGTCCGTGAGTAGTCTATGAGATCGTTGTTGGACTGTCGACTCGTGGGCCGTGGCCTGGGCCAATCAATTTTATGGGTCGGGAAAAAACCACAGACACAATGCGGTAGGGCGTGTTTGGTTGCTCAAACAATACACCCCTCCAGTAGTTGGACGCCTAAAAAGCAGTTTTATGCAAAATAGGGCACACCGAATTTCAGACGACGGAGCAGGAGGAAGGCACATCTGATAGTGGTCGGGCAATGAGCGCCCGTCGGTGGAAGCCGAGAAAAGGCGGCGAGGACAGGCAAGGGGTAGGAGGGGAGCCGGGGGATGTACATAGACAAATGTGGGGGTGTCGGGCTAACCGAGCATCGAGAGCCCCGACAAATGTGGGGGTGTCACGCTAACCGAGCATCGAGAGCCCCGATAAGGAGTATCGTTGGCGGCGGGGCTAAGCATTTGAGTAATTTGTGCCGCGAGAGTAGAACTTTCTCGCCAAGCTTCGGCTTGTGTGTGTTGTAACTTAACTCTTCTTCTTAATGAAAATAGGCAAAGTTTTTGCCTCGTTTCAAAATTATATCTGGAAACAGCGAACCAAGGAAAGATGCACACGATGCATACAGGTAAATTGTCTATGTAGCACATCATGAAGGCATCATGAAGGCATCAGACCGTGACAAGAAACAAGAATGCAGTCTAGAACATATATTTTAGAGTAGTAGTACTGTAGTAGTAGTAGTATGTTTAAGGAGTACAGGAAATACTGACCATTTTTATCGATATTAAGAAGCAAGCTTGGCAATTATCTCCTTTAGAAGAGAGAGGCATGTTCTAGTGATGACCTCCAGACCATCAGCTGCTGTTATCGCTTTCAAATTAGCAGGAGTCATGATGAAATCAAAGCATACCTCCTTCAAACCATGACAATTGTGCTGCTCAGCTAGGGTAAGAATATTAGTCACCGAGCTCGTACCGATGTGTTCTTATAACTTTTCCTCACATAACACTTTCAGCCTTTGAAGATCGTATATGTCTGCCGCTGCTAGCAAGCGTTGCAGCCACAATGCTTCTTGGGATTCTCCTTCCTCCTCCGCCATGTCCAACTCCATCTTGGGCAGTGAGTCGGTGTAAATAAAGCTAAGCAAGGCACCAAACACTTTTGCTTCCATGTCTTCTATCTCTATGACACTTCCTATTTGTTGTTTTATGGTGATCCAAATTCATATGACGATATGAAGTGAGCGGCTAATTTCGGAGCGAATCGGAGGCCCGTCGCCGGGAGGTTTGGGCCGTAGCGTAGCGAGAAAGTTCGCCCACCGGTCCATCCTGCAGTCGCGGGGGTGCGGGAGCGGCATCCCCCGCGGTACGTTACAGATCGTATCCGAGTCGGATCGCAACCGACTTAGGGTTTCTACCCTCTATAAATACATCTTGTAAGTCGCCTGTTGGGGTAAGCCACACATTGTAAACCCACGGCGTTTGTAACCTCACCCCGATATAGTGAAGTAGTGCTGGCTGGCGCCCATGATTTTTTCCTCTCCTTTGTTTGGAGGGGTTTTCCATGTTAAAATCTCGTGTCCCTATTGGTTTGATCGTTCCGCTCTTCGTCGTTTCTTGCTATCTTCTATAACAAGTGGTATCAGAGCCCGCAATTCAGATCTGTTTTTCAGATTAGGGTTTTGGATGGCATCGATGAAGTTCGATCTACCGTTGCTGGACTACAAGACGAGATTCTCGTTATGGCAGGTCAATATGCGTGCGATCCTCGCACAGTCCAATGATCTTGACGAAGCGCTAGAGAAATTCGGCGATAAGGCGGCGGCCGAGTGGTCCGTCGATGAGAAGAGAAAAGACCGTAAGGCTACATCTCTTATTCAACTGCATCTGTCTAATGATATCCTACAAGAAGTTCTACAGGAGAAAATCGCAATTGCGCTGTGGGCTAAACTGGAGTCGATATGTATGTCCAAGGATCTGACCAGCAAGATGCATGTGAAGATGAAGTTGTTCTCGCACAAGTTGCAAGAAGGTGGTTCTGTAATGAATCACATATCGATCTTCAAGGAGATCGTTTCCGACCTAGTGTCGATGGAGGTAAAATATGAGGATGAAGATCTAGCCCTCTTACTCCTAGTTTCGCTGCCAAATTCCTATGCAAATTTCTGTGATACCATACTGCTTAGTCGTGATGAACTAACCACCTCTGAAGTTTATGAGACCCTCATGACGAGGGAAAAGATGAATGGTATGGTACAGAAAAAGGAGTCATCCTCTTTGAAGGGTGATGCATTGGAGGTCCGTGGAAGGCCTCAGCAGCGAGACAACAACAACAACAGAGACAAGAGCAAGGGCGACAGAGGTCGCTCAAAGTCTAAAGGTCATGATAAGTTCTGCAGGTATTGTAAGAAGACTAACCACATCATTGATGAATGTTGGAATCTGCAGAACAAGGAGAGCAGAAAAGGTACTTACCAACAGAAAAATAATGAAGGTAATGATACCGGTGAGGCTGCTGTTGTTGATGGTAGTTCTGATGGTGAATGCCTAGCTGTTTTAGCTGCATATGTTTCACGTCAGGATGAATGGATTTTAGATTCTGCATGTTCTTTTCATATTTATTGTAACAGAGATTGGTTTAGTTCTTATGAGTTAGTGCAGACTGGAGACTTTGTGCGTGTGGGGAACGACCAGCAATTCTTATGAGTTAGTGCAGACCGGAGACTTTGTGCGTGTGGGGAACGACCAGCAATGCACCATTGCTGGCGTTGGATCAGTTCAGATCAAGACCCTTGATTGTGACGGGTATAAGTATACCGGTGGGAACAGACTCCTGAAGGTATCAAAAGGTTCTCTCATTACTATGGTTGGTGATATGAATTCTGCTAAGTTATATGTTCTTAGAGGCAGCGTTTTATTTGGTACTGTTGCTGCTGTTTCTCATGATGACGCAAATAAAAGTAACCTCTGGCATAAGCGTCTTGGACACATGAGCGAACTTGGTATGGCAGAATTGATCAAGAGAGAGCTGCTACATGACTGCAGTTTGGGTAAGATGTAGTTGTGCGAACACTGCATATTTGGTAAGCACACGAGAGTTAAGTTCAATGCTTTCGTTCATACCACCAAAGGTACACTTGATTATGTACATGCTGATGTTTGGGGGCCGTCACGTAAGCCCTCATATGGTGGTGCTCATTATATGCTTACTATTATTGATGATTACTCTAGGAGAGTTTGGCCTTATTTCATGAAAAATAAGGATGATTCGTTTGCTGCTTTTAAAGAGTGAAAAGCTATGATAGAAAGACAAACTGAGAGGAAGGTGAAAATTCTTCGTACTGACAATGGTGGCGAATTTTGTTCGAATGTTTTTAATGATTTTTGCAGAACGGAAAGGATTGTCAGGCACCTCACCATCCCGTACACGTCCCAGCAGAATGGTGTAGCGGAGCGGATGAACAGGACTATTATGTCTAAAGCTCGCTGCATGATATCTAACGCTCGCATGAGTAAGCTGCCACCGCATGTTACTTGATAAACAGGCCACCATCTATTCCCCTCGACAAGAAAACTCCCATTGAGGTATCGTCTGGTACTCCTGCTGATTATTCACAGCTTAAGGTTTTCGGTTGCACTGCTTATGCTCATGTTGATAATGGAAAGTTAGAGCCGAGAGCTATTAAGTTTGTTTACATTGGTTATGGTTCAGGAGTAAAAGGATATAAGTTGTGGAATCCCGAAACTAACAAGGCATTCATGAGTAGGAGTGTTGTTTTCAATGAATCTGTTATGTACTTTGATAAGTTGTCCTAAGATGTTTCAGACAGTTCTGATGAGGAACAGGTTCATGTCGAGATGGAGCATCCTATGGAAAAGGATAATGTCATCGTTGATAATGATGGTGATACATCAGATGATTCTGATAATGATACTGTTCAGCACTCACCTCCTGTTTTGCAGCCAGAAAATCAGTCCATCGCTGATCGCAGAACAAGGAGGAATATTGTTAAACCTACATGGTTAGTTGAGAAGTGTAACATTGTTAATTATGCTCTGAGTTGTGCGAACAGGTGGAGCATGGACATGAGCCGTCCACGTATACTGAGTCTATTTCCACAAGTGACCGAGAGAAGTGGATCTCCGCTATACAAGAGGATATGCATTCACTTGAAAATAATTGCACATGGGATGTTGTGCGCTTGCCTAAACAAAAGAAGGTTGTCCGCTGCAAGTGGATCTTCAAGGAAAGGAGGGTTTGTCTCCAAGTGAGCCTCCAAGATTCAAGGCAAGGTTAGTGGCAAAAGGTTTCAGTCAAATTCCTGGTATTGATTACAATGATGTTTTCTCTCCGGTTGTCAAGCATAGTTCTATTCGAACATTTTTCTCCATTGTTGCTATGCGTGATCTTGAGCTTGAGCAGTTAGATGTTAAAACTGCGTTTCTACATGGAGAGTTGGAGGAGGAGATATACATGGACCAGCCAGAAGGGTTCATAGTGTCGGGTAAGGAGGATCTTGTTTGTAGGTTGAACAGGTCTATCTACGGTTTGAAACAATCCCCTCGTCAATGGTATAAAACGTTTGATTCATTTATGTTGTCACATGGCTTTAAGAGGTCTGAATTTGATAGTTGTGTGTGCATTAAGTTGGTTGATGGATCGCCGATATACTTGTTGTTATATGTCGATGACATGTTGATTGCTGCCAAGAGCATGAAAGATGTCGCTGCTCTCAAGTCACAGTTGAGTAGCGAATTTGAGATGAAGGATCTTGGTGCTGCTAAGAAAATCCTAGGTATGAAAATTACACGTGACAGAAAGTCTGGGTTCTTATTTCTTAGTCAGCAGAGTTACATTAAGAAAGTTCTTCATCGTTTTAACATGCATGATGCAAAGTCTGTTAGTACTCCTATTGCTTCTCATTTTAAATTGTCATCTACTCAATGTCCAACTACTGATGATGATTTGGAGTACATGTCTGGAGTTCCCTATTCTAGTGCTGTTGGTTCCTTTATGTATGCTATGGTATGTTCACGTCCTGATTTATCTTATGCTATGTCTTTGGTCAGTAGATACATGGCTAATCCTGGTAAAGAACATTGGAAAGTTGTTCAAAGGATTTTCAGGTACCTCTGTGGCACGTCTGATGCTTTCTTAAAGTTTGGCATAGCTGGTGAGGGACTCGTAGGCTATGTGGATTCAGATTTTGCTGCCGATTTGGATAAGAGGAGGTCCCTCACAGGTTATGTGTTCACCATTGGTGGTTATGCTGTTAGTTGGAAGGCAACACTTCAGCCAGTTGTTGCCCAATCCACCAAGGAGGCTGAATACATGGTCATTGCAGAAGTAGTTAAAGAAACTGTTTGGTTGAAAGGTTTGGTTGCTGAGCTTTGTGGAGTTGATACTTGCATTAACCTGTTTTGTGATAGTCAGAGTGCGATTTACCTTACTAAGGATCAGATGTTACATGAGAGAATAAACCACATTGACATCAAATACCATTATGTGTGTGATGTTGTTGCACAAGGTAAGTTAAAGGTATGCAAGATTAGTACTCTTGATAATCCGGCTGATATGATGACAAAGCATGTTCCTGTATCTAAGTTTGAGCTATGTTAAGGCTTAGTTGGTATCACTGTTTAGCCCAAGAGGCTATTTGGCGTCGAAAGTGTTCTCTTTGTTGTTTCGGGGGTGAAGGTTCTCGTTCATACTACAAGATGAAATTTGGCTCAAGGCGGAGTGTTGTTTTATGGTGATCCAAATTCATATGACGATATGAAGTGAGCGGCTAACTTCGGAGCGAAGCGGAGACCCGTCGCCGGGAGGTTTGGACCGTAGCATAACTAAACTGAGGGCTCCATTGATTCATAGGAAATTTAAAAGATTGGTATAGGATTGAAATTCTATGGGAAATTCTTCGTCAAATTCACATGATCAAATCCCATAGAAAAAATTCCTTTAGGAATCTTACACTACAAACTCCATAGGAAAATTACATGAGCTTCAATCTCATGAAAAAAATCCATTCACCAATCAAACAAACTTTCTCTACCCATTGGATTCAACTAGACATGTCATACCAATATCATGAGTTTCCTGTTCCCACACTTTTCTATTCTATAAATCAAATGAGCCCTGAATGGAGTATCATACAGCTGGTGATCAGTACTTCAAGCAGTAGAAACATTCTCGTACAGACAATACTAATTGGTGGATCACTTGATATTTTGACCTAATCAAAGTTATAAAAAATCTCCATCGTCCAACTAAATCAATAACTTGGATTAATCAAATCTGAAATGAACGCAAGTTAAGTAGCCTCGATTAGAATCATCAAATAGATGTGACAGAACATACCATCCAACTTTGTGACGGTTTTAACCAGAACCCAATTCTACAAAGTTGATGACATACTTGAAATAAAACAAATGATAGTTCAAAACATCACTACTATTTCTTTATGGAGCAATTTTGGCAATGATATTTCAGACCCGAAACGCATCATGTAGCTAGATTCCTCGAGGGAAGCAGTATTAGCATTGACATATTTTAGAACAGAATGGCATCATGTAGCTAGTGTCCAAACCACCCATTGTCTTGCTTTTTTCTACTGAAACTGGCACCTGAAATAAACAAAAAAAATGCTCATGTCGTAAGTCATAACTTGGTGAGGAAAATACATTGCAAAGCATCATAGAAATCGAGGAAAGATGTATCCGATGCATCAAAGTAAACTGTCTTTCTAGCACATCATGAACATACATCGTACAGTAGCAATAAAACAAGACTGCAACCCAACATAAATTTTAGAGTAGTATCTGTAAGGATTACAGGAAATACGTACTGACCACTTCATCGATTTTAGGAAGCAAACTTGGCAATGAGCTCCTTTACAAGAGAGGGGCAGGTTCTAATTATGTCGTCCAAGCCGTCAACCGCTATTATCTCTTTCAAATTAACAGGAGTCCTGACGAACTCGAGGCATATCTCCTTCAGTCCACATATGCCTCTCAGCAAGAGTAAGAATAGTCGTCACCGAGCTCACGGTTATGTCTTCGCACAGTTTTTTTTCACACTGTGATTTCAGCCTTTGGAGATCGTATCTATCTGCGGCTGCAAGCAAGTGGTGCACGTACAGTTCTTCTTGGGCTTCTTCCCCTTCTTCTCCCTCCATGCCTATCTCCATATTTGGCAATGAGTCAGTGTATACAAAGCCAAGCATGGCCTTAAACACACTTGGTTCCATGTCCTCCACATCTATGACACTTGCCACTGTGCCTTCCTTCATAGGACCAAAGAGCTCTGCCTTGAAGACCGCAGACCGAGCTGCCAGCACGCAGCGATGGGCAACAAAGGTCTCATCGCCAACCTTAAAAGTCACGTCAGTGCCTTCAGTGTGCAGTAGAAGGTCACTGATATTCTGTAGGATGCTAGACGGTGGTACCTTAATGAAGAGATCAGCCGTGGTGGCAATGTTGAGATCACATCGGATGGTGAAACGGTCGTCGTGTAGATGCTTTGAGTTCTCAAAGTCAAGTCGCTTCATGAAACTCCTGTAACCCCAAATTTTGTAATCGTTGCTGAACGTGTCTGGCTTGCGTGCAAGAATATATGCTGAATCTTGCTTCTCAAGCTGCCCGACGAAACTAAAATCGTACTGCACCTTGAGATCCTCCATAACGTTTCCATCGACAAGGGAAAGGAAGAGCGATACAGAGTCGGCGTGCTCCGATCTATCATCGTTAGGACAGTAGCGGATGCACCAACGATGGCCTCCTACCATGAAAGGAAGAGAGTTGATCGCCGTGCCAGTAGGTGCCGCGACTTTGGTACGCGAGTAGCCATCAACCACGATCAGGTGGTAGCCGCTGGCAGTGGTAACGCTGATGGCGTGACCGGTGGCAGCGCCATTGCCGACGAGAGACACGCCAGCAAATGACATGGCAGGTGGGAAAAATTGAACAAGATCTTGTATGAGGTTTGTGCGGGGTGTTGAGCCTAGCAGAATAGAACTCGCGCTCCGATCATGAGCTGTTACTTATGGAGTACAAGGGCGCGAAGAAGTTGAATTCGTAAGGACCACCGCCTTCCCCTCGTCTTCCTCGAGCGAGCGTTTAAGGGTATTATTACTAGCGCGATTTCAGAGTGCGTTCACAAGCACACAGCTGCATGCGCTTCGGTAACAGACCTGCGGCTGTTCGGTCTCCGTTCTCTCGAGAGCTGTAACTGCGGTACTCAAGTGCATCCAAATCCAGGGAGATGAACAGGTGACCAGTCACATGAAGTTGGCCTGATTGATTGCGTCTTGTAACTTGATAATAACATTGCAAAGAATGGAAACAAGTCAATCATCAACGGTGCAAACCAACCTATGGCTGGATGGTTAGCAGGGTGGTTGACTGGTTGTACACTCAGCGCACCAGAGTTCAAATCCCAGATTTAACGTCTGTGTGTTGCATTTAGACGGAATATTCTTTCGGTGGGAGGCGACGTTACAGCGAGGCGCCCGTGCTGACTTCGTCAATCTTAAGACTCGATCCGCCGGCTCAGTATTTCGGAGTTGCTCATAGGGGTAGAGTTTGCGTGTGTGCGTTCATAGGGGTAAGTGAGCGCGCGTGTATGTGAGCGTCTGCGTTTGTACTGTGTTTCTTAAAAAAAAAAAGTCAATTATCAACGTTTCCTTGTATTGCAAAGTTATGGTGACCGGCGGTTCGCGCGCGACCGGACACTTACATTCAGGTTCAGCAACTCGGGCATGGGCAAAGGCACAGCGGCAGGAAGGGGCTTGTTTTCTAGATTCCCTTTACTTTACAATATTTTATTTATTTATTTTTTTGAAACTTTTTTACTTATTTCGTTTTTTTACTCCCTCTGTTATAATGAATAAGACCTATTTTTTTTTGGAAAAGTCAAGCCAAGTAAAATTTGACCAAACTTTTAGAAAAATCTATCAATAAATATAATATTATATAGATCTCATATGAAACTATAGTTCATGATTTTTCTAATGACATTGATTTTATATTTTACATGTTAATATATTTTTATAAAAACTTGGTCAAACTTTATAATTTATATGTGTTAACTTTTCCAAAATAATATAAACCTTATTTATTAGAATGGAGGTAGTATTTACTTGTTTCATACGTATAACCTCTTATGTTACGATAAACAATAGGTGTATGTGATTATGTAAAATGCTTCGTGAAATATATAAAATTTACGGGCTTCCATTTTTTCAGGCAATTTATTTTGAAGAAATAAAATTATCATAATTGGGGTATATGTATCATTGTTCGTACTAAATATTCATAGAGAGTTTCATGATTTTTTGTTTAAACATGTGAATGTATTGCATGGAAGAATATCCATGACGTTTTTTATTGCCAGCAATTTTAAAAGACTTTTATTTGGCAGACATGAACATTCTTTCTCATCAGAGGTTTATATCAAAAACATTATTTTACACACTTTAAAGGACATTTTTGGACACAATTTGAGCTAATAAAATCCACCCTTTATCAAAAAAAAGGAAATAGTAGAAACCACCAGTGCAAAATTTGCAGGACCTCCTAAATGTACTTATTCAGATTTTGTGAGCGTAAATAATTGAATGGAGTATCATACAGATGGTGACCAATACTTCGAACAGTGGAAACATCCTCTTATGAACGGTACTAACTGATGATTCCCTAGATATTTTACGCTCATGCTTGAATTAAAACAAGTGGTAGTTCAAAATATCACTAGCATTTCTTTACGGAAGCAATGTTATCAATGATATTTCAGAACCGAAACGCATCATGTAGCTACATTTTAGAACAGAATGGCATCATGTAGCTACTGTCCAAACCACCCATTGTCTTGCGTTTTCTACTGAAACTGGCACCTGAAATAAACAAAAGAAATGCTCATGTCGTAAGTCATAACTTGGTGAGAAAAATACATTTCAAAGCATCATAGAAATCAAGGAAAGATGTATCCGATGCATCAAAGTAAACTGTCTTTCTAGCACATCATGAACATACATCGGACAGTAGCAATAAAACAAGACTACAACCCAACATAAATTTTAGAGTAGTATCTGTAAGGATTACAGGAAATACGTACTGACCACTTCATCGATTTTAGGAAGCAAACTTGGCAATGAGCTCCTTTACAAGAGAGGGGCAGGTTCTGATTATGTCGTCCAAGCCGTCAACCGCTATTATCTCTTTCAAATTAGCAGGAGTCCTGACGAACTCGAGGCATATCTCCTTCAGTCCACAGCAGTTATGCCTCTCAGCTAGAGCAAGAATAGTCGTCACCGAGCTCACGCTTATGTGTTCGCAGAGCTTTTTTTCACACAGTGATTTCAGCCTTTGGAGATCGTATCTGTCCGCGGCTACAAGCAAGTGGTGCACCCACAGTTCTTCTTGGGCTTCTTCCCCTTGTTCTCCCACTATGCCTATCTCCATCTTTGGCAATGAGTCAGTGTATACAAAGCCAAGCATGCCCTTAAACACACTTGGTTCCATGTCCTCCACATCTATGATACTTGCCATTGTGCCTTCCTTCATAGGGCCAAAGAGCGCTGCCTTGAAGACCGCAGATCGAGCTGCAAGTACGCACCGATGGGCGACGAACTTCTCATCGCCAACCTTAAACGTCACGTCAGTGCCTTCCTTGGACAGCAGGAGGTCACTGATATGCTGTTGTATGCTAGAAGCAGGCACCTTAATGAAGAGATCTACGGTGTTGGCAACAGCAATGTCACATCGGATGGTGAAACAATCGTTCTTTAGATGGTTTGATTTCTCAAGGTCTTGTCTTTTCTTGAAAAGATCATTACCCCAAGAGGATCCGCAGCTGGAGTAATTGACCGACTCTTTTGCAAGAATAAACGCTGAATCTTGCTTCTCAAGCTCGTCAACGAGGCTAAAACTGTACCGCACCTTCACAGCCTCTTTAACATTTATATCAACAAGGCGCAGAAAGAGAGAGATACAATCGGCACACCCCGAGTTTCTGCCATTAGGGTAGAAGCGGATGCACCACTGATGGCCTCCTACCATGAAAGGGAGAGAGGAGATCACCGTGCCAGTAGGTGCAGTGGCTTTGCTACGCAGGTAGGCGTTCACCACAAGCAGATGGTACCCGTTGGCCGTGGAGATGTTGATGGTGTGGCCGACTGCAGCCTTGCCGTCACCAAGGATAGACACGCCGGCAAATGACATGGCGGATTGGAAAAAAACTGAACCTTGGATGGAGTTTTTGCAGGAAAGTTGAGTAGCAGTAGCAGCAGACCAGACCAGGAGCAATCTAGCAGATTAGAACTCGCGCTCCACTCATGAGCTACACACTTCGGGAAGCCAGGGTTTTTCCGTGATAATAGGTATGCGCAGTTACAGAAAAACGATCAGCAGAACGATATAAGAGATGGAAGTTCACATTAACAGGAACGAAATTGAAACTAACTATCTCCGATTATCCTGCAATCTCTATTGAGAAAAAATCAGAGATCGAAATTAATATTAAGCACTCACGGTCGGTGATTCACTGCTGCTTCTCCTACAGTACCTTCCGACTTCCGAGCCTCTCGAACTGACGAACTCGATGGGCGACGCTCGACGTGCGTCAGGCGTGTGGTCGTGCCTTTTTTGCGGGGAAGGAGACGATCCGGAGGGGCCACGAGAATAGAATGCCCGACGGCCGGGAGCGCTGGCGGCGGCGGGCGCCGGCGGCTAAAGCCTAAAGGTCGGGGCTCGGGACGAGGAGGAGCGGTTCATGGGGCAGCCCAAATTGAAGAAATATGGCCCGGTGTAATCCCAAACATGATTCCTAGCCCATGTTATCGAGGCTGCACTTCGGTAGTGCTCTTAAGGTCACGTTTTAACATTTTTTCGAAGTTCATATTTGGCCCTAAAGAAACATTTTTTTTTCGAACTACCCTATCTAAAATTCGACTACGCTATAGACATTTTTTTGATTTTATGAAAAATAAAAAAAGAGTTGTAAAAAACATAAAAAAGACTCCGCCCTGATCGGCGTCCCCAGCAAGTAACTGCAGTAATTAAGTGCATTCACTTCCCCGTTTTTCAAAAAAAGAAAAGTTCATCGACTTCCCAGGAAGATGACCAGAGACATGAAGATGGTCTAATGCGTTGCGTCTGGGATTTCAAATATGAAGAAAGTGTAAGACAAAGAGCTTCTATTTGAATCACTCAAGACCGAAGAGACCGGCCAAATGCTTAACACAGTTCTAACCAGAACGACAAGGTTGATAACATTGTCTACGGTTTAACATACCAATGGTAAAAAATATTACAAATAATCCTTCAGGATAGCTATATATTGGCAATGACAAATCTGAGAACAAAATGGCATCAGCTAGCTAGCTAGCTAGACTCCAAGCCACCCATCGTCTTGCAACATCCACCAGAAGTGCCACCTGAAAGAAACAAAAGGAAGGCTCATGTCGTAGCTGATAGAGAAAAAACAGTGCACAGATTATATCTATATATAAATAAGCAAACAAAATCAAGGAAATATGCACAGGACTATCCAAGTAAAATGTCTATCTAGCATATCATGAAGGCACATCAAACGGCACCAAGAAAACAATACTGCAACCTAGAACGTGGATTTCAGAGTAGTATGTTTAAGGTGTATATAGGAAATACTGACCCTTTTTGTAGATTTTAAATAGCAAGCTTCGCAATTAGCTCCTTTAGAAGAGAAGGGCAGGTTCTAGTTATGTCCTCCAAGCCGTCTACCGCTGTTATCGCTTTCAGATTGGCAGGAGCCATGAGGAAATCAAAGCATACCTCCTTCAATCCACAACAGTTGTGCTGGTCCGCAAGAGTAAGGATTGTAGCCACTGAGCCAGTGTCAATGTGTTCACACAACTTCTCTTGGCATAGCACTTTCAGCCTTTGGAGATCATATCTATCCGCCGCTGCTAGCAAATGTTGCAGCCACAGCGCTTCTTGGGATACACCTTCCTCCTGCGCCATGTCCAACTCCATCTTGGGCAGTGAGTCGGTGTAAATAAATCTAAGCACGGCACCAAACACTTTTGCTTCCATGTCTTCTATCTCTATGTCACTTTCTATTGTGCGCTCTCCCATGTGACCAAAGAGCTCTGCCTTGAAGACCATCGACCGCGCGGCGAGCATGCACCGGTGGGCAAAGAAGGTCTCACCGCCAACCTTGAATTTCACGTCAGTATCCTCCGTGGACTGGAGGAGGTCACTCATATTTTGCAGCATGCTAGAAGGCGGTACCTTGATGAAGATATCAACTGGTGTGGCAATCGCAATGTCACAACGGATGGTGAAAGAGTCATCCTTTAGATGGTTTGATTTCTCAAGAGCGTCTCTCTTCCTAAAGTTCCTGTAACCCCAAGCTAAATTAGTGCTGGAGAAGTTGTGTGAATTCATTGCCCGAATATATGATGAAGTTTGCTTCTCTGGCTCATCGACAAAGCTAAATACAAACCGCACCTTCAGGGGTCCTGTAACATCTTTATCAACAAGCCGCAAATAAATTGATAAAGAGTCGTCGCTCTCAGAATTGTCGTCCTTCGGGTAGTACTCGATGCGCCAACTATGGCTTCCCACCATGAAATCGAGAGAGTAGATCGCTTTGCCATTAACTGTGGCACCTTTGGAGAACCCATTAACCACAAGGAGGTGGTAGCCACTGGCCGTGGCTACGTTGATGGCATGGCCGACTACCTTGTCTTCGCCGACGATAGACACGCCGGCAAATGACATCTGAATCTTGTGTGTGTGCGGAAAAGCGTAGCGTACTGGTAGCGATCTATCAGACTCGTAAGCTTTTACTGGAGTATATATATATATATATTAGTACTAGAGCGTGAAGAGGGTGAATTCATATGGATTGCCCGCTCGTCTTCCTGGTGCGTTTAGTTGTAACATATGGAGTACCAGCGTGATTTCAGAGTACGTTCACACAGCTGCATGCAAGCCTTTAGGTAACATAACAGAGCTGCGGCTCTTTGGTCTCCGTCTCTTCGAGAACAGTAACTTCAGTAATCAAGTACATCCACTTCTAGGGAGATGGACGGATGAGCAGTCAGATGATTATGAAGATGGCCTAATTGATTGCGTCTGGGAATTCGATGAATTGGAAAAGAATTGTAATAGTCAGTCGTAAACGATTCCTAGGTGTGCCCAAATTATGGTGATCGGCGGGAGGCAACTGGGCCATGGGCCAAGGCAGAGGCCCTAGTTCCAGCCTGAAACAGCATGGAGGCTTGATTCCGCAACGCTCAGGCTTGCCCTTTCTTGGATGGACCCAGCCTAATAGCATTTCTAGCTTTTCTTTTTGTTTTTTGAAACGTTTCTCTTCAACCCGTTTTTATCATCTCAGATTTGTACTCCTCTTCTGTTACGATAGATAATTCGTGTATGTGATTTTATAAAATATTTCACGAGATATGTACTTTCACGGATTAATATTATTTTTACAAGCACTTAATTTTGAAGAAATACAAATTTGACATAATTAGGGTATATCTATCATTTCGTACTAAATTTTCGCAGAGTTTCATGAAATTTTTGTTTGAACACATTAATGCATTTATTGGAAGAATAACCATGAAGTTATTTTTTTTGTCGGACAATGTATAAAAGTCATGTGAAACTTTTATTTGATATACATGAACAATCTTTCTCATCGAAGGTGTTATATTAAAAACATTAATTTACACACTTGAAAAAGGACATTTTTGGCAAAAACTTTCTGAAAGAGTTTTAGCAAGTTCTACTTATGTAGAGAAAATGTGACTGTGAATTATTACTTTTAAATGTATTAGCCTACAAAATTTAGTAAAAACTACATCTACATTTGCATGGGCGCTAGCAACTCTCACCTAAAGCGAGTGAAATACTCTCTCCGATCTGAAATCAATGTCGTGCGTTGTACTAGCGAATCGGTATCGAAAAAGACGAGAGTGGATGAATATAAGTTTTAACAAATAAATCCTTTTAAATAATACATCACAAGATGTTTCAACTAAGTTATTAAAACAAAAGAAGCCTAGGGCACAAGATAATGAAGCAGCAAAATCAAAACCGAAAGACAGAGAAAATATGTTGCTTCAAACCAGATCAGCACAAATAGATATGGACTGAAGGATGATGGCGAAGACACTCAATGACAATGTACTTGCGGATATTCAAGTTGTTAGAACCAGCTCTACGTCTTAGTTTGGAGCCGCTATATACGCATGCACCCAGGTCACA
Organism: Poa annua; assembly: GCA_026929855.1. Taxonomy (NCBI): domain Eukaryota; kingdom Viridiplantae; phylum Streptophyta; class Magnoliopsida; order Poales; family Poaceae; genus Poa; species Poa annua. The sequence goes on from CM049428.1 coordinate 121,737,442, forward strand.
AAATTAACCTGCTTCTCCGCTAGTTCAAGTTTTTTGAAACTTAACTCGATCTAGAGTTGATCTTAATGTGACTGCCAAACCTTTACAAACTGAGTGCGGCCAGTACACAGCCTGGATGCTCAATGGTTGAATGGAGACACCTAGCAAGATAGGAGATGCCAAGTCTCCAAAATTAACAAGCAGCTCTCCGAAGGCTTCTTATTCCTCTCAACGAATTTCTCGACAATACAAGAGAGATAAACTTTCCAAGACAGGAAAGTATATCTCATGTCTAGGTTCTAGCTCAAAGTCACGAACCGGTTTGTGCTGGAACTCAGGGGAGTCTAGTTCTTGGTCAAGGTGTTGCTCGCGGAAGCAACATTCACCTAGATCGAGCGTGACTGAAGCACGAAACAAGATTGCAATAGAGAAAACAGAAGAAACACTGTGACAACGTCGATAACACGCTGATTCGCCATACCAAAATGCGGCGGGTGGCCAGCGATCCCCACACACAGCCGCAGATCACGATCGGTCGATCAGTCCAACGGCCTGACTACTTGTTCCCAGACTAGCCTTAGACTAGTCCTAGTGGGGAGTATCATATAGTGGTATCATACATATGATACTACTCTATGTTATTATGTCAATAGTGGGTGATAACATAGATGTAGTATCATATAACCATGCATTTATTAGGCTATAAACTCATCTTATCTCGAAATCCGCTATGTTACGGTATCTACCTATGATACCACCACCACTTCTCTCCTCATTAATTACTTGCCACATCATCATTTTTGCCTATGTGTCACTTATGTTACTACCTATGATACTCCCACTATGACTAGTCTTACGCTACGGCACAGTATCCGGTATATATCAAGGCAGGGCAGGCGAAAGAAGAAAAGGGGAGATCAAATAAAAGAGCTATCAATTCTGTTCTTTCGACAATCCCAATCTACATGCGCACAGTGTTCAAACTTGGACGATGGGCTATCAAACGCATTGATAAAATTAGAAGAGATTTTCTTTAGAAGTCCAAGAATGTTGATTCAAGAGCTCTTTGTCTGGTGAACTGGAGGACGGTTTGCCGGCCTAAATTGCTTGGGGGCATGGGGGTTATGGATTTGACTGCTTTCAGTAGTGCCCTACGCCTACGCTGGAAGTGGTACGAGAGGACATACAGGGAAAGGCCTTGGGTCGGAACTACGGTGCCTCGTGGACACTTCTCTATTTGATGCAAGCACTACTATCACAATTGGAAGAGGCAACATTGCTAAGTTTCGGACTCCAAGTGGTTGGATGGTCATGCTCCGGCAAGCATGGCGCCACACCTTTTTAAAACCTGACAAGGCTCAAGGGATTATCTGTTGAAAATGCTATGGCCAATGATAGATGGATGACTGGCATGCATAGGATCACGTACAGCTGTGGGAGTTCACGGCCCTATGGATCAAAATTTAGAGTATATACCTATCAAATGAGAATAATACAATCACTTGGAACCTGGAGGCCTCTGGCAAGTACATCGCTAAATCAGCCTATCTTGTGCAGTTCTCGGGCTCTTTTGCGCCAGTAAACTACGACAAGCTGTGGAAAGATAAAATCCAGCCGAAGTGCAAATTTTTTGTCTGGCTATGGCTGCGAAGAAGGATTCTCACCAATGATGTTTTGGCTACTCGGGGAATTGAGCATGGGGAGAGATGTTATTTATGCGATCAGGAATCTAAATGTGCCTTCTGATCCTCTCCTGCCCCTATGCGCGCCAGGTGTGGTTCCTGGTCACAATGGACCGGGTGCTCGGCTCTGGCCATACACCGGGATCAATTCTTATCCCCGGAAGATTGGTGGACATACATGCTGCCAAGGATTTCCAATGACGAAATGAAAGTGGCAATTTATGGGATGTGGCACATTTGGAAAGAGCGCTGCTGAAGAGTGTTCCAGCAGATAACTCAGCCTGAAACTACGCTGGTTGAATTGGTAAAGGATGACTTGCTTATTCTGGGCACCTACCTGGAAGAAGAAATGGAACGCAACAGTGGAGATGAGACAGGCACCTAGCCTGATAATTGGGAGTAGTCAGCTTAGCTCTTCTATCTATGTTTTTAATTTGTTGTATCTCTCTGTTCCCCATCTAGCTTCTTACTAGCTTGTAACAAACTCTTTCTCTCCCGCTTAATTGTTTAGGCAGAAAACCTGCCACTTAACCTTCAAAAATATAAAAGAGCTAAATACACTAGCAGTTCAACAACTTGTTAAACATGTGCAAACTAGTCCTATAAGTTGCCAAACGTGAATTAGTGATACAACAACTTGTATTAAGAGAACAAAATAGGTCCAAAGTGGTTCTGCATCTGACACATGGCATCGTACATTTTGCAAAAGGCCTCCTGTATATTTTTCTTTAATGTATAGGATGAAGGGGATCGTGGGCAGAAAACAATAATTTTCCTAGCAACGATATCCTTAAACTAGCCAAGATCTATTCTATGCAGATATAGTAGTACGAACGGAGATCGGAATACGTACCCTTGTAGACCGAAAGCGGGGATTACGTTCCCGCACAAACGTTGTCGATGAAGACCGACGTAGCCGACCTCAAGGTCGTGTAGAGGAAGCAGGCCTCCGAGTACCGCTAGCGCAGCACCTCGCAGGGAGTCGCACACGTACGGTGGAGACGGCGCCTCCGAAGCTCCAGTCCAGGACGAGCAGCGGAAGACTTGGACCGGAACACCAGCAGCGCGGCAGCGGGCTATGGTGGAGGAGATCCCCGACTCCTCTTGCTCGGCGCGGCTCCAACTTGGGAACCACGAGATCGAGAGAGAAATCAGGAATTAATTGGTGAATTAAAAGGCTGGGGGTGCCCTTTCTTATATAGGCTCCCAAGGGGAGCCAACCTTGCCAGCCAGGCAATGTGGGACTAACCCCCCACAGCCTGGTTCGGCTAGAGAGGTGCGCCGGCCCCCTGGTGGGCCCCTTGTGGCCCACCTAGGCCGGCCCTCTTGGCCCCCACCGAATTCCCCTAGGGAATTTTCCCCTCTTGGGCCTTCTTTCGTCCGGAAGGCCCATTTAGGGAAATCTGCCTTAATAAATTCGAAAATAAATATATAAAATCATATTTGCATATTAATAACACTAATTAATATCAAACATAATATATAAAATATTTCCTAGCTCCGAAAACTCTTTCGGCGCTGCCCGATCTCCATCGGACCTCTCCCGGGACGTTCCCGGTGATCTCCTTCCTTTCCGGTTGTCTTGTCGAAACCCCTTAAGTGTGTTACCCTAGCGGTTCGATATAATATCAGGTATGATCAAGACTCCTCAATGATCAACGACTAACTCGTAGGCCTGGACCCCCTGAATTAATCCCTGAGATATAACGAATGACTTTCATCTATCAAACCTGAACGTGAAGTCTTAGACCTTTTGCCATAGCGATACTTAGCACGTCCGAGTGTCGTTCCATAGATATCTCCATACCTAATCCCGACCTCGTTACCGACGATGTCATCTTCTACTCGTTCATGATCTCATGTCTCCGTGACCTAGTCACATGCTTGCAAGCTCATTAGACATGATCTCACCGAGTGGGCCCGAGAGTATCTATCCTGCTACGCGGACTGGCAAATCCCGCTCTTGACCCCTCGTCTCAATACTCCTTTCCAATACCCAAAAGTATCACCGTTATTGTCATACTAAATAAGATACGACGTTTGGTGCAATCAAAGTATCTTCGGGGAATATCAATAAGAGTTGATCTCACGGTCAAAGGTGTAATGACTATGTTCTCCAAATCTGGGTATGTCCATCACATCGCTCTCTAGCAATATGACTCTCATTGCCGACCGGCGCCATGCCCCATGACCGGGAAAACTCGATCATCAATCGCGCAACGAAACTAGTCTTAGTAGAGGCTACTAGGGACCTGGTTGTTTACGTATCACACCCGCATTAATGTTTCCGCTTAATACGGTTCTAGCATGACACAAAAACCTATTATGAACAAACGAGATATGATAAAGAATACACTTTATTAATTGCCTCTAGGGCATATCTCCTTCAGTCTCCCACTTGCACTAGAGTACAATTTAATCTAGATTACAACTTGGTAAAAGCATAACACCCATAGCTAACTGGTGTTGTTCATGCTTATCAAGCGGAAGAGGCTTCGTCAGCGGATCTGCCACATTCAGATCCGTATGCACTTTGCAAATCTTCACATCGCCTTCTTGTACGTACTGACGTATCACGTGGAAGCGTCGGAGAATGTGTTTGGCGGTGGAGTGAGTCCTTGGCTCCTTGGCGTTCGCAATGGCACCCGTATTGTCGCAGAAGAGGACCACGGGGTCTTGCACGCTCGGGAACACTCCAAGTTCGATGACGAACTTCCTCAGCCACACAGCTTCATTCGCGGCCTCGCAGGCAGCAATGTACTCCGACTCCATTGTAGATTGTGCGACTATGGGTTGCTTCCCACTTCTCCAGCACACGGCGCCTCCATTTACCTTGAACATGTAACCTGTCTGTGACTTACAGTCATCGGGGTCTGAGCAGAAACTTGCATCTACGTAACCCGTTACGCCAAGTTCCTCATCGCAGCCACCATACACAAGGAACATTTCCTTTGTCTTATTGAGATACTTAAGAATGCTCTTAACAGCTATCCAATGCGGCATTCCAGGATTACTCTGGAACCGGCTTGTCAAACTTAGAGCTAATGCCACATCTGGTCTAGTACTCAACATTGCATACATGATCGATCCTATGGCTGAAGCATAAGGATGTTTCGTCATTTCGGCCTTACCCAGTTCCGTTACCGGACACTGCGCCTTAACCGGCAGAGAACCCTTCTTTGCCTTTTCCATATGAAAACGCTTCAATATTTTATCAAGATAAGTACTCTGACTTAGTGCTAATAGGCGCCTTGATCTATCACGGTAGATCTTTATGCCTAAAACATACGCAGCTTCTCCTAAGTCCTTCATGGAAAACTTACTGTTTAAATATTCCTTCACGCTATTCAGAAGTTCCACATCATTCCCTATTAGCAATATGTCGTCAACATACAGTGCTAAGAACACAACTGAGCTCCCACTCATTTTCTTATAAATACAGGTCTCTTCCACATTTTGGATAAATCCAAAACCTTTGATTACCTCATCAAAGCGAAGATTCCAGCTCCGAGATGCCTGCTTCAATCCATAGATGGATCGCTGAAGCTTGCACACCTTGTTAGCACTTCCTGGATCGACAAAACCTTCCGGCTGTACCATGTACAACTCTTCCTCAATGTTTCCATTCAGGAAGGCCGTTTTGACGTCCATCTGCCAGATTTCATAATCATAGTAGGCAACTACCGCTAACAAAATCCGAATAGACTTAAGCATCGCTACCGGTGAAAAAGTTTCATCGTAGTCAATTCCATGAACTTGTCGGAAACCCTTTGCGACAAGCCGAGCTTTATAGACGGTCACACTACCATCAGCATCAGTCTTCTTCTTAAAGATCCACTTATTCTCGACGGCCTTGCGCCCTTCGGGAATATCCACCAAGGTCCACACTTGGTTATCATACATGGATCCTATTTCGGATTTCATGGCTTCAAGCCATTTCTCGGACTCTAGACTCTCCATCGCCTCCTTGTAGTTCGTAGGTTCGTCTTGCTCGACTAGCATGACGGTGCAAACCATATTGCCATACCATTCTGGTGGGATCCGAGATCTACCAGACCTACGAGGTAGAACATCTTCCTCGACAGTTTCTCCCACTCCTTCCACGGAGGACGTTTCCAGAATTGCTTCCGTTGCGCCACTCGGAATCTCGAGTTCAGGATCAACGATTTCATCGAGGTCTACCTTCCTCCCACTTACTCCTTTCGCGAGAAATTCCTTCTCTAGAAAGGCACCGTTCTTCGCGACAAAAGTTTTGCCCTCAGCTTGGTTGTAGAAGGTGTACCCTACGGTTTCCCGCGGATATCCTACAAAGACGACTTTCTCCGACTTCGGTTCGAGTTTGTCGGGCTGCAGTTTCTTAACGTACGCCTCACAACCCCAAACCTTCAGAAACGATAACTTAGGCTTATGGCCATACCATAATTCATACGGCGTCGTTTCAACGGACTTGGACGGAGCCCTATTTAAAATGAATGCGGCTGTTTCTAACGCATAACCCCAAAAGGACACTGGCAGATCGGTAAGAGACATCATAGACCGGACACTATCCAGTAGAGTACGATTACGTCGCTCGGACACACCGTTACGCTGCGGCGTTCCGGCGGGCGTAAGTTGGGGTACTATGCCACAACTCTTCAGATGTGTGCCAAACTCAAAACTCAAGTACTCTCCACCACGATCGGACCGGAGATGCTTGATTTTCCTATTAAGCTGATTCTCAACTTCACTCTGGAATTCTTTGAACTTTTCAAACGTTTCAGACTTGTGTTTCATCAAGTAGATATAACCGTATCTACTCAAGTCATCAGTGAAGGTGACGAAGTAACGATAACCATTGCGTGTCGAAACGCTCATTGGTCCACATACGTCTGTATGTATGATCCCCAACAAATCCGACGCCCGTTCAACGAAACCTTTGAACGGTGTCCTGGTCATTTTGCCCATGAGGCATGGTTCACATGTATCGAGGGATCCGAAATCCAACGAGTCCAAGAGTCCATCGGAGTGGAGTCGCTTCATGCGCTTTATACCAATATGACCAAGACGGCAATGCCACAAAAACATGGCGGTATCGTCACTACACTTAATTCGTTTGGCCTCTATGTTATGGATGTGAGTACTACGATCGAGATTCAACAAGAATAAACCGTTATTCTCGGGAGCATCAACATAAAAGATATCATTCATATAAATAGCACAATTGCTTGATACTGATTTAAATGAATAACCGTCTTGTAACAGGCAAGACCCACTTATAATGTTTACACTCAAGGATGGCACAAAATAACATTTATTTAAAACCAAAACTAATCCCGATGGTAGATGCAGAGGGAGCGTGCCGACAGCCACCACGTCGACTCTCGATCCGTTGCCGACGCGCATCGTCACCTCATCCTTCGTCAGCCGCCTTCTATTCCGTAACTCCTCCTGAGAGTTACATATATGAGCAACAGAACCAGTATCAAATACCCACGTATTGCTCCGGGCGGATGTAAGGTACACATCTATAACATGTATATCAAATATACCTTTCTCTTTGTCGACCGTCTTGCCAGACTTCCTATCCTCCAGATACTTGGGGCAGTTGCGCTTCCAGTGACCCTTCCCCTTGCAGTAGAAACACTCCACGCTAGCTCTGGGACCAGATTTGTTAGTCCTGGGCTTGGCAGCCGACTTGGCCTCCCTCCGGGACTTGCAGCTCTGCTTTCCCTTGCCACCGGACCTTTTGAAATCAACGGTCTTGTTGACCATCAACAGCGTGTGCTCCTTCTTAATCTCTACCTCAGCAGTCTTGAGCATCACGAACACTTCACCCAGGGACTTAGCCATGCCCTGCATGTTGTAGTTCATGACGAAGCCTTTGTAGCTTGGCGGCAACGATTGCAACACCCTGTCAATCGCCAGCTCATCGGGAATCTTGCACTCCAGAGCATTCAGGCGTTGAACGTAGCCAGACATCTTGACTACATGCTCGCTCACACTGCTATGCTCTTCCATCTTGGCTGAGAAGAAAAGCTCAGAAGCCTCATATCTCTCAGCCTTAGCCTGCGGCGCAAAGACAACCTTAAGATCCGAGATGATCTCAAAGGCGCTCATCTTCTCAAAGCGCTTCTGCAGGTCGGCTTCCATGGCGTAGAGCATGCCACTCTGGACAAAGGCAGAATCCTCCGATCGGGTCTGGAAGACCTTCTTCTCATCCTCAGAGGCATCATCTGCAGGAGGGTCACCTATGGCGGCCTCAATGACGTAGGCCACCCTATGGGGAGTGAGGAGGATCCTCAGGTTGCGGAACCAGGCCATGAAGTTTGACCCATTGGTCTTAAGCTTTTCTTTCTCAAGGAACAGACCTAGGTTAAACGAGGGGCGAGACATCTACAATGGAATTTGCAACAACATAAGACTTTGTTCATAATAATTTTGAGTTATAGTATTTTAGAAAATAACTGACATAACTCCCACTCAAACGAACATCCCTCCTGGTCGTTTAAGCGATTACACGACCCCCATCCATTGCACCACTCCTCATCATCAAAGCCGGCGGCACAACTTCAAGAGTAGACAAAATCGTCCGTCACACCAATTTTGTGACTCGTGCTCGGCCTTTCGGCCTTCCTGTTCCGAGGCCATACTTCTGAGTATGCTAGGCTCGCCACCAAAGACCTCCACGCTGACGCTTGTGCAACATGGCTTACACCCACCGTATGCGAACGAAGATATGTCTGACACCCGATCATCACGGCCTGCCTCATAACGTAGAACTTTATTGGTGGTGCGCGTTGGAGGGAGAACACTAGTGGTATTTTGAAGGGATCATCTTATTCAACTACCGCCGTGTAACACACAATCACACACAAAATAAGATGCACAGAAAACATCAAATGTAATGCAATGTGATATAGTCCATCGCGCCATGGTCTTCTTGGCGCCCGCAGTTTATAAACAATTTAATAAACCTACCTTGACCATATCACATAGCCCCTGCAAAATAAAGTTAGACGCTTCTACTTTATCTTTTGCATATTTTACGTGGCTTGGGCCTTTCGTAAATAGAACCGCTTCATACCTACGAACCTGATGACCACAACAACGATCCAATAATTGCATGTTTAAGCATCCCTTTCGGGCCCTCCATTGAAAATGCGAAGACCAACTAAAGAGAGAGAAACTGTCACCCGCTAGCCACAGATACGGTACAAGCCGTATGTCAGTAGTGGAACCAGTCTCGCGTAAGCGTACGCGTAAAGTCGGTCCGGGCCGCTTCATCAACTCAATGCCGCTGGAATACACAAGTGCACGCTAGAGGGTAGCAAATAACAGGAACGGTGCCCCCGTGCAGAGCACGGGTTCTAACAGCGTACAGCTATATCTTACGATAGATCGGCTCTGATACCACTGAAGGGGATCGTGGGCAGAAAACAATAATTTTCCTAGCAACGATATCCTTAAACTAGCCAAGATCTATTCTATGCAGATATAGTAGTACGAACGGAGATCGGAATACGTACCCTTGTAGACCGAAAGCGGGGATTACGTTCCCGCACAAACATTGTCGATGAAGACCGACGTAGCCGACCTCAAGGTCGTGTAGAGGAAGCAGGCCTCCGAGTACCGCTAGCGCAGCACCTCGCAGGGAGTCGCACACGTACGGTGGAGACGGCGCCTCCGAAGCTCCAGTCCAGGACGAGCAGCGGAAGACTTGGACCGGAACACCAGCAGCGCGGCAGCGGGCTATGGTGGAGGAGATCCCCGACTCCTCTTGCTCGGCGCGGCTCCAACTTGGGAACCACGAGATCGAGAGAGAAATCAGGAATTAATTGGTGAATTAAAAGGCTGGGGGTGCCCTTTCTTATATAGGCTCCCAAGGGGAGCCAACCTTGCCAGCCAGGCAATGTGGGACTAACCCCCCACAGCCTGGTTCGGCTAGAGAGGTGCGCCGGCCCCCTGGTGGGCCCCTTGTGGCCCACCTAGGCCGGCCCTCTTGGCCCCCACCGAATTCCCCTAGGGAATTTTCCCCTCTTGGGCCTTCTTTCGTCCGGAAGGCCCATTTAGGGAAATCTGCCTTAATAAATTCGAAAATAAATATATAAAATCATATTTGCATATTAATAACACTAATTAATATCAAACATAATATATAAAATATTTCCTAGCTCCGAAAACTCTTTCGGCGCTGCCCGATCTCCATCGGACCTCTCCCGGGACGTTCCCGGTGATCTCCTTCCTTTCCGGTTGTCTTGTCGAAACCCCTTAAGTGTGTTACCCTAGCGGTTCGATATAATATCAGGTATGATCAAGACTCCTCAATGATCGACGACTAACTCGTAGGCCTGGACCCCCTGAATTAATCCCTGAGATATAACGAATGACTTTCATCTATCAAACCTGAACGTGAAGTCTTAGACCTTTTGCCATAGCGATACTTAGCACGTCCGAGTGTCGTTCCATAGATATCTCCATACCTAATCCCGACCTCGTTACCGACGATGCCATCTTCTACTCGTTCATGATCTCATGTCTCCGTGACCTAGTCACATGCTTGCAAGCTCATTAGACATGATCTCACCGAGTGGGCCCGAGAGTATCTATCCTGCTACACGGACTGGCAAATCCCGCTCTTGACCCCTCGTCTCAATACTCCTTTCCAATACCCAAAAGTATCACCGTTATTGTCATACTAAATAAGATACGACGTTTGGTGCAATCAAAGTATCTTCGGGGAATATCAATAAGAGTTGATCTCACGGTCAAAGGTGTAATGACTATGTTCTCCAAATCTGGGTATGTCCATCACATCGCTCTCTAGCAATATGACTCTCATTGCCGACCGGCGCCATGCCCCATGACCGGGAAAACTCGATCATCAATCGCGCAACGAAACTAGTCTTAGTAGAGGCTACTAGGGACCTGGTTGTTTACGTATCACACCCGCATTAATGTTTCCGCTTAATACGGTTCTAGCATGACACAAAAACCTATTATGAACAAACGAGATATGATAAAGAATACACTTTATTAATTGCCTCTAGGGCATATCTCCTTCATAGGAGTACCACGGTCAAGATTCGAACTCAAAACACTAAAAAACAATACTCACTCCGTCCACAAATAAGTGTCTCAAATTTGTCAAAAAGAAGATGTATCGAGACAAAACCATGTCTAGATACATCTACTTTTTGACAAATTTAAGACACTTATTTTTTAACGGATGGAATAACATTGTGATATGGGGTAGCCCGATCTTCTCGTTGAGCACGTCCATGGTGGATGGTGGATAACTTGGTGTCACCGATGAACTCTTCTCGCTAGATCCCTGCAGCCAATGCAACAGCTCTCTACCCTTCGGATATTCACGACTTCACACACTTCCGCACGTAGTCGTCGACTACGAAACGGTATAATTGCAATCTACTAATTCCAAATGGAAGAAACAGATCACACTTCAATTGCAGTTCAACTCTTTAGATCGATACAAATTGAAGATGTATTATTTTAGAGAAAAGCTTTCGCAGTTCAACCAAAACTAGGGTTTATCTAAACGTGGTCTAACCCTCTAGGGCGCAGCCCTTGGCTATTTAAAGGGGCTGGCCGAAAGTAGGATTTAATTCGGGCATGAACTCAAACCTGGTTCGACTCGGACTGATACAAACCGACCCATGGTGGGTTCGGCCTAAACAGGACACGCAGGCCTCATGCATTGCACCTTAGACTAATATCTTCGTACGTTATGTCCTAGTGCGCCACTTGATCCCTCTAACGTGCAAACGTGTGATCTCCTTCATTGCCCTTGTGCGCCGGCCTCCCTCTCCTCCCTCGCGCACTTGCTGATATTGGAAATCGGTGATTGCCCTTCTCCTTGTGGTAGCTCGTCTCCTAATCCAACGCTTGTGTTATTAATAAACCTGATCATACATAAATGCTTAGACTTAGGCAGTATAAAATTCCCATTAACACAAACATCATATTCAACTAAGAGCGAGTTCACATGTTGTTGAAGTAACTTGGTTCGAGCTCTTCTCATTGGTCCAATTCGAACCTCATAATTGGACTTCTTCTTTGCAGCAACTCTCATGTCATCATCATGTATTGGAGAGGGAACAACAGTATGGATGTCCTCATGATCCCCCCCCCCCCCCCCCTCCTTCAAAAGGCGTCGACCTCGACGCTCCAAGGTCATCTCCATCATACGGTGACAAATCAGCAACGTTGAAACTATTGCTAACAGCACCAAACTCGGACATAGGAAGATCAATGGAGTAGGCATTGTCATTTATCTTTGCAATAACCTCAAAAGGACCAGCACCACGTGGCTTCAACTTCGAATTCCTCAAATGTGGAAATCTGTCCTTCCGCAAATGCACCCAAACCATGTCTCCGGGCTAAAATAAAACTTGCTTGTGGGACTGATTTCTTGCAGCAGCAATGTGCTTGCCTTTCTTCTCGATTGTCTCTCGTGTCTTCTCATGAATTTTCTTCACATAATCTGCTCGTTTTGACGCCTCCATATTGACTCTCTCATGCAACGGAAGAGGCAGCAAATCCAGCGGTGTAATTGGTTTGAAGCCATACACCACCTCAAAAGGAAAAAGCTGAGTGGTAGAGTGCACCGCTCGATTATACGCGAACTCAACATGTGGCAAACACTCCTCCCATTCACGCAATTTTTTCTTGATCATAGCTCGCAACAACTCTGACAAAGTTCGATTCACCACCTCTATTTGACCATCTGTTTGGGGATGACACGTTGTGCTGAACAGCAACTTCGTCCCAAGCTTGCCCCCACAATGTCTTCCAGAAGTAGCTCATGAACTTGACATCACGACCAGAAACAATCGTCCTAGGTACTCCATGAATGCGCACGATGTCCCTGAAAAACAGATTAGCAACATGCAACGCATCGTCACTCTTGTGGCATGCAATAAAGTGTGCCATCTTAGAGAACCTATCCACTACTACAAAAATACTATAATGTCCTCTTTTAGTGCGTGGTAAACCTAACACAAAATCCATACTAATATTTTCCCATGACGTGTTAGGTGCCGGTAGTGGTGTATACAAACCGTGAGGCTTCAGATTTGACTTGGATGTATTGCATGTAACACAGGGACGAACAAATCTGTCCATGTCACGCCTCATCTTGGGCCAATAAAAGTGATCATCGAGCATGAGTAAGGTCTTCTCACACCCAAAATGACCCATGAAACCACCTGCATGTGATTCCTGCAACAACAACAAACGCACCAACGATTCGGGAACACATAATTTGTTAGCGCGAAACAGAAATCTATCATGTATATGAAACTTGTCCCATGCGTGTTTGAGCAGACATACACGTTATGGTTCAGCAAAATCATGATAAGTAGCATATAAATCAAATAAAATCTCCAAACCAGGAATTTTAACATCTAAATGTGTCAATAACATGTTCTTCCTAGAGAGAGCATCAGTGAAAGAGAATTTTCCCTCATGTGTGGTTTTGGTAATTATATGACAATCTATATGGACTAATGCTTGCACTGAGATATCCTTATAGATCTTGTCCATGAAATTGTGGAGTTCATGTGTTGGACTCTTGAAGCTTATGTGTTGAGTGAAGCTTCTTGCAAGTATGTCTTGAAGGATTCAAGACATCATATTAGTGAAGAAATGTTGGAAGATACAAGGTTGATCAAGATATTGATCAACACACAAAGCTACAAGATGTACCAAGAGCGATCATGTATCTCTTGGGATGGTAAACACTTGTCCGCATAGCTTTGTGAACTAACCCATTATATATGTGTGTGTGGTATCATTATATGAGGTTAGGTATCTTCCCATGGGGTTGCATCAAATGAATATTTCATATAGCTCATGGAGGATGACGTCATGTGGTGATCGTCATCAAGGTGAGATGTGCAAGACCAAGAGAAGCTTCTTGAAGAGATCCTATGCTTGGTGCTTGCAATGGATACATGAAGACGGAGCTAAGCGGGACTCTCCCATTGTGAGCATGGGAGAGTATTTGGAGAAGTCTTCATCAAGCATGTGCTTGGACGCGTAATCAAGAAAGATGATCCACTTGAAGAGATCAACATAGTCATCATCTAACTCAAGTGGAATGCTCAAGGCAAAGGTATGACCTTGATATGGCTATAGGATAGATAGGCGTACTATCAAGAGGGGCTCTCAAGTTAGTAACTTGATCGCATCGTTGTGGAGAGCTTAAACCTTTGCATACTTGGCATATCATATTTCTTGGTTCTTATTTGGCTTTTATGGTGGTGAGGAACTAGAGCTTGGTTCATCTCCATGTCAAGCTCTTGTTCATCGGAAACGGTCTTACTTTGCAAAACTCTTTGGCTGTCATCCATGTGAGGATTTAGATCTTGGTTTATCTCCATACTAAGCTCTAATTCATCAAAAACGGATTTCGTATGAATATCTTGTTACGTTTTTGATATTAGAGGTTTTACCGGTTTACATGTTTTAGGAAAGTTAAACCTTTCCTCATTTGGTTTTATCCTCACATGATGGACTATGATTTTTCTATGCATATTCAAGTAGAGATCGTTGTAACGATTCCAACGAGCCAAAAATCATCGAAAACGGAGTCCGGATGGAAAAGATATTGCAGTTTTGATTTTGCTGTTTCTGTCAGTTTTCAGTCACTCGGAATATCCGATTCTGGACTGAACCGGAATATCCGATTCTCGCAGTTTTTCTCGAGAAAGAGGCACTGATTGGAACCGGAAAATCAGCTCGGAAATTTCACTTTTGGGTGGAATTTCCGGTCTAAATTCTGGGTGCAACGGTTCTATTTTCTGGGGGGGGGGGGTATAAATACCCCTCCCCTTCTTCTTCCCTTGCCCAACCAAGGTAGCACGAATTTCCTCTCTCTCCTACTCCATTGTTAACCTTGAAAAGCTTGATTCCTCTCAATGCCTCCATTGATTCTTCCATATTCTTTAGGTAAAGTTGAGAGGAGATCTAGATCTACAATCCTACCAATTCATCTAAGCTCTAAGTGAGGGGAACCTAGTGGATCTAGTTCTTGGAGTTCCTTTGTGGTTCTTCTCTTTGTTCTTTCTCTCTTCTCCCCCCATAAGCATTAGTTGCTTTTGGTGGGATTTGGGAGTGAAGGATTTGACTCCTTTGTGGTTTCCTTTGTTCTTCCTCTCTTATTCCCCCATAAACAGGTGTTGTTGTGTTGGAATTTGAGAGTGAAGTACTTGAGCACTTCGTGTGTTCTTGCCATTGCATTTGCATCGGTATGAGCCCTCCACGAGAATTCGTGGTGGTGATTCTTGTGAGCTTGTTACTCTTTGGTCTTTGGACCCTAGACGCCTTTTGTGGCCAAGACCTTTTGTGGTCAAGACCTTTTGTGGTCACTTGAGAGCCCCCAATTAAGTTGTGGGTGTGTGCCTCAAGACTTGGGAGCCCCCAATTAAGTTGTGGGTGTGTGCCTCAATAGTTGTACGGGATTCGATCTCCGCCCCAAAGGAGATCAATAGTGGAAGGTGAACTCGCAACCTTTTGTGATTGAGTTCATCAGGAGAAGAAGCTGAGCCTTTGTGGCGTTGCGGCTAACCTATTGTGGTTGCGCACACCTCTCCAAACGAGACGTACACCCTTTGGGTGGAACTCGGGAATACATCCTCGTCTCCGCGTGCCTCGGTTATTTCTATACCCGAGCTATTTACTTATGCACTTTACATTGTGATAGCCTTCGTGCTTGAAGTCATATATCTTGATATCACCTTGTTACTTGTATTGCTTAGCATAAGTTGTTGATGCACATAGGTGAGCCTAGTATTTATATCTAGGTTGTATGCTTGTTAAAGTAAACCTCTAGTTTTATTCCGCTTTTATCAAGCATACCGGAATTTCCGGGTCATTCTTGGACCGGATACTCCGGCTCCTCGGAAAAAGTTTTAAATCGCCTATTCACCCCCCCCCCCCCTCTAGGCGACGTCTGTCCGTTCAATCAGCCACAACATTATCCTTCCCTTACTAATACTTTATGATGTAGCGAAACGACTCAATGAACTCAACCCACTTAGCAAGATGCCTATGCAAGTTAGATTGATCTTTCAGATATTTGAATGCTTCATGATCAGAATGTATGATAAATTCTTTTGGCCACAAATAATGTTGCCAAACCTCAAGAACACGAACAAGTGCATACAATTCTTTATCATAAACAGGGTAGTTTAATCTAGCACCCGAAAGTTTCTCGCTGTAATAAGCAATAGGTCTACCTTCTTGCATCAAAACACCACCAATTCCTATGCCAATAGCATCACACTCAATTTCATATTGTTTATTAAAATCTGGTAATGCAAGCAAAGGTGCATAAGTAAGCAAACGTTTCAGCTCATCAAAAGCAATGTCTTGGGCAGCGCCCCACACAAAAGGTACACCTTTCTTAGTTAATTCAGTCAAGGGTGCAGCAATAGTACTAAAGTCTTTCACAAAACGCCTATAAAAACCAGCAAGACCATGAGTACTTCGTACTTGACTCACGTTCATGGGAGTAGGCCAATTCTGAATTGCTTCAATTTTAGATGAATCTACCTCTACCCCATTCTTAGATACAACATAGTCTAAAAATATCACCTTATCTTGGGAAAAAGTGCACTTCTCAAGATTAGCATATAATTTTGCATCACGTAACACTTGCAAAACTTGTCTAAGACGATCACAATGTTCAGATTCAGTGCGGTTGTAAACAAGTATATCATCAAAATACACAACCACGAATTTACCAATGAAGTCTCTCAAAACATGATTCATTAAACGCATAAATGTGCTAGGTGCATTGGTAAGACCAAAAGACATAACTAGCCACTCATATAAGCCAAATTTTGTTTTGAAAGCAGTTTTCCATTCATCCCCCTCGTTCATCCTAATTTGATGGTATCCACTACGCAAATCAATCTTAGAGAAAATAGCAGCACCACTTAATTCATCAAGCATATCTTCTAAGCGTGGAATAGGATGACGATATCGAATAGTGATGTTATTAATAGCTCGACAATCTACACACATACGCCATGTACCATCTTTCTTAGGAACCAAAATGACAGGAACAACGCAAGGGCTAAGAGACACACGAATGTACCCCTTGTCGAGTAGTGCTTGCACTTGTTGCTGTATCACTTTCGTCTCTTCGGGGTTTGTTCGATACGGCGCGCGGTTAGGAAGTGTGGCGCCCGGGATGAGATCAATTTGGTGCTCAATGCCACGCAAAGGTGGCACGCCTGCGGGTACCTCGGCCGGAAAAACATCATCATAATCCTGCAAAACAGTAGACACACCAAAAGAAAGAGGTTGCATGTCATTAGAAACCAAAACCTCGCATTTGTACATAAGCACAAGAGGCATGGCTGTAGGATCCTCACGAAATTCTCGCATATCATCTTTGGTGGCTAATATCAACAAATTAGGCACTCTCTCACTTTTCGTTATATCACTCACAACTGTTACAATTTTCTCCTTCCCTGGTGTTTTTTCTAAGTTTACTTCTGTTTTCTGGCGAGACTCATTCACTATTTGCTGCGGTGACATGGGCTGCAAATTAATTTTCTTGCCCTTGAACTCCAAGTGATATGTATTGGCACGCCCATTGTGTTGCACATGTCGATCATACAACCAAGGCCGTCCCAATAAAAGGTGACAAACAGTCATAGGAACCATATCAAACTCGATGGAATCCTTGTATGGCCCTATCTCAAAATTTACACGCACCATGTGATTCACCTTCATATCACCATTATCACTCAACCACTGAATATAGTATGGGTTTGGATGAGGTAAATATGTCAACTTCAGTTTGGCACACAACTCTTTACTTGCAAGATTTCTGCAGCTACCTCCATCAATGATAACTTTGCAAGCTTTATTGTGACCTACAAGTGTCTTTGTTTGAAACAGATTGCAACACTGAGAATCCACATGTGGTTGTACACTCAATGTGCGTGGTGACACAACAATAACAGGGATTGCTGCAGCAAAAGCATCAACGGTCTCATCACTTGTGTAGCAATCATCATCCGCATGAGGATCAGCATCATCACATGTTTCATACTCATTGTTCTCATTAATAAGCATAACTTTCCTGTTGGGGCAATCTATCTTATAGTGGCCTTTGCCCTCACATGTGTGGCAACTCATGTCCCTATTGCGGGTTGTGGACATAGCCGAATCAGTACTAGCAGCGGGTGCGGCTGGTCTCCTAGAAACACGAGCAGTGGAGGCTGGTTTAGAATAGGAGGACGAGGCATGGCTTGGCTGTCCCTCCATTGGTGCAGCCGAGGGTGATGGTGCCCTACTAGAGAAACGCCCAGAACTAGTGTAGCGTGCTTTGATTTGTGCCTCTTCAGCGAGGTGTGATTCAGCCTCCCTTGCATGGTGTAAGAGCTCATTCATATTGGTGTAATGATGATGTCGCACAATACCCTTGATGGTGAACTTTAATCCATGAAGAAAGCGCTGCATAGTCATCTCAACGGACTCCCGAACACGTGCCCGCTGCAACAACATCTCCATCTCCATGTAGTATGCATCAACTGTCATAGTCCCTTGCTTCAATTGTGTCAATTTGTCAAACTGAGCGCAAATAATTAGAGGGAACAAAACGAGCTCTCATAACAGCCTTCATCTCAGGCCCTGTTAGAAAAGGAACTTCATTGTCAGCGTGGCGGTTTTGCACAAGGCCATCCCACCAACGCAATGCATATCCATCAAATTCAGAAGACGCAAGCTTGACATTCCTCTCTTCTGTATAGCCATGTAAGCGCCATAATGTTTCTATCTTCAGCTCCCATGTGAGATACTCTTCAACATCCGTGGATCCCTCAAACCGTGGAATAGAGAACTTGGGTTTGCCTAGTGGATCATCTTGTCATTGGAGAGGTACACGCTGAGCACGGCCCAATGGAAGCACACCACGGCCCTGATTATAGTGAGCACGACACTAGTACAAAAAGGCTTATAGGTGTAAGCCTTTTTGTGGCGCACCAAATTGCATGCGCCACAGAAAAGCCTTTTTAAGGCGCACCCGAGCCCATGCGTCAAAAAAATTCATATTTCGGTGGCGCATGGGCTCGGGTGTGCCACAGAAAGTCGATTAACTATGGCGCATCAGATGGGTGCGCCACAGAAATTGGACATTGTGTGGCGCATCTGGTTGGATACGCAACAAAATGTATGCACTTTTTGTGGCGCATGGGTCCCATGCGCCACATAATTTCTACACACAGATCCCACCCCCCCACCCCCGTGGATCGCCTTTTCAATCTTGCGGCAAAAGAAGAAAATGAAAAAATGTTCAAAAAAATCCATCCTTTTAAATATGGTTAGGTATTAGTGTCTACTTCGTGTAGCGTATTTGAAATATGAGTTTTGACCTTTTATGCAAAATCACTGTAAAGAAAGTCGAAACGGCCATAACTTTTGCATACAACGTCAAAAAAATACGTTTAATACCTTAAAAAAACTAGAGAAAAAAATAAATTTTGTTAGCCGTTTTCAGATTGCTCAAATTCCAAAATGAAAAAAAGTTATTTTAAAATGATTGTTTTTCTCAGCAAAATCAAAAAAAAAAAAATTGTGGCGCATGGGGCTAGGATGCGCCACAGAATTGTTGGGTGGGAATTTTTTTTCGAACCGGAGCAGCCAACTCCCTTATCCTCTCCCCTTCTCTCATTTCCTTCTTTTCTATCCACTTCTCCTCTCCCCTTCTCCTCTCCTCCACTTCCCTTCTCATCTCCACTTCTCCTCTCCTCCACTTCCCTTCTCCTCTCCCCTTCTCCTCCACTCCACCAACTCCGGCGAAGAGAGACGACTTCGACCTCCTCCTCTCCTACTCCGGCGGCTTCAACGGCGACCTCCTCCGACGACGACTTTGACGGCGACCTCTTCCGACAACGACCACCACCACCTCCTATGCCGCCGACCTCCTCCTCCGGTGGCCTCCTCTTCCTCCTCCGATGACATCCTCCGGCAAGCTCCTTATACTCCACCCACCTCCGGCGACCACTTTCTACACCCACTTACGACGACCTCCTCCTCCGATGACCACGTGCTCCGACGAAATTCCAGCGAAAAACGGGCGCCTACAGATCCAGATTTGGATCTGGCCGCCATTTTTTTTAAAATTCAAAAATAATATTTAGTGGCGCACCTAAGTGGGGGTGCGCCACAGATATGTTTCTGTGGCGCATGGTGGTGGGGTGCGCCACAGAAATTTTTTTGTGGCGCACCGGGTGGGTGCGCCACAGAAATATATTTTAATGGCGAGATAACTGTGGCGCACCCCCCATTTTTCTTGGTGCGCACAGAAAGGCTCAAAGGTGCGGCACAGATAGCCATTTTTTCACTAGTGCCACCGCGGCCATGAGCATTCATATTTTCGCCATGCACACTGGCCTCCTCAAGAGAATCATCAAATTGTTGCTGGTGCGGCTGTCGTTGGTCCAAAGCATGACGCAAAGCCTCAATGGACTGTTGTAAGGTGTGCACATTCGTTTGGAGAGTATCAACCGTGGTTTGAATGGTATTCACTGTGGTGTCAGTTGCGTCGAACTTGAGCTGCATGATTTGTATGTCGTTGGAAACTGCGTCAGTATTTTTCACAAACAGCCTGCCCAAGTGATCACGTAAATGCTCGTAGTCGCTCCATGTGACAGTAGTACTTGCATCTTTTTTCTGCATCACAATCTCATTACTAGAAGACATGATTAGTAGGTTAGTGCAAAAACAAAATCGATA
This sequence comes from Poa annua, assembly GCA_026929855.1. Classification (NCBI taxonomy): domain Eukaryota; kingdom Viridiplantae; phylum Streptophyta; class Magnoliopsida; order Poales; family Poaceae; genus Poa; species Poa annua. The sequence continues at coordinate 121,757,853 of CM049428.1, forward strand.
TGGTGGTTCGCTCATAACTCACTCAACCAACAAGAAAAGGTAATCCAAAAATTCCAAAATGAATAGCAATGCGTACCCGATCATAGTGAGAACTAAATGCACGGATGTGAGGAAGTGAATATCAGGGTATGAGAACGGTCACACGACAAGGCATGGTATGGATGGTGGAGCTGTAGGTATGGAATCCTAATAACACCAACTACAAATCTTATTTGTTGCTCGTGTGATACACAAAGACACATGAAACACACACGTGTAGAAAAATGGGGCAAAACAACTATAGGACTGAGCACACATATATAGAGATATGTCCGGAGTATAGCTCATGTTACAATGCACTGGAAGGACACTAGCACGTTGCTCTCAAAGAATAGACGCAGGCTCAAGATTGCTCAATTACTAGTCGTGTCACAAAGGATGATATTCCCTTTGGCCTCTTCTTTTCTCTGATTTTTTTAATTCTTGCTCTTGTCTTTTTTTTTTGACTTTTTCAATGTTCTATGACCAGCAATTTGATATACACAAGACACACAATAAGGAGCAGCCTGGGAGCACAAAACATTAGCTAGTCCTGTATAGGTAAGCTCCTAACACTGCCGTGTCTAAGGTTTTAGCACAAAAGTGGCAAAAATAAATACTTTCCGAAGTTTTATGGGGATTCTAAGACGTCGAAAAGACTTAAACAGACGTAGTGAGTTTGGCTGAATGCTCATCGGTCTCCTCTTCAAAACGAGCTAAAAACCGTCAAAATCGGAATTCGTATGCAAAAGTTATGGCACACTGAGTTTCTGCCGAAAACTATCTACGACACGGAGTCGGAAACGGGAAAACTGACGAAAACAGCGACGTATATCGATCGAAACTGCGGATCCAGCGACGGAGACTGAACGGACGTCGGAAACAACCGAATCTTTTTTTCTTTTCTGTTTTTGATTTTTTTGACAAGGACTCCGAAACAAACTTAAACGTGACACGGAAAGACTAAACCCTAAACATAAACAAACACGAAGACACAAACGAAAAAAAGGAATACGCAACGAATCAACACGAATAGCAAACTAGAGATGCAATTGATGCTATCTAGGCTAAGGCGAAATCTAACCCTAATTTGTTTTTGGCTTTTTCTGTATAGGACGAAAATAAACTAATCTACGGAATGGATTTGTGGATGCTCACCGAGTAAACGCTGGAAATCTGATACAAGATGATATGGGGTTGCCCGATCTTCTCGTTGAGCACGTCGATGGTGGATGGTGGATAACTTGGTGTCACCGATGAACTCTCCTTGCTAGATCCCTGCAGTCAATGCAACAGCTCTCTACCATTCGGATATTCACGACTTCACACACTTGCGCACGTAGCCGTCGACCACGAAATGGTATAATTGCAATCTACTAATTCCCAATGGAAGAAACATATCACGCTTGAATTGCAGTTCAACTCTCCAGATCGATACGAATTGGAGATGTATTATTTTAGAGAAAAGCTTTCGTTGTTCAACCAAAACTAGGGTTTATCTAAACGTGGGCTAACCCTATAGGGTGCAGCCCTTGGCTATTTAAAGGGGTTGGCCGAAAGTAAGACTTAATTCGGACCTGAACTCAAATCTGGTTCGACTCGGACTGATACAAACCGACCCATGGTGGGTTCGGCCTAAACAAGGCACGCAGGCCTCATGCATTGCACCTTAAACTAATGTTATGTCCTAGTGCGCCACTTGATCCCTCTAACGTGCTAACGTGTGATCTCCTTCATTGCCTTTGTGCTCGTCCTCCCTCTCCTCCCTCGCGCACTTGCTGATATTGGAAATCAGTGATTGCCCTTCTCCTTGTGCTAGCTCGTCTCCTCCTCCAACGCTTATGTTATTAATAAATCAGATCATACATAAATGCATAGACTGAGCCAGTATAAAATTCTCATTAACACAAACATCATATTCAACTAAGAGCGAGTTCACCTGTTGCTGAAGTAACTTGGTTCAAACTCTTGTCATTGGTCCAATTCGAACCTCATCATTGGACTTCTTCTTTGCAGCAACTCTCATGTCATCATCATGTACTGGAGAGGGAACAACAGTATGGATGTCCTCATCATATTATTACAGCGCGCTAGCTAGTAAACCACAAAGACGTTGATGTTCGCTATCAGTACGTTCCTTTTTACTTAACGTTGTGCGACCTGATGAGCGTTAACCTAATCCATGAACAGTGCATGTTCGTCGATCTAGTTTCTGAAATTTGTTGATTCTATCTTTTTGCTGAGCCAACATATTAGGTGTTTTGCATTGAATTTTCGCACGACCGTACGAATAGTGTTAGCTATATCCATGTTTTTTTTTTGAATTTTTTGAGTTTAAAAAAAATTCAAAACGGGATAAGTTATACCAAAAATTACGATTCGTTATCATTTTAATGATAATATGTACATGAAATAAATCCGCGTTGATGAGTAAGTTCCATTCCCGGGATCGGTTTCGAGTTTGGTCGACTCTAGCTTCTTAATTTTGGATATAAATTTGCAAACAAAGTTGACAAATTTGTCAATTTTGTCGCAGTCTGTCATCAGTTTGAATTTCCCTTTGACGAGTAGATGGATATTACCCTTTCACTTAATATTTTTTATGGACAAATACATATTCATTTTTTATGGACATATAGATATTTCTATCTAATTTAATCCTAACTAAAACAGAAAATACACTTTTTCCCACACAGCGCGGTGTGTCGCCGCGCCATCTTGCCTAGTTAAACCGATGATGTATAGCGTGCCTGCGTCCTGCTCTATGATATTACCGAAGTCATGAGTTTGATTTTGATTATTTCTCCAGTAATTTCTGCAGCATTTGTGTATAGGTAAAGAGAGGACATACTCCTCTCAAACAGCAACGCCTATGTGGCCTTTTGGCTAGTGTGCGATGATGTACAGCTGTAAATCCCGACCATGCACTTCTATTTTGCTTATTTCTCCAGAGAATGACAGCATGGGCCCATGTGTAAGTTAGCACAAAGGACACGTAATCAAAATAAATACAGGGTGCTTTTTACAAAATGTATGATGCCATGTGTCAGCTTCACTACCACTTAGGTCCTATTTGTTCTGTCAATACAAGTGGTTGTACTACTAGTTCACGCTTTACAACTTGTAGGACTAGTTTGCATTTGCTTGACAAGTTGTAGAACTGCTAGTGTATTTAGCTTCAAATAAGAAGAGATGAAATCCAGATGAGACACGGATCATGTACCAGTCGTCATCCGGTCTTCACGACAAGCACAACACATAGACGTTGGAACTTGGGACGGCTTCTCTACAGCAATCGTTGCCATGGCGCCCCACGTTCCTCTGAATCCAATCAGGGCTGGTTTAGTGGAGGTCACATTATAATTTCCAGGTCCTCCAGTTATATAGACGCTACTATAATATTCGGTCGATTAAGGTTGGCATGCTGCTCAATTGGTCCATGACGATCCTCATGATAATCTGATAATATATGAACGTACTACGTAGACTAATTACCCAACTAACTTACCAGCATGCAAGCAGCTGGGAGTCTGGCGAATAGAAGGAATGATACCGTCAGGTAATCAGGTTGGTTGTCTGATTGTCTTGTCGCTCCCAGCCTCGCACAAGCTGGACATTACACATCCGCTGCATAATAACTCCCTCCAAACACACCGGCCCGTGTTTTCTCAGATCGAGCGTTGCTGTCACAATCAGCCGTCCTAACGCCTTGATTCCAGAATTATTTTATGCATGCCCAGATCAATCATTGCCCCTGATATCGCTAATCAGTCTCGCAAATTGGACTTTGGAGAGGCTTTGCACTCGAAATTAATCATGGGACGTTGGGTTACCGTACCATGAGGCCATTGTTTGATCAAGGACAAGGAGTACTTTGATGGGCACCAAATGATGGATTAGTAGCACTATGAATTAGGTGATGTTGCTTTTCGGTGGTACGTCACCGGACCATGAATGGATTTCAGGCAACCATTTCTGGGGTGATGCATGAGTTAGTGGAATGCATGCTTGCACAATAGTATCTTGGATATGATTGTATGAAGCTGTCAGCCAGCTGATGGATTTCATGAAGCAGGGGATATGCACGGTGCCCCTCTCCTTCAATCACATGTAGGAAGGCGGTTCAGTTTTCGGTTTGATGCATGGGCTGTCACCAGATTCCTGTTTGCTTAGATTTGTCAAATATACTGTCAACTTTCTTATCCTTTTCTCAGTCTAAGGTTTATGTGGGAGCAAATTAAGCATCGACCGAGATGATGTCTTAACATCCATGTATGAATCATGTGTGACGCAGTTTAGTGACATTTGGCATGGGAGAGAGACTCATAGGTTCTGATGTCAAATAATAGTATTGTACTCCCTCCTCATATGTATCTTGACATATTTGTGTGAACCTATACAACGTGTGTTACATCTAAAACATTTTATATTGTGAAACGGAGCAAAGTATACTGTATATTACAACATGGTTTACTTGACATAGCGGTCTAGCGGATCAATAGAAAATGACCACTTGAAGCTGAGCGAGATACTCGGACATCCTCCAACGTCTAGATGCTTCAGATCAGCGTTTAGCGGTGGCTTTACATTGGATACTCATGCTCCCAACGGAACGCTCCTCCTTTTCAAACGGAACAAAGTAGGAGTACATAGGATCCATGCCCGTTTCAGCCATGTCTTGATACGTCAGTTGTACATGATGCATGTCGTCTGTATCTGAAGTTTTCAGTTTCACCTGCGCAGCTAGCTGCCAACCTGCCTGATGGACGTATGCCTGGTCGGCTGCTGCTGCTCCCAGCGACCCAGCCGGAGCCGGTGGCGCTATCTCTGAAAGAAAACAGCAGATGTGTCTTTCGAAATAGAACAGGACAGGAGCAGGAGCTGATGTTATCTTGGTGCCGGGTAAGTGCCACATCTTGACATCGACCCCCATCTATTATATACTAAAAATAAAATGAGTTAGTTTTTCGAGTCACCACGTTAAGCCACATAGGTTAAAATTCTATAGTCTGTTCATTCTATATCTAACGGCTGAGATTAAAATATAAAAGCGTAACATACAACATTAATTACGTACAAATATATTAACCCTGACACGTACTAGGCAAGAAAACTATCCATCAACCAAATGGGCCAGGCCCAAACGATCCTACGATTGTACGTGGAATTGACTTCTGATCGTAGAATCGCACCGGTCGGCCGGCCGGCCGGCTCCTCTCCTATTGCACACAATTCACAAGGTTGAACAAGACGGACAGGTCGGAAAACTAACTACTAAATCAAATCATCGGATCGGTGCTAAGAGCGTGTTTTCTTCGCCTCACGTACTTCTTACTCATATGTGCTCACCAAAGATGAATATATTGGCGAATAAGATGTGTTTTAAAATCAGTTGAAGAAACCATCGTAAACAGTACTTGACAAACATATGAATGCATGGATTGATTGATACGCATGGTGCAAGCCTCCATGCACGAAACATAAATAGAGCTCTTGATTAAAAAAACTAAACTGAACTTAAGAGAGAACACCAGCGATATGTAACACATGTCAGGTACGTACTTACTCAACGGTCTCCATGTACATCATTATAAAAAGATCTTCAAAACAATATATGGTTTAAATCCTATTGTCCATTGGTGTCTGATTTATCATGAATTAAATTTATTGATGCAATAATTACACACATTGGCCGACGTCGGTATTCAAGCATATATATAAGTACATAGTGCAATTGGAATAAAATCCTAGAACCATTATGTGCATGAGGCAATAGAAAATATGCATGTGCGATCTATGGATATATATACACCTTTTTCTATGACCAAGAGAATTTTGTGGCAATGAAAACTATATATTGTGGCAATCTAGTTTTATCTATGTAGCTTCCCATTATAATAAAAGGAGAAACAAGTATGTTCTGTGTACTTGAGTTGGCTCAACATATTTTGGTAAATGGATGTAAAACCATCTCACTTTTAACCAGGTGCACCTTATTTTTTGTTGACCACAACTTGTATAAAACTTAGACTGTCAAATATAGAGTGTATTTTGATTATGTAAATTCATGTCTTGGCAAACAATAAGGTCAATACTATGTTGCTTATGTTACCCCGAATAGACACCATTACAATCGTATTAAAAATAAATTCCATATTATTTTAGCTTAGTAACCATTGATTAAATATTGTATAAGAAAATTATAGGTAAAGCTCACCTATATATTTTATTTATCTATGGCGTATATATCTGATCATCCATTGCAAATCATATACTTCGTTAAGTGGCATGTTGTAACCGGATTATTAACATAATGCAAAGCATAGGTTTCGTATATTTTGAGGAGTACTTCTCATCAATTATCGGTAGTTCGTGAAATTCATGTAGTAATGTAATATGAGTGCAACTAGGAGTATCATCTAGCACACGAATCATTAATATGGTAGCTTTTAAATGTTACATAAACAATTAAGCTTCAGATTAGTTTTGAGGAAATATGTAATTGGCGCATGTGATATTTCTTTAAGCCTAACATACATAGTTATAGCCATCAATATTAGCATTTGGTAATTTATAGTTTTGAGAGACCCTTATTATAAACCTCTAAGACTTCAAGTATTCTTTTGATCATAATATCATATTTTTCTGATGTAAAAATCCCACATTTTGAATTAGAAAATTACTCGACTAGAATTCCACTGTTTTAGTTATGTGTACTTATCAAGTAGCACATACAAACCATATATGAATCCTTATGAATTTTTGGGGAATGGCATGACGGTAATTTTTCACAGATTTTAGCGGTCAAGGATGTTTTAACAATAATTGATAGATGCTAAAGACGATGCGCTTGCAACCCGTTTGCATTAACAAAATTAATTGGAAAATTTAAATATTTGCATAGATAGATGCTAAAGATGATGCCATTGCAAATCCGTTTGCATTAATGAAATTAATCGGAAGATTTAAATATTTATATAGATAGATGCTAAAGATGATGCCCTCGCATTTGCGAGGGCCAGACTAGTTCTGATAATAGAGACTGTCATCTTTGATCTCACCTGAGACTTGCTTGAACTGTCAGTATATGTGCCATAGGATGCTAATTGTTTGCTGCACGCCCAGGTATATTATAGTGTAGTTGTGGTCTCATTGGGGGAAGAGTTCACAGGATGTAAAGTAAACTGTGGGTTTGAGGGTTCGAGGCGTTGTCTCCGGCGCAGGCAGAACTGTGCTAAAACATTTCCTAGTTTCCGCCAACTCGTGCCCAGCGAAAGTCTGCGTGCACAGCGACTAATAACAACGCCTGATGGTTTCGCGTTAAAATGTCGTCTAATCGGGACACCTGTTCGGGAGAAAGCTCCTGCTAGGATCTTAGGAAGAATCCAAGTAGCTTTATAAGACGATAATCACAAGACAACAAAACACACCACCGTGCAACGCTAATCATAAGATAATAACAAAATACCACCGTGCTTTTCTTACTGGACTCCATTGGCAATGGCATCCTCATGCGACGGAGCAACGGAGCCTGTGAGGTGTGTGTGTGTGTGTGACCCTGCGTTTGCAAGGCTGGCCAACGACGGCCGCTTGGTAACTTCGCTTTTGTTTTCGTCCTTCCAAAATCTTGCTCACTACTAGTGTTTCCTCGTAGAAATTGTATATGTGATGTAATCTCTTCTTGTTCATACTTCGTACTATGATGATAGTACTAAAAAACTCATAGCTGAAAATACGATGGCTAACGGTTACGGAAAGCTTGGGTTTCCTCAACAGAATAAAGAAAAATATGGTAAAACTGGTAGTACTCTCTTCGTCCGGAAAAGGATGTCAATAGACATATGTTAGTGCTAGATAAATCTATTTTAATGATATCCTTTCCGGTCGGAGGGAGTACATTTTCACGAAATATTGATGGTCAAGCACATTCCAATGTGTAATGGGGCTCTTCTAGCTAAGAGAGAAACGTTCCAATATTATGAACAACACTCACCCGACCGCCAATGACCCTGCAAGGCTAGCCAATGACGTCCGCTTGGTAACTTTGTTTGCTTAGAGCATCTCTAGTGGATCATCTATATGGACAACCAAACGATTTTACATGACCATAGGGCAAAACTTAGCTCCCAGTAGCTCATCTATATGAACATGGAAATTTAGATGTCCCCAAAATATGCTAGGCATCATCCACATATGGATGATGTTTGGAGGATCATCCAGTTCCAATTGACCATTAAATAATGTTGAGAATAGGGAAGAAGGACTTTAAAATTATAGTTGTTGCAATTTACTATAAGATACTAATAAAAAATAAAGAGACTTCATGATACGACAAATTCATGATCTTGTAAAAATCATTGTTAAGAATAAAAACTTGAAAATATATTTAATAAAAGTTAGTTATAAAAATATTATTAAAATACTGGAGAGAGAATATGGACGTTCGTGATGTAGACGTTCCGCTGAAAAACTGAGAACATGTAAAAAAAGAATCTTTTAGATGATCTAGTATATGAATATATAGATGACTAAATTTAGATGATCTATTGGAGATGCTCTTATCGTGCTTCCAATGTCTTGCTGATTAGTATTAGAATGTAAAAGAATTATGTTTTTGAATTGAACGTAATAGAAATTTGACACGTATGCTGATGATTAGTGTAAAAAAAACAGCAAATCGGAGAACTAGATTTATGTGATGGTCACTACTTAAAATCTCCACTTTCATCATTTTATTACACATGCTACACTAGAATATATTTTGAGTTAAAAAAATTACACTTCCATACTAGAATACATCAGTTTGTACATCTAGAAAAATTTTCAGACCTTTCGTAAACTCTAAAAATGTTGTTTTCAAAAAATATCTGAAACATTAAGAAAGTGGCACCCAACCACGCTACTTGCCGTCCATTTTTCTTTTCTGAATGCATCCTCGACCGTCCATTTTTCATTTCTAACAGAGCACGAAAGCTCGACCATCCGTGGAACGGAAGAAGAAAAAAAAACGACCCATTAACCCGCCATCGATCGGAACAAATCCGTTGCATGCAGCGGGTGGGTCCCACCCAGCGGCGCGGCCGGCGCCACCTTCCTTGCTCTGCTCTGCTTCTTCCAGCCAGCGCAAGAGAGCGCAGCACCAAAGCCTCGGGATGCAACGATGATCAAGCTGATCCTTAAGGTGTTCGAAGGGGTTACAGGACTTGCAGCAAACCTCACAAAAAGCACCGCCATGCCTATCCAGTGTGATGGGATTAACTTGGAGGAGGCACTACGCCCCCTGAACATTCCCATTAAGCAGTTGCCGTGTATTTACCTTGGCATGCCGCTATCGCTCCACCAGCTGAGACGCGTGAACTATCAGGCCCTGCTAGACAAGATCGACGCCATGTTGGCCAATTGGAAGGGGGTGCTGATCTCAAGAGAGGGTCGTCTGGTCCTGCTCAAAAGTGTGTTGTCCTCGGTTATGATCTACATGATGACCACACACCGAATTCCGGCTGCAGTGATTGAAAAAATTGAAAAACGTTGCCGGGCTTGGTTATGGAGAGGGGAAGGCTCCTGCAATGGCGGACATTGCCGTGTTAAGTGGGCAGTGGTTTGCCGCCCAAAGGAATTGGGAGGGCTTGGGGTTCACAATCTGGCGAAATTTGGACGTGCTCTCAGGCTACGTTGGCTGTGGGCGGCTTGGCAGACGCCGACACGGCCTTGGGTTGGATCGCCGCTTCCCTGCGACCGCATCGACAAGAAGCTTTTTGCGGCTGCCACGCTGATCACCCTCGGCGACGGTGAGCGTGCAACCTTCTGGACTGACCAATGGTTACAGGGGGCTGCACCTTGCGACATTGCGCCTTCCTTATTCGTCATTGCTATCCGCAAGCAAAGAACGGTCAAGCAAGCGCTGACCGCTGAGCGTTGGATGTTGGATCTACGGCATGGGCTGACTCCGGATATGCTTCCGGAATTGCTGAACCTCTGCCGACGCTTGGACACGGTGCAGTTAGATGAAAATGTTGCTGATGAGATTCGATGGCGCCTTGAAGAGTCGGGGACATACACGGCAAAATCTGCTTACCTTGTGCAGTTTGCTGGAGCTACTAAATCTGAATTCCCTGCACTAATATGGAAATGTTGGGCACCGGGTAAGTGCAAATTCTTCATGTGGACTGTGGCGCTGGAACGCATTTTAACGGCGGACGCACTCCAACGGCGGCACTGGGAGAATGACTACTTCTGCCCTTTATGTCGCCGAAGCCTCGAAACCCCGTTGCACTTGTTGGTGGAATGCCCTTGGTCACAACAGATTTGGTCCTCACTCGCCACTGCCACCAACGTCCAAGCTATCTCGCCTGTAACTTGGGCACACGTGTCTTCCATCACAGAGTGGCTGAGGCACTGCAGGTTCGGTGCTCCGATGGCAAAGCGCAAAGGCACCCAATCCCTCATCCTCTTAGCAGCCTGGGAGCTTTGGCGGGAGCGGAACCGAAGGACTTTTGAACATCGCGAATTAGGTGTCGATGCGCTGATTGCTCGTATTCGAGATGAGGCCCTTCTCTGGAATGTAGCTGGGGCGTCCATCCCCTTCGACCCCGGCTGATTTTGGCCTTGTAATATCTTCTTTGGTTCCTTGGGTGACCGGAGCTTCTTGCTCTGGTTTTTCCACCCATTTACTGTAAAACTCTTCTTCTAATCAATGGATTTAGCAGTAAATCTGCTAACATTCAAAAAAAAAAAAAAAAAAAAAAAGCTGGCCTCCTCCCCACTCTGACAGCCTTGCTCTCCCCGCTCCTCCCTATATCTCTCCTCCCCAAACCCTAGTCCCACCACACCACCCAAGCTCTCTCTCTCTACCTCCCTGTACGTCGTGCTCTCTCCCCAGTCCCCACCTTCTCTGTCCATTCAGCCAGCGCACAGGCCCGAAGCAGCTCGCGGAGATGGCAGAGGAGCCGCAGCCACAGGCAGCTGCCCCCGCCACCGCCCCGGAGGTGGTCGTCGCCGAGAAGGCGCCGGTGCCGGTCGAGGCGGAAAAGAAGAAGATGGAGGAGCCTGCGGTGGCGGACGCGGCTGAGGCCGAGGAGTCGGCCGCGGTCGCCGACGATGGCGGCGCCGTCGAGGCCACGGGCTCTTTCAAGGAGGAGAGCAACCTCGTCGCCGATCTGCCTGACCCCGAGAAGAAGGCGCTCGACGAGTTCAAGGAGCTGATCGTCGCCGCGCTCGCCGCCGGCGAGTTCAATCTGCCACCTCCGCCGCCGCCACCCAAGGCCAAGGCCGAGGAGCCCGCCAAGGAGGAGGTCAAGGCTGAGGAGCCCGCCAAGGAGCCGGCCAAGGAGGAGGTCAAGGCGGAAGAGCCGGCCAAGGAGGAGGTCAAGACTGAAGAGCCGGCCAAGGAGGAGCCCAAAGCCGAGGCGGCAGCTGCAGAGGTTGAGGTCGTTGCCGACGCAGCAGCTGCAGAGCCAGCCAAGGAGGAGCCCAAGGCTGAGGATGTGGCCGCCGTGGTCGCCGAGGAGGCCACCAAGACGGCGGAGGAGGTGGCTGCCGTGGTCGCCGAGGAGGCCACCACCAAGACGGCGGACCCGGTCGAGGAAACCGCCGCCGCCGCCACCTCAGAGGAGGCAGCCGCGCCGGCGCCGGAGCCCGTGTTCATCTGGGGCGTGCCGCTGGTGGGCGACGACGAGCGCACGGACGCGGTGCTGCTCAAGTTCCTGCGCGCGCGGGAGTTCAAGGTGAAGGAGGCGATGGCGATGCTCCGGTCCGCGGTGCTGTGGCGCAAGCGCTTCGGCATCGATTCGCTCCTGGAGCAGTCCGACGACCTGGCCTTCCCGGAGCTGGACAAGGTGGTGTTCTACCGCGGCGCCGACCGCGAGGGCCACCCGGTGTGCTACAACGTCTACGGCGAGTTCCAGGACAAGGAGCTCTACGAGAGGGCCTTCGGCGACGAGGAGAAGCGGGAGCGCTTCCTCAAGTGGCGCATCCAGCTGCTGGAGCGCGGCATCCGGTCGCAGCTCGACTTCTCGCCCAGCGGCGTCTGCTCCATGGTGCAGGTCACCGACCTCAAGAACTCGCCGCCCATGCTCGGGAAGCACCGCGCCGTCACGCGCCAGGCCGTCGCCCTGCTCCAGGACAACTACCCCGAATTCATCGCCAAGAAGGTAACGCTTTTCTCTCTGTCTCTCTCACTCCGGCATTGAATTGATCAATTGGAATTTTGCAAATGCAGTGATTGTCATTCAAGATTGTTAGTGTAGTTTGAAATTCAGTTTACAGCTCATCGTGCCAAAGATTCAGTTTCTGTCCCTCGTCCACGGTTTAACGTTGGGGGTGAATGATTGGGCTCAAAGCATGTTCTTTGGGCACTTTGGTAAAAGGGTAGTAGACCTTTATAGTGTCAAATTGAGTCCTGGTTTGAGTTGACCGGTGTCTTTTGGCGTGGGCTTTGGGTAATCATAGCGCAAATTGCGGATCTTTTCCTCTTTACTTCATACTTTAATCATTTGTGCTATGAGTCAGTGTTGGGCAAGTGTTAGTATATTGGTTTATACTACTCCATATGCCAATTTGTAGTTGTTGATTGCAGCAATTTCAAAAGAATGGGATCATAATTTTGATTGGATCATGGTGGTCTGCAGGTGTTCATCAACGTTCCATGGTGGTATCTCGCTGCCAACAAGATGATGAGCCCTTTCCTCACACAGCGCACCAGGAGCAAGTTCGTCTTCGCCAGCCAGGCTAAGTCAGCCGAGACCCTCTTCAGGTATTATTTCTAGCAATATACTGTATTTCACAATTTTTGTGTTTTCATTGTTATATTCTTTTGAGGGACCGTGTCCTTAATTACCGTCCACACTCCGTAACGAAGTTCAGATACATTGCGCCGGAGCAAGTCCCAGTCCAATTTGGAGGCCTATTCAAGGAGGATGATCCGGAGTTCACCACCTCTGACGATGTCACCGAGCTCACCATCAGAGCTTCAGCCAACCAGACTATTGAGATCTCTGTCACTGAGGTTGGCCTTCTGCCCATCCTAAACTGATAATGCTTGCTTCTCAGTTCTTCTGGTTCATACTTGTAATTCATCTTGTACCTCAATATATATAGAACTCAACAATCGTATGGGAGCTCCGGGTGCTCGGCTGGGAAGTGAGCTACGGCGCGGAGTTCACGCCCGCCGCCGAGGGCGGATACACCGTCATCGTGCAGAAAACAAGGAAGGTCCCCACGAACGAGGAGCCCATCATGAAGGGCAGCTTCAAGGTCGGCGAGGCCGGCAGGATCGCGCTCAGGATCCAGAACCCTGCGTCCAAGAAGAAGAAGCTCCTCTACAGGTACAAGGTGAAGAGCAGCACGAGCGAGTCGGTCTGAGGATCCATCCCATCCATACAGTTCTTCATAGCACCGCGTCGTTGGAGCATGCATGTTCCCTGATCGATAGAAGAAGAAGCTAAACCTTTTTGGTTCCGTTCATTCATTTTTTTTGGTTTTTGGTTCACATCCCGCATTTGTTTAATTAAGAGAAAAAAAAACCCAAAGTGAGCTTGATTTTGTGATAGTCGGGAGAGGAGGCTGATGTAATGGTTGTTGAGTGGGGAGAGGAGAGCAGAGGAAGCGAAAGAAATGTGGAGCGAGGACTATTATCTGCTGCTCTGTAAATCAGTAAATGTGTCTGTACATTGCAACTTGTGAAATCTTTCATGGATATGTTATTATCTAGAAGTACTTGTCATCATTCATCAATCCCATGACGGCATGACATGTTACTCCATATGTGATGTTGGTTGGTCTCGCCGTTTTCATTTCTTGTCAATCAGAGGAAGCAGTTGTGCCCTCTCCATGTACCTGAGGGTTTGCTTTGGCCATTTCCAGCAAAGCAGGGATCTCTTCAGGATCATGGTTTGCTGACAGCAGCATTTCTCGTTGTTGAAGGAAAACTATTTTGTAAACACGTACGTCTCTTGGCACAGAGACACGCCTAACCTGACGACTCTACCTGGCTTGGCACCATCATCAGAAAACAAAGAAACAAAGGGCAAGAGGACAAGGCTGCAGGCCGAAGCCAGATTTAGTGGTAACAAGAAAGCGTTTGTTGCTCCAAATGATGGGCGTAAACTAAGCGTGGGTGGAGGTGGAGCGGAGAAGAAGGAACATCCAGCCAGCCAGCGGTGTGCGGAGGCGTTCCAAGGCTGGCTGGGTGTCAGTCACCCGTGTCGTGCCCCCCGAAGCAAACCGTCGCCGGACCAGCTGTGTTCGCAGATAAACAAGGCAAAAGAAGTGAGCTGGTGTGCACTGTGCTTGCAGAGCCTCCCGCATACCTTTCCCTTTGACCATCCACAACGACTGGGGGCAAGTAAAAAAAATCCAGGGACCAAAATGGCATGTCTCTCCAGGTCGGCCATGTGCCCATGTGTGCTCGCCTCGCCCGCCTTGTATGCTCGAAATTTCATCCTGTTCGTAAACTTTCATGGAAGGAAGAGATGGCGAGCTTTGTGTACTAACATTTTTCTCAAATACTCCGGCGTTTTTCCGTAAGTTTTTTTTGCACGAATTTTAAATCACATCAATGGCTGTGATTAGGGGTGGAGATTAATCACAACCATTGATGTGCTTTAAAATTCGTGCAAAAAAACTTCTAGAAAAGCACAACATTTTTTTGGGGCACTGACAGGCTGCGATGTGTGTTCTTCCTTTGCATGTAAAAGAAAAAGCGAAACGTTGTTTAACAGCCGGGGGATCGCGCGCTCTCATCCTCCGGGTCGAGCGAACGACGCGTGGACCTTATCCCCTTCCTTCCGCTCGTCTCTCACATCCTCTTATTTTCTTCCGCCTCCAACTTTTCCCCATGGCATGGAGAAGTATGCTGCACGCGCCCCTGTCGCTAGCCATGGCCTGGCCGTCGTCGCGCGCCTCACCGGCGTGGTCGCCCGACCCTCGCGCCTCCCGGTCCGCCGCCGCCGCACATCTCCTTGGCGAGCTCGCCGCCCCCGTGCACCTCCACGGCAAGGCCGCCGCCACCTAACCGCGCCTCCTTCCGGCCAACGGCGCCGCTGTCCCCAAGCCCACCTCCGCAGGTTTCCTCGCGGCGGTTCCAGAGCTGGAGCTGAGGCTGGTCGTTCCGGGCCTCCAAGCGGCGGCGGGGACGGCGGCGGGGATGGTGTCTGCGCAGTCGTTCCTGTTCCTTGATCCGAAGCTGCCTGCTGGCGACCGTGGTGGTCTAGCCGGGCCCTTCGTCGGCTGGAGCGAAGACGTGCCCCCGCTGACCTGCGAAGTATCGTGCTGCCGCCTTCATGGCGTTGCGGCTCGAGTTGTGTCGAGCTTCGCCTCGCCCTTGTCCATTTGTGCTACTATGGAAGATGGCGATGCTGCAAGGTCCTTGCATCGACCGGTGCTACTAGAGGCGGCGGGCGGTGCTACCGGCAGCGGGTTGTAGTGCTGCCATGGGGGGCGACGCCACGACGGTGCTATCGGCGGCACGTTGCGGAGCTGCCATGGGGCGGTGGTGCAGCCATGGAGGGCGGAGGTGCTACTGCTCTCTAACGTCCAAAGCAGTGCTGCCACGGGGCAGCGTTGCTCCCGTAGGTCGGCAAAGGTGCTGCTAGAGCAAAAAACAATTATCGATTTTTATTTCTTTTCTTCTGGTTGTGGTGCAATTTTTATGAAGTTTTTTAGCATAACATTTTATCTATTTATGCAAATTCATAAATCATTTGTAGCAAATTTTTGGTTTTGATACATTTTTTGTTTGATTTCTGGTGAAAATTTGAAAGTTTTGTAGTAACTTTTTTTCAGTTTTGATGCAAATGTCTAGAATTTTTGTACCAACTTTGTTGGACCTGCCAAGTAACAATTCCTTATGCTGCCGAAGAAGCTTGCTTTGCTACCAGTAGCCAGCGTAGGCATTTTTTTTAAGATTTCTAGAAAAAAATATCCTTTTAATGCAAATTCACAATGTTCGTAGCAATTTCTTCTTCACATGATGCAATTTTTGTGTGCAAATTTCTGTAAGATTTGTAGCATATTTTTTCTCCATTGACCCAAATCCTCATAACATTTTTTTTTTGCTTTTTGAAAGCAATTACGGGACTTAGATGAAAATTAAAATTTGCTGCAATAACGTAAACTTCTTATAACAAACGAATCGTTTTTTGCTTCCCGGCAGCAAAAGCAGGATTAGAAGACAAAATTAGACACGTGTCGACAGGGGGATGCGGGGGCTGGAAATTTTCTGGGCCCCCGGAGGACGCTCAGCGCTCCCCAAAGAAAAAGGGTTTGGAGAGGAGAGGACCCCTCTGTGTTGTGGTTCCGGGCGGCTTTAAAACGGTGGCCCTGCCTGTGCAGCCTGATGGGCGTAGGTGGACGGGACATGCAGCATTGTCATGTTTGACGTTGGCGCGCCGCTAGGGCCACCACACCAGGACGGACGTGTCTCTCCGGTCCCTGGGGTTGCACTCCTCCGTAGATATGCATGGCCAGTTATTGCTACTCGTGTCGTGTAGGATTCATATCGGTCTCGTGCTCTCGATGCTGCATGCCCGGTGTCCTCTGCTCGCGCGATCTTCACTCGCCGTGCCTTCATGTGATGCTGCTGTGGTGTTGGACTGAAGAAGAAGAAGACATGCCTGCTGTCAGAGCCAACCATGAGCTTCCTTGCTTGATTGTCGGAGCGAGACCGCCGTGATCCATCAAACCCCAGAGTGGTAGTTACTGAATGGCGCCTGTTGTGCCACCGTCGCCGGAGCAGGCGAGAGCTGCTCTTGGAATTCTTTCACTGGGTGATTTGATTTGTAGTGTGTTTTCCCATACTTGAAAGTAAGTAGTGTATGGATCGATCGTGCTGCGGGACGAGGCTCCATGAATTGATCACCGTGCACTGCGTTCGGGGTCCCCGCCGGCGGCCGGCCGGGCACGCCCGCCGTGGGCTATTAAATTCTGGGACGAGCGGGCCTCTCGCTGCACGCGGGCGATGGGCGATGGGAAGTAAGGAGCAGGTGCATCAGCATCAGCATCATTCGGCTGTGCAGTTGGACCAGCCCGGACTGGGGCTTCTTCCTCCTCCGGTGGGTGCCCGGGACCAAGATCGCTCACCGGCCGATCGTACACACCACCGTCGCGTGACCTCGACGGGTCTTGTAACTGAACAAGGGTGTGACGACGAAGGAACCAAATCACACGGCATGCATCCCGTTGCGCTTGTTCGTCATCTCTCCCTCTCTTCGTTTCCTCGTGGCACTCGCCACTCGCGGCTGGGCTGGGGATCGTGTGGTCTGGTCACCACCGTCCCGACCGCGCGACGAGACGTCGCCTTCCTCCGGCTATGCTCAGCGCCGGCCGGCTGCGATCGACCTGCAAGCAGCCTGCAACGCCGTCTCCAGTTGAACAATTCATCATCGGCGTCAGCAGGTCCGGCCAAAAGCTCCTCCGGTGTGGCGCCGCAGATCACGCGCGGCCGCGGCGGTGTAGGGAAGGAAAACAGTGAACGTGCTACATGGCGGTCGGCTCGACACGCATGTGCTACCACACAGCTCAGTTGGGTGCAGTGCAGTGAACTCCATCGGATTCCTTCGATCCGGACCCGGCAGCAAAACGGAAGGAATAGTTAGTCAGTTCTGGATAGGTAACTCAGCGTTTTTTTTAACCCGCCAATCTGCAATTTTTAATACGTAGAAGACCTGGTACGTGACTCCTACTACAACACACCACATGCCACATGCCACATGCCACATGCTGAAGAGTTAAGACAAGTGTACCGACTTTCCGATTATTAATATTAGTGGGCCGAGCTAGCACGTTTCAATGGCCATATCTGTCCTATGCCGTCAGGATCCAGAGAGCAAGGTGGTACTGATCCCAGCTAGGCGACCGTGATTAGGACACTGGCAATGGATAAATAGATAAAGGAAGCTGTAAAAACAAGAACGTACTGTACTACCGCTTCTACTAATCCGCTGGTCAGTGCCTCAGTGGAGGTGGACGATAGAGATGAGGGAAAGGTGGAAAAAAACTAAAGCGCAGCCATGTTTTGGGGAGCCGGGAAAGCCGCTGCTTTGCTCGCTCCTGCATGCAGCACTGTTTTGCTCAACTCTCATAAAAAAACAGATATACAAAATCACACTACGTACGTAAAATTAGCTGAGAATCCATTTTATGGCAAGCCACGAAGAAACGGCACGCGTAAAAAAGAAATATACAGAGTTGGCTCAGAAACAGATCATCTCTTACCTGAACATTGCAGCCTTGTTTACACTTGTGGCGAACGGAGTAGGATTCGATGTGAAGGTGCTCCCTGGCGTTGGACCTTGGATTCCGTTTCGATTGAAACGGTCGCAAGACTGTTGGACCTGCTGCTTTTTTTTTGGAGCTTTGCGCGCGACCAAGTCCCCAAGATTTCAGGTCCGGGCCATGCCTCTCGAGGTAGTAGAATGGAATCATGGATGGCCAATTGACCATGCTATGCAGATAGGTGCTCTTTTCTATACCCGTTCTTGTGGTTCTGGGCCCGTCTGGTGGTAGAAACAGATCATGGTTATGCAGTATGGACATCACATTCACCGTATACAATACAATCTGGTCAATTATCCATCCATTTTACAAAGCCAGGCGAGATTTGGGCCAGCGTTCCCTGAACCGGGACTAGCACAATACGAGTATTCAATTGGCAGCGAGTAATAGCATCCGAGGAAACACCAGATCTGTTGCCACGACAGTGCTGTGCCCTGTGCAGATGCTCTCTTCTTGAATCTTTGTCGATTCATCCGAAACACATAAATATGTGCGTGGGTTGGTTAGATACTGCCTCTGTGCCTGCGTTCGTTTCTAGTTCTGAACCTAGAATGGCCATGAATGCTCCTATCTAGGAGTATCAGAAATCTCCAGGGCATGAATGTCTGGGAGACCTGCGATGATAGTTTGGATACAGATACTGCAATGAATACCATTTCCAAGTGAATGATAGACAGCAACTGGCAGTTACCAGAACAAAGTAACACAGAATCTCCAGACCAAGAATTTCGTACCCAGTTGATCTTCCCAGTGTACTACTTTTAGTTTACTCCAGGAGATCGACTACAAATGAAAAAGACACTTCGCAGGCTCTGTTTGCAGCCAAGTTAAGCCAGGATCCTTGTGATTATATGAGTAAATTCGTATGATACAAATGATGACCACTGACAAAAAATCTCTGACCAACCAAACATTATAGTCACCTTTCATCTAGCTACTGCATCTTTTTTTGCTGATAGTCTGATACATGGAACTTATGAGGAAGAAAGAAAATTGATGCTTTCTTTTGTTTTACCTGCCATTTAGCTTCTTCCTTCATTGAATTTAAGGATGAAATTAGATAATACACTGGTGTCATTGCAAGTATCCCGTGTGGATAACCATCTCTCGTCAAGCTGAACATTTACATCCCTGTGTACAGAGAAAGAATGTGTCACTTATGCAATACATCATACAAAATTCAGTTCAGTGTTACTATAAAGGCATGTCTGCATCCATATTTCTCGACTTCTCTTAAGGTGATATATTTACCCACTCTTGTTAAGTAATAAAAATACAAAATATAATGTAAGATATTTTTCGAATCAAGGAGCAGAGCTCCCACTCTTGTTACAACTTCAGTTCACATCCCACACACAAGGCATAAGTTTTCCAGTACTACCAAACTACTACTACGACCATCTACAGATACTTCAGGTAACAACTGAACCAGATTGACATACTGCGTCATCATCTTTTTTCAGCATGCTTTAAGACTACATGCCCTAATTGCTTCCTTACAGAGAACAATTTTGATACAATGTAAGTTCCATGGCTTATTCTGGTACGTTACTATACTATCACACTATAGCGTCATAATAAGATACAATATAAGTTCCATAGCTTAATAGTACACTAAGGTATCTATATGGATTCTACAATGCAGAGATCATATCTATATTCAAGGTATGTATGAGCAGATGAAAGTTTTGAGTTGTTTATATATCTGAAAAAAAAACATACCTCTTCAAGCTAAGAACTTCGTAGTTTTTCCGCAGGTAATCTGCGTGCTTGACGAGAACATCCTGGGCATACTCCTTGCCAACAGTTCTACTCGCAGCTGTCTTTAGCAAGTTTTCTAATGAACCGTGTTTGTTGAGTAGTTTCACTGCAGTCTTGCGACCAAAACCAGGAGCCAGATGCTGGATTCCAGGAACACCATCTGCTTCATCGCCCATAAAACATCCTATGTAGCATCAACTTCCAACTTATTAGTTGACAAGATAGAACCAGAGTGCAAACGATTATAAAAAATGAACGGTGGTTGCGGATTAACAGAAAAAACATACACTCACTGAGGCTTAAATCCGCAGTTGGGTCGCACTTGTACTGTGCAACATAATGCCTCAGTGTATAAAAGGACCATCGGCCAATCTCAGGAATGGGCATAACTAACTGAACATCTTCAGATATCAGCTGCTTGAAGTCCTTATCCGGTGAGGCAATGACAACTCTATAATCTTTCCGTAACACTTGCTCTGCCAAGGTAGCCACTACATCATCTGCTTCATATCCATCGACTTGCACAATCTGAGTTCTCCATTTACAAAATTAAAAAATGATATTAGCATCAGAGTTGTTGTCCAAAGAGAGCATTGTGGAATGTGCAATTTAATACAATTATGTTTGCCATGGCTTATTCACCCACCGGAACATTGCACTCACGGAGCACGTCGACCACGCGCGAATCGGCACCGGTGCCTACGCCGCGAGTCCGGTGGGCTTTGTAGGACGGCATCAGCCGCCTCCGGTACTCGTTCCCGCCGGGCCCGTCGAATACCTAGCACGCACAACAGGAGAGTTTAAGAAATCGCTAGAAAGAGAGAGAGAGAGCACGCAGTCTGGGAGGGTGTCCTCACGGCGACGACGGGGTCACGTAGGCTGACGTGCGAGAAGAAGAGGGAAAGCCAGCGCGCGAAGGCGCCGAGGCTGCGTTGAGAGCCGCGGAAGCAGATCGGGTTGACGTCGAGGAAGAACACCCTGTCCCTGGAGGGCCTCGCCGGGGCGTCGCCTCTGCCCGGCAGGTGCTTGCGAGAATGCCTCGCCGACGACGGCGGGGGCCGTGGGGAGGAGACCGCCGAGGTCGATGGAGTGGATGCCGTGGACAGAGACGCGTGGAGTCGCACGGGGCGGTACCTAAGCGGACTCGCAGCCGGGACGGCGGTGGCCGGAGCTAGCGGCGCCGCGGGGGCCGTGCCCACGGCGGGCAGCGGCAGCGGCATGGCGCTGGGTCTGGTCGCGTGCGGAGACGAGAGGTGTGGATGTGGATAAGGGGCCGAAAGAAAGAGGCAAAGTTGCTCCAAGTTCAACGAAGCCCATTAAGACATGGGCTAAGAGCGTATCAAATGTGATGGCCTCGAGTGCTCTAGAATCTGTCGACCGAAAAAAAAAGTGTTCTGAAGTTTTCTAAGAAACAAGTGAGGACAGACTTGTAGGGATGGGAAAAGATATCTTCTGACTAATAAAACGAAAAATTCGTCTATTGTCGACTGCAATTTTTCTGTTATATTTATACGGAAAAACAATTGCCCTGATACAAGTTATTGCTTTTTCAAGAGATTCGGAAAAAGAACATCAAGTGGAAGCACCCAAGTGGCCTAATCTCCAGAGCCTTCGGTGTGTTGTGTGTAGAGCCTTTTCTCTTCACCTTTTGAGCTGGTGCGACGAAACCGAATCGCATAATGTTGTGTCTTTTTTTCTGGATTAATTAGTAAAGCGGGGACGCCAATCATAATTTAATCCATCCTTTGAGAAAGTGAAGCTCCACTACAGAACATCCTAGACCAATTCGCTGCCATGTCTCGCTCCTTCATTCTACCGGTTCGTGAGTGTTACATCAGATTATTTATAGTTATATGATTTTGCCAATTGTCATCTGGTGGTTAGAACGACCGGAAGATCAACGATGACTCGTGAGAGCAACGAATATCTCTATTTCTTTTTAGCAAATGCTACGAATATCTCCATTTTGGCCGGCCAATGACAGTATGTTACTTTGCTTGATTCCCTCGTCCCGATAGACTTTTCTTTAGCATTTGGGGTATAAAAATAAAAATAGTGGGTGAGTTCGTTCCTACAAATTAACCATAATATTGCCATCAAAATACCATGGACTATCTGAGGAAAAAAAATACTATGCTATACCAGCCTTCAGCTCGGACGCTGAAACCCCTAAACATGCGTCCACACACATGGCTTGGCAATTTATTTATTTATTGACGAAAGAGCATGTATTCACATCCATTTACCCAAAGAAATTTGTATCTTGATTTACGAGTTAAGTGTAAGCTCACAATTCCTAAACCTGACAAATGTGAGAGTCAACCAATGCATGGTTGGACAGTTAACAAGGTGGATACACCTCTAGCCAGTAATAGTACAAACCACATGTTTGCAATTGGTGTCTCATTAACGACATGTTATTTTCAAATATTAGGCGACTTTTTTGGTGGTAACGAGGCGTATGGGATCAATTTCAAGATCCGATTGTCGGCTCAATCTTTTTTTTTTGAAACGAGGCAAAAGCTTTGCCTATTTTCATTAAGAAGAAGAGTTAAGTTACAACACACACAAGTCGAAGCTTGGCGAGAAAGTTCTACTCTCGCGGCATCAAACTACCCAAATGCTTAGCCCCGGCTACACTCCAAAGGGCGGCACTCTTCTTAATGATATCTAGGACCGCCCATGGCATGGAAGCCACCTTGCGGAAAACTCTTGCGTTTCTCTCGTTCCAAATTTCCCAAGCGACGAGGAGGATAAGGGAAGATAAGCCCTTATCCTTGAAGATGGAGCACCACCAATCCTTGACCGTGCCGAAACTACTCCTTTGCGAGGTGTCGAAGTCCGTAATGCCTAGCCAAACTTGGATGGCACGCCAAAGGCGAAGGGAGTATCTACACTTGAAGATTAGGTGCGCCGCGGTCTCCGGCTCCCTCCTGCAAAGTTGGCATAGGCCACAATTTGGCCATCCTCGTCTCGTGAGCCTATCCGCCGTCCAAACCTTGTTTTGGAGGATCAACCAAGCAAAGAACTTGCACTTGGGGGGGGGGGGGCCAATTGTCTCAAACCGCCGGCACCATGTGGGATGTATTTGGTGCGTCAAATTGCGCCAAGTAGGCCGAGGAGGAGGAGGATTCCGTTTGCGGCGGGGTTCCATTTGATGGTGTCTAGCGACTCATTGTTGAGGTGGATATCTTGTAGCTTGCTCCATAGGGTGTAGAACTCGGTGATGTGTTCAACCGAGACTCCCTCTCCGATGATGATGTTTCGCATCCAAAAGTCTCCCTCAAGCGCTTTATGGATGGAGAAGTTCTTCCTCTTGGAGAGCGCGAAAAGCAAGGGTGCTATGTGTCTCGGCCGAGCCCCGTCGATCCACGGCGAGTCCCAAAAGGTGGCCTTCCTCCCGTCTCCAATGGTCACGGTGGTTAGTGAGTGAAAAAGCTCCATGTCCTCCTCATTACAAGGGCGGGCAAGGCCAACCCAAGCTCTCTCCAGATCCGTCCACTCGAGCCAAGGCCATCGGAGGCGTAGCGCTTTTCTGAACTTGTCCAAGTCAATAATACCAAGGCCGCCCATACCCTTAGGCTTGCAAACATCCTCCCATTTGACCTTGCACTTTCCGCCGGTGGCCTTTTCCGCCGCCGCCCATAGGAAGGCTCTCACAAGCTTAAGCATAGCTTTCATGGTGCTCTTAGGAGGGGCAAGGGCGGTGAGAGGGTAGATGGCTTGGGAGGTGGTGACGGACTTGATAAGCTCCACTCTCCCGGCGACGTTGACGAACTTCCCTTGACCAATCGGTAGCCTCGAGGCCATTTTATCCACCACGAATTGGAAATCCACCCCGCGTAGGCGGTGCACCGATAGTGGAAGGCCCAAATAGCGGATTGGAAAGTTGGAGCACACCGCGGGGAAAACTCTTAGGATGCCAATGAGGTCCACATCGAGACATCTAATGGGGGCGACAATACTCTTTTGAACATTGGCGACGAGCCCGGTAACCTCTCCAAAGTCTCTTATAATGGAAGAGAGCATGTCCAAGTCCGCTTTGAGAGGCGCCACAAAAATTGCGGCGTCGTCCGCGTAAAGTGAGGTGCGGATGCAAGTTGCTCTTCCCCTAAGCCGGTGTAGGTCTCCGTTGTTAGTTGCCTTCTCAAGAATGTGTTGGAGGGGGTCGATCGCGAGAACGAAGAGTAGGGGGGGTAGAGGATCCCCTTGCCGCAGCCCTCTCCCATGGGTTATAGGCATCCCCGGAACACCATTAAGGAGCACCCTAGAAATGGCGGAGAAAAACAGCCCCGCCACCCAATTCTTAAACCTTGGTGGGAACCCATAGCGTTGGAGCAAGTCAAGGAGATAATCCCACCGCACCGAGTCAAAGGCCTTTTTGATGTCAAGCTTGAGGAGTAGCGCCGCCGTTTTTGCTTTGTGTAGGCGTCTAGCATAGTTCCGTACATAGGTGTAGTTGTCGTGGATGCTACGAGTCTTGATGAAAGCGCTTTGAGCTCGGGAGACAAGTTGATTCATGAAAGGGGCCAACCTAGACGCCATGACCTTGGAGATGATCTTAGCCACCGCATGAATGAGGCTAATAGGCCGATAATCAAGCACGGTTTCGGCCCCTTCCTTCTTTGGGATCAAGATGATGTTGGCGGAGTTGAGCCAATGGAAGTCCTCCGCATGGAGGTTTGAGAACAAGCGGATGGCCTTCATGAGATCGTGTTTGATGATCCCCCAACAAGTCTTGAAGAAGAGCCCGGTGAACCCATCCGGCCCCGGTGCTTTGTCGGAAGGCAAAGCCTTGATGGCGTCATGGACCTCTCCTTCCGTGAAGTCCTCCGAAAGAGAGGAGAGGTCGCACACGGGGATGTGGAGGGTCTCCCAATTGAAGTCTCTAGTGCGCCTAGGCCCCTTCTTGAAGGTGGAAGAGAAGTGCGTGTGCACATGATGTTCAATGTCGACGTGATTTGTGACCCAACCGGCTCCAACTTTAAGCCTTAGGATGAAGTTCCTTCTCATTCGGGCATTGATCTTCATGTGGAAGTATTTCGTGTTGGCATCCCCTTTCTTCAAGTTAATCATGTGCCCACATTGCCTTTTCCTTGACCTCTCAAGGACCGCCAAGCTCACAACTCTTTTCTTTACCTCCTTCTCAAATCGGCCTCCTCGGGAGAAAGTTGGCGCACATCTTGGGCCTCGTCAAGCTTGAGGATCACCGCAAGTGCCATGTGTAGGTGCAACTTGGCATTCGAAGCAAAACCCCGGCTCCACCGCTTAAGAGCCTTTGCCGCGTTTGAGAGCTTGTTGAATAGTAGTTGGCATGGCTCGGCGTGTGTGGAGGGCGCCACCCAAGCCTTGGTCACTACCTCTTTGAAGCCGGGCATCTTGGTCCAATAGTTCTCGAACTTAAAGGACCGTGGCTTCTTAGGGCCTCTCGTAAGAAGGATAGGACAATGGTCGGAGAGCGAGGATGATAGAGCGTGAAGGATGTGGTCGCTAAGAGCTATATCACATTCATGGTTGCAAAAGACACCATCGAGCTTGCTAAGTGTCGGATTTAGTATCTCGTTGCTCCAAGTGAAGCGACGGTTTTGTAGGGGTATCTCATTGAGCTCACAAGATTGTAGAGTCACCCGAAATCTAGCCATCCGTCTTCGATTGAAGGAGGTCTTGTTCTTGTCACTTGCCCGTTGGATTTGGTTGAAGTCCCCATTCACCATCCATTTGATTCCAACGGTAGGTTTGTGCGCGATTAGCTCGGCAAAGAAGAGCTCCTTGCGGTTACTTGCCGTAGGCCCATACACCGAGGTTAGTCGGAGGGAGGCGGTGTCATCTCTTAATCTTGTGATAGTCATGGAGATGCAAAACTCGCCCACCACAATGTCGGAGGCATGGACGAGGTTATCATCCCAGAGCACTAACACTCCTCCCCTTGTCCCAATTGCCGGGAGGAAGGCGAAACCCCAAAGTCTATAGCCCCCCAGGAAGCTCGCACTGGCCTGATCAACATTCGCCAGTTTTGATTCTTGGAGACAAGCAACAGAGCAAGTGGAAGACGCGATGGTCTCATTGATAGTGGTGCATCTATCGAAGTCATTAAGCCCTCTAACGTTCCAGCTCAGTACAGACAGCAGTTCAAACAGGTTGTCACACATTGGGAAACAAATAAAACTCAAACAGGCACGAAACAGCCCTCGCCGAGCTCATGATACGGCGTTCTCTCCCATCTCTTCCAGGTCCACTGCACCAGGGCCTCCAAGACGCAGCAAAGCCTCCTCCACCGCAGCGGCGTTGTCGAGGTCGAGCTGGAGCATCGCCCGGAGCGCAGCGATGGCGTCCGACGGTAGCTGTTGGCCGAAGAGCTTGACAAACTCGTCAATCGCCGCCTTGGTCACCTCATCGCCATCACCGAGGATGTTGAGCTTGCGAAGCAGGTTGCGCTCCGCCATCTTCGCGATCGGCACCCCGCGGTGCTCCGTCCGGATGCGTAGGCTGCTTCGGGTGAACCCCACAGCGAACGTCTTGCGCCTGTTGGTGGGCGGCACGGGGCGCGGCGAGTAGATCGGGTCGTCGAGGACCGGGGGCTGCAGCGGGACGAAGAGCTCGTCACGAACGGTCTCGTGCTCCGAGTCAGTGCCGAGGTCGTTGTGCTCGTCCTCCCGCATGTGGTCGTTGCCGGGGTCCCTATTTCCAGCCTCCTGCTCAGAGTCGTTGGAGAGCCCAAGCTCGAACCCTGGCGGGAAGGTCGGCGTGAGCGAGCGGCGGCTGTTGCGGCTGCCCTCTTGGTGCGAGATGGTGAGGGGGTCGCTGCTCCCCTGCAGGAAAACGTGCCTCATGCCCAGCGTTTGCCTGCCAGAGGAAGGCAGAACCGAGGTTGACGAAGAGGGCGCCCGGGGAGAGCTCGGCGGCGTTCTCGCAGCCATAGCTCGCATGAGCGACGCGCGCGGCGAGGGGCTCCGTAGTGGCCGACGCCCCAGGTGAGGAAGGTGAGCGCGGGCAGGATAGCCGCGATCGCAGGGTCGAGGGACCCCGGCGTGGCTCGCACCTCCGAGGCGCCAGGCGTGTGGCGACGGCCATGCTTGCTGCCGCGGTGCTCTTCGTCATGCTTGGAGCGGTCCCTGGACGTGCGAGAGAGGTTGCGCCTCAGCTTGGCACGCCACCCACCTTGGCCGCGATCTCCGTCGTGGCGTCGGCGGTCGTTGTCGCGGCCCCTGTCGTCGCGGTGGTCACGCCTCGCGTCCGTGCTCTGCCGAGGCTCCGTCCGTTCCCGACGCGTCCCCTCACCGTCGAGGACGCCCAGCTCGAAGTCGAACTCCCTCGGCGGCGGCGGGATAGCCGTGGCGTCGTCGGCCGCACCGGTGTGATCCTCGTGGAGAGCGAGGTGGATGATGACGCGGTAGCGAAGGCCACGGCGTCCACGAACGCGCTGCCCACGGGCCGGCAGGGTGACCCACTTGGACCCCGGAATCGCCGATGGGTTCGCCGTCTATGCCCACAGCCCGAGGGTCTTGGTATCAGACTTGTTGACCGATCTTGCCTCCATGTAGTCCAGCGAGCATGCGCGTCCTAAGATCCTGCTGACGACGTGCTCGTTCCATCCGTGAAGCGGGACGTTCTCGAGCTGGAGCTGCACATAGTGTAACATATCGACGTTCTCAGCATTGGCCTCCAGACGCCACGGCCTGACCTGCACATGGAAATCCTCGAAAGGGAAACTTGCTCTGCTGATGGCGTCCGCGGCATGGTGCTAGTTGATGAAGCGGACGAAGAAGCGCTCGGGGTAGTGGCGCACGACGCAGACGTCGCAGACCCGCGCTCCGACCGTGGTCGCAATCGCCCTCGCGACCCTGTCGACCGCGACGTCGGTACGACTGCCATTGAGCCAGGCGACCGCGGCACTGGAGGCAAGCAACGCAGCCTCCTGCTGCATCTCCGACGTGGCCGTGATGACCACGTGGTCCTCGCGCGGCCGGGTGGCAGCGTCTCCCAGACGAGGCATGGCAGCAGGCCGAGGGCGTGGCGGGGGCGGCGGCGTAGGTTGTCGCTGGCGTGGCGGCTCCCGGAGAAGGAGCGGAAACGGCGTGGCTTGCGGCGGCGGTGTAGCTTGGCGCGGGCGTGGCGACTGCGGGCGACGCGGCGGAGGCACGTGGCGGCACTCGTCCGGGTGGTGGCGAAGCGGCGCCGAGCAGTCGCGAGAACGGTGCCCCGAGATCTTGCAGTTCTGGCACCTTATAAGGTTATGGCAGCCCAGAGCCCTGTGCCCCTTGTCGAGGCAGCGGAAGCACCTCCTGAACAGCGAGGCTGGGTGTCGTGGCTTCAGCTTCAATGTGGTGGTTGTCGCGGTACGGCAAAATGAAGGCGGCGACGCGACATCCGGACGGCGCGGCCCTTTCCTGTAGGTGACCAGAGTCCAAGGAAGCTCCGCAACAGGGGCGGGATCTGGTTTTGAAGGCGAGGCAGAGGGCGCAGGAGCAGGACTTGAAGGCGGAGCAGTAGCAGATGGGGGACTTGAAGGCGGGGCAAAACAGCCTCTCCACGCTCCCACTCCAAGGAAGGACCTCCCATGAATGCCACCAGCCGCGGTGAACGCGGCATTGAACGTGTCCCGCGACCGCGGCGAGGGGGTCTCGAGCACGACCTCGCTGCCCAGCGACCGAGCCAGACGGGGTGGAGAGGACGAAGACGACCCCGCCCGAACCAGATCTGACGAGGAGGACTGCGAGCAGCCAGGGAGCTGCGGAGACGAAGCAGACCGAGACAAACCTGCGGGGCTGAATCCCGGGCGCGGTGGCGGCGGCGAGAGCGGCATGGACCACGACGCGAAGGCGGATCCGGTGGTGGCACGGCCGGAGTGGCCGTCGCCACGGAAGGGGAAGGAGAGCGCCTAACGGGCATCGCGTAGTCTCCCAATCCAGTTTTTTCCCGGCTCAATCTTTCGAAAATGCGCATAGAGTTATTATATACGTGTGTTCATAGTAGTGTGTGTATGCTCGTGTATTCAAGCTATCATCTATAATTTTACAGAATGTTTTGAAAAAAAAAGAAAAAAAAAGACCAATGTTGCAGTCGACACCGGCACGCACCGTCAAAAATAAATCACCATACGATGTATAGAATACCCAGGCCAGGGTGGCGTGTCGTTGGAGATGCATCCATTGGTCTATGACGTCTACAAGTACAAGGATTCCAAATAAGCGTGCGTAAGACAGATCCCACGTACGGGGACATCAAAATTATTATAGGCCTCACGTCACATGGCAGCCGGACAGTTTGGTACATTCGGCCACCAGACAAGGTATGAAGGCACGCTAGTTCGGCTCTGTTCCGTGTTGTCTAGCTGGGAAAATGTTTTCGCTGTGGTTTTTGCAGCCTGGATGGACTCTTGCTGGGCGGCGCGTTGTTCCGGCGGTGGCAGTGGGCACCGTCATCTGGACATGAGCGTTGAGCCCGCGTCAGAGACAGCGTGCCGTGTCCCGGTGTAAAGCGGCGTCGCCTTCTATACGCTGGCTGACGGTGTGTCAGCTGTTTGGTTAGGCGTTGGCTATTTTTTTTAAAATAATATATTTTTTTAGAAATTCGAGAAATATTGCGCAGTTTCAGCAAATTTAAAAAATATTACGGCCTCGGAGGCCGACTGGAGCTCGTCGGTCCAGAGCTGGCCGACCAGGTCTGGTCGGCCGCATCTGCGCGCCTGCAGGACCTGGCATAGACCTGGTCGGCTGGGAGGTGGCCGACCAGCCCTGTCGGCCCAAGGTAAGCCGATCGTTGCATGCAGCAACACCCCACCCCGCCCATTTCTCCTTAGCGCACGATTAGCGCGCGTTTCTCCCGCCAGACGTTCCCGCATTTTTCTCCCGCCACCATTTCCCGCCCGTTTCTCCCGCCATACGTTCCCGCCTTTTTCTCCCGTCACCGTTTCCCGCCCGTTTCTCCCGCCAACCGTTCCCGCCTATTCCTTCTGCCACCGTTTCCCGCCCGTTTCTCCCGCCACCGTTTCCCGCCTGTTTCTCCCGCCACCATTGTCCTATAAAAACCACTCTAGGCTAAGCGGGGTACTCTCACAGAGCGCCAGCATGATGTGTATTGTACCTTGTGAGAAGTGTGTGTCCGGCTTTCATATAGCCGCATCCGAGCAGGTAGCTAAGATTGTCACCTATTTGAAGGTAGATGGTAGGGAAATTCCACTTGAAGAAATTGTTGGTAGTGAGAGACATCTCGCTTTGCTAGGGGCGAGGCTATGCCGAGATGGGTTTCCGTATAGGACCCCAGAACAAATCCGTGCTGAAGTCTTGAGGCTTGCGGATAAGTTCGATAGGCATGTTACTAATGCGCCGATTCATCGAACTCAAGACATACGTGAGAGGTACGGTCGTTCATTAAGCGTGGATGACAGATTACGGTGATCCTGAAGGATGCTGGGAATACGACATGTATGCATTACCATGTCACTCACAACCCAGTTTGTATCATACTTGGGGACATATGCGTGCACCCTACCCGGACAATCTATTCTCGAGCATTCCATGGTCAGATATTTCTTACTCGACACAGTTTTCTTGAAAACCCTTGATGTCGACATTGCCTACTGTATGATTGCTTCCTGCAGATGTTGCTTGTCAGCGTAAATTGCTCCCACAGCCATGCTGCTCTGGTGATATTGCCAGGAAGAATCATGACCATCCTCCAGAGTCATGCCAGATGAGAAGTCCTGAGTCCATGAAGCTGGATAAGGCACCTCCGGCTCGTACTCTGTGTCATTCGATGAATCAGAATCACTGCCATCACCGCAATGACCCTCAATATCTAAAATTCTACCGAAACTACTACATAATTATAATAGATGGAATTAATTATACCAGATTACGTATACACGAACGTTAAGACTAATCCAAGATTATACACAAAATCTAACCCTAATGCATGAAACTATACTAACTACAAATCCATACTAACTATAAATCCATCCGGACTAACTACACCCTACCTGCAAAGTAAATCCTAACCCTATAGAAAAAACACAAACCCTAACCCTAACCCTAACCCTAATACATGGAAAAGTCTTACCCTCGAAGCGTGGGCGGCCGTCACCTGCGGCGTCCGCGGCACCGTCGTGGGGCTCGACGTGTCCGGCCTCAACCTCTCCGGCGCGCTCCCGCCCGCGCTCTCCCGCCTTCAACGGCTCCCTCCCGTCCGTGCTCGCCCACCTCTGCACCCTCCGCGACCTCACCAGCCCGCTCCCCGTCGAGGTCGCACCCTCCACGCCCTCCCCGTCCTCTGCTGCTCGTGGCTAGATGGTAAGAAGGAGAGAGAGAGGAGAGGAAGAGAAAGTCGTGAGATGGGAGGAAGAAGAAGGGCTCTGGCAGTTAACAGGACCTCGTCGGCCAGGAGGTGGCCGACGGGCCACTCGGCCGGGACGTGGCCGAACCGTGGCCGATCGGGGCCGATCAGGCAATCGGCCGCGCCCGTGATCCTCTCTCCACGCTGGTCGGCCAGCTCTGGGCCGACGAGCCCCGTCGGCCACCTCCGGGCCGACCAGCCCCAGTCGGCCTCCACCTGGCCGAGGCCGTATTATTTATGAAATTTGCTGAAACTGCGCAATATTTCCCTAATTTCTAAAAAAAAAGTATTATTTAATATTATTTCCCAGGCGTTGCGTTAACTTGGCCGTTTTTTCTTATAAATTGTTTAAAAATAAATCAATTTATAATTAATAAGGTTTGAATAAACTCGACGCGCTCATGTAAGGGCTCTCTGATATATGTCTCGCTATGAACTGGGGACGTACTACTAAGGTTGATTCGTCATCTTGCTAAATTATATAAGAAAATCTATGTTTTCCGTTTTAACAGCCTCAAGTTTTTGAAGGCGTGTTCTTAGGAAAACACGTTCGTTGTCGTCTTTTTTTTGTTCCAACAACACCGCATTTAATTAGCTTGAACCGTAAGCATCTAAGTAGTAAATTATATAAATATTGCAAACTTATTTCCAACATGAAAAATCATGGTAATCACATTTATCACTTTACACATGAAGGAAAAACCTCCCTGAGGCTCCGTTGTGGCACTCCTTAAGAAACACCTGTTGGAACACACGGTCATGGACTACGTCAGAAACTTGCATCTCTACATAGACCGCCATACACAACACAACACACACGTGAGGATACCATAATAGAGGAGGAGAGAGGGTTGTGGATGCCGAGGCATGTGTGTCGGTTTCATGGACCTAGCCGGTAAGAACAATATGAGGAAATTTTGAACACGATATAATATGTATTGTTGGTTTCTTGGACTTGATCACTCCGATAACAATTATACATATCTCGAACACGACGATACACAAGCCAGGTGCTCATTCAAGAAAATAAACTATGCTGGGGAAATAGCTACATCCTGCTGCTAGAAACCTTAAACTATTTGCATATATACTCATTCTCTGTAAAATGGAGACTAATTCATTCACAATGTAAAAATAACTACTGTAAAAGATCTCATTTAAAACAAGAGGAATCAAACCGATAATGCATCGCATTAGGCATCCATGAAAGGTACACCAAACCACCATACTGCTGCCAATTGCCAAACGTGTACCCGGTAGCTTGAGCGAACAGTGCTCCGTGGAGTCCAATTCAAACCGGAGCCTAGCTCCTCCAAATCACACGGCTAGCTTAGCTACTACTTGGAGAAACATTAATGGCGGTGAGCGGAGGAGACGCATGATCCTCCCCCGAAATACGCTATTTCGTGCGCCCGCAAGCAATCTCAGATTCGGTCCAGTTCATACGCGGCGGCGACGGGACCATTTCGCGACCCCGGGCGGACTCCGCTCGGGCGACGCGGGCGCGCCTGCCATGCCATGTCACCCGAGCATTAACACCTCCGACGTACTCCTACTCTGTGTATTCTGTTCTGTATGTATATATACGGGCACAGCTCAGCCGATCCCACCTCTTCTCCTCCGCCTCCCTGTTTTCCTTCCCCCCAATCCCTCCCTCCTCCCGTTCCGAACCATCCGTGGACATAGTCCCCAGGCCAGACCAGATCGATCGAGAGATTCCGCGGCGGCCCATCCCATCCCCTTCCGTCGCCGACCTCCGCCGGTTGGCGGCGCCGCGCGCGCGCGCGCGTTCTCTGCGGTTTCTTCTTCTCCTTGTGCGCGCGTCTGCGTGTGTCTGACGGATTCGCGGGATGCCTTCCCCGTGCACGCACGTAAGCTTTCTGATACCTTGCGCCTCCCCATGATCGGGTGGAGTTTTATTTTCCGGCTTCCGACGCGAAGGCCTGTCGATTCCTGCGAGGAGCTCGTCGGCGATCGCGAGGGGCCATTTGGTTCCAGTTTGCTTCCGCTGCTCGCGGGTTTGCAGCCGGAGGTTGGCTCGCGCCGCCCGCCGTCCTTGCCTGCTCTCCCGTCGTCGGGGCGCCCGCCTGCCACCTTCCCCCTGCTCTGCCGTCGCATCGTCTGCCGCAGTCGTCCTGCCTGCCGCCGGCGGCGGCGGCTTAGTTTGTGAGTATAGTTGCGTGTAATGTGTCTGGGAGGGGAGTTGGATGCGTCGGTGGATTTTGTCGTCTGAAGAATATTATACGTAGGTGCTGGAGAATATCATACTGGTTTGGACTTTGGAGACGTGGACCTGGTGCTGTATTAATTATGAGGCGTCTGCTGCTGGCATAATCCCTTTCGTTCAGTGAACACCTGTTTATGTAGCCTTCCATCAGTTTTAGTTGCTCATGTTTCTAGTACTAGTACAGTATTATCTAGTGAAGTGGCTCATTTTACCCGTACACCATTTATAATTTTTTATGTGTAACTGTTGGATGGAAGGATGTTATTATGACCTTATTAGTGGTTGTGATCTTCTAGCATTCACCTGCTTGTTATTTCTGTTCGTTTGCACGCACTTCCTCTGTACTTCTAGTTTTGTCCTCGGCCAACTTTCCAGTGCAAATCCCCTAGTTTAGTTGCTCGTGTTTATTTTGCGAAGTAGTACAAAATTCACTATGCACCGTTTAAACTTAACAGCTTGAAATTATAAATCAATTAACAACTGGATATGCTCAACTAGATTAACTGGAGATTCTTGACCTGCACTTCTGTAAAATCCTCATGTTGCAGTGATGAATATTTGATGACTAGCTCCTTCAGTTTTGAGATTAGCATTCAAGATGATCCAGGGTTATTTTGTTTGCAGGTGCTCATATCTTTCTCCCAGTAATCTGGTAAATCGGTGTCATGAGTAAAATGTGTCATGCAGTTGAATCAGAAGAGACAAACATGGATGGGATCCATAACGTCCCTTCGTGTAGTGATTCTTGTTGGGAGAACTGTGCTCATGGTAATAAATCATCAGGCGTGAAGGGTGAGATGGGACGGCTGAGCATGCAAGCAAGCCCTTGCGCCACTCCGTATGGCACTCCTCGTTTTAGTCGAGAAAGTTCTTTCTCCAGCTTTGTTAGTTGCTTTTCAAAATTTGGTAAGTTTTTCTGTGCACTATTCTCTTAGAGCTGAAATACTACCACTCCTATCATTATTATTATTTTCTTTCTTAAGACTGATTTTATTTCTGTTTCGTATTTGTCGTAGATCATTCCCGCCTGGATATTGACTCTGAAGAGGAAACTGACCTCCTAGATACCGGTCAACTTCATCCTGATATCTTCGTCAGTGATGAGTTTATGGAGCAAGGAAAAAGTAATCTAGTAAAAGAGAAAGAATGCCAACTCAATCATACTGCTGTGTTCACCGATGTTGCTGATATTCCCATTTCCATGGACCAAAGTATTTTATCTGGACAACCGCAACTGGATACTGATCAAGGTGCCACCAAGGAAAATCTTGATGCCTCTAGTGTTATTGTGGACACAAATGTATCTTCTGAGCCTGATGTTCTGTCAAGTGACCAACTTACAGGAATGCATCTTGGTGTATCATCAAAAGATAATGATCTTAAGCAATCCAGTACGACATATGTTGAAGAGGTGGTTACTAGCCTTCCCATGCCAGGAGGTGAAATAATTCCGTTGAATGAACAGTTTATGGATCAACATGACAGAACAAAGGAAAACACGATTGTGTATAACAATTTATTGAATAGTGACCCACACATGAAATCAGATGACGGATTTGAGAGTGGTGTCGACTATCTTTATCCACTGGTGTCGCCCAGTTTTGATGCAGACCCTCTCATTTGGTTACCACCAGAACCAGCAAATAAGGAAGATGATGTTGATACTCTTCCTAATCATGAGGATGATAGTGATGACAATGATACTAGGTGGGGTAAGTCAAGTTTGAATCTTAGCTTTGACGAGAGAAGCAAGAAAAGCCGTGAAGACCAATTGCAGAAAGCAATGTCAGAAGTTATGAATGGGCAATTCAAAATTCTTGTTAGTCGTTTCTTGGCTGCTGAAGGTTTCTGTTTGTCTGATGGAGGAACCGATAATATCTGGCTTGATATTGTTGCTTCTTTATCATGGCACGCTGCCTTACTCATCAAGCCTGATGAAAATGTGGGAAATGCAATGGATCCAGGGTTGTATGTAAAAGTGAAATGCATAGCTACAGGATCTTGCCAGCAGAGGTAATGTGCTAACCTTCCTCATTGTACTGCTCATTCTATTGCCTTGTTATGCCTCAACTTGTTGTACTCACTCTCTTTCTTTGATAGTGAAGTGATCAACGGTCTTGTTTTTAAGAAGAGCGCTGCACATAAGCAGATGAGAGCCAACATTAAACATCCTAAACTGTTAATTCTTCAGGGTGCCATAGGTAGCTTTTCCACAGGGCTATCGTCAATGAATTCAATGAAACAGGTGAGCCTGCATGCTTGTACTCAAATTTATTTGTGTTCCAGTGACAATATTTGATGGCATAGAAGATTTATAATATTTCTGTTTGGCGCCATTGACCAGGAAAGCGAGCAGTTAGAGAAAACTCTCACTGATGTGATAGGCAAGTTCCAGCCTGATGTTATTTTAGTGGAGAAAGCAGTTTCACGAAATGTAAACGAGTATGTTCAGAAACAGGGAGTTACCTTGGTTAGTGACATGAATATCCAACGGCTGGAAAGAATTGCTCGTTGCACCGGTTCTCCAATTATCTCGTTGCAGGATGTTCATACAAAAATCGACCTTATTAAGCAGAATCAGTGTGAATCTATCCATTTTGAAAAGTTTGTTGAGGAGCATAACCTAACTATAGAAGACGGAAGGAGGTCATCCAAAACATATTTATTTCTAGAGGGTTTTCCAAAACCTCAGGGTTGCACAGTATGTTTTCTTCGCATTTTTCCTTATTTCTGCATTTAGTGTACTGTTTGAATTTCTGCTAAATTGGATTGGTCAGCTCTTTATTTATTTTTTCTTCTGTTATGCTCTTTTTGACCAAAAAAATGCTTTCATGCTTGTTAGTAAATATTGCAGTGCTCCATCATTTTTTAAATAATGAATACATCAAATCTGATCAGATAATTTCACTGCCAGGGTGCATAATACTATTCCTAGCTTGCCTGATTACGTTTATGATAGTCAAACAAATTTCTGATTGCTCATGATGCTGCTGGTAACACCATTATTCTGTTTTTATATTTATTATTGAGTTGGAATTTGGAATGCATGAGCAAGGGTTGTTTATGCCTTAGTGAACTTTATACATGTAACACAAGTGCACAACATGCACATTGTTACACCTTGGTTGTGCTAACATTGGCATTTATGTTCAGTATCCTACTAGTACTTATGATTTCTCTTTTGCTGTTTCTGATTGCCTTAAATTGTTTTGTAGATATTGGTAAAAGGATCAACAAGTGAAATCCTGAAGAAGATTAAACGAGTCCTTCATTACACCGTCTTTGCAGCCTACCATTTGATCCTTGAAACGTCATTCTTTGCTGATCAAAGATCATTTATAACCGAAAAAATTGTAACGCAGAAAGAGAAATCTTCAAAAACCGATCCGCAATTGCTTTTTCCCTCTAGCAATTCCGATGAGCAGTGTGCTGCTAATAGGGAAGATTTAGCTAACCCTAAAAATTCAGCCCACGATTCTGAATTTAAGAGTTCCCGAGATCCTGACAGCCAAGGCATTTTGTCTAATTCATCACTGCCTGATCTAGATCACTCGACAAATATTGGTGACACATTAGGTTCCAACTCTGCTGAGTCAACTTCATGTGATGGGTTTGATGGGTCCTTTACTGCTACTTCAGAAAAAATAAGTATGCAAAAGAAAGAAGCATCTGACATAATTTCTCAAGAAACTTTGGATGATGAAACTCATGTGGAGACTAGGACTTCTTTAAATCCTCAGACCATATTAATTTCGATGTCCAGCCAACACATCAGGAATAAATCAGTTTGTGAGCAGAGTCATCTTTCCAGGATAACTTACTATGGGTATTTTGACACATCTCTGGGGATATATCTGCAAGATACTTTACTTAGTGAGGTCATACATCTTAACTATTTTTGTTAATCTAACAAATCGTTCATTGCCTTTATTTATGTTTAAGTGACAAATTCTTTACTTGCAGAAACACACTTGCTTATCATGTGGTGAGCCTCCAGAAGGTCACATGTACTCTTACACCCACCATGATGGTACTCTCACTGTTCTTGTCAAAAGCCTTCCGTTGAAGGAAGCACTTTCCGGTCAGGCTCAAGGAAGAATTTGGATGTGGACCAGGTGCTTGAGATGTAATGGTAAGCCCACAGAGAGGGTTATCATATCTTCCTCTGCACGTAATCTCTCGTTTGGGAAGTTCCTGGAACTCAGTTTCTCGACGCATTCCTCTGCTAAGAAGCTATCAACATGTGGGCATTTGCTGCATAGGGACTGCCTACGTTTCTTTGGGTAAAATGCCAGCAAGATGTTCCTACGTATATAAGTTTGTTTTCAACATTATATCACTAAAACATATTACTCATCTCATGACATGCAGATTGGGATCTAAAGTTGCTATGTTCAGATACTCGTCTGTTGAAATATATTCTGCTTTAAAGCCACCAATGGCTTTGCAGTTTCATGATTCGAACAGAAAAGAGTGGCTTGACGTGGAAGTTAAGAATGTGCGTGTCTACAAATATTTTTGCTGCAGATGTACATTTTTCTATAGCTCCATCGTTCTTGCATCTTAACATGCTTCTATTATTGAAGGTCCTTCTTAAATGGAAGCTGCTCTTCTCTGAAATTGAAAACATAATACAAGGCTTGAAATCAAGATACTCTGGTGAAGCCATGGGGGGAAGCATGAACTGTTCAGAATATGAGGGATTATTTGTGGAAGTCAGTGGTATGCTTGCGCAAGAGAAAGACGAATTTGTGGTAAGCCTATATTTTTCTCCCAGTAATTCTTTTCCTGGCCAAAGGGTTGGGAATTATTTGTGATGTGTCAAGTGCTTAACATATCCTCTGTATGCAAGGTTTCTCTGAGTTCATTTGATCACATTGCTAACCCTGAGGCTTGTGCTCACGAGATCCTTAGCTTGAACTGGCTGTATCAACAACTTCTTCTTGGATTTTATATTTGGGACATCCGCCTTCATCATCTTCTTCAGTACACTAAAATCAGTGCTGCATCTTCAGACAATTCTACCCACAAAAGCATAGTGGCGAATGAACTGAGGAGTTCTAAAGTTTTTACTGTACTTAAGGACATTGTTTCTGTCCCGAATATTGGAATGGAAAGACAGGAAGCAACTATGAAATCCATTGACGATTTTGATAATTCTTATAGCAGCATAATTTCAGAGAAGGATAAGCCTACTGAGAAATCAGTAATCAAAGAGCAAGAGTCTTTTTCAGGTGTTGATGAAAATGGGTCAGATCAAATCGGCTCCTCTGTTGAGAATGTTAACCATACTTGCTTAGAGAAAGCAAGTGATGAACACCCTGTTGCCATGCAAAGTAAATGTTTGCATGTATTGCGTAACTTGTTGGATTTCACAAGTGATGGCACAGGAGAATGGGTCTGGAATAAGTTCAGTCACTTGGAGAAGGGGTACAAAAAGGAAATACAAGTTGGTTCTTTGGATAAGTTTCATCTCATCAACAAATATACCCCATCTTCTTTATCACTGACACAGCTCAAAAATAAAATGCACTTGATGCATTTTACAGTTGGCCCATGTGGTAATATCTTGTCAATTGTTGAGGAAGAGGTATCTAGCATTATTGCGTATGCACTAGCTATATCTGAACAACAAGGAATTTATTCTGAATCTGCATTTGAAAAGGATGAACTTATATCTAGAAAAAACATTGATAAAGTAGAACCCAGCAACTTGGCCAGAGGTACCTCTATGCCGGCATCAGTTGTGTCTACTAATAAGTCTGTAGAGAAGCATCATAATATGCTAAGCAATACATTGTCATTATCACATGAGGAATCAACATCTGGATTTTATGATTCATTTCTGTCAGCGCTAAAAGATATGCATCCCGAAATTTGTCTAAATAGTGAAAAGCTAGCTTTGAAGAGCAAATACACTATTGTTTCTATATATGCAAAACAATTCTACGAGCTTCGGAAGATATCTTGCCCATCGGAACTTGCTTATATTTCATCCATAAGCCGCTGTAAAATATGGAATGCACAAGGTGGTAAGAGCAAGGCTTTTTTTGCGAAATCAATGGATGACAGATTTATTATCAAAGAGATCAAGAAGACAGAGTTTGACTCATTCTTAAAATTTGGCCTCGAATACTTCAAGCACTTTGGTGTATCTCGCTTCTCAAGTAATCCTACTTGCCTTGCCAAAATATTGGGAATCTATCAGGTCCAGACTTAATCTTCCTCGAAGTTTGTACTGATAATTACTTGTGCTATCGAATGTTCATGTTCTAATTCTCTCGAAGTATTGCAGGTGAAGGAAATTAAGCTTGGTAAGGAGACAAGGACTAATTTCATGGTTATGGAGAACCTTTTATTCGGCCGTAACATACTACGTAGATATGATCTGAAGGGTGCTCTTTTCTCACGATATGTCGCCGATTCAAAAACTCCCGAGAGTGTACTGTTGGATCAAAACTTTATTGAAGACATGCGTACCATGCCTATCTACATTGAAGCAAAGACCAAAAACCTCATGGAACGTGCTATTTGGAATGATACATCTTTTCTATCTGTAAGTATGCTTGTTTCTGCGAATAGTATTTTTATCCAATATATATGTATTTGTTTGTCATTAAAGGGTATATGGTCCATTACGTTGGCTGTGAAGCTTACAAGTCGCATTCCTTATGTTTTCAGCGCATGAATGTCATGGATTACTCCTTGTTTTTTGGAGTGGACAAAGAGAAGAAGGAGCTTGTATTCGGTATTATAGATTATTTGAGGCAGTATACCTGGGACAAACAACTGGAGTCTTGGGTGAAGACATCGCTTGTTGTTCCCAAGAATCTATCTCCAACAGTAATCTCGCCAAAGGAGTACAAATTAAGATTCAGAGTATTTATGTCTCAATACTTTTTATCGGTTCCAGATGCTTGAGTCTTGAAGGCATGATCATTTGTGATGTTGGTGGCTAGCATTGTCTTGAGTATGGTTCATGCTGCCATGGTGCTTGTTTTACTGGAAAATATCGTTGAGCTTTGGCGTGCATATGTCATGTTATGTGTTCAGTGTTAATTTCATTTCGCTATTTTTGTGGTTTGTGTATCCTTGTCCATAATTTGTTTTGAACTGTTGTACATAGTATTAGGGGATTTAGTGGATTGGATGCCGCAGGGAAGTGCAAAAGGCAAATCAATGGTGATCGACATACACATACCCAAAGAAATATTCTTTATTGATGATTGTTAGGGTGGAGATGGAATGTAGGCGAGTCATTTAGTGTAATCTATTTTTTGATTGGGAATAAATTGATCGATGTAGACCTATATTGCCGAGAAAGATTTCCAATGCAGGAGAGTTGCACAGTTTCTATATTGTAATTTTTTTAGTCGTGTATGCTTTATCAACTTGAAGCGTTGGTACTATTTGTCCGGCTCGATTGTTTACCTTCTGCAAAGCAAATCGCCACTGTTGATAACAGTATATATTTACATGAAGATTTTACATACTCCATCCGTCCCGAAATAAGTGTCTTAAGTTTGCCAAAAAAATGGATGTGTCTAGACAAGTTTTATGTATAGATACATCCAATTTTTGACAAACTTGAGACACTTATTTACGGATGAAGTGAGTATCATTTTTATACAACCAATTGTCCATGTTATTTTATGGCCACCCGATTAATGAGATCACACCGTCGTGCTATGCAACACAATTAACCCAAATACTAAAGCTGCACCACCGATGTGCTAAACATGCTAGTAGTTCTACACTTTGATGTATAATGTATTTGGGTCTACAAGCGGCTGAGTTTGAATCTTGTTCATTCAAGTTCTCGAGTAGATTATCTAATGTG
Organism: Poa annua; assembly: GCA_026929855.1. Taxonomy (NCBI): domain Eukaryota; kingdom Viridiplantae; phylum Streptophyta; class Magnoliopsida; order Poales; family Poaceae; genus Poa; species Poa annua. The sequence goes on from CM049428.1 coordinate 121,799,300, forward strand.
GAGGCACATACTCTTGCTCGTAGTTCTTCAGGTTTGGCTTGTAATATTTCTTTAGGTTCTGTCCCGAAGTTGATCCACGAAAAACTATGTAATGATGTGTTTTGATCAATAAATTGTTGTCTTTCTTGAAAAAAAAGATGTATTGTGTCAATTAGGTCTCATCCTTCCTACGGGATTGTATGCATTAATTGGTACTTCGGCTGAGTTATACATAAAGCATGTTAGTTGCAGAAAAAGCTAGAAAACCTTGTTTCATCCTTAATCGTTTCAGCCCGACATTCTTTCCGGTTGCTTTCAATAATTAAAATCATGCGTTAGCTTATATGCTCTTTATATATAACCTCTTAAAACATTTATAAATGTTTATGTGACAACTTGTTTTGGGCATCTCCCACATCATTAGGTTTTTCAGTTGACTATATATGAGCATCTCACATATATAACCTATTGATTTCACCCGATTGACAGATTTAAAATAATCTTGTACCTTGACAACTTTCAGTTGGTGAAACATTTTTTTGATAAATAAAAGTATTGCTGTATACACGACACATAGGAATTTTTTGATAAAGGGATTCTAGATAAACAAGGGGAAGAAGAAGAGAAGCAAGAGCTCATCGATGTTGAGAGTAGAAAGAAATTGTAGAAGAAATGCAGAAGAGTATTATCGTGAAAGAAATGTGAGACGTGATGTTATGTAAATCTTGGATGTCAATAAATTAAGAACCTGTGACCCACACACAACAAATTCGTAAAAATATATTTGCAAAGGATCAACATTGCATTCGTCGAATGGAAATAATACACTTCATACAAAAAGATCGTAATGATCCGCAATAAGAACGATGTGTCACATATCGTGAAGTCACATGTGAGTGATTTGAAACAAATACCAGCTAAGATCAAAATGTCACAAAGAATGGCGATGACTAGACTCACAACGGTCATGTAAAATTGCTCTAAACTAAGTTCAATTTGGCATACTCAAATTCTTATATGCTGACAATGTGATTTTTTTTGCTTAGCTGGAAGATGCTCCAGACATGTACTGAGTATCAAATTTTCAACAAGAACAAATGTTTCAGGTTGATGCACTGTTGGAAAGAGAGCGTCAAAGATGCCAAAAGTGGATAACCCTTGAAGACTCTATGAAGCGTCAAGGGTCGGCGTACTGTTTGCCAAATCCGTTCCTTTGACAAAATTGTTGCTATATAAACAATTCCTAAATCTGGCCTCCGATGGTGGACACCAACTCAAATAAAGCTGAACTTATGCACTTTTCATCCAAGATAGGTCAGCGCCATAGTAAACCCACCACCAGACATAAAAGTGTCAAAATTCAGTGGCACCACCGAACCTCTTCAGAGCGAGTAGTTACTAAATTTTGTGGCGTGAAACGAATGAGTTTTGAGATATATATTGCACCTGACTTTTTTTCTTTCTCCAATGGCGTTCTGACGGTGTTGACTGTTTGTGGTACTGGTTCAGATACATTGAACCTGGTCACGTGTTGTTTGGCGAAAACGGGGCAGGGGAAAGCTCAATGTATCTGGTTATATATGGTGACTTACGTATGCTCTACTGGCAGGTCCCTTTCCACGTTTCTTGGGCAAGTGCATTTGCATGGCTCGACTCATGCCAGTAACCATATTAAACGTCGCCCGGATGTTTAACGTACTAATTGATTGATATCGTTACGAGAACACAAGCATCCATTGCTGAACTTTTGCTGAAAACACAAGCAGGTTCATCCACCGGCTCCAGAATGCGAGAGCACATGGGATATACCGGTCAATGTGGTCACAGCTGAGCTCAGCTTCGTACGTACTTTGAAACGAAAAAGATCATCGCTCCTCGCTCGTCACTAAAAAACTCAATAAACAGTACCCAACTTGTTTTATTCTTGTGGAGAAAAATAAGCCCAAAGTCATCCTCCCGCACCGCACCGCACGACCCAAGCCCACGAACCCAGAGCGGGCCGCGCAACCCAGAGCCGACCGGCACGTGGCCGCGGCGGCCACCGTCTCCGTCCGGTTTCCCGTCCAGGTGCGTCCCCCCGGCCGGGTTCCATTCCCTGACACACCACCAACCCGTCCCCTCACTTGCCTGGCTCCCGTCGATACAACCAACCAAATCCTCCCCATTCCCTTTCCTCCTCCTCCGATCACAGCTCCGCGTCGTCGTCCTCGTCTTCGTCGCAATTCCCCTTCCCCATGCTTCTCTCCGCCGCCGCTTCCCCCTCTCCCGTCGCCGCCGCTCGCCTCCGCTTTTGTTGTTGTAGCCTCTGCGCCGCCCGCTGTTGCCCTTGTTGGTGTGGTTCGTGCTGCTGCTGCTGCTGAGCTGTTTGATTAGCTAGGGTTGAGGACTCGCGCCGGCCGATCGATCAGGCGCAGGGGAGGAATCCCGAAGCGGAGGACATGGATCTCTCGCGGCCGGAATCGTCCGACCTCTCGCTCGGCCTCCACCCGCACGTCAGCGCGCACGCCCGCGGCGGCCACAACGCGCGCGCCGCCGCCGCGCCGCTGCGCCTCTTCGACGACTCGGAGGACGTCAAGGCGGAGGAGGACAGCGTCGGGGGCGGCGCCGCAGCCGAAAACGACCACCACCACGACGACGACCAGCGCTTCTCCCTCCTCGGCCACTCGCTCCGCGTCAAGCGGCCCCGCCCCGCGGCGGCGCCCCACTGGGCCGGCGGCAACGGCAACGGCGTAGCCGGGGAGGCCTCCTCCTGCTCCTCCTCCTCCGCGACCCTGCGCCCCGCCGCGAAGCGCCACGCTGCGGGCCCCGATCTGGAGTCCCGGCGCGTGGCCGTGCGCGCGTGGGGGGACCAGCCGCTGGCCGAGGCGGACCCGGACGTGCACGCGCTCATGGAGCGCGAGAAGGACCGCCAGGTGCGCGGCATCGAGCTCATCGCCTCGGAGAACTTCGTGTGCCGCGCCGTGCTGCAGGCGCTCGGCAGCCACCTCACCAACAAGTACTCCGAGGGCCACCCGGGGGCGCGCTACTACGGCGGGAACCAGCACATCGACGCCATCGAGCGCCTCTGCCACGCCCGCGCCCTCGCAGCCTTCGGCCTCGACGCCGCCTGCTGGGGGGTCAACGTCCAGCCATACTCGTGCACCTCCGCCAACCTGGCCGTCTACACGGGGCTGCTCCTCCCCGGCGACCGCATCATGGGCCTCGAGCCGCCCTCCGGTGGACATGTCAGCCACGGGTACTACACGCCGAGCGGTAAGAAGGTGTCCGGCGCGTCTATATTCTTCGAGAGCTTGTCCTACAAGGTGAATCCGCAGAATGGGTACATCGATTATGATAAGCTTGAGGAGAAGGCTGCGGATTTCCACCCCAAGATTCTTATCTGCGGTGGGAGCTCCTACCCCAGGGAGTGGGACTTTGCACGGATGAGGCTCATAGCTGATAAGTGTGGCGCCGTGCTCATGTGCGACATGGCGCATATTAGCGGCCTTGTTGCAGCAAAGGTATACAAATTCTGTCAAGGCACATTTACTTTCTTATCTTATGCTTAATTTGAGTGCATCTTGTGGCAAAATCGTACAAGGGATACAGCTCTCAATAACCATAGGTGAAAATTTTAGTTGCAAACTTGCGATTGATTCAACTGTATGCTTAACTCGTGCTGGCCGCCTGCACATGCATAGACCTGTGTTTATCGGTTTCTGCTAACCAGAGATGAATATGTAAATTAATTCAGACCACAAGGCAAATAATTAGGAGCTTTTGGAGTTTTTTGTTTGGTCATCCATGCTCGGCATATTGTATTATTATTGCAACTTCTTATGTAGAAAAATGTTGATGCAGTCGATTCATTTACTAATGAAATCGTAGTAACTTAGGCCCAGTTCTTTTGAGCTTCTGCTTGTGCATAAACCACCCTGAGTAGAGCTGTCCACATAAGCAGCTGTGAATTTAAGCCAAGCAGAAATTACAGTCCAGTTCTTTTGGGCTTCCTGTGTACTAGCTTATTGTCTGAGTTGTATAATGAAAAGTCTGAAATGCCCTTGTGATAAATTTATGTTCTAAAGATTTTAAATTTGTTTGTGTTATTTTCATATGTATGATCACAATATAATATCACGCAAATCAGCGGTTAAGTGTTCATTTGGAAAAAAAAATTAAGCACAATTTGGATGGATCAGATCGAACATGAAAGAGCAGATAATTTGGGGAAGGAGCTCCACGTCCGGATCTGTACGTGCTGAAACGAGCCCAACCAGATCTGGTCTCTCCTCCTGTTCGTGATGATGCAGGTCCCGAAGCCTCCTCGATCCAGCGCCGCACGCCGTCCCCAGCCTGCTCCCCGCACGGCGCCGCCTGCCTGCTCCTGCATGCCTCGTGCCTGCACGCCGCCGCATGCCTGCTCCCGCATGCCGCCACCTGCCTGCTCCCGCACAGCCGCACACGGCCGCACGCCTGCCCGGTCCTGCCCGGCGCAAGCCCATAACGAGATCTTCCCTTCGATTCGGCGGCAGAGAAATCTAGAGAGGAAAAGGGGAACGGGAGAGCTCGTGTCGCGAGCCAAGGCAAAAAAGGAAACGATTCGAGTAGCGCGGTGGCAATTTGCTGTGAATACGATCTCCGAGAGGGGTAGCGTCAAATTACTGGTTCAATGCTTTGCGGGAAGCCAGCGGCGGTTGTGGGAAGTTGGGGTACCCCGGCTTCCCCCCACTGTGAAGGATGGACTGATTTGGGCTTCCCCAGGAAACGGCTTAAAATCCAGTTCTTTTGGACTTAAGCTTTTTTTCACCTAGAAGCCACTGGGAAGCTCCAAAAGAACCGGGCCTTAGTCTAATGCTGTGAGCAGTAGTGCACTATAAAATCACCTGACTTGTAAAATAATGTTGCAATAAAAAGAGCACTGAAGCATCATTTCCTTTTTTGCTGGTATCTGATGGTTATATAAATTTATTTTGAATAAGATGTGGGAATTCTTATGATGGAGGATTTTAGGACTTGATATTATCATTAGATTTAGACCACACCAACCATCTGCCAGTGAGGCCTGTCAAAGCATTTATTTTCCTTGAGATGCAGACGGCAACATTAAAATTTATAATCAGTCTGAAAGATATGTTTTCAAGTGATGCATGTTCTTATTTGCTGTTCTTGGTAATAGAGTCTAAACAATAAAAACATTACTAGTAGTTCAACGCTTTTCGATGTTCACATCATAGTAGAAAGTTCATGTGTTGCTGTTTTCTTAACATTTTCATACTTTGCTAGCTGAGCATTACTGTCTGCTTAACAGCTGTTTCTTATTTCTTGATCAGGAATGCCGCAGTCCATTCGACTACTGTGACGTTGTTACATCAACTACTCACAAGAACCTAAGGGGTCCTAGAGGTGGAATAATATTTTTTAGGAAGGGGAAAATTTTGAGGAAGCGAGCTGGATCTTTTGCTCAAGAGAATGAAAATGATTATGACTTTGAGGATAAGATAAATTTTGCTGTCTTTCCTTCACTGCAAGGAGGGCCTCATAATAACCATATTGCTGCTTTGGCGATAACACTGAAGCAAATTGCTACACCTGATTATAGAGCATACATTCAACAAGTTAAGAAAAATGCACAAGCTTTGGCATCAGCCTTGCTCAGAAGAAAATGCAGATTGGTTACTGGTGGCACTGATAATCACTTGGTACTTTGGGACCTCAGAACTTTTGGCTTGACCGGTATAATTCTATATCTTAATTTGCAGCAAATTTGTTTTCTTACTTTGTTAGTATGATGTACCTAGTATTCCCCTATTGTCTATACATAAGATGCAAATGTCTGTTCCATCTCATAGAAATACATGCATAAAAAAGGGAAAGTGAACTATTTTTCTACATGGTGATCTGGTTTGGAAATCAGCAAATGTTCAAATAATTATGTCCGGTGGCTACCATTTTTAGATTTTCGAAGTAACACATGGATTTTGTGTACACATTCAATAATCGTAAATGTTTTGTGTGATTGGTGATGCATGTGGCTTACAAGTTGTTTTGCTTCAAATTTTGACAGGCAAGAACTTTGAGAAGGTCTGTGAGTTGTGCCACATCTCTATAAATAAGGCTCCAATATATGGGGACAATGGCTCAATATCTCCTGGTGGTGTGCGCATTGGTTAGTTCTATAATCTGACATGCCATTTACTGTCTACGCATTTGTTAATTGTATGTAAACAAACAAAGTCTTTGCTGTTGCTTATGGTCATGTTGTTTCATGCTGAAGGAACACCTGCGATGACTACTAGAGGCTGCCTGGAGGATGACTTTGAGGTGATTGCAGACTTCCTCATCCGGGCGACACAGATAGCCGGCAATGTTTTGAAAGAACATGGAAAAGTGCAGAAGGAATTTCTGAGAGGCTTGGAGAACAACAAGGACATTATAGAACTCGGTAACCAAGTTGAGGCTTTTGCGTCCCAGTTTGCGATGCCAGGTTCCTTGGATGTATGATTGTACATATATATTATATCTTTGTTGGTATTGTCCAGATTCATCAGCAAATAGCAATTATATTTTTGTCATCAGGCTGTTTAAGCGATAACTGTAAGTTGCTCTCAACAGCAGCGGAGTAGGAAAGTTTTTTAGTCGAAAATTGGTCCTGATTCTTGACTCAAACAATCGTGTACAAGCTTGCTGCCTTGAGTCGTTAGTTGTGATCTATGTATGTAGTGAATCTTCGCATAGCGAATTACCAGTTCCAAGTACTTGGTTGGAACTTGAAGCTGTCTAGGCTCCAGAGCCCTGACTGAATGAGCCCCAAGATATTTTAGCTAGGTTGGCTTGCACATGGAATGTGTTTAAACTTTGAATATTACATCCGTTGTGTTGCTCTATTTCTATAACTTGGTTGTTCATCTGCTGTTGATATGGCTCAAAGCTTATGCAGAGTTGTCGTTTTATCAAATCTGTATCGATATATATGTACATGAGTGTATAATAGTACTTCGGCAGAACATTTTCATCGCATCGTCTGCATTTTCCGTATTGGTAGTTCCATGACCTTTGTTCATTGCTAATCCCTTTAGACAGCAGTAGCAGCGCCAGAAGTAGCATAGTATGTGCATTTCATCTCTAGATTTGGCATTCTACTCTCATAGTACTCCATTTTTCATAGTAGCACCAGGAGTAGTATAGCATTTCGGAGTACAAGTGTTACACTTCCCATAATGTCCATTTTTGCAGCTGCACAACCCAGATTCAGCTTATGCAATCATACTATAAAACCTGGTAGCATCAGGCTAGCTGGTACGGTAGGTAGAGCACCCTAATTACATTTCCAGCCGAGGAAGGGTGGTTAAGTTAATCATCGCCCCCTTGACTCATGGGCTTGTCTCCTTCCCCGGACTCGACCATGATGATGGTACGTACTACGGTTCTTTACGGCCATGATTCGCTAGCATCGATCAGCTGTTTCTTCCGTCTGTCGCGATCTCGTCTGTCGCCGATCCATGGACATGGCATCACATCGGCAGCTCCTCCCGTGAAATGAAATGAAATGATGGCGCGGCATCCATCGATCGAGCAAGACGACGACGACGACGACGAGAGGAGAAGAAGGGGCTTGAATGCGCGGCAGAAAGGAGTGCAGCTTCCAGCTGCCGTTCCAGGCAGTGACGCTTTATTAATCATCATCGCCTGCCTCCCGGCGGGGACAAGCACCAAAAGCCAGCCGGAGGAGTGAGGCGTCAGTGACAGTGAGTCACAGTTGCCGCTGCAGTATGGTCGTTCGATCTCTTCTCCCCTATTCTTGTTCTGCTAGACTCTTCAACGAAGACGATGATGGCTCACAAAGTTATGAGGAAGTGAGTGAGGTCGCCACTACAAGTTAAACAACTCAGATCTTCACTAGGGCGAGGAGAAGTACACATAATTGCATGGTGCGAGCATTTTCATACAACAAGTTGTAAAAGTATACAAACTAATACATCTCGAAATAGGTTTTTGTCCCGCTTTTTAAATAAACCACCGACCACCATACAACCGACAGTACAAACGTGACAACACACATGCCGGGCAGCAAACGCCCAACGAAAGGAAAATCAAAAACAAAATTAGGACAAAAGAGGATCAACAAAACTATGATGACCCGCAACCGTTGCGCACTCTCCGAAGGAGTACCACCACGCTCCTAGCTTCGAATCATCTAGTACCAAGCAACATCTCAAACAAGGGAAGCTCACGCTGCCACCCGGACCAGCACACTGGTCCTAGGGTTTCCCCCGACACACTCAGGGAGACGGACGATGGATAGCCACAACACCCTTCATGAAGGAAGGGATGGTGTCACCTAAAGGCGGCACCACGTCGGTGTCGGCCTAGCCAAAAGGATTTGTCCCGAATAACCATGTCTGTAATCTCGAACGATCCGATGCATAGGAACCCGCAAGGGCGAGGCCTCGCCACCACTAGACTCACCACCTGCCAAGATGCGCCAACACGGCCACCAAGTCATCTCGTCGTCTTCCCGAAGCAACCGTCACGAGGACCACATGACGGAGGCGAAGAGGGCTAATATCGGGAAGAGCAGAAACAGTGACCGCGCTACCTCCACCGTCGAATACGGTAGTAGACCGGACGCGACCACAAAGCACACCAGTTTCCGTTAGGTCATATACTTGTCATGTGGATTCAAACTCTTACAAACGTGTAAGCGACACGTGGCTGCCAGGGTGGAAAAGGGGCGCGCATCGCAAGCTATAGTTTTTGCAGAAAACCCCCTATACTCTGCAAATCAGCACGATGATGGCTCACAAAGTTCTTGTTCTGCTAGACTCTTCAACGACGATGATGGCTTTACAAAGTTATGAGGAGGTGAGGCCGCCACTATAGGTTGAGGAGAAGGAAACAACAACATTCAGGAGAGAAAAAAGAGAGATCTTGGCATTTTCATACCACATTGCTTTCACCTTCACGCCTAGTTTCTTAACGAATACGTAGTACTTTAGACTTTAGTGGCGCGAATCAAGCACACAAGCCGCCCGATCGGTGTTTTGTTTTTGTACTAGTTCCACGGTGACCAGCAGCACCTGGCACGCAAAAGAAAATACAGTACTACTACTACTCGTACACGATAGCTTTGGCTTTAGCCACCAACGGATGTCGCGACAGGTGAAGTTGCTTAGTCAGTGGCCAACACATGAAGTTGATGAGATGTGACTTGACTCACACCTGAGGTTGGCGACCTTGCACCATCACCTCATCGATCAGGATCATAGGACCACTGTTTAATTGTGGTCTTGGGCTGAAGCCAATTGTGGTTAAGTCTAGTTCCAGTACGAATGTGAGACTCAGCATCCTAGATTAGAACCATTAAAGGTCAGGCAAACACGATTTAGTTTGGTAGATGTAGCTGTCACGCAGATGCCCGTGCTTCCTCTAGCTTGAAGCCGAAGCTGTGAGGACTGAGGACTATCTTTTGTGGAGTACTAAATGATACTTGAGCAAACTTTACTTCAGAAAATTTTCAGTCCGAGTTGGTTTTATGATTATTTCAGAGGTTTTGAAAATCTCGTAAAATGCCAATCACTTTGGCTTATCTGAGAGTACAAAACACACAAAAAATATCAATCTTTTGAAATAAGCCGTCTGATGTGACTTTTTCAATTTTAGAACATTTGAGAATCTTATAATAGCCATTTAAGTTGGCGTTTCCAACAATTTTAGAGGCTATGAGGTTGAAAGTCATATTAAATGGCTTATTTCAAATGAGTTGGAATAATTTGTGTTTCCATATTATTTCGTGCCCTGGTTGGCTGAGACTTTGTCTCTTTATTTTCGTGTATTCTGAGATAGTATTAAAAATGATGGTGTGCATCGCTTGATGTAGAATCCTGGTTTTCCCTTTTTGAAAAAAAAAGACAAACCATATCAAATGGCGTTTTCTAAGATATAGGAGTACATGGTTGAAAGTTCTTGGAGATTTCGGTAGTGACTGATAATTTGATAAAGGGCCATTTATATACGGAGGAGGAGGAGGAGGAGCAGAAGCTGGAGAAAGTGCAAAGGGAGAGGGAGAAGAAGAGAAAGTTGAGCTATCCTTTCTTGTGACTGACTGAGACTCAGACTGAGAGACACCACCTAGTAGGAGTAGCTAGCAACAACAACAGTCCGACACACGCCAACAGGCAACAGCTGGAGGCGAGCAAACAAAAGGCAGCCTTTCGTCGCGCGACTGCTTTGATGGCAGGCAGAGCAAGAAAGGAGCAACAACATCCATCATCACCTCACCAAAATGCCCAGACCACCACTGCTACTTCACTTGTTTTGCTGCTAAAAGATGTCAATCCTCCCTCCATCGATCTACGGCTACGTACCACTACTACTATTATGGGTCGACCGGTATTGCTTTACTTGTACACCACCACCACCACCACCACCACGCGTTGCAGGCGACAAGACGAGGATCCTCATCATTCATCCATGGATCGACCGACCTCAGTGAGTCAGTGGCTGCAGAGGTCTGACAGCTCCTTCCTGCCCTCCACGATGTCGTCCAGGAAGTCGTCCAGCTGGCACACCAGCCCGTCGGTGCCGCTCCGGAGCACCTCCACCCACGCCCGCAGCTCCTCCGCCCTGTCCTTCACCGCGCCGCCCTCCTGCTCGTCCCCGCACTCCTTGCCGTTGCGCTCCACCTCCTCCCGCGCCGCCTCCGCCGCGGCGCGCGCGCGACGGAACTCGTGCAGCCTGATCGTGCCCGCCTCCTCCTCGGCCTCCTCCGCCATCCGCTTCCGCAGCGTCGCGATGGACGCCATGAACCCGGCGCCGCCGCCGTCGTCGTCGAAGGCGGCGTACGAGCGCCGCGGCGACGCGGACACGGCGCCGCCCGCCAGGATGAGCAGCAGGAGGGAGCTGGCGTTGTGCAGCGCGTAGAGCAGGCCCCGGAAGCCGTTGAAGCCCGTGGAGGAGCCGGCGCGCCGCTCGTCCAGCTGCAGCTGCAGGGAGAGCGGCGCGATCCGCGACTCCGACAGCGCCCGGTTCTCCTCCTCCGCCGCCATCGCCTCCCGCCGCGACGCCGAGAGCGCCCTCATCACCTGCTTGTTTGTTTGTTTGTTTGTTTGTTGCCAATGCGCGATCGGGTTAGAAAAAACAGAGCGGGAGGAGAGGAGGAAAAATGAAGAAGGCGACATGATCATTCATCATAAAGTTGGCAGAGACGAACCAACCTGGCGGGTGGAGAGCGGGGACGGGTCCTGGAGCCAGTCGTCGAGCGCGGCGGCTGCGCAGGACGCGGCGGCGCAGTAGCGCTCGACGGCGGCGAGGCCGAGCTTGACGGCTAGGCAGGCGTCCCAGAGGCGGGCCGTCTCGTCCATGTACTCGTCCAGCCACCGGCCGCCGGGCGGCAGGTGGAGCTGGCCGACCAGCAGCGTGAGCTGCGAGTGCAGGCCCCGGAGCAGGGCCGCCGCCCGGAGCAGCGCCGGCAGCGACGACAGCCCGCCTTTGGCGCCGCTGCTGAGGTCGTCTAGCCCCCGCGCCAGGGTCGTGAAGAAGGCGTTCACCATGTTCCGCGGTAGCAGCAGAGCACGTACTGCGCGGTGAGGCTGCTGGGATCGATAGAGCTGGCGGCGCGCGGCTGGTTATATATAGGGCGCGCGCGAGGCTGAGGCGAGGCTGAGGAGGAAGACGAAGGAGAAGGGGGGACTAGCTAGCTAGAGGGACATGAGGGAGGACAAGATCGGGGGTGGGGAGTGGAGTGCAATGATGGGTGTCTACAGCAAGGGGAGAAGGGCGATGATGAGGTTGCGGCAGCCATGGTTGTTGTTGCCCGCTTTGCTGGGCCGTCTGTCGACTGTCGTCCTCCTCCCTCCCCTCCCCCGAGCAGGTTTTTGTGTGTACGATACGACTGGGCGTGTTGTGTTGTGTTGTGTTGGTCTCGACCCTCGACAGCGCAGTGGAGTGGAGGAGTGGTGTGCTTTGCCTTTGCTTTGCTGGGTTTCCGGAGTGGAGAGTTTTGCTTTGCTCTCGGAAATGGTTTCTTGGGCAAACCGTTTAGTGGCCTGTCTCACTACATACAGAAGGGGTGCTATGTTTTTCACATTTATGAATACAAAATTACACAAAAAGTATTTTTTTGGTGCATTCAAATATGTGTAATCAACATAGTATAGAATCCTTGTCAAAAATTTATAAAATGGAGTTTTGGTTTGAAAGCATTCAAATAACTCAATAATATATTTCCAGAAAAAATTAAATCATCTAAAAAAAATCTAGACACCTTTGTAAGAGGTCTTGGAGAGAATGACACAGTGCTTCCTATCGTTGATGAATGCAACTCTCCGCAAGCCCTGACACTATAGGTTGTGCTGACGCCTCGTCCACGCCTTCTCTACGCGGTTGACGAACGAGATAGAGCGAGTCTCCGAGATTCTTCCGGATCTTGCCTAACGTCATTCAGTACGCGCATAACACAAATCATAAGTCGTATCTATGTGATTACGGTGAAATTTTGTTTTCTCTCCTCAAGAGACATAGTTTTTGCCGCTTAGCACTGCCATGTGAACTTCCATGTTGTTAGCTGCTGACTTTCATGGTTTCATTTGCTAAACTTTTATACCAAACTTTTATAATATACATTAATTTTTTATGAGATTGTGGTTTAAAATATATAAGTTGTATATTACTCAGACTACATTGCTAACAATATAAAAGTCAATATTTATTATTATGCTTTACCCTATGTAGTTGCATTGTATTTCACTAAAAATATATAGGTGTTGCATAATTTCTTTTGTCCGGGGATATTGTTGTTTCCAAGATACATAATCACTTTACATGTGAAAAGGAAATAATATCACACACATTTTGTACCTATTTTTACAAAAATAAATTTTGTAGTGTATATGTACATTATTGTGTGAATATTTTCCTCTAGTTTTAATATGATTAAATATATTCAAAGTGATTATAAAGAATATATCATAACAAATATCTTAATAGAAACATGTAGTGTAGAGTTAGGTAAGCAAATATACTGAAAATGGTATGATGAAAAGAACTGGCATTTTAGATGAGCGGCGACTCGATTTGTTAGAGCAGAAAAGCAATCTGAAAAGATATAGAAAACAATGGCTAGTCACGTGGTAAACTCATTTTTTTAAATCTTGAGTTGGTTTTTTGTTTCCGCGAGCATTTGCGAACAAACTAGTATGACCATTTGTGATATGTACGTACATATATTTCACAACACATGAAGTCTAAAATTTACAACCCCCCTCCTATTTGAATTGTCAAAAATATGTACCATGATGAAAATTTGACATATAGCCAAGATTTTCACTTGTTACACGTTAAACCTCCTCTAATACTGATATTAAGTGGAATATGTGATTCAAGTAAACATTAGAATAGAAACCACCTTTAACCCAAATTAGACCTTTTCAAAATGGAGAGTTTGGAGGCTTTTGTGTGAACTTATGACAAATTCTTATTTTAAAGGTACTTGTTATGTAGCAACTCTTGCCAGACCACTCCTCAATAAGTAACTTAAACAATCATTTGATGAGTTAGCACTTTTTTCTTGATGTCAAGCAACTTTATACCTATACCATCTTGATCTTCGGATCCACATAAAATATTCTATTTTTGTTAGCTATATTTACATTTATTTATATCGCTTTGCCACAAAACCTGGGATCTGATGTTTGAGTCGATTTCATAATCCTTTGGCGATTTGGAGAAAATAATATTTTTTTAAAAAATTTAACTGATAATTACAAGTCGGTCTTCATATGAAAGCAACTTGCTTTTTCAACAACGAAGCCTCCTTTTAAAGCGAATGTACACTTTCCACCTTCTATAATTTAGTCTTGTGTAATGCATGAATAAAACCCCAAGATATCTAAGAGACAAAGATCCAGAATCAAAAACAAATATTTGCTTGTAATAATGCTTTTCATCCTCGACCTTCCCAAAACTAAAAAAAGTCATCCTTATAAAATTAAACTTAAGTACGTACATTTTTTTGGAGATACAAAATTAAGTTCATGTTAATAGATTTCTCTAAGTCATGTTGAATGAATAAAATTGTCTCAAATATTTTAGTATTGACATCCCTCCCTCAACCAAATGTGGGATGTGTACTCCTACTTGCCAATCTTCCTTTATCCTAGCAATGAGAATTACCAACTACATAGAAAAACATTTGAGCGAACGGATCTCCTCGTGTAAAACCTTTTCTGGTTTGAAAATTGGCCTATATCTTCGCTTGCCTTTATTCGCACAGTATTCCCAAACTGCGTAATCCACTCACGCCATTCTTGTGTAAATCCATTCATGTGCAAGGTTTGTTGCAAGAAAGTCCATTTTACTTTATCATACACATTTTCAAAGTCTATCTTCAACATCCTTCCATCCCTTTCTCTATAAATGCCATGGATAGTCAAATGTAAGACAATAACAACCCCTTCTAAGACATGATAGCCATCTGGATTGGTCTAATCACGTTATGAGCAATCTCCACAATGCGATTGCTACCTCTGTTGGTAAAAATATAAATGCTTAAGTTGAGACAGCATATAGGTTATATATTGTATTTGTACAAAATTTCTTTTTCAGGTGAAAGTGTGATAAGACCATAATTTAGTTTAAAGAAGGATAGCTTGTTGATTTTTACCTGACGAAACTCCGTCGAGAACCCAACTGCATGATCCTGCCTATGCCTCCGCAATTTTTTTTAGGGATGATGTTAATAAGCATAGTAGTCCGGTACATAGAAAAATAAGCTTTTTTTTTTTTTACTTTGGGATCAGAGAAAAACCCCAAAATTAATTCTTGCCAGGTTCATCAGCAAGAACTGAATACAACATTGCTAGCATCAGCAAGAACTTCTTGAAGGAAACCGAGAAATGGACCAGTGCTACCTTCGTCTCCGATCATGCTGTGAACGATCATCTGTTTTTTCTCATCAAAAGTAATGGCGAGCGCGTTATTTTTCTCCTGCTGCGACACCCGTGCCTCCGGACCCCAAGTGTCCGGCGGCAAGCCAAGGCGGACTTCATTATTCCGGCGAAAATCAACAGAAAACCATTGCCTCAATCTGTCATCATCAGGGTTTAATTTAGCTATGCGACATGATATTTAGCACTCCACCAATCGCATCACCTTACCTGAAATCCCAAGCCTAGCTTTTGCTGCGTTTATTCGATTCTGCCTCACATGCCTTCCTTTCCCTCCTCCTTTACTTCCTTTCCAACTCAGAGATGCAATTCTTATCCTGCCAGCGCCACTACCCCAAATTCTTCTACAGATCAGTTACTTCAGAATCTAGCTCAAGCATGAAAAATTCACCACGAAACCATTGACCCTAACCTATATATATTTGCTGCAGTTCAGAGGTAAAATTGTCTGCACGGCACTCGGAGGAACGATCGCCCGACATGCACGTCGAGGCTGCCGGCATGCATGGTGCCGGTCTGTCCGAGCAGCGAATTAAGCTGTTGCGATGAACCTCTGTGCTAGCTTTATGTCTCCCCGACCTGTAAACACGCTGAAACATCTGCCTTAATTTGATTCGTGCGCGTTACTGCGGCCGGAGACATGTAGACAATCGTTAGAGCGGAGCAGTAGACACGATGATATACGCGGCAGCCATGCATGGCAGGGTTTACACGATGATACTGCTGCTTGAAGTTGAATCTAATCTACGGGATGATAGGCCACTGCATGCTCTTGTTGGTTGTTACTGTTCTTCACTCCCGAGTGAACTGCCCTCATCTGCTATTTTAATTACTGTCCTAAGTGTATTGCTGCTGCATGTTCTGTAAAATCTTTTAAAAAAATCACGCACATGTATAGATATATGTTGGGTTGAATCATGCCCATGTAATTTTTCATCAAAATAATATGAACATTCGGTAAGCCTTCACTTTTCGAAAATGAGTAATAAAACACTACAGTTTGAGTTTCAAAAATTTCACTGAATTTTGTAGGTTTTTGAGTAAGTCCTAGAGGTTTGACCCCACTTTGGCATACGACCGCAAGATTCCCCTCCCCGAATCACGAACTGGTTTATAACCGAGACTTCAGAAAACCAATCTAACGACCGAAACATACTACAGGTTTAATCCTTAAGCGTTGGTGGTCATCAGCCACCACAATCATGCTCAAGGCCCCCAAATGTCGGTGCTCATATAAAGAAAGTACACTATGAAACTTGAATTTATGCGGCTGAAATGCCAATCACAGACTACTAAACTGAGTGAGGTGATGCTTAGACATTGCAGACATGCTTTAATTGTAATAGGATGTATAGTAATATTGAGAAGTTTGGCAAATGATTGGTTTGAGCAGCGGCTGTAGGGTAACATTCCTTTGCATGGAAATTTTCTTTCCATGAGTGTGTCGACCAATTTTCATGTTACAAAATTTGTGACATGCCACATTTGTGGACCAAAAATAAGGTAGAATGTGTACGAGTACGAGTGTACGACAACCATGCCAACGTATACATAAATGTCCATGCTTCTTATGGCAGCCTTTAACTTCATGAAAGCATCTATCACAGGGTTGTTGTACCACATGATATCAAACATCAATGTTATATCGTTTCTATTTAAGGATGAGAGGCAAGTCGATCATGACCATCATTTAGAAAGAAGGCATATTACACGTTAGAGTCGATTGAGCAAGGAGTGAAGCTAGCTGGTTGCTAGGTTTATGTAAGTATACCACGCGCAGCCATACACATGTTTTGCACACAGATAGAATTTCTATTGCAATGATATATTGAATGACACAAACATCTTAGGACTTGGAAGCATCGGGATCTACGGCGTCACATGTTGGATTTGAGAAACGAAGTAAAACCACCATCATGATGAAATCGATATTGATTCTTTTTCAAGTGTTCAGAGTGAATCCAACTCCAGCTAGCAAACTTGAGCTAAGTAGTATTTAGTGTCAGCTACGGTTGTTCAAGACACATATACCAAGGCCGAATGTTAGTTTGATCTCTTTTAGGAAAGGTCGAGTGTTGGTTGAGCCTCAAATAGATAACCAAAATGGGCCATCATGAAAGTCAGACAATTTTATGTTGAATGTTAGTAGTAATAAACATCGGAGCTAGATCAAAATAAACAATAATAATCAAATACCAATCTAATGGTGACACCTAAGCCATTTGAAAGTAGTTCACCACAAAAGAAAATACATACGAGATTCGTGAACCCACCAAAACCCACAAGAATCGGTGCATTTTAGGCCCCGCTTGGCAAATCTGTAAATTTTTAAACGAATTAAATATCTAAATCAAAAATGTAAATCAATGTTTAATTAGATTGATTACCCTTACATATGTTTTCCATCATAGTTTTTTGTTTGGATTAGAAAGTTGTGTCAACGCGTCTAAAATAGATGGGCACATGGAAGGAGTGATGCTTCCGGTCTCTAGAACCGCAAAACGCCACAAAGGATCTCCAATGGATCTCCCGGTGCCTGGCGACAACTACATATGTTTCCTTGGTGCACCCGTGCAAGGCGGTGCCCCCCTTCACTCTTAGTCCATTAAGGAGCTTACCACGTCGTTGAGAGCAACATGTTTTGGACTGGCTCGCTTCTTAAAATGCTAGGTTTTTACCAGTTTTTTAATCTCCGTTATGCACACGCAAAACATAGTACTAAAGGATTGCATGAGTACGAGTAGAGCATGTTCCTTAAGAATAAATAGAAATCTAAATTCATCTTGGTGAGGTTTTGAACCTTGGTGTTGGCTTTATACTACATCCAATTCCCCAACCAAGTGAGTTAGTCACACTTCTTAGTAGTCTTACACGCTTTTACACCGCTTTGGCATTAATGTTGCAAGATTCCCCTTCCTAAATCGGGAACTGGTTTACACCCGAGACTTGAAAAAAAACAGCTATATTCAACATGGTAGACAAAATCTGATCTATCCTTGACCTCCTCTGTTTCATCGGAAGTTAATGTAGCCAAATCCCTCCATCCGAAAATACTACATTGTGGAATTCCATGCGTAGGGTCAACATATGCAGCGACCAAAACATGCTATTGCTAATATGAGTTTCCTCCAGAAGCATTGGTTTTCATCAGTCAGCACACAATCATGCTCAAGGCCCCCAAATGTCGGATGGCACTTTTGACTAAGATTGGCACTGGCAGCAAATCGTTCTTCCCACTCGATATATTCCTCCGCTCTTTATTTAACGACGCTTTGATTCCTACCCATCAGTGTGACACACACTCGTGAAGGAGCTAGGCACTGTTGCTGTTATCCTATCATATCAACAGACCAGCAAATGCAATCGTTAATCACATGGATAAATCTTGGCAAAAGCGGCCGGGAAGATTTCGGTGGTGTGCGGTTAGGACCCTAGCTACCCGGCCGTGGGATCTTGGAGAATATGATGCTTCTTCCATTGATCCTTGCTAGCTAGCTTGGCAAGAGAAGCATTACTTAATTAAACAAACACATGTTGATCCTCTTTGGGAGTATATAAACAAAACCTTTTACTAATATGCGGCGGAGATGCTAATAAGCTAGGAGAGGCAACAACCTTCTAAACCGTGATCTCGCGATGATCTAATCACGGAGTTATTGTAATGCGGGGCATGCGATAGGTGTCTAGAAAATCGCGTGTTAAGATCAGGAAAGATTGATTTGCTCCTGACAAGGTGATCCAAACACGACAAGTCGATCGGATTGTGTCTTCTTCCCCAGAATTAGGTACTACAGTTATGCAAGCACGTGGGTACTGGCTAATTAGTGTGTGTGACTAAGTACGTGGACACAAGACACGGGAGATTTTCAGATGGCAAACAGTGGGCGACAAAACAATCATCTTTTGTGCTTGAGATCGGCTTCGTTGACGCTTCGCCCATCCAGATGCATGGGTCATGGATCGACAGGAAGGGGGGGGGGGGGGGGGGGGGGGGGGCACGTAGTGCTGCCGATCGAGCGCCTCTCGAGTGAGTCCCATCATGGTCGGTAATTATGGCCGCAATTATGCTACTAATCCAAAACCCCACAGCAACAAAGAGGACAACAACGCAACCCTAATGGAGGAGGTTAGCAATAATAATTGTCTCATGGAGCCAGCCCTTGACTTTTGTCTTTTGACCAGCGATCGCTATCGGTATCCATGATCACCCATCGCTAATCCATCGCCGGCGTTTGATTCTTTTTGGACATGGCATGATGATGGCTAACGCCATCCAGTGCCTGGATAATTAACCCAACCGGCCGGACCCTCGCCGTGTAGCAGCAATAATAATACTCTCCGGCTGCCGGCTGGGCACTTGCTTGTCCTCGGCGGTAGGTGACACCATCTCAGAATCAGCACTGCTGGTTGATGATCTCCCTTATGTGTGTAAGTGTGCTCCCATGCTCCAGGGAGGGGTAGCTAGCTAGCTACTGTATGTTGTAAAGATCGCGGAGCACGAGTAATTTCTAATTTCTTGTCCTTACGGGGTTGCTACCATCATGTGGTTTCGATATCGGGGCGGGGGGGAAACCTCTAATATGTCTGTCGGGTCGACACGCCGGCACGGCCGCCGTCGCTCCGATGGACGGAAACGGCCATGATGCGGTTCGGTACGGCCTGCCGTTGCCGCTGCCGTCGTCCGCGTATCGGTGACACAGTTGCTGCATCTCGCGTACTCTAATTAATTGGAGAGTGGTGCTTAGATGTCGCGGTAGCTGGGTGCAAGTTGCGGACGAGATCCTGCCCGGATTCGACGTGCTTGTGGTTCTTCCGCCGTATCGGCGGTGGTCGTGGTGCCCTGCCGAATCTGCAGATTTCTCTTCGGGGCTTGTTTACTTGTGTATTCGAGGTGTATTTTAGCGGTTTGGAGAAGATTATCCCGAGTCATGTAAAATCCTCAACAATCCGTTTACTCATCCGGTTTTGAAAGGAATAATTGCTAAGTATATCCTACCAAACCATCTCTTTTTGCCTGAAAAAAAAACTTTACACCATGCTAATGAATCGTGGGGGAATAATATTTGTGGGGATTGGGTGCGAAAGCAAAAAATTCACCAAATCCCCTACCACCTCAATCCAATTAGGGATGAAAATACACCCCAACTAAACAAAGCCTCAAAGTGGGTGGTTCTTGGTTACACGTCATAAGCGTCTGTAAGTCTGGTCGGTCGCCAGGCGGGTTGTTCATGCTTGAGTTTGACACGTCCTATCAGGGATTTATGTCACTAGGTACACAAAAACTCATACTCAGAAACTTTTTTTTCTGAATTAAAACATGTGCTCCACACCATTTTTATCACCCCTATGTGCACAAGTGAGGCTACACATAGATACACATAATTCAAACAACTAATTTTTTTTAAGAAACACAGTACAGACGCAGACGCGTACAAACATACACGTACAGACACCCCTATGAACGCGCACGCAAACTCTACCCCTATGAGCACCTCCGAGAGACTGGCCCGGCAGATTTTGAATTTGACAAAGTCACCACAGGCGCCTCGCTTCACCTACCACTGAAAACATAGCGCCGGATAAATCCTGTAAAATTCAGAAAAGTGTGTGCGCCCATGTCAAGTTTAGGACTTGAATCTGGGTGGGCTGGTTTCACCACAAGGAACCAACCAGTTGAGCTAGGCCCACTTCACACATAATTCAAACAACTAGTAGATTCAACATATATTCAACAATTCCAACTCGCATTGGCAATTAGGGATGGATTTTTCATGTTTGAGTTTGACACGTCCTATTAGCGATTTATGTCACTAGATACACAAAAACTCATACTCACAAACGTTTTATCTCTGAATTTTAAACATGTGCTCCACACCATTCTTTTTATCACACCTATGTGCACACACATACAGACACATAATTCAAACAACTAGTAGATTCAACATATATTTAAAAATTATTTCAAAAGTTAGTACATACTTTATTTTAACCCTACAAACATTTGAAGTCCCAATACAAACATACTGAAACACCATGAACATTATTAATAAAAAACAGGCAAAACAAAAGGTAGAAAAACCAAAATAAAATGGCCTAATGGGCCTGTTCAGCCAAGCAAGCTAGTGGCAGGTTCCCCTATTTTACGTTAGGTTGTCAAAGCCCAATCTTTGGAACGCACACGTACATGCCTCGGACTACATGGACCGGGCTGCACGCACGGTGCAAGCCGGAAGGCTGGCCCAGCTTTTGCCGCCTCCCTCTTTTAATCGTAGGTGTCTAAACAACTGTGTACCGAAACCAATAGAGTGAAGCGTGAGGGACATGCTCCTTCCGCTGACGGACAAGACAGAAAGGCGGCGGATAGGTTTCAACCCTAGTCGTCGCCGCCGAGATTATCTGTAATTTTATCGTCGTCTTCGTCTAACAATTAACGGAATCTCACCTTCTCTAAGTGTCGGTCTGGCACTAGGAGGGGTAGGGATCTCGGACCTGCGCATAGCGCTATATAAGGGTCTTTAATGTTAGAGATTGGTTTTGGTTGTTATCTTCGTTGTCAATGGAGATGACATCATTTGTAATAAGTGATCTTCCATGTTTCGGTCATCGGCGAGATCTCCTTCTCGACGTCAACAGTGTCTTTGGAAGATTAAATTTGTCTAGGTATGATTTTTCAGATCTTGCTTCGCCAGATCAATCTTGGATTGTTTCTCCTGGTTGTCGCGAGTAGGTTTGTACTCGCGTTATCTATCCCGTATAGTACGTTTTCGACAATGGTGATTCATTCTCTCGGCTTCCAGCGTCATCGACAAAGTGGTTCGGTTATTTGTCCCTGAAATATCAGTGGTGGTGCTCTTGCCGATGTTGCTTGATTAATTTAATGGTTGCGTGCGTGCACAAAGTCTTGGCATTGCGGTTGCGTGCGTGCACAAAGGGAGAACCTTCAGTGGTATTCATAAATGATTGGTTTGGTGATTTTGGCGTTGTTCTACTGTTGTCTTAAAAAGTAAAGATTGTGTCATGAAAAAGGGGTTGAAAATCTCATAGATTTGCTAGTTTATTTTAATTTGTTTTCATAATTGATATAATCGTGTACTCTTTGTTGGTTTAATATATGTGAATTTAAAAAAAAAACGTGAGGGACATAAAAAATGCTTTAGACATTGGTGTACGGAAGGAAGAATACACTGATAACTGGGTCCCTCTCCTACTTGCTTCTTGTACTAGACCCGGATCTAGAAAATCTTAGTTTTACTCAACCCCATTCATTGTTTAGACCTAGGTCTAGCTAGCAAAGAAGAGCAAAGAAAGATCCCCTTAGGGCATCACCTATGTATGTTGCCAAACTTATCTATAAGCTGGGACCCACTTACTACACTATAAGCTTATTGTTTCCATCACTATGTATGTGGCTAAGTTTATCTATAAGCTGGGACCCACGTGTAAGAGCAACCATGTCATGAGTGATATAATAAAAAGTTATTGTATATTGTTGCATGTACTAGATAGTACTATTTTAATACTTATGGACATCCACAAGCTTATGGACAACCCATAAGAAAAATTCCTTATGGACAAGCTCCACTATGTATAAGGTCATCCATAAGGGCTACTTTTTGCTTGTGGACATCCTTATGGACAACATAGTGGATGCCCTTAGCCACCACTTAGACAGAACGCTGCACACGCAAACGCCTAAAAGATAAAATGATAGGCTTTAAAATAGGAGTCATGAAATAATGTAGACTTGAAATGTTAAGTGCTGCTAAAATTGTCTGCTAAGATCACTTTTATTTAGACAACTGTTGCATTGTCCTTCCGCTTCCGCGTGTGTTCTTGTTTATCAAAAACCGCCTCCACTTCACACACCCCAATCGTCACAAAGATAAGAAACTACACTGATAATTCAATTTTATTTATCAAAACCGTAAAAAACAAAACAAAATATGTTGAGAAGTAGTTATCCAAATTACGATTCGTTTCAATTTTTAAACCCCTTGCAACGAGATTTACAAAATGAGACCCCATGATGATAGATTTAACGAAAAAACTGCACTTATCGGTCCCGGGAAAGCCGACCAGGGCCGTCGGCCGCATCTGCGCGCGTGCAGGCGCCTGTCACGGCCTGCATGGCTCTAGTCGGCTGGGAGGAGGCCGAGCTGTCCCTGTCGGCCGAGGGAAAGCCGATGTTTGCATGGGCTGCTTTTCATCCCCGTTTCGCGCCCACATGAAAAGAAAGTAGCATACATATGTCTCATACATAGGTCTTACGGTACATGGAAAATAGCAAACATACGTCTGTGATACATAATTAAGTAGAGTCTCAGTCATCGCCTCTGCCACGACGTGACGGGTGTGGCTGAGGAGTGCTCCATCCTAACCGATGGGGTGGGCGGGTGACTCGTGGAGGAAGCAAAGACCCGTCATCTGCCTGCTGTGTATCCTGTGTGGGGGTGGAGGAGGAGTGTTGTTGTACATGTTGAGCCACTGGGTGTCCGCATCCGCATCGGGAAATAGGTCCTGCTGACTCGCCCAACCCGACGCACCCGAGCAACGCTCAGAGATAATAGGCCCCAAGTCGAAGTTGAATTGTGCTAGAATCGAGAAATTTTATGTAACATGTTATTTTGTAAATAGTTTGAATACATGAGAATGTAGTAGTACGAATCGACATACCTTGTGGTGGACGAGGCTGGAAGCCGGTCTTGGGGCTCTGGTGGTAATCCGAAGAGGGTCGCTGCTGGTAGCCCCCCAGTGGGGCTCTGCTGGTATGCCCCCTGCTGGTAGCCCCCATCGGGGCTCTGCTGATAGCCCCCCGGGTGGTAACTCTGCTGCTGCCAGCCCGAACCTCCAGGCTGGTCAGGTGGAGGTGGTGCGACACGTGGACGCGGGTGCTGTCGGTGTGCCTCTGGAGGTGGCTGCACGTTACGCCGTGCGCGCCGTTGAGGCAGCTGCGTGGACGGATGCGGTGGCCGACGTGCAGCATGTGGGAGAACGTCAGACGAGCGGACACACGTGATAGCCTCGTAGATCCGTCGCACTCTCTGGGCAGCGGACTGCAACCAAGACCGATGCTCTTCGCGTGTAAGCAAAAGCCCGGTCGAAAGTGAACGGTCTAACTAGTCTATATCATTCCCAAGATCCCACGTCAACTCAGCTTGAAAGAGATATAGACATTTAGGAAATGAAGGACAATATAAAAAAAGGTAAATGACTGTAGAGAAGTTAATTATTTGTACCGCGTGTTGCCGTGAGCCGGACATAGACTGGCTGGGGTACATATCCCACGTAGCAGGGGCCGGCATCACATCCGGCTGGGCGTGATGAACGAGAGAAACCCGTGTGGACCTGACGTACCACTGTAGGTACTCGTCGTACTGCGCCTGATCGAAGGGTTGCGCCTCGACCCAGAGACGAGTCAGCGCATGAACCCACTCGGCCACGTAAGGTTGCACTCTTTGCAACCATTGTGTCGCAGTCCTGTTAGTTCCCTTCCTGCTCCATCTACAAGAAAAGAAACATGTGCATAATTGTGGATGACAAGTGTTCAAACAAAACTGTGTAGATAAGAAATGGACGTACCGGTGGACGATGTCTGGTAGAGGGGCATCCATAGGCGGGCGAACCGACATCTGGCGCAGACCGAACTGCCGCATAACACGATATGGTAAGATATTTCTTACTCGACACAGTTGTCTTGAAAACCCTTGATGTCGACATTGCCCATTGTATGAGTGCTTCCTGCAGATGTTGCTTGTCGTACATTGCTCCCACAGCCATGCTGCTCTGGTGATATTGCCAGGAAGAATCATGACCATCGTCCAGAGTCATGTCAGATGAGATGTCCTGAGTCCATGAAGCTGGATAAGGCACCTCCAGCTCGTACTATGCGTCATTCGACGAATCAGAATCACTGCCGTCCCCGCAATCACCCTCAATATCTTCATCTTCCATCTCGTTCTGCATTCGGCCATCTTCCTCATCCCCATCTGCCTCCACATTTTCACCGTCATCATGCCCTCCAACCATACTACTCTGCCCTGATTCATAACCACTGCCTCCATCATAACCATGGTTGTCATCATGTTCAATTTCCATGGTTGCTGCACTGCTCTGCCCTGGATCGTGCCCACCCTCGCCTTCAGGAGGATTGACATTTACCTCCTTAACGACAGGAAGCAACAAGGCAACTGGGTGGCTTCCCCTGTTTTTGCAACCTTGCAACCAGTTCACCCACTGAGAATCCCGATCAATCGGCCTCAGAGTGTACCAATTTTTTTTTACTGGACCTGGACCATAACGCGTGCACCCCGATAGTGTGTTTTTATGCATTTAATCCCAAACACTCTGCCAACCAATATTTTAACTGACTAACAGACCAATTTTCAGGGGCAGTCAGACCCAACTCGATGTGCTGAAACTGACTCAGGTCCATCCCATCTTCATTTTGTTGTACTGAACCGTCACCGTAGTAGAAAACAAATTTTACTACATCCGACATTTTTCTCACCTAGTAAAATTTTAAAATGTATCAAATATTAATACGACCGTCCCATTAATTTTACTGAAACAACTAAATGATCTAATCAAAACTTGCGTAAAGTTATTGCAAACGGGAATCATAAACTAATACAATACCAACTAAAAATACTAACATACTACGAATCCATCCGGGCTAACTAAAAATCCTACAATACTAACAACACACTAACCCTAATCTAAATAACACAAACCCTAACCCTAATGTATGAGTAGTCACGTACCCTTGAAGCGTGACAGCAGCACCACCGCAACAGCCCGACCCTCCACCACCGGAGCACCCCGAGCATCCACCACCGGAGCACCACCACGAGCACGAACACCTTCAAAACCGAATCTCCCACCGTCACCAACTCGCCTCCACAGCCTACCCCATGATAGATCGGGCACCCCACAGCCTTAGTAACAACCTAGGACTAATTTCTAGTGGCTAGACGGTGTAAAACGGTGCTGGTTTTTTGTTTGGGACGAACAGGAGAGAGAGAGAGGAGAGAGGAGCCGCGACGGGAGGAAGAAGAAAAGGTCGCGCGCGGGTCTTTTTAATCCGATCTCGTCGGCTCGGAGGAGGCCGATTAGGTATTCGGCCCTGACGTGGCTGAACTGCCTCCACTTGACGCCGATCAGGCAATCGGCCCAAAGCCCGTGCCTGGCACACCACCTGCTCGGCCTTCTCCTGGCCGACGAGGGCTGCTCGGCCTCCTGCTGGCCGACAGGGCCTACTCGGCTTCCTGTGGACCGACGAGGCCTGCTCGGCCAACTCAAGACCGAGGCCACAATATTTTTGAAAAATGTAAGATTTGCGCAATATTTGCCGAATTTCCAATAAAAATGTATTATTTAAAAAAAAGCCAAACAAAGACACAAAACTGGACCATTTGTCCCATCCGGTCCACATATGGTGGACGGTTCCATCTCACTCCTATTAAACCAGGAACCAAACATACGCTTAATTTTCTCTTTCTTTGTGCTCACTAGAGCAGAAGGAGCTAAGCGTCCCGGATTCAGAGGGTTTTTCATTCCGGGCACGCGCCCGGGATCCGTCTTCGGGACAAATAGCCTCCCCTATTTGTCCTGGGCACGCCACGGCCCGGGATCAATAGGGGAGGCTATTTGTCCCGAACACGGGTCCCGGGCGCGTGCCGCCCGGGATCAATAGGGGGGTCACGTGGCTAATTGAGCCAGCCTCTGGCTGGTTTTCATTTGTCCCGGTTGGTAATACGAACCGGGACATTCTATATGATTTTTTTGTTTTTTTTTCTGTTTTGTTTTTTGCTTACTGTTTTCTATTTTACTGATTCTTTTGTGTTTCCGTTTTTGATATTTATGTTTCATTTCAAACAAGATCGAGTTACATATTATACGCTACTATATAATACCCTATATATGAAAGAGGGTCAGATTGACCCCAAGTTCTGCCCTCCACGTCACTCTCAAAACGTGGGCCGTCCGATCGGCGCGTCGGACGGCCAGGATGCGCCCAAAACGAGTCCCAGATGCGCGCTACTGTAGCGCGGGCGTCTAGGCCAATCACGCGCTGCCACGTCGCCCGGTTTCCGGCCGGTCACCCCCGGTTCCGCCGGTCGCCGCATCATCTTGCACAAAAGCCTCTCGTAGACCGGGACCTCAACCCGCAGTCCAGCTTTTACCCCGTCGAGGGACCACTATGCAATGACGCCAAACCTCATGGAATTTTATGCAAAATCATCCCGCACAATCACCCCTCCTCCTTCCTCTCTCTCTCCCGCACGAGCCGGAGGTCTCCCGCGACCGGCCGCCGCTCGCCTACCATCGAGCCCGCAGCCTCGCCTTCCCCGGACAGATCCAACGCCAGAGCAAGGTCCGCCACCATCTCCTCTACCTCCTGCACGGTTTTGGCTTCCCGAAAAGCTCGCAATCGAGCAGATCGAGCCGATATTCGTCGGCTCCTGCGCTGCTGTGCTGCCCGGTTGCGGCCAATGGATGTACCACGCCGTCCGTGTATTCTTCTCCGGCGGCCGCAGTCACGGCCGTCGGCGACCTCGGCTCCTCGAGCTTTGGCGCCGCCGTGTCCCTGCCGGCTGCCGCCTTCCACCAGCGAGACGGACGCTGGCCGCCGCCCGCCACCACCGATTATCCCACCGCTGGCTGCCGCCTTCCCCCACCGATGACGACGCCGGCCGCCTGCCACTACCGACGCAGAAGCCGTCCACTGCCGCTCGCACGACATTCACCCATGGCTATTGTAGCTGCTCCTCCCGTCGAGCGTGTGGCACTGTGCGTTGATTGGCAGCAGCGGCTGTCGGCCGTCCGGTAGGAGCAGCTTGCTCTGTCTTCTCCACTGCTCCTCCCTACAACCCTCACCTGCTGTGGACCTGTCTCTCTCCCCTGATGCTCGACCTGCGCCACTCCTATGATGTTGTTCCTCTTCTCTGGCTGGTACGAATGGCTGTCCGCTGTCCCTAAATTTTTTTCTTTTGTCAATTTGGTGCCAGGAAACCGCCCAACGGAAGATCAGAACTTACACCTAAAGATTTGCTTGACAAGATGGAAAGCTCCGCGACACCGTCGGAATTCAAGGTTCATAAGGTGCATATCAAAGTGACAACAAGCTTCTCCATCTTCACATTGTAGAGATTTTGATTAATTTTCATCATACCACAAGTTTCGAAGGAACTAAAAATGATGTGTCCTGTGATCTTTCAGCTCAAAGTAACACACAACTGCAACAATACGACAACCCCGCGCCATTCTTGGTCTGTGGTGAGGTAAAACTCGACATGCGGCACCATTTTTTCAGTACACTATGTAAGACATGGAAACCGTTGGTGATCAGGTGCTAAAACCTCTTGTGTTGTTATGTTTCATCCCAGGTGTTGTAGCTTGGCTCCTCTCTGTATGTTGCTGAGCTCAAGAAGTTGCATGGTGACACTGCACTGTATAGATGTAATATGTCCAGACAGGTAAGCAAGACTAACAGCAACTGGACTTGGCACTGCCATGACTTCAGTATAGACATCTCCGTTCCTGGTGAGTGAGTAGACGCTTACTGATATTGCTTCCTGTAATGAATTTCGCAGCTCCGTGATAGGATCTCTGGTGAATTGGGGATTTGCAACACCTTCAGAACTAAGCCACTCTTCAGCGACGTCGACAGTACATCTTTCACTGCATTTTACTTTCCGCTGCAAGTCCTATTAGGTATACAGCTAAATGTATTAATACATATCTAAACCACTACTAATACTTGCAAGCATATAATGCAATCAGAACAAATAAACAAAATATCAAATAATATTTTTACTATGATCTTAATCTGAAAATCTTAACATCTCAATGAGGTAATGGAGAAGAGCTCCTTCAATTACAGCTGAACATTCCTTCAAGATGCCAGCTTCATAAACCTGGCTCCTTTCCTTTATTTTCAATTTTCTGTGGATGATAGATTTTTCAGTTTTCCGTGGGTAATAGATTAAAACGAAACCAGTATGCAATTTAGCTTACCCTAACTTCTCACTGCACTCTAGCATCTTCTCCCCTCACCATGATTCATTTAATGCTTCCATCAATAAAAACCAATAAATGCCTTATTACCTGTTACAACGTTCACCACCATCATCACACGGGTGCAGCGTTTCGCTGCGCCAAATTGTCTAGTATATATCATGAATAGACGATTTTTTCCTCGGGGTGGTCACGAATACTAGTAATACACGACTTCTCCGAAACAAATATTTACAACCGTAAGATCATGTCTAAATATTTACAACCAGAGATCATTACATGACATAAGAGGCATTAGACCCAATTTTTTCCTCGAGGTTGTAACAGCCCAACTATAACTTTCCATATTTGTGTGCATTAATAATGGTTATCATGTCATCATTTCATATGTGTTTGCATTTATTTAATTTTGTGCATAAAATTCAAATTACAAATTTAAATCCTTATTTTGAATTCAAATGCTTTCAAAAATAAAATCATTTGAAGTTTCCATTTTTTTATAAATAATCAAATGAGATATTAATATGACTAAATTGAAACTTGTAAAAATTGTTCAAAAGTTCTTTTATGCCTTTTCTCTGATTTGTTTTACAAATACAAAAATCAGGATGTTTTAAAAAGGAAAATTTAGGCAAAGCAGAAAAAAAAAAGAGAGATGGCCGAGCTGGGCCATCTCAGCCCACCTCAGCCCGACCGGCCCGCTCCAGCCCTTTCTTCTCCGTACGGAGCTTCTTTCCAGCGTGGAGGAGCAGAGCTGGCCATGGCGATGACTCCCTGCAGCTCGCCCCCACGCCGAGCCCCACTGCCACCTCCTCCATCTCTCTCTTTAAATCGACCGGAGCCGAAACCCTAAACCTAATTTTTTCTCCTCTCCCCCCGTCGCCGCACGCTCCCCTCGCCCTGCCGTCGCCATGACCGGAGCTCCGTCCTCGACACCGGCGTGAACCCGTGCGCCCCCTGCCTCATCCTCACGCCAGGAGAAGCGCCATCAAGACCAGTTCGTCCTCAACGCCGGGAGATGTGACGGGACCATTCCTCCTTCTTCTTCTTCCTTCGACGACCGCCGCGGCTCGGCCTCCCCTCCCCGCACCGTCCGCTCGGCACCGACCTCCCCGAGCTCTTCCACCTCGCCATCAAACTCCCCGGGGTGAGCTCCCTCTCCTCCACCCCTTCCCGCTCGGGTTTCGTCACCGCCGCGCCTCAATTCCACCGGCGTCGCACACGGCCGCATGCACCGCACGCGCACGAGCACGAGCGCGGCTCCCGTTCCGCCTCAGGTGCATCCAAACTGAAGGAACAGATGCGCCAACACCTCCCGCGCCCATTCCGCACCCACACGCACGCCAGCGCCGTCGAAACGGTCGCCGCCGGCGAGTTTCTTTCCGCCGCCGCGCGCTGCCTATTTTCTGTCGACAGTTTCGTCAGAGAACGAAACCCGTCTCTACTGCTGCTTAAAACAAATCCTACCCTAATCCTAACACTAACCGCACACCTAACCTACTGGCTAACATCACCGTGCTAACCACCGCGCGCTGCGCGAGTTCGAGACTCGCCCAGGGCAGAGAAAACCCCAATTTTTGCCCCGCGCCCTGACATCCCGGGCCCGCTCGTCAGCGACAGCCGGGCCAGCGCAGCTACCCGTGCCCCGTCAGCGCCAGGCTGGCGCGCGGGTCCCGCTGGTCAGCCGCGGTGGCTAAGATCAGCCGCGGTGCAACTCGACCAGATCCAGATCTGGATCTGGATTTTTGCACCGAGACCCCCTGGTTTCTGTCTTTTGCACCTGAACCCTTCCAGTTACTGTTTCCATCACGGTTAAGTCCCTGGATATTTCAGAAACACCCCTACACTTATAAAATGCATAACTTTTAATTTATAACTCCAAATTAAATAAACTTTATATGTTTTTATATCAGAAAAATGTAATAAACATTAATATCATATTCGTGTGTCATTTTGCATCATTTATTTTAAATGCTTAGTTTAAATTAACAAATGCAATTAATTAATTAAATATGGAGTATGAGGGGTAATAATTATATAATGCCCTAATTCCATTTAATATGCTCATCCCTTTTATACCATATCTTGCCATGCTAATAAATATTTAATTTGAGTTCAAAATAAATCAATTGCAAATAATTCCTACATGTGGAATGTGTTGGGCAATTAAGTAATTAATGTCTCTTCCATTTTAAATTAATTTGATCACCATTTCTGCTATATTAAGTAACATTTAAATTGTTGGCTACACAAATAACCTGCACCCTAATCTTTTGCCGGGATTTCATCCCCGCTTTAAAATGACCTAATCATCTCATACCATATCGCATCATCATTTGTTTGCGCATATCTCTGTATTGATTATTGTTTCCTATTGTCTGTGTTTGGCTCTCTTTTGGGTAGACGACGACGTGTCTGCTGCGAGTACCTACGATACTGAGGTTCCAGCTATCGTACCAGGCTACGAGCTGCCAGGCAAGCTTCTACTAACCGGTTACACGATTGTCGGGTTTCATTCCTGCCTTTTGATCTATGCTATTCTAGTTATCGATTCTTGAATTGCGATCCCATCACATGTTTATCCTGCAGCCTATACAGCTATATTCCCACAACCCATAACCCCTCGCATGTTTATCTGTTGGCCTTTGCGAGTCGTAGTGCATGCTTAGGATTGGTTGAGCGAGTCGTTCCTTTGTCTTTATCTCATATGCTTAGTATGATATATTGTTCTACTATAATAAACTGCTGTCTTATTTTTGGGGTTCTATAATTAAAAGATAAGGCACCAAGCGGAAGGCCTTGCGAGGTGCTTTGTTCTGCTCAGTGTCGACCTAGGAACTGAGATTTTGTCCTCGGATCCAATTTTGAGCGCACTAACCACTTGTGGGTGGCCCAATGGAGCCCCCCTCGACTCTGAACGGATCCGCAGCTCGTCCATGTGCCGCAAGTAGTTCGGGTTTTCCATTCGCTCATATGCATGTGCATGATGATGATGTTCGATGAGAGGTTACTTGATACGGGGGGTCATACAGGGGTGGTACGTCGCGTAGCGGACAGTTCCTACTGTGGTTTGAGGCGCATGGTGGCGTAGTCACAAACTAATGAGTCCGCAATTGAGATTCGGCCGGACTCCTGACGCGGGTAACAACTCATATGGGTGGCACTTGGACTTGCTGTAGTGAAGGAATGAGTCGTGTTGAGAGGCCCTAACGGGTTGATCATGCGAGTATGGGTACTGTAGTGCACCCCTGCAGGGTATAATCTTATCGATGAGCCGTGTCCACGGTTATGGACGATTTTGGTGATGATGCTGCCTAACAAGATCTAGACAACTTACACCTAATCATTGTTAATTAATGTGACTAGTAAAATAGCATTACTTACACCCTAAATGGTAACTAAAATTGTTAACGTGTGAGTATTCCCGGATTGCTTCCTCATACTTGGTTGAGGGGGTTAATTCGAGAATGGGTTATGACTGGTGTCAGTTGTAGGTGGATACTTATACGCTCTCTTATCCCTTTCTAATTAGACGGAAGTCTTAGCGTGTCCCTTTGGTTTGCTAGTGCTGCTGCCGCTAAGTACACTTACCCCCATATTTTGGGAATCTTACAGTTTTGTAACCTGTTAGCTTAAGCTTGTTCGATACGCTTCGGTGTATTGACCCGTTCGCGGGCTGTGGTTTTTCTGCAGTTGAGGATCCTTCGCTCGACCAGTTGGGTGGATACTACGTGGAGTTTGACGACGAGAGATACGACGAGTAGTTAGAGTTCCCCTGGGCTACTTCCTGGTGGACTGCGTGGATGGGCCTTCTTTTTCGTTTCGGCCTTGAGCCCTTTGCTTCTTGTCTGTACTCAGACCGGTTTGTTTCCGCTGCATGATGTAATGTTGGGACATGTGTCCTTTGTTTGGTGCCATTTGATATATTTTGCTCAGTGAGAGCTTTTGGATATTATTTCCTTTCTTTGTGTCTTAGGTTTATTCTGTGGTTTCAACTTGTTAAAAATCCGACTCGTATACCATGTGTGTATGGTTGAAGTATACGAGTTGGAAGACTTTTTGGGTTCTTGCGTGCACAATCTGGAAACGTATGTGACGTTGGGGTCGCCAAGAACTGTCGGCCGATGATCCATTCTGAGCATGGCCTGATTGTTTTCCTGGGATTGGTAACCCCTGTATGTTCTTGGTTGTGTGGCCCAACCGATACGTTTCGTTTGTGTAGCTTGAATTCGGGGTCTGACAGTTGGTATCAGAGCTTAAACGCCCTCAGGTTCCCTTCTACTGGTCGTTGTTTGAGTCTAGAAAAAATATTTTGTAGTTATCAGGAAATCTTAAACGTGAGAGTAGGATTTCTGTTCTTTTACTTCTTTCCCCACCCACCCTCCCTGTTCTTCTGGTAAGGAAGTGTTACGATAATTCCCTTCTCACCTTAATTTTAAAATTTAGGACATCACGTGTTCTGGGTTTTCCGTAGTACCATAGTTGCAGGTGTTTTTTTTGTCGTTTTGGTGGTTATCAACTTCTTCGGCTATGTTCAGTTTCAATCTCGAATCAATCAGTTGTTGTTCTACCTTTCTCTGGTTTTTTTCTCATTGTCATTGTACAATTCGTTCTGTGCAATCAATCCTTTTTGTTTCCGGAGGCTAACTTCTACTTCAAACTGCTATGTAGATGGCACACTATCAGGTGGTGCGTAAGACCCACTGTGAGCAGACTACCGGTTACCCGAAGCTTCTCAGAAGCATGGTTGACTATGTCGGTTTCAGCTACCTCCCGGAGTAGCAGGTGTCCGAGATCCCCAGAGATTACAGACATACCTTCTACAGAGCTACTGTTTGGATCAGTGGCGATGATGGTGATACTGTGCACAAGCACGTTGCTGAGGCTTCCACTGTGGACATGGCTGTACACTTGGCAGCTTACGATGCAGCTCTGGCTCTGCGCAGGGACTACTACTGCTTCAACAACCATCCATTCTGCTACGTTCCATACTACCCCTACACGGACTCTCAGTACGAGCTCGAGGTTCTGGACATGACCGCTCAGTTTGGCCAGTCTTCAGACTCAGTTGCTGGGACTCTACGCTTGGAGCTAGCAGCAGTCCGTCAGCAGCTGCACCGGGCACTCTCTCACCTGGGGCAGTATGACAGGAGGAACGTCACACCAGACGCTTTCCCGAGGTTCCAGCTCGCTTTTCCGAGTCGTCTGTCTGCTGTGGGTGGATACACTCCAGAGAGCGGTCCTCTGATCACTACTGATCCAGACCACGTTGGACCACTACTGTACGGGACACAGACGCCAGATGCCTACTCCGTTTAGTTGCGACGCATTGTGCGAGAGTACCGCGTGTACTGCGATCGTCGCTACACCCATCGCAGCAGCCTAGTTTCGTCTTCTGAGGGAAGCGAGAGCTAGTCTTCGAGTTGTATCTTTTCCTTTGTTGTAGTAGCTATCCTTTGTACGGAAACCGTGTTGGTTGTACGGATGGTTAACTTTGTACTAGTAGCTGTCCTTGTAGTACTGAAACCTTGGTGGTTGTACTGATGGCTAACTAAGTGTATGGTTATGAACCTTTGTTATGAGAAGCTTATCCTTGTTATCCTACAGTTTGCAACTGTTTTTCTGAGCAAGAATTCGACTTCCAAGTTTTCCCTGGCTTTGTGTATCTTGTCGCTGTTCTAATATCCAATGTCTCCAGGATGACGAACACCAGGAACAACCGCAATGCGGAAGACGCACCACCGCCGCCTCCAATCACTGAGTTGCTTGGTCAGATGACCCAAGTTCTGGCTCAAATGGCCGAGAACCAAGTCTACCAGAACAACCACGGGCATCGCAATGAAGGCAATGCACGTGTGACCATCAAGGACTTCCTCGGTCTGGGCCCAAGGAACTTCGCTTCCCCCACTGAGCCGCTGGAAGCTGATGATTGGCTTCGCGAGATGGAAAGGACCCTTGCTATCGCCCACGTGGCTGAGCACGACAAGGTGCCTTACGTGTCCTACCTGCTTAGGGGCAAGTCTGCCTCATGGTGGGAAAACTTCCAGGCTATGAGAGCTCCCGGGGTGGTTACCACTTGGGGGGATTTCAGGGCAGCCTTCCTGCGCCACCACATCCCAGAAGGTCTCATGGACAGGATGCGCGAGCAGTTTAACTCGCTGACGCAAGGCATGATGGACGTGATGGAGTACAATGGCGAGTTCAATCGCCTTGCTCGTTACGCTGGAGATGAGGTGAACACTGAGGCCAAGAAGATGGCCAAGTTCCGCAAGGGTTTCAACCCCGCGCTCAAGTACAAGCTGAACCTCGTCAAGGCCGACAACTTCGAGGACCTCGTCAACATCGCGCTCAATGAGGAGCATGGGCGCAAGGTCTTCGAGGAGTCGCGCAAGCACTCTCGTGAGACCAACTCTTCTTCATCGTCAATCGCCGCCGCTCCTGCTCAGAAGCGTCGGCTCTGGGTGCCTAACAGCGCCTTCGCACGAGCTACCTACGTGCCAGGACCTCCAGGACTCGCGCCTCGCCCACCGAACCCGGCTCTAGCTATGAGGGGTTTCGGAGGACCGCCAAGGCCAACAGGCGCTCGCCCCAACGTGACCTGCTACCAGTGCGGGAAACCGGGCCACTACTCCAACAACTGCCCGGAGACCCGTACACTTCCTCCACCACCTCGCCCTGCTCCAACTCAGGCGATGGTCCGCGCACCTGCCCTGACTAGGCCTTTCGTCCCCAACACCAGGCCTCCGGCACGTGCTGCGCGGGTGAACCACATCAGGGCTGAGGAAGCAGAAGAAGCTCCAGAAGTTGTTCTTGGTACACTTCCTGTCAACTCTATCTCTTCTAGAGTGTTGTTCGATACAGGAGCATCTCATTCTTTCGTTTCAACTAAGTTTGCTATAACTCATAGTTTACCTCACGAACCCCTCTCGAGCAATCTCACTGTCACTTCCCCCGGCGTGCAAATGACTTCTTCCAAGATAAGCCACGACAATGAAATTCAAATTGGAGGCCATATCTTCTTGGCATCTCTAATAATTCTCGGCAATTCTGATAATGATGTCATTCTGGGCATGGATTGGTTGAAGGCCAATCAAGCTAAGATAGACTGTTCCACAAAGACTGTAACTCTTTCTCATCCTTCTAGACAGATAGTCTATTCTCCTAACCAAACATCTTCAGCTCAGCTTTTGGCTCTCAATGTTGATCCTCTTCCTTCCATAGAAGCTATTCCGGTGGTCCGAGACTTTCCTGACGTCTTTCCTGAAGAATTACCAGGTATGCCACCTGACAGAGCCGTTGAGTTCGTTATTGAACTAGAACCAGGCACTGCTCCTATATCCAAACGTCCTTACAAGATGGGCCCCAAAGAACTGGCTGAGCTTAAGAGACAGCTAGAGGAGTTGGAAAGGAAAGGTCATATTCAACCTAGTACTTCTCCTTGGGGTTGTCCTACTATGTTTGTCAAAAAGAGGGACACGACTGAGCGACTGGTTGTTGACTACCGTCCTCTGAACAAGAAAACCATCAAGAACAAGTATCCTCTCCCTCACATCAACGATCTGTTCGATCAACTGGCTGGTGCTAAGGTTTTCTCCAAGTTGGACTTGAGGTCAGGTTATCACCAGATCAAGATCCGCAAAGAAGACATTCCAAAGACAGCTTTCACCACTCGTTATGGTCTCTATGAATACACTGTCATGTCTTTCGGTCTCACAAATGCTCCGGCGACTTTCTCACGTCTCATGAACTTCGTTTTCATGGAATACCTCGATAAGTTCGTGGTAGTCTATCTCGATGACATTCTTATCTATTCCAAAACCGAGGAAGAACACGGAGAACATCTACGTCTTATCTTGTTGAAACTCCGAGAACACCGTCTCTACGCCAAGTTCTCCAAGTGTGAATTCTGGCTTCCTAAAGTATCCTACCTTGGTCATGTCATCTCTTCTGAAGGAATTTCTGTGGATCCAGAAAAAGTGAAGGCCATTGTTGAATGGTTGCCTCCTACATCGGTGAAACAAGTCAGGAGTTTCCTTGGCATGGCTAGCTATTGTCGTCGATTTGTTGAGAACTTCTCCAAAATCGCTAAGCCTCTCACCGATCTTACATGGAAGGATAGAAAGTTTCTTTGGACTCCAAAGTGTGATGAGAGTTTCAATCTCTTGAAAGCTAAACTCACTTCTACTCCTGTTCTAGTTGGACCAGATACTTCCTAACCTTTCCAAATATTCTGCGATGCATCTCTTCAAGGACTAGGCGCAGTCCTCATGCAAGAACGCAAAGTTGTGGCTTATGCATCTCGCCAGTTGCAGCCTCATGAGCTCAACTATCCTACACATGATCTTAAACTTGCAGCAATCATGTATGCCCTCAAGGCTTGGAGACCTTATTTGTTGGGGCACAGCTGTGAGATCTTCACTGATCACAAGAGTCTCAAATATCTCTTCACTCAACCAGACTTGAACCTCAGGCAAACAAGGTGGCTTGAGAAACTCTCAGATTACGATATTACCATCTCTTACACTCCAGGCAAAGCTAATGTAATGGCTGATGCTCTCAGTCGCAAGTCCTGTTGCAACAACCTCATGGTTGAGGACATCCAACCTCCTATTCATGAAGAATTCAAGAAACTCAATCTTCAAGTGGTTCCCTCTGGTTATTTTGCAAACTTGATTGCCACTCCTACACTTGAGGATAAGATCCGTGCCGCACAATTGCGTGATTCTGGTGTCAAGAATATCAAAGACAACATTGGCAAGGATAAGTACAAGAGTTTCTCTCTCGATGACAAGGGTACCTTGCTGTTTGAAGAACGCATTGTAGTGCCCAAACTTGACAGCTTAAAAGAACTCATTCTCAAGGAGGCTCATGATACTCCGCTTTATATTCACCCTGGCAGCACAAAGATGTACCAGGATCTCAAGTCAATCTATTGGTGGACCAGGATGAAGCGTGAAATTGCTCGCTATGTGTCTCATTGTGATGTGTGCTGTCGTGTCAAGGCAGTTCATCAGAGACCACCTGGACTTCTTCAACCACTACAAATTCCTGAATGGAAATGGGACAAGATCGAGATGGACTTCGTTACTGGGTTTCCAAAGTCCAAGAAAGGAAACGATGCAATCTTTGTTGTCATTGATCGTCTCTCCAAAGTGGCTCACTTCTTTCCAGTCAAAGAGACAGTATCAGCTAGTCAGTTGGCAGAACTCTATATGACAAGACTGGTTCCTTTACATGGTGTTCCTTTGGCAATAAGCTCAGATCGTGGAAGTATCTTCACTTCTCGATTTTGGGATAGCTTTCAGAAAGCCTTGGGTACCAAACTTCTGTTCAGCACAGCTTACCATCCACAGACAAGTGGACAGGTTGAAAGAGTGAATCAAATTCTGGAGGATATGCTCAGAGCTTGTGTTATCTCCTTTGGCATGAAATGGGAGGATTGCCTTCCGTATGCTGAGTTTTCCTACAACAACAGTTTCCAAGCAAGTCTAGGCATGGCTCCCTTTGAAGCTCTCTGTGGCCGCAAATGTAGAACTCCTCTCAATTGGTCTCAAGCTGGTGAACGTCCATTCTTTGGGCCGGATATTATCCAGGAGGCTGAAGAAAAGGTTCGCATCATTCGTGACAATCTGAAGATTGCCCAGTCTCGGCAGAAAATCTATTATGATAGCAAGCACAGGGACATGGTCTATGCACCTGGTGATCAAGCTTACCTTCGTGTCACTCCTCTGAGAGGCACGCAAGGCTTTGGCATCAAAGGCAAACTCGCTCCGCGTTATGTTGGGCCTTTCAACGTTCTTTCAAGGCATGGTGAATTGGCTTACCGTCTGGAACTTCCTCCAAACCTATCCAAAGTGCACGATGTCTTCCACGTGTCACAACTCAAGAAGTGCTTCCAAGATCCAGGTCGTGCAGTTGATCATGGATCAATTGAACTTCGAGAAGATCTCTCTTATGTGGAACAACCGATTCGCATTCTTGACGAAGCTGAACGTCGCACCCGTAACAACACTGTCAAGTTCTACAAGGTTCAATGGTCTCATCATTCTGACAAGGAAGCTACATGGGAACGTGAAGACCATCTCCGTGCCGAATACCCCAACCTCTTTGTTGCTCCATGAAGAATCTCGGGGCGTGATTCCTTTGAGGGGGGGAGTGTTGTAACAACCCAACTGTAACTTTCCATATTTGTGTGCATTAATAATGGTTATCATGTCATCATTCCATATGTGTTTGCATTTATTTAATTTTGTGCATCAAATTCAAATTACAAATTTAAATCCTTATTTTGAATTCAAATGCTTTCAAAAATAAAATCATTTGAAGTTTCCAAATTTTTATAAATAATCAAATGAGATATTAATATGACTAAATTGAAACTTGTAAAAATTGTTCAAAAGTTCTTTTATGCCTTTTCTCTTATTTGTTTTACAAATACAAAAATCAGGATGTTTTAAAAAGGAAAATTTAGGCAAAGCAGAAAAAAAATAAGAGTGATGGCCGAGCTGGGCCATCTCAGCCCACCTCAGCCCGACCGGCCCACTCCAGCCCTTTCTTCTCCGTACGGAGCTTCTTTCCAGCGTGGAGGAGCAGAGCTGGCCATGGCGATGACTCCCTGCAGCTCGCCCCCACGCCGTGCCCCACTGCCACCTCCTCCATCTCTCTCTTTAAATCGACCGGAGCCGAAACCCTAAACCTAATTTTTTCTCCTCTCCCCCCGCCACCGCACGCTCCCCTCGCCCTGCCGTCGCCATGACCGGAGCTCCGTCCTCGACACCGGCGTGAACCCGTGCGCCCCCTGCCTCATCCTCACGCCAGGAGAAGCGCCGTCAAGACCAGTTCGTCCTCAACGCCGGGAGACGCGACGGGACCATTCCTCCTTCTTCTTCTTCCTTCGACGACCGCCGCGGCTCCGCCTCCCCTCCCCGCACCGTCCGCTCGGCACCGACCTCCCCGAGCTCTTCCACCTCGCCATCAAACTCCCCGGGGTGAGCTCCCTTTCCTCCACCCCTTCCCGCTCGGGTTTCGTCACCGCCGCGCCTCAATTCCACCGACGTCGCACACGGCCGCATGCACCGCACGCGCACGAGCACGAGCGCGGCTCCCGTTCCGCCTCAGGTGCATCCAAACTGAAGGAACAGATGCGCCAACACCTCCCGCGCCCATTCCGCACCCACACGCACGCCAGCGCCGTCGAAACGGTCGCCGCCGGCGAGTTTCTTTCCGCCGCCGCGCGCTGCCTGTTTTATGTCGACAGTTTCGTCAGAGAACGAAACCCGTCTCTACTGCTGCTTAAAACAAATCCTACCCTAATCCTAACACTAACCGCACACCTAACCTACTGGCTAACATCACCGTGCTAACCACCGCGCGCGCGCGAGTTCGAGACTCGCCCGGGGCAGAGAAAACCCCAATTTTTGCCCCGCGCCCTGACATCCCGGGCCCGCTCGTCAGCGACAGCCGGGCCAGCG
The DNA here is from genome assembly GCA_026929855.1 of Poa annua. Lineage (NCBI taxonomy): Eukaryota > Viridiplantae > Streptophyta > Magnoliopsida > Poales > Poaceae > Poa > Poa annua. The sequence goes on from CM049428.1 coordinate 121,839,687, forward strand.
CAGCTACCCGTGCCCCGTCAGCGCCAGGCTGGCGCGCGGGTCCCGCTGGTCAGCCGCTGTGGCTAAGATCAGCCGCGGTGCAACTCGACCAGATCCAGATCTGGATCTGGATTTTTGCACCGAGACCCCCTGGTTTCTGTCTTTTGCACCTGAACCCTTCCAGTTACTGTTTCCATCACGGTTAAGTCCCTGGATATTTCAGAAACACCCCTACACTTATAAAATGCATAACTTTTAATTTATAACTCCAAATTAAATAAACTTTATATGTTTTTATATCAGAAAAATGTAATAAACATTAATATCATATTCTTATGTCATTTTGCATCATTTATTTTAAATGCTTAGTTTAAATTAACAAATGCAATTAATTAATTAAATATGGAGTATGAGGGGTAATAATTATATAATGCCCTAATTCCATTTAATATGCTCATCCCTTTTATACCATATCTTGCCATGCTAATAAATATTTAATTTGAGTTCAAAATAAATCAATTGCAAATAATTCCTAAATGTGGAATGTGTTGGGCAATTAAGTAATTAATGTCTCTTCCATTTTAAATTAATTTGATCACCACTTCTGCTATATTAAGTAACATTTAAATTGTTGGCTACACAAATAACTTGCACCCTAATCTTTTGTCGGGATTTCATCCCCGCTTTAAAATGACCTAATCATCTCATACCATATCGCATCATCATTTGTTTGCGCATATCTCTGTATTGATTATTGTTTCCTATTGTCTGTGTTTGGCTCTCTTTTGGGTAGACGACGACGTGTCTGCTGCGAGTACCTACGATACTGAGGTTCCAGCTATCGTACCAGGCTACGAGCTATCAGGCAAGCTTCTGCTAACCGGTTACACGATTGTCGGGTTTTCATTCCTGCCTTTTGATCTATGCTATCCTAGTTATCGATTCTTGAATTGCGATCCCATCACATGTTTATCCTGCAGCCTATACAACTATATTCCCACAACCCATAACCCCTCGCATGTTTATCTGTTGGCCTTTGCGAGTCGTAGTGCATGCTTAGGATTGGTTGAGCGAGTCGTTCCTTTGTCTTTATCTCATATGCTTAGTATGATATATTGTTCTACTATAATAAACTGCTGTCTTATTTTTGGGGTTCTATAATTAAAAGATAAGGCACCAGGCGGAAGGCCTTGCGAGGTGCTTTGTTCTGCTCAGTGTCGACCTAGGAACTGAGATTTTGTCCTCGGATCCAATTTTGAGCGCACTAACCACTTGTGGGTGGCCCAATGGAGCCCCCCTCGACTCTGAACGGATCCACAGCTCGTCCATGTGCCGCAAGTAGTTCGGGTTTTCCATTTGCTCATATGCATGTGCATGATGATGATGTTCGATGAGAGGTTACTTGATACGGGGGGTCATACAGGGGTGGTACGTCGCGTAGCGGACAGTTCCTACTGTGATTTTGAGCCGCATGGTGGCGTAGTCACAAACTAATGAGTCCGCAATTGAGATTCGGCCGGACTCCTGACGCGGGTAACAACTCATATGGGTGGCACTTGGACTTGCTGTAGTGAAGGAATGAGTCGTGTTGAGAGGCCCTAACGGGTTGATCATGCGAGTATGGGTACTGTAGTGCACCCCTGCAGGGTATAATCTTATCGATGAGCCGTGTCCACGGTTATGGACGATTTTGGTGATGATGCTGGCTAACAAGATCTAGACAACTTACACCTAATCATTGTTAATTAATGTGACTAGCAAAATATCATTACTTACACCCTAAATGGTAACTAAAATTGTTAACGTGTGAGTATTCCCGGATTGCTTCCTCATACTTGGTTGAGGGGGTTAATTCGAGAATGGGTTATGACTGGTGTCAGTTGTAGGTGGATACTTATACGCTCTCTTATCCCTTTCTAATTAGACGGAAGTCTTAGCGTGTCCCTTTGGTTTGCTAGTGCTGCTGCCGCTAAGTACACTTACCCCCATATTTTGGGAATCTTACAGTTTTGAAACCTGTTAGCTTAAGCTTGTTCGATACGCTTCGGTGTATTGACCCGTTCGCGGGCTGTGGTTTTTCTGCAGTTGAGGATCCTTCGCTCGACCAGTTGGGTGGATACTATGTGGAGTTCGACGACGAGAGCTACGACGAGTAGTTAGAGTTCCCCTGGGCTACTTCCTGGTGGACTGCGTGGATGGGCCTTCTTTTTTGTTTCGGCCTTGAGCCCTTTGCTTCTTGTCTGTACTCAGACCGGTTTGTTTCCGTTGCATGATGTAATGTTGGGACATGTGTCCTCTGTTTGGTGCCATTTGATATATTTTGCTCAGTGAGAGCTTTTGGATATTATTTCCTTTCTTTGTGTCTTAGGTTTATTCTGTGGTTTCAACTTGTTAAAAATCCGACTCGTATACCATGTGTGTATGGTTGAAGTATACGAGTTGGAAGACTTTTTGGGTTCTTGCGTGCACAATCTGGAAACGTATGTGACGTTGGGGTCGCCAAGAACTGTCGGCCGATGATCCATTCCGAGCATGGCCTGATTGTTTTCCTGGGATTGGTAACCCCTGTATGTTCTTGGTTGTGTGGCCCAACCGATACGTTTCGTTTGTGTAGCTTGAATTCAGGGTCTCACAAAGGTTGTCTTTTTCGGCTGGATCATACTGCATTCTACGCCTGGCTTTATGACATAGTCAAGCAAAAAGCCCGCAATTTCCTCTGCAATTGGTAGTAGTAGGCGGTCTTTTGCATCAAGCCTGTTCCGGATCGTCTGAAACTAAAAAGGAGAGATCAACACCAATATATCAATCATCATGAAAATAATTTAATTTGAAAAGTGAACAAGTTTGAATATATTGTTAACGTACGTCATTCCAGTATGCCCCCTCATTGAAGTGAATTCGGATGAACTCGTAGACATAGAATCCACACAAATTGGTGCCCTGTTGCTGCTTCACGCACTTTATGAGAGAATAAGATAAGAAACCAATCAAATAATAATAATAATAATTGAAAAATGATATTGTGAGACTAAAATTAAAGATATGCATACGTGGAACCTAGCTAGTATGGTTTACCTCTCGCCATTTAAAAGTGAACTTCCGGGCTATACCGACGTCCTTGTGGAAAGAGGTGAACTTGTCCCAAACCCTGAAGTTTATGGTATAAAAAATTAGTAAAGAAGTTTACTAATTACGATATATTATTAGAAAAGACAAGGTCGATTGTGATAATGAACGAAATTACCTCTGTAGCATCTGTTTCGTGTCGTCGAACTTTTCTTCAGGTTTCAATAATGGGTCCAAGACATCAACGATTGCCTTTTCAACATCAATCTCAAATAATATCCAGTGAAATCTGCCATACGTTTATATTTGTTAATAACTAAATCATCAAGAACATATACTTAACATCTAGTATGTATAAGAAAGTAAACAACTCAGTCGAAATTGAACGGGAAAATTATGATGTTTTTGTAATGTTGCGCCATCAAGTATGTTAGCAAAAGCTCCTCCGAATTCTCTGGGTAATGTAACAAATCATGATGATAAACTCGATTAGGGTCAATGAATCCAATCTTGTGATTGAGTCCCAACTTTCGAGATTGTATAATTTTAAGCCTGCATAATAGAGTACAAAAGGAATATAGTGATGAGGATAATTACAGGCAATGAAAAAAAGTTGAGCTAGAGAATTAATGACATATATACATACTTTAATTACTTACACTGATGATAGATTTATCGAGCGCGTCAAAATTGAATAACTGACATAATTAGCAATACTCAATTTGAATCTCATCATCACCTGCGGCATAAAAGTCGTTTAGAATTTTTCCATAGAGCCTGTCTCCATCTTGACTTTTCGTGGTACGCATGAACCATGCATTTAGTTGGTGCAGCCTAGCTGGTAGAGTGCGCACCATAGCAGCCTCGACTAGATCTTCTTCTCTTACATATTTCCGCACCACCTCATGTATGGTGACACTCTCGCCAGATTGTACTGCCTCAAGCTCTGCTAGAGTTAGACCCATATCTCTAGCTTGATGTGAAAGTACATTGTCGACCGGGTTCCCGTTGTAAGGCGCCAATATGAGTGGGGGGGCGATTGTCCCGCCTGCATTCCGAGCTGTGGAACATCTCTCTTGTGGGTGGCAGCAAGTTTTCTTCCCACACTCTCCTAGATGTACGCACCATAACGTGTGTGTAGTCATCGTCCATATTCAGTTCATATTGCGACGGATGCGTAAGAAATTCTAGGGCCCACCGTATCGCATCCGTAGAATATACCGGAAAAGGCAAAGACATCTTTTTTGCCGTCTTTCTCTGGGCAGCCTGGATCTCGTTGACCCATATATCGACATTTTCGCGTGAGTTCACAAAGCGAGACTTCCCCGTTTCACTTTTCTATGTACTAGTAGACTTAGCGGTGGACTTCCGCTTCTTTTGCGGAGGCGACAGAGTATGTTAACGCGGCGGGGGAGTACGCTCACGCGACGGCGGAGATGGACTAGTGCCGTTGTCGTTGTCGGGGGTGTCTGGACTAGCGCCTTGGTTGTCGTTGTTGTAGTTCTTTGGACTGGCATGTGGACTAGGAGGGCTAATTTCGTGCATGTGTGGGAACACGATCTATTCCTTTTTCCATAAGCAGGTACTCTTGAGGGCAAATTCAACTCAATCTCGTCTTCACCCGTAGGGAAGTCCAGCTTAATTCCCTCATATGTCTTCATAACCTCCTCAACCCCGACAACAGCATAGGCATCTGGAATAGGGCGTCAATGGTTAGTTCCATTTGGTATAGGCGGTAGGGCACAGCCTTCATATCATTGTGGCGATCGAGCTCCGTCGAAGCCACGCTGCTTCTCCGCAATGATCTTGGATCAGGAGAAGGATCTTCGAGCGTCTTAGATTCGCAGGGAATCTGTCGAGTCTTCTTCTATGCCTTCACTCTGTTATCTCCTTCTCATGATCTAGTAGTTTATTTGTCATCCTCTGGACCAACTCGGCATGCTCTTTCTTCTTTCTCGCTCGGCTTCTGTAAGTGCCAACATCTTTGGGAAACCCAAGTATCCACGGTACGGAGCCGACGGTTCCTCGTGTTCGTCCACTGTGTTCAGGATTCCCAAGGGCTCGCGATAGCTCGTCCTTCTCTCTGTTAGGGTGGAACCTACCTTCCGTGACCTCCTTCCATACCTCTCCGAGTGCTTCATTAGGGTCAGCTCCGTGCTCCTTGGAAAAAAAAGCGTCACATGTTACAGGGTCTAACTTCCCACCATGCCCATATAACCAAACCTTAAGCCGGTCTGGCCAGTCAAATGTCTCGATCTCTATACCTTTAGCCAATAACTCATCCTCCATTTTCGTCCACTTAGGCATGGCCGTCAGGTAGCCACCTGACCCCATGTTATGGTGATATATCTTTTTCTCTGCATTTTTCTTATTTCTCGCTGAGATTTTCTTAGCGGCTTCCGATTGCTTGTACGCCTTAAATGCGGGCCACTCATATTTTATCTTTTCATAGACTCCGACAAATTCTGGAGTCTTACCTTCAGTTATGAACATGTTTAGCCTTTTCTTCTAGCTGCGCAACAGTTCACCCATCTCCATATAAGTCCAGGCCTTGCATCGATTCTGTATAACCGGGTTCTCTACATCCTCCTCTTCCGGTAAAGTGAAATTCTGCATGAGCTCGTCCCAAAGGAGTTGTCTGTCTTCATCCGAGACATAAATAACCCCCTCTTTTGGCACCTTGGGATTATACCATTCTTGAGCCTTGATGGAGAGTCTGTCCCGAACGATGACTCCGCACTGAGCTACAAATTTCATGGCATGGTTAGCGGGAGCAATCGGTATGCCTTTTTCATTGATTACGTCGATGTGGTACTTCTGTTTCCCTTGCAGCTTTTTGGTCCCGGTTCGTGTCCCGCCTCGTTTCATGGATGCTTTTTTGCTTGGTCCCGGTTCGTGGCCCGCCGATGGCTAAACACAATAAAAAGTGATAGTTAATATATGTATACACACAAATCTATTCAACAGAGACAAATACCTGAGGGCATATATCTACCTCGGCGGACGGCTTTCCAATAGTAGAGTCGGTGAACTATCGGTGAGCTGAACTGTCGGTGACGTCTATTCCGTCTGATCCATCACCAGACTCGTTCAGAAATTGTCCGGTGAAATCATGTAAGTGTTCATCTTCTTGTTGAAGGATTGTACCGGGGTCCAATCCATCACTTTCGCGGATGATGCTGAACATGTCCTCTTCTTGTTAAAGGTTTCTACCGGTGTCCATAGTTTCTGTAAGGGATTTCAATTGTACAAACACATTTCAATTTCAACCCGGAGCAAAGTTATTTGACTTGTACAAATACATTAAGACATTTCAATTGTACGAACACATTTCAATTGTATCGAGTATTTCAATTTCATTTACATTTCTCTTTGTAGTATCTCGAACTTTGCTAGGGCTCCGAGAGGGCGGCGACGACTCCGAGAGGGCGGCTCCGAGTATCTGCATTGTAACATAGAAAATTTTCAAATTCAAACATTACATAATACAAACATTTGACAAATTTAACTAACACAAATTCAAAAACTTAGCTAACTAAACCTACAAATAAACAACTAACTAAAATATTTTTTATGTTTATTCAAAAGGAAATGCTTTTTTACATGCACTAATGGGTGTGGTAGCTATCCTGTCCGTTGAACCTTTTGTCCGTGCTTTGAGATCCGGAGAAAAAGGAGGGGAGAGAAACGTTTATCTCAGTTTTCTGTGAATTTATGAATAGTGGGAACTGTACTTGATGTAACATAAAGTCTACGACAGGACACACCTCTCACTGCTCCACGTCCTTCTCTCTGTTCTCTCTCTTCTCCTTCTCTTTCTTTCCCCTCGTCCCCAATTCCTTCTCCGTCGCCCCAAATCAAGCACGGCCGGAGGCCCCAAATCCACCCCGGCCGACGTCTCCGTCACGCCCCATCTCCCTCCTCGCCTGCCGCCCTCCAGGCTGCCGTCAGAGCTCCAAACCCAGCCGCCATGAGCACCTCTCTTGCCGCCGCCACCTCCTCCCATCTCCCTGCCCGGAGCTCCGTCGCTCCTCACTCCAGGCCACCGCCGCCATCCAGGCCCTCTCCCTCCGGGCTGCAGACGCCGCCATCCAGGTCGCCGCCTCACTCCAGGCCCTCTCCCTCCTCCACGATTCTTCTCTCTCCTCCGCGGCCGGGCTGATCGAGTCCGGGCTCCGCGGCGCGCTCGCGCCGTTCCTGGCCAACATCTCCACGCTCCAGGCGCTCGACCTCACCTCTAACGCCTTCGCCGGCGCCATCCCGCCGCAGCTTGGCGGGCTCGCCCAGCTCGAGGGGCTCATCCTCACCCAGAACGGCTTCACGGGCGGCATCCCACCGGAGCTCGGCGACCTGGGGAGCCTGCAGCTCCTGGACCTCTCCAACAACTCCCTCGGCGGCGCCATCCCGAGCCGACTCTGCAACTGCTCGGCCATGTGGGCGCTCGGCCTCGAGGCCAACAACCTCACCGGCCAAATCCCCTCTTGCATCGGAGACCTGTCCAACCTCGAGATATTCCAGGTCTACATCAACGACCTCGAAGATAATGGCGAAGCAACCGAGCCCCATGCGCTCGACGAGGAAGTCAACGCCACGCGCTCGGCAGCAGGTCGGGGCACCTGATGGTGACTACTTCTGCGCGCGCCCTTTCTTCCTCGCCAGCGAGAGCTACGTCGGAAAGTACGTGCCCGCAACGGGTAGCCGGCGGCGGGCAGCCTGAGATCGGTGCGGAGGAGGACGCGCGCTTCGAGCGAGACAGGGACAGGGGCGGTAGTGGCGGCGCAGAGCAGGATCACCGGGGCGGCGGCGGGGAAGATGAGAGAGAGAGAAAGGGGAAAAGGAGACTGAAGGCGACGGGGAACAGGAGGAAAGAGAAAGAATGGGGAGGAGAGAAAAAATAGGAAAAAATTGTACATTGCACTATTTGATTTGACTTTTTTACAATGCACCGATGGGACATAATAAAATTAAAATGTGAATCCTTTTCTAGATGCACGAATCTCGAGAACATAATGGGTAGCCCTGATATGTCCCATACCCATGCGTGTCTGTACAAAATCCACGTTCTTATTCAAATTACATTATGTAAATAACATTATTCAAACTAATTCAACCAAACATAATAATGACACGACAACATGTCATACACTTTACCTATCACATTTGTAATAACATTATGTTAATAAAATTGCATTGAAATAATTTTGTAAATGGACCCACAAGTCATACAACTTTTTGCAACTAAATTTTGCAAACTACAACTAACTAATACTAATTACTAAATACAACTAACATTAGAAACTAATTCGCATACTAATTTGCATACACAAGTTTTTATTTGCATACTAATTCACATGCTACAAATACTTAAAAAATATTAATGACCGCTGACGTCACAACTGACGTCAGCAATGGAGTTCATCTCCATGGCCGGAAGAACTCGGCGATTCCGTCGACTTGACTCAAAATTGGCCATGACGAACGATGGAGCGGGACACAACATACCATTTGGAGGTGGCGCCGCTCCTCAAACTTCACCTAAGCTCGCCCGAGACGAGTTCGTGCGGTGGCCGAACATGGTGCGTCAGTGCGGGCTCAAATCCGAGCTCTCCTTCGACGCGGAGCACACCGGGGTGGAAGTAGGCGTCACGGCGGGGAGAACGGAGGTCGCGGAACACACCGGAGGTCGCGGAGCATACCGGAATCGGAGGTTTTGCCGGCGTAGGGCGGTGGCCGAAAAGCTAGGGTTAGGGTTAGGGTTGAGGAAGGAGCGAGCATTTCAGAGAGAGGGAGGAGAAGCCCACGACGCTCAGCAAGTCGCAGGAGTCGAGGAAGGAGCAAGGACGGAGACCAGAGATGAGGATGGAGCTCGCCGTGGCCGGAGTCGACGACGGAGGCGCGACGAAAAAATTTGGCAGCCTGACGGCGTGGTTGGGGAATTGCTCCGGGTTGTGGCTCGACCCGCAGCGCTAAGTGTTGTATATATAACCCCCACCTATTTGTCTCGGGTGGTGGCTCATCACGGAACAAATAGGGTTCATTTGTCCCGGGCCGTGGCTGTACCCGGGATAGATAACACCCTATTTGTCCAGGGCTGAGCCACCACCCAGGATAGATGGTTTTTTTTTCATTTTCTGTTTTTATTTTCTTTTTGTGTTCTCTGTTTTAAATAACTTTTGCAAACTTTTGAATTTGAAACAACTTTGAATATGAAAAGTGTTTGAATTTGACTAACTAATGCAAAACCATTTTTTGTTTTCTATCATAATTGTTTAAATTAGTTTAAAACTAGTTTGAATATGAATTTGAATAACTTTTGCAAACTTTGGAATTTGAAAAAACTTAAATTATATGAAAAGTGTTTGAATTTGACTAACTAATACAACCCCATTTTATGTTTTCTATCATAATTATTTTAATTAGTTTAAATCTAGTTTGAATATGAATTTGAATGAATTTTTGCAAACTTTGGAATTTGAAAAATATGAAAAGTGTTTGAATTTGACTAACTAATACAACCCCATTTTAAAACTAGTTTGAATATGAATTTGAACCACTTTTGCACTTGTTAGATCAACACTTTCACTTCCAAACCTGGACTAAAGAACCACACGGATCGTGTGTTTCTTTCAACCACTTGTTAGCCGTTCGATCAGGTGTGTGTTTCTTTTGATTGCTTCTGAGTTGTTCGATCAACGCTTTCACTTCCAAACTGGGACTAAAGAAGCAGACGGATCGTGTGTTTCTTTGAAACACTTGTTAGCCGTTGGATCAGGGGTGTGCTTCTTTTGAGCACTTGTGAGCTGTTGGATCAACACTATCAGTACCACTGGTTGAGCCACGTGACCCTATATATATCCCCCTCTCGGACGAGGGGAGCACTCAGTGTATCCTCCTTCTAGTGCCCTAGTGGTGTGGTACACAAATCACCCGGATTGCCTGCATATTCCCCACGATGCATTTGATATGTAGGCACTAATGAGCCACCGTGGGGCTGTATGCAGGTGAAATCATGTGTTTTGTTCTATCAAAAGAATAGTTCAACTCATCTACTGAGGATTATATACAAATCACTTGGATTCTCTGCATACGCCCCACGGTGCATTTGATATGCAGGCACTCACGAGCCACCGTGGGGATGCAGGTGAAATCGTGTGTTTTGTTCCATCAACGCCGACAGATCCATTTGATTTGCAGGTAAAAATGGAGCATCTTCTTCAGATAAAAAGTTTAATATATTAAGTATTACACATCGCACCAACATCTCCATCACACAACGCCGCCAGTTCAACTGGGTCGGAACCATGGAGCATCTTCTTCAATCAAATTGATGATTGGGTCAATGTTCACTACGAATGGCGGAATTTCATCAAATTATTATAATCATCTGACATGTTTGTTTTGTCCTGCACTCCCACGTTGTTTCTCTTTCCAGAAAGAACTATGTGATGCCTCGGCTCCTCCACTCCCAGGATGTTTCTTTTTTTGGGTCTGCTAGACATGTCCTTCACATAGAAAACCTGAGCCACATCATTGGCTAGCACGAATGGTTCGTCTCCGTACACAAGATTGTTTAGATCCACTGTTGTCATTCCGTACATCTTGTCTACCTCAACCCCGCCTTTAGAATTGACCCATTTGCACCGAAACAAAGTGATCTTAAAAGAAGGTCCATAGTCAAGTTCCAATATCTCCTCTATGCAACCATAATATGTGTTCTTCTGCCCATTGTTGTTTGTTGCATCAATGCGAACACCACTGGTTTGGTTCGTACTCTTTTTATCTTGGACACTCGTGTAAAATGAATTCCCATTAATTTCGTACCCTTGGAAAGTACATATAGTTGTACATGGTGCCCTGGCCAACAAGTGTAATTGTTCATCAACCTTGCCTTTATTTTGGAGATGTGCTCGCAACCAACCATCAAAAGTCGCCATGTGTGCACGTACAATCCAGTTGTCAGACTTCCCCGCGTGTAGGGAGCGTACATGATTCTTGTGTTCATCGATATACGGGGCCACCAAGGTAGAACTTTGTATAACTGTATAGTGTGCTTCAGTGAAAGAATGTCCATCCATAATTTTTTTTGTTTTCTTTCCTAGTGTGCCTTTTTCACCGAGTCTACCCTCATGTCGTGATTGTGGAACACCAATCGGCTTAAGGTCATGAATATAGTCAACATAGAACTCAAATGACCTCCTCGTTACCGTAGCCGTTGGAGATGCTTCCTTCTGGCCTAGCACGGTTATGAACATATTTCTTTAAGACTGCCATGAACCTCTCAAATGGGAACATATTGTGCAGAAATACAGGACCGAGAACTTGAATCTTTTCGACTAGATGAACCAGAAGATGCGTCATAACATCGAAGAAGGATGGAGGGAACACCAACTCAAAACTGACAAGACACTGCACCACATCATTTTGCAACCCTGGTAGAATCGCCGGATCGATTACCTTCTGAGATATTGCATTGAGGAATGCACAAAGCTTCACAATGGGTACTCGAACATTTTCCGGCAGTAGCCCCCTCAGTTCAATCGGAAGCAATTGTGTTATAATCACGTGGCAATCATGAGACTTTAGGTTCTGAAATTTTTGGAGTCTCACATTTACTATCCTCTTTATATTTGACGTGAAGCCAGCCGTGACCTTGATACTTCTCAGACATTCAAAGAATATTATTTTCTCTTGTTTGGTAAGAGCATAGCTGGCAGGACCTTCGTAGTGTTCAGGACTTAGACCGTCTCGTTCTTTCACACGTTTCTGGTCCTCCCGTGCTTCCTCTGTATCTTTTTTCTTCCCGTACACGCCCAAGTAGCCTAGCAGGTTCACGCAAACATTCTTCGTCACGTGCATCACGTCGATAGCAGATCGAACCTCTAGGACCTTCCAATATGGTAGCTCCCAAAAATATAGATTTTTTCTTCCACATGGGTGCGCGTCCGTTAGCGTCTTTCGGAACATGTTGTCCTCCAGGACCCTTTCCAAATATTACTTTTAGATCCTTGACCATATCAAATATTTCTTCACCAGTACGGTTGACATGCCTCCTACTGTGATCAGCGTCACCTTTAAAATGCTTGCCTTTCTTCCTTGCGGTATGCGTGATCGGAAGAAATCGACGATGCCCCAGATACACACACTTCTTACATTTATCCAAATATAAACATTCAGTCTCACCCAAACAGTGTGTGCATGCATTATACCCCATGGTCGACTGCCCTGAGAGGTTTGCAAGAGCAGGCCAATCATTAATTGTTACAAAAAGAAAAACTCGTAGGTCAAATTCCTCCTGTTTGTGCTCATCCCACACCCGTACACCTTCTTCCCGCCACAACAGTAAAAGTTTTTCAACTAATGGCCTGAGGTACACATTAAGGTCGTCGCAGGTTGCTTCGAGCCTTGGATGAGCAATGACATCATAATGAACTTTCGCTTCATGCACAACCAAGGAGGAAGGTTATAAATACATAGAGTCACAGGCCAGGTGCTATGACTGCTGCTCTGCTCCCCAAACGGATTGAAACCGTCTGTACTTAGACAAAACCTTAAGTTCCTTGCGTCATCTGCAAATTCCGGGAACTTTCTCTGAAGTTTTCTCCACTGCGACCCATCAGCGGGGTGTCTGCACATCGCGTCTCTCTTACGGTCCTCTTTGTGCCATTGCAACAACTTGGCATGCTCTTTGTTCGCGAACAGGCATTTCACCCGTGGTATTATAGGAGCATACCACATCACCTTGGCAGGAACCCTCTTCTGGGGACGCTCACCCTCAACTTCACCAGGGTCATCTCGTCTGATCTTATACCGCATGGAGTGCATACCGGACATGAATCCAAATTATTGTACTCACCGCGGTAGAGGATGCAGTCATTAGGGCAGGCATGTATCTTCTGCACGTCTAATCCTAGAGGGCACACAACCTTCTTTGCTTCGTACGTGTTGCCGGGCAACTCGTTGACCTTTGAAAGCATCTTCCTAATTATCTGCAGCAACTTTCCAAATCCCTTGTCAGTCACACCACACTTTGCCTTTGACGAGGGTGTAACTCGACAAATCTCAGGGTTGTCCACCCCAGGTTGATTTAGGGGATGAGAGGAGCGTTGGTGATCACGACGGCTGACAAGCGGGGCGATTTACCCAGGTTCAGGCTCTCGGAGGATAATACCCTACTTCCTGCTTGTCTGGTATTGATTGCGAGTTGAGGTTACAATTGCTAGGGTTCATGGTGGAGACGACTATGAACGTGTCCTTTGGACGAGCAACCCTCCTGGCCTTTATAGGTAGACCAGGTCTCGGGTGAACGGTGCTGATGGCAATTACAGATATGGCAAGTTATAAGACCTAACCGACTAGGACTAGGTCACACGGTACCCCTAGTGGGCCTTCTGTGGGCCTCCATAACCTTGGCGTGGCCCAGGTAGCCTCACCGTGGGGTAGTCGAAGAGTAGCCCCACGTCAGCCTTCCACTGCAGTAATTCCAGTCGGGTACCTAGCTTTTTCTAACCATCTTCACAACTTGGATACAACAATTTCTTGTGATCCTCTAACATCTGGTCGAAATTCAACCTCTCCTTTTCAGTTCCGCACTCTCTCTTTGCATCAGCAATGGCCCGACCAAGATCGTCAGCGGGCTCATCTGGTGCCTCTTCATTTTCAGCTTCCCCCGTTGCAGAATCTCCGTACTCCGGGAACATAGGATAGTTGTCATCATCTTGCTCTTCTTCATTGTCTTCCATCATAACCCCATATTCTGTGTGCTTCGTCCAACAATTATTGTTGGGCATGAAACCGTGCCGAATAAGATGACTTTGAAGGGTTCCCGCGCTTGTGTGATCTGTCTTATTCTGACAGTTCACACATGGACAACACATGAAACTATTGGTACTGTGGGCCTGGGCTTTCTCGAGAATTTCCTCAAACCCGTCATGTACTCGGCAGTGCGTCGGTCACCATACATCCATTGTCGGTCCATCTGCATTATATAATTAACTATATCAATAATCATTACAGACCATCGAGAAATAACCACGTACTGAACATGCACGGTATCAATTAATGACAAATGAAATGAGAAAAATATTAACCTCGATCGAAAATAAGGATAAACTTCTTTAAGTGTACATCAAATCATTTCGTGAACTCTCTCGGGCATTTCATCGAACACCTTGCGTGCATACTTATAAAAAATAGACTAGCACACACCCCCTCATTCCATTGGAAAAAAATGCCTCCAATGGTTTTGGGAGGGGGCACCTGATATCAGTATATATAGGCCCCCACCTTTTGTCCCGGTTCCAGCCACAAACCGGGACAACAAGGCGGCCCATTTGTCCCTGTTTGTGACTGAAACCGGGATAGATGGGTTTTTTTTTCATTTTTTTCTTTTTTATTTTCTTTTTTTGTTTTATGTTTTAAATAACTTTTACAAACTTTGGATTTTGGAAAAACTATGAATATGAAAAGTGTTTGAATTTGACTAACTAATACAAAACCATTTTCTGTTTTCTGTTTTAAATACTTTTGCAAACTTTGAAATTCGAAAAAACTTTTGCAAACTTTGGAATAACTTTTGCAAACTTTAGATATATTTCGGTCAATACATGAGAACACGTGCACACAATTTTTTGTGTTTAAACGAATACATAGATAGTCTACTCATGAACGAACATTAAGATGATCATACTCAGTATTATAGCCGCGTAGACTATCCCACTTCCGTGCAATCTCGAAGCCAAGGGGAGCGTCTAAAGCAGCATATACGACTTGATCGTACCTCAATGGAACTTTGCCCCATCCGAAAATTAGGTCTTCTTCTAACGTGTCGTCCTTGTCGTCGTCCGTGTCCTTCTTCTTCTTGTATTTCTTCTTCTTCTCAAGATTTGTCCCAATGATAGCATTAGAGAGAGCATAAAGACTCGGAGTAAAATTGCCAGTAGGGTTTCAGCGATCACTCTGCAGGTCGACCGTAGACCGAATAATAATTCCATAGTAGGCTAGCATCTTCATGTCATTATGGATTGCCACGCCGTAGAAATTGATTGTCTCATCACCTAAGAAATCCACGAGGACTGTGGCACCCGATCAGCTTCGCAAATTTGGAAGACAAGAGTCTCGGTCGCCACCGAGAGTTGAAGGACGGCGGCGCGCTGCGGAGTATCCTTCCGTCGAGGGTCGGTGAACTCGCAATCGAGTCCAACGGCTTTGATCAGAGCGGCATCGAGGAAGTAGTTCTTCACGTCACGGAT
Source organism: Poa annua (assembly GCA_026929855.1). Taxonomy (NCBI): domain Eukaryota; kingdom Viridiplantae; phylum Streptophyta; class Magnoliopsida; order Poales; family Poaceae; genus Poa; species Poa annua. Next base: position 121,854,980 of record CM049428.1, read on the forward strand.
CCACTTCTCCACGCGCCATGCACGAAGAGTGACCCACACCTTGAACCGCATGCCTTCCTTCTTGTAGTAGTACAACTCGGACCGAGGCGGACGCGCGAGTGACTCCATAGGACTGGAGAAAAGATAGGATGGTGTGTGTGGAGGAGTCGTACTGTGCATTTTATAGCGCCGGAGAAGCAGAGGAATCGCCGTCCGGAGCAGAGGAATTAATCGTCCGAGGACAGAGGAATCGCCGGCGGCGCCGTACTTCCGCTCGTCTTCCGTGCGCGTCAAAAAAATGTGCGACGATGGCTCGGCTTCCGCGCGTAATTGAAACAATGACCTTTGTCCCGGCTCTAGTCACGAACCGGGACAAATGGGTGTACGCTGGAGCTCTCGGCGGGTGCTCACTTATTTGTGCCGGTTCGTGGCTGGAACCGGGACAAATGGGTGTCGCCTGAAGCGCTCGACGGGTTTTAGGCCCATCTGTCCCGGTTTGCAGTAGGACCGGGACAAATGGGGTATTTCTGTTTGGTCCTTTAGCCTGTTTTCTACTAATGGTTGTTTGGTTCATATACTACCTTTAGAGAGAAAATAAAAAAATTGGGTGAATACCCAGGCTTTTGTTCCTGGCGCCGCCACTTGGTCGGGTCTAGTGAAATTTGGGTCTTGAGCTTATAAAAATAAATATAATTATATTAAACTTTTATACCTATCAATATATTATTTGTTAGCTTGTTATACTGCTAATAAGAAATTTGTTGTCATAATCTAACCACATAGCTTGAAATTTTACTAAATGGCATATTTGTTGTTTGTAGTGAATGTAATTGAAATATACTCCCTCATTCCAAATTAGATCAATTAATTGTCCAAATATGGATGTATCTATTATTATTTTACTTGATACATCCTTATTTTGACAAATGGAAGTCATGTAATTCTAAATGGAGGGAGTAGTAAACTGAACTTATATCAAAAGTCTGTTACAGAAATATTTTTTTCCTAAGATCATAATATATATTATTTATACGTGTTTTCAATACTTGCAAAGAATATTATCCAACAAATATCTCAATAGCGTCTTCTACTTACTATTATGTGTAAGATTATTTATGAGTATAAACTAAATCAATGAAATTATTAACGTGCATGTTCGATTATCTAGCTAGACAAAATTTAACGTAGTGTGCATGTTTGATATTGATATTAAAAGAACATTGTTTAGAACAGTCACTGGTGAATATAAAATGGTGTGTATTCTAATATGTTTGCGTATTTAAAATTTTATTATTTGTTACTCTCTTGTGCAATTCTTGTTATCATGTGATGTAAGAAATAAAAAATGTATTACATGAAATTAAACATGTAAATACTTCTTAAGTGTTTGCATTGAGCCGTAGATATGGCACCGTTGCGATTTTTCTTTTGTTGACAAAAAAAATGGCATTTGTGTTTTATACTCTATATGTAGTCGAAAGTTTTTTCAAGACTAAGTTATATCAGTATACTATTTTAATGCCTCCGTACTCAAATACCTCATTTTTCTTCTTCCTCAATTTTAGATAAAAAGGCCCCGACCACTTTTTTCACTAATGTAAAGACAACAGTTAAAATATCCATGGTTTTCACAACCATAATATTAGAGCCTAGCTCCTGAATGTTTGTTAAACTGGAATATCTTTTATAAATTATTATAGTCAAAAATGCTTTAAGCCAAGCACACCCGTAATCTTCTTACCAACTGTAAATTAAAAATAGTGTATCGAGTGTAATGGATAATAACATCCTGATTACTATTATAATACGAGCCCTTCCCTTCTTGGAGCATTTGGCAGTCGCCCCGTTCTTGCGCGGACTGCGGTCTACGGGCCCCCTGACATTATTGTTCATCACTCTAATCAAACCGTGGATCAACTGAGCCGAAGGTGCGTCAGCCGTGCGTAGGGACCTTCTGGAGGTCAGCCTGAAGCAAACGATACGCTAAATGAACATATTTTTATAAAGCAAAATACAAATTGCTTTCCTAGGAGAGAGGGGTGTTTACAATTTTTTAAAATAACGGTAATATTTATATAGCTAACAAGATGTCTTATTAAAAACCTTTCGGTCCACTTAGTTACATTGGTAAGGAAAATATCACGTCTGAATTTTGCTGCCCCGAATCAAAGTTTAGTTACATCGTTTAGGAGACTATCAAGAGGGGATCATCGTCCCAATTATAAGAAACTTTATTGATAAAACTATGCCTAATAGGGCCCTATCAAGAAGAGAGCTAGGGTGTTTAACAAAGCTAAAAAGCTGTGAGGCGTGAAAGGAAAAGAACCGAGCAAGAAAATTAGTCTTTGCAGGGCAGCAATGCCCCCAAACGACAGTGACCTAATAGGGCCCAGTCACTGGTAGTCAGATAGCGGAATACCCGGGCATCATTCAGCTCCGCTGTTCAGGTCGCCACTGTAGGCCCTGCGAGCACGGATCCTGTAGCCTCCCTCCGTCCTCCAACGCTCGCGTCGTGTCGCCACGGTGTGGTGACAGAGCAGGTCGTACATGCAGACATGTTGCATTGCATGTAGTGGTGGGGGGCCGGCCGGCCGGCCCGACGGTCCCCGCCGCCGTACCGGGCGCCGGAGAACGGACGGATGCGCGGCGTAGGCGTTGGTTGGTACGAGTACGCCGCGAGCGCGCCGACGGCATGCACGGGTGCGAGAGATTGCAGGTTTTTGTCCTTACGTACGTCTTCCCGGACGTGACGTGCTAGCTGATGTGATCCATCGTCGGTTTCGGCTCCTTCCGGCCCGGCCGCCAACGTGTCTCTCCTGCACTGCATCGAACGACTGAAAGCGGATCAGAGTGGTGACGTGCAGCCGGTTAATTAACCCCAGGTGATTAATCAGTTCATAGCACGGTGTGCAGTCGTACTACCAGCGCTGGTGATCATAATTTCCGATTCAAATGGGGTCCTGAAAGCCAGCAGCTATCAGGGTTGGATGACTTGTGTGGTGAAGGACGGCAATGCATGCAATGTCGCTCAGACCTCAGTCATCAGATCAGTGTAGGCTGTAGCATTTATGCCCTCTCACTGTCCGTCTCGACTTGATGCTTCACTACACTACGGCAGTACTCCTAGAAACCTTTTCTTCCTTGTATTCCCACATGAAAAGATTTTCCATAGACGATCAATACACCGTTAACATAGTACTGTTTGCCATTGGTTGCGCAAGGCCGCAAGCTCGAGTGCACAAACACGCACGCACGTGAACCGCCCGCTCCAGCTCTCGCCGGCCGGCATTCATTTCCCGTTGAGGTTTCCGTCCGGGTGCTCTGGCCAGAAAACCCGGCAGGCAACGGCAGAAACCTATGAGCAGCACGAAACTCTGCAAGAGCGCAGCAGGGACGTACTCCGAGGTACCTAGGGCTCGCAATAGATGAGCACTGTGAGTCTGTGACGCATTTGCATGGCGTTTGCCATTTGCGATCGTCTTGTGCAGATCATGGAAGCATCGATGCCCGTCGCCCTCGGTACGATGAGTTGATGACACCGTGAAAGAAACGCCGACGCTGTTTCGTCACAAGGGAGTCTTTGTATTAGCTACAAGTAAGGGCGATGTAGGAGTGGGAAGATGAGAATTTGCACCAGCAACTGCAGCCATGTAGAGCGGAAGGAAAGGGTTACATGTTATTTTGATGTGATCCAAATTCATATGAAGATAAAACTAAGTTCGAACGGTGCGGAGGAGGCCTGTCGTCGAAGGCTTGACCCGTCGTTCGAGTTGTCCTGGGCTCTTGGGTTACCGCCGACATAATCCGTCTCTCTATTTACATATGGTGATGGCAGAATCTTTTACCGTCTCCACTAACAACACAAAGGCGGCGGTGGCGGAGCTACAAGGCGATGGCGGCAAGTATTCTCAGTGCTATTTCCCCAATTGTGTCATGTACACGGTGGTTGTAACATCTTATCCTTGTTTTTGTGAGATTATACATGTGAGCATGCCTTAGGTCTGTTGCAGATTTCAATGCATCCACTTATCTGATGTTGTGATGTGGTCGATTCTCCTTCATGCTTACATCTTTTTCTTGAGTAGCTTGATTGGATTCATCATCCTCGTTTTCCCCTCAAACTTTCGAGGCCGACAAGGGGTGCCAGACATGTCCGAACACTGCCGCCACGTAGGACTCTGGCCGATGGACGCCACATATCAACGATCCGATGGTGAGATACACCGCTGGGCATCAAATTCTCCGTCCCCTTCCACATTGACGACTACCAAAACTTTAATCTTTTCTTCCCCCCTCCCGCGTCGTCGCCACCGCAAAACGTCTCCTTGTATGGCCCCATCTCAGGACCTCCTCGTAGGATGTTGTCAATTTGTCATCAAACGTCAAGGTGAAGGGGATGTCGAGGAAGGAGCTAAGCAGGAGCCAGAAGAGCCGACGACGGAAGAGCAGCCGCAACACGAGGTGGTTCAAAGGGTGTCAACCGCTCTCTGAGTGAATTGGACAAGATATGCATGTACATTTAGCTGCTAGGGAGTGTGGGAGAATTGTCAGAGCCATGAGTAGGAGTTGATTTGTACTATACTAAACTCTTTTGCTAGCTGGTCCCAGCAAATCCATGTATACAACTAGGCTACACTGTAATTAATTAGCTGCTAACAGCGGTGCTTGTTCTTAATCAGCTTCACTGCCCGAGCTTGCAAACTGGGTCCAAGATATTGCATATAGGGGCTAGCTAGGTGCACTAGCACGTGCACATAGAAAACAAGATATCCACTACACTAGCTAGGAGTAACAAAAGCATTTGGAAACGAAGCAATTTCTACACGATAACTATGGAACTAACTTGGCTAGCGCCAAGAACTCCGTGGATTACGATTGATGCCGTATTGACCAATCCATCTCGTTTTGGAGCTAACCTTTGCATGGCGACGAAAGCTGACATATTCTCTCCCGCGCACAGCCCTGAAAGCAACGTCCGTCCGTCCGCACGCATGTGAAATGCATACGCAAGCTAGCCCTAATAAGTCGAATCAAAACAAGCTAATTATGCATGCATGCATCAACGTCTACATAAAATACAAATGCGCAGGAATTCTCTGGTGCTATTCTATTCGCATTATTGTTTCTGTTTAAGTACCCCGCTTAGTTTTCTTATATGAACAGTACTCCTACTCTACTCTATCAGGTCTCTGGACATACATAACCAAACTATTTTTTCAGTGTTTCTATGATTTGTTTCTGCAGTACTGTACAAGTGGAACGCGCGCGCTCGTGAGCACTACCATACCAAGCGTCCGTCCATCCATCCGTCCCCTCCATGATTCCTCTCTTTAAGCGGCGTTGTCCTTTCCTCCGGCCTCTCCATCCTTATACCGCGCGCTCGCTAGCTCCGTGCCACTCACTCCACACCACACCACACCACACTCCTCCTGCACAGTACGTACGTGTGCCAGCAGCATTGCCACCGAGGGTCGTCGTAGATGGCGAGCGGCGCCGGGGAGCACTTCCTGAGGCAGCTGAGCTCGAGCAACGGGCCGCAGGCCCCAGCGCAGGAGGGGTACAGCAGCGGCGGCGGTGGTGGTGGCAGGAGGAGGGGCTCGTCGAGGCGGTGGTCGAAGAAGAGGGCGGGCAGAGGAGGGTACGTGCAAGGCGGCGGTGCGGAGGCGGCCGGGAGGAAGCGGGTGATGGTGGTGGTGGACGACAGCTCCGGCGCCAAGCACGCCATGATGTGGGCGCTCACGCACGTCGCCAACAGGGGGGACTTCCTCACGCTGCTCCACGTCCTGCCGCCGCACGGCGCCGGAGGGGAGGACGACATGGCCCCCTCCCTCGCCAACTCCCTCGGCACGCTCTGCAAGGCTTGCAGGCCTGAGGTACTCACACTATACTTGGCGCCGTTTCACCATTGCACTAGCTCGAGCAGTTTATCACCTTCGCCGAGTTATTTCCAACTGCCGATTTTGGGACCGTGTCTAGCTTGATTCGGCTCCCGCTTTGGCATCATTTGCCTGGAGGCATGCCCAAAAAAATTGCTGGTTCACGAAAGGTTTTTGTTAGTTTTACCTTTACCCCAAGTTAGAGAAAATGTTCTACAGTAGTGTTCTACCATACTTCAATGGCATCGAGAAAAAGTTTTTTTGTACAGTAATGCAGTCTTGCTTACCATCAGTTATCAGTTCATACTTCATAGAACTAAAAACCAGGCCTAAAGAAAATGCCCAAGTATAGTCTTGCCAACAAGAGTCAATAGTGTGAAGTTATGGTTCCTGTTTAATCCTTGGAGTTCAGTTCATTTACACGAGGAAGAGAGACCTTCATACTGAAGGTATAGACGCAATGGTAAATACAGTACGTCCATCGGTTCTTATATTCATATATCAGATCAGTAGTTACACATGAAAAGGGAATCACCGTCCACTTTCCATGGCTGAATGGATCTTGGCAGGCCCAAAAGGTCCATCTGCCTGCATAAAGAAAGGATCGATTAGGGGCGAAAAAACAAGTCAGTGGGGGCTCCCACCAGCTCCAAGGTTCCCACAACCACAAGCAAAATCCCGCTTAAACCGGCCATAAACAGGGGAGTTAATTACGAAACCCAACCCTCCCGGCCGTGATTTGCTTGCTTGAATCAAAAGTCAGAACCTCAATGTCAATGTAGTGTAGTACGTACCACGTACACTTGAGCACCAATAATGTTTTACCAGTACGTGCATGAACTCCATACATACATACACTGCATAAATGTGTTTAACTGTTCATGTGTCCTCTTGCGTCTGAAAAAATATGGATGTTGAATGTTGGTAGGTGGAGATCGAAGCGCTGGTGATCCAAGGCCCCAAGCTGGCCACCGTCCTGAGCCAGGTGAAGAAGCTGGAGGCCTCCGTGCTGGTGCTCAGCCAAACCAAGCCCTCCACCTTCTGCTGGCTAAGTTGGTAAGCAGCTCGCCTCACATTACTGTATATATACATATATACATATATGTATATACCTTATCCCTGTTGGGTTTATGTCAGTATGTGTGCGTGTTAACAATGCGAGGCTAAGGTCAACTTTGAGTAGCAACCGGCCGGGAGAATCTATCACGGTGTCAGCCTGTACTCTGCACTGCAGTGTGTAGTTTTTAAAACGGGGTAGTTCAGAGTCATTCATATCTGGATCCCGAACCCCAACCAAAAAACTTCAGCTGCACTGCGTCAGTATCTTACTATCGTGTTTACGCTTGTACTGGTTTCAACTCAAGCTTATCCTTTCAGGCATAGTAGTTTTATCTTACGGGTTGGGGTGATTACCGGGCAGGGGCAGTAGATCTGCACTTATCTATGATGAGATTATGAGCGGGTCCCGTACATTCACAAGCGACGGCTCCTGGGCAGGCTTGATCGGACTCACCACACCGTTCAATATCATGGTCCACGCCCATGTCTTTACGGATAACAACACACCACAGTGCAGATCCATGTGGTATCCATAAATCACAGATGCTTTTCCTTGTCCCTTTAGACACATCTCAACTAAGCAAAGCAAGGATACACCTATAATTGTTGCCATCTTCATGTGGACAAGATAACACAATGCAGTAAAGCATAGCATCATGTGGAAACTGAGTCGTCAGTTGTTGCTTACTTTTCTTCTTGCTGGGAGTGAGAGCAAAAATGCAACCGTAAGTGTGTGTCTGAATCTGAAGAGAAACAAGTTTGTGTTGCAGCTTGGTGCGGAGCAGCAGCGAGGAGTTGGTGGAGCAGTGCATCAGCCAGGCGGAGTGCCTGACGCTGGCGGTGAGGAAGCAGAGCAAGGGCGTCGGCGGCTACCTCGTCAGCACCCGGTGGCAGAAGAACTTCTGGCTCCTCGCTTGACCGTCAAACCTTCAGTGTTCTCTTCTCCCACGACGATGATCAGATATATTTTACTACAGAGTTTGCTCGCGGAGTGAGTTCGTCTGTGTCTAGTTCCTGCATGCGTGATCTCCATATATTTTACTCCCGGCCGTCCGTATATCTGGCACTCTGTTTATTTAATTAACCGAGTATAAAAACAATAAAAGAATGTCCGTGCTTGCGGCCATGTTGTGTGTCTGTCAGTCAGTGTGCTGTCCCATTGTAAATGTAAAGCCCCAAAGCGTCCTAGATTTGACCCTCCCTCTCCTACAGCTGCCTTTCTTTAACTCTTTTCTTCAGAGTCTGTAATCTGTACCGTGTTGTACCATCGTGTGCCTCATGTTGCATAAATGACCTTATTTTATGATGTTGTGCTTTGGTTCCTGGAGTACATTTGAAGTTTTCTTCACTGTGCACACCCAAGAAATTCACTGCAACGTCAAGAGAAAGGAAATGGAAAACCTGAAGGGGGCGATTTTGGCATCAGGATTACCACAACTGATTTCGATGTCGACTTATCGTAGTAATAAACTCCAGGTTTTTGGCATAAGGATAGCGTCCAAAGACCACAACTGACTTGGATGTCGACCTGTTTTAATTCACCCCAGGTTTTGGTGCAAGCGGCTAGGCAGTAGGCACGGCCGTGCACTCCACGTGCCGCTGTTATCTCAAGGGATTCCTTCACTGATTCCCAGCACACCCGTGGCCGTGGGACATCTCTCGCTGGTCGTGGGGTTGGGGAGCAGCCGAGCAAGAAATCAAAGATTGATACTAATCCTACATGAAGGCGCGGATGGCAGTTGCAACGCCATCGCGTCCTTAAGAACTAGGCTTTCATGGATAACCTGTGTAAAATTCTAGTATTGGAAACTCAAATAGCCTTGCCAATTAAACGGGATTCCTTGCAAAATTCATAAATGAAAGTGATGTAAGATTCACGACGCAGGCCATCTTTTACCAACGAGACGAGTACTGGCAAGGTGAGGGATACTGAACACGGCGACAGCTAGCCAGGGACCATAATAACTTGTCCTGGTTCCTACAAACAGATGCCGTAGACTGAAGAGACTGCAGCATCATTATGATACTTGAAATGATACGTTGGGATAGCCAGTAGTAAGACAGATGCTAGCCTCAGCAGTCATCACCAGCACACTGGCAGTAGCAGTAACTCAGCCCAGTCCAAGGCATGCTCATGATTCTACAACACTAGGAACTGTTGCAAACACTGCGCGCCATGGAAAGCTGGATGCCAGATAGTGGTGGCAAACATAAAGTTGGTCAGATCGTTCAAAAAAACAAATCACAGCGCAAACCTAACAGTTCCACATTGAAACTGAAAACACACACATCGAAACAAGTGCAGTATAGCAAGGAGATGAATGCAGATCGAGCATGGGTGTTTTCGCAGTCAAATTTAAGTAGTATGTGTTTGTTCATAGAACTAGACAAAATAAGTGGGTCCTCTACAAGTTTCTGCCTGCTGGTCACTACACTGAAGGAAACTACCTCTGTCTGCGTCTCTTTCCATTTTCCATGAAGGATTCCCAAGCATCGTGATCCAGCTTGCTCAAATCTCCTAGCTCGGCAATGGCGAGCAGGTACTGCGAAAGGTGTACCAGCTCCCGATCACGGCTTCTGTTCTTACTGGCCTTGTTGAATGGTCTGATCACAAGGCCATTCTGTGGATTCATGACAAAATTCCTCCTGAGGTCATCAAACATGATCGTGTTCTTTTCATTGTAGTACTGCATATGGAAGAGACACCAATGATTAGATAATTCCACCGGAAAACATCACATTCATTAGTGATACACTCGAGCACAGAATGCGAACCTCAGGGAACTTGGCCCAAATGATACCAAGAGGCTTGCAGTCGAAAATTTTGTTTGCATGGTACTTCTCAGATTGCACAGTTATCATCGCCAAGTGATCCATAAGAGCAGTGATTTTGTAGTTGGGATTGCTAAGAACTCCAAGTTGCTCCATCTTTAACTGCACCCATTTCATACTGCATTCAAGGGTCAATCGTTAAACCATTATGCCCATTTCAGATTGCAATAATGATCGATTAGCCAAGAGTTAAGTGCAGGAAAAGGCTTACCTTGTTGCTGACCATATCATGATATCATACTCAGCATATGCAGCAGCCAGAAATTCGTGAAGATCTGCAAAGGGATTATTGCATGAAACATTGCTGACAGAGAAACATAACAGTGTGGATGAAAAGTGTCCTTACAAGGACGCATAAGTTCCAGAGGATTCTCAGCTGGAGACTTGTGGTCAAACAGAGTATAGTCAATGTCTAACACAAGCAATCTTTTTCCTTCACGGCACGGATTCAAGAGCTTGAACTACAGGCATAGGCATAGAAATATATGTTAATCAGACCTGGAGAATCACCTTATATAAGGCGAACAAAGCCAATGCACGACACAAGAACCTTTCATCACACCTTAAATTCATCTTACAATTAAGTTTAACAGGACAGTTGGGTAGGCCCAACAACTTGCTTCCATAACAACAATGGACTCCTACAGTGATTGCTTCTCTTGTTATCTCACCAGTATCAGTCTACCAGAAGTAGATCTAGGTTCAAGTAAAGGAACACAGGAAGGGTACTCATTGTACTGTTACTCGAGAAGACTCGCAATTTTGAGTAGATGGCTAAATCACATAGTAATGTCTTGTAACAAAATATTTAATCTAGTCAAAGCTTAAATCATGCAGGGCGTTGAACTGATTTCACATGGATTGAATAGAGACCAAGCACCAACGGTATCAGAACTAATAACAAATAGATACACGTGCAGAACCATACAAGCAAGCATATGGAAGAAGCATATAACAGCAAATGAAAATTAGACGAAAATATACCTTATACTGACTTGCACGTCTTCTTAATTTTTTCTGGTAGACCTCATTATCCTTGATAGCAGTAAATTCACTCTTGAATAATTCATGATCATCAACAACCTCTGGATCATCTGGTTGGTCAACTATTATATCTTCTTCGACAGTACTGAAGTACAGTGCAAAGAGAACAGATATATAAATTACTGTTAGAACATTGGGCACCTTCCATATGGAAGAAAACTACATACGGAGTACTCCCTCTGTTTTTTAATATAAGATGTTTTAGCCTTTTGCCACATGCACATGTCCAAACTTGTATCTAGACATGTTTTAGTGTTCACATTCACTCATTTTGGAGTGTATCTAGACAACATGTGCAATAGCTAAAACATCTTATATTAAAAACGGAGGGAGTAGTTCACAAGGTACAATTTTGAGCCGACGCATATTTTAAGGTTCAATACACCACAAGATTGACTGAATTTGAAACCTTGAAAAGAACCTTAAATTTGCAATGTGCTGCTGTCGAGTAAAGCTCAAGGATAAAGTAATATTAAGATCAGACTCACTTTCACCCACAATGTGGTTCACAACCATACCACTTTTCTGGCTCAAAGAACTCCAGCTCCCAAGTCGAAATTCCCAACTGAAAGACCAAAAGCATGGAAGTACTAATTACTCCATTATATGCACTCAAAGTACACTTTCTCAGCCATACACTAGCCATCCTACAGCTGGAACTGGTGGGGGAAAAGGTTTTACAAAATAATATTTCAATTGGTATACACCATAGCCATCCCCAATCAAATAATGTACTCCCTCCGATCCACAAAAAGTGTCGCTCCTCTAGTACAAACTTTATACTAGCTTAGTACAAAATGGGCGACACTTTTTATGGATCGGAGGGAGTAGGTTCTTTCTATTCGGGCATAAGAATCCTACAGTACGAATCCACACTCCATGTCCAAAATGTATCATCTCACTGTACATTAAAATACTTCTGTAGTCATGATCTGTCTATGTGAACAAAATCAATTACCCCGCTCCACACTATATATAAGTAGTCCACTAGCATGCCTTTAGGCCTTTACAAACATTAATTGCAGCTTAACACGATTCGTCAAGCAGCAATTATCCATAATCCAAACAAGTTGGCAAATATGGGAAAACATGATGGTTAGGTATCACCATTAAATAAAATACATAGGAGCTGACCAACCCTACTTTGTCAATTTGACAAGTAATCCACAGAAAGGGGTCGAAGAAGAAAAAATCTATGAGACCATGGCAAACGATGAGCCCACATAGCACCATCCATTGAGACTAGACTGCTCTTACACCATCATTAAAAATCAGTTACCATCTCTATAACACAATGGCTCAAGTCCACATTGCTAGCATGCACATCTGACAGACAACAACCACCAATTGGTACTATAACTCAGAAGCACACAAGAAAATATTGGCCACAGGTCCCCAGAAAATTCAAGGACTGCCTGTTCTGATCCAAAAGTGAAAAATGGCTCAACAAAGTTCATGATAACCAAAAATAAGAATAATACAACAAGTCAGCAATTTACCAACTTCAGATGCTTCACAGATGGTTTTGGGTGTACTAAACATCCAACTTCAAGTGAGACGCCTTCGTAGCACACTCAAATGTCATCAAAACTACAACGCATAAGGTTTGAACAGATAAGTTTATCTTTCTCACTGAGAACCACATACTCTCTAATCTATCAGCACAACTTGATGTTGCGCTTATGGTGTGACCGCCCACATTATTCCCCACCAGCCGTCTAAACTGTCAAATAGACGAACATTTCCTGTTTTTCAGACAAGACGACACTAACTGCCCAAATCCATAATCAAATAGCACTTCCACTAATCCAGAACATATGAAACAAAGCAACAAGTTCAAATCACGACGCAAACAGAAGAGATCAAACAAGCTAGGGTTTAGCGATTGGTTTACAGAGCACTTAGTATCTCGCCCCGCTCGGATCGCAAATACCATAGCATGAGCACTCGATCCCCACAAAACGCGCATCTCATGTCGATTCACGGTCCGAAACCTAGCGTTTCGGCGGAGGATTACAAAACCACATCACCTATTTCTAGGCGACTAGTACACTATTCCTCGCAGGCACGCATCCGAACCAAGCAGCTACGCATGTAAAGTTAAGAGGGGGTGGGGGGGGGGGATCGCGGCGCATACCCAATCATGGTGATCTTGAGGTTGCGCTTGAAGGGGATGGAGGAGAGGAGGACGGAGTCGTCGTTGAGCATGATCTTGGGGTATAGGAGCCTCTGCCGCTTGGGGAGCACGTCGGTGGCCTCGCAGATGCGCCGCTTGAGCTCCAGCAGCGTGTCGTCCCCCATCGCCCGCACCGTGTACTCCTTGCCGTTCCACTTGAGGACCAGCGTCATCTCCTCCGGCGGCGCCTCGTCCGCCATGAGGGCAATCGCCTCCGGATCCAGCGTCGGAGCCGCGGCCGGGGCCGGCGCCAGCGGCGGCGCTGAGGAGGAGGACGCCTCTGACATTGGCTTTGGTGGTAGTGGGGTCTGAACCCTGAACAATCTGAAGCTTGGAGGAGAAGGGAAACGGGGAGGATTTGATACGTGTGCGTGGTGGATATAGATGTAACCGGCTCCAAACGTAGATTTGCCCTTTAGATTCGCACGATTTTAAAAATACAGGGGAAAATCACGAATAGGATATAGTGCAAGTGTAAAATAGAGGACTGGCAAACTTGTGACATCTTTTATGAACGGTGTGATACATGCTAAGTGTGCTTCTTTCAAATGATATGAAAAAGGATTTCTGAAGATTCAATCCTCAAGAAATTTCCGTATTCGAGCTTTTTGATTCATGGGATTCAAACAATATAACTTTCTTTAGGATACTTTGCACTACAGTTCTTAAGGAAAATTCATCCATTCTGACTTTATGAGAGGAACTGTACATTCTTTCTTCAATGAAATATGGTAATAAAATAAATATATTGTATGATTCGAATGGACATGGCACCGCAGTCATAAGTTTCATCTATTCCTGCATTTTAGGAACATGCAAATCATAAACTCCTTATGCATTGTGAAATGTATGCCAGAACTTTCGTAGGCTATGCAGTTAACCTTTTGTTCCGGTGTCTTTTTCAAGGTGTCACTCACCAATGCATAATGTGGCTAGAGAGTGCAAGTCTATTAAAAAACACTTCACTTCTAGGTGTTATAAATATTCCACTTCTAGGTTAGGTTCATTGGCAATGTCACCAATCAAAATCAAACATGCAAAATCTTCAAGTCAGTATATCATTCACTAGCACACACTCGTGTGAGCTATGTGTCATGATTCGTACTGTATATGTGAGATCAATTTACAATCTAATCATGTGGGTCAACATCCTGCACACCCAACTCTTCCGCCTTGTACTATCTCGAGAACAAGACGTACGTACTGTTCTCTGTCATCGGCTCTCAGTACTAGCTTCTCGATCAAATTCCGTCGATTCGCACTTTGGCGGGATAGGAATAACGAAGGAATAGAAAAACTGCAGGATTGTAATGTCATGCTCACTTCAATCCTACAGGATTTCACATACATCAATGTTTTTTTTTACGTTAGCATCAATGTTTGTTTGATTCCATCATATTTTTTTAGACAATCAGACCCAGTCCTGCTTTTAAAAAGGAGGTGTGAGTGGATGTTAGAATTCCTATAAGAACTACCGCAAAGTATTCCTCAGGAAAAAAATCCTACGGAATCTGAATCAAACAAGTACCGTAAAAACCTTACAAGATTCCAATGTAAATCCTTTGAATCAAAGAGGCCTTAAAGTCTACACTACTCAGGAGATGTATCAACATATTTCCAACATACAAATATACCAATTAATTAAACAGTACAAAAACAAGCATGCGAACGCAACCTTGTGACCTAACCTGCAACCTTCCCCTATATGCTATTCGTCGCTCTGACTCGTGGTGAAAGCATGTACTACTTGCCATTGTTGCCGCTCCCATATATGCAAGGAAATCAAACGAGCATAAGCACCTTCATACAGTTGTGAGGAGGAAGAACCCGGGGAGTGTTTTAGCCGCCCATAGAGATGGCCGCCGCCACTGCAGCAGCAGCAGCAGCGATCATGGTGGTGCTCGTGACCATGGCGGCGGCGGCGGCAGGAGGATTCTGGGTTGAGGAGGAGGGTGGACAGAACGGGACGGCGAGAAGAGAGGTGACGTACGACGGCAGAGCCCTGATACTGGATGGCGCCAGGAGGATGCTCTTCTCCGGCGACATACACTACCCGAGAAGCACGCCTGAGGTATGCATGTGCCGTATTCTGTTTCATTGTGTCATCTTGCACCGATTCTCACTGCTTAAAGTTGATTTTCTGAACTTAATTTGGAGATACTGGGTTCTCGTATTACTATGATGATTGTGCTTGCACCCTCTCATTTCTTTAATATAATTCGGTGTAACTTTCTGCTGTGTAACAAAATGTTTCGGGTGGTGAACTGGTGGTAGATAGAACTGATAGCTCACGGGAAAGCCGTGTGCAGTTTACAGTTGAGATCTCTTGGTATGCTTGATCACATCGGAGAAAATGATACGACATTGCATTCAAAATCGAAGAAATGCAGGTATAACACTGCCTGGGCAAGCCAGAACATGTCATCTCAAGCATTTCTTGGAGCTACTTTATGATTCACCAAATAAATAGTAATGGCCCAGACATGTTTTCTTCAGCAATCAAATTAGTTCATTCAATAACAGTAAATACATATTGCACATAATAAAGGAATTCCATAGTAATTTTGGAGGATTCCAATCCATAGGGATTTTTCCTATGGATTGCCTTTGGATTGTAGGATTGAGCCCACCAAATTCCAATGGATTTCATTCCTATGTTGTCCATTTCATACGAATCTCAACATGAGCTCAAACCTCATTTTATTTTTGCTTTGCGAAGTCCAATGCACTCACACACTCTCTCTCTACTCTCTCCCATCATTCCTGCAAATTTCCTGTGTTCTTTCCTATGCATCATCCAAAGACATCGTTTTCAAAATTCCTATGTTTTGAAATCCTGTAGGAATTGAAATGCATGGCATCTCAATCCTTGGTTTTTCCTATTCATACGTTTTAAAAATCCTGCAATCCAATGAGGACCTGAAGCATGTACAACAAGCCTTCCATTGAACTGATGTAGAATGAATGATGCATTTATCTACCAGATGTGGCCGGGACTCATAGAAAACGCCAGGAAAGGCGGCCTGGACGTCATTCAAACATACGTCTTCTGGAATGTTCATGAGCCTATCCAAGGTCAGGTGGGTGGGTGCATGCTCTTTGCACAACACAAGCCAAAACTTCAGTAATAGAGCATTTTGTTTCACCTAGGAGACTTACAAATTCTTCTTTTTTGTTGGACCAGTATAACTTTGAAGGGAGATATGATCTGGTGAAATTCATCAGAGAAGTCCATGCTCAAGGCCTCTACGTAAGCCTCCGGGTTGGCCCCTTCGTCGAGGCAGAATGGAAGTACGGGTATGTGCAGTTCCTACATGGAATGCAGCTTTTTATGGTGTCCAGAAGATAGAAAGCTTGACTGAATCCTTTACCCATGCAGAGCCATGCCATTTTGGTTAGGCGGTGTCCCAAACATTACCTTCAGAAGCGACAACGAACCCTTCAAGGTATCCTGCTACCAGAGGCCTTGAACAGTGAAATGATTTGAAACTACATCACATGATCTTATAAGTGTAGCTGGGTTATTCAGAGTAAAATTTCATTTCTTTGTTACGTACTATCCTCCATTCACATGGTAAGATAAATTATCTTACCTGACACTCAGGATAATTCTTCCATTGTAGTTCTATCTTGTAGAACACTGCACTGCAGAAACCCATTAGCATGGCCAAAATGTCACATGATGCATTTTAAGCAAGCACAAAAGAGATGTGAAATGATTTTGAGGTACAAGTATAATAATACATAGGGGGAAACAGTATATGAGGTGAGTGTATTATGTTCTATACAGATTTACCAACCTCACTATGAGAAAGAAGCGGTACAAGAAAACTGAAAAGAAGATGCATCTACAAGCATATAGAGGCTGTTTGGTTGAGGAACCGGATGATGAATCGTACATGCAATGCTAACTGCACAAGCACCGCACAGCAAAGTTATTTCATCCTAAACTATCATACCAGACTATTCATATTAAGATACTGAACAACTTGCAGGTACATATGCAAACCTTTGTTGCAAAAATAGTTAACATGATGAAGGGAGAAAACTTATACTATCCACAAGGAGGTCCAATAATCATATCACAGGTATTTCAGTTGAATTTTTGTGTTGTCCTTCGTGTCTGTATTAGATAAAAAAATTATGCAAGCCTAAAACTTAACTTGCAGATTGAGAACGAATATAAGCTAGTCGAGGCAGCATTCCATTCAAGGGGGCCACCTTATGTTCAGTGGGCAGCAGCAATGGCTGTAAACCTCCAGACAGGTGTTCCATGGATGATGTGCAAGCAGGATGATGCTCCAGATCCAATTGTCAGTGCAATTTTTTATACCATTATTCAAGAATAAAGATTTTCCACAAATCGAAATCAGTAATAACATTTTATTACATGGTTAGATTAATACCTGCAACGGCCTAATCTGCGGGGAAACATTTCTTGGGCCGAATTCGCCTAACAAACCAGCTTTGTGGACAGAAAATTGGACATCTCGGTGTGCGACAGATACTCTTTGCTTTTCTTCTGAGGATCTTTCACGCTCCGAGGGGTAAAATGCCTAACATACAAGTATCTCTGCATACAGATATCCTTTATATGGTCATGATCCAAGATTCAGATCAGCAGCAGATCTTGCCTTTGCAGTTGCACTTTTTATAGCAAGAAAAAAAGGAAGCTTTGTAAACTACTACATGGTACAACCTATAAGGCTGTTAACTTAAAGAAACTGTCCTAACATCTCTCAGTACATCTGTTTAGTATTCCTTTCATGATCTCATATGATTATTAATTATGATGTAGTATCATGGTGGGACAAACTTTGGAAGGTTTGCATCCTCCTATGTAACAACAAGCTACTATGACGGAGCTCCACTTGACGAATATGGTAAGTATTTCTTTGGTTGCAATCTATGTTTGACATATTCTAAAAGCAACTGCAAATGTTTTAAACTTCTTAGAATATGAAATACCATATCATAACCTTCCACACAGGCGCCTCCCTTGTTTGAAAATGTTTTTGCTATATATATGCAACGTTCAAAAAAGCGGTAAAAAGCGTACGCTTAAGCGCTTGAGCGAGCGCATCGGCAGCCAATCGCGCAGAAAAGGCCCTGAGCGGCCCATTATGCGGTAAGCGAGCTTTAGCGGCCCGCGTAAGCGCTGAGCGTACGCGAACGCGAGCGGAAGCGGAGAAAAGCTGGAAAAAGCGTCGCTGCGCGGTTGGTGATGGGCCGAGCGGGAGAAAGAAATTTTCAGGAGAAAAGGGGGAAACGGGCCGAATAAATTTGGTTAGGGTTAGGTCGCTCAGCCGCCAGCACCTCATTTCCCTCCTCCTCTCCCGTCGCGACCAGAGAGGGGGCGGCTCTCTCCCTCCTTCTCTCCCGCCGCCGGTGAAGCACCTCTTCCACCGGCCACCGCTCCAGCCTCCAGGACGTCGGGTCCTCGTCTCCTTGCAGCCCGGTTCCCAGATCGACGGGTCATCCTCCAGGACGTGAGGTATTCCCTTCTAGTCTTCGTCTCTGCTGTGTGTATCTAGCTGTGTTCCTGAACCGAGGCAAAAACAGGTATTAACCCACATTGCTTCATTACTTTTCTGTCCATACGATTTGTACAACCTCCATTGCTTGCATTACATGTTTTTTAGGCTAATATATGCCTCCTAGTTCTCTGTCCGTACTGTTCCGTACAGAACGCTTAAGCTGCGCTTAAGCTCGCTTAAGCTACAACTCCTCTAACCGGAGCCTCACCGATCGCTTTGCGCTTACCGCTTTTTTGAACCTTGTATATATGATGGTTCAGGTGGGCCATCACCCCCCGCTGCACCCCTCAGAAAAAGAAAAACACATGTAAACATGTCTACTAAGAAACTGATGAAACGTACATCAATAAAGATCTTGAGAGAAGAAATAAATACATGAGTATGAGTGTTATCCTGTCCGTTGATACATTCATGGGGATATGTGCCAGGGAACATTTTAGTTTCCTATATGGAGGTGTGGGTATTTAATCTATCATGTCAAGATTGTACTCTTTTTATTATTCTTTACCATGAATAGGCGAGGCCACAACTTATAACAGTGCGTGCGGTATGGTCTTAATCAAATGCACAGTACTCTTTTATTCTCTCTCTTCTTCACCCTTTTCTTTCCCTCATCCTGTCGATCCTTCCCCTTGCTCCTCCCTTTCCTCGTCCATGGCACTGCTCTGCGCCGCCGTTGCCGTGCTGCAGGTCAACGGCCGCCCCTCCTCTCCAGTCTGCCGCCATCTCTAGGCCCGTGCAGGTCAACGGATGCCCTCCTCTCTAGCCCGCCACCACCAGCCTCCGGCTCGCCCCTATCCACAGCCCCGTGCTGGTCAACCCTCCTTCCTTGTCGGAAATCGCGCCTACTCCCCGTCGGTGGTTGCCCGAGCTCGCGGCGTCGCTGCTGCATGTGGAGCGGAGGATACCAGCGCGGAGGAGACCGGCGTGGATGAGACCGAAACGACCTGCATTTGGGCTCGGAGGAGACCGGCGTGGAGGAGCCTGTGGATGCCCATACCGCCTCCGTCTTCTCAGCGCCCTCGACGCACCGTCCTCGGCGCTCCGTCCTCCACCGAGCTCGCCATGGCGACCTCCCGTGGCAGCCTCGTGTTCATGAACGGCGTCCCCGCAGGCCCTCTGCCTCCGCCTCGCGCCCCTCGGCTTCCCCACGATGTCATTGGCTCTGATAACCACCACGCGTGAGTCATGGCCGGCAACAGTTCGCCGCGCGTGAACCCTGGCCCGCGTACAGTACATCTCCGCGAATCCTGGGCGTGGTTGCCAGGCCTGGTAAACTTTCTGTCAAATCTAGCACAGTGCCTAGTTGTTGATAAAAGGAACGAAAACACCGAAAAATATTTCTCTCCCCTACACTCTTATGCGGATCTTAAAGCAGAGAACATCATGTCAACGGACAGGATAGCTGCCACACCCGTGAGTGCATGTAAAAAAAAATTCCGTAAATGAGCACATTTTCGTAAATACATTTATTAAAATTTAAGTATTGATGTTGAACAATGCACATCCAGGCTTAATATGGCAATCAACATGGTCTCATCTCAGAGAATTGCATGCTGCAGTGAAGCAATCTGAAGAGCCGCTACTTTCAGGATCATATTCTAATTATTCATTTGGTGAACAGCAAGAGGTGAAATTGTGTGCAGAGTCAAACTAGGTATACTTTATATTCAGTAAAATACCATTGATCCAACGGGGCTAACTTTTGGAATACTACAGGGGCATGTTTTTGAAACAGCGTCAGACTGTGTGGCTTTCCTAGTAAACTTTGACAAGCATAAAGCATCAAACATCCAATTTGGTGAAGCATTATTCCAGATAGCTCCGAAATCAATAAGTATCCTCTCAGGTTGCAGGACGGTAGTATTCGAAACAGCCAAGGTGAGCTACCTACCTACAATTATTCCGTTGTTGAAGGTCTGAAGGGAGTGCTTCGTTTATCAGTTTACTTTTCGCAGATAAATGCACAGCATGGTTTAAGAACAGCACAAATAGTCCAGCCTCTAAATGATGTTGATAACTGGAAAATATTCAAAGAACCGATTCCTCAAGAAATAAGCAACACAACACACAAGGGAAATCGACTTCTTGAACATCTCTCAACTACAAAAGATGAAACAGATTATCTCTGGTACCTTTCTAGGTAAGAGGAGCTTCAGCTCGCTTGAATGTTTACTATTTATCATTGGATTTAAATACCTCGTTCTGCCCATATTGATCTTAAAATAATGAAAATCATGCAGATATAGTTACAGATCGAATGGGCATGGCCAGCTAGTTCTTAATGTGGAGTCACATGCACATGTATTACATGCTTACATCAACAATGATTATGTAGGTAAGGACAAAAATACTACCTCGGTGCAATTTATAAAAGCGCCAACAGAAATAGCATACAAATAAAATTCTTCAAGAGCTACCAGATATATATTCTCAAACTTTGCTATATTCTTCGACATGTGATTAGGTAGTGTGCATGGTAGTCATGATGGACCTAAACTTATCATTCTCAAGACCCCTATTGCGCTAAAGGAAGGACAAAACTCCATATCACTGCTAAGTGTCATGGTGGGATCACCGGTATGAATTTCACTTGGTTGTATAGAATATTAGTTCGTTAAATGAACAGATAATGTATAGAAAAACAAGGAGATCAGGAAGTGTCATCCAACTGCTAAGTGATTTAGATTGTACTGTTTATATGAATAGATTACTGGGACACGATTTAATAAACAAATAAAAATATGTAACCCTTTGACACAGATTGCAAACATGTGCCTATCTAGCTTAACTGAGAAAGAGGATCACAAGAAAATCCTATTTGTTTGTTCCTTAACTGAAAATTAACTGCTACATTCTTTTTATTGTGCCACCAAAACACACCACTCTAGCTCTGAATGCTAAATGGACCCCAAGGAAAAATATTAAGGACTCTACATGAGCAATAATCAGTTAACCACAAACAATGGATTTAGAAAAGTATTTGTGATCAATTGAGTTTTTCCTGTACAAATAAAGGATTCTGGGGCTTATATGGAGCGACGAACCTTTGGAGTTCATAAAGTGAGCATACAACAGGGACATCACAAATCACACTCTCTGAATAATGAGCTGTGGAAACACCAAGTAAATTCAGGTCAACACTAATTCTTAATTGATAGATCGATCTCAGATACCCATTTTAAAAAAATTACGCCCTGCGCAGGTTGGCTTAACTGGAGAAATGAATAAAATCTTCACGCTGGAAGGATCGTCTCATGCTCAATGGACTGTCATTGATAAGTCCATATACCTTCCACTTGTTTGGTACAAGGTACTGCAAATGTATATGAGTCTTGAACTCCTGATAGATTTCAATTACATGTTCACTGCACAGTGATGGCAGCCAACAGCTTGGGATAACCGTTGTTGCATTGTGCAGACAATGTTTGACACACCATTGGGGAATGACCCAATCACGCTGAACCTCAGCAGTATGGGGAAGGGCGAGGTGTGGATCAATGGAGAGAGCATCGGACGGTATTGGGTCTCCTTCAAGACCCCTAGCGGACAACCATCCCAATCCTTGTCAGTAGTAAAACTAGTTCTTACTAATAACACAAATTCCTTTCTTGAACCCGTAATGAACAGAAATGGATGTCTTGCTTGCCTTTTCTGAAGGTACCACATACCACAGTACTTTCTGAAGCCTAAAGAGAACACCCTCGTCCTCATGGAGGAAATGGGTGGTGATCCCCTACAGATAACTGTGAACACAATGTCAGTTACCAGAGTGTATAGTAGTGTGAATGAGTTATCTACCCCGTCACTCCTGTCACGCAGAAAGCACCCAGCAGTTCGCCTCAAGTGCCAGAAGGGCAAGCACATCACAAATATTGAGTTTGCAAGCTACGGAAATCCGGTCGAAGACTGCAGAAGCTCTGACAGCAGCTGCATCGGGAGTTGCCACGCCGAGACGACAGAGTTTGTCGTAAAGGATGTAAACCACACTGCCTTTCCGGAAGCTAAATGCTAATTCCATAATGTACTATCGTATAACCAGATTACCACTACAATCTTGATAACAAATGTGCTTATTTTTCTTGTCCAGGCTTGCCTAGGAAGAAGGAGGTGCGCTATTCCAGTACGGCCTGCCAAGTTCGGAGGAGACCCGTGCCCGGGGATCGAAAAAACACTTTCAGTCGTGGCAAGCTGCGGTTGACTAGGATGGGAATTGCTGGTTCATGCCGTGATTAAGAAACATCCCCTTTGCACGATTTTGCTGTCACAAGGTTCAAAAGTATGCCAAATCATAAGGTATAGAACTGCTGATAGAGCAATATGCTTTTGTCAGTATCCAAATGTACAGGAGAACAATAGTAGGATTACTGATTAGTGAGTACTAGTACCGATTTCACTGAAGAAATTCGCCGAGAGAAGCAATTCTTCCACTAATTCAGATGATGACATCTAAACATGTGAAACTCCATCCGGTGCAGAAATGGAAACAAACAAAAATTAAGAGTAGTCCACTTCACTGTAACGTCGGAATTGCGAACATCAGATGGTGGTAGAGTGTGGCAGTGCGTACCCGCGTTCGGCTTCCCTGCCGTCCGGTGGTGACCGGTGAATGAATGACGACGGAGTCGCCTGTGGGCGGAGTCGCCGAGGCGGTTGCAGACCACCGCCGCCGTCAAGGCGCCACACCCGGAGGCGCGCTCGTGCGTCAGCCTGGCGGCACTGGTCCAGGTCTAGCTGTATAGGTCCAAGTTCGCCGATGCGATCGAGCTCTATCTTCGTGTTTGATCAAATTTACGGTTTTACACCGAGTAGGCGTATCATATACTTTACGCCTTCGAATGGATATGATGTCGGATGGATGAGTAGTGTCTGGAGATTTGCAATGAGTGAGTTCGTAGTTGCCTGAGCATTTTATTTCTACTGTTTTTAGAAACTTTGCTCAGGATTGTATCTGGCAGACACTATGTAATGATGTGCTTTGATTAATAAAGTTGATGAGTTCTTTTTTTAAAAATGTGTGTTTTATGCCTGTTTTGACTTGTAAATTGCTCTATTTTGTGGGGGACATGTCAGGTTTCCATTGATTATTGATTAGATATTTTTTTGCGAACAAAACTGATCACATGTTTCTATGTGCCGGCTGAATGCGATAAGGAGGGGAGGCTGATAGCTCGAAGGAAATATACGGACAAGCATTCTCCTACGGTATGACAGCTCAAAGTTACAAGTGTATTCCATCTCATGACAACACAATGAACAATTTGTTTTCTTAGGCCAGGTAGTAAGGGCATTTTGCTGCCGAATGATGTGGCCTCCAGCGGCATTACCCTTAAACTTGGTAATCAAAGGAATTTCTTAGGTCATATCATGATTTTTAAATTGATTTCAATTTGTGTATAAAATTCAAATTTGGATCAAATTCGTCAAATTTCAAGTTGTATGCCAATGTTGAAAACCTTCCTTGGAGGCACCACTCCCATCCGCTGCCTTCCATTGACCACTAAGGCCCCCTCCGCCACCAAGAATTGACCGACAACGCTTGTAAAACCCGCCGTTGACCTCAACAAGCCAAAATCAAGCCTCGCGGATCCCATCAGCAAGTCGGTGACCTAGTGACGCTCAAGTGACATGCCGATCTATTGATCCCCTCTCCTGTCCGGCATCATGATGTCCATCCGCTCAACATCGAACCATGCCCCACCTCTAGTTACTACCCTCGGTTCCATTTCCGTGGAATATATTTGTGGTGTGGTGTGTGAGAGATAATGTGCAGAGAGTAGCGCAACAATGACATAGCAATCGCGACATCCATCCACTCAACATAGCACCTGCCCCACCTCAAGTTACTCCCCTATTAGTCACATTCATGTGGACTACTCCATCTGTATCAAAATATAAGAAGTTTTGGTAGCTCAAACTTAGCCACCAAAATGTCTTACATCTTGTTACAGAGGGAGTAGATTTGTGGTGCAGTGCGGGAGATATTGAAGGAGATATGCCCTAGAGGCAAATAAATAAGTATTATTTATTGCATTATCTCATAAAGTTTATAATAGGTTTGTGTATTATGCTATAACTGTATTAATCGGAATTATTAATACACGTGTGATACATAGACAACCAGGTCCCTAGCAAGACTCTATATGAGCTAGTCCATTGGGCAACAGTTGATCGAGGTTCCCGATCAAGGACAATGACGTCGGTTGACAATGGGGTCATCTTGTTAGTAGAATAAGGTGATGGACATACGCAAAGTATTGCAATAAGATCGTATTACGATGTTTGTCATTTGCAATAGATAAGAGTTTGATAGCTTATTCCTTAGACCGTGAGACCGTACTTATTGTTGCTTCGTAGGAGTGCTTTGAGAGCATCAAACGTTGTGTCTTATATAGCATGACAATAACGGTGTCCATCTTGGGTATTCCGAAAGAGCATCGAGACGTAAGGATCAAGAGCGGGATTTGTTCATTCTTGCAATGGAAAGATACTCTGGGCCCACTCGGTGAAATTGCATCTATATAGCTGCGCAGCTTATGACTAGGTCATGGAGATGTAATATCGCAGACGAGTTAATAACCTTCGTCGGTAACGAGATACAGCAAAGGCATCGGTGTGTCTACGATCATATCTCGGACAAGGTAGTATCGCAGAGACAAAGGGAATGAATATCATACTTATGGTTCAACGACGATATTCGTGGAATGCACAGGGGTCGTCATATATTTCCAGGTATCCCTGACGATCATTGGTGAGCGGAGTGTCTCGACCATGTCTGGAGTGTTCCCGAACCGTAGCGTAACAAACTTAAGGTCTTAGCGACGCTAGGAGATAGGTTCTGGAATTTTATAGGTTTTTATTGGAGAGAGAAAATTGATCCGGAAAGAGTTCCGGTGGTCCGGAAGGAGTTCCGGGGAGCTATGGAAAGGTTCCGGGAATGTCCGAAAGTTGTTCGGGTGGATCCGAAATAGTTTCGGAGTCATGGGATATTGAATTATATATAAATATATTAATTATGAATTAACGGGATTTTATATTAATTTAATATTAATTAAATAAAGGAAAAAAGGGGCTCCCACCTAAATGGGCCCAAAGAGGGCCCATGAGGGGGTGGCGCACCAAGCAAGGGGGCCTTCCCCCCCTAGTCCGAATTGGACTAGAAGAGGGAGAGGCCCAAGGGGGTTCGGCCGAACCCCCCTCCCCTCTCTTCCTTTAGTCCCACATGGGGGAGCCAAGGGGGTTGGCACACCCCTTCCCCCTTTATATAGCAAGGCATATTAATTGATTTAATTCATAGGAAATTCAATTAATTCCCGATTTCTCTCTCGATCTCGTGGTTCCCAAGTCGGAGCCGCGCCGAGCTGAGGAAAGGGGAATCTCTCCACCTAAGCCATACCGCAGAGCGCCGTTGCTCTGCGGGATTCCAGATAAGTTCTACTCCTGCGATTTCAGCTGGATCTGAATGACCGGGAGTCGTCGCTAGGCTCCGTATGTTTGCGAGTGCTCGGAGGCTACTCTATTGAGGAGCTTGGGCGACGTCGTCTCGCCCCCTGCAGCCGCCGCGCCTCCCCCCCCTCTGCTGCCGGCGCGCCAGCCCCTGTGCTGGCGCTCTGCCTTCTTCCGCCCGACGCCCGTCGACGCAGATCATCATCGACACCCCGGCGTCATCGACTTCGACATCGCGGCAAGTTCTTCGCGACCTCGAGGTCGGCTACGTACGACTTCATCGTCAACGCTTGTGCGGGAGCGTAATCCCCGCTATCGGTCTACATGGTGGTAATGTAACCCGTTCCGCCACCGTTATCGCATGTACTAGATAGATAGATCCTGGCTAGTTAGGGTTTCGCTCGCTAGAAAATTATTGTTTTCTGCACCGTAACCCCTTCAGTGGTATCAGAGCCGATCTATGCGTAGTACTGCTGGTACGGTTAGAACTCATGTTGAATGAGGACGTCTTTCTTATATTTGCTACCCTCTAGCGTGCACTTGCGATGCCTTCGGTATTGAGTTGATAAAGCGGCCCGGACCGACTTTACGCGTACGCTTACGCGAGACTGGTTCCACTACTGACATACGGCTTGCACCGTATCTGTGGCTGGCGGGTGCCTGTTTCTCTCTCTCTAGTCGGCAAAGCATTTTCAATGGAGGGCTCGAAAGGGATGCTTAAACATGCAATTATACGATCGACGTTGTGGTACAAAGTTCGTAGGTAGGGAAGCGATTCTCTTACGAATAAGCCTATTTGCCACGTAAAACTTGCAAAACTAAATAAAGATAGAGGCGTCTAACTTTGTTTTGCAGAGGCGTTATTTTATGTGACATGGTTACGGTAAGTTTTGATATTACTCGTACTGTCGGAGGCAATGGAGGGCTCTGTAGACTCGGAGCCATGCCGGGGCGCCGGGGGCCAGGCACATGGCGCCATGAAGGTCCAGGCGCATCGACCATGTCACATCGCACTTCATTGCATCATTATTGTGTGCTGTTGTGTGTGCATCCTATTGATTGCTTATATGCTAGATATACAACGGTAGCATCTTAAATAGGATGATCCCTAACAAAATACCAAAATTGTGTTCTCCCTCGTTGCGCACCACCAAGAAAGTTCTACGTTATGAGGCAGGCCGTGATGATCGGGTGTCACACATCTCGTCGTTCGCATACAGTGGGTGGAAGCCATGTTGCACGCGCAGGTCTTCGAGGTTTGATTGGCGAGCCTAGCATACTCAGAGGTATGGCCTCGGAACACGGGAAGATCGAAAGATCGAGCACGAGTCATAGAGTTGTTATGATCGACATTTTATGTCCACCTTTGAAGTTGTGCTGCCGGCCGTGATGATCGGGGGTGGTGTAGTGGATGAGGGTCGTGTCATCGCCACTATTATATTAGGGATAATAATCTTGGTGTGGTGTGTTTTTGATAATGAGATTATAGGACTAAAACTCACCTACATATTATAAACTTAACCTTACCTCTTTTGCGATAACATCTGTAGACTACGCAACTATACTTCGGTTACTTCCTCAAGAGCCTGGATGCTACATTAGAAGCCGACGGGTCCAACTTCATCAGATGGTACAGGGGTTTTAGAAACATTCTCGAACACAACAACATTCTATATGTTCTCGATGAACCATTAGGAGAAGGACCAGGAGATTCTGCAAGCGAGGAGGAGGAAGATGATTTCCGTAAGCGTCGAGACATATTCATTGAAGTGGAGATCACCATGACCGTATGCCTGGCACCCGAGTTGAAAGAGATGTTTCGACGCAAGGAGCCAAGCGTCATGATTGATGCGATAAAGACACACTTCGAGGATGAATTAAAACGTGAGCAATTCAGGCAGCTTAGAATGTTCCAGACCATTCACATGGAGGAGCATACCTGTCTGAAGACACATTTGAAGAGATTGTATGACATCTACTTCCAGCTGACGATGGTCTTCGATTACTGGATGGCGGATTCTTGCGCCATTAGGACTGTCCTGATATCTCTACCTCCTAGCTATGAGAAGCATGTACGTAAGTACATTTTGAAAGCCGACGATATGAACTTCTACGTATTCATACGTGAGTTCCAGTCTTTGAAGGTTGATTCCATCGAAGGAGAGATCTTCGATGCTACAGGTATATATTTGATATATGCAGAATTATGAATTCGCCCATGGTATATGATGAAATGTTTGATGATTGCTCTGTTTGTGAAACAGG
Source organism: Poa annua (assembly GCA_026929855.1). NCBI lineage: Eukaryota > Viridiplantae > Streptophyta > Magnoliopsida > Poales > Poaceae > Poa > Poa annua. Next base: position 121,883,194 of record CM049428.1, read on the forward strand.
TCCTGATTATCACGTATATGCGGCGCAGTTTGATATGACCTGGCGCTGAAGCTGGTAGTCAAGGAGTTGATTGCCTTTTGGTGTTCACGTCCTCAAGTTATCATAGTTATCATTAATAGTTTTTGATATGATCTTTTGTAATAGTGAGCGAGTGTGTGTGTCTTGATTGTTGCAAGACAAAGTTATTCATGTAATAAGACAAAGTCAGTTGTTTTATGTTATGGAACAAGTCAGTTGTTTTATCTTATGAATAAAGTTTCCACATCTCAGTTACATTGATTGTATGATAAGTATTCATAATTGTAGATATGATGAAATAGCCTGTCCCATGAACAAAGGTTCTGTTTCTAGAATAAACACCGTCGAGTTTAGTCATAAAAGCAATGAAAGAAGTAATGGATGTTGTTGGTCCATTTAAGTATTTCGAGTGCTGAGTTGATTAAGCTTAAAATCAAGTATTGAAGTTGCAATACTAGCGGAAATTAATTGAGTGTCATTTTTAATGATTAATTAATGGTGTTTACTGCTTGATCCGAATTCCGCCATAACTTTGGTAAATAGGAGTATTTACCCGATAAATTATGGAATCTGAAATTAATTTGATAATAGATCAAATGGGGTTTTTCAGAAGAAAGATTGGTGAAAATTGTATTCACGAAATTCGATCAAAGGACAGTTATTTTGAATTATGCTTTCAACACAAAGGTTTGTGGTGATTTGCTTCACATAATTATAATGTCATGTATAGTGATATGTGGGGAATTATAATCACGCTCTATTTTTAATAAAGTGTGGCCTGTCAGAATCAGTCTTAGAGTCTCCTAATACGTTCGAAACATTATAGTCGATGTCCACTTTAGAAAATAGATATATTTCTCAACGAGAATTCGTAGGATCGACAGTAGTGTCGACATGTATATGATTATGCGATAATTCGGAATATACATGAGTAGTTCTTTGTAGATTGCTCGCATTGGACGAGAGTGTCTTCCAGAATCAATTAGAAACAAAGTTCAGTTTGTTGTCTATGTAATTCCGAGAAAAGATGACTTTTCGAATTATGGTTTATGGATTGAAAATTAGAAGTTTGGAATAAAGTGTCAGACTTATGTTGGAAGATGTTCCAAAGAGTATATGTCTGCTAATGAAAGTTTGGTGATTAATGAGGGAGACTAGAAAATTGTTTTCTGCTTGCAATCCTCTTCATAAAGATCATAATATTTTCATAAAAGAAACTTCTAAATAAAGTGTTGTTATATTTAATATTGCTGTCAGGTCACAGCACTGTATTAAGTATTTCAGATCTTGTTGACAGATCAAGGTGCACTTTATGAATACAAAGAAAGTTGAGAAAATATCGGAATATGAACAAAGGCGTTTTGAGCCTGGAAATCCAAATTTGCATTTGAAAGGATTAAGAGAGTAAATGTTGCTGCAATTCTTATTAGAGGAATAAGATTGTTTAATCGTCATATAAGGTGTTATGTGAGAAATGTGACTATAAGAAAGACGTGGTAGCATGTCTTGTCAAGAAATGTGTCTTGGACAAGATCAAATTTGTTGACTACATTTATGTAGACATGCTTGAAGTCTGAGGGATTTGTATTAATGTAATACTATAGTTTGTATAAAATTCGAATTGATGGTAGATCAATGATTTTGGTTTGACCTAAATGTCGAATTAAGTGGGAGTCGTAGTTAGTTCACTCAGCAGAAATATGTGAAGAACATATTTTTGAGTGGGAGCTTGGGAACTCAAATATGTGGATAACATGTTTTTGAGTGGGAGCTCGTGTTATCAAATATGTGGAGACATAATTTGAGTGGGAGTCGAATTCATCTTGTGTAGTTAACACATTATGAAACTGTACCAATAGAATAGGATGAAGTTGTGAAACTATTTAAAAGTTAGTGTCTATTTTGAAATAGAACGGGAATTTTAAATAGTTAGTCGAGTTATGTTGGATTATATCTGAGGAGTTAGAATAGAATCAAGAGGATGGTCCTTTGGAATCCAATTGATCATTAAGAGTAATGATGCGTGAAAGTAATGGTTGTATGACATGTGGGTCTATTATGTAATATTAGACATCATACAGAAACCATATTATCTGCTCGATGAAATATAACCGATGTTCTTGGAATAAAGAACAGTTATGAAAGTAAATTTGGAATTTACTGGAAGTAGAAGTACGTTAGTTGAGGGATTGACATTTGAATGTCAAGTTTTCTACATTGGTGTGAAAGTATGTAGATATCGCGAGTTTGTAATTGTTACAAGGGGCTCTGTATGGCTGAGTGTTTTTTTCAGGGCAGTTATCTGGTTAGTATAATCAGAGTAAGCGCTGGGAAGCAGAAGTCTCACTTAGTTACGGTATTTGCATATATGTTGTTAGACAACATGGTGATATCAAGCAAGTTGATGCTAGTGACTCGCAAAAGCATGTACAATCATGGATTGTGCAGTAACACTTTTCCACGAGCAAGCATTATCAAATGGTTCTTATTTGATAAGGGATTCTGATAAAGTAAAATGCAGCTAGTTTATTTGTACTCTAGTGCAAGTGGGAGACTGAAGGAGATATGCCTAGAGGCAAATAAATAAGTAGTATTTATTGCATTATCTCATAAAGTTTATAATAGGTTTGTGTATTATGCTATAACTGTATTAATCGGAATTATTAATACACGTGTGATACATAGACAACCAGGTCCCTAGCAAGCCTCTATATGAGCTAGTCCATTGGGCAACAGTTGATCGAGATTCCCGATCAAGGACAATGACGTCGGTTGACAATGGGGTCATCTTGTTAGTAGAATAAGGTGATGGACATACGCAAAGTATTGCAATAAGATCGTATTACGATGTTTGTCATTTGCAATAGATAAGAGTTTGATAGCTTATTCCTTAGACCGTGAGACCGTACTTATTGTTGCTTCGTAGGAGTGCTTTGAGAGCATCAAACGTTGTGTCTTATATAGCATGACAATAACGGTGTCCATCTTGGGTATTCCGAAAGAGCATCGAGACGTAAGGATCAAGAGCGGGATTTGTTCATTCTTGCAATGGAAAGATACTCTGGGCCCACTCGGTGAAATTGCATCTATATAGCTGCGCAGCTTATGACTAGGTCATGGAGATGTAATATCGCAGACGAGTTAATAACCTTCGTCGGTAACGAGATACAGCAAAGGCATCGGTGTGAATACGATCATATCTCGGACAAGGTAGTATCGCAGAGACAAAGGGAATGAATATCATACTTATGGTTCAACGACGATATTCGTGGAATGCACAGGGGTCGTCATATATTTCCAGGTATCCCTGACGATCATTGGTGAGCGGAGTGTCTCGACCATGTCTGGAGTGTTCCCGAACCGTAGCGTAACAAACTTAAGGTCTTAGCGACGCTAGGAGATAGGTTCTGGAATTTTATAGGTTTTTATTGGAGAGAGAAAATTGATCCGGAAGGAGTTCCGGTGGTCCAGAAGGAGTTCCGGGGAGCTATGGAAAGGTTCCGGGAATGTCCGAAAGTTGTTCGGGTGGATCCGAAATAGTTTCGGAGTCATGGGATATTGAATTATATATAAATATATTAATTATGAATTAATGGGATTTTATATTAATTTAATATTAATTAAATAAAGGAAAAAGGGGCTCCCACCTAAATGGGCCCAAAGAGGGCCCATGAGGGGGTGGCGCACCAAGCAAGGGGGCCTGCCCCCCCCTAGTCCGAATTGGACTAGAAGAGGGAGAGGCCCAAGGGGGTTCGGCCGAACCCCCCTCCCCTCTCTTCCTTTAGTCCCACATGGGGGAGCCAAGGGGGTTGGCACACCCCTTCCCCCTTTATATAGCAAGGCATATTAATTGATTTAATTCATAGGAAATTCAATTAATTCCCAATTTCTCTCTCGATCTCGTGGTTCCCAAGTCGGAGCCGCGCCGAGCTGAGGAAAGGGGAATCTCTCCACCTAAGCCATACCGCAGAGCGCCGTTGCTCTGCGGGATTCCAGATAAGTTCTACTCCTGCGATTTCAGCTGGATCTGAATGACCGGGAGTCGTCGCTAGGCTCCGTATGTTTGCGAGTGCTCGGAGGATACTCTATTGAGGAGCTTGGGCGATGTCGTCTCGCCCCTGCAGCCGCCGCGCCTCCCCCCCTCTGCTGCCGGCGCGCCAGCCCCGGTGCTGGCACTCTGCCTTCTTCCGCCCGACGCCCGTCGACGCAGATCATCATCGACACCCTGGCGTCATCGACTTCAACATCGCGGCAAGTTCTTCGCGACCTCGAGGTCGGCTACGTACGACTTCATCTTCAACGCTTGTGCGGGAGCGTAATCCCCGCTATCGGTCTACATGGAGGTAATGTAACCCGTTCCGCCACCGTTATCGCATGTACTAGATAGATAGATCCTGCCTAGTTAGGGTTTCGCTCGCTAGAAAATTATTGTTTTCTGCACCGTAACCCCTTCAGATATTATGTGAGTATGCAACAACCCCCCCCCCCCCACACACAATGCATATATGACAACACATACCCCGGTCGAGACTGTTTGCCTAATAGATTTTTTGTCTTTTCACTTATTTTCATTTTTCATTATAGAAATACTATGGTATGAAAGAAATCCATAATTTATAAAAAAATTGTATTTGAAGTTGCCAAACACCAATTTTTTAAACCATACTATTTATAAAATCTTTAGTATTCTCATAATAGTTTGAGAAAATTGTCTGCCAAACACACCCTAAAATAATGCAAAAAAAGAGTGAAATATTGTTTTTTCATGTCGGGTTTGGAGTTTTGAACCGAGCATGCTATGGTAAACCATGGTGTGCCGAACTAGGATCTTGCCCACATGTACTTGACCCAAATTAAACCAACTAGCCTCTTTGTAGAACATTTACCCAATTAGTTCGCTTCATCGGAATCCGCTAAAGAGGCAAGAAATCCCCAAAGCCCGAGCTCCCATAGAAGGCTCGGGGCAAACACCCCAATCTGCACAATGCGATCTCCCTCGCAATCATCCCTGGCGTTGCTGCAATGGTTCCCCGAGGTAGGAGGGACCGCTTAAGGTGCCTCCCCGACCACCTCCTCGTCAGCATCCTCCTCAAGATCGGCACCAAGCAAGCCATCAAGTCGAGCGCCTTCTCCCGCTTACGACGTCGTGTATGGACTCAACTCCCCATTCTCCACTTTGATGACATTGACTGCTCCATTCCTACCGATGCCCTCGCCGCTTACAAGGCCCATGTAGAGGTCGACATCCACGATCCGCAGCGTCACCGTCTCCCCCAACAAGGTGAACATGAAACATATCACCGCCTGTATGTTACAACATACGATCATATTGTAATACTAGATCTAAACCTCTTATGTAGATCATATCTTCATAACTAATTTCATAGCTAGATCTTGACAATTATGTTAGACATAATTTTTTAAAGTTCTCCATATAACCATACAAGCAACTACATATTGAATCCTTTGAAAGAGCATTTTCCCTCATGTGTGGTTTTGGTAATTGAATGACAATCTCTATGGACTAATGTTTGCTTTTGAGATATCATTATAGATCATGTCCATGGAATTGTGAAGTTCATGTGTTGGACTCTTGAAGCTTATTGCAAGTATGTCTTGAAGATTCAAGACATCATCTTAGTGAAGAAAAGATGAGTTGTGCAAGACCAAGAGAAGCTTTCTCGAAAAGATCCCATGCTTGGTGCTTGCAATGGATACATAAAGACGAAGCTTAGCGAGTCTCTCCCATTGTGAGCATGGGGGAGTATTTGGAGAAGTCTTCATCAAGCAAGTGTTTGGACGCGCAATCAAGAAAGATGATCCACTTGAAGAAATCAAGATAGTCATCATCCAACTCAAGTGGAATGCTCAAGGCAAAGGTATGATCTTGATAGGGCTATAAGATAGATAGGCGTACTATCAAGAGGGGCTCTCAAGTTAGTAACTTGATCGCATTCTTGTGGAGAGCTCAAACCTTTTCATACTTGGCATATCATATTTCTTGGTTCTTATTTGGCTTTTATGTTGGTGAGGAATTAGAGCTTGGTTCATCTCCATGTCAAGCTCTAGTTCATCGAAATCGGTTTTACTTTGGACAACTTGTTGCGTTTTCGGTGGCGGAAATATTGCCGGTTCTACCTTGAGGAAAGTCCCACACCTTGCCATGTAGTCATCGTCGCTATCTTTCCAACAAAATTGGTCTCACCTCATTTGGAGTTCATTTGCAAAAGTTATAGCAGTTTTCGTTTCGGTGTTCTGCTGATTCGGATTATTGGGGCCGGATATTCCGCCCTACCAGAATTTCCAGTTCCCCAGCTCATCCAAGAAAACGGCTAAGGAAAGGAGAAAAAGGGTTCTGACTCCAGTCGGAAATTGTGCTCGGAAATTTCCATATACCGGAATTTCCGAGTGCCCCCAGAAAAGTCCTCCAGAAATGGCTAAGGAAAAGTTTGGTTTTGCTTCTGACTCCAGCCGGAATTTCCGAGCTCTCTTAGACCGGAATTTCCGAGTCTCTCTAGACCGGAATTTCCGGATGACCGGAATTTCCGAGTCTCACTTATACCGGAATTTCCGAGTGTCGAAACAGCCAACGGCTATATTTACTGGAGGGGTATAAATACCTCTCCCCTTCTTCTTCCCCAAAAAAATCCAAGGCAGCACGACTTTCCCCTCTCTCCTACTCCATTGTTGACCTTGGAAAGCTCACTCCCCTCTCAACCCCTCCATAGAATCTTGCATATTCTTTAGGGCAAGTTGAGAGGAGATCTAGATCTACAATCCTACCAATCCATCTCTCCTCTAAGTGAGGGGAACTTAGTGGATCTAGTTCTTGGAGTTCCTTTGTGGTTCTTCTTCTTTGTTCTTCCTCTCTTCTCCCCCCATAATCATTAGTTGCTTTTGGTGGGATTTGGGAGTGAAGGATTTGACTCCTTTGTGGTTTCCTTTGTTCTTCCTCTCTTATTCCCCCATAAACATTTGTTGTTGTGTTGGAATTCGAGAGTGAAGGACTTGAGCACTTCGTGTGTTCTTGCCATTGCATTTGCATCGGTTTGAGCCCTCCACGAGGATTCGTGGTGGTGATACTTGTGAGCTTGTTACTCTTGGGTCTTTGGACCCTAGACGCCTTTTGTGGCCGGCCTTTTGTGGCCAAGACCTTTTGTGATCAAGACCTTTTGTGGTCACTTGAGAGCCCCCAATTAAGTTGTGGGTGTGTGCCTCAAGACTTGGGATCCCCCAATTAAGTTGTGGGTGTGTGCCTCAAGAGTTGTACGGGATTCGATCTCCGCCCCAAAGGAGATCAATAGTGGAAGGTGAACTCGAACCTTTTGTGGTTGAGTTCATCAGGAGAAGAAGGTGAGCCTTTGTGGCGTTGCGGCTAACCTGTTGTGGTTGCGCACACCTCTCCAAACGAGACGTACACCTTTGGGTGGAACTCGGGAATACATCCTCGTCTCCGCGTGCCTCGGTTATTTCTATACCCGAGCTCTTTACTTATGCACTTTACATTGTGATAGCCTTCGTGCTTGAAGTCATATATCTTGCTATCATCTTGTTACTAGTATTGCTTAGCTTAAGTTGTTGGTGCACATAGGTGAGCCTAGTTTATATATCTAGGTTGTATGCTTGTTAAAATAAACCTCTAGTTTTATTTCGCCTTTATCAAGCATACCGGAATTTCCGGGTCATTTGTGTACCGGATATTTCGGCTACTCGGAATTTCCGGTTACTCTTGGACCGGATATTCCGGCTCCTCGAAAAAGTTTTAAATCGCCTATTCACCCCCCCCCCTCTAGGCGACGTCTATCCGTTCATCCTTAACTGAACAATGAATTGTGATGTGTCATATGTTTCTACATAATACTATGGTCATACTAAACTTTTTGACTTTCCCAAAATTCCTGTTATCACTAAATATAAATTTATTTTTATGTATCAAATTAACATTTTTACAACATATTATATATATAACCATTAGCCATGTAGATGTATTGAATTAAAAAAAACTTCCCCATAAGTATTTGTTTAGTGTGGAAAACAAATTATATTCTTAATTTTCTCGTATACATTTATAAAGTTATTTTTCCTTTTAATATAGAAGTAAGGAAAGATATATTCTCCCATAGGTTGTATACCATTGCATGCTTATATATGCATCCATTAATTTTAATATATAACAATATTTTGTTTAGGAGCACTAAAGTGTACAAGTTTATCAAATATCTTGAAATAGGGTTTTGGAGCAAGTTTTCTCAACTGACAAAATAGATTTTCGAATTCATGTCCTCACTTGGTACATTGCCAATGCCACTAGTAATTGATGTAATTGGTTTTTCAACCAACCATGAGCACCCTGTAGTAACTAGCGTTCACTTGAATCTTCCTCGAGTCTGATATTGTTGTTCAGAAAAATAATGAACACATGTCTGAAGCGCAACCTTGCACCATGACGCGCCTCCGACTGTTAGAATAACTACTATGAACCTGCTATTGCACAATTGGATATACGATGGAAACGGTGCTCACGTGGAGGAAAACCCTGATTCCCGAGCGTTGTGGCACAACACAATTGTTATCGTCTCGTCTAAAATACCTATAAGAGGGACATGGGGCATCTCTAGGCGATCCCTCGAAAACAGTTACGGGCATAACTTGAAACTCATTGTTTGATTTATTGTCATGTAAAAATGTTGCATATTTTGGTATCGGAAAAAATAGCAGAATGATATATTTATCAACTTGTTCAAACACTAGAAGATTTGACTTCGACAAAATAGACTAATATGAAACAGGCGAATATAAAATAAGCTACTATGTTTTAAAGTTAGAAGCTACTATTTTTGCCTCGGGCATCCATAGAACAAATGGTGGCAAAGGATTTTTTTAGTTCTCTCTGTAAATTTGAATTTTCTTAAAAGAGTATAAACTTCTGCCTTTTCATTAACCAATGCATACACACTTTGTATTTAGTAACTTTGATTGCTCTAGAGTTCTCTCACTGCAATTGCCCAGTCGAGGAAAGGGACTGTGTACATGAGCACATTTGTCGGAATGCACGAAAGGTAACAAAAAAAATTACTTCCTCCGATCCTATACAAGTGTAAGAAGAAATGTATTACTCAGGTACAAAACAATAGTACAAGTCACAACGGGTTTTTTTTAGGATCGGAGGTGGTAGAGTAGCTTTGCTTCGTAAAATTCATTGGTTCCAATTCATTGGTACCAGTTGAGTGCCCATGCGTTGCAACGGGATAGCGAAGAAAAAAGTTGTCTTTTTGTGATATTATGTTTAGACACATATCTACTTTTAATATGTCATATGAAAATCCAAACATATAGTTTAAACGTCATGTTTACAAAAAAACAACAATTTGAACCATCTCCTATCAAATTTGGTATCTATTAACGCGCTTAAGATATGCTCGTACAACATCCGGAATGTTGTGTTCGACTTCATCTACATGATACTTGAGCAGATATAACAAAAAAAAATCCTCATCTCATAACCATCCTGCATGAGGAATATATAAAAATATATGTTAATTACATCAAAAATTTCATGTTTAATTTGTAATAATATATAATAGAGAATACTCACGGTACAAACTGGATGGACCAACTTTTTACCATCATATGAGAGCATCAAACTAAAAACTATGTAACCCGATAAGTTTCTTCCGATCAATTCACTTTCATTATCCTAGAGCACCACCAGGATTAAAATAAAATAAATTATCATAATTATGATTTTAAATAAATCACCTGTCATGGCACCTTGTAATACCATCTGAATAACTACGTGGCCAGAACCATATATCTGAATTCCATCCAGGTTGTGCTATGTGAAGTGCTTCATTTAGGTAGATTGCATACCTCAGAAATTTCAATTCATACCTCTCTTTTGGTAGACATGGCATTTATGTTTGTCGATGAAGAACAACATGAAATCGCCTAGGAATGCATATGGCAACAAAATCTGCTAGTAGCAAGCGTTAGAAAAAATAGATCATAACAATGATAACCAAGAAGCAAAGCAAACTTACTATATGACATAACGAGATATCATTGTTCATCTCAGGCCAACCGTTAAAAAATGTCGTCAAAGTCTTAATGTCTGGCATTACACGTCACTTAGGATGTTTTATGCCATTCGAGAATGTCGACTGCGTCAGTACACAAGGTTAGAAACATGAGAATGACAATAATTACATGTAAATATAACAACTTACACAAAATCTTAAGTCCATATTGTGCACGAGAGGCTCTATAAATAATTGTATATCGTCGCATGCCAATATACGCACAGCCATGTTGAAGCAGTCCTTGTCCATAAGCTGGTCTGAGGTGAGAATGCCCTGAATTTGTTTCAGACTCAACCCCAATGGATATGGTTTTGAGCTTCGCACCCATTCTTTCCTATGAAACAGTCGACATGCATCACGATATCATCATACTATATTAACACTTAATGATTTTTATAATAAATGGTATTTACTCCAAACACTTTGCATCCTTAATAGACATGATGTATCTAACGATCTCGTCCAAATCAGGTGGGGCGGCCGGCACCATGGAGGCTGGAAGGGTACATCTTTCTTTGTCTGCAACCGCTGAGTCTTGTTGGTTTGGATTCAATAACTCTTCAATATCAGAATCATATGCCTTTTCTTTTTCTTTATCGTCTGGTTATTTGTAGATCGGGCTACCTCTTATCTTATTTAGTTCCGACTCGTACAAAATGGCAACTATTTTTTTTCGGAATTCTTTCATATCCTTCTGCAAAGTAGCAAGAAGGAATACTCTCGTAATAATAATTTAAAGATGAAACCTACCAATTGAATCTTGAAAATCAAATACCTGGGTGACATGGTCAGAAAGAATATCTCCTGTCCAATATTCCATAAAGTTCAGCATAAACAATCTGCACGATGAACTACAAGATTATCAAATGGTGCATAAGCATTTCATCCCCAAAAAATCAACATAATGAAACTATCTGCAATCTCGAGTGAAAATGTTTAATATTGTTGTCTATTAAATATGTATTTTGATCAAAGTAGTTTCGTAATTGAAAATGCCTATTAAGACCCCTGTGGCTCATGAGGCATTTACCACTGATGTGCAGAAGAAGTGATGTCTAGTTGAATGATATCATAAATTCGAGTCCAAGAAAATAAGTTACAATCATTCAACTATTTGTACACTCATAAATATATCGAATTTAGAAATGATTTGAGATTCTGATTCAACATACCCATCAGTTTGCACTTCTGTTTGAAAATGTTCTACTATCGGCCATGTTGTGGCGTCAAGATCCTGCCACTTTTCACCTTTATTAAAGTTCTTCATTTGGGATACGATTTTCAAATGCCTCTCAAATCCCTGGAGATGTTATATGTGAAAAAAAATTGATAATGAGGCAAAGACAATGTCAAGGGAAAAATCACAATCATCAATTACTTGCCATAAGAGCGAGATCACTCTGACTCATGCCAGCCCCAAGGGAGTCCAGTAATTGTATCAACTGTTTTTTCGCATTGATGACCGCTAAATACCAGTGGGTCTTACTAATATTTACTGGAATAAAGATCTGAAAGAAAAATATATTAAGCTGAATTCAAATGTAAAAAATATATATTGAACCTGATGCATATATATAGTTAATTCTAACCATGTCATGCTTTAGATAAAGATGCATATGTTCTATGATGTGACGATGTTCCTTCTTGTCCTTTTTCAGCAAGGCAGAGACAAATGTGTTGGCCATGAATACTTTACCACCCTCTCTATCCAAAAGATGATCGCATGAGCGCATACAATATATGTATGTAATTGGACATATAAAATGCAAATAAATTCAATACATTTCAGACACTAATGTGTAAATAGTGGTCTCAAACTATGTTGACTTACATCGTCGGGTAAGAAACCATCATCACGTGTAAGACATGTCAAGTCGTCATTCGATAATAAGGCATCATAGATATCCACGAACTCTGTCGCCGGCCGCACGAGCGTCGCCCTCCTCTGCCCCTCCCCTTCCCAGCACCGCCCCGAGTTCCCTCACCGGCCACCACGACGTCTGCCCTCTCCTTTCTATCAATGCTAAGAGCATCTCCAACAGCTCCTCTATATGGACATCTATACCACATATAGAGGACAATGGCCCAAAATCGCTCTCCACGAGTTCATCTACATGGACATCTATCGATAGATGTCCCCGTTCGTCCCGGGTGCCTCATCCACATCTGGCTGACCGACCCATGATCCTCCACACCAACTGCTCCCGTCCCGCGCGGATTCTGAAGGTTGCAGGCAAGGAGAAGCTCGCCGTCCCCACTCCTTCAACTCGTCGTGCTCTGCTCCATTTTTCTCTGCGCTGGGGACGGATGCGGCGCTGTGGACGGCGGCCGAGATTCGATTGGGGACGGAGGCGGCGCTGGGACGGCGATTCGATTGGGGACGGAGGAGGTTCTGGGGACGGCGGCCGAGATTGGGGCTAGCTCCAGGGACGGCGATGCGTGGCATGGATGCAGGCCGCCGGCTGCCGTCGCCTCCATGGATGCAGCCATGCAGGCAAGATTGGGGCTGGCTCCGGCATGAAGAAGATGGAGGCGGGGCATGGGAGCAGGGGGCGTGCTGGGAGCAGTAGATCGGCGGGCCGGCTCGACGCTGGGGTCGTGCAGGATGCCTGGTGTGTGTGCTTTAGGGAGAATACGACATGCACATTGAGCTAGCTAGCTAGGATCGCTAGGATCCGTGGTGCAGGGGCTTTGCTGGGATCGCTAGGATTGCTTGCTGCTTGCTTTGCTACTTAAGCTGCATATAATTGATTTATGCTAATAATTGATTTCTACTGATGTTTGCTTTGCTGGGATTGCTTTGCTGGGATCGCTAGGATCTCTAGCTGCTTGCTTTGCTACTGAAGTTGCATAATTGATTTCTGCTGATGTTTGGTTTGCTACTGCAGTACACATCACTCATTGCATGAAAGGTAAAACTAGATGAAAATAAATGGAATCTAGTTGTTGAAAATAGAGTTGTTGGTAAAAAGTAGTTGAATGGTAGTTATAGGATAGTATTAAAATATAGGAGAGATAACATAGATGTCCTGAATATAGATGAGCTGCTGGAAAACTGAGAACATCCAAAAAAGAATCTTTATAGATGATCCTCTATATGGAGATATAGAGGACCAAATTTGGATGAGCTGTTGGAGATGCTCTAACATCTCCACGACCTCTACTTGGGATGGACACCCCATCAACAATTCATTTTCCATAAAGCTAGCAGTGTCCAGTTTCTAGAAACTGAAACATCACAACATGAAGCTAGCAGTGTGGCAGTCAGCCCTCCTAAATTTAATATCTCGGGCTCTCCATGTTCTACTCTTTCTAAATTTGATTTATTTTCTAGACAGTTGGGATTAGAATATGATGCACTTACTTTCATTCCTTCTGTAGCAGAACGAGAACTTGGTGCGTGCCGCTGGCCGGTCGATGAGCTAGGCGATGAAAGAGGCAGCGCTGTGTCAACGCACTCCGCGGCAAGGCAAGGTAAGGCGAGCAACAACGGCGTCGGACGGAGGCAAGAGGCAGCGGTGCCGGCGGACTGAGGCGAGCGAGGCAATGGCGAGCGGCGTCGGACAGAGGCAAGCGGCAGCTTTGCCGGCGGACTGAGGCGAGCGAGGCAATGGTGTCGGCGAGCTGTATTGGAGTAGGCGAGGCGAGTAAACTTGGGCGCTAGTTGTGAGCAAGTTTGAATAGTTTGTTAGAGGGAGCAACATCTGGTCCGGTTTGAGGTGTGTTGTTTTTCGGTTAGGATGTGTAGTCCGGTGGCAGAGTGTTGTGCATGCGATGTATTTGAATTTTGAAATAAGTTTGTTGCGCATGCTACTCTGGAGGCAGAGTTTGTTACGCATGCTACTCAACGTGCGTTTTTTTTTTGAAATTGACTCAACGTGCGTCCAAGTCTAATCCTTCCTTTTTCCATTCTTTTTCCCTTCTTTTTGTTTCTTTTCCTTTGAACCGGTATCCACTTATAGGTGGCATGGCATGTAATTAATTCAAAGTGTATGAGTATTTTAAGTGTGACACCATTTGGATTGTGACACCATACCACGCATTCTCCTTTAATAGTAAAGATATTATAGAGTAGCTGGGATCTTGAGGAAATCTTCCAAGGCCCAAAACGTACGGCCTCTCTGCTTGTAAAGGCTAGAGCCCAAAGTAGACTCGTAGCTGGGGAGGAAACAAATCAAGAGAGAGTCCACCGGCTGCCCGGCCTCCGATGGCCATGCCGGCGCCGAGGACTCATGGAGAGTCACTGCGCATCATCGCCGTCACTGCTGACTCAGGTGACAAGTGGAAATACGGTGGCGCCCTTCTTCCTCGCGTGCACTTGAGCGCAGAGAGAGAGAGAGAGGACGACATGAAGATGGATCTGCAGAGAGAAACAGAGAGTAGTGGTGTAGTATGACTGCATGTGGCAGCATTCAATCCTCTCACCCATTTCCTTCTCTCTCACGGACTCATGGATGTACCTTAACTTTCAGCTCTCTGACTATCTCACCCATTTCGCAGCTGTTAGCAAACAGTAATGAGATTTAGGGTGGTGTTACTTGGTAATGGAGTGATACAAGGTACAGGAGAGTAACATGAGAGTATGTATCAGTGCTAACTCAACTGTTAACCGTAGTAGAAAAATGGGATGCACGGCAGGCTTTCCAGAACCCCGAGGGACAAACAACCGGTGCTCCATTGACTGACCGGCTCACTGACACTGTGTAGTGGGCATAATCACTGTGTGCGCTCTGCTTAACAGTAAACACCATCACCAAGGCACGCAGGTCACAGAGGTACTGTAATAATCATGCATCAACCTAGCACTGCATGTGCAACACTACAGTAAAACTGGGAGTGGGGTAATCTTACTGCAGAACCACAAAGAAGGAAGCATCTCAGCTTTTCCTTTGACGAAATGCTCTGCCGCACCTCGACTGTTGACTCCTCACTCGCTGATTTCAATCCAGTTCAGATCAACTTATAAATGGCTGCACCTGAATCCGAGCCGAGCTGCCTTCTTCTTCCTCCTCCGCTCGCCGCCGCCGTCATGTCTCCGGCCGGCAGGTCCACGCACAACTCACGGGTGTTCGTACGTACGTAGGCACGCACGCCGCTGCAATTAGTTCAGCAGCTCAAATACCAGCTGGGTCTGTCTCCTTTGCTTTCTCTCTTCACCCTTCCACTGCACCTCCTTCGCCCAACGCATTAACGCCACTCACCCGCCATTGCTGACCTTGCCTCCTCTTCCTTCACCCGCCATTGCTCACCTCCCACTCCCCACGGACATTGCAACCTCGAACTCCAATCACCATGACGAAGCCTCCGCGAACCATCTCACGGCCATTCACATGCCTGCTCCTGCTCCTCCTGTGCCACCTCGCCGCGCCGCTCGCCGCCGCTACCGACGCGGACGCGCTCCTGGCCCTCAAATCCGCCCTCGACACCTCGAACCGCCTCCCATGGACCGCCGCCACCGCCAACGCCCTCTGCGCCGCCTGGCCGGGCGTCCGCCAGTGCGACGCCAGCAGCCGCGTCACGAAGCTCGTCCTGGAGAACCTCAACCTCACCGGGGCCGTCACCACGCCCCTCCTCGCCCCTCTCCGCGAGCTCCGCGTCCTCAGCCTCAAGTCCAACGCGCTCTCCGGCCCCATCCCGGACGACCTCGCCGCGGCCCTCCCCAACCTCAAGCTCCTCTACCTCTCCGGCAACCGCCTCCAGGGCCGCCTACCGGCGTCCCTCGCCCTCCTCCGCCGCGCCACCGTACTCGTGCTCTCTGACAACGACCTGTCCGGCGGGATCCCGCGGGAGCTCGCCTCCGGGGTGCCGCGGCTCACGGCGTTGCTGCTTGACGGGAACCGGCTCACGGGGCCCGTGCCGGCGCTGCCGCAGCCCACGCTCCGGCGGCTCGACGTCTCAGGGAACCGCCTGGAGGGCCGGATCCCCGCGGTGCTCGCGAGACGGTTCAACGCGTCGTCGTTCGAGGGCAATGCCGGGCTCTGCGGGCCCCCGCTCGCCGCGCCGTGCGTGGCGGCTGCTCCCGGCGCCGCCGAAGCGCCGCTGCTGTCCCCCGCCACGGCGGCGTTCGCGCCACTCCCTCCGCCCGGCGGCGGCAGACGGCGGAGGAGGAAGGCCGCCATCGCGGCCGGATGCGCCGTGGCTGGGGCGGTGGTGCTGGCCCTGCTGTTTGCGGCGGTGGTGGCGTCCCGGCGCGGGCGCGGGAGGAACAAGCGCGTGGCCGGCGACGTGGACAAGGGCGGCGCGGAGACGGCCCAGGAGCAAGACGCGCATCATCAGCAGCAGCAGCGCTCAGCCAACGCGCCAGCACCAGCGACGACGAACGCGGCGGCGGTGGGCGGCGCGCGGGAGTTCTCGTGGGAGCGGGACGGGATCGGGAAGCTGGTGTTCTGCGGCGGCGGGTCGCAGGAGATGTCGTACAGCCTGGAGGAGCTGCTGCGCGCGTCGGCGGAGACGCTGGGCCGCGGCGAGGCCGGGAGCACGTACAAGGCCGTGATGGAGACCGGGTTCATCGTGACGGTCAAGCGGATGCGGTGCGGCGACAGCGCTGCCGGGGCGGCGGAGTTCGGGCGGCGCGCCGAGGAGCTGGGGCGGGTGCGGCACCCGAACGTGGTGGCGCTCCGGGCGTATTTCCAGGCCAAGGAGGAGCGGCTGCTCGTCTACGACTACTACCCCAACGGCAGCCTCTTCTCCCTCGTCCACGGTCAGTGCTCACTGCTCACTGCTCAGTCTCAGTCAGTCCCCGTTGCAGCATTTCTTCCTTCTTCATATTCAGTATTGGTTCAATTTGCTACTGCATTTCATCTCATTTTATTAGCTCAATTTCTAATTGCAAATCACCATCCATGCTAAATAAGGAAAATAATATGGACAGCATTCATATGAACTGGACAGATCATGCCTGACTGTGTGTGCCCTGAATCAGTGGAACGGGAAAGAGAAAAACACGATTTCTTTTGCTGTGAAGATTTTGAGCAGGCACGGGGAAAAGCACAGTGTTCTTGTTGGGCAGCTAGAATGCATGCATTCAGCATTCGCATTGCAATCACTCTCTGGACTCTTGTCCTGCCCTCCATTGATCCACTCCATTCTCAGCTTTAGCTGGCTACCTTGTTGGTGCTACGTGACAGATTGACATGCGTGAGCCTCATGCTTGCGCTTCACCTTAAGCAAGTATACTCAAAGCCTTGTGTACGTGGTGCCCAGGGTGTTAGGTCTACTTCTTAATTCACTCTTCACTCAACGAGTAGTACCAAGCCATGTGGCACGGAGCAAGAACCCTAGCTAGCCACTTTATTTATTAATCCATCAAAGTCCCACATGAAGTGAAGTGGTACTGCACGATCGGAGCAGTGATTCATGTGGCACCAGAGTATACTCATATCACAAAATTAATAACTCACTAAGTATCTAGATGTGGGGTCTGTGAGATGCATGGTGAGGAAACCCTTTCCCCTCAGAAATTGTCGAGTTAAACCTTGCACCATTAGCTACCGACAGAGGGTCCCCGGGAACACGTTCCCATAGAGACACGGCAGAAAACTAGGCACAAAATCACTGGATCAGACAAGCAAAAACTGAAAATGATGAGCTAGGAGCACTACTAGCGCTGACTGAACCTTTATGCACTTAAAAGACAGCTTCTGTAGTCTGTACTGCATTTTCATGGGAGGTTCATGTGTGAGTCAGTAGTCACACAGATATTGTTTTTTCGCAAGCGAATAAAAAGTAAGTTTCTATCTAAGTCTCAGTCAATACAGATTTTCTGAAGTTCAAATTACCTGGGGAAAGTATAACTACAGTTTTTTTCTAAATGCAACTTGTTGCGGTTGCACTTTTTTCAACGAATGACTAAGGTATAAACCTCTAAAGTAAACTATTTGTTCTTGTCCTAGATTCCTAGTGCTATAAACCCTTGCATCGAACTCCATGCATGTCTCTCTGTTGAGAAGAGGTAAGAAGATAATTAGGTAAAACCAGCAACGAACAAATTCAGACAAATACATTGTCCTTTTCCACCCACTGAACTGGGCTGAGGGTCCATGGTGTCCATGCCCACCGTCCGAATCTCCCAAAATTAGTTAAGACAGTCAATCAAACGCCACTCACTCACACAACAACATGTCAGGAGACGAGCTCAGTCTATCCATCCATCACTGCACTGTTATTTTGTGTAGATGCGCTGCTCTGCTCTGTTCTTGCCATGGCGGCATGTCCTGAATCCGAGACAGTAGATGAGTTCTGTACGTACTGCATCAACTGCAGCTAGCATTGCACTATTTCACAAGGGACAAGAGCGTAGATGCGATGCACATGTACACAGATTTATATGCGGATCGACGCATGCCCCTCTCTGTGCGTGGAGTGGTCCTTCTTGATCCGCAGTAATTGTTGCTACTACAGTATGTATGAGCAACAGAGTCACAGGCAAAGTTCAGACAATTTATGGTCGGCCTCACACTATACTAGAGAGACTGTGGGTGTGGGGTTCTAGCTAAAACAAGGAGCTTAAATGTTTACTAGATGCAGTACCACTCGTTGAATCATGGTCGTGGATTATTATTTTCTTGTGCTAAACTCACTTGGAATGCAGGGTCGAGGCCGTCGAGCAAGGGGAAGCCGCTGCACTGGACGTCGTGCATGAAGATCGCCGAGGACATCGCCGCCGGCCTGCTCCACCTCCACCAGACACCCGCGGCTCCCATCGTGCACGGCAACCTCAAGCCCTCCAACGTGCTCCTCGGCCCGGACTTCGAGTCATGTCTCACCGACTACGGCCTCGTCCCCGCGCTCGCCGCCGCTGACTCCTCCTCGGCGGCGTCCCTCCTCTACCGCGCCCCTGAGACGCGCCCGGCCTCGGCCATGGGCAATGCCTGCTTTACGGCAGAGTCTGACGTGTACAGCTTCGGCGTGCTCCTGCTGGAGCTGCTCACTGGCCGGGCGCCGCCCCAGGACCTCGTGGAGCTGCGCGGCGACGAGGACGTCATACCGGCATGGGTGCGCGCGGCGCGCGAGGAGGAGATGACGGAGTCGGGCGGCGAGTCGGCCGCGTCCGCGGGTGGCGGAGGCGCAGAGGAGAAGCTGGGCGCGCTGATCGGTGTCGCGGCGGCGTGCGTGGCCGCAGACCCAAGCAGCCGGCCGAGGACACCCGAGGTGCTCCGGATGGTGCGGGAGGCGCGGGCAGAGGCCATGTCATCGTCCAACAGCAGTGACCGGTCCCCCGCGAGGTGGTCCGATGCCGTGGTCGGCGCGCCGCCGCACCGGGAGCATGGCGTCGAGAGCTTCACCGAGCGGAACTGACTCACTCGGCAAATATTTCTGGACCGTCAGAAGGAAACTCTTCACCTGCTTGATCAAGAAAGACTGCATTGCTAGATTCATCCGATTACCTTTTGAAGGGACGAACATTTCTTGGGATCCAAGGAGTGCATTTCTTCATTACGATTACAGACTGGAGCAGATCAAGGGATTAGTGCTGATCGTCTCCGATAGATAGTGCTGAGGGTTCATGATGCTGCAAGATGGATTGGTGACACTGGAAAAGAAGATGACTCGCTGGACTTGGCTCTTGAAGAAATTATCTTCTGTTGGTCATGTTCTGAGTGGATATTGTACTACTATGAAGTTACTGATGATGGTGAGCCTGTCAGCCTGGGTGCTCTTTACTGGACAAACGCAGTTAGCCCGAGTAGTCCTCATATTTGCGCCATTGTATTTTCTTTCTTGACAAGTTTTTTTGGGGGGTCCTTTGATCCACCATGTCATGACATCCTTTGGTTTCCTATTTGTACCATTGGTGCTGGCCAAAGCTTGTTCCGTTAACCTCTGGTTAATGGAATCCAGTTCTCCGAGGGGGAAGCATTTGAAAAAATAAATAATTTTAAGATGGGTCTGACCAAATAAACAAAATCTGAATTTAGTATTCTGAGGGCGTCCACAGTGTTACCAAAGCCATATTTGTCACCTTGATATATTTGACATGCGTGTTAAATTTGCTTTCACAGCTCCAATGTGTGTCACAGCCAAATTCCTCATAATATGATCCACTTTGTCCAAAGTATAAATACAATATTTTTTGTTTTCGTACCTCTCTATAATGCCCCCCCTCTCCATCCCTATTTCTTATTCACTTAACTGAATTTTACTGTGCAAACTATGATACCCCATCTGTTCGAAAAAGGATGTCCTAAAACTCATATTGTGCTTCTTAATTCACACCGTTCATATTTATTGCAAGTGTTCAACAGCTCTCTTGGCTTGATTGTGTGTCCTCTACAGGATCTTCCCAGAACAATGGGTTTTCTGCCAATGATTTACTCAAAGAGGTATCTGCTATTGTCCAGGTACCAATATCAGGGTCTTAAGTTACTTACCATTATAAGCGATTCCTAATTCAACATTGGATATGCCCTTAGGGTTTAAGCTCTAGACGCTAAACCCTAATCCCTAGTGTCACCAAGTCTTTTGACCATAAAACCTAGATTTCAACAGTAGACTGAGACCACTATAGACCCCTAGCTTGTGGTGTGTGAATAATGACGGCAAAACAATGAGAGGGAGGATGTCGTATGAGAATAAGAGTGGGAATAAGGAGTAATTAAGTTTAATCCAACCATTAAACTAGTGCAACTATAGACCTTGAGACATGAGAAGTATGTTGTTAAGGGGAGCTTTTCCTTGCCTCTCACATCGCTCTAGTGTAGCCCAACTTTCACACCTCCTCCTTCCCCACTGGCGATGATCACCGTCGGGTCAAACCTGTGCGGTTGACGGTGACAGCGAGGCCCCATCCTCGCGCAACTAGCTGGTGGAGCACAAAAACCGCTCGGGGTGCGGTCGACCTAACATTGTGGCAGCGGATCTGATCGGCGGTGGCGATGCGTCTGCTACTCCCACCCGAAGGCTGGAACACAAGGTAGGGGGGCATGGTCACGACATGTGCTCTAGCCACTTCTTGATCACGGGTCGGGCCACTGAGCCCTAGCTAGCCCATCCGTTCTCTCCGTTGTGACCGTTCCTTGCAGTCGCAGTGGCTGCATGGCGTCGCTCTCCTTCACCAGGGCTCATTGCCGGCCACCTCACACCCTCAAGATATGGTGCCAACAACAACCATGGGGGATGCGGTTGGGTCAATATTTGGGGACGGGCCTGTTGGTCCTACGTGGTGGTGCGGTTGCGGAAGGCAGTGAAGCTTTCAGTCGTGATCAGTAGAGGTCTAGCCGTCATGGTGGTGCTCGTCTCTCTTCTCGGTTCGGTGATGCGGGGACTTTCGACGCCGGGGTGGCGACCTTGTACGGTGGGAACCACGTCGGTTTGTGGGCGTGCCGACGGTTCTGGTGTTGGTCGGTGACCACAGTCGTGTGAGCAGCGTGGTGATTGACAAGCGACTCTTCGTGATAGTGGTGCGGATGTCATCCTTGGCGGTGTTTCAAGCCTTGGGTGGGAGGCCTTGAGTCGTGACTAAGGGAAACTTTTGTCTAGGATCTTCTTGGACCGTGACATCCATGGACGATGTGCCCTTATTGAAGGCGTCGTCGGGCTCTGTCGATCCTCCTACATGCTCCGGGTGAAAAGCTCAAATCGTCGGATCGACGCTTTGGCGTGGTGCTCTTCTTGAAGACGTCGCCGTGGAGCACACAGATGGTTGTTTCCCGGAGGGTGGGAGGAATTGGCCATGGGTGGCAACCGAGAGGCGAGCTCTCTACGGAAGGCAAGGTCTACTTCTTCTGCATATCGGCGTTTCATGTTTAGGGCTATATATATGTTCAGTGGCGGCGGTGCTCACTATAATCTCCTCGGCGTCGGGTACTAATATTCCTCTTGTTTATCTAACAATAGTGCATGAGTTATACATACAGAATTTTATGTTCGATCGTGTGTATACTGTATACATGATACACCATGACTTGGATCCATGGATTATTTCATACTAGCAAAATACCCGTACGTTGCTACGGGACATTGGAAAAAATTATGTACACTCCAATGAAATAATTTTCCTGAATTTTGAAAGTATGTCAAACGGACATGACACATGGGTTCTACTCATTCATTGATAAATACCTATTCTCTCTCCAACTTCTTTCCTTTTCGTAAGACTATCAAGCAACATGCTAATATTTATTATCTCACTTTCATTGAAGTATACATAAAATAACTTGATTTTTTAGAAAATGCCCATGCGTTGTAATGGGAAAAAATATCGAGAAGTTCACACTACACTCCATCCATTCACATTGCTCCTCAAGGATATAGATGAAGCCATCTAGATAATGTGCTAAAATTCTATAAAAACAACTAACTGAGGTTGAGTTAATTAAATATTTGACAAGTCACATTCCATTATGATATTAACAACACGATTTTCTCTCCGGTGAGTCCCCATGGGATTTAAGACGTGCATCCATCCTTGATATAGCATAAGTGCCCGTATATATGCTCAGAAATCTGAAAACAATATGACGTGATTTCTACTAATCAAACATCTTATATTTTAGGTTTTACTTCAGATTTGCTTTCCTTGATACAACATACATCATTCCTAGGAAAAGTTAAAATTCACCCCTAATCTCCGGACTTCTTTTTATCCATCATAATTATCTAGAAGTAGAAAATATCGTGTAATATCACTAAGGAATCTCACATGAAATATTTAAAATCATAATAAAATTAGGCTCTCACGTGAAAAATTCCAAAGTTCTACTCTAGATATCATACATGTCATATGCAGTAACTTGTAGCCAAAGAAAAATAAAATTATATCTCCAAGTCAAAATTATTTCAAGGTATACACATGCCTCATTGCCTCTCCTAGTATTTCATTTCCTTTAGCTACTGCGTTGTTTTCTCCTTACTCAACTACTTCAGCAATCTTAGCATCCCAATCCACATAGCCTCAACTCTCACCCGTTTCCATGGTGGCTGCGTACAAGGCCTCCCACAACCCCATCTCATGAACATGAGCAAAAGCAGACGTGTACCACATATGGCTACGACAGTTGAGTGGAAAATGAGAAGCACAGCCAGAACCCATCTATGATGTGGATATTTCTGTAACTACAACACCCTGCTCAACTCCAATTCTAAGCTTTTAAGGACTAAGGAGTACTCATATGGGCACTCTTGCATGTCTGACGGAAACAGCAGCGCCACATAGGCCTGGGTAGTGAAAGCATGTACCAGCCAAGCGCATCGGGGGAGCACACACACTCACCGTCGCCATGACGCACTGGCCGCTTGGCAAATCCATGTGCTGCATACTTGTTCTTAACTCAACCTGTTAGTGTGAGGTCATGGTTTTTATATGCACCATGTTCTCCGGGTGTGCGGACAGTGCGGCGCGCTGTGGTCGGCGAGGACGAGGAGCAGCCATGGGCGCGGGCGCGACGGCGCGAGGATGGCGGCGGCCATGAGCGTTGGAGCGCGAGGTTGGGAGGCGGCCGCCGGCCGCCGCGATGGCTGGGCATCGAGGTCGTTCGCATCCCGGCCACTTGCGCACAGTGGGAGCGACGCATCGCAGTCACATGAGTGGGGGATTTTCATGGCTGAACAGAAAGACGAGAAGTCACGGCTGCGGTGACCGTTTTCTGGTATGAGGACTGCGGGCTAATTTTCATACTTTGCAGGACCAAATTGTAAAATGACTATGACGTACGACAACTCACCTTAAACCATATTATAGATTTCGTATTTCCTGGAAATTGGAAAAACTGTACATGATACAACAGGGACATGCATGGATTGCATAGGGATGTCGGCGGATTGGGCTTGACTAGGGAATTTAGCGCGGCAATGCCGCGCCCATTTGGTTAAAAAAAAAAAAATTGATAACATGGACATTTTTAAATTATGTATGTTCCAAAATTAGTGAGCCTGTTTAAAGAAGACATCAGGGATAAATTGGTTATATTTGAAAAATTGTTGGAGATTGAAAGTTTTTTAGATTAGAATTTGTTTAACGGTTATAACATGGGTAGATTGAAAAGTTATGTAAAATTTTGGAGCATGTAAATATGCATTTCGGTTGAATGGCATAAATAATTAGCATTTTATTATTGTAAGGGTATCTATTGATGTATTTTCATGTGTTAGAAATTGTTCTAAAGAGGAAGTACATTAGGATTTTTTCAAATATTCGCTGGTCTGAAATATCAGAAAATATTTTTGTTTTTTGACAGCCTATAGTAAGTTAGTATTTTTCCATGCAAATATAATGTATTTCCATATTAAGATGAAATACGTTGTATGAGTATTTGTTTGGGGCGATTGAAAAGTGTTCTAAAGTTGAAACATGTAAATTTGAAAGTTGGATGAATGGGACAAATATAATATCCTTTTTTTGTGAGGGTATTTATAGAAATATTTTCAAGTGTTAGAACTTATTGTAAAGAAGAAGTGTATTAGGATTTTTCAAATATTTACCAATTTTAAATCTTGGGAAATTTATCTGTTTCAACCATAGTAATTTTGTATTTGTCAATGCAAAATTATTATTTTTACATAGTCTGATGGAATGCATTATATGAGTATTTGTTAATTTAAATCTATGATTGATATTAAGATGAAATACGTTGTATGAGTATTTGTTTGGGGCGATTGAAAAGTGCTCTAAAGTTGAAACATGTAAATTTGAAAGTTGGGTGATGGGACAAATATAATATCCTTTTTTGTGAGGGTATTTATAGAAATATTTTCAAGTGTTAGAACTTATTGGAAACAAGAAGTGTATTAGGATTTTTCAAATATTTACCAATTTTAAATCCTGGGAAATTTATCTGTTTCACGAACCATAGTAATTTTGTATTTGTCCATGCAAAATTATTATTTTTACATAGTCCGATGGAATGCATTATATGAGTATTTGTTAATTTTAATCTATGATTGAAGAAAATAAACTTGACTTTTTCCCAAAAATTCACCATATTAAAACCTTAATATAAATTTGGATTTCGGTTGAATGGCACAAATAGTAAGCATTTTATTTTTTGCGATGGAGTTTATAAAAATATTTCCATTTGTTACATTTTGTTCTAAAGAGGAAATGCATTTGTTAATTCAAATTTATGGTTCGAGGAAATAAATCCGGATTATCCGAAATATTCACCGTATGAAAACATTCAAATATGTTTATATTATGCCATAAGTACTTACATATTTTCTTTGTGAGTAATTTCATATATTTTTCTGATGTATATATCTGAAGATATTTATTTTACAATATTAAACATTTTCTGATTTTTCCTTTTTTTCGCATCGGATTATCCGAAATATTCACCGTATGAAAACATTCGAATATGTTTATATTATGCCATAAGTACTTAGATATTTTCTTTGTGAGTATTTTCATATATTTTTCATATTTTTCTGATGTATCTATCTGAAGATATTTATTTTGCAGTATTAAACATTTTCTGATTTTTCCTTTTTTCCCGCACAGACACTGACATGTGGACCCCATTATGACGTAGTGATGACGTCATCGATGGCGGCGGCTAGGGTTTGCCTCCCGCGGCGGCGCTGAGCACGTCGGCGTCCATCCACCGCAGTTTGGATCACGTCCTGGAGCGTATCCGACGTGCCCGGACGCGGGGTATCCGATATTGGCGGCGCCGCTGGTTAGAGGTCGCCGGAACGTCCAGACCGGCGTGCGGATGCGGCGGTGCGCGGCGGTGGTGGCCGAGCGTGGCGCGGCTCATTCCCGCACAGAGACAGCGCTCCGGCACGCCAAACTCGCTGAGGTGGAAGCGGGCGAGGCGGCGCACCTCCCCGTGACCTTCGATCTGACCGGGGAGGCTCGCAACGGCGGCAGCGTGTGGAGGTGCCGGCGGCGATCTTTGCGCCGCGCAGGAGAGAAGAAGAAGGAGGGGAATTGTGCGTGGCTGTTTTGCAAAAAAGTATGTGGAATTGTAGGTAATTGCACGTAGGTCCTTCGCAATGTTATTTTGTGGGCAGCGGAGCTGTACGGTGATCTGTGAGGCGCTTTTGTGTAAAAAACCACGGTGACTGGTGGAACCGGAAGCCACCGGGTTGCGACCGGGAGACGTGGCGCGATGTCATTGGCGCGGAAGCCCGTGCTATAGTAACTCGCCATCTCCTTTGCAGAAACTTTCAATCTGGACCGTCGGACGCGCCGATCCAACGGCTGTAGGGAAAAATGTGACGTGGACAGTAGAATGGGAGGTGAAATCAACGCCCTTTTATATATAGACAGGGGCGGATCCAGGGGGGGCTAGCAGGGGTCAGACCCCCCAACCCTTCGCCCCCCTCAAGAAATTACAGCAGCAATTAGTACATATGTATTCAGATTCGGTCGTGTTTACCCTTTATCTCCCATCAAATGATTAAGACAGCAGAAGTTCTCTCGTAGCCCAATGGCTGTGTACTTTTAGTACACACAAGTTCAATACCCAACTAGAACACCTTTCTCTCTTTCTATTATACATTTTTTTCTTTTTTGCAAATTATGACTATATTCATATCTTTCATTTTATAGATTAATATGAATATATTATATATAAATTTTGATCAGAAAAATATAATGAATATTAATTTAACATCCATGTTTACATCTTGCATCTAGTTCTTTAGTTATATTTTAGTAATTCACCTAAATAATAAAAATAGAATGTGTTGGGTACTTATTTATTTATTGCTTTATTCCATTTAATTTTGAGTAGAACATACTAATGACCATAGCTAATCATTGTATGTTGTAGTACTTATGTCAGAATTAAGTATGTGTGCACGAAGTTGTCATTGCTAGCCTCCCGAAGACATCGGCTAGCTACGAGATTTTTATTGCTCGCCCCCCTAAGTTTAAATCCTGCCTCCGCCCGGGTTATGTTTGTTTGTAATAAAAGATTAAAAAAAAGGAAATAAAGAAGGCTAGTAATCGTCACCAGTAGTAGTGTAGTACGCCCATTTCGGGTCGAAATTCCACATGCCGCTCCGTCTCTGCTCGGCGTCCCATGCTATGTGCATCGCCGTCACCGTTCCACAGACCACGTCCCCCACCCAGGACCGGACGCACAGTACAGTGCTACAGCCGACGCGGTGTTCCCCATGTCCGACCGAGGTCACATGCGCGACTCGCTTTCACGGTTCCCGGTTCCTCCCACACAAATCCCGCGTCTCGTCTTCCCTCCGCGCACACACACTGCCGTCACTGTCACTGTCTCACTGCGCTCGCTATTTATACCACCGCCGCCGCTCGGCTCCGTACACACACTGACACACATCGCCTCGCCTGCTCTCCACTCCAGCCATGGCCAGGGCCGCCACCGCCGCCGGTCGGCCGCTCCCCTTACTGCTGCTCCTGCTTCTCCCGTCGCTCCTCCTCGCCGACGCCTCCACCGTGACGTACGACCACCGCTCCCTCATCATCGACGGCCGCCGACGCCTCCTCATCTCCGCCTCCATCCACTACCCGCGCAGCGTCCCCGCGGTACGTACGCCCCTCTCCCCCCTCACCTGCGCTCCTCCACCATATACAGTAGTACATTCCTAGTCTAGTCGTAACCTCGATCCCTCGCCGGTTGCTGGTGCTCGACCGCAGATGTGGCCCAAGCTGGTGGCCGAGGCCAAGGAAGGCGGCGCCGACTGCATCGAGACCTACGTCTTCTGGAACGGCCACGAGACCGCCCCCGCCCAGGTTCCGCCCGCATCCTTCCCTTCAGCTTTGCTTTCTGCATTTACCCCGTTGCTCCGGTCACAGTTCACAGTTCACAAATGAAAATTTCCTTGTTCGATTGGTGCCGCAGTACTACTTCGAGGACCGGTTCGATCTGGTGCAGTTCGTGAAGGTCGTCAAGGACGCCGGCCTCTACCTGATGCTGCGAATCGGCCCCTTCGTCGCCGCCGAGTGGAACTTCGGGTCCGTCCGTCCGTCCGTCCGCTTACTCTTTTTTGGACGCAGCACTTCTGCATTTCGTTTACTCTCATTTCGTTTCCGTGGCCTATATATACTCTGTTTGGTGATTTTTCAGGGGCGTTCCCGTGTGGCTGCATTACATCCCTGGAACGGTGTTCCGGACCAACAACGAGCCGTTCAAGGTGGGCGGCGCGGCTTGCGAACTATGCAGTGTTCCCCTTCTGTTTTGTTGCATTTTTCCGGTTCGCGGTTCATGAATCATAGTCCAAGCGGCGATGTTCTATTTCGATTGCAGTCTCACATGGAGAGCTTCACGACCAAGATCGTGGACATGATGAAGAAAGAGCGATTTTTCGCTTCCCAGGGAGGGCACATCATCCTAGCTCAGGTCGTGATTTCATTTCAGTCATCTCCGAGGCCGATGTTTGTCAGAGTTGACAGGATCGGAATTTTTCTGGAGCTAAAATTTGCGGGTTGCAGGTTGAGAACGAGTATGGAGACTATGAACAAGGGTATGGAGCTGACGGCAAGGCGTACGCGATGTGGGCAGCTGATATGGCTCTGGCTCAGAACATTGGCGTCCCCTGGATCATGTGCCAGCAGTACGATGCCCCTGATCATGTGGTTAGCTTCTGGCATTCAGTGCCATCTGATAAGATGTTTTTTTTGTACAACAGTTAGGAAATGGATCGCCTCATCAAACACACCGCCACTCAAATTGCAATATCTGCCATCAAAACTCTTTTTGATAGACTAGCACAAATGCAATTTTTATTTGCTAGGAAATGTGTTTGCTGAACTGAATGATGAAGTTCTTAACAGATATGTGATAGAATTCTTAACAGATGCATGAGCTTGGTGGTTGATACATACTAATATGTGATAGCTGTAGTACATGATATTTTTTTGGCAGATTTGTTTCATTGATGCAACTGACATTTGCAGATAAACACTTGTAATAAATTCTACTGTGATCAATTCGAGCCAAATTCGCCAACCAAGCCAAAAATTTGGACGGAGAATTGGCCAGGATGGTAATGCATTTGGCACACTTCCATTAACAGCCGATTACAATTTACAGTTACTTATGCTGCTATGAGTCATCAGGACACAGTAGGGAGCAAATGCTGTGCATCAGTTTTTATCTTATTTCCCAAAGTAAAAGGAAATATTCTCTTTGACATTTGTTTTTTTCATTTTCGCTTAGGTTCCAGACTTTTGGTGAAAGTAATCCCCACAGACCCCCTGAGGATGTTGCATTTTCTGTTGCACGTTTTTTTGGGAAAGGTGGCAGCGTTCAGAATTACTATGTGGTATTGCCTTGAAATCATAGTCAGTTGGTAGCGTTATTTATTATGATTTCATTCTACTGAATATTGAACATATCCTTTTGAAGTACCATGGAGGAACAAACTTTGATCGTACTGCTGGAGGGCCATTCATTACAACTAGCTATGACTATGATGCACCAATTGATGAATATGGTTAGGCTTTTACGATATTGGATCCCATCAGTAATCTTATGCCTAGAACCATCTTGATATTGTTCATTGATCTGGATTTCAGGCCTGAGGCGACTTCCAAAATGGGCACATTTGAGGGAGCTTCACAAATCTATCAAATTGTGTGAACATAGTCTGCTTTATGGAAACTCAACTTTACTTTCTCTTGGGCCTCAACAAGAGGTAACTGTATTGTCTTCTATTTGGTCTTATCTGATCTAATACTGTACCGATCCAGTTATGCATGATATGCTTACTTACCTCTACAAAATTAGCCTCTTTTTAGTCCGAAAGATAAGTAAAGTCCATCTCTCTTGTTACCACACATATTGACCACATCTGTTAATCAACCTCAACCTGTTTTAACACCACCATTCCCCCTTTTTAATTTCAAATCTTCCAATCTTCCTTATATAATGAATAAGTGTCAAATTTTGCTTGCAGGCTGATATTTACACTGATCACTCAGGAGGATGTGCTGCATTCCTTGCTAACATTGACTCAGAAAAGGACAAAGTTATCACTTTCAGGAACAAACAATATGATCTTCCTGCTTGGTCAGTTAGCATCCTACCTGACTGCAAGAATGTGGTTTTTAACACTGCAAAGGTATTCCGTTTTCCTTTTAGTGATTTTCAGAATTGAATGTCATTGAAATGGATGAATAACATCCTTCTCAGAAAATGAAAAAAAATATAGCAGAATTTTGAAGGAGAAAAATATATAGTGGACATCAGATCATTCAATGCTTAGTTCTGGAACACAATATTAACCACACCACCTTTTCTTATAAGTTTGTCATGTATGATTGATCATCTTTAGGTTCGATCTCAAACTTCGATGGTGGAGATGCTCCCGGAAACTTTGCGAGCATCGAAACCTGATCAGTGGAGCATTTTCACAGAGAGAATTGGGATTTGGGACAAAAATGATTTCTTACGAAATGGATTTGTAGACCACATTAATACAACAAAGGATTCTACTGACTACCTGTGGCATACAACAAGGTTGGTTTACTACAGGCTTTTTCATGTATACTTATTAAGTACTACCTCTGTTTTTTAATATAAGATGTTTTAGCCTTTTTCCATATTCATATGCCTAAACTTGTATCTAGACATATTTTAGTGTCCATATTCACCATTTTTGTGTGTATCTAGACAACATGTGTAATAGCTAAAACATCTTATATTAATAAACGGAGCGTATCAACCAAACATAGGAGGTCTTAGTATTATTTATGTTCCAGTATAATTTCTTGTACACCATTCTATGCACTTCCAGTTCTGTATTTGACCCATTCTTTTAATGGAATTTTCAGTTTTATTGTGGACAGAAGTTATACTGCTAGTGGGAACCATCCAGTTCTTAATATTGACTCCAAAGGCCATGCTGTTCATGCCTTCCTGAATAATATACTCATAGGTCTATTCTTTACTCTACTTTATGCTGAGAAACCATATGAAGTAATATCTTTGAGTAGAAGTTTGCTGAGACTGAGATGTTTCTCCATTTCTAGTTCACCCTATACTTCTGAGCACCAAAATTTTCTGCATGCTCAAAATATTTCCTTAAGAAAATAACATTTGTTTTCACTAGCGTCATTATGAAATTTTTCAAAGGGCTGTTGAACTGCACATCGTCGGCAGTGCTGCTCACCCATATATTCCAGATGTTTGCAATTTACAGTTATCTTCAGTTTCAGTTGCTTTCTTATACACTAATCAGAGATGTCTTCCTCAGGTAGTGCATATGGTAATGGCTCAGAATCAAGTTTCAGTGCGCATATGCCCATCAAGCTGAAGGCTGGGAAGATTGAAATTGCACTACTGAGTATGACTGTTGGACTGAAAGTAAGTGTCTACCTGTACAAACGGTTTAACATTGCATTATATTTATTCTCTTCTTTACATGCCCATGCTACATATGCCGGTTTACACACTTTAGTGAAGAAACTTCTATCTGTTAGGTCACTTCAAGTTAAATTTCTTATCTGATTGGATTTTATGCTTTTAATAAGAGTGCAGGGCCCTATTATGAATGGGTAGGAGCTGGCCTTACAAGTGTGAAGATCTCTGGACTAAAAAATGGAACTATAGACTTGTCTTCAAGTAATTGGGCATACAAGGTACTTTCATCAAGATTCTTGATATGAAATTTCTGTAGAGAACTCAATATGGAAGTACATCGTGGAGCGACCTATACTTTCAACTCGTTTTTTTACACCCAGAATTTGAGATAATCGAGATTGGTGTTTATCCGTGCTTCTGTTATATATTTGTTGGTAGATTGGGTTAGAAGGTGAACACTACAGTTTGTTCAAGCCCGATCAGGGGAATAACCAAAGGTGGCGACCACAAACTGAGCCACCGAAAGATCAGCCTTTGACATGGTACAAGGTAACATGTCACGGTCTTTTATTATCGATGAGTTCTTGGCATCCTATTACGTGTACTAATCCAACATACTTGTAGGTAAATGTTGATGTTCCACAAGGAGATGACCCAGTTGGGATAGACATGCAGTCTATGGGGAAAGGCCTGGTCTGGTTGAATGGAAATGCCATAGGGAGGTATTGGCCCAGGACTAGTTCTACTGATGACAGGTGCACTCCCAGCTGTAACTACAGAGGACAGTTTTCACCAAACAAGTGCAGGATTGGATGCGGGAAGCCAACCCAAAGATGGTAACACGACGACATTTGGCACAGCTCACCATCATAATTATGTTTTGTTGATTATTCTCTTGCGTTTAACATTTCTAATTTACTTTTGAACAAGGTACCATATCCCAAGATCATGGTTTCATCCATCAGGGAACACCCTTGTGGTGTTTGAGGAGCAGGGTGGGGATCCCACGAAGATTACATTCTCAAGAAGAGTCGTGGCAAGCGTCTGCTCCTTTGTGTCAGAGAACTATCCTTCCATAGACCTGGAATCTTGGGATAAAAGTATCTCAGATGATGCCCCAGTAGCAGCAAAAGTACAGCTATCTTGCCCCAAGGGAAAAACAATCTCTTCAATTAAGTTTGCAAGCTTTGGAGACCCCAGTGGAACCTGCAGATCCTACCAGCAAGGAAGATGTCACCATCCAAGCTCTCTATCTGTTGCTGAGAAGGTAATATTTACAACCTCTTGATATTAAAACCAACGTGATTCTAATCTCAGGACTGGAGAATCATAAAATTTGACTTTGTTAGGGTTGTGGATTTGGATCGGTGCACATGAAATTAGTCTTGAAATTCGCTGACTGTCAGTTCTGACTTCTCAGATTGCAGTAGTTATACAACTGGAATCAGATTAGACATGTAGGAGGTCTTAACATTCCATTTCAAAACTACCATGCCTTCCATCCGGTTGTCTTAACTATTTTTGGATTATATTATATCAGGATATAAAGAAAGAGATCTAGATTGAGTTGACCATACCTACTCTGTACAGTATTTCCTAAGCAGGCTGTTACCCTCTGCAGGCATGTCTGAACACCAATAGTTGTACAGTTTCCCTGTCGGAGGAGGGGTTCGGTAAAGATATATGCCCCGGCGTCACCAAAACCCTTGCCATTGAAGCAGACTGTTCTTAGCGAGCTCTACTCGGCGTATGCTCGTCAAGATTCGCTGGAACTCAATGGCATGCTTATGTCTTGGATGCTCTGGAAGGAAAGGAGCAGCAGAATCTTCAGATCCCACTCGAGCTCTGCTCCCATGGTGGTATGCGATTTTCAAGGAATTAATCCTCTGAAAAAACGCTGGTATGGGTGACCAAGTGGTTCGACCCACACTGAAAGTTTAATACTGCTTCTCTGGGTGGTTTCTGTAAATATTTTCTTCTACTTGCGTCTTATGAACTTATCAATGAAATGAAAAGGAGCGTTGTCTACATTTAGGTCATATAGCAACCCGGAAGTGGAAGTCTATCCAGATTTAGGTTCATATTTCTTGCCAGCATGATATCTCCCTTCGTTTCGTTGAGTTGGCCATATCGGTACTCGTCAGGTGAACCATGTTTATTGTTTTTGAGAATTAGGATACCAATCACGACTGATTTTAGGAGAACATCATTTTGAAGCCCGGTATTTTGAAAGAAAAAAATTGGTATTTTTTACTTCCAAAATTATGGTTTTAGGTATTTGGATATAGTAAAGATTCACCCAAAAAAGTCTAGAATTTTGGGCTACATAAAAATGGGAAATTTGTGGCTCCAAAATGGGAACAAGTATCTTGTTTTATCCGCGGATTTGTCTTTTTTGGTAGATCACGTATAAAATTATAGTGAGAGAACTTGTGTCTTAATAAAATTATATGTTTTTTTTTTTGAGATTTTAAAATGTGGGTTTGAATTTTCTTTTAAGCGCTCTAGTGAGCTTGTCACCAAGAGGACTTTTGGTTGGTTACAGAAAAAGGTCTCCCCGTCTTTTTACTTGAGACGACATCATAGATGATCAATTATGCTCCCCTTTTTTCCCCCACAAGAACCTCTCCCTCATCACTGTACTATGGTGTTGGTTCGGCATTAATGCCAAGGCCGTTGCGGTAGATTCAGACAAACTCGCAGGCCCCAAGCTGGCCTGTGGAACGGGGTCGAACAACGGCTTGTATCGGGGAGGGGGACGTGGTGTCTGCCTACGGCGGCAGCTGCTGGGCAACACGCTAGTCGTGGTAGCAGATGGTCTGATGGAGGCGCGGGAATTACAAAAGAGGCGGCAACAATATCCATTCGACGAAGCGGCCACAATAGGGGTGCTCCTACTTTCCGCGCAACGCGGAGCAAACACTCATCCGCGCACCATCGATCAACTTTATTGGGCCAGGCACATTTCCCGCATGTGCCCTTGGTTCGATCGTCAGTCAGTATGAGTTCAACATGCGTTTGTCAAAGTTTACGTTTGACTGTTTCATTGCATTGTGCCCTTTCACATGCAAGGACAAATGACAATTTAGAAAAAAATGAATAATTTCCAAACTGAATTTTATTAAAATATGAACAATTTTTCTATTTAGACATTTTTTTTGCGTTTGAACATATTTCAAATTTTAACAATTTTTTACTATGAACATTTTTTATATTTTATAAAATAAACAAAAAAATCTATGACCAAATTTTTTTGAATGGTTTTTAATGTGAATTGTTTTTACAAATATGCTAAAATTTTGAAAAGTTTTTTTAAAAGTGAACAAAAATGACATTTGAACGGAAATTATTTTTGAACAATTTGTTAAAAGTGCATAGAAAAAAGTCTATGAACGAAAAATTATTGTTAAACATTAAAAAAAATGACCAAAATGGTATTTGAACGGAAACTAGTTTTCGACAAAATTTATGTTTAAACATTTTTTATTTTAAACAATTTTCAAAAATATATAGACATTAATAAATTTGAAAGTATTCAAAACTGAACAATATTTAGTTTTGAATAAATTTATGTTTTAACATTTTAAAAATTTGAACATTCTAAATATATCCACAAAAAAACAGAAAGAAAAATAAAAAATAGCAAACAGAAAAAAGAAAGAAAAAAGAAAAAAAAGGCAAAGGGGCGAATCTGGCTGAACAAGCCCTTAATGGGCCGGCCCGTTCCGCACGGAAGGGTGCGTGGAACCAGCTTATCGCCGCAGTATGCGGCAACTAGGTTTCCGCCCACAATAGCCGTGTGGATGACGTGTTGACTGGATTTTGAGATGATGATTGTCTTTCCATGGCTGGCAAATGGCAATTGGGTTCGATCCAACTCAGAGGTGCTACGCGTTAAGTCGTTTTTCAGAGTCGTTAAGTCCTACTTGCTGCCGGTAGGTTTCTACACACGCCATCTCATGCTAAGGCGCCAAGTTATACTGAACCATATAATTTTTTAGAACAGTGTTTTACCAATGATTATGACTTCGAACCAAAAGCAAACTACCACGAAGCATGTTGGACAAAGCATTACGAAAGTTCTAGATCAACAATGTGTTGGAATGCTGATCCGGGGCTAGGAGTCTCTGACTTATTTAAGGCCAATTGTGCCAAGTCCAATTCACGCTCAGTCGCTCACTATATTTTCGTTCCATATAGTCCCTTCCATTGCGTTGTTGCTCTCTTTGGTTCTCGTTGTTGACTCGTTAACAGTAGATCACAGTCACAGGTATGCGACATCTCAGCTAACAGAATCATTCCTCCCAAATCTTGGCCTGTAGCATCTGGGCTCTCAAATTGAGCTTCAGATATTCAACACCGTACGTGCGTGTGGCCGACGTATCATTCCTGATACATTTGATTTAGCTCTAAATCATCCGATGCAAACTTTCAGGCTCTTCCTCAGCTAATATAAAAACATATTGGAATCTAATTTCAGACTATTTTCCAGTAAGGTTTATTGAATTAGGGCTCGGGAGTATAGCCGGGATTTTCGCCAAAGCATCTGGGTTGTTGAACAAGATTGTCTGCATTTAGAGACTTGTCAAGCAAACCTTTAAAAGTGTAGTGTTGTTTCTGAAGATTAGCCAACAACTCATCGTGGCTGAGATCGATTAGCCAGGCTGTTCAACTGCCATCCTTTTCTTGATTGCAAGCTTGGACCAGTATTAGGGAATAGCATCATACCAAGCATGTCTCGTACACTACGTACGTACCACTGTAGCCTACATTGTATCATCAAGCCATTTCGTTGCTCCAGGAGACATCAGAAGACAAAATGCAAACCAAGCATGTTGTGTGTGTACACGTTGGACCAGTGCCAAGTTTTGGATCACTCGTCGTACGTACAACACAAATACATGTATACATGTAGGGACGGTACTATGATTTGATTGCTCTCTCTCTCTCTGCCGCCTTTTTAGCACCTATGAAGCAGGTGCAAGAAAAGATAAGGGCCCTCCTTACAACAAGAAAATAATACATCCAGCAGTCTCAACGGCCTATCAGGATTTTTGTCTGAATATAGAAATCAAAGATTCTTGTTGTTATTGGTTCGAACGTCCAATCAGCCGTTATTGCTGTCATCCGCACCAATCAGAAACTTTTCTTCAGAATTTTCTTCAATTCTCGTAGAAATATACACCTTAATTTCTTGTGGTGTATAGGGGGCTGCACTTGTATATTTTTCTTAGACAAATATAGGGGTTGTACATAATTTGGAAGATCTAGCTAGGCATGGCAGCGCTAGATATCTTTCTCTTTCCGCATTGATCTGCCGACACTACAGTGAGAGAGAAGTTTATATGATGATGATGTTGTATACTGATGTTGCACCAGGGTTCGTCTCTCTTTCTCACCGGTTCAACAAAGACGTGAGGAGAATCCAAATCCAGAAAACGAAAGAAAGTAAGCGACTCAAATATGGATCAGCTTAGCCGCGGTACTGTCCGGTTACCATGCAGCTGATGGATCAGCCAGCTCTGATATGGACGCCAGGTGACTAGGTGAGGTGTGTGCGGGCCAAATCCTAATCGCATTAATTTAATTTTGACAAATCACGTACTACCATGGAATCTAATCATGATCGGACTCTTGCTATTAAGCTCCCGAACTGAAGGTCAGTTTGTCAAGCGACACTATTCTAAGCAGACTTTACAGCTTCCTGTAGGATAGGAAAGGGCGAGGCTGATGGCATAAGATTATTAAGGAGCCAGGTCTTAATTTGGACAGGACGAATAATTAAACATAGTAGATAGGCCCCTAATACTGTTGTTCACGAAATGGGGACACCTTTTCCGTGATTTTAGTATGCACCACTGTTGTTCCAGACATAGTGGCTCGTTTCTGATTCATAGGTCTTGCACGCGTCTATATATAGATCGTCAATTTGATTACTGTAATACGAGGTATTGATATTACAAAAGATATACCATGCAAAAGTTCATATGTTATATTTTTAATGATATAATTTTTATGTTATACAATTTGTATTACATATTACATTGGTGAATTTGACGATATAAAGATACGGGCAAGACCTAGTATAGGAAAAGGATTCTTTGCAAAATAAAATATATTTAATGGAGGCACCAAATTCTAATATGCAAAAAAGAGAAGGTTTACATTTCATCTGGGAGAACATGTGCTTTATGGTCACCATGATGATAAAAACAACATGTATGCATGCTTGCTTGTTGGTCTTGTGGATGCCCATATATAGGACCATAAGCTAATAAACAGAGCATCCACATATAGAAACTTGTACATATAGACCAACCATGTTCACCCGAGTGCATCTTGGACCTCATTTTTATAAAA
This sequence comes from Poa annua, assembly GCA_026929855.1. NCBI lineage: Eukaryota > Viridiplantae > Streptophyta > Magnoliopsida > Poales > Poaceae > Poa > Poa annua. Next base: position 121,920,869 of record CM049428.1, read on the forward strand.
TTCTAATAAAACTGTGTGTACTTTACAGATGATAAGTTATATAAAATGAATCCCTACTCAAAATGGTCTCTTTCTGCTGTAAAGTGTGAGGCCTTTTTTTTTGGCTATATGCATCTACTTGATGCAGAGGCGGAATAAATGAAAGCTGCATAATTTGAAATATTATTCGTCGTCTTTAGGTCTGCTCCTACATTCATAAGCCATGCTTCAAAGATGCGACTGTAGTATAGTGGCTACCATGTCATCCACGTGGCTAAAAGGTACATGACATTAAATCACATAAGTTTTTTTTATCAGCCTGGTCTATATATGTTTACTGACACTCCTTTTCTACCTAAAAGTTAATACTAACACCAATGAACCATGAACATGCTTTGGTTTTGGATGTTCAAATCCACTTTCCAAGTTTGTGGATGTCTTCTGCGTAGACAGATGTTCCGTGTTTTATGTAGACGAAAGATGATAATATACTTTTTTTCAAAAAAATAAGTTGAAAAAAAGATAACATGGGCTTCGGCACCAACGGATACACGCATCCATCAGCCAAAAGAAATAAACCTAAAGATAGGGAAACATTCGTTTTTTTTGGATAAACTGGGACCCCTTCCCCGGTTCCATTAAGCAAAGCAAAATGAAACGAACGATACAACCATGCCAACAACAAGTTCTGCAAGTTCCAGGCAAAAGTAAAAGCAGAAATGGAAAGAATTTTAACAGTTTTGCTACTTCCTAGCGCCACCGAAATGGCCAAGCAATGCCCCCTTCAGCCAAAAATCAGACCAACTACTAACTTTTTTTTGAAATTAAATCTAGATCATATTACAGCTTCAGAACAGAAGCGAAACACTCCTGAAGCCAGCTTCCCGTCCGTGCGATGATCTCGTTGTCCTCTGGGTGATGACGTAGATACTTGAGGGTGGCTCTGCCGCCAAATGTAGAGGTGGCCGTGGTCGGCCAAGTTTGAATCCAGCTGAAATCTGAGCACTTCAGCCTAGTTTGATCTACAGCGGCGCCTTTAGCTTTTCCAGCAGTAGTCTTGACAGATGTTCCACTTTTCCTCTTGGACAAAATAGACAATAGACGAGAGGAATTTGTCACTGAACAATAAAAACAGGCAAAAATGACTGTCATCCCATAAATCATTGGAATGTGTTTGGTTTATATGTCAATGATTAGATTCCCTGTGCGTCCGAATTGTCTCGGCTTCTCTGCCGTTTCTTTCCGAAGGACAAAGAAAAATGATGATGCGATCGCAACCCAAACCAATAAGGTATACTACTACCGTATGATTAATTATCCAGTCACTGCTGACATAGCCCAACGGCTCCCAGTGCCGTCAACGTATATATACAGTGTAATTTTCACCTCCACGGCCCGTTCGATGTGCAGCTAACCTCGGTTGGACCGTCAAAATCAAGTGTTCATATCGATGTGATTTGGACCTAGAAGAATAGAGCCAAACCAGTCCAGGTCGCATGTTTCACCCTAGACGCGATCCCTCACTGACCTAGTTGACAGTACAATTTTCTTCATATCTTTATAATGGATGGTTGATACTGCACTGTTTTTCTAGCTATGCATGGCTGCGTCTATCGAATAGCCACTCAGGTCCGAGCTATAACGGCTAATTCAATTCGCGTAGACCCCTTTGGTGTGTGCGTTTGGAAGTAAATTAAGCCAGTGATGAGTGACGTGTGAGCTGATAATTCTGCTTGGGTTTTGGATCAGAGGCGATTTGGCCTAGCATAGGATCCTAGGGTTTTAATATGGTTTGCATTTGGCAGTGGTGTCGGCCGGAAGTGTGACCTCCCAACAGCAAACAGTGGTCTCGCTGTTGCTGGTTTCTTTTCAAGCGAGGTCGCAATCCGCGCCACACGAGTCAACTACGCGAGTATCTTCTTGCTCCGTATGTGTGTACACAGTGGCGGCGTCAGAAAGAAAAGGCGTGAGTATTTACTCAACCTTTTTCTTTAAATGTAGTATATGAACCAAACAGCACAAGACGGACAATATATGAACAAAACAATACCAACTTTTTATTTTCGAGAATTGCTCAACAACGTGGGGTGCGGGCGGGTGCGGGCGGGGCGCCGTCGCCTACTCCCGCTCTGGGCGGCTGCTGCATCGGCCGGGCCGGCGGCTGATCGAGTGAAGAAGAAGAAGAAGAAGAAGAAGAAGAAGAAGAAGAAGAAGAAGAAAGGGGAGAGCCCCTGTCGTGCGATGCGTGGGTTGACATGGGCTGGGCCAAGACACAGGAAGCATATCTACATTATTTTAATCTTGGGTATTCATTGGAATATAGGGGCATAGCCATGCCGCCGCCCCTGTGTATAGAGTGTCGGGACCTGCTCTTCTCCTAGCAGTGTAGATCTTGGATGATAGAGTCGGTGGTAGGGACGTCGATGCCATCAAGAGCAGTTCATCCCGACCTTTTCCGCATGGCTTTGAAGTTAGCACAACTTATCTTTATCCGTTCATGTCCACGCGAGTGAAAACCAACGCAAACGTACCGGTGTTCAATTTCTAGGCCGTCGGATTCATTCTCACACTAATTTGGGTCATGTTTGCGTCGGTTGCGGATGTGCGTCAACTCTTTCTGTGTGCTCCCCTTCCTGGTCCCTAACCCACGCAACTGAGATAAAATCATCGGTCCGATCATTTCTCTCGCGAAATCCCATTCAAACTCCTCCACTAACCATGACCAATGCAACCACCTTCATGGACGAGCGGATTTGTCCGCATTGCTTCAAAGTTACCGCCAGATTCAAATGGTTCTTAATTTAGTGTTGTAGAATGAGGACTGGGTAATCTAGTGTAACGAATACATGACGAAATATAGTCTAACATCCCCAATCTTTCCTCTGTCAAAACCTCACTCAAACTCCTGCACTAGCCATGGCCGATGCAGCCACCGCCGTCGACGAGCGGATCTGTCCGCATTGCTTCAAAGTTACGGCTGGATTCGAATGGTTCTTAATTTAGTGTTGTACTACTTAGATCCTCAAATTACCATCACGTGTTGAATTACCGCTGCTACATTTCAGCCACATGTTCCATCGCTTGGCCACGCGGCGGATCAGACTCTCACTATTCATTGGTTCGGGCATACAGTCAGATTCAGAGTTTCACTAGAGCGAACGAATGAAGGACGTCTCTGGAGCTTGAGATCTCATCTGAAAACCCCGTCCTAGTGTATTATTTAAGCTCAAACACGTGGTCGATCTGCATTCTGTTTAGAGCTGTGATGATCTCGATCGAAATAACCACACAGGACAGGAGGTCCTGCGTGCCATGAAGCGTGGCGTGGCTCGCCCACCGTCCGTCGTCCACTCGTCCCCACGTACGTACGTACGGGGTCCAAACAAAATCGACCCACACCACGTCGTGTCGAGACGTACGTACACCGGAGTGGACCGGAGACACGCAACTGACGATCGACATGCTGGTCGAGGAGACGAGGACGCGTGCTCCCGTCGTACGTCTCGGCCGTCGCCACCTACACGGCCACGGCCGCAAGCCCCAGCTACCCTCGACGAGGTGAAATCCGCCCATGGATCGGATCCGCACTGGAAGGGGCCGGCATGTGCGAAGTATCTTCGGCTACTGCGACCGATGATCCGGCTGAAGATCACGATGATCATGGACGCCCTTTTGTTAATTGGAGACGATCGACAGCCAACTTGGTTCCTCGAAACCGTTCCTGAAATCCCCACTCGGGTTTTCTTACACGCTGCAGCACGTGCCCGCCGATCCCGATCGAGCCCTCGCGTTGTTTACCTGCCGGCTGCCGATCGTGCAATGTGAGATGAGATCACATCGATCACGCTGGTTGCGCCCCATTTATCACCCTTCTGCTAGCTTCCCAACCCGACCTCTGACTTCAAATCGACTCGTCGCCTGGCTCCTCCAAGTCCAGCGTCGGCGTAGGCGTGAAGCCGGACGTACACGCACGCACCGCCACCGCTGTCTTCTCCGTTCGGTAGCTGCGTGCAACGTGCCCGCCCACTTCAACACAGCCGGTACCTGAGCAGCGGCACGTTGCATGCATTTGCTCCCGCCAGCCATGAGATCGGCCCATGTCCGTCCTCCTTCCAATTAATCTCTCTCCGAGCAAAATGATCTACGATCTCTGTATTTGTCCGCCCAACTCGATCTGGTCCTCGTACTCGAGAACCAGAATAGTTACATAAGTCATAAGGTCCCCTCCCCGTAAATTGTGTGTACTTTTGTAGATTGGTCCTCCTGCCAATTTACATAAAAGGTCTCCTCTCATTCTGCCTTCTTTGGCTCAATTTTGTCGGTAAGTGGAGAGAACAAACAAAAATGAGGTAGACAAAGACGCCGATGCAGGCGGAGACAAATGATGCATCGATGTTGACGACGAGCATGAGGGATGACGATGTTGGCGCGACACGGCCAGGAGCAGTCGAAGCACCGACGGCCCCTAATCACCGCCCTAAAGGGGAACGCCATCATATTTTGGTAGGTCTTTGGCTCGAATCACTTTCTTTTGTTGCAAGCAAGAGAATTTGTTGTTAATGGTTCGCCTAGTGTTTTGCATTCTACCGTGAGGATTACAAACAAGTAATTTTCTACAAAAATGGGTTATTTGGGTTTTTGAATGTTTGATTTTTGTTAAAAAATATCTATTCCCACAACCACTCTCTTCAGTTAACTTGAATTTGGATAGCTGCTTCAATTTCAAATCGTGATTCAAAGGAGAGAAGAAATTACAATTATAACTTACGCACAAAATCATCAAAGAAATACGCATATTCAGATCAAGATCCAAATTAACCGAGGCAACACAAGGGCAGTATCAGATTCGACTAGCATGCTACTAACCTAATAATTACGACACTTGAAAAACCTCCCCGTCCCTACTACCGTTAATGTTGGTGAGTGGGGTGAACTTCTCCATCGATATTGTTGAAGCTTCCAACAATCGCAATCGATGATGCGGAACTCCCTCATGCGCACGCGGTACTCATTTCCGCTTGAGTTTGAGCAGAGAGAGTCGTTGGCCATGCCGCTTGAGCTTTAGCTTCGAGAAATGGGAAAGGAGAGCAACGAGAGAACGGCAACATTGACAAACTAATGTTAGGACGCCACCTTGAAATGGGGAATGGAAATTCTTATATTTTTTTCAGACAACAAATACGTCTAATATGGTTATCGCAAATAGTACGAGAGGCAGAGGGAGCCTTATTTTAGATCTGAAATTTTGAAAGAGGGTCAATTCAGAAAATTACAAGTCAGATGTTTTTGACGTGTGGGACCGATCCACCTAGCTGTAACGTGCACAGTGAATTGTGTAGTAGTAATGATTTTGTAATTCTCGAATACGAGGAGTAAATCGAGACGGACACCATCAATTCATTTTACTCTTTCTCATCGGTCACCACCTTGCGGTCTCCATCTCCCCACACTCGTACGCGCCCCGGATGGAAGAATCCAAGGAGCTTGCTCATTGACTAATCGCAAGTGACCCTCAACGGAGTAGTATACCAATATATCTTGATCCTGGAAAGAAGTACTTAATATAATGTGTATAATATGGGGGTCACCAAGGCGGCCAAGGGACAAAAGAATGGTTTGGTGACTCAGCGGCCAGCGAGGCGTGCTGACAAAACAGTGATCGGCCTGTGGAGTGGCGACAACCGCATGCACGAGCTGCCCCCGTAGTAGTAATGTCGACGCCGGTACGTACGGACAATAATGCCTTTCTAACCATGCAAATGCATTGCCGTACTTATTATTCGCCAATCATTCACCTGCCGCAACACAACGCGATCAGCTCCATGCAGGTTAATTAATCAATCATTCATTCACTCAATTGATGGTATCATTGTTCTGGGTAGCACAACCGAAACACGGCTCACACCGTCACACGCTTCTACGGTTCGATCTGGCGGGAAGCACGACCAGCTCTAACTTCTTCAAATTTACCGCCAAAAGTGGCGTCCGTCCTACTTCCGGAGTATAACTTGCAAGCTTGCACAAAGACAAGGACCATCATCCATCCGATCGAGGCCGCTTGCTTAATTTCACTCCACGAACAGGGACACCGATTTTCCAGCCCTCTCTTCCGGTTTTCCATTCGTACCTCGCTTCCAGAAAGTTAACATTACCAAGCTGTGCAAGCAAATGCAAACGCAAAGATATGTACTTACACGTCTCACTCCGTCACATATATATATCTATCCTGTCGTGGCGTAGAGCATCTCCAGCAAGATTTCAAATAAACTCCCTGATTTTTTTTAAAAAAAAAAACTGTCGAGAATGGGTCGCGCCGGACAGAAAAACGTACGGAGTACAACAATGCCGTTCACGTCACCACTTTCCGCCTTTGTTTTTAACCGCATGGACTCGGTTCGTCCATCCGTTGGCGTTGGAGCTACGGGCTCGGCCACTAGGCCACTATAAAAACTTCTCTAGTATTCACAGTTCACACGCACTGACGCACGCACCGAAGGAAGCCGGCTCAAATTAACAGATGATGAAGGCCCTACATAAAAGGCACTGATCTCTCTCACTCGCTCGCTCACTCCATTTCTCCTCTCTCTCTCCCTCTCTCTGCCGCTAACCACCTTCCCCTCTCTGCCTCTTTCAAACCCACCACTCCTCCCCTCCCCTGTTTCTCGCTTTCCTCCACCGCATCGCCTCCAATGGTGAACCCGCCCGATCTCTACCACCGGATCCTCGACGTCCCCAAGGGCACCTCGCCGCAGGAGCTCCGCGCCGCCTACAAGGGCCTCGCCAAGAAATGGCACCCCGACAAGCACCCGCCATCCTCCAAGCCCGAGGCCGAGGCGCGCTTCAAGGCCATCACCGAGGCATACGAGGTGACTGCACCTTCTCCCCTCCCACGATCGTCCCGTCCCGTCGCCTCCTCCTCCTCCCGGTTGTCTGTCGCCTCGCCGTGAACCTTTCTCTGCAATCCGTCCGTCGGTCCTGATTTATCTACCGTGCTTCTTTCCTTGCCGTAGGCGCTCCTGGACCAGCAGGAGAACAGGGCGGTCTTCGGGGCGTGCAACGACGGCCGGGCCGGCGAGACCACCGGCTCCTTCGGCGCCAACGGCTGCGTCGGGGCGCGGATGTCCAGGACGCGGAGCGACGCCTACTGCATGAGGAGCGCGCCCGCCACGCCCGCCAGGGAGTTCGCCAAGGTCTACAGCACCGGCAACACGGGCGGCCGCCGCGCCTTCGCCGAGTTCTCCAGCTCCATCATGCGCAAGGCGCCGCCGCTCGACCGGCCCCTCGAGTGCACCCTCGAGGACCTCGCCCGCGGATGCAAGAAGCAGGTCAAGTTCACCCGCGACGTCGTCACCAAGAACGGGTACTGCACTGCTGCTTCCTTCCTTCTTCTTCTTCATCTTCTCCACCACCTAACCCATGAGCCATGAACAAGACTGATTGCAAGTTGCAACGCCTCCCTCAATTGCGACAGACAACTCATCTGTCCCTTCTTGTCCTACTTATTATTACAAAACCAATAATACATCACGCGGAAATAGATTATCAGGCTTGCTGTGATTCATAGAGATCCATGATGCTTGGAGATCTCCGGGAGTATGGGCAGGAAGGAATTCAGACTCTGTTCAATTGCAGGGAGGCAAGAATTCAGACTTTTTTTTTCTTCTGATGGTGACACCAAATCCCACTTTATGGCCGTCCCCCAATTGCCTGCACTGCTTGCAAATCCTCGACGAACAGTAAACCAGCACGATCGCTGCTCACTTTCCAGCCTACGACGCACTTGTATCTTTTTACAGTGGGTGTTAGTGTGACTGCTTTATAGCAATATAGCCTGCATTCGTCATGGGGAATATCTAGCTAGCTTTGCTTTCCAACATTACAATGAAACCTTTAGCCAACTGCTCTTTGGTGTGTCCTCTGACCTTGCGGGCATCTATGCTATCCTTGCGAGATTATCCTACCTAACATCAGGCATTCAGGCATAATAATAATAATGTTCTTGGACAGGGTTTAGAGCCAGGTCTCCTCCTATCTGCAGGAGATAATTCTACTGAGAGGAGAGGCTTTCAAGTTGTTTTCTTTGCCACATATGTCCATCCTAGTTTGGTGTGGGCTTTGATTACCCTTCTTTTGGATCTATAATCTAACAAAGACGTGGTCCTTTTCGCTGCAATAGGCAGCATTTCCTAATTATATTTACATGTGAGGGGGTGGCCTAGCAGGATTCAGAGACAATGACTCCTGAGCTTCCTTAGACTCTATCCCTTAGGAATATTGTTGAACTAATCACCTCCACTTGATTAATGCTTTTGACAGGTCGATAGTCAAGAAGGAGGTGGCCCAGACGATCATGGTGAAACCAGGGTGGAGGAAAGGCCACAAGATCACCTTCGAAGGCATGGGTGATGAGAGGCCAGGATGCCTACCGGCCGATGCCATCTTCACCATAACCGAGAAGAGGCACTCGACGTTCAAGAGAGTAGGCGACGACCTCGTGCTGAAAGCCAAGGTGCCGCTGGTGAGCGCGCTCACCGGCTGGTCCTTCTCGTTCAGGCTTCTGAGCGGCAGGAAGGTGAACTGCTCATTTGAAGACGAGGTCATCTGCCCGGGGCACGAGAAGGTCATCAAAGGGGAAGGGATGCCGATCGTCGGGCGGTTAGGCGCACGGGGAGATCTGAGAGTGAAGCTCGAGATCGTCTTCCCGGAGCAGCTCACCGACGAGCAGATCACCGGCCTTGCTGAAATTCTCAAGGACTGCACCTGAGTTTGCAAGTGTTAGGCCCAGCTGTATGTATGAAATTTTCTTGTCCCTGTTGTTAATACTCAGAGCGTGTGCGTACATAATGAGATGCGTCCCTTGTACATACAGGTTTTCTCTCTCTATATATATATATATATAAAACGTGAGCCTAGCATTATGTGGATAGTATATATATGCTTGCTCCATGAGCTGTATGTACATGTTTGTCCTTGCGAGATCTCGTCTTCTCTCGGTAAACGCTTTGACGGGATACCGATCTTCGAAAAACCCTATCTTGCTCCCGCGTCGCTACCGCGAGCGACCGGGAGCCCTGGCGGCGCCGCCTTCTCCAGGCCCTCCTCCCTCCCTCCCCTCCTCGCCGCCGCCGGAGGGCGCCACCGGGGCTTCTTCTCTCTCCCTCGCGCGGTGGCGGCGGCGCGGGCCTCCGCGGTCGGCGAGGGCGCCGGGTTTCCTGGGGCTCGGCGGCGTGGCGACCTCGAACTTGGCGCGCCTGCGGCGGCGGCGGCGCGAGCTGCGGCGGCATGGACGGTGCGGCTACCCTGCACCGCGGGGCTGCTTGCTGGGGGCGCGGAGGCGAGGCTGGGCGCCGTGGGCGGTGTCGGGCTAGTGCTGGCGGCATCGGACATCGAGGGGTTTGCTGCGGCAGGGTTGCTCGGGCCTGATCTGGGCCTGGCATGCCTCGGCCGGTGAGCTCGGCCGACGCGGTTCGGTCGTGTTGGAGCGCTCCGGTTGTCCCATTCCCGGCTACAGTTGTGGTCCGGGCATCGGATCTGGGCCGGGTGGGCCTGGATTTGGTGGTCGTCGCGTGGATCCTGCTGGGGCCTGTGTTACACTTGACGTGCTTGTGCTTCCCGTGTCCTAGCGGTGGTGCGGTTGCTGGGTGGCGGTGGGGCGAGTCAGGGACGGCGGCGTCTTGTGGTGGCGGCGACGACTCGGATGACGCGGGATGCGGCTTCGGGCCGGAGTTCTCGGTCAGGGGATGCAGGAGGCTCGGTGGCGGCTCTCCTCCGGAGCAGGTGACGGGAAGGTGTTGAGGAAGCTAGGTCTTGGGATGGTGGCTGGTGGAGCTGGCCGTTGGCGGCGGGCTCTCGGCCCTGCTGCCTGATGGTTTCAGTGGTTCCCGACGTGTTCAGGAACCCTTCCCCCGTCCATGACGTGGATGGGGTGCTGGATCTGAGTCAGGAGGGCCTGGATCCGGTGACGGCCTAGTAGCCTCGTTCCGTGAGGTTGCGGGTATGACCGGCGGGTGCGTCCTGCTAGTTGTACCCCCACCGTCCTAGGGCAGGCGATCTTGGTCCTTCTACTGTCCGCTTTGATGGTTTTGCCGTCCAGACACCTGCTTTTCCCTGGGGACGAGATCTTGGATGCCGGGGCGGCGGCCTCGGAAGGTGGTCTGCGCGGGCGACTCTGCGGCGAGTGACGTGGCCCTCCGGAAATTCCTGGAGCAGCTGGAGTATCTTGTTCTTCTTCTTGGCTGGGCGTGTTGAGCACGGTGTTGTTGTCGGGTGTTTCTTGTGTTGAGGTATCCACCACTCGAGTAGAGTTTGAACTTTGAACCTTGTTGAGCAACCTCATAATAGACTTCAACGGGGCGGTGGACACCCAACCCCATCCTTCAGATAGCATCTTGAGGTTGATCATCACCTACATCGGAAACACCACTTTGCTCCACAAGGGAACCGTCATTTTCCTCGAATACCACACTACAAGTTTCTATGATAATGCGCGAGGCCTTATCATAGACTCTATAAGTATGGGATTCGGAACCATAGCCCACAAATGTCCCTTCAAGAGACTTAGAATCAAACTTTCCCAAACGAACACCTTTGATGAGATAGAAACACTTACAACCAAAAACTCGGAAGTAAGAGATATTGGGCTTATTCCCGGTAAGCACTTCATAAGGTGTCTTCATGAGTCCTTTGCGAAAGAAGAGCCGGTTGGATGAATGGCAAGCGGTGTTGACGGCTTCGGCCCAAAAGTTGTGAGGGGACTTGAACTCGGCCATCATCGACCTTGCCATCTCAATAAGTGTGTGGTTCTTCCTTTCGGCTACACCATTTTGTTGGGGAGTATAAGCAGCGGAATATTGACGACGAATCCCTTCTTCACTAAGGAACTCGTTCAAGGTGTAGTTCTTGAACTCGGAACCATTGTCACTTCTTATCACCAAGATAGGTACATTGTGTTGACGTTGAGCTTCATTGGAGAAGTCGATAATAGTTTGTGGTCTCCACCTTCGACTTGAAGAAGAAAACTGTCGTGGTATCGGCATTATTGATAGGAGACGGGGGTCCTCTAGCCTACGTGTGGATTGTGGGGAAGAAGGTTGGTGTCGTCGAGGACGGGATTGAACACGGCAGGTTTACCCAGCTTCGGATCCCGCAGCGGTGGCGAGATCCTACGTGCTGCTATAATTCACTATGAGGCAATAGCCGTGAACAGATTACAATGTGTATGATGCATATCGAAGCGTCTGCCCTAAAGGCTCCCTGGTGGCCGGCTTATATAGGCGGCCAGACCCCAGGGTACAAGGTAAGTGCTTGTCCGGCAAGTAAACAGAGTCCTAGACCTAGCCGGCTTAGTTGCCGCCTTCCGTCTTGGGCTTGGTGGCTTGATGGGCTTCGGCCTTCCGCCTTCCTTGGACCGTCCGCCTACTTCCTTGTACGTCAGCTATCTGGGCCGCCCGGCAGGCTTCGGCCTTACCACCCTTGGGCCACCCTGGACTAGCCGGATTGATCCATGTTGGTTATACCCCTAATTGATATATCCCCAACATTAGCCCCCAGAAAGGTTGAAGTTCTCCAGGTGCCGGATTCTTCTTGATTCTTCATCTGCCAAAGTTTGGCGGCTGCAGGACTTGAACCATTCTGAAAATCAATGAGGCATGCGTGTCTTGATATTGAGATGCGGCCGCCTTTATCCATCATGGGAAAAGACGGCTATTCGGCAATCTTTGCCGAGCACTCTTCTTGACGGTTTCCACCTAGCCGGCCCACGACAGTTTGAAAATAGCCTAGGCGGGAATCTCGCCATGATTACAAATTGCGGGAAAAGAGGAGGCGTGGAGATCGTGCAATCGTGTGCTGCAACGGATGCTGGACATGTGTCCGACTAAAAACACCGTTGCACAGGGAGCAACGCCTGGCCCTATAAATAGGTAGCCAAACGGTCCATTTTCACCACCCTGCCTTTGCTCTTCGTGCCCTCTTGCCCTTTCCACTTCTCCGCTTCTTGCTTCCGAGCGAACTCCGGCAAGCTCATCTCCTCCGGCGACCTCTGAGCGCGGCGATGTCCACCGGCCAGAACCTTTCCACGGCGTCGAGCGGTCCGGCGACCGAGACCGCGCCCGCGACGGCGATGGGCGGCGCAATAACTCGTCCCACGATGGAGGCGAAGGGCAATGTCGCCACCGTCGCCGCCCAGACTTCCACCGCGCGCGCGCGCGCCAGCAGCGGGTCCTTCGGCTCCTCCACCGACCACCGCAGCGATGACTACGGCGGGCGCCCCCGTCGACGTGGAAGAGGAAGCGGCGGACCTCGGGTCCCGCTACTGGCTACCTTCCATAGTCTACGAAGACGCCCTCCAAGATTTGGAGGCCGTCGGCTACCTCCCCATTCGGGAAGATTGCCGGTGGAGGGCCACCTATGGAGACATCATCCCGGCCCCGAGAGCCGGGGAGCGGGTAATCCTCACCTCCCATTTAGTTAGGGGAATGGCGCTTCCGCCTTCCGCCTTCTTTAGCGAGGTTCTAGATCACTATGGGCTCCAGCCCCACAATATAGCACCCAATAGCATTTTAGTCCTAGCCGGCTTCACAGCTCTGTTCGAAGGCTACCTAGGTATTAGGCCTAGTTTAGACTTCTTCAGATATTGCTTCCGTTGCCGGCGACAGACGGTGCCGGACGGCGGGCTGGCAACCTGCGGCAGCGTCACCTTCAACTGCCGCCATGGCCGCCAATGGTATCCTAAGATACCATACCTTGAGTCCGTCAAGGGCTGGATGTCGTGGTGGTGTCACGGCAGATGCCATAGGATGGCTAATTTGTGGGGCCGATGGACGTTGGTGGATCCGGGGAGGGATAGCGAGCTGAAGAGCTCACACGGGGAGGATCCCGGTAAAACCGAGATCTCCCAAGAACAAGGAATAAGATCAAAGTGCAAAGGGGGAAGATCTAACAAACACAAACAAATGCACGAAGGCACACAGCACACACACGATATACCCAGGTTCAGGGCCCTCGTGAGGAGGTAACACCCCTACTCCTGCCTTTCTTCTCTATATACTTGTGGTACAAGAGTTACAACTTGCTACAAGATCTGTCAAGGGAAGGAGTACAAAGAACTAGATGAACTCAAGGTGAGAAGGAGTAACTGCTCTAAGAGTAAATGCGACTATAGCTTTGGCTCTGAAGTTGGTCTCTCCCTCTCAGGAGCAGTTATGGCGCCTTTTATAGAGGTCCGGCCAGGAGGGCCGGAAACCCTAACTTGGCTTGGCCCCACCGGACAGGCCTAACCGGGATGTCGTCACCGGCTAGTGCGACCTAGTCGCCGGACTATCCGGTGTAGCCCCTTCGTCATAATCTCGTTAAGGACGGCAGGTGCCGTCCTGCATCATCATTGTCCCCTTGTCAGAGACAATACATGTCTTCACCCATCCCGGATAGCCTTTTCCGGATTGCCGGGCTAGGCATGTCAGGTCTTGTCGTACCACGCTCGTACCGGCTGACGCGCTCCCGTGTCAGGCGGGAGGTGACCATGCTTCCGTGTCAGGCGGAATGGTACTTCCCCCCGCTATAAGCGGGAAAGCCTGCTACGGACCGTTGACGGTCCACCGGGAGCCCTTACTCCGGATACCTCCTTGCTTGCCACTGAGCCTCTCCTGTATAAGATCAAGACCGAGACACACATTCCGGTTAGTACTTACCCGGAATACCTATCCGGTAAAGCCGAGTACACCTCCACCCGAGAGTCTCCCCGGAGTCCTAGATCCGGGATCCTTCCCGGAGACGTCCGAGCTCGTCTCAGGATGAGTATCTCTAGGCCTAGCCTCCCGAAGATGTCTTAGCCTACCGGCAAAGACATCTTCGAGAAGCTAGTTCTTAGAGGAACCACCCGCTTATGTCTGTGCTGCGATTGTGAGGGCCGGGGGTGTCTATTTATAGCTGCTAGAGCTGACCCTTGCGCCTGTCAGGAGGCACTTTGTCCTCTTACAGCGCTCAGGGGTCAATCTGCCCTTTCAGCACATCAGGAGGTGTCCCTTGCTGTCGCCAAAGGTCAAGTACTGTTGATATATCCCGGATTATACCGGGATCTGCCCCTACCCGGGGGGTAGCCCCCCGACACTAGTCCCCGAAGCTGGTGCTGCACAGCGACCTTGGATGATGTACAGGATCAGCTTTAACAACGACTATTTTCCGAGAACCAATTATACCTTCTTTTTATTCCATGTCGAGATCGATTCTTCCCGAGATCCTTTTACCGAGATCTTCCCACCGAGACTGTCTCAACCGGGAGGCGAAGCCTGCGACCGGATAGCACCATCTCAGTGAATCTCGACCGTTGATCTCCCGATGAATTCGAGACACTGAGCTAGGTCCCACCCGACGTCCCGTCTGCGCAGAGGCGCACTCGAGTGCCTCTGCGCACGCACGGTGTCGCTTGGGTTCCCGCGCCGGGTAGCCGCAGCCGATCCGGAATCCAACCGTTGGAGCCGTGTGGCCCTCGGTGTGGCCGGATCGGGCGCTCCGGATAGTGCCACGTGGCGTGCGGCACAAAATAGATCCCACCCACGATCGTGGAGATCGTGGGCGGGAAAATCGGAAACCGCTCCGGAATCCCCCCCCATAAATAGGGGGCCGGAACGGTCTCCCTCACTTCTTCTTCTTCGCTTTTCTTCTCCTTCATCGTCTCGAGCTCGTCGCCGCCGCTGCGCTCGTCGCCCGCACGACGTCCCGCTCGCCGTTCGCCGGAGCTCGCACCCCGCCGTCCCTCTCGCACGTCGCCGATCTCCTCCTTCACCGGTGAGTTGTTCTTCTCCGCTCCGATGCCTTTCTCCGGTAGAGTAACCGTCCGACCCCGGCCTTGCCATAGCACGAGCACGGTTGCGCCGCCGCCGGTGAACACACTCGCGCGACGCGCACGAGGCGCACGGCGATGAATCACCGTGGCGCTAGAATGTATATCGGTCACCCGCATTTGTGCCTCGCTTGAGTCTAGCGCGAGCCTTTTTTCCTCCTTTTAGTTTCGATTTATTTAGCATACGGTAGATCTTGTTTCCTAGGAACCCGGTAACGTTTAGCAGTTTGTGCTCCGACATCCTAGTTTCCGGTAGACTAACTCCGACTAACCACCGCTGCGCCTGCAGAGTAGCTCGGATACCCCTGCACACTTCTCCGACATGGGCGAAGAACGTGCCCATGGATGCTGGGATGGATCCGAGACCAAGCAGTCCGATCTGGACTGGCTGTATCGGACTCACCGGATTCCTCCGGAAGTCAAGAGCCGTCTCCCGGGAGAGGAGATTGCACCGGAACCCCAACCCGGGGAATACGTAGTATTCCTCGCGCACTTCGAGCGCGGGTTTGGGCTTCCGGCAAGCCCCTTCTTCCGCGACTTCCTCGACCTCTACGACCTTCAACCTCACCATCTCCCCGCCAATGCCATAATGATGCTCTCGGTCTTCACTACATACGCGGAGGCATACCTTGGCATCTGGCCCTTCTTGGATCTCTGGGCCAAGTACTTTATTCTCCGTCGCCAAGCCATCCCCAATCCGGATAAGAAGGTTAAAGACTTAGTGGATTGCGGAGCGGCCACCATCATTCCCCGCGCGGATTCCGGATTCCCCATAGTTAAGGGGCTAGAGTCCTGCCGGAAGTGGCAGCGGAGTTTCTTCTATGTGAAGAATCGGGAGCACTCGGGAGATGGTCCGGGATCCTCGAACCCGGACTTCATTAATCTGCCGGAGTTCATTATTGGCCCTCCGCGCGAGTTCGGTCTCTGGAAGAAGCTTCCGGATAGCGATGAGCTTACTACCATGCACGAGGTTCTGCACGTCTTCTGCGGTGCTTCATTGTTCGCCGGGTCTGCCCTCTTCAAAACTGAGTGCACAAGATGTGCCACATGTCCGGGAACTATGATCCCACTAGGACTAGTATCTTTGGGCTAAGCCACGCCGGGGTCGTCCGTCGCGTTCGAGCTATTGACCGGACGGAGATGACGGAGGACTATATTTGGGGGGTCCTTGGGGGATGTCGGAGAAGACCATGCGATCAGGTGCTTATATCAGTCTTTCGTGCCTTCGCCTTCGTACATGCGTTTACTTGGACACCGACACGGCCTAATTTGTTTGCGCAGTTGTTCGAGCGTCAACACGAGGAAGACGCCGTCCACGTCAACGGGAATTACACGCCGGACTTCCCGAAACCGGACGTGATGCCGAGAGAGGATCCCGATGGCGAGGACCACCTCGCCATCCCTTTCGTCAAGGCCCCGGGTAATCCTTCAACTCCAGAGGCAGTTTTCATTTCTTCGGATGATGAGGATGAGACTGACTGCCAGATTCTCGATGTTATTGACGCTCTCCCTCTGAATTGGGCCTCAGCTGTGGTTCCGAAACCGACAACTGGGACCAAACGTGCCGAGAGTCGGAAGCGTGCAGCTTCCGACACCGTGGGGGCCGATAACCCCGGCAACCCCCCCAAGAAGAACAAACCGAGTAAGCAGACAACCGAGAAGCCTGCTCGGCGCCGGCAAAGGGGTCCTCCCACTGTGGATTCTGGGTACGTCCTCTTTGCCTTACGCTATCTGACTTTGCTTTCTCCACAAGTATTACTAAGACATTTCCTTTCAGGGATGCACTCGAGCTCCCGTCACCTGCTGTTCCTCCTCCTCCCGGGACTCGGACTCCCAGCCCGGCTCGGGCTTCTCCTTCACCTCCTCGCCCTTCTACCTGAGGCAGTGAGCCTGCGGCTTCCGGTGCCGCACCGGCTACCCTTGCGACCCCGGATGCGCATCCGGTGATCGAGGAGATCCCGGTGCAGGCCACGACCACCTCGGGTGAAGTGCTTCTTCCGGAGAGCCCGCGCCGGGTTCCCGGGCTGGAGGCAGAGATCCTCAGCCCTCGCCGGGAACCTGCGGCGAGTGGCCCTTCTCGGCCAGTCGCGCCCAAGACCATCCCGGAGAGGCAGCCTTCAGCCTCCTCCCGGCCAGCAGACCAACCTCCCAAATCTCGCAGCAAGATTGCTGGGCAGAAAACATCTTCTGCCCCGCCCGCAGCTGCCCCGACATCCTCGTCTCAGGACTTGGTGCTGCGCCCGGGTACGTTTTCCTCGTTACCACCGCCTCCTGCCGAGATCCCTACTGCAGCCTTGCGGATGTTGCGAGTAACGGTCAGCTCCTTTGTATCTTCAGGATCCCGGGACGTTGCTGCCACCCGTGCTGCTGGCAGCTCCGGCATTCGGGTTGTTGATGACTTCAACAAGGCATGGCTTGCCGCCGACGCTTCCGAGACTGCAGGGGACTTGCACGCTGCAGGCCCGAGCCGCAGCGCTCAAGCCCTGCATGCTCTCCAGGTGGCCGCGCTGGATGTCACCCGAGTAAGCGAGGTAAGCTTTTCCTCTTTCAAAAAACGCATTTGTTCCTTCCACCACCACTAGTCCCCGAGATTGGTGCTTAGTGCTCTAGATTCCACCGAATAGCAGATCACTAGGTTCCAATCTTAGAGAAAAATCCAGGACTCGGACACCGAGTCCCCGAGATCCTCCCAACCGGATAGGTTGCTTCAAAATTTGCTCCACCACTAGTCCCCGAGATTGGTGCTTAGTGCTCTAGATTCCACCGAATAGCAGATCACTAGGTTCCAATCTTAGAGAAAAATCCAGGACTCGGACACCGAGTCCCCGAGATCCTCCCAACTGGGTTTTTTTACACCTTTTCCATACTGACTTTGCCCTCTTTGTCTTGCTTTCAGGAGTGCAGCCAAAAACGTCGCAACATCTTCAACCGGGTTCTCGCTGAACTCGGTCAATCCAAGAAATCCGAGGAGTGCCTCCGGGAGGAGCGAGACGCGGCGTGTAAGATCTCGGTGGACCAGAAGACTGCTCTCGCCACCGCGCAATCCGAGATCGCGCGGCTGAACGGCGAGCTCGGAAAGGTCCAGGCTGCTATGTCCGAGATGAAGAAGCGCTTCATCGAGGCGACCAAGAAGCAGAAAGAGACCCTGGACCAGTCGGTGGCGCGCGCGGATAACGCCGAGACCGAGCTGGGTCTTCTCCGGTCGCGTTCTGATACTTGGCTCACCGAACTCACCGTGTTGAACCGGGATCTCAACAGTGAGTAATCCGACATCCCTCTTCTCCTGTTACTTCCTTTATTTGCTGTTGCTTTTCTTATGACTTAGCCGTTTGACAGCTCTTCTTTTTAAAGGAGAGTTTGAGCACTCCCGGGAAGCTGCCGCCAAAGCTGTTGCCGCCTTCCGCGAGAAGCGCGCCGGGAAGGGTCCCATCTCGGATGCCTGGGACATCGAGGATCACCTCGTCGCCCTGAAGGCCCGGATAGTACCCCTCCGGTCTATCGGGACGGATCTGCTCAGCGCTGCGGTCCACGTCCACGGCGCACTGTGGCCAAGTATCCGGGGGACGCTCTCGCTTCCCGAGCTCTCGAGCGCACTTCGGGGTGCCGGGAGGCGCATCCACGCCTGGAAGATTTCCGGTGCACGAGCTGGCGCCGACCAGGTCTTGACCCAGGTACTCAGCTGGTATGAGGGTCTCGATCTGGAGGCAATCCTGCGCCTGCGGACGGTCTCTTCGTGGGTCACCGATCCGGAGAAGATCCAGCGCCGACAAGAGGTGGCGCACTGCATCGCCACGTGGTCAAGCTTCCGCACGTTCACCGCTAGCGTCATCCCTTCTGACTCGGAATCGGACTACGAGGACGACGAAGATGATGCCGCTTCCGGCGAGGCGGAAGACGAAGCCGCTGAAGGAGATGGCGCTGCTTCCGGTGACGCGCCCGAGAAGGTGGTTCCCCGGGATGCAGTGACTTCGCCAAGACCTGAGGCCCCCGAGACCGAGGTGCTTCCCGAAGCCCCGAGTAGCGCTGCCGTTACCGAATCCGAAGTCGCCCCCGGTGCTGCTCCCGCTGCTGCTGCTGCCCCTGCTCCCGAGGTCGCTGCTCCCGAGGTCGCTGCTCCCGAGGTCGCTGCTCCCGAGGTCTCCGTCGAGAAGCCGACTTCCCCTACCGCATGAAAAACTTAGCAGATTCGTTAAATCCCCGGGATGCCGGGTGGCATATGTAATATACAGTCGTACTATTTTCGTTTCTCAGTGAACCATCTACTCGAACCATTTATGCCAATTTACTCTGTTTTGAGTTCCCAAATTTCCTTTCATGTTTACCGTACTTAGGTATATTCTGCTCTTGTCTACCATTTCGGCGTTCGACAGTCGAGTCACGAAACTCCATGTACAGCATACATTACTCAAAGCAATCCGAGTTCCTACTAACCGAGTTCCCGACATAAAAAACGACTAAGTTAATAAAAAACAAGCATGCCGGATAAGTTCCTACTCCGAGTCCCCGAGACCGTTTTCGTGTTCCCCACCTTCCCTCTCTTTGCTCTTGACTACCATTTCGGCGTTCGTCAGTCGAGTCACAAGATGATTTCACATGACATACATTACTTTGTCTTTGAGAATCGAACTCGGAACTTTCCCGGCATACAAAAGAAAAGTAGAAAACAGTCATCCGGCAGTCCCCGGGTTCCTTCCCGAGATGCCGGTACAAAATAGTAAATGAATTTGACAAAAATAACAAGATAAGTTCATAACCAGGCAGTCCCCGGGTTCCTCCCGGGGTGCCTTACTTTCATTAATACTGAAAATTGAGATACAACATACACTGAACCTTTTACGTGTAAAAGGGGCGAAGTAGAGCTACATTCCATGGACGTTTGGTTTCCTCACCGGATTTGTCCATTACACCTTTCCTAGCCTCCTGTGCATCTACAAGGTAATAAGAATCATTGTGCAATGCCCTGCTTATCACAAAAGGTCCCTCCCATGGAGGTGACAACTTATGCATTCCGGCCGTGCGTTGGATGAGCCTCAGCACCAGATCTCCTTCCCGGAACACCCTCGGGTGTACTTTCCGGCTATGATAGGGACGGAGGTTCTGTTGATAAATTGCCGACCGAGATAGTGCCAATTCTCTGGCCTCTTCGAGTAAATCTACATCATCTTCTCGGGCCTCCTTTGCCTCCGTCTCGGTGAACATTGTCACTCTCGGGGAATCATACTGTATGTCGGTTGGGAGTACTGCTTCAGCACCGTATACCATGAAGAATGGGGTGTACCCGGTAGATCTGTTCGGTGTAGTCCGGAGACCCCATAGTACTGCCGGTAATTCCTCTATCCAGCATCCCAGAGTTCTCAATAGTGGTTCGATCAAGCGAGCTTTGATGCCGGCTAAGACTAAGGCATTTGCCCTTTCGACTTGCCCATTTGCTTCCGGGTGTGCAACTGATGCTACATCCAGCCGGATTCCCTTCTCAGTACAAAATCGAGCGAATTCCCCCACAGCAAAGTTTGTTCCATTATCTGTGATAATGCTGTGTGGGTATCCGTATCTCAAGATAATGTCTTTCAGGAATTGCACATCGGTGTGTCCATCGCACTTCCGGATTGGCTTGACCTCTATCCACTTTGTGAACTTGTCCACCATGACAAGTATGTGTGTCATGTTGCCCCTTGCCGGTTTGAATTGCCCGACCATGTCCAAACACCATACTGCGAATGGCCAAGTGATGGGGATTGTTTTCAGTGCTGATGCCGGCATGTGTATCCGGTGAGCAAATCTCTGGCATCCCCCACACTTCCGGACAATATCTTCTGCTTGCTGCAATGCCGTGGGCCAGTAGAACCCATGTCGGAACACCTTTGCCACCAGGGCCCGGGATGATGCGTGATGTCCGCACTCCCCTTGATGTATTTCCACCAGCATCTCTTGTCCTTCTGTCGGTTCCACACACCTCTGGAGTACCTCGGTGACACTTCTCTTGTAGAGCTCTTGATTGATGACAGTGTAAGCTTTTGATCTTCTCAGTATTTGTCGGGCTTCCACTTCATTCTCCGGGAGAGTTCCCTCCAATATGTACGCCATAATGGGCTGTGCCCATCCCGGGACAGGTCTATCCGGGAACACGGGAGTATCTATGTCCATTGGTTCTGCCGACATCACCTCTACCATCATCTTTCTTTGCCTCTCCGAGCACTGGGACGTAGTCCCCGGGTTCGATGTTATGCTCCCGACATCTACTTCCATGGGTACAGCATCTGAACCAGGCTCCTTGGGGATGAAGATAGATTCTGACTCGGGTGATGGTTGAATAGATGGCTTCCTCAGATGCTCTAGGGCTATCCCGGGTGGGATGGCATCCCGAGATGACCCTAGCTTGGACAAGACATCCGTTGCTTCGTTTTCTCCTCTGGGTACATGCTTGAACTCGCATCCTTCAAAAAATCCGGATATTTTCTGCACATGAAATCTGTATAAGGCCATGTTTGCATCAAGGGCATCCCAATTCCCCGACACCTGTTGTACTACGAGATCCGAGTCACCAAAGCACTCTATCCGGCGGATGCCGATCTCCTTGGCGACGTTCAGTCCGTGAACCAAGGCCTCATATTCTGCGACATTATTGGATGCCCGAAAATGGATTTGCAGCACATACTTCAGTACATCTTGCTTTGGGGAAGTGAGGACCACTGCGGCACCCAATCCGATCTTAGCCTTTGAGCCATCGAAATGCATCCTCCAGAAATTGTAATCCGATATTGGAGGTTCATACTGCATCTCGGCCCAGTCTACCGAAAAGTCCGGCAGCGCCTGCGACTTGATGGCATCTCGTCTCTCGTATGCCGGAGCGTACGGAGACAACTGGATGGCCCATTTGGCTACCCGGCCGCTGGCATCCTTGCACCCGATGATCTCGGCGAGAGGAGCTTCGCACACCACTGTGACCGGATGTTCTTGAAAGTAGTGCTTGAGCTTGGTCACTGCCATGTATACCCCATATGCCATCTTCTGGTAGTGCGGGTAGTTCTGCTTTGATTCCGAGATCACCTCACTGAGGTAATACACCGGTCTTTGTATCAGCTTGCCCCCTTCTTCCCTTTCTACCACCATCGCCACACTGACTACCCGGTTGGTTGCGGCAATATACAGCAGCATAGGTTCCTTGGGTAACGGGGATGCTAACACAGGTGCTGTTGAGAGCATTCTCTTCAGATCGTTGAAGGCCGCATCAGCTTGCGGGGTCCAGACAAACGTCTCGCTCTTTTTCATCAGTTGATACAGGGGCAAGGCCTTCTCCCCAAGTCGGCTCACAAACCAACTTAGGGATGCCAGACACCCGGTAAACTTCTGCACGTCCTTGAGACGCATGGGCAACTTCATGCTCTCAATAGCACGAATTTTACCCGGGTTGACCTCGATTCCCCGGCTTGAGATGAGGAAACCGAGTAACTTCCCTGCTGGCACACCAAACGTGCACTTATCCGGGTTCAACCTCATCCGGAATCTTCTCAAGTTCTTAAATGTTTCCCTCAGATCATCTATTAACGAGGCTTTTTCTTTTGTTTTTATGACTATGTCATCGACATAGACCTCGGCATTCCGGCCTATTTGGTCATGCAAGCATTTCTGCATGCATCTCTGGTATGTAGCACCAGCATTTCTCAACCCGAAAGTCATAACACGATAGCAATAAGCCCCATAAGGGGTAATGAAAGCAGTTTTTAATTGATCATCCGGGTTCAAAGGTATCTGGTGAAAACCGGTATAAGCATCTAGAAAAGTTAAAAGCTCACTCCCGGCAGTGGAGTCTATCATTTGATCTATCCGGGGCAGCGGAAAGGGATCTTTCGGGCATGCCTTGTTGAGGTTGGTGAAGTCGATGCACATGCGCCACACCTTAAGCAGGAGGGGATCATCTTTCTTCTTCTCCACCAGGACCGGATTCGAAATCCAATCCGGGTGCAGCACCTCCATGATGAATCCGGCGGCCAGCAGTATAGCTAGATGCTCCATGATAGCAGCTCTTCTCTCATCCGAGAGGCGCCTAGTTGGTTGCTTCACCGGCTTCGCATCCGGTCGAACAAACAGAGAGTGCTCAGCCAACTCCCTCGGGACGCCTTGCAGATCGTCACTCGACCACGCAAAGGCATCCCGATTCTCACGGAGGAAGTCGACGAGCTCGCCTTCCTATTTGATGTCCAGGTTGCTGCCAATGATAACTTGGCGCTCCGGGTTGCTGGGGTCCACGCACACCTTCTTGGTCTCCTTGGGGGGCTGAAATGATGCCCCCTGCTCCGGGTTCACCATCCCGGGCATTCCGAGTTGGGAGGTCTTGGCCATCGCCACCACCTGCTGGATCCTCTTCTTCTCTTCCGCGATCACCAGGGACTCAGCTAAGCACGACCCCGCCGAGGCACACTCCATGGAGCGCTTGTGGTCTCCCGAGATGGTGATCACACCGTTGGGTCCCGACATCTTCATCTTGAGGTAGCCCACGTGAGTCGAGATCATGAACTTGGCGAGGGCTGGTCTGCCGATTAGGGCGTGATACGGGCTTTCGAGGTCCACGACCTCGAACTCCAAGCTCTCGGTTCGGCAGTTCTCCCGAGTTCCGAATAGTACCTCCACCCAGATCTTTCCCATGGGCGAGCAAGAGACTCCGGGCACAATGCCATGGAAGGTTGTCTCGGTGGGCAGCAGGGTGTTCATGGATACTCCCAGCTTCAGCATCGTGTCCTTGTACATGATGTTGATGGCACTGCCATTGTCAATCAGAACCTGGCTGCAACGGACGTTGAGGTTGGGTCCGACAAAAGTTGGGTCTACCACCAAGGCATACGCTCCCGGTTTGGGCATAACCCGAGGGTGATCCTTCCGGCTCCAGGTGATCTCCATCTCGGACCAGTGCAAGAATTTGGGCACCGCCGGGATCACAGCATTCACCTCCAGGGCACGCTGCCGCACACTTTTCCGGTCAGTGGGCTCGGTCACAAAGACCACATAGCTCTGATGTGCCTCCCGGTAGTTGCTCTGCTGGTGTCCGGCTTGGTTACCGTTCTCGTTCCGGGTATGCACCACATTCACTGGGCGAGGTGGGGGTCCTCTCGGAGGAGGGGGAAGTCGAACTGCATTGGCCCCTGATGTCGGAGGAGGGGGTCTCGGGATGTTGGGCCGAGATGCCGGAGCATTCTGCCGAACAGCCCCCGAGCTGCCCTCCTGCAACGTGCGCTGATACCAGCTGCACTGCCGAGTAGAATGGTTTGCGGGCTTGTTGGCCTCCAGAGTGTGGTAGCAACAAGGCTTGTTCAGCATTTCCTCATACGTCAGGGGCTTCTTCTGCTCCACCCAAGTCTTTTGCACCTCCTGACTTTGACCCCAAGCCGGGCCACCTGTCTTTTGACGCTGGCTGTTGCCGGCATCCTCTTGCTCCCGGGTCACTGCTGCGACATGCTGCGCGGCATGATGGTACTCGGGCTGATTCCTCTTGTGGCCGAACTCCTGGCGATCATGGCTCCTGCTCGGTCCCGAACGCTGAGGTCCCGCATTCCTCCTGTTGGAGTCTCCGACATCCACCACGGGTTGCATGGGATCTCCAAGCGTATAGGTGTCGGCGATGCGCATGGTTTCTGCCAAGGTTGTTGGCATCTTTCTCTGCAATTTCTGCCACAGCATGGAGCCATGCCGGCATCCTTGCGCAAACCAAGAGATGGCCTGTGCCTCCACCACTCCTTCGCAAGAGTTGCGAATATTGCTCCACCGGGTAAGGTACTCCCGGTCAGTCTCATTGCTCCTTTGCCTACAGATGGCGAGCTGCTGAGGCCTGTTGGGCCTCTTGTACGTGCTGGTGAAGTTGCTGATGAATGCCTCCTCGAAATCTAACCAGCAGTCTATACTGCCGGTTCTCAGATTGTTCAACCAGATCCGGGCTGGTCCTTCCAACATCTGCGGTACATAACGTACCGCCCATCGTCTGTTTCCTCCGGCTATGCTTACTGCAGTTACATAGTCGGTTAGCCAATCCTCCGGCTTCTTGCTACCGTCATAGGTCTTGGCACCTCGGTTGAGCTGAAAGTTCCGAACAGGAGGTTCCCGCATGATCCGAGGTCCAAAGCAGGCAGGTCCCGGAGGTCCTTGCTCTTCCACCAACTCGGATTGGTGAATCCGGTCGACCCGGAATCTGGCGGCTGCCGGGTTCAGCTGCCTGGTTCCTATCCGAGATCCCAAAGGGTTCTCGTCTGGCTGATATCCGAGCTGCTGCAACCTCGAGTTGCCATCGTTGAGCCTGTCCTGTGCAAGGACCAGGGCCTGCTGGGGGACGGAGACGACCTCCCTCTGCGGGTTTCCCTGAACGTGAGGAGGATTCCGGGGTGGATTACCACGGCTGGCCGGGTTATTATTTCCTGCACCCAGGTTACCATCCCCACGGGTACTTCCCGCCTGTCCCGAGTTACGCTGTCCGGCCTGCCCGGCTTGCTGGATACCGGCGAAAGCCGGATCATAGGTTTGTAGCTGCTTGTTCTTCCCGGAACCTCGACTCCGGCTTCGGCTCTTGCTCTTGCTCTTGCTTCTGCTCGGATGTGGGGAAGAGGCCTCCCCATCCGACTTCTGGCTGTCGGGTCTGGCCGAGTACACCTGGGATCCTGCCCCGGGGTGCTTCTTCTTGAAGGCCAGATTCTGACGATTGGCTTCGATCACCAACTCGTTTACTCTCTCCTGCTGCTTGCGCGGGGCTTCACCGGATAGCCCCACCAACTCGGCCATGGCGGCTTCGGCGGCCCTAAGGGTTTTCGCCGGTGAGCTGTACACCGGCTTCCCCGCAGAAATCCGACTTCCTGTGTTGCTGGTGGTGGTTCCACCAGCCAGCTCCTCATTCACCATTCTTCCTTTCTTGCGCAGATCTGCAATGCGCTTCTCCCGGGAGTCTATCTTAGGGAATCCGTGAGCTGCATTGTACCCCCGGAGGCTAGCGCTGAGCTCGCGACGGATCTCGGCGATCTCCTGCGCCTATGCGAGTAGCAACTTCCGCTGCTCCTCTAACTCAGCCGAAGTGGCTTGAGCATCTGCTCCGGCAGCTGCTGGTACAGCCAACTTAGCCACGAGTCCCGAGAGGGGATCCGGACGGCGTCGCGGATGGGATGACTGCGGATCTCCATCCCGGGCCGCAGGCCTCTCCTGCGGGGGTTTGGCCAAACGGGGGTGGCCGTCGGTATCGCCGTCAGCATCTTGATATTCCTCCTCGGTTGCCCCAACCATCATCACTGCGACGGAACTCGGGGGGCGACCGGTACGCAGACCCCGAGTAGCGCAGAGCATGGGAGGGTCCTCAGCTTCCAGGACTACGTCCGGGTAGCTACAGACAACCTCGGTGGCCACATAGGTGGTGAAACCACCGAAATCGATGAGACATCCGTTCACCGGAAACGGTCTGTTCCGGAAGCACCCTGCGTTGTCGCAGACGAAATCCATCTCCCCTAGTCTTACGACTAGGCCAGAAAGAACCCGGACGTCGAAACGAACGGGGGAGCCCGTCCGGATGTGTACACCAGCCAACGCCTCTGTCGGCCCCACGGTGGGCGCCAACTGTCGTGGTGGTGTCACGGCAGATGCCATATGATGGCTAATTTGTGGGGCCGATGGACGTTGGTGGATCCGGGGAGGGATAGCGAGCTGAAGAGCTCACACGGGGAGGATCCCGGTAAAACCGAGATCTCCCAAGAACAAGGAATAAGATCAAAGTGCAAAGGGGGAAGATCTAACAAACACAAACAAATGCACGAAGGCACACAGCACACACACGATATACCCAGGTTCAGGGCCCTCGTGAGGAGGTAACACCCCTACTCCTGCCTTTCTTCTCTATATACTTGTGGTACAAGAGTTACAACTTGCTACAAGATCTGTCAAGGGAAGGAGTACAAAGAACTAGATGAACTCAAGGTGAGAAGGAGTAACTGCTCTAAGAGTAAATGCGACTATAGCTTTGGCTCTGAAGTTGGTCTCTCCCTCTCAGGAGCAGTTATGGCGCCTTTTATAGAGGTCCGGCCAGGAGGGCCGGAAACCCTAACTTGGCTTGGCCCCACCGGACAGGCCTAACCGGGATGTCGTCACCGGCTAGTGCGACCTAGTCGCCGGACTATCCGGTGTAGCCCCTTCGTCATCATCTCGTTAAGGACGGCAGGCGCCGTCCTGCATCATCATTGTCCCCTTGTCAGAGACAAGACATGTCTTCACCCATCCCGGATAGCCTTTTCCGGATTGCCGGGCTAGGCATGTCAGGTCTTGTCGTACCACGCTCGTACCGGCTGACGCGCTCCCGTGTCAGGCGGGAGGTGACCATGCTTCCGTGTCAGGCGGGAGGTGACCATGCTTCCGTGTCAGGCGGAATGGTACTTCCCCCCGCTATAAGCGGGAAAGCCTGCTACGGACCGTTGACGGTCCACCGGGAGCCCTTACTCCGGATACCTCCTTGGTTGCCACTGAGCCTCTCCTGTATAAGATCAAGACCGAGACACACATTCCGGTTAGTACTTACCCGGAATACCTATCCGGTAAAGCCGAGTACACCTCCACCCGAGAGTCTCCCCGGAGTCCTAGATCCGGGATCCTTCCCGGAGACGTCCGAGCTCGTCTCAGGATGAGTATCTCTAGGCCTAGCCTCCCGAAGATGTCTTAGCCTACCGGCAAAGACATCTTCGAGAAGCTAGTTCTTAGAGGAACCACCCGCTTATGTCTGTGCTGCGATTGTGAGGGCCGGGGGTGTCTATTTATAGCTGCTAGAGCTGACCCTTGCGCCTGCCAGGAGGCACTTTGTCCTCTTACAGCGCTCAGGGGTCAATCTGCCCTTTCAGCACATCAGGAGGTGTCCCTTGCTGTCGCCAAAGGTCAAGTACTGTTGATATATCCCGGATTATACCGGGATCTGCCCCTACCCGGGGGGTAGCCCCCCGACACTGGACCTCCACATTCTTCTACTGCCAAGATATGGCAGCTCCGGGCCGCCAAGTCGGCATCCCGGAATTCGTCAACGCGCCACCTATGCCTCGGCCATGCTGGGACGAGGCGGTGCCCAAGTTGACGGAGGAACTCCGCCTTATTCAAAGGCGGATTGAATTCCTCACGCGGACGATGGCTCCCCCTCTGCTGGATTGGGTCGACACCGTCATCTGCTGGCTCGACCGGCAGATCCTCCCCCTGCGGTACAGCCCGCACAAAATGTGTCAGTATTCGCCTACTGACACGGCCTCTCTCCGCGTGAGCGAAGAGATGTTGCCGGTCGCCGACCTGGCGTTCCGGCTCCGCAGCCTCGTCAAGGCGGGGCTGGTGAAGGCGGTGGAGGGCGTGCCCATGCACACCCACGACAACCCTCCCCTCGAGGTAAATATCTTCTTCCTTGCCCCTTGTTTGATAGCTTTGCCGACTAGAATTGAGTTCCATTAAACTTGTCTTCTTTTTCAGCTCTCCGACTTGGGGGAGGGTGATCTGGCTCCCGACTTCTACGAGTCAGAAGCCGGGAAGATGAAGAAGCGCAAGGCGTCCGACGCCGCTTCCTCTACGGCGAATACCTAGAGGAAGAAACGGATCGCGTCGGCTACCGAGCCGGCTCTCGCCAACCTTGGCGAGAACGCGGGGATTAACATCCCCCGAAGGTACTCAATTCTGCCTTTAATAGACGACAAACTTCTTCAATACTGGCACCCAATTGACTGTGCTTGCTTTTTGTTGACAGGGAAAGGGTCGCAACTTCCCGGTTGACGACCAGACTTCTTGGCAAGGGTAAGCGGCCCCAAGGCAGCTCGCCGGCTACCGTGCCGCCAACTCCTCAGCTTCAAGTCGGCAGCTTCATGGGCGACGCTCGTCATCAGCCCCCGGCTCCGGCTTCTGGCGCTCCGCCAAGGGCCTCTTCCACCGACCGCACGCCCAAGACTCCCATACTGCTGGCTGAGGCTACGACCGATGAGGCCGCTCAATCGCGCGCCGCCAACGAAGGGTTGCTGGAGTCGACTGCCGGCGGGTCTCGGAGGGCAGCCCTGACTGCGGGAGGCGGCAAGGTCAGGGACCCTTGGTCCACCTTTAAGGAGGCCAAGGAGTCAACTTTGGCCTTCGCCAACTTCTCCTCGCAGGCCTTCACCGACTTGGAGGGCGACCTGTCTGTAAGTTTTTACCACTCCGGCATATACATAGTCTTTCCCCCGAGCACTTAGATGGCAAGTAAAAAAAAAAGAATTTTTGACTGCCGGCTTAGTGGTTACTCGACAATATGTTTTATGCCTTTGTTTTGTCCTACAGGGCCTTGTGTCTGCCAACGTCGAGCTTGTCTCCTCCCGAGTCGAGATAAACCGGCGCTGCCGCGACCTGAAGAAGGAGTGTGAGGCTAAGGACCTGCGGATTGCCGAGTTGGAGGCGGCCCGCAAAAAAGATGAAGGTAGGGTTAATCCTCTTCGCCTTCAGCTATACTTTCGACTTATGTTGCCGTCAATCATTTAGTTTAGCGAATCCATATTTGTAGAACTGCTAGACCACGCCCAGGATATTCTGAAGGCGTCCACTGATATGCAAGCTCTTATGAATGAAGCTTCTGACTTGGCGGCCGCCAACTTGGAGCTGAAGGAGGCTCACCAGAAGGAGATGGAGGCCCAACATCTCAAATTTGCGCAGGAATCTAGCCAGCTCACTGGTGAGCTGGAAAGCCTGCGCAATAAGTTGGCGGAGGCGGAGAAGACGGCTGCCGAGGAAATCTCCAAGCAGACTTCTCGCGCCCAAACTGCGGAGGATGCGCTGGCAACTCATATGATTGAGCTGTCCGCTTTCCATAACTCCGCCCTTGGTAATTTCTTACTCCTTATTTGATGTTGCCATTTTGCCTTAGCCTGAGCCAGACTAATGGCTTCATTTTTGATTCAGTTCCCGCCGGTTTAGGCGATGACAAGGTTGTCAGCCCCCGCCTGGATTGCCTTGCGCGTCTAGGCGAACTGATCACCGAGACTTTGGCGGCGTCCAAGCGGTTTGTCGCCAAGTTCTTCACCTCCTCCGGCAGCCAGGAACCGACCGAGTTCAGCGACGTGCCCGCTATGTTGGAGCAGGCGACCAAACTGCACAAGAGCTCGCTGAAGTCGGCGGCGCGGGGTGGTGCCAAGACCGCACTTGGGTTATTCATGGGGCACTACCCCGAGGCGGAGATAGAAGCCGTCACTGAAGGCATGCCGTCAACATATGAAGACGGCAGCGAGGTTGAGTCGGCCGCTGTTCTGGACAACGTTGTCGGCTACACCACGCGTGTTGCCGATATGGTCGACACTTCAATCTTCTATCGGCGCCATCCTGTGCCTGGCGGAGAGGGAGCTGAAGCTGCCGGCGCGGCCGATGCGGAGGGGAGTGATATTTCTGGGGCTGAAGTTGTCAGCCCCCAAGCCTAATGTAGACGCTCCCCCGAGCCATATCTTTCTGTCCTTGCCTCCTACTAGCCTTACTTGTCGGCCCCTGAAACAATGCGACATTGACTTGTAATATTTGTATATACTTTTGTTGCTGCTTTGTTAGGCGGAAACTAGCTGACAAGTTTTATTTTGTCTTTATTTATATGGCCTGCCTTAATTTTACCCTGACTTATATGTTTGACTTTTTGTATGTTGACGAAACCTCAGCCGGTAACTTTAGCTGAAACAACCAGGGCTAAACCATGCGTTTAGAATCAGAGACCAAAGCCAACATGTTGGTGTCAAAGACATACTACTAGGCGAACCACATATAAGTAATCAGAGGTGAAGGAATTAGGCGGCGCAAAAAAGTTTATTTTTGCTTTGGGTTGGCTCGAAAGCTGCAAGTATCTACCAGTTTGAACCTTTGCACGGAGCTAGAAAATAGGTAACTTAGATACATAGGGGAAATATGATTGCAAGAAAGGACAAAAGATGGCATGCTTCTCAACACAGATGAGGAACCATAGACTTTTATTTCATAATCATATTTAACTTATTACAATTATAAATTGCTAAGTGTAGAAAGGACGTAGCTGCTCAATATTCCAAGGCCGTCTTGTTTGCTCGAACGGATCGTCAATGCCTTTTTTGCGCTTGGTTCCCCTTTTTCCTGCCGCCTTCTTGCGCATTTTCTTTTCGTCTTCGTCGCGGATGTCGGCCAGGTAGTAGGAACCATTGAGCAGCGCCTTTGTGACTATAAACGGTCCTTCCCATGGCGGGGATAACTTGTGCAAGCCTTTTCTGTCTTGAATTAGGCGGAGAACCAGGTCACCTGTTCTGAAGTTTCGCTTCCGCACTCTCCGGCTATGATAGCGGCGAAGTTGTTGCTGGTACAAGGCGGAGCGATGGAGAGCGACGTCTCTTTCTTCGTCTAGCAGGTCTAGGCTATCCTGTCTTGCACCTTCTACGTCTTGCTCGATGTAGGCTTGAACTCTTGGGGAGTCGTACTTCATGTCGGTAGGTAGCACTGCCTCAGCGCCATATACTAAGAAGAAATGAGTGTAGCCGGTAGACCTGTTTGGCGTCGTGCGCAAACTCCATAGTACCGACTGTAACTCATCTGCCCAAGCGCCGGCTGCCCTGTGTAATGGAGCTTCGAGACGAGGCTTAAGTCCTGATAAGACTAGGCCGTTTGTACGCTCTACTTGTCCATTGGATTGAGGGTGTGACACGGATGCCAAATCAAGCCGGATACCCAGATCGCTGCAGTACTCTTCTATGTCGCCTTGAGACAGGTTGCTGCCATTATCGGTGATAATGCTGTGTGGAACTCCGAACCGAGAGATAATTCCCCAGAGGAAATTGGTGGCTGTTCGTGCGTCAAGTTTGCTGATCGGCTTAGCTTCGACCCATTTGGTGAACTTGTCGACATCGACCAATAGGTGGGTGTACCCACCGCGCACCTTCTTGAAGGGACCCACCATGTCTAAGCCCCAGACCGCGAACGGCCAGGTGATTGGAATCGTCCTTAGTTCCTGTGCCGGTAAGTGAGGTTGACGAGCGTACAACTGGCAGCCTTTGCATGTCTTTACGATGTTCTCGGCGTCTTCTTTGGCGGTGAGCCAGTAGAAACCTTGGCGGAAAGCTTTGGATACAATGGACCTGGCGGAAGCGTGATGCCCGCAGGTGCCAATATGTATGTCCTTCAGAATTTCCCGGCCTTCCTCCGGCTGTATGCACCGCTGATAGATGACGCACGTGCTTCGCTTATATAGCTCGCCTTTTATTATCGTGAATGCCTTGGCTTGCCTTATGATCTGCCTTTTTAGCACCTCATTGTCCTCCGGCAACTTTCTATCGATTAGAAAATCGAGGTATGGGACTGTCCAATCCGGCTGTGTCAAGTAGACGGCGAGACTTGCCGCTTCTACCGGTTCTTCTGCATCGGGGTCCATCAAATCGGCGCCTTTAATGGACGGCTTGTGCAAATGTTCCAGGAAAATATCTTTTGGTACCTTTTTGCGTTCCGATCCCAGTCTTGCAAGTGTGTCTGCCGCCTCGTTCTTAGCTCTTGGAACATGCCGGACTTCGTAGCCCGCGAAGTTTTTTGCGAATTCGTCAACTTTGGCTCTGTAAGCCGCCATTGTTGCGCTTTTCGCATCCCATGTTCCGCTTACTTGCTGCGCGACCAAATTTTAGTCGCCGTAACAGAGGATTCTTTTGACGCCTAGGTCGTTTGCCACGTGTAACCCATGAAGCAAAGCTTCGTACTCGGCAACGTTGTTGGTTGCTGTGAAGTGGATTTGTAACACGTAGCTAAGCTTGTCACCTTTAGGCGTGTGTAGAATGACTCCATCCCCCGAGCCTTTGAGCATCTTTGATCCGTCAAAGTGCATGACCCAATATTCCGATTCGGGGAGTGTCGTTTCCTCCATGGCCTCTGTCCAGTCGGCGACAAAATATGCAAGCGCTTGAGACTTTATGGCGGCCCGTGGTTTATAGACTATATCAAAGGCGGCAAGTTCGATGCCCCATTTGGCAACTCGACCTGTTGCCTCTGCATTGTTGATTATGTCTCCCAACGGTGCCTTGCTGACTACTGTCACTGTGTGTTCCTGGAAGTAATGCCTAAGCTTTCTGGTAGCAAAGAATACACCATACACCAGCTTTTGGTAATGCGGATACCTCCGCTTGGAGGCGGAGAATACTTCACTGATGAAGTAGACCGGTCGTTGCTAACACGTTGCGGCTTCGTTCTCCTTTCTTTCCACAGCCAAGACAACGATGACAACAACTCCTGTTGCCGCGATGTATAGCAGCATTGGTTCCTGTGATCGAGGTGCTGCCAATATCGGAGCGGATATGAGGGCCTCCTTAAGTTGTTGTAAGGCGGCATCTGCCTCTGCTGTCCACTCAAAGTTGTCAGATTTCTTCAATAGCCGGTAGAGAGGCATTGCCTTTTCCCCTAGGCGGCTTATGAAACGACTGACGGATGCCGCCGATCCGGCTAGGCGCTGTACGTCCTTCAGACAAGTAGGTCTGGATATGTTTTGGATGGCCTTGATCTTCTCCGGATTAACCTCGATCCCTCGTTCTGAGACGATGAACCCTAGCAGTTTGCCGGCTGGAACGACGAAAACGCACTTGGCGGGATTGGGTTTCATCTGATACCTCCGGAGATTCTGAAACGTTTCTTCCAAATCCTCTAGGAGATCTGCCTTATTTTTCGACATTACCGCGATGTCGTCTACATAGACGTGAATATTGCGGCCGATCTGTTCGTGCAGGCAATTTTGCATACAGCGCTGGTATGTTGCCCCTGCATTCTTCAGACCGAAAGGCATTGTAATGTAGCAGAAAGTCCCATACGGAGTTGTGAAAGATGTTTTCAGCTGATCTGACTCTCTCATCTTGATTTGGTGGTATCCTGAGTAGGCGTCCAGAAAACAAAGCAGCTTGGAGCCTGCTGTGGAGTCTACGACTTGGTCAATTCTAGGCAGCGCAAAGGGATCCTTTGGGCAGCACTTGTTAACGCCGGTATAGTCAATACACATGCTCAGCTCTTTATTCTTGTTTGGAACAAGTACAGGATTTGCCACCCAATCAGTGTGTACAACTTCTTTTATGAAATTGGCGGCCTTCAGCCTATTTATCTCCTTTCCTATAGCCTTGCGTCTCTCATCTCCAAAGCGTCTTGTTGCTTGCTTCACCGGCTTGGATCCTTTTATGACGTTGAGCGAGTGCTCGGCAAGTTCCCTCGGTACACCAGGCATGTCGGAAGGCGACCAAGCAAAGATGTCACGATTCTCACGGAGGAACTCGACGAGCGCGCCTTCCTATTTGCTGTCAAGGTTGGAGCCGATGACGACTTGCTTAGACTTGTCGCCTGGGACGAGGTCCGCCTTTTTGGTGTCTTCTGAAGCTTCAAAGGTCTTCTTGACATCAATCTTTGGCCTTGGTATGGAGTTGTCTGAATCCGCTCCGAGCAGCGCGAGTTCTTCCTTGTGGATGACGACTTCTGCGAAGGCGGCCATGCCACGCTCGCACTCCTTGGCTTTCTTGAAGTTGCCGGAAATCGTGATGGTTCCGTTTTCCCCTGGCATTTTAAGCTTGCTGTATATGTAGCACGGCCTTGCCATGAACTTGGCGAAAGCCGGTCGTCCGAAGATTGCATGATAGGCGCTTTTGAAGGGGACAACTTCGAACCGGAGGAACTCTAAGCGGTTGTTCTCTTTTGGTCCGAAAGTTACCTTCAGCCTGATGCTCCCCATTGACTTTGCTTGCCTGCCGGGTACTATGCCATGAAAAGTGAGGTTGTTGTGGTCCAGCTGATCCTCTGATAGGTTCATGCGGCTTAGTGTGTCATAGTATAGGATGTTGAGGCTGCTGCCGCCATCCATAAGTACCTTTGTGAGTCTGAAGTTGTCGACAATGGGATCGACGACAAGGGCATACTTGCCTGGGTGAGGAACGTGATCAGGGTGGTCGGACCGGTCCCAAGTGATCGTTGCTTCCGACCAGTTCAAGTACCGAGGGACGTCCGGCATTGTCGCATTGAGTTCGCGCATTTCCGCCTTATCCGCCTTAGCCGAAGGCGTGCCGACAAAGCACACAAGAGATTCTTTGACCTCCGGATACGGCTTCTTTTTCTTGGCGGCTGCGTAGTCTTCGCTTGAGATAGACATGTCGTCGTCATCCTCATCCTCCTTGTTGTCTTTCTTGTCGTTCTTGTTTGACTTCTTTGACTTCCAGCCGACCGTGGGATCCTTTTTGAAGTCGTCCATGAAACGACACTCGCCAAGCATATGGTTGACCTTGCCCAGAGAGGCGTGGATGGGACAGGGCAAAAGCTTTGCCTGTTCATAAGTGATTCGTGCCGCCTTAGGCCCTGAGCCGGCTTCGCGACTATCTTTCTTATTCTTCCACTTCTTTTTGTCGGCGTTCCCTTGGAATGCTGCGGCTACCTCATTGGAAGGTCCGGCTTTGTCATCTGCCGCCTGCTTGCGCTTGTTGTTCCGCTTTGGTATGATGTTGACGTCTGGGTCATCGTCCCGGGCGTCGTCATCCGCCGCCAGGTATTGGGCGGCCAGGTTGAGCATCTCACCAAGGTCCGTGATTTGCTCGCGGACGAGCCTATGACGGAGCAAGGACTTCTTCTGTAGGCCCGTGTAGAAGGCGTGGATAGCATGTGCGTCCGAAACACCATGACAGTTGCCTTTTTCGGATATCCAACGGCTAACAAAATCTGTCATGGTTTCGTCCGGCTTTTGGATACAGCGTTGCAAATCCGTGTAGGTATTTGGGCGCTTGTATGTTCCTTGGAAGTGCTGGGAGAAAACCTTTTCCATGTCGTACCAGCTATGGATGGACTTTTCAGGAAGGTTGTCGATCCAAGCTCTTGCCGTGCCTTCCAACATGAGAGGTAGGTAGCGGACGGCAATATAGCTGCTCCCGCCGGCAATTTCTATGGCCATGGCATAGTCGGATAGCTATGAGTCCGGCTTAACGAGGCCGTTGTACCTAGAACAGTTTTTTGACATTGATGTCATGTCTTCAGGGAACGGCTCTCTGCGGATGGCGTCACCGAAGCACTTTGGTCCAGAGTATAGCGGCTCCTTTCCTCTTGCTATGTCTTGTAGGCGGTGTCGTGCGTCTTTTGGATCGAGCTGCCGTGTGCCTCTGTTTGCGTCCGGCTCGTCCTGCGCTGCCCGGCTTATGCTGCGCCTGGGCCCTTCTGCCTCCTCTCTCTTCTTGCTGCCGGTGCTACGCTGCGGAGACCGGCTTCGACCTCTCCTGGGAGGGTCGTTGCCGACATCTTTTCTAGGCGGTGGCATGTTGTTCCGGCTACCGTCGTTGTCGCGTCTTGGCTGGGATGGAGGTGGCAGGTCTCCTCTGCTTCCTGTCCTTGAATTCTCGTCCCGCCTTGGCTTTGGCGGTGGCGTCTTCTTTGGAGGTGGCGTTGCCTTCCTTTTGTCGCCATGGCTACTGGAGCCAGACGGGCCTTCGGGGTCGGCGCCGGGTGCAGCTTTGCACTTTCCCGACTTAGACTCTAGGTCTCCCCCGCGAGCATCTGCCATGTGGCCGTAGGAATCAGCGCGAGCTTGTTGTTCTAGGGCCTTGCTCACGAAGTGTCTTGCATTGGCCAACTTTTCTTCCGCCGTGTAAGTGTTGTCGTCCAGGGTATCTAGCGTGGCGGCCGCGTTGAGGATAGGGGTGCAGAAGACAACATCTCTCCTTCTGTCCACGCGCTGTGGTGCCGTACGCACGTCGAACCCTAGATCTTGAGCCGCTGTCGTCGCTTGCGTAGGCGGCTCTTTTCCACGGCGGTTTTTTGATGACCTTTTCTCCTCGAAGAGTTGCCGGCCTGTTTTGGCCGACATCTTCTCCTGTTCTTTCTCGATCTTCTTCGCAAGGCTCTCAACGTGCTCCTCTCTTTTTCGCAGGAAGTCAGAGTGCTTAAGCATGTTAAGCCTAAGCTCTTCCACTTCGTCAAGTGGGGTGTCTTTACTCACCGGAGTATTCATGATATCGTCTACTTCTTTGATGACGGAGAGCAAATCCGTGGGTTTGCTGCTGCCGCCTTTCTCGAGGCCAGTTTTCTTCTTTGCGCGCACCTTGTCAGAACTTTCAATGAGTTGGCCGGCAGTGGTGTCGCTGGCATCTTCCGCCGGCTTGTTTTGCGCCTCCAAAGTAACTGGGGTTGTCTCGTGACCGACAACAACCATCATAGCCAGCTTGTCAGGCATGTCAGTATCCGCTGTACCCTTTGAGGGAGCCGGATTACCACTGGAAAAGCGGGTTTTGATCTTCTCTTCGAAGAGACTAGCATCATCATCAGAGTCAGAGTCTACGTTGACTTGAACGGTAGATCTGGATCCGGCATCTGACATCGCATCCTCCTGTAGAGCAGGGAGGATTGACTCAGGATCGTTGTTTTCCGGATGGGAGTCTGATCCCAGTCCGACAACTCCGACGAAGTGGGAATCAGATTTGAACTGGTTGAAGATTACGAAGCGCTTTGAATTTGAATAAGACCACGCTTCTTACTTTTTCATAAAATGGGTGGTTTGGTTGTTGATTCATTAATAAAATAAATTAGGGATTCGGCCGACTCCTGGGAGAAGGAGAATTCAGATCCATCTTGTCGGTCGACTGCTTGGTCGAAGGGTTGGTGGGTGGGGTTGTAGAAACGCGGTAGGCCGTACGCCTCTGGCGTATACCCGATGAAGACGTCGATCCCTCCGATCGGTACGATTGCGCATCCGATAAGGTAGTCGTCCGCCGGGAGCCAGGACTCATCCGAGTTGACGTAGCTGTGGCCGCCATACCTTAGGACGCGACCGACGGCGATCTGCTTGCCCACGCCGCCAAGTGTTCCCGCCTGGAACGTGACGCCAGGAACCTTATGCCCCACGGTGGGCGCCAACTGTCGTGGTATCGGCATAATTGATAGGAGACGGGGGTCCTCTAGCCTACGTGTGGATTGTGGGGAAGAAGGTTGGTGTCGTCGAGGACGGGATTGAACACGGCAGGTTTACCCAGCTTCGGATCCCGCAGCGGTGGCGAGATCCTACGTGCTGCTATAATTCACTATGAGGCAATAGCCGTGAACAGATTACAATGTGTATGATGCGTATCGAAGCGTCTGCCCTAAAGGCTCCCTGGTGGCCGGCTTATATAGGCGGCCAGACCCCAGGGTACAAGGTAAGTGCTTGTCCGGCAAGTAAACAGAGTCCTAGACCTAGCCGGCTTAGTTGCCGCCTTCCGTCTTGGGCTTGGTGGCTTGATGGGCTTCGACATTCCGCCTTCCTTGGACCGTCCGCCTACTTCCTTGTACGTCAGCTATCTGGGCCGCCCGGCAGGCTTCGGCCTTACCACCCTTGGGCCACCCTGGACTAGCCGGATTGATCCATGTTGGTTATACCCCTAGTTGATATATCCCCAACAAAAACCCAAGTGTATCTTGAATAGTCATCAACAATCACCAAGAAATATTTCTTGCCACCAAGACTAGCTTCCGGAATGGGACCAAAGAGGTCAACATGGAGAAGCTCCAAAACCCTTGTCGATGAAATGATGGTCTTGCTTGGATGGTGAATGTCATGCATTTTTCATTCAACACAAGCCCTACACATTCGATCCTTCGAGAAAGAAACATGGTCTTTTAGTCCTAGGATATGGCCACCCTTGTGGAGACTTTGCAAAGTCCTCATGTTGACATGGGCTAGTCGGCGATGCCATAACCAACCCAAGTCCGCCTTAGCGAATAGGCACATTGTATGGGAAGTGGTGACTCCGGAGAAGTCAACCACATAGAGCCCATTCTCAATGTACCCAACGAAAGACACATTGAGAGACTTGCTCCGCAAGAGGATGACCATTTCCTTTTCGAAGACAACGGTATAGCCCAAACAATTTAAGGAATGGACGGAGATCAAGTTGAAACCTAGGGACTCGACAAGCAAAACATTCACAAGTATGATGTCCGGTGCCACTACCACCTTGCCGAGCCCTATTACCTTAGACTTAGAATTGTCACCATATGTAAAGGTCATTTGATCATCATTGGGCTTCAACTCCGTTACAATATCCTTGCTTCCGGTCATATGACTAGTGCACCCACTATCAATTATCCATTTCGATCCTCCGGAAGCAAGGCCCTACACACAATCAATTCTTTGGTTTAGGTACCCATTTTGCAATGGGTGCCTTTTGGTTAGCAACAAGGGTCTTTGGAACCCAAATAGCATATTCAATGTAACCATCAAAAGGACCAATGTATCTAGCATAGACATCCCCATAATAATCAACATAAAAAGCATAATTGGGTTAGATATGCCCGCAAAGTCATTACGAGTGGGAGTGCCCCTTGTGGCATTTCCACTCGCAATGTCATCCTTCTTGGCTTGTGCGGGCTTGGTCTTCTTCTTGATCTTCTTCTTCTCCTTAGCAACATAGCCTAGACCTTCCTTACCCTTGTGGGGCACTCGCTCATGAAGAGGAGTAGTGAGTGTCCCCTTACCTTTATCAAGAGAGGTCTTGGGCTTGGTTGCCATGGAAGGAACAAACAAAACCCTAGCATTATCCTTGACAACATTTGCATTAGTATTCAAAGGAGTAGAGGTGCTAGGTTTCTCAAGAGTAGATATCCGAGATTGGAGTTGATCACGAGACTTGAGAAGACGTTCGTGATCACTTGTCAATACCTTGTGAGCATTTTCAAGTGACTCGAAGTCTTCGCAAAGTCTAGCATGAGCAACTAC
Source organism: Poa annua (assembly GCA_026929855.1). Taxonomy (NCBI): domain Eukaryota; kingdom Viridiplantae; phylum Streptophyta; class Magnoliopsida; order Poales; family Poaceae; genus Poa; species Poa annua. Next base: position 121,960,366 of record CM049428.1, read on the forward strand.
AAGCTCAGACTTTTCATTTTGCACAATTTTACATTTAGCAAAGTAGAGATCACGATCCTTAGTGATCTTAGCAAGTTGCTCCTTGAGGAGAGCATGAGCTTCTTGTTCATCTTCGAGAGAGGATTGGAGGGACACCTTAGCGTGTGCATCATCTCTCTCAATCTCACATTTTAATTCAAGCTCATCCTCAAGCTCACCTATACGACTCATGATTGAGCCAAAGTGTTTCTTTCCTTCTCCTTGCAAGTTAGTCATGAATTTATCAAAAGCAATGATTTCTTACTTGACTTCTAGGCTCATAGCATCATCAATGTCATGAGATATGGAGGTGGGGGATAATTTTACCTCGGATGTCTTTGCCATAAGACATCTTGCATTCTTGATGATGGGGCTCTCGTTCGGTGAGGAGAAGAGTGACAGAGGTGTGGAAGAAATGGCTAGTGCGACCACTTGCGTTGGAGTATCCTCCTTGTCACTATCTTCATCATCGGTGGGATATTGCTCTTGAGTTACCAAGACAATCTTTTGGTTCTTCTTGAAGAAGGGCTTCTTCATGGGCATGGGCCCCTTGCCCTTCGTCTTGGCCACGAGCCTCCCACCATGATCCACTCTTCTCTCCCATGGGCAATCGGCAACAAAGTGGCTCTTTTCATCACAATTATAGCAAAGCCTCACCTTGTTGAATGGCTTTCCTCCATTGGGGGGGGGGGGCGGGTACTTCTTGTCAATCCTTGCTTTGGCCCTTCCGGGGTTCTTCCAAAACGTTCTTGCCGCAAGACCCATGTGTTGAGTGAGAGTGCTTGAGAGAGTCTCATTAGATAGCTCGACTTGATCATCATACTCCTCTTCATCCTCTTCTTCAACGGTGGCCTTCAAGGCAATTGAGGCATGCTTGTGCATCCCTATGGCTCTAGCTCTTGCATCTTGTGCAATCTTGGAGGCCACCTTGTATGCGGTCATCTCTTGCATGACTTCATTGGATGTCATCTTTGCGAAGTCATGTCTCCCTTGGAGTGTCTTCAAATCCATTTCCTCAAAGGGAAGAGAGCGGTCACGAACTTTCCTCTTGATCCACGCGTCATCAATGTAGACCGCCCCGAGGTTCTTGAAGGAGTTAGCGACCAACACCAACCTCCGGTACATGTCCTCGTGATTTTCTCCATCCAACTTGTAGAACCCTTCCACCTCATTGCATAAGGCATCATACCGGTTCTTCTTCATGCTCTCATTTCCGACAAAGATGTCGGAAAGAGCATACCAAACTTCTTTGGCGGTGGAGAATTGTTGAATGAGAGACATGTCCTTCTCTCCAACGGCCATTTGGAGTTGATGAAGAGCGGCGGCGTTGAGTTGGCTATCAACCACCTCTCTTCTTGTCAAGTTGGTTGGATCATGGGGCTTGAATCCTTCTTCAATGATGCGCCATAACTCAATGGAGACACTACATAGATAAGACTTCATTAGAAATTGCCACTGAGAGAAATGAGTAGGTTTGAGCTTAGGAGGATCACTTCTAAAGTTTACATGAGGGTGAGGGATAGGAGGGTTAGGAGAGTAATTATGGTCGACATTATGAAATTCCACTCCTTTGAGGGTATTAGAGGAGCTTGGTGATTCATCCTTTTCTGCCTTCTCGAGGGAAGCACTTGGGAGAACATCTTTGGATCCATCCGAGGATGATTCCTTAGAGTTCTCACCGTGCTCCTTAGAGGGAGGAGAGGGAGAGGTAGCCTCGGGCTCCTTAGACTTCAAGAGTGCCATGAGCATCTCATTCATCTTGAGGAGTTGGGCCTCCAAGGACGATTTCATGTTCATCAGATCGGCCATGGTTGCCCCTTTGGCTAACACCTTCTTCTCCGCCTATAATTTTTCACGAGCGGCCCTCTCGGCATCGGATTCCGTCATCGTTGCACTTAGGAGGTTAAGCCCTTAAAAGTGAACAAGGCTCTGATACCAGTTGAACGGGAATCCGGCACCTAGAGGGGGGGAGGGTGAATAGGTGCTATTACAAATTTTAGGTCTTTTCAAATTTATGCTCAATTCAAAGGTAAATTCTCTAGATATGCAACTAGGTGAATTTACCTAAATGACAAGCTAATCAATACAAGGGTAAACTAGAACACAATACAAGCGAGTAAGAGATAAAGGATAAGGGGAACCAAGTGAAGCACGCGGAGACGAAGATATAATCCCGAGTTCCACCCAAGGGTGTACGTCTCGTTTGGAGAGGTGTGCGCTACCACAACAGGTTAGCCGCAACGCCACAAAGGCTCACCTTCTTCTCCGATGAACTCAACCACAAAGGTTTCGAGTCCACCTTCCACTATTGATCCCCTTTTAGGGAGGAGATCGAATCCCTTACGAACGCTTGAGGCACACACCCACAACTGAATTGGGGGCTCCCAAGATGACCACAACAGGTCAAGGACCCCAAAAGGTCAAGGTAACACCAAGAGTACAACAATGGTGAACTAGATTTTCCCACCGGAAACCCTAGCCACGAAATCCCTAAGTGATTGGGGGATAAATGCAAATCCCTTCGGTGAAGATGTAGATCCGTGCCTTCTCCTCATATCCTCCAAAGATCAATGGATTTGGGTGGGGGGATTGGGAGATCTTGATGATTTGAGCTTTCAAGAATAGTAGGAGAGAGAAAATCTGAGAGCTAACTGTTCTTGAGTGAGTGAGGGGGTATTTATACCCCCTCCCAAAATCTGGCCGTTGGCTGCCTCGAGGACCCGGAAATTCCGGTTTAAGTGACACTCGGAAATTCCGAGTCACCCGTTATATCCGAGTCCTTGAAATATCCGAGTTGAATTTCCGGTTGAGATCAGAACCACTTCGACATCTTGACTTAGCCAAATTTCTGAGGGTGACTCGGAATATCCGAGTCCTTGAAATTTCCGAGCTGAATTTCCGATTGAAGTCAGAACGTCTTCGATATCTTGACTTAGCCAATTTTTTGAGGGTGACTCGGAATATCCGAGTCCTTGAAATTTCCGAGCTGAATTTCCGATTGAAGTCAGAACGTCTTCGATATCTTGACTTAGCCAATTTTCTGAGGGTGACTCGGAATATCCGAGTCCTTGAAATTTCCGAGCTGAATTTCCGATTGAAGTCAGAACCACTCCCTGACTTTTCCTTAGCCATTTTTCTGTTAGATATAGGAGACCCGAAATTTCCGATCCTGGAAATATCCGGCTCTAATAATCCGATTCTGGGAAGAATTCCAGAAACTCTTTTTCTCTACATTTTGGCTTTGGGATATGTGGTATGCAACTCACATAAACTGAAATACTTAGCAATGGGATTAGTACATCATCGGTATTGTTAACTAACACTCAAAACACTAGGGATTTAAGAAATGGTCTTTCAATAAGGTTGGCAATTTGTTTGCCAAGTATGTTGGTACTCAAAGTGGTGTCAAGAAAAGAACCATTTGGGTTGCCAAGCCTATTGTGACTAACATCTTAGGACCCAACTTGGTTGGGGACCAACTAGCTAAAACTTGATCATCAGCGAGTGTGTACATGGCGTGCACATGAAATGATGGCCATTAACTATCACTCGCAAACAAACTTCTTCACTGTGCATGAAAAACATACTAGTCACTAAACGATTTGACAATGATACCTCTCGATCGATGATGTTGGTGAGACCATTGGATGCACAAAATCGCATATGAAATGATGGCTATTAGCTATCAGTCGTAAGCAAATGTCTTCACCGTGCATGAAAATATATCAATCACTAAACTTGACGACTAATGATACCTCTTGATCGATGGTGTTGGTGACGCCCTTAGATGCACATCGAGGAGCCCTAGCATGGCGACACCTCGTGCTCCTGTCGCCAAACAACAAGGTGAAGAATGGCCCCCGACATGGTGGCGTCCTTAGAGACCGTGAAGAGGTTCCCACCAAACTAAATCCAGCCTGTTTATCATTCGTCCGATCTAGCTACATGGGACTACCACGCACCTCTTGCCATGGAAGCAACATGCATGCATACTAGATCTGATGACAAATTATACCTTTCGAGAGAATGGAAATTTTCATGGAGAAACCTCCTATTCACACATAGGCATATGGACAAGATGTAGTCAGGCCAAACATGAACAAAAAATGCATCTAGAAGAAATAATAATAATGCACATAAGATGAAAAGCATTAACAACAGTGATGTATATACCCATTTTATAAGTATGAATATACACAAGCCACACACATGCCATTATTATAGAATGCAAATCATAGTTAAGATGGAAATTATGATTCCTCATATTAAAGAGCCATATGGACATGACGTAGCCAATCGATACATGATGTAAATGCATGAAGAAATATGAGAATCCATAATATCCACGACAAAGACTAATCCAATCCATAACGATGTATCAGAAAAAACAACATTTTATTATTTGACCAACCATCATAAGAAGGAAATATAAGCCTCTACACTACTAACTAAAAATAAGACTCTAAATAATTAATGCAAAACCAACCTTTGCTAAAACTCAGAGCAATTTTTTGAAAACTTGCTTCTAATATGAAACTTTGGGTATTCTGGGAACTCCCCTATTATTTCCAATAAGGTTGTACGGTTTCGTCGTGACGTGCTATACCTTGGGTCTTTTATTGATTTGTACGAGGACACGGTATTATTAATTACTAGTCATTCAACATGTCATCTCATCGGTGTAGGAGTTACTAGACTCACAAAATAGAATGATAACTATCACCTATCATTTCATATGTTGTTTCGTCCTGGCACGTTACTAGGTTTCCCCCTTAGTGTTAGCGGATAATTATTACTCGTGTCACTTCATGTTTTTTGTCACTGTACCATGTACATGAATTAAATCATATCGATTACCAATCATTAAATGTGCCATTTTGTCATCTGCCTTACTTTGGGCCTCATTTTGGGCTAGCCATCTGTTGTTACGCATCATTTCATGTGTCATCTTGGCATCCCCGGTTACTAGGCATACACATGAAATGATATCTATTATATATTATTTTATGTGTCATTCACGTTACTAAGGTTTTCGTCATGTGTTATTTCATGTGCCATCTTGTCAGCGAGCGTGTACATGGCGTGCACATGAAATGATGGCCATTAACTATCACTCGCAAACAAACTTCTTCACTGTGCATGAAAAACATACTAGTCACTAAACGATTTGATAATGGAACCTCTCGATCGATGATGTTGGTGAGGCCATTGGATGCACAAAATCGCATATGAAATGATGGCTATTAGCTATTAGTCGTAAGCAAACGTCTTCACCGTGCATGAAAATATATCAATCACTAAACTTGACGACTAATGATACCTCTTGATCGATGGTGTTGGTGAGGCCCTTAGATGCACATCGAGGAGCCCTAGCATGGCGACACCTCATGCTCCTGTTGCCAAACAACAAGGTGAAGAATGGGCCCCCGACATGGTGGCATCCTTAGCGATCGTGTCCACCAAACTCGGCGTGTTTCACCCTCTTCACTGAACATGACGGGTTGCACGCTTGCACGTTATAGCACAAGGAAAAAGGAAGGTAGGACATGAATAGCAACATTATTGTGTCTTTGGAGGCTTGGAGCCAACTACATGATGGTCCGGTGTCCGTGAGTTCGGCGAGGTGTACATCGCCCCATGCATGCTTCACCATCTCTTCATCGAGCATGGCCATTGTCACATCACCTCTGATCTATCCAAGGAAGGCTCGTTGATGTATGGTGTTAGATCTCTCCTTCTCCGTTTGTATATCCTTTACACACGATTTTTCATTTCTATTTTTTTGGATAACAAACGTGCAAGGACATAAGAAGGACCTAGCTAGCTTTCTTATTACGTACGTGTGTGGCATGGGTTAAGGTGCTAGCTTAATTAGTTTTAACGTGCGCATGCTTCTCGATACATGTGTAGCACGTGTATTCGACACATCGCGACGGCCTTCTCCTGCAACTAATTTACCGAGTTTATTGATCGAGTCCTACAAATACACATGTAGACGTAATGAGAAATTGCAAATGCTCGTGAAGATAGATATGCACGTGCAGTAATCGAGTTTGTGCACCTCAGGACCGGCAACTATCTAATTACTACTACCAACTAGTCATGAGTTCAATTTATGTGTATCCACAACCTGTAGAATTTCTAGTTCCAAATATGAAAATAGCATTGAGAAAAAGATAAATCTATCATGAATAGTAGTATCGTCAAAGAGAAAAGGCGAAAGCAAAAGGAAAATATTCATGTTTGATCTGTCTTTTTTGTTTCTTAATCCTCTTTCAAATTTTGACCTGACAATTATTGAACTTGTAGACACATATCTTATCCACACCGATACTTTTTAGTAAATATTTTTGAAGCATTTAAACCTTGTATGCATGAATGCATGCCCTGGCGTGGAAACCTCTGCTGCCCGCTTGCCGGTGTAGCTGCTCGTGGCTTCGCTCGTTCACTCCTTTCCCAGCCACTAGTAGACGTGTACGTGCAATGCACGAGTTATGCGTGTTATTTTAACCTTACTTATGTTTATAGTGAGCTGAATGACATCCCACAACACATGTAAAATATCAAATTACTAGTTTTTTAAGATTAAATTCCTGAAAATGATCTAGTATGTACAGGAGCCACCCTAATTACATGGTTCCCTTTTGCTCTCTCAGTAAACATACATTCAGAAGTGGCAGAATAATCCTGCACCAAGGAGCTACACTTTATTACTACAAATGTGTATACCAATAAAGATCATTCCTCTACATAAACGAAACTTTTAACATTGCATAACACCAGTTCACCAAATGCCGTTCTGGTCGCAGGCGCCGTCACAGTAGGCGCATTGCGCACGTCACTGCTGCTCTAAGCTGCGCGGGTCGTCGGCCGACGACAGCTGCTTCATGAGTGCCACGGCCCGCTCGTACTTGGCCAGGTACTACGCGTTCACAAGGTGCGCCGCCGCCGCCGGACGGACACGTAGCGGCAGGGAGGCCCCTTCCTTGGGCAGCTGGAGTTCGACGATGCCGGTGTTGTGCGCCGGGCAGCAGTTGGTGTCCGGCGGCACCGTGTCCAGGAGGTCGGGCGGGTGGCACTTTAGGGCTGGATGGCTGCCGCCGCGCCGCCGAGACCCAGGAGCACGCCACGGCGGTCGACACCTACGGCTGTCACTACTCACCACCGGTGGCCTTGTACGAGAGATCACGCCGTAGCTGCCCGGCATCCTGCTCGCCGTCGACCTCGTCAGAGAGGTCCAGCTCGTCGGCATCCACAAGGAGCATGCATGAGCACTCTCCATCGACCGTCCGGCCTCCTGGCCAGAGACGTCAGCTGGCGATGGGAATCTCTCAGTGACACGCTCGAGGAGAACGCCAGACCGGATGTGTTTGTTCCTAAGTACATTCGATATGTAAGAGAACGAAACCTGCTGTGTTTTATAGACAAAATACTAATTTGAAATCACTCTCTTTCTGATTCATACTCCCTCCATCCAAAATATAAAGCACATTTTAATTTCGATGGTCAACAACGTACAATTTTGAGCACGCATGATTTATTCTTAAACCATGTCCATAAAATCTACTCCCTCCGTACATAAATAAGTGTCTCAAATTTCTAAAAAGAAGATGTATTTAGACAAACATTTGTCTAGATACATCTTCTTTTTGAGAGATTTGATAGTTGAGACACTTAGTTGTGGACGGAGGGAGTATATAATGATATATGTGATGAAAATATTTTGCAAATACTAGCTAGCCATGGTAAGTATTTTCTTTGTAATTCATCATCTCACATTCACGTGTACTTCTTTTTTATGTGTGCGTTAGACAATTAATGTATAATCTAGTGTTATTTTTCAATTCTTTGTCTTTTTGTTGGTTGCCGTGCAGAAAAATAATTGGGTCTGGATTCAAATGTGTAGGCAAAGAAATGGTTGGGGAGACGGTATTTGTGGCGTGCCCTCGGGGTCGCTATCGACCCATTAGAGGTTCTGGTGGGGGTGGGGGTGGGGGTGCATGATGCTAGGGATACGTTGGTTCGGCCAATACATGCATGGTTTTTGGGGGGGGGGGGGGGGGGAAGACAAGTCATGACATCGACCCGATCATTGTGTCCAACATGTGCTCAGGGCACGATAGCGGTTTTGAGGGAGATGTTTCTTCTGCTCTAAGAAATTGGATGTCCGGCTCATCTCGGAGTACGTACGATAACCCCGTAGCATGGTACACAGATCCAAGATCCAGGATGACACACCGGCGGGTCTGGTGGATGACACATGCCGATGGCGCCTACGGCATTGGGGTCGTCCGACCTCAAGCGACTACAATATAAAACCCGGTTTCAACAACAACATAATATATTCCCTACAAGTGCATGATATATTCCCTACAAGTGCTCGATTGGTGATGTTCAACGGTCGTGATTTGGCCCCTCAGTCCTCACACCCCTGAGGTTCAAAATGATCGATACGGGTATATCTTGTAGGTATTTTGGTATTTTGGTCACGACTTCCTTATATTAATCACTAATATTTGACAATGATTTGTTTCCTAATAATTGTTGTGCCTAAATACGACCAATTTAAGCGCATTAATTCAACCTAATAATCAAGATTTTTGTACATGAAATAATATGCACTAATTATCTTGAACATGAGATCACGACTTAAGAAGGTATAGCATGGCCAGTTAGAATAAAAACCTATAGTTAATGAAAGAATGATGTAAGCACTGGCCGGTGCAATCACACTACACCACATACATAAGTGTCTCCATGTGCAGCGTTGTTGCTCGGCGTGTGGTGTTACATGTGGGACCTCACATCTACATAAAATGTAAGCTAACGAGCAGAGAAATTTATTCTATAATGCGATGGAGCTACACAAACACAGGACAATGCCACCCAGCTCAGTTATCCTGCTCTAGGCCATTTTTTCATATCGAGATAATTATGATGGCACATATACGAAAAAAAAACTATTATGTAGGGAAAGTACAACTAGCCATTAAAACAACACAGCTCATGCATTTTATATTGCCAGAAATTAGAAATTTTGTATACATCGATAAATTTGCATAGGAGCCACTGACCAAGGTGATTTAGGATGTGTTGGAATGGAAGTTTAGTCTTTTCACAATTTTTTATTGGAATGAAATGTCAAGTTTAAAAGCATAAAATATCAGTTTTAAACATGAAAGGAATATCATCATATACAATCTTTTAATTATAATTTGCATCAAATAATAAACACTAACTCGCACTTAACGCGCTGTCGTCAAAGTCTATATACTTTCTTTCTTGACCTCTCCCTTTATCGTGGTGCCCTCCCATCACATCACCTCGTAATCCTCTCACACGCTTCTAGTTATTATATTATTTAGTTTAGATTTCTCGCGTGGGGAAGACTGCAATTTTCCTCCATCCAACAGACTTACCTTACTTGTATTCTCACCGAGTTTTTTGTGTGTGTCTAACTGTCTATCTTGGTATTAGTATCAATGCTCAACTTTTTTAAAATGAATTAATAAAAACAACTCACGTATGATGTATTGGACTAAAGCACACCCGAGTTCGTCCGAAAATAGGGTTAATCCATGTCTCTAAATTCCCTCCACACCGACCCGTTTCTCGTAGCCATCTCAATCTTCTTGTTCCAGTCACGCTGCCATTACCTATGCGACATTTCCACCGCCGCCCAGTACCCCATACTATGACTATCCTCCAGCTACCGGTAACCGCACTATACCCCATGGACGAGGATGAGCAGGAGCATTCGTGAGGTCTGCCCACCATGCATGCATTTTATCGATCTCATCTTATAAATTTGAAGGTAGCAAGGTAGTGTCATCTCATCTTGGAATAGCCATGCATGCATGCATTTTATCGATCCACTTCGGCAAGCAAAAAAATATTAGAAATAATGATGATAAAAGACAAGATAAATAATGATGGAAATACTACTATTCTAACTGTGACCGCCGGGTATACCCAAAGACAAGGAGCATTCGTGTCGGCCACCCGTCATGCCTACGGTCTCTCCCATCATCCCGTGGCTGTTTGAGACGTACTCACTCGTACACTTGAGTCCAATAATATCAACATTAACATGTACACTTGGGATGTACATATATACATATAATACAAATGGGGTGTAAAAAGCCCATGCTTTTTGAAGGGTCGGGTACAGTATTGGAAATTGCAACCTAGGGAAATGTAGTTGCTTATCATAATATACGCTGCACACAGTGCACAAGCTAGTTAGTACTACTCCCTCCTTGCCAAGGCTTAGGGTATAAATCTCAGCGCAATTATCAAGGCAACGATCAGTGGAGAGAAATAATTGATATTTTCCTCTTCTTGCCCCTGCATGCACGCATGTAGTGTAATTAACTACCTCCTCTCTTCTCTCTCCCCGCATGCATTCCTTTTATTTCTCCTGCATGCACCCAATAGCTGATCCACAATAACTACTCCCCATTAACTTCTCTCCTAATTTTCTGCTAATCACCCGCATGCAAGGAGGGGCAGTTGTGGGAGAAATGGGGCATAGCACACCGTGCGCCTTAAGCCTTGACTAAAAAAACAGAAAAAATATTTACGCCTTAGACTAGTCCTAGTGGGGAGTATCATATAGTGGTATCATGCATATGATACTCCTCTATGTTACTATGTCAATAATGGGTAGTAACATAGATGTAGTATCATATAACCATGCATTTATTAGGCTATAGACTCATCTTATCTCGAAATCTGCTATGTTACGGTATCTACCTATGATATCACCACCACTTCTCTCCTCATTAAATACTTGTCACGTCATCATTTTTGCCTATGTGCCACTTATGTTACTACCTATGATACCCCCACTATGACTAGTCTTAATCCTTGAAAAGGAGGGAGTAGTTATCATCGGCCCTAGCGCACGCACGACGTGATGGGGATTAATTACACGAGGCAGCCAATGAGATCCCTTAAACAGCTACACACGGATCGGCCATCTGAACCGTCCGACATATCGGACGCACCAAAACGACTCCAGCCAGCTCAAGACGTGGCGTTGTTTTATATAAGTAGCAACGAGCCTCGCTACTCACCACCGATATTCTCACACAGATCCCCTTTCTCTCTCCCCGCCGTCGCCATTGCCGACCTGTTGCACGCCGGACAGGCTCCGGCTGGGCTGGAGCCCTTGTCTGCTCGTACAACTCCAAGGTCGCCGCCATGGACGGACACGGCCGGAGATCCGCCACATACAAAAGGTTCTCTCATCAGCAAATTACCCTTGACATGGTTACTGCATCTTCTGCTCACATGTGCCGGGCTAATGTATTTTTTCTTTCTTCCAGTTCACCTGGATGAAGAAGAAACCTTCCCCTACCATCCCTAACCCAGGTCGACGACGAGGCGGCACTTTTTTTTTCCTTTTCCTCCTTCTCCTATTTACTTGCGTCTCTCGCTTCTCTTGTTGCTCTGCTAACGCCGCCGTTGCCGCCATGGACAGGAAGCAAGCCACGGACGGGAGATCTAGACCGCATATTCCCTACCGCTCTCCGGTTTTCAGTTGCTCTCTTAATGTAACCATACCCCTAGTGTAACCGTTGTTCTTAATGTCTTCGGTTTTCAGTTGTCAAATACTCCGAATTGGAACTTCATTAAGCATAGCAATGATGCTCTGCTGCATGCCTTTTCTTCCTATACGCAAACAGCTAGGTAGCAACGGCAAGTAGTATATACGGACCGTGATTTCACGTTTTATTTCCCACTGAAAACTGTGCTCTAGTTGTTGATGTGTCGTTTCAGAAAGAAAAAAAAACACTTTTTTCTTTTCATTTTTCAGTTTGTTCAATGAGACTACTAGTACTAATAGTATTACTTGTTAGCATACAAGTTGGACACACCACAAGTTACTAGTCTTGATCGCACTGATAGCAGGACGATTCAAGCGGATCTCCGATTCAAGTTATTCCCAATGAAACTCTGCTTTAGCTATCTTTCTAACAGTGTTGCATGCAAGTTCAAATGACGACAATATCTTATGGACTTTTATTATCTGAACGTAGCTACTAGCCATGCATTTCTTAGTTTGTATCACACTACTACTATTCTTTACTAACATACAAGCTGTGTTAGCTCATTTACATATACTGCGCAAGGATTTCAAGTTAAAACAAGCATTGCTGCAATTTCAGGGGGTAGACCTTCAGAAGCTCATATTGGCTCATGACAAACCTGGAAGTGTCAAGAAAAATAACAGCAATCTTCCCTTCCTGTAGCTGCTGGAGAGTAAGTGGTGATTTTTCCCTGACTCGGTAATTTCAGCAGTAGATGCGGACCCTCTATACAATCATCTCACTCTCTGGCAATCCTCCTTTTGTGTAATAGATACCCCGAGCTCACCCCCTTCTGCATAGCCACCCTCCCCGAGCTGCTGCAAAAGCCGGTGTTTTCCGGGAGAATGACGAGGAGCCAGCACTGGTCCCAAGGAGGAGGACCTGTTGACACTTGACAGCTGCTGATTGACCCTCTTCCGCGACAAGGAGGATCGGCCGCATCGACATCAAGCTAGGTCTGCATCCTGCTGATCTTCTCCCTTGTTTTTGTGAGACGTATACTATGTGTTGGAGGCTTAAGTGCAGACAGACAAGAACCATGACAACTACTAGATGCCTCCTGCAGCGTAGTGTGATATTTTGTGCTGGGCGTGCAACGCCATCTTTGCTGCACACAAGTGTGGAGCTAGTTTGGGCCTACCCATTGCAAATTTAGTCAGTCTGTAGTAACTGGGTTCTGTCAGTGAGTGTTTCAAGTCTTGGTGCCCTCATTTGGTCTTGTCGTCCAGAATTAGTTTTTTTTGTCGATAGACTACTACCTAAAATTTCAGGACATGGAAGACCATTACTAAATAGCAATCGAGTAAGCCACAGTCAGTAACTAGCTCATCTGCTCCATATTGCTTCAATATCATACATACATATAGATTCTTGATACATATATGCCTTGCTGTGATCAGAAAGCCTTTTCCTTTTTCCCTCACGTGCTCTTGTGATATGTGGTTATGTTTTTCTCTGCCCATCGATCTGACGATCCATTTGGAGTTATGGTGTTGATGGCTATGTGTACATCTAGCTTTCTGGTTTGTAGAGGTCCTGTCCTGGTGCTAGTATTCTTTGTAAGCGAGTGGACCTGATGATTTTGTGTTATTAGTCTCAGCTTGCTGTTATATGGGTCTGAATGCTACTGATTGGTCTTGATCTGGTCTTCCTTGGGGGAATAGGTCCATTATCTGACACTGCTCTGGTTGTCGTTTAAGAAATAAGGCACAAACAGAAGTTGACTTCAAAATGTAGATTATAGATATATTTTTGTTGGATTCAAGCATGAAAGATAAACCTTAATACTCTGTGCAAGTGTTAGTCTTATTCTAATCTGCAGCATACTATAACCTTTGGCATGGTTGTTTACTTGTTGCTGGTTGGATCATATCGGCACCATATCTTGCTACTGTGTTTAGTGTTAAGTATGTGGAGGTAACTCTTTCTTGGGCTGTTGTCGTGCAGGTGATGCATGAGGCGGGCAGTTCTTTGACCAGTGGTAATCGGGCGGCTCTGAGGCAGTATACCGAGCAGTAGCGAAGTGTTGCTGGAGATGGCCTCAACCCTCAAGGGCGGAGCCAGATCCTTGCAGTTTGTGTATGAAATTCAGGTCGATTTGGTGCAGGGGAGAGCGAAGCGGCCTGGCCTCGTGCCTGAAACTCACTCGTTGAGTTCTTTGTTGTATTGCCGCTCACTGGCGTTGGTGTAATGCTGGGCATTGTAATGTCGTTTTATGATGCGCCAGGTAAAAGTTGTAATGGTGTTGTATTTGCACAATTTCGGTGTGCTACATGTGCTATATTGTGAATTGTTTGCTTTGCGATGTAAATGTCTAAAATTAGGAGATGTCATGGCAATTTTTTGATTAACATTCAGTTACTAACTATTCTGTCATTTTTTTTGGCGCGTGAGCTGGTTAGTTACTCGCTGCTGATGTGTGCTAGCTATCTTGTTTGGTAGAGCCGCAAAATCGAGCAGCTAGCTAGTTCAATAAGCACACGTTTCGATCGGCTCCAAGCTAGCGTTTCCTTAGCGCTGTTGCACTACTAAAGAAGCCATCGCGATATATATCCTAACCAATGGACGGCGACGGCCACCGTACCCGCGTCCGACGGGGTTGGTCCGACCTTGCCGGCGACATCCTGAACCTGGTCTACCGTCAGTGCTGCTCCACGCCGTACGACCGCATCCGCTTCGGAGGCGTCTGCTCATCAGCTCATCATGGCGCGCCGTCGCGTCGTGGCATCCGAAGCTGCCGGCTCTCCCGCTGCTGCTCCCCTCCACCGGCAACGCCAAGCGCGATTGGAAGGCGCGCGCGTACATCGTGGAGGAAGGCAGGGCCTTGCGCGCCCCGCTCCGAGGGTTTCCTTGGGGGCAAGCGCATCGTCGATCGGATCCTACGACGGTGGCTGGTTGGCCGCTGTGGCCAGCGCTCGGCTCCTCGTCGTGAATGCCTTCACCGGCGTTCGGTTGACGCTCTCTGCCAAGCAGAGCATCATCATTGGCATTGGGGATAAATGCTGAACTACAACTTCTAAACGACGAGGACCGAGATCCAAACCTAGCATGATCAGAGATGACAACTTCATCAGAAAAATCATCTTCTCCGAGGACCCTTCCTTGAGCTCATGCGTCCTCGCGGCGATGACCACGAAGGGTGACCAGATAGCGCTCTGCGGGATCAGCTGCAAAGATGGCGGGTGGACGACAGGAGATTGCGACGCCGACGAGCTCTTTGATATCGCCTTTTGCAACGGAAAGCTCTATGGCCTTGCTTACGGTGAAGTGCACATATTCGATGTCGGCGTGGATGACAACACCGGTGCTCCCGTGGTCACCTCAGTCCACCGCATGCTCATCGAGAGGGGCATCTCGGCTGCAAGGGTGTCACTAGAGTACTTAAAGCTGAAAGCTCCAACAGAGCTAACGTATCAAAAATACAGAGCTCCACCGCATGCTCATCGAGAGGGGCATCTCGGCTGCAGGGGCATCTCGGCTGCAGGGACGGAGAAGAGCTCGCAAACAGCCAATCTAAATCAAACTGCTAAACAGAACAAGGACGAAGAAGAGCTCGCCGCCACGGCCAGCAACCAGATGGACGACGTGGTGAACTGGCAGCAAGGATGGACGGCGGCGGCGTGTTCTTCTCGGCTCGGGCTTGGCCTCGCCTACGCCAAGTCCAAAGTCACAAGTCACAAGTCACGCGAACGCACGCGGCTATGCGGCGACGGGCTCGTATATATAGAGACTGCTTGAAGGGGAGAACAAAGGTAGCAGTTGTAGCGTTTGGGAGAGAGAAGGATGACACATGGGCGGCAGGAGAGACATGAGCCGTTGGATCGATGTCTGGGATAGCATATGTGAGAGTGATCCGTGGGTACGTGCTTTTTGTGGATTTTATTGGATGGACACCCCTCAGACGGATCAAGCTTTCACAAAATCTTGTATGGGAGTACCCAGAGAAAAGGATCGAGTTCCAAAGCAGTCACCAATAGTAATTAAAAGATGCAGTAAATTATCCTACCCTGACTGGTGACTACTACTACCCACTTGAGAGCTGCAGCTAGCTACCAATGCTTCAAAGGCAGATTACGCACCAACGCCCTGAAACTAGGGCCGCAAAATTCACGCGAGCATTATCCTACCCACTTGAGAGCTGCAGCTAGCTACGTGTGGATTGTGGGGAAGAAGGTTGGTGTCGTCGAGGACGGGATTGAACACGGCAGGTTTACCCAGCTTCGGATCCCGCAGCGGTGGCGAGATCCTACGTGCTGCTATAATTCACTATGAGGCAATAGCCGTGAACAGATTACAATGTGTATGATGCGTATCGAAGCGTCTGCCCTAAAGGCTCCCTGGTGGCCGGCTTATATAGGCGGCCAGACCCCAGGGTACAAGGTAAGTGCTTGTCCGGCAAGTAAACAGAGTCCTAGACCTAGCCGGCTTAGTTGCCGCCTTCCGTCTTGGGCTTGGTGGCTTGATGGGCTTCGACATTCCGCCTTCCTTGGACCGTCCGCCTACTTCCTTGTACGTCAGCTATCTGGGCCGCCCGGCAGGCTTCGGCCTTACCACCCTTGGGCCACCCTGGACTAGCCGGATTGATCCATGTTGGTTATACCCCTAGTTGATATATCCCCAACAAAAACCCAAGTGTATCTTGAATAGTCATCAACAATCACCAAGAAATATTTCTTGCCACCAAGACTAGCTTCCGGAATGGGACCAAAGAGGTCAACATGGAGAAGCTCCAAAACCCTTGTCGATGAAATGATGGTCTTGCTTGGATGGTGAATGTCATGCATTTTTCATTCAACACAAGCCCTACACATTCGATCCTTCGAGAAAGAAACATGGTCTTTTAGTCCTAGGATATGGCCACCCTTGTGGAGACTTTGCAAAGTCCTCATGTTGACATGGGCTAGTCGGCGATGCCATAACCAACCCAAGTCCGCCTTAGCGAATAGGCACATTGTATGGGAAGTGGTGACTCCGGAGAAGTCAACCACATAGAGCCCATTCTCAATGTACCCAACGAAAGACACATTGAGAGACTTGCTCCGCAAGAGGATGACCATTTCCTTTTCGAAGACAACGGTATAGCCCAAACAATTTAAGGAATGGACGGAGATCAAGTTGAAACCTAGGGACTCGACAAGCAAAACATTCACAAGTGTGATGTCCGGTGCCACTACCACCTTGCCGAGCCCTATTACCTTAGACTTAGAATTGTCACCATATGTAAAGGTCATTTGATCATCATTGGGCTTCAACTCCGTTACAATATCCTTGCTTCCGGTCATATGACTAGTGCACCCACTATCAATTATCCATTTCGATCCTCCGGAAGCAAGGCCCTACACACAATCAATTCTTTGGTTTAGGTACCCATTTTGCAATGGGTGCCTTTTGGTTAGCAACAAGGGTCTTTGGAACCCAAATAGCATATTCAATGTAACCATCAAAAGGACCAATGTATCTAGCATAGACATCCCCATAATAATCAACATATAAAGCATAATTGGGGTTAGATATGCCCGCAAAGTCATTACGAGTGGGAGTGCCCCTTGTGGCATTTCCACTCGCAATGGCATCCTTCTTGGCTTGTGCGGGCTTGGTCTTCTTCTTGATCTTCTTCTTCTCCTTAGCAACATAGGCTAGACCTTCCTTACCCTTGTGGGGCACTCGCTCATGAAGAGGAGTAGTGAGTGTCCCCTTACCTTTATCAAGAGAGGTCTTGGGCTTGGTTGCCATGGAAGGAACAAACAAAACCCTAGCATTATCCTTGACAACATTTGCATTAGTATTCAAAGGAGTAGAGGTGCTAGGTTTCTCAAGAGTAGATATCCGAGATTGGAGTTGATCACGAGACTTGAGAAGACGTTCGTGATCACTTGTCAATACCTTGTGAGCATTTTCAAGTGACTCGAAGTCTTCGCAAAGTCTAGCATGAGCAACTACAAGCTCGGACTTTTCATTTTGCACAATTTTACATTTAGCAAAGTAGAGATCACGATCCTTAGTGATCTTAGCAAGTTGCTCCTTGAGGAGAGCATGAGCTTCTTGTTCATCTTCGAGAGAGGATTGGAGGGACACCTTAGCGTGTGCATCCTCTCTCTCAATCTTACCTTTTAATTCAAGCTCATCCTCAAGCTCACCTATACGACTCATGATTGAGCCAAAGTGTTTCTTTCCTTCTCCTTGCAAGTTAGTCATGAATTTATCAAAAGCAATGATTTCTTACTTGACTTCTAGGCTCATAGCATCATCAATGTCATGAGATATGGAGGTGGGGGATAATTTTACCTCGGATATCTTTGCCATAAGACATCTTGCATTATTGATGATGGGGCTCTCGTTTGGTGAGGAGAAGAGTGACAGAGGTGTGGAAGAAATGGCTAGTGCGGCCACTTGCGTTGGAGTATCCTCCTTGTCACTATCTTCATCATCGGTGGGATATTGCTCTTGAGTTACCAAGACAATCTTTTGGTTCTTCTTGAAGAAGGGCTTCTTCATGGGCATGGGCCCCTTGCCCTTCGTCTTGGCCACGAGCCTCCCACCATGATCCACTCTTCTCTCCCATGGGCAATCGGCAACAAAGTGGCTCTTTTCATCACAATTATAGCAAAGCCTCACCTTGTTGAATGGCTTTCCTCCATTGGGGGGGGGGGGGGGGGGACTTCTTGTCAATCCTTGCTTTGGCCCTTCCGGGGTTCTTCCAAAACGTTCTTGCCGCAACACCCATGTGTTGAGTGAGAGTGCTTGAGAGAGTCTCACTAGATAGCTCGACTTGATCATCATACTCCTCTTCATCCTCTTCTTCAACGGTGGCCTTCAAGGCAATTGAGGCATGCTTGTGCATCCCTATGGCTCTAGCTCTTGCATCTTGTGCAATCTTGGAGGCCACCTTGTATGCGGTCATCTCTTGCATGACTTCATTGGATGTCATCTTTGCGAAGTCATGTCTCCCTTGGAGTGTCTTCAAATCCATTTCCTCAAAGGGAAGAGAGCGGTCATGAACTTCCTCTTGATCCACGCGTCATCAATGTAGACCGCCCCGAGGTTCTTGAAGGAGTTAGCGACCAACACCAACCTCCGGTACATGTCCTCGTGATTTTCTCCATCCAACTTGTAGAACCCTTCCACCTCATTGCATAAGGCATCATACCGGTTCTTCTTCATGCTCTCATTCCCGACAAAGATGTCGGAAAGAGCATACCAAACTTCTTTGGCGGTGGAGAATTGTTGAATGAGAGACATGTCCTTCTCTCCAACGGCCATTTGGAGTTGATGAAGAGCGGTGGCGTTGAGTTGGCTATCAACCACCTCTCTTCTTGTCAAGTTGGTTGGATCATGGGGCTTGAATCCTTCTTCAATGATGCGCCATAAGTCAATGGAGACACTACATAGATAAGACTTCATTAGAAATTGCCACTGAGAGAAATGA
Source organism: Poa annua (assembly GCA_026929855.1). NCBI lineage: Eukaryota > Viridiplantae > Streptophyta > Magnoliopsida > Poales > Poaceae > Poa > Poa annua. The sequence continues at coordinate 121,979,404 of CM049428.1, forward strand.
GTAGGTTTGAGCTTAGGAGGATCACTTCTAAAGTTTACATGAGGGTGAGGGATAGGAGGGTTAGGAGAGTAATTATGGTCGACATTATGAAATTCCACTCCTTTGAGGGTATTAGAGGAGGTTGGTGATTCATCCTTTTCTGCCTTCTCGAGGGAAGCACTTGGGAGAACATCTTTGGATCCATCCGAGGATGATTCCTTAGAGTTCTCACCGTGCTCCTTAGAGGGAGGAGAGGGAGAGGTAGCCTCGGGCTCCTTAGACTTCAAGAGTGCCATGAGCATCTCATTCATCTTGAGGAGTTGGGCCTCCAAGGACGATTTCATGTTCATCAGATCGGCCATGGTTGCCCCTTTGGCTAACGCCTCCTTCTCCGCCTATAATTTTTCACGAGCGGCCCTCTCGGCATCGGATTCCGTCATCGTTGCACTTAGGCGGTTAAGCCCTTAAAAGTGAACAAGGCTCTGATACCAGTTGAACGGGAATCCGGCACCTAGAGGGGGGGAGGGTGAATAGGTGCTATTACAAATTTTAGGTCTTTTCAAATTTATGCTCAATTCAAAGGTAAATTCTCTAGATATGCAACTAGGTGAATTTACCTAAATGACAAGCTAATCAATACAAGGGTAAACTAGAACACAATACAAGCGAGTAAGAGATAAAGGATAAGGGGAACCAAGTGAAGCACGCGGAGACGAAGATATAATCCCGAGTTCCACCCAAGGGTGTACGTCTCGTTTGGAGAGGTGTGCGCTACCACAACAGGTTAGCCGCAACGCCACAAAGGCTCACCTTCTTCTCCGATGAACTCAACCACAAAGGTTTCGAGTCCACCTTCCACTATTGATCCCCTTTTAGGGAGGAGATCGAATCCCTTACGAACGCTTGAGGCACACACCCACAACTGAATTGGGGGCTCCCAAGATGACCACAACAGGTCAAGGACCCCAAAAGGTCAAGGTAACACCAAGAGTACAACAATGGTGAACTAGATTTTCCCACTGGAAACCCTAGCCACGAAATCCCCAAGTGAATGGGGGAGAAATGCAAATCCCTTCGGTGAAGATGTAGATCCGGGCCTTCTCCTCATATCCTCCAAAGATCAATGGATTTGGGTGGGGGGATTGGGAGATCTTGATGATTTGAGCTTTCAAGAATAGTAGGAGAGAGAAAATCTGAGAGCTAACTGTTCTTGAGTGAGTGAGGGGGTATTTATACCCCCTCCCAAAATCTGGCCGTTGGCTGCCTCGAGGACCCGGAAATTCCGGTTTAAGTGACACTCGGAAATTCCGAGTCACCCGGAATATCCGAGTCCTTGAAATATCCGAGTTGAATTTCCGGTTGAGATCAGAACCACTTCGACATCTTGACTTAGCCAAATTTCTGAGGGTGACTCGGAATATCCGAGTCCTTGAAATTTCCGAGCTGAATTTCCGATTGAAGTCAGAACGTCTTCGATATCTTGACTTAGCCAATTTTCTGAGGGTGACTCGGAATATCCGAGTCCTTGAAATTTCCGAGCTGAATTTCCGATTGAAGTCACAACGTCTTCGATATCTTGACTTAGCCAATTTTCTGAGGGTGACTCGGAATATCCGAGTCCTTGAAATTTCCGAGCTGAATTTCCGATTGAAGTCAGAACCACTCCCTGACTTTTCCTTAGCCATTTTTCTGTTAGATATAGGAGACCCGAAATTTCCGATCCTGGAAATATCCGGCTCCAATAATCCGATTCTGGGAAGAATTCCAGAAACTTTTTTTCTCTACATTTTGGCTTTGGGATATGTGGTATGCAACTCACATAAACTAAAATACTTAGCAATGGGATTAGTACATCATTGGTATTGTTAACTAACACTCAAAACACTAGGGATTTAAGAAATGGTCTTTCAATAAGGTTGGCAATTTGTTTGCCAAGTATGTTGGTACTCAAAGTGGTGTCAAGAAAATAACCATTTGGGTTGCCAAGCCTATTGTGACTAACCTCTTAGGACCCAACTTGGTTGGGGACCAACTAGCTAAAACTTGATCATCAGCGAGTGTGTACATAGCGTGCACATGAAATGATGGCCATTAACTATCACTCGCAAACAAACTTCTTCACTGTGCATGAAAAACATACTAGTCACTAAACGATTTGACAATGATACCTCTCGATCGATGATGTTGGTGAGGCCATTGGATGCACAAAATCGCATATGAAATGATGGCTATTAGCTATCAGTCGTAAGCAAATGTCTTCACCGTGCATGAAAATATATCAGTCACTAAACTTGACGACTAATGATACCTCTTGATCGATGGTGTTGGTGACGCCCTTAGATGCACATCGAGGAGCCCTAGCATGGCGACACCTCGTGCTCCTGTCGCCAAACAACAAGGTGAAGAATGGCCCCCGACATGGTGGCGTCCTTAGAGACCGTGAAGAGGTTCCCACCAAACTAAATCCAGCCTATTTATCATTCGTCCGATCTAGCTACATGGGAATACCGCGCACCTCTTGCCATCAAGATCATGCATGGAAGCAGCATGCATGCATGCACGTACCTCTCCACCTTTTTTTTTTGATAGGGTACCTCTCCACCTCTAAGCTAATTACATGCATTCAACTATATATTCATGGAGTCTAGCTAGCCAATCAAACTCAGGGGTCCCGCCATCCTGTTGTTGTCCGAAGTTCGAACCGTCTGCCTCCATCACACGGCTACCTTGCTGTCCCGCCCTCCTGAAACCCCGAAGCTCGTTGCCGTCGAACCCCACCATCATGACTCGTGAGAGAGAGAGAGCAGCGACAAACTAAATAAAACTTTCACCTCTTACTAGACACACACATGAAATGGTATATGTTATGTATTATTTCATGTGTCGTTCACGTTGCTAGGGTCATCGGCATGTGTTATATAATGTGACCTATTGTTAGCGTGTGTTACTTGGCGCGCACATGAAATGATGGCCATTAACTATCACTCTTAAGCAAACTCTTCACCGTGCATCAAAGCATATAGGTCACTAAATCTGATGACAAATTATACCTTTCGAGGGAATGGAAATTTTCATGGAGAAACCTCCTATTCACACATAGGCATATGGACAAGATGTAGTCAGGCCAAACATGAACAAAAAATGCATCTAGAAGAAATAATAATAATGCACATAAGATGAAAAGCATTAACAACAGTGATGTATATACCCATTTTATAAGTATGAATATACACAAGCCACACACATGCCATTATTATAGAATGCAAATCATAGTTAAGATGGAAATTATGATTTCTCATATTAAAGAGCCATATGGACATGACGTAGCCAATCGATACATGATGTAAATGCATGAAGAAATATGAGAATCCATAATATCCACGACAAAGACTAATCCAATCCATAACGATGTATCAGAAAAAACAACATTTTATTATTTGACCAACCATCATAAGAAGGAAATATAAGCCTCTACACTACTAACTAAAAATAAGACTCTAAATAATTAATGCAAAACCAACCTTTGCTAAAACTCAGAGCAATTTTTTGAAAACTTGCTTCTAATATGAAACTTTGGGTATTCTGGGAACTCCCCTATTATTTCCAATAAGGTTGTACGGTTTCGTCGTGACGTGCTATACCTTGGGTCTTTTATTGATTTGTACGAGGACACGGTATTATTAATTACTAGTCATTCAACATGTCATCTCATCGGTGTAGGAGTTACTAGACTCACAAAATAGAATGATAACTATCACCTATCATTTCATATGTTGTTTCGTCCTGGCACGTTACTAGGTTTCCCCCTTAGTGTTGGCGGATAATTATTACTCGTGTCACTTCATGTTTTTTGTCACTGTACCATGTACATGAATTAAATCATATCGATTACCAATCATTAAATGTGCCATTTTGTCATCTGCCTTACTTTGCCTCATTTTGGGCTAGCCATCTGTTGTTACGCATCATTTCATGTGTCATCTTGGCATCCCCGGTTACTAGGCATACACATGAAATGATATCTATTATATATTATTTCATGTGTCATTCACGTTACTAAGGTTTTCGTCATGTGTTATTTCATGTGCCATCTTGTCAGCGAGCGTGTACATGGCGTGCACATGAAATGATGGCCATTAACTATCACTCGCAAACAAACTTCTTCACTGTGCATGAAAAACATACTAGTCACTAAACGATTTGACAATGATACCTCTCGATCGATGATGTTGGTGAGGCCATTGGATGCACAAAATCGCATATGAAATGATGGCTATTAGCTATCAGTCGTAAGCAAATGTCTTCACCGTGCATGAAAATATATCAATCACTAAACTTGACGACTAATGATACCTCTTGATCGATGGTGTTGGTGACGCCCTTAGATGCACATCGAGGAGCCCTAGCATGGCGACACCTCGTGCTCCTGTCGCCAAACAACAAGGTGAAGAATGGCCCCCGACATGGTGGCGTCCTTAGAGACCGTGAAGAGGTTCCCACCAAACTAAATCCAGCCTATTTATCATTCGTCCGATCTAGCTACATGGGAATACCGCGCACCTCTTGCCATCAAGATCATGCATGGAAGCAGCATGCATGCATGCACGTACCTCTCCACCTTTTTTTTTTGATAGGGTACCTCTCCACCTCTAAGCTAATTACATGCATTCAACTATATATTCATGGAGTCTAGCTAGCCAATCAAACTCAGGGGTCCCGCCATCCTGTTGTTGTCCGAAGTTCGAACCGTCTGCCTCCATCACACGGCTACCTTGCTGTCCCGCCCTCCTGAAACCCCGAAGCTCGTTGCCGTCGAACCCCACCATCATGACTCGTGAGAGAGAGAGAGCAGAGACAAACTAAATAAAACTTTCACCTCTTACTAGACACACACATGAAATGGTATATGTTATGTATTATTTCATGTGTCGTTCACGTTGCTAGGGTCATCGGCATGTGTTATATAATGTGACCTATTGTTCGCGTGTGTTACTTGGCGCGCACATGAAATGATGGCCATTAACTATCACTCTTAAGCAAACTCTTCACCGTGCATCAAAGCATATAGGTCACTAAATCTGATGACAAATTATACCTTTCGAGAGAATGGAAATTTTCATGGAGAAACCTCCTATTCACACATAGGCATATGGACAAGATGTAGTCAGGCCAAACATGAACAAAAAATGCATCTAGAAGAAATAATAATAATGCACATAAGATGAAAAGCATTAACAACAGTGATGTATATACCCATTTTATAAGTATGAATATACACAAGCCACACACATGCCATTATTATAGAATGAAAATCATAGTTAAGATGGAAATTATGATTTCTCATATTAAAGAGCCATATGGACATGACGTAGCCAATCGATACATGATGTAAATGCATGAAGAAATATGAGAATCCATAATATCCACGACAAAGACTAATCCAATCCATAACGATGTATCAGAAAAAACAACATTTTATTATTTGACCAACCATCATAAGAAGGAAATATAAGCCTCTACACTACTAACTGAAAATAAGACTCTAAATAATTAATGCAAAACCAACCTTTGCTAAAACTCAGAGCAATTTTTTGAAAACTTGCTTCTAATATGAAACTTTGGGTATTCTGGGAACTCCCCTATTATTTCCAATAAGGTTGTACGGTTTCGTCGTGACGTGCTATACCTTGGGTCTTTTATTGATTTGTACGAGGACACGGTATTATTAATTACTAGTCATTCAACATGTCATCTCATCGGTGTAGGAGTTACTAGACTCACAAAATAGAATGATAACTATCACCTATCATTTCATATGTTGTTTCGTCCTGGCACGTTACTAGGTTTCCCCCTTAGTGTTGGCGGATAATTATTACTCGTGTCACTTCATGTTTTTTGTCACTGTACCATGTACATGAATTAAATCATATCGATTACCAATCATTAAATGTGCCATTTTGTCATCTGCCTTACTTTGGGCCTCATTTTGGGCTAGCCATCTGTTGTTACGCATCATTTCATGTGTCATCTTGGCATCCCCGGTTACTAGGCATACACATGAAATGATATCTATTATATATTATTTCATGTGTCATTCACGTTACTAAGGTTTTCGTCATGTGTTATTTCATGTGCCATCTTGTCAGCGAGCGTGTACATGGCGTGCACATGAAATGATGGCCATTAACTATCACTCGCAAACAAACTTCTTCACTGTGCATGAAAAACATACTAGTCACTAAACGATTTGACAATGATACCTCTCGATCGATGATGTTGGTGAGGCCATTGGATGCACAAAATCGCATATGAAATGATGGCTATTAGCTATCAGTCGTAAGCAAATGTCTTCACCGTGCATGAAAATATATCAATCACTAAACTTGACGACTAATGATACCTCTTGATCGATGGTGTTGGTGACGCCCTTAGATGCACATCGAGGAGCCCTAGCATGGCGACACCTCGTGCTCCTGTCGCCAAACAACAAGGTGAAGAATGGCCCCCGACATGGTGGCGTCCTTAGAGACCGTGAAGAGGTTCCCACCAAACTAAATCCAGCCTATTTATCATTCGTCCGATCTAGCTACATGGGAATACCGCGCACCTCTTGCCATCAAGATCATGCATGGAAGCAGCATGCATGCATGCACGTACCTCTCCACCTTTTTTTTTTTGATAGGGTACCTCTCCACCTCTAAGCTAATTACATGCATTCAACTATATATTCATGGAGTCTAGCTAGCCAATCAAACTCAGGGGTCCCGCCATCCTGTTGTTGTCCGAAGTTCGAACCGTCTGCCTCCATCACACGGCTACCTTGCTGTCCCGCCCTCCTGAAACCCCGAAGCTCGTTGCCGTCGAACCCCACCATCATGACTCGTGAGAGAGAGAGAGCAGCGACAAACTAAATAAAACTTTCACCTCTTACTAGACACACACATGAAATGGTATATGTTATGTATTATTTCATGTGTCGTTCACGTTGCTAGGGTCATCGGCATGTGTTATATAATGTGACCTATTGTTAGCGTGTGTTACTTGGCGCGCACATGAAATGATGGCCATTAACTATCACTCTTAAGCAAACTCTTCACCGTGCATCAAAGCATATAGGTCACTAAATCTGATGACAAATTATACCTTTCGAGAGAATGGAAATTTTCATGGAGAAACCTCCTATTCACACATAGGCATATGGACAAGATGTAGTCAGGCCAAACATGAACAAAAAATGCATCTAGAAGAAATAATAATAATGCACATAAGATGAAAAGCATTAACAACAGTGATGTATATACCCATTTTATAAGTATGAATATACACAAGCCACACACATGCCATTATTATAGAATGCAAATCATAGTTAAGATGGAAATAATTATTTCTCATATTAAAGAGCCATATGGACATGACGTAGCCAATCGATACATGATGTAAATGCATGAAGAAATATGAGAATCCATAATATCCACGACAAAGACTAATCCAATCCATAACGATGTATCAGAAAAAACAACATTTTATTATTTGACCAACCATCATAAGAAGGAAATATAAGCCTCTACACTACTAACTAAAAATAAGACTCTAAATAATTAATGCAAAACCAACCTTTGCTAAAACTCAGAGCAATTTTTTGAAAACTTGCTTCTAATATGAAACTTTGGGTATTCTGGGAACTCCCCTATTATTTCCAATAAGGTTGTACGGTTTCGTCGTGACGTGCTATACCTTGGGTCTTTTATTGATTTGTACGAGGACACGGTATTATTAATTACTAGTCATTCAACATGTCATCTCATCGGTGTAGGAGTTACTAGACTCACAAAATAGAATGATAACTATCACCTATCATTTCATATGTTGTTTCGTCCTGGCACGTTACTAGGTTTCCCCCTTAGTGTTGGCGGATAATTATTACTCGTGTCACTTCATGTTTTTTGTCACTGTACCATGTACATGAATTAAATCATATCGATTACCAATCATTAAATGTGCCATTTTGTCATCTGCCTTACTTTGCCTCATTTTGGGCTAGCCATCTGTTGTTACGCATCATTTCATGTGTCATCTTGGCATCCCCGGTTACTAGGCATACACATGAAATGATATCTATTATATATTATTTCATGTGTCATTCACGTTACTAAGGTTTTCGTCATGTGTTATTTCATGTGCCATCTTGTCAGCGAGCGTGTACATGGCGTGCACATGAAATGATGGCCATTAACTATCACTCGCAAACAAACTTCTTCACTGTGCATGAAAAACATACTAGTCACTAAACGATTTGACAATGATACCTCTCGATCGATGATGTTGGTGAGGCCATTGGATGCACAAAATCGCATATGAAATGATGGCTATTAGCTATCAGTCGTAAGCAAATGTCTTCACCGTGCATGAAAATATATCAATCACTAAACTTGACGACTAATGATACCTCTTGATCGATGGTGTTGGTGACGCCCTTAGATGCACATCGAGGAGCCCTAGCATGGCGACACCTCGTGCTCCTGTCGCCAAACAACAAGGTGAAGAATGGCCCCCGACATGGTGGCGTCCTTAGAGACCGTGAAGAGGTTCCCACCAAACTAAATCCAGCCTATTTATCATTCGTCCGATCTAGCTACATGGGAATACCGCGCACCTCTTGCCATCAAGATCATGCATGGAAGCAGCATGCATGCATGCACGTACCTCTCCACCTTTTTTTTTTGATAGGGTACCTCTCCACCTCTAAGCTAATTACATGCATTCAACTATATATTCATGGAGTCTAGCTAGCCAATCAAACTCAGGGGTCCCGCCATCCTGTTGTTGTCCGAAGTTCGAACCGTCTGCCTCCATCACACGGCTACCTTGCTGTCCCGCCCTCCTGAAACCCCGAAGCTCGTTGCCGTCGAACCCCACCATCATGACTCGTGAGAGAGAGAGAGCAGAGACAAACTAAATAAAACTTTCACCTCTTACTAGACACACACATGAAATGGTATATGTTATGTATTATTTCATGTGTCGTTCACGTTGCTAGGGTCATCGGCATGTGTTATATAATGTGACCTATTGTTCGCGTGTGTTACTTGGCGCGCACATGAAATGATGGCCATTAACTATCACTCTTAAGCAAACTCTTCACCGTGCATCAAAGCATATAGGTCACTAAATCTGATGACAAATTATACCTTTCGAGAGAATGGAAATTTTCATGGAGAAACCTCCTATTCACACATAGGCATATGGACAAGATGTAGTCAGGCCAAACATGAACAAAAAATGCATCTAGAAGAAATAATAATAATGCACATAAGATGAAAAGCATTAACAACAGTGATGTATATACCCATTTTATAAGTATGAATATACACAAGCCACACACATGCCATTATTATAGAATGAAAATCATAGTTAAGATGGAAATTATGATTTCTCATATTAAAGAGCCATATGGACATGACGTAGCCAATCGATACATGATGTAAATGCATGAAGAAATATGAGAATCCATAATATCCACGACAAAGACTAATCCAATCCATAACGATGTATCAGAAAAAACAACATTTTATTATTTGACCAACCATCATAAGAAGGAAATATAAGCCTCTACACTACTAACTGAAAATAAGACTCTAAATAATTAATGCAAAACCAACCTTTGCTAAAACTCAGAGCAATTTTTTGAAAACTTGCTTCTAATATGAAACTTTGGGTATTCTGGGAACTCCCCTATTATTTCCAATAAGGTTGTACGGTTTCGTCGTGACGTGCTATACCTTGGGTCTTTTATTGATTTGTACGAGGACACGGTATTATTAATTACTAGTCATTCAACATGTCATCTCATCGGTGTAGGAGTTACTAGACTCACAAAATAGAATGATAACTATCACCTATCATTTCATATGTTGTTTCGTCCTGGCACGTTACTAGGTTTCCCCCTTAGTGTTGGCGGATAATTATTACTCGTGTCACTTCATGTTTTTTGTCACTGTACCATGTACATGAATTAAATCATATCGATTACCAATCATTAAATGTGCCATTTTGTCATCTGCCTTACTTTGGGCCTCATTTTGGGCTAGCCATCTGTTGTTACGCATCATTTCATGTGTCATCTTGGCATCCCCGGTTACTAGGCATACACATGAAATGATATCTATTATATATTATTTCATGTGTCATTCACGTTACTAAGGTTTTCGTCATGTGTTATTTCATGTGCCATCTTGTCAGCGAGCGTGTACATGGCGTGCACATGAAATGATGGCCATTAACTATCACTCGCAAACAAACTTCTTCACTGTGCATGAAAAACATACTAGTCACTAAACGATTTGACAATGATACCTCTCGATCGATGATGTTGGTGAGGCCATTGGATGCACAAAATCGCATATGAAATGATGGCTATTAGCTATCAGTCGTAAGCAAATGTCTTCACCGTGCATGAAAATATATCAATCACTAAACTTGACGACTAATGATACCTCTTGATCGATGGTGTTGGTGACGCCCTTAGATGCACATCGAGGAGCCCTAGCATGGCGACACCTCGTGCTCCTGTCGCCAAACAACAAGGTGAAGAATGGCCCCCGACATGGTGGCGTCCTTAGAGACCGTGAAGAGGTTCCCACCAAACTAAATCCAGCCTATTTATCATTCGTCCGATCTAGCTACATGGGAATACCGCGCACCTCTTGCCATCAAGATCATGCATGGAAGCAGCATGCATGCATGCACGTACCTCTCCACCTTTTTTTTTTTGATAGGGTACCTCTCCACCTCTAAGCTAATTACATGCATTCAACTATATATTCATGGAGTCTAGCTAGCCAATCAAACTCAGGGGTCCCGCCATCCTGTTGTTGTCCGAAGTTCGAACCGTCTGCCTCCATCACACGGCTACCTTGCTGTCCCGCCCTCCTGAAACCCCGAAGCTCGTTGCCGTCGAACCCCACCATCATGACTCGTGAGAGAGAGAGAGCAGCGACAAACTAAATAAAACTTTCACCTCTTACTAGACACACACATGAAATGGTATATGTTATGTATTATTTCATGTGTCGTTCACGTTGCTAGGGTCATCGGCATGTGTTATATAATGTGACCTATTGTTAGCGTGTGTTACTTGGCGCGCACATGAAATGATGGCCATTAACTATCACTCTTAAGCAAACTCTTCACCGTGCATCAAAGCATATAGGTCACTAAATCTGATGACAAATTATACCTTTCGAGAGAATGGAAATTTTCATGGAGAAACCTCCTATTCACACATAGGCATATGGACAAGATGTAGTCAGGCCAAACATGAACAAAAAATGCATCTAGAAGAAATAATAATAATGCACATAAGATGAAAAGCATTAACAACAGTGATGTATATACCCATTTTATAAGTATGAATATACACAAGCCACACACATGCCATTATTATAGAATGCAAATCATAGTTAAGATGGAAATAATTATTTCTCATATTAAAGAGCCATATGGACATGACGTAGCCAATCGATACATGATGTAAATGCATGAAGAAATATGAGAATCCATAATATCCACGACAAAGACTAATCCAATCCATAACGATGTATCAGAAAAAACAACATTTTATTATTTGACCAACCATCATAAGAAGGAAATATAAGCCTCTACACTACTAACTAAAAATAAGACTCTAAATAATTAATGCAAAACCAACCTTTGCTAAAACTCAGAGCAATTTTTTGAAAACTTGCTTCTAATATGAAACTTTGGGTATTCTGGGAACTCCCCTATTATTTCCAATAAGGTTGTACGGTTTCGTCGTGACGTGCTATACCTTGGGTCTTTTATTGATTTGTACGAGGACACGGTATTATTAATTACTAGTCATTCAACATGTCATCTCATCGGTGTAGGAGTTACTAGACTCACAAAATAGAATGATAACTATCACCTATCATTTCATATGTTGTTTCGTCCTGGCACGTTACTAGGTTTCCCCCTTAGTGTTGGCGGATAATTATTACTCGTGTCACTTCATGTTTTTTGTCACTGTACCATGTACATGAATTAAATCATATCGATTACCAATCATTAAATGTGCCATTTTGTCATCTGCCTTACTTTGGGCCTCATTTTGGGCTAGCCATCTGTTGTTACGCATCATTTCATGTGTCATCTTGGCATCCCCGGTTACTAGGCATACACATGAAATGATATCTATTATATATTATTTCATGTGTCATTCACGTTACTAAGGTTTTCGTCATGTGTTATTTCATGTGCCATCTTGTCAGCGAGCGTGTACATGGCGTGCACATGAAATGATGGCCATTAACTATCAATCGCAAACAAACTTCTTCACTGTGCATGAAAAACATACTAGTCACTAAACGATTTGACAATGATACCTCTCGATCGATGATGTTGGTGAGGCCATTGGATGCACAAAATCGCATATGAAATGATGGCTATTAGCTATCAGTCGTAAGCAAATGTCTTCACCGTGCATGAAAATATATCAATCACTAAACTTGACGACTAATGATACCTCTTGATCGATGGTGTTGGTGACGCCCTTAGATGCACATCGAGGAGCCCTAGCATGGCGACACCTCGTGCTCCTGTCGCCAAACAACAAGGTGAAGAATGGCCCCCGACATGGTGGCGTCCTTAGAGACCGTGAAGAGGTTCCCACCAAACTAAATCCAGCCTATTTATCATTCGTCCGATCTAGCTACATGGGAATACCGCGCACCTCTTGCCATCAAGATCATGCATGGAAGCAGCATGCATGCATGCACGTACCTCTCCACCTTTTTTTTTTGATAGGGTACCTCTCCACCTCTAAGCTAATTACATGCATTCAACTATATATTCATGGAGTCTAGCTAGCCAATCAAACTCAGGGGTCCCGCCATCCTGTTGTTGTCCGAAGTTCGAACCGTCTGCCTCCATCACACGGCTACCTTGCTGTCCCGCCCTCCTGAAACCCCGAAGCTCGTTGCCGTCGAACCCCACCATCATGACTCGTGAGAGAGAGAGAGCAGCGACAAACTAAATAAAACTTTCACCTCTTACTAGACACACACATGAAATGGTATATGTTATGTATTATTTCATGTGTCGTTCACGTTGCTAGGGTCATCGGCATGTGTTATATAATGTGACCTATTGTTCGCGTGTGTTACTTGGCGCGCACATGAAATGATGGCCATTAACTATCACTCTTAAGCAAACTCTTCACCGTGCATCAAAGCATATAGGTCACTAAATCTGATGACAAATTATACCTTTCGAGAGAATGGAAATTTTCATGGAGAAACCTCCTATTCACACATAGGCATATGGACAAGATGTAGTCAGGCCAAACATGAACAAAAAATGCATCTAGAAGAAATAATAATAATGCACATAAGATGAAAAGCATTAACAACAGTGATGTATATACCCATTTTATAAGTATGAATATACACAAGCCACACACATGCCATTATTATAGAATGCAAATCATAGTTAAGATGGAAATTATGATTTCTCATATTAAAGAGCCATATGGACATGACGTAGCCAATCGATACATGATGTAAATGCATGAAGAAATATGAGAATCCATAATATCGACGACAAAGACTAATCCAATCCATAACGATGTATCAGAAAAAACAACATTTTATTATTTGACCAACCATCATAAGAAGGAAATATAAGCCTCTACACTACTAACTAAAAATAAGACTCTAAATAATTAATGCAAAACCAACCTTTGCTAAAACTCAGAGCAATTTTTTGAAAACTTGCTTCTAATATGAAACTTTGGGTATTCTGGGAACTCCCCTATTATTTCCAATAAGGTTGTACGGTTTCGTCGTGACGTGCTATACCTTGGGTCTTTTATTGATTTGTACGAGGACACGGTATTATTAATTACTAGTCATTCAACATGTCATCTCATCGGTGTAGGAGTTACTAGACTCACAAAATAGAATGATAACTATCACCTATCATTTCATATGTTGTTTCGTCCTGGCACGTTACTAGGTTTCCCCCTTAGTGTTGGCGGATAATTATTACTCGTGTCACTTCATGTTTTTTGTCAGTGTACCATGTACATGAATTAAATCATATCGATTACCAATCATTAAATGTGCCATTTTGTCATCTGCCTTACTTTGGGCCTCATTTTGGGCTAGCCATCTGTTGTTACGCATCATTTCATGTGTCATCTTGGCATCCCCGGTTACTAGGCATACACATGAAATGATATCTATTATATATTATTTCATGTGTCATTCACGTTACTAAGGTTTTCGTCATGTGTTATTTCATGTGCCATCTTGTCAGCGAGCGTGTACATGGCGTGCACATGAAATGATGGCCATTAACTATCACTCGCAAACAAACTTCTTCACTGTGCATGAAAAACATACTAGTCACTAAACGATTTGACAATGATACCTCTCGATCGATGATGTTGGTGAGGCCATTGGATGCACAAAATCGCATATGAAATGATGGCTATTAGCTATCAGTCGTAAGCAAATGTCTTCACCGTGCATGAAAATATATCAATCACTAAACTTGACGACTAATGATACCTCTTGATCGATGGTGTTGGTGACGCCCTTAGATGCACATCGAGGAGCCCTAGCATGGCGACACCTCGTGCTCCTGTCGCCAAACAACAAGGTGAAGAATGGCCCCCGACATGGTGGCGTCCTTAGAGACCGTGAAGAGGTTCCCACCAAACTAAATCCAGCCTATTTATCATTCGTCCGATCTAGCTACATGGGAATACCGCGCACCTCTTGCCATCAAGATCATGCATGGAAGCAGCATGCATGCATGCACGTACCTCTCCACCTTTTTTTTTGATAGGGTACCTCTCCACCTCTAAGCTAATTACATGCATTCAACTATATATTCATGGAGTCTAGCTAGCCAATCAAACTCAGGGGTCCCGCCATCCTGTTGTTGTCCGAAGTTCGAACCGTCTGCCTCCATCACACGGCTACCTTGCTGTCCCGCCCTCCTGAAACCCCGAAGCTCGTTGCCGTCGAACCCCACCATCATGACTCGTGAGAGAGAGAGAGCAGCGACAAACTAAATAAAACTTTCACCTCTTACTAGACACACACATGAAATGGTATATGTTATGTATTATTTCATGTGTCGTTCACGTTGCTAGGGTCATCGGCATGTGTTATATAATCTGACCTATTGTTAGCGTGTGTTACTTGGCGCGCACATGAAATGATGGCCATTAACTATCACTCTTAAGCAAACTCTTCACCGTGCATCAAAGCATATAGGTCACTAAATCTGATGACAAATTATACCTTTCGAGAGAATGGAAATTTTCATGGAGAAACCTCCTATTCACACATAGGCATATGGACAAGATGTAGTCAGGCCAAACATGAACAAAAAATGCATCTAGAAGAAATAATAATAATGCACATAAGATGAAAAGCATTAACAACAGTGATGTATATACCCATTTTATAAGTATGAATATACACAAGCCACACACATGCCATTATTATAGAATGCAAATCATAGTTAAGATGGAAATTATGATTTCTCATATTAAAGAGCCATATGGACATGACGTAGCCAATCGATACATGATGTAAATGCATGAAGAAATATGAGAATCCATAATATCCACGACAAAGACTAATCCAATCCATAACGATGTATCAGAAAAAACAACATTTTATTATTTGACCAACCATCATAAGAAGGAAATATAAGCCTCTACACTACTAACTAAAAATAAGACTCTAAATAATTAATGCAAAACCAACCTTTGCTAAAACTCAGAGCAATTTTTTGAAAACTTGCTTCTAATATGAAACTTTGGGTATTCTGGGAACTCCCCTATTATTTCCAATAAGGTTGTACGGTTTCGTCGTGACGTGCTATACCTTGGGTCTTTTATTGATTTGTACGAGGACACGGTATTATTAATTACTAGTCATTCAACATGTCATCTCATCGGTGTAGGAGTTACTAGACTCACAAAATAGAATGATAACTATCACCTATCATTTCATATGTTGTTTCGTCCTGGCACGTTACTAGGTTTCCCCCTTAGTGTTAGCGGATAATTATTACTCGTGTCACTTCATGTTTTTTGTCACTGTACCATGTACATGAATTAAATCATATCGATTACCAATCATTAAATGTGCCATTTTGTCATCTGCCTTACTTTGGGCCTCATTTTGGGCTAGCCATCTGTTGTTACGCATCATTTCATGTGTCATCTTGGCATCCCCGGTTACTAGGCATACACATGAAATGATATCTATTATATATTATTTCATGTGTCATTCACGTTACTAAGGTTTTCGTCATGTGTTATTTCATGTGCCATCTTGTCAGCGAGCGTGTACATGGCGTGCACATGAAATGATGGCCATTAACTATCACTCGCAAACAAACTTCTTCACTGTGCATGAAAAACATACTAGTCACTAAACGATTTGACAATGAAACCTCTCGATCGATGATGTTGGTGAGGCCATTGGATGCACAAAATCGCATATGAAGTGATGGCTATTAGCTATCAGTCGTAAGCAAACGTCTTCACCGTGCATGAAAATATATCAATCACTAAACTTGACGACTAATGATACCTCTTGATCGATGGTGTTGGTGAGGCCCTTAGATGCACATCGAGGAGCCCTAGCATGGCGACACCTCATGCTCCTGTTGCCAAACAACAAGGTGAAGAATGGGCCCCCGACATGGTGGCGTCCTTAGCGATCGTGTGCACCAAACTCGGCGTGTTTCACCCTCTTCACCGAACATGACGGGTTGCACGCTTGCACGTTATAGCACAAGGAAAAAGGAAGGTAGGACATGAATAGCTACATTATTGTGTCTTTGGAGGCTTGGAGCCAACTACATGATGGTCCGGTGTCCGTGAGTTCGGCGAGGTGTACATCGCCCCATGCATGCTTCACCATCTCTTCATCGAGCATGGCCATTGTCAGATCACCTCTGATCTATCCAAGGAAGGCACTACGGGAAACACAGCGCAGCCCGACGGCCATTTCAACGCGGACGGTGGCCGTCGGCGTCACAACGTGAAACCGACGAAACGAAAAAACCGTCGGCGTCGTTTTGCCGTCGGCGTCTTAGTTGTAAGGCCGACGGCCACCGTCGGGCTTACAGTGCCGTCAGCGTCCATCTAATCACATTGTGAGCCCGACGGTATAACCGTCGGGCTCACTATACAGTTTTTCAGTTTTTCTAAAAAAAATAGATTACATTCAAAAAAAATATGAAAAAATACTAAAAAAAAGAAACCCTTTGGGATGAAGTCTTTTGACGTGTACTAGTTTTTAGAAAAATGATAAACTTTAGTTTGGCAACTTTTCAAAACAAAACTTTACAAAAAATATCAATCATATACAATATGCAATAGTTTTAACACATATGTGTGACCATTATCATGTCATAGTTTGTGATAAAGTGCTCATAATCAGCACATATGTGTGTCATGGTATGTAAAACAACGTCGCCCGAAGCGATTTTCAAAATTCTTTATAGAAATATCATTTTCCATTTTTTAAGTGTCAAAAATGGCTTTTTTGTGAAGCAAGTACATAAAATATGGTCCAAAATGACACCCATTTAATTTTCACAAAGAGTAGAACAAATTTTATGGATAATGTCTGAATATGAGGATTTTCCTTACTTTCTATCTAAATTCGCCTGTTTAATTGACTTTATGTCAATTTTCCGGAAGTAATTCAAATTTGAACTACAACTGTGTGATATTTTGCTCTGAAGTTCTTACAAAAATAATTTTAAGGTATACAAGTAGTGGTTACAACATAGAACCGTTAATCGTTTTGAAAAATTCGACCACTTTTGATGAATAGCCATGCTCTCCATTTTGACCGTTTTTTGAAAGAAATGGGAAAATATGGAAAAGTACTCAAAAAAAGAAACCCTTTGGCATTGAGTCCTTTTACGTGTACTAGTTAATAGGAAAAATGATAAACTTGATTTTTGGCAAACTTTTCAAAACGAAACTTCACAAAAATGTCAAACATCTATAAACATGCATAGGTTTCAAGACAAATGAGCAATGTATGACCATTATCATGTCATAGTTTGTGATAAAGTGCCCATATTCAGCACATATGTGTGTCATGGTATGGGAAACAACTTCACCGAAGCGATTTTCAAAATTATTTATAGAAATATCATTTTCCATTTTTTAAGTGTCAAAAATGACTTTTTTTGTGAAGCAAGTACATAAAATATGGTCCAAAATGACACCCATTTAATTTTCACAAAGAGTAGAACAAATTTTATGGATAATGTCTGAATGTGAGGATTTTCCTTGCTTTCTATCTAAATTCGCCTCTTTAATTGACTTTATGTCAATTTTCCGGAAGTAATTCAAATTTGAACTACAACTGTGTCATGGTTTGCTCTGAAGTTCTTACAAAAATAATTTTAAAGTAGACAAGTAGTGGTTACAACATAGAACTGTTAATCGTTTTGAAAAATTCGACCACTTTTGATGAATAGCCATGCTCTCCATTTTGACCGTTTTTTGCAAGAAATGGGAAAATATGGAAAAGTACTCAAAAAAAGAAACCCTTTGGCATTGAGTCCTTTTACGTGTACTAGTTAATAGGAAAAATGATAAACTTGATTTTTGGCAAACTTTTCAAAACGAAACTTCACAAAAATGTCAAACATCTATAAACATGCATAGGTTTCAAGACAAATGAGCAATGTATGACCATTATCATGTCATAGTTTGTGATAAAGTGCCCATATTCAGCACATAAGTGTGTCATGGTATGGGAAACAACGTCACCGAAGCGATTTTCAAAATTCTTTATAGAAATATCATTTTCCAATTTTTAAGTGTCAAAAATGACTTTTTTTGTGAAGCAAGTACATAAAATATGGTCCAAAATGACACCCATTTAATTTTCACAAAGAGTAGAACAAATTTTATGGTTAATGTCTGAATATGAGGATTTTACTTGCTTTCTATCTAAATTCGCCTCTTTAATTGACTTTATGTCAATTTTCCGGAAGTAATTCAAATTTGAACTACAACTGTGTGATAGTTTGCTCTGAAGTTCTTACAAAAATAATTTTAAGGTACACAAGTAGTGGTTACAACATAGAACCGTTAATCGTTTTGAAAAATTCGACCACTTTTGATGAATAGCCATGCTCTCCATTTTGACCGTTTTTTGAAAGAAATGGGAAAATATGGAAAAGTACTCAAAATAAGAAACCCTTTGGCATTGAGTCCTTTTACGTGTACTAGTTAATAGGAAAAATGATAAACTTGATTTTTGGCAAACTTTTCAAAACGAAACTTCACAAAAATGTCAAACATCTATAAACATGCATAGGTTTCAAGACAAATGACCAATGTCTGACCATTATCATGTCATAGTTTGTGATAAAGTGCCCATATTCAGCACATATGTGTGTCATGGTATGAGAAACAACGTCACCGAAGCGATTTTCAAAATTCTTTATAGAAATATCATTTTCCATTTTTTAAGTGTCAAAAATGACTTTTTTTTGTGAAGCAAGTACATAAAATATGGTCCAAAATGACACCCATTTAATTTTCACAAAGAGTAGAACAAATTTTATGGATAATGTCTGAATATGAGGATTTTCCTTGCTTTCTATCTAAATTCGCCTCTTTAATTGACTTTATGTCAATTTTCCGGAAGTAATTCAAATTTGAACTACAACTGTGTGATAGTTTGCTCTGAAGTTCTTACAAAAATAATTTTAAGGTACACAAGTAGTGGTTACAACATAGAACCGTTAATCGATTTGAAAAATTCGACCACTTTTGATGAATAGCCATGCTCTCCATTTTGACCGTTTTTTGAAAGAAATGGGAAAATATGGAAAAGTACTCAAAAAAGAAACTCTTTGGCATTGAGTCCTTTTACGTGTACTAGTTAATAGGAAAAATGATAAACTTGATTTTTGGCAAACTTTTCAAAGCGAAACTTCACAAAAATGTCAAACATCTATAAACATGCATAGGTTTCAAGACAAATGAGCAATGTATGACCATTATCATGTCATAGTTTGTGATAAAGTTCCCATATTCAGCACATATGTGTGTCATGATATGGGAAACAACGTCACCGAAGCGATTTTCAAAATTCTTTATAGAAATATCATTTTCCATTTTTTAAGTGTCAAAAATGACTTTTTTTGTGAAGTAAGTACATAAAATATGGTCCAAAATGACACCCATTTAATTTTCACAAAGAGTAGAACATATTTTATGGATAATAACTTAATATGAGGATTTTCCTTGCTTTCTATCTAAATTCGCCTCTTTAATTGACTTTATGCTGATTTATGTTGGTTCTTGTTTGTTCTAAAAGACATCATTCATTATGAAAATGATGGCATGGATGTCATATTTGGATTCCTCTCATTTTTATGATCGACATAGACATTTTATTTATTAAATTCTGATATATCAATATGAAGATATGAATTATTTCTTATTAAATGGAAAAGACAAAACAAAAATAAAATAACTGATTATTATTATTATTCAAGTATTATTAAACATAGTTATTTTGTTCATTCAAATCTTATTTTTGAAATTTTAAAGATTAAAAAGTATAATATCTCAGATGAGGATTAATATGATTGCTATCATACTAATAGCAACAAGGTCTGACATCTCAACTGGAATCTCATTTGAATAGAACTCAATAGTTAAGCGTGCTTGGCCTGGAGCACTCTAAGGATGGGTGACCGTCTGGGAAGTTTAATTGAGTGTGAATAGTTTGAGCTAAGATTATGATTAAGTGTGGGAGTGGATAGTTTGAGCTAAGATTATGATTAAGTGTGTGAGTGGATGCTTTGAGCTAAGATTATGATTAAGTGTGTGATATGAGATTAAATATATGACTAAATTGGAGTTAAAATAATAATTAAAAAAGTTAAAAAAAATAATTTAAAAAATAAATGGCAGAGCCATCTATGAGCCCGACGGCATTGCTGTTGGCGTTCTAGTTGTAAGGCCGACGGTTATACCGTCGGGCTCACTACTAGCCCGACGGCCACGGCGTGAGCCCGATGGATCACAGCCCGACGGCCTTAAGCCGACGGTGGCCGTCGGGCTCACTTAGGCCGAGGGTTTCTGTGCTGAGCCCGACGGCAAATGCCGTCGGGCTGGGCTGTTACTCCTGTAGTGAGGCTCGTTGATGTATGGTATTAGATCTCTTCTTCTCCGTTTGTATATCCTTTACACACGATTTTTCATTTCTATTTTTTTGGATAACAAACGTGCAAGGAAATAAGAAGGACCTAGCTAGCTTTCTTATTACGTACGTGTGTGGCATGGATTAAGGTGCTAGCTTAATTAGTTTTAACGTGCGCATGCTTCTCGATACATGTGTAGCACGTGTATTCGACACATCGCGACGGCCTTCTCCTGCAACTAATTTACCGAGTTTATTGATCGAGTCCTACAAATACACATGTAGACGTAATGAGAAATTGCAAATGCTCGTGAAGATAGATATACATGTGCAGTAATCGAGTTTGTGCACCTCAGAACCGGCAACTATCTAATTACTACTACCAACTAGTCATGAGTTCAATTTATGTGTATCCACAACCTGTAGAATTTCCAGTTCCAAATATGAAAATAGCATTGAGAAAAAGATAAATCTATCATGAATAGTAGTATCGTCAAAGAGAAAAGGCGAAAGCAAAAGGAAAAAATTCATGTTTGATCTGTCTTTTTTGTTTCTTAATCCTCTTTCAAATTTTGACCTGACAATTATTGAACTTGTAGACACATATCTTATCCACACCGATACTTTTTAGTAAATATTTTTGAAGCATTTAAACCTTGTATGCATGAATGCATGCCCTGGCGTGGAAACCTCTGCTGCCCGCTTGCCGGTGTAGCTGCTCGTGGCTTCGCTCGTTCACTCCTTTCCCAGCCACTAGTAGACGTGTACGTGCAATGCACGAGTTATCCGTGTTATTTTAACCTTACTTATGTTTATAGTGAGCTGAATGACATCCCACAACACATGTAAAATATCAAATTACTAGTTTTTTAAGATTAAATTCCTGAAAATGATCTAGTATGTAAAGGAGCCACCCTAATTACATGGTTCCCTTTTGCTCTCTCAGTAAACATACATTCAGAAGTGGCAGAATAATCCTGCACCAAGGAGCTACACTTTATTACTACAAATGTGTATACCAATAAAGATCATTCCTCTACATAAACGAAACTTTTAACATTGCATAACACCAGTTCACCAAATGCCGTTCTGGTCGCAGGCACCGTCACAGTAGGCGCATTGCGCACGTCACTGCTGCTCTAAGCTGCGCGGGTCGTCGGCCGACGACAGCTGCTTCATGAGTGCCACGGCCCGCTCGTACTTGGCCAGGTACTACGCGTTCACAAGGTGCGCCGCCGCCGCCGGACGGACACGTAGCGGCAGGGAGGCCCCTTCCTTGGGCAGCTGGAGTTCGACGATGCCGGTGTTGTGCGCCGGGCAGCAGTTGGTGTCCGGCGGCACCGTGTCCAGGAGGTCGGGCGGGTGGCACTTTAGGGCTGGATGGCTGCCGCCGCGCCGCCGAGACCCAGGAGCACGCCACGGCGGTCGACACCTACGGCTGTCACTACTCACCACCGGTGGCCTTGTACGAGAGATCACGCCGTAGCTGCCCGGCATCCTGCTCGCCGTCGACCTCGTCAGAGAGGTCCAGCTCGTCGGCATCCACAAGGAGCATGCATGAGCACTCTCCATCGACCGTCCGGCCTCCTGGCCAGAGACGTCAGCTGGCGATGGGAATCTCTCAGTGACACGCTCGAGGAGAACGCCAGACCGGATGTGTTTGTTCCTAAGTACATTCGATATGTAAGAGAACGAAACCTGCTGTGTTTTATAGACAAAATACTAATTTGAAATCACTCTCTTTCTGATTCATACTCCCTCCATCCAAAATATAAAGCACATTTTAATTTCGATGGTCAACAACGTACAATTTTGAGCACGCATGATTTATTCTTAAACCATGTCCATAAAATCTACTCCCTCCGTACATAAATAAGTGTCTCAAATTTCTAAAAAGAAGATGTATTTAGACAAACATTTGTCTAGATACATCTTCTTTTTGAGAGATTTGATAGTTGAGACACTTAGTTGTGGACGGAGGGAGTATATAATGATATATGTGATGAAAATATTTTGCAAATACTAGCTAGCCATGGTAAGTATTTTCTTTGTAATTCATCATCTCACATTCACGTGTACTTCTTTTTTATGTGTGCGTTAGACAATTAATGTATAGTCTAGTGTTATTTTTCAATTCTTTGTCTTTTTGTTGGTTGCCGTGCAGAAAAATAATTGGGTCTGGATTCAAATGTGTAGGCAAAGAAATGGTTGGGGAGACGGTATTTGTGGCGTGCCCTCGGGGTCGCTATCGACCCATTAGAGGTTCTGGTGGGGGTGGGGGTGGGGGTGGGGGTGCATGATGCTAGGGATACGTTGGTTCGGCCAATACATGCATGGTTTTTTTGGGGGGGGGGGGGGGGGGGGGGAAGACAAGTCATGACATCGACCCGATCATTGTGTCCAACATGTGCTCAGGGCACGATAGCGGTTTTGAGGGAGATGTTTCTTCTCCTCTAAGAAATTGGATGTCCGGCTCATCTCGGAGTACGTACGATAACCCCGTAGCATGGTACACAGATCCAAGATCCAGGATGACACACCGGCGGGTCTGGTGGATGACACATGCCGATGGCGCCTACGGCATTGGGGTCGTCCGACCTCAAGCGACTACAATATAAAACCCGGTTTCAACAACAACATAATATATTCCCTACAAGTGCATGATATATTCCCTACAAGTGCTCGATTGGTGATGTTCAACGGTCGTGATTTGGCCCCTCAGTCCTCACACCCCTGAGGTTCAAAATGATCGATACGGGTATATCTTGTAGGTATTTTGGTATTTTGGTCACGACTTCCTTATATTAATCACTAATATTTGACAATGATTTGTTTCCTAATAATTGTTGTGCCTAAATACGACCAATTTAAGCGCATTAATTCAACCTAATAATCAAGATTTTTGTACATGAAATAATATGCACTAATTATCTTGAACATGAGATCACGACTTAAGAAGGTATAGCATGGCCAGTTAGAATAAAAACCTATAGTTAATGAAAGAATGATGTAAGCACTGGCCGGTGCAATCACACTACACCACATACATAAGTGTCTCCATGTGCAGCGTTGTTGCTCGGCGTGTGGTGTTACATGTGGGACCTCACATCTACATAAAATGTAAGCTAACGAGCAGAGAAATTTATTCTATAATGCGATGGAGCTACACAAACACAGGACAATGCCACCCAGCTCAGTTATCCTGCTCTAGGCCATTTTTTCATATCGAGATAATTATGATGGCACATATACGAAAAAAAAACTATTATGTAGGGAAAGTACAACTAGCCATTAAAACAACACAGCTCATGCATTTTATATTGCCAGAAATTAGAAATTTTGTATACATCGATAAATTTGCATAGGAGCCACTGACCAAGGTGATTTAGGATGTGTTGGAATGGAAGTTTAGTCTTTTCACAATTTTTTATTGGAATGAAATGTCAAGTTTAAAAGCATAAAATATCAGTTTTAAACATGAAAGGAATATCATCATATACAATCTTTTAATTATAATTTGCATCAAATAATAAACACTAACTCGCACTTAACGCGCTGTCGTCAAAGTCTATATACTTTCTTTCTTGACCTCTCCCTTTATCGTGGTGCCCTCCCATCACATCACCTCGTAATCCTCTCACACGCTTCTAGTTATTATATTATTTAGTTTAGATTTCTCGCGTGGGGAAGACTGCAATTTTCCTCCATCCAACAGACTTACCTTACTTGTATTCTCACCGAGTTTTTTGTGTGTGTCTAACTGTCTATCTTGGTATTAGTATCAATGCTCAACTTTTTTAAAATGAATTAATAAAAACAACTCACGTATGATGTATTGGACTAAAGCACACCCGAGTTCGTCCGAAAATAGGGTTAATCCATGTCTCTAAATTCCCTCCACACCGACCCGTTTCTCGTAGCCATCTCAATCTTCTTGTTCCAGTCACGCTGCCATTACCTATGCGACATTTCCACCGCCGCCCAGTACCCCATACTATGACTATCCTCCAGCTACCGGTAACCGCACTATACCCCATGGACGAGGATGAGCAGGAGCATTCGTGAGGTCTGCCCACCATGCATGCATTTTATCGATCTCATCTTATAAATTTGAAGGTAGCAAGGTAGTGTCATCTCATCTTGGAATAGCCATGCATGCATGCATTTTATCGATCCACTTCGGCAAGCAAAAAAATATTAGAAATAATGATGATAAAAGACAAGATAAATAATGATGGAAATACTACTATTCTAACTGTGACCGCCGGGTATACCCAAAGACAAGGAGCATTCGTGTCGGCCACCCGTCATGCCTACGGTCTCTCCCATCATCCCGTGGCTGTTTGAGACGTACTCACTCGTACACTTGAGTCCAATAATATCAACATTAACATGTACACTTGGGATGTACATATATACATATAATACAAATGGGGTGTAAAAAGCCCATGCTTTTTGAAGGGTCGGGTACAGTATTGGAAATTGCAACCTAGGGAAATGTAGTTGCTTATCATAATATACGCTGCACACAGTGCACAAGCTAGTTAGTACTACTCCCTCCTTGCCAAGGCTTAGGGTATAAATCTCAGCGCAATTATCAAGGCAACGATCAGTGGAGAGAAATAATTGATATTTTCCTCTTCTTGCCCCTGCATGCACGCATGTAGTGTAATTAACTACCTCCTCTCTTCTCTCTCCCCGCATGCATTCCTTTTATTTCTCCTGCATGCACCCAATAGCTGATCCACAATAACTACTCCCCATTAACTTCTCTCCTAATTTTTTGCTAATCACCCGCATGCAAGGAGGGGCAGTTGTGGGAGAAATGGGGCATAGCACACCGTGCGCCTTAAGCCTTGACTAAAAAAACAGAAAAAATATTTACGCCTTAGACTAGTCCTAGTGGGGAGTATCATATAGTGGTATCATGCATATGATACTCCTCTATGTTACTATGTCAATAATGGGTAGTAACATAGATGTAGTATCATATAACCATGCATTTATTAGGCTATAGACTCATCTTATCTCGAAATCTGCTATGTTACGGTATCTACCTATGATATCACCACCACTTCTCTCCTCATTAAATACTTGTCACGTCATCATTTTTGCCTATGTGCCACTTATGTTACTACCTATGATACCCCCACTATGACTAGTCTTAATCCTTGAAAAGGAGGGAGTAGTTATCATCGGCCCTAGCGCACGCACGACGTGATGGGGATTAATTACACGAGGCAGCCAATGAGATCCCTTAAACAGCTACACACGGATCGGCCATCTGAACCGTCCGACATATCGGACGCACCAAAACGACTCCAGCCAGCTCAAGACGTGGCGTTGTTTTATATAAGTAGCAACGAGCCTCGCTACTCACCACCGATATTCTCACACAGATCCCCTTTCTCTCTCCCCGCCGTCGCCATTGCCGACCTGTTGCACGCCGGACAGGCTCCGGCTGGGCTGGAGCCCTTGTCTGCTCGTACAACTCCAAGGTCGCCGCCATGGACGGACACGGCCGGAGATCCGCCACATCCAAAAGGTTCTCTCATCAGCAAATTACCCTTGACATGGTTACTGCATCTTCTGCTCACATGTGCCGGGCTAATGTATTTTTTCTTTCTTCCAGTTCACCTGGATGAAGAAGAAACCTTCCCCTGCCATCCCTAACCCAGGTCGACGACGAGGCGGCACTTTTTTTTTCCTTTTCCTCCTTCTCCTATTTACTTGCGTCTCTCGCTTCTCTTGTTGCTCTGCTAACGCCGCCGTTGCCGCCATGGACAGGAAGCAAGCCACGAACGGGAGATCCAGACCGCATATTCCCTACCGCTCTCCGGTTTTCAGTTGCTCTCTTAATGTAACCATACCCCTAGTGTAACCGTTGTTCTTAATGTCTTCGGTTTTCAGTTGTCAAATACTCCGAATTGGAACTTCATTAAGCATAGCAATGATGCTCTGCTGCATGCCTTTTCTTCCTATACGCAAACAGCTAGGTAGCAACGGCAAGTAGTATATACGGACCGTGATTTCACGTTTTATTTCCCACTGAAAACTGTGCTCTAGTTGTTGATGTGTCGTTTCAGAAAGAAAAAAAAACACTTTTTTCTTTTCATTTTTCAGTTTGTTCAATGAGACTACTAGTACTAATAGTATTACTTGTTAGCATACAAGTTGGACACACCACAAGTTACTAGTCTTGATCGCACTGATAGCAGGACGATTCAAGCGGATCTCCGATTCAAGTTATTCCCAATGAAACTCTGCTTTAGCTATCTTTCTAACAGTGTTGCATGCAAGTTCAAATGACGACAATATCTTATGGACTTTTATTATCTGAACGTAGCTACTAGCCATGCATTTCTTAGTTTGTATCACACTACTACTATTCTTTACTAACATACAAGCTGTGTTAGCTCATTTACATATACTGCGCAAGGATTTCAAGTTAAAACAAGCATTGCTGCAATTTCAGGGGGTAGACCTTCAGAAGCTCATATTGGCTCATGACAAACCTGGAAGTGTCAAGAAAAATAACAGCAATCTTCCCTTCCTGTAGCTGCTGGAGAGTAAGTGGTGATTTTTCCCTGACTCGGTAATTTCAGCAGTAGATGCGGACCCTCTATACAATCATCTCACTCTCTGGCAATCCTCCTTTTGTGTAATAGATACCCCGAGCTCACCCCCTTCTGCATAGCCACCCTCCCCGAGCTGCTGCAAAAGCCGGTGTTTTCCGGGAGAATGACGAGGAGCCAGCACTGGTCCCAAGGAGGAGGACCTGTTGACACTTGACAGCTGCTGATTGACCCTCTTCCGCGACAAGGAGGATCGGCCGCATCGACATCAAGCTAGGTCTGCATCCTGCTGATCTTCTCCCTTGTTTTTGTGAGACGTATACTATGTGTTGGAGGCTTAAGTGCAGACAGACAAGAACCATGACAACTACTAGATGCCTCCTGCAGCGTAGTGTGATATTTTGTGCTGGGCGTGCAACGCCATCTTTGCTGCACACAAGTGTGGAGCTAGTTTGGGCCTACCCATTGCAAATTTAGTCAGTCTGTAGTAACTGGGTTCTGTCAGTGAGTGTTTCAAGTCTTGGTGCCCTCATTTGGTCTTGTCGTCCAGAATTAGTTTTTTTTGTCGATAGACTACTACCTAAAATTTCAGGACATGGAAGACCATTACTAAATAGCAATCGAGTAAGCCACAGTCAGTAACTAGCTCATCTGCTCCATATTGCTTCAATATCATACATACATATAGATTCTTGATACATATATGCCTTGCTGTGATCAGAAAGCCTTTTCCTTTTTCCCTCACGTGCTCTTGTGATATGTGGTTATGTTTTTCTCTGCCCATCGATCTGACGATCCATTTGGAGTTATGGTGTTGATGGCTATGTGTACATCTAGCTTTCTGGTTTGTAGAGGTCCTGTCCTGGTGCTAGTATTCTTTGTAAGCGAGTGGACCTGATGATTTTGTGTTATTAGTCTCAGCTTGCTGTTATATGGGTCTGAATGCTACTGATTGGTCTTGATCTGGTCTTCCTTGGGGGAATAGGTCCATTATCTGACACTGCTCTGGTTGTCGTTTAAGAAATAAGGCACAAACAGAAGTTGACTTCAAAATGTAGATTATAGATATATTTTTGTTGGATTCAAGCATGAAAGATAAACCTTAATACTCTGTGCAAGTGTTAGTCTTATTCTAATCTGCAGCATACTATAACCTTTGGCATGGTTGTTTACTTGTTGCTGGTTGGATCATATCGGCACCATATCTTGCTACTGTGTTTAGTGTTAAGTATGTGGAGGTAACTCTTTCTTGGGCTGTTGTCGTGCAGGTGATGCATGAGGCGGGCAGTTCTTTGACCAGTGGTAATCGGGCGGCTCTGAGGCAGTATACCGAGCAGTAGCGAAGTGTTGCTGGAGATGGCCTCAACCCTCAAGGGCGGAGCCAGATCCTTGCAGTTTGTGTATGAAATTCAGGTCGATTTGGTGCAGGGGAGAGCGAAGCGGCCTGGCCTCGTGCCTGAAACTCACTCGTTGAGTTCTTTGTTGTATTGCCGCTCACTGGCGTTGGTGTAATGCTGGGCATTGTAATGTCGTTTTATGATGCGCCAGGTAAAAGTTGTAATGGTGTTGTATTTGCACAATTTCGGTGTGCTACATGTGCTATATTGTGAATTGTTTGCTTTGCGATGTAAATGTCTAAAATTAGGAGATGTCATGGCAATTTTTTGATTAACATTCAGTTACTAACTATTCTTTAGGGATTGGTCAATTTTTTTGGCGCGTGAGCTGGTTAGTTACTCGCTGCTGATGTGTGCTAGCTATCTTGTTTGGTAGAGCCGCAAAATCGAGCAGCTAGCTAGTTCTATAAGCACACGTTTCGATCGGCTCCAAGCTAGCGTTTCCTTAGCGCTGTTGCACTATTAAAGAAGCCATCGCGATATATATCCTAACCAATGGACGGCGACGGCCACCGTACCCGCGTCCGACGGGGTTGGTCCGACCTTGCCGGCGACATCCTGAACCTGGTCTACCGTCAGTGCTGCTCCACGCCGTACGACCGCATCCGCTTCGCAGGCGTCTGCTCATCAGCTCATCATGGCGCGCCGTCGCGTCGTGGCATCCGAAGCTGCCGGCTCTCCCGCTGCTGCTCCCCTCCACCGGCAACGCCAAGCGCGATTGGAAGGCGCGCACGTACATCGTGGAGGAAGGCAGGGCCTTGCGCGCCCCGCTCCGAGGGTTTCCTTGGGGGCAAGCGCATCGTCGATCGGATCCTACGACAGTGGCTGGTTGGCCGCTGTGGCCAGCGCTCGGCTCCTCGTCGTGAATGCCTTCACCGGCGTTCGGTTGACGCTCTCTGCCAAGCAGAGCATCATCATTGGCATTGGGGATAAATGCTGAACTACAACTTCTAAACGACGAGGACCGAGATCCAAACCTAGCATGATCAGAGATGACAACTTCATCAGAAAAATCATCTTCTCCGAGGACCCTTCCTCGAGCTCATGCGTCCTCGCGGCGATGACCACGAAGGGTGACCAGATAGCGCTCTGCGGGATCAGCTGCAAAGATGGCGGGTGGACGACAGGAGATTGCGACGCCGACGAGCTCTTTGATATCGCCTTTTGCAACGGAAAGCTCTATGGCCTTGCTTACGGTGAAGTGCACATATTCGATGTCGGCGTGGATGACAACACCGGCGCTCCCGTGGTCACCTCAGTCCACCGCATGCTCATCGAGAGGGGCATCTCGGCTGCAAGGGTGTCACTAGAGTACTTAAAGCTGAAAGCTCCAACAGAGCTAACGTATCAAAAATACAGAGCTCCACCGCATGCTCATCGAGAGGGGCATCTCGGATGCAGGGGCATCTCGGCTGCAGGGACGGAGAAGAGCTCGCAAACAGCCAATCTAAATCAAACTGCTAAACAGAACAAGGACGAAGAAGAGCTCGCCGCCACGGCCAGCAACCAGATGGACGACGTGGTGAACTGGCAGCAAGGATGGACGGTAGCGGCGTGTTCTTCTCGGCTCGGGCTTGGCCTCGCCTACGCCAAGTCCAAAGTCACAAGTCACGCGAACGCACGCGGCTATGCGGCGACGGGCTCGTATATATAGAGACTGCTTGAAGGGGAGAACAAAGGTAGCAGTTGTAGCGTTTGGGAGAGAGAAGGATGACACATGGGTGGCAGGAGAGACATGAGCCGTTGGATCGATGTCTGGGATAGCATATGTGAGAGTGATCCGTGGGTACGTGCTTTTTGTGGATTTTATTGGATGGACGCCCCTCAGACGGATCAAGCTTTCACAAAATCTTGTATGGGAGTACCCAGAGAAAAGGATCGAGTTCCAAAGCAGTCACCAATAGTAATTAAAAGATGCAGTAAATTATCCTACCCTGACTGGTGACTACTACTACCCACTTGAGAGCTGCAGCTAGCTACCAATGCTTCAAAGGCTGATTACCCACCAACGCCCTGAAACTAGGGCCGCAAAATTCACGCGAGCATTATCCTACCCACTTGAGAGCTGCAGCTAGCTACGTGTGGATTGTGGGGAAGAAGGTTGGTGTCGTCGAGGACGGGATTGAACACGGCAGGTTTACCCAGCTTCGGATCCCGCAGCGGTGGCGAGATCCTACGTGCTGCTATAATACACTATGAGGCAATAGCCGTGAACAGATTACAATGTGTATGATGCGTATCGAAGCGTCTGCCCTAAAGGCTCCCTGGTGGCCGGCTTATATAGGCGGCCAGACCCCAGGGTACAAGGTAAGTGCTTGTCCGGCAAGTAAACAGAGTCCTAGACCTAGCCGGCTTAGTTGCCGCCTTCCGTCTTGGGCTTGGTGGCTTGATGGGCTTCGGCCTTCCGCCTTCCTTGGACCGTCCGCCTACTTCCTTGTACGTCAGCTATCTGGGCCGCCCGGCAGGCTTCGGCCTTACCACCCTTGGGCCACCCTGGACTAGCCGGATTGATCCATGTTGGTTATACCCCTAGTTGATATATCCCCAACAAAAACCCAAGTGTATCTTGAATAGTCATCAACAATCACCAAGAAATATTTCTTGCCACCAAGACTAGCTTCCGGAATGGGACCAAAGAGGTCAACATGGAGAAGCTCCAAAACCCTTGTCGATGAAATGATGGTCTTGCTTGGATGGTGAATGTCATGCATTTTTCATTCAACACAAGCCCTACACATTCGATCCTTCGAGAAAGAAACATGGTCTTTTAGTCCTAGTATATGGCCACCCTTGTGGAGACTTTGCAAAGTCCTCATGTTGACATGGGCTAGTCGGCGATGCCATAACCAACCCAAGTCCGCCTTAGCGAATAGGCACATTGTATGGGAAGTGGTGACTCCGGAGAAGTCAACCACATAGAGCCCATTCTCAATGTACCCAACGAAAGACACATTGAGAGACTTGCTCCGCAAAAGGATGACCATTTCCTTTTCGAAGACAACGGTATAGCCCAAACAATTTAAGGTATGGACGGAGATCAAGTTGAAACCTAGGGACTCGACAAGCAAAACATTCACAAGTGTGATGTCCGGTGCCACTACCACCTTGCCGAGCCCTATTACCTTAGACTTAGAATTGTCACCATATGTAAAGGTCATTTTATCATCATTGGGCTTCAACTCCGTTACAATATCCTTGCTTCCGGTCATATGACTAGTGCACCCACTATCAATTATTCATTTCGATCCTCCGGAAGCAAGGCCCTACACACAATCAATTCTTTGGTTTAGGTACCCATTTTGCAATGGGTGCCTTTTGGTTAGCAACAAGGGTCTTTGGAACCCAAATAGCATATTCAATGTAACCATCAAAAGGACCAATGTATCTAGCATAGACATCCCCATAATAATCAACATATAAAGCATAATTGGGGTTAGATATGCCCGCAAAGTCATTACGAGTGGGAGTGCCCCTTGTGGCATTTCCACTCGCAATGTCATCCTTCTTGGCTTGTGCGGGCTTGGTCTTCTTCTTGATCTTCTTCTTCTCCTTAGCAACATAGCCTAGACCTTCCTTACCCTTGTGGGGCACTCGCTCATGAAGAGGAGTAGTGAGTGTCCCCTTACCTTTATCAAGAGAGGTCTTGGGCTTGGTTGCCATGGAAGGAACAAACAAAACCCTAGCATTATCCTTGACAACATTTGCATTAGTATTCAAAGGAGTAGAGGTGCTAGGTTTCTCAAGAGTAGATATCCGAGATTGGAGTTGATCACGAGACTTGAGAAGACGTTCGTGATCACTTGTCAATACCTTGTGAGCATTTTCAAGTGACTCGAAGTCTTCGCAAAGTCTAGCATGAGCAACTACAAGCTCGGACTTTTCATTTTGCACAATTTTACATTTAGCAAAGTAGAGATCACGATCCTTAGTGATCTTAGCAAGTTGCTCCTTGAGGAGAGCATGAGCTTCTTGTTCATCTTCGAGAGAGGATTGGAGGGACACCTTAGCGTGTGCATCCTCTCTCTCAATCTCACCTTTTAATTCAAGCTCATCCTCAAGCTCACCTATACGACTCATGATTGAGCCAAAGTGTTTCTTTCCTTCTCCTTGCAAGTTAGTCATGAATTTATCAAAAGCAATGATTTCTTACTTGACTTCTAGGCTCATAGCATCATCAATGTCATGAGATATGGAGGTGGGGGATAATTTTACCTCGTATGTCTTTGCCATAAGACATCTTGCATTCTTGATGATGGGGCTCTCGTTTGGTGAGGAGAAGAGTGACAGAGGTGTGGAAGAAATGGCTAGTGCGGCCACTTGCGTTGGAGTATCCTCCTTGTCACTATCTTCATCATCGGTGGGATATTGCTCTTGAGTTACCAAGACAATCTTTTGGTTCTTCTTGAAGAAGGGCTTCTTCATGGGCATGGGCCCCTTGCCCTTCGTCTTGGCCACGAGCCTCCCACCATGATCCACTCTTCTCTCCCACGGGCAATCAGCAACAAAGTGGCTCTTTTCATCACAATTATAGCAAAGCCTCACCTTGTTGAATGGCTTTCCTCCATTGGGTGGGGGGGGGGGACTTCTTGTCCCCTTGCTTTGGCCCTTCCGGGGTTCTTCCAAAACGTTCTTGCCGCAAGACCCATGTGTTGAGTGAGAGTGCTTGAGAGAGTCTCACTAGATAGCTCGACTTGATCATCATACTCCTCTTCATCCTCTTCTTCAACGGTGGCCTTCAAGGCAATTGAGGCATGCTTGTGCATCCCTATGGCTCTAGCTCTTGCATCTTGTGCAATCTTGGAGGCCACCTTGTATGCGGTCATCTCTTGCATGACTTCATTGGATGTCATCTTTGCGAAGTCATGTCTCCCTTGGAGTGTCTTCAAATCCATTTCCTCAAAGGGAAGAGAGCGGTCACGAACTTCCTCTTGATCCACGCGTCATCAATGTAGACCGCCCCGAGGTTCTTGAAGGAGTTAGCGACCAACACCAACCTCCGGTACATGTCCTCGTGATTTTCTCCATCCAACTTGTAGAACCCTTCCACCTCATTGCATAAGGCATCATACCGGTTCTTCTTCATGCTCTCATTCCCGACAAAGATGTCGGAAAGAGCATACCAAACTTCTTTGGTGGTGGAGAATTGTTGAATGAGAGACATGTCCTTCTCTCCAACGGCCATTTGGAGTTGATGAAGAGCGGTGGCGTTGAGTTGGCTATCAACCACCTCTCTTCTTTTCAAGTTGGTTGGATCATGGGGCTTGAATCCTTCTTCAATGATGCGCCATAACTCAATGGAGACACTACATAGATAAGACTTCATTAGAAATTGCCACTGAGAGAAATGAGTAGGTTTGAGCTTAGGAGGATCACTTCTAAAGTTTACATGAGGGTGAGGGATAGGAGGGTTAGGAGAGTAATTATGGTCGACATTATGAAATTCCTCTCCTTTGAGGGTATTAGAGGAGCTTGGTGATTCATCCTTTTCTGCCTTCTCGAGGGAAGCACTTGGGAGAACATCTTTGGATCCATCCGAGGATGATTCCTTAGAGTTCTCACCGTGCTCCTTAGAGGGAGGAGAGGGAGAGGTAGCCTCGGGCTCCTTAGACTTCAAGAGTGCCATGAGCATCTCATTCATCTTGAGGAGTTGGGCCTCCAAGGACGATTTCATGTTCATCAGATCGGCCATGGTTGCCCCTTTGGCTAACGCCTCCTTCTTCGCCTATAATTTTTCACGAGCGGCCCTCTCGGCATCGGATTCCGTCATCGTTGCACTTAGGCGGTTAAGCCCTTAAATGTGAACAAGGCTCTGATACCAGTTGAACGGGAATCCGGCACCTAGAGGGGGGGAGGGTGAATAGGTGCTATTACAAATTTTAGGTCTTTTCAAATTTATGCTCAATTCAAAGGTAAATTCTCTAGATATGCAACTAGGTGAATTTACCTAAATGACAAGCTAATCAATACAAGGGTAAACTAGAACACAATACAAGCGAGTAAGAGATAAAGGATAAGGGGAACCAAGTGAAGCACGCGGAGACGAAGATATAATCCCGAGTTCCACCCAAGGGTGTACGTCTCGTTTGGAGAGGTGTGCGCTACCACAACAGGTTAGCCGCAACGCCACAAAGGCTCACCTTCTTCTCCGATGAACTCAACCACAAAGGTTTCGAGTCCACCTTCCACTATTGATCCCCTTTTAGGGAGGAGATCGAATCCCTTACGAACGCTTGAGGCACACACCCACAACTGAATTGGGGGCTCCCAAGATGACCACAACAGGTCAAGGACCCCAAAAGGTCAAGGTAACACCAAGAGTACAACAATGGTGAACTAGATTTTCCCACCGGAAACCCTAGCCACGAAATCCCCAAGTGAATGGGGGAGAAATGCAAATCCCTTCGGTGAAGATGTAGATCCGTGCCTTCTCCTCATATCCTCCAAAGATCAATGGATTTGGGTGGGGGGATTGGGAGATCTTGATGATTTGAGCTTTCAAGAATAGTAGGAGAGAGAAAATCTGAGAGCTAACTGTTCTTGAGTGAGTGAGGGGGTATTTATACCCCCTCCCAAAATCTGGCCGTTGGCTGCCTCGAGGACCCGGAAATTCCGGTTTAAGTGACACTCGGAAATTCCGAGTCACCCGGAATATCCGAGTCCTTGAAATATCCGAGTTGAATTTCCGGTTGAGATCAGAACCACTTCGACATCTTGACTTAGCCAAATTTCTGAGGGTGACTCGGAATATCCGAGTCCTTGAAATTTCCAAGCTGAATTTCCGATTGAAGTCAGAACGTCTTCGATATCTTGACTTAGCCAATTTTCTGAGCGTGACTCGGAATATCCGAGTCCTTGAAATTTCCGAGCTGAATTTCCGATTGAAGTCAGAACGTCTTCGATATCTTGACTTAGCCAATTTTATGAGGGTGACTCGGAATATCCGAGTCCTTGAAATTTCCGAGCTGAATTTCCGATTAAAGTCAGAACCACTCCCTGACTTTTCCTTAGCCATTTTTCTGTTAGATATAGGAGACCCGAAATTTCCGATCCTGGAAATATCAGGCTCCAATAATCCGATTCTGGGAAGAATTCCAGAAACTCTTTTTCTCTACATTTTGGCTTTGGGATATGTGGTATGCAACTCACATAAACTGAAATACTTAGCAATGGGATTAGTACATCATTGGTATTGTTAACTAACACTCAAAACACTAGGGATTTAAGAAATGGTCTTTCAATAAGGTTGGCAATTTGTTTGCCAAGTATGTTGGTACTCAAAGTGGTGTCAAGAAAATAACCATTTGGGTTGCCAAGCCTATTGTGACTAACCTCTTAGGACCCAACTTGGTTGGGGACCAACTAGCTAAAACTTGATCATCAGCGAGTGTGTACATGGCGTGCACATGAAATGATGGCCATTAACTATCACTCGCAAACAAACTTCTTCACTGTGCATGAAAAACATACTAGTCACTAAACGATTTGACAATGATACCTCTCGATCGATGATGTTGGTGAGGCCATTGGATGCACAACATCGCATATGAAATGATGGCTATTAGCTATCAATCGTAAGCAAATGTCTTCACCGTGCATGAAAATATATCAATCACTAAACTTGACGACTAATGATACCTCTTGATCGATGGTGTTGGTGACGCCCTTAGATGCACATCGAGGAGCCCTAGCATGGCGACACCTCGTGCTCCTGTCGCCAAACAACAAGGTGAAGAATGGCCCCCGACATGGTGGCGTCCTTAGAGACCGTGAAGAGGTTCCCACCAAACTAAATCCATCCTATTTATCATTCGTCGGATCTAGATACATGGGACTACCGCGCACCTCTTGCCATCAAGATCATGCATGGAAGCAGCATGCATGCATGCACGTACCTCTCCACCTTTTTTTTGTTTTTTTTATAGGGTACCTCTCCACCTCTAAGCTAATTACATGCATTCAACTATATATTCATGGAGTCTAGCTAGCCAATCAAACTCAGGGGTCCCGCCATCCTGTTGTTGTCCGAAGTTCGAACCGTTTGCCTCCATCACACGGCTACCTTGCTGTCCCGCCCTCCTGAAACCCCGAAGCTCGTTGCCGTCGAACCCCACCATCATGACTCGTGAGAGAGAGAGAGAGAGCAGCGACAAACTAAATAAAACCTTCACCTCTTACTAGACACACACATGAAATGGTATATGTTATGTATTATTTCATGTGTCGTTCACGTTTCTAGGGTCATCGGCATGTGTTATATAATATGACCTATTGTTAGCGTGTGTTACTTGGCGCGCACATGAAATGATGGCCATTAACTATCACTCTTAAGCAAACTCTTCACCGTGCATCAAAGCATATAGGTCACTAAATCTGATGACAAATTATACCGTTCGAGAGAATGGAAATTTTCATGGAGAAACCTCCTATTCACACATAGGCATATGGACAAGAGGTAGTCAGGCCAAACATGAACAAAAAATGCATCTAGAAGAAATAATAATAATGCACATAAGATGAAAAGCATTAACAACAGTGATGTATATACCCATTTTATAAGTATGAATATACACAAGCCACACACATGCCATTATTATAGAATGCAAATCATAGTTAAGATGGAAATTATGATTCCTCATATTAAAGAGGCAAATGGACATGACGTAGCCAATCGATACATGATGTAAATGCATGAAGAAATATGAGAATCCATAATATCCACGACAAAGACTAATCCAATCCATAACGATGTATCAAAAAAAAAACATTTTATTATTTGACCAACCATCATAAGAAGGAAATATAAGCCTCTACACTACTAACTAAAAATAAGACTCTAAATAATTAATGCAAAACCAACCTTTGCTAAAACTCAGAGCAATTTTTTGAAAACTTGCTTCTAATATGAAACTTTGGGTATTCTGGGAACTCCCCTATTATTTCCAATAAGGTTGTACGGTTTCGTCGTGACGTGCTATACCTTGGGTCTTTTATTGATTTGTATGAGGACACGGTATTATTAATTACTAGTCATTCAACATGTCATCTCATCGGTGTAGGAGTTACTAGACTCACAAAATAGAATGATAACTATCACCTATCATTTCATATGTTGTTTCGTCCTGGCACGTTACTAGGTTTCCCCCTTAGTGTTAGCGGATAATTATTACTCGTGTCACTTCATGTTTTTTGTCACTGTACCATGTAGATGAATTAAATCATATCGATTACCAATCATTAAATGTGCCATTTTGTCATCTACCTTACTTTGGGCCTCATTTTGGGCTAGCCATCTGTTGTTACGCATCATTTCATGTGTCATCTTGGCATCCCCGGTTACTAGGCATACACATGAAATGATATCTATTATATATTATTTCATGTGTCATTCACGTTACTAAGGTTTTCGTCATGTGTTATTTCATGTGCCATCTTGTCAGCGAGCGTGTACATGGCGTGCACATGAAATGATGGCCATTAACTATCACTCGCAAACAAACTTCTTCACTGTGCATGAAAAACATACTAGTCACTAAACGATTTGACAATGAAACCTCTCGATCGATAATGTTGGTGAGGCCATTGGATGCACAAAATCGCATATGAAATGATGGCTATTAGCTATCAGTCGTCAGCAAATGTCTTCACCGTGCATGAAAATATATCAATCACTAAACTTGACGACTAATGATACCTCTTGATCGATGGTGTTGGTGAGGCCCTTAGATGCACATCGAGGAGCCCTAGCATGGCGACACCTCATGCTCCTGTTGCCAAACAACAAGGTGAAGAATGGGCCCCCGACATGGTGGCGTCCTTAGCGATCGTGTCCACCAAACTCGGCGTGTTTCACCCTCTTCACCGAACATGACGGGTTGCACGCTTGCACGTTATAGCACAAGGAAAAAGGAAGGTAGGACATGAATAGCTACATTATTGTGTCTTTGGAGGCTTGGAGCCAACTACATGATGGTCCGGTGTCCGTGAGTTCGGCGAGGTGTACATCGCCCCATGCATGCTTCACCATCTCTTCATCGAGCATGGCCATTGTCACATCACCTCTGATCTATCCAAGGAAGGCTCATTGATGTATGGTGTTAGATCTCTTCTTCTCCGTTTGTATATCCTTTACACACGATTTTTCATTTCTATTTTTTTGGATAACAAACGTGCAAGGACATAAGAAGGACCTAGCTAGCTTTCTTATTTCGTACGTGTGTGGCATGGGTTAAGGTGCTAGCTTAATTAGTTTTAACGTGCGCATGCTTCTCGATACATGTGTAGCACGTGTATTCGACACATCGCGACGGCCTTCTCCTGCAACTAATTTACCGAGTTTATTGATCGAGTCCTACAAATACACATGTAGACGTAATGAGAAATTGCAAATGCTCGTGAAGATAGATATGCACGTGCAGTAATCGAGTTTGTGCACCTCAGGACCGGCAACTATCTAATTACTACTACCAACTAGTCATGAGTTCAATTTATGTGTATCCACAACCTGTAGAATTTCCAGTTCCAAATATGAAAATAGCATTGAGAAAAAGATAAATCTATCATGAATAGTAGTATCGTCAAAGAGAAAAGGCGAAAGCAAAAGGAAAAAATTCATGTTTGATCTGTCTTTTTTGTTTCTTAATCCTCTTTCAAATTTTGACCTGACAATTATTGAACTTGTAGACACATATCTTATCCACACCGATACTTTTTAGTAAATATTTTTGAAGCATTTAAACCTTGTATGCATGAATGCATGCCCTGGCGTGGAAACCTCTGCTGCCCGCTTGCCGGTGTAGCTGCTCGTGGCTTCGCTCGTTCACTCCTTTCCCAGCCACTAGTAGACGTGTACGTGCAATGCACGAGTTATCCGTGTTATTTTAACCTTACTTATGTTTATAGTGAGCTGAATGACATCCCACAACACATGTAAAATATCAAATTACTAGTTTTTTAAGATTAAATTCCTGAAAATGATCTAGTATGTAAAGGAGCCACCCTAATTACATGGTTCCCTTTTACTCTCTCAGTAAACATACATTCAGAAGTGGCAGAATAATCCTGCACCAAGGAGCTACACTTTATTACTACAAATGTGTATACCAATAAAGATCATTCCTCTACATAAACGAAACTTTTAACATTGCATAACACCAGTTCACCAAATGCCGTTCTGGTCGCAGGCGCCGTCACAGTAGGCGCATTGCGCACGTCACTGCTGCTCTAAGCTGCGCGGGTCGTCGGCCGACGACAGCTGCTTCATGAGTGCCACGGCCCGCTCGTACTTGGCCAGGTACTACGCGTTCACAAGGTGCGCCGCCGCCGCCGGACGGACACGTAGCGGCAGGGAGGCCCCTTCCTTGGGCAGCTGGAGGTCGACGATGCCGGTGCTGTGCGCCGGGCAGCAGTTGGTGTCCGGCGGCACCGTGTCCAGGAGGTCGGGCGGGTGGCACTTTAGGGCTGGATGGCTGCCGCCGCGCCGCCGAGACCCAGGAGCACGCCACGGCGGTCGACACCTACGGCTGTCACCACTCACCACCGGTGGCCTTGTACGAGAGATCACGCCGTAGCTGCCCGGCATCCTGCTCGCCGTCGACCTCGTCAGAGAGGTCCAGCTCGTCGGCATCCACAAGGAGCATGCATGAGCACTCTCCATCGACCGTCCGGCCTCCTGGCCAGAGACGTCAGCTGGCGATGGGAATCTCTCCGTGACACGCTCGAGGAGAACGCCAGACCGGATGTGTTTGTTCCTAAGTACATTGGATATGTAAGAGAACGAAACCTGCTGTGTTTTATAGACAAAATACTAATTTGAAATCACTCTCTTTCTGATTCATACTCCCTCCATCCAAAATATAAAGCACATTTTAATTTCGATGGTCAACAACGTACAATTTTGAGCACGCATGATTTATTCTTAAACCATGTCCATAAAATCTACTCCCTCCGTACATAAATAAGTGTCTCAAATTTCTAAAAAGAAGATGTATTTAGACAAACATTTGTCTAGACACATCTTCTTTTTGAGAGATTTGATAGTTGAGACACTTAGTTGTGGACGGAGGGAGTATATAATGATATATGTGATGAAAATATTTTGCAAATACTAGCTAGCCATAGTAAGTATTTTCTTTGTAATTCATCATCTCACATTCACGTGTACTTCTTTTTTATGTGTGCGTTAGACAATTAATGTATAATCTAGTGTTATTTTTCAATTCTTTGTCTTTTTGTTGGTTGCCGTGCAGAAAAATAATTGGGTCTAGATTCAAATGTGTAGGCAAAGAAATGGTTGGGGAGACGGTATTTGTGGCGTGCCCTCGGGGTCGCTATCGACCCATTAGAGGTTCTGGTGGGGGTGGGGGTGGGGGTGCATGATGCTAGGGATACGTTGGTTCGGCCAATACATGCATGGTTTTT
Organism: Poa annua; assembly: GCA_026929855.1. Lineage (NCBI taxonomy): Eukaryota > Viridiplantae > Streptophyta > Magnoliopsida > Poales > Poaceae > Poa > Poa annua. The sequence continues at coordinate 122,021,005 of CM049428.1, forward strand.
GGGGGGGGGGGGGGGGGGAAGACAAGTCATGACATCGACCCGATCATTGTGTCCAACATGTGCTCAGGGCACGATAGCGGTTTTGAGGGAGATGTTTCTTCTCCTCTAAGAAATTGGATGTCCGGCTCATCTCGGAGTACGTACGATAACCCCGTAGCATGGTACACAGATCCAAGATCCAGGATGACACACCGGCGGGTCTGGTGGATGACACATGCCGATGGCGCCTACGGCATTGGGGTCGTCCGACCTCAAGCGACTACAATATAAAACCCGGTTTCAACAACAACATAATATATTCCCTACAAGTGCATGATATATTCCCTACAAGTGCTCGATTGGTGATGTTCAACGGTCGTGATTTGGCCCCTCAGTCCTCACACCCCTGAGGTTCAAAATGATCGATACGGGTATATCTTGTAGGTATTTTGGTATTTTGGTCACGACTTCCTTATATTAATCACTAATATTTGACAATGATTTGTTTCCTAATAATTGTTGTGCCTAAATACGACCAATTTAAGCGCATTAATTCAACCTAATAATCAAGATTTTTGTACATGAAATAATATGCACTAATTATCTTGAACATGAGATCACGACTTAAGAAGGTATAGCATGGCCAGTTAGAATAAAAACCTATAGTTAATGAAAGAATGATGTAAGCACTGGCCGGTGCAATCACACTACACCACATACATAAGTGTCTCCATGTGCAGCGTTGTTGCTCGGCGTGTGGTGTTACATGTGGGACCTCACATCTACATAAAATGTAAGCTAACGAGCAGAGAAATTTATTCTATAATGCGATGGAGCTACACAAACACAGGACAATGCCACCCAGCTCAGTTATCCTGCTCTAGGCCATTTTTTCATATCGAGATAATTATGATGGCACATATACGAAAAAAAAACTATTATGTAGGGAAAGTACAACTAGCCATTAAAACAACACAGCTCATGCATTTTATATTGCCAGAAATTAGAAATTTTGTATACATCGATAAATTTGCATAGGAGCCACTGACCAAGGTGATTTAGGATGTGTTGGAATGGAAGTTTAGTCTTTTCACAATTTTTTATTGGAATGAAATGTCAAGTTTAAAAGCATAAAATATCAGTTTTAAACATGAAAGGAATATCATCATATACAATCTTTTAATTATAATTTGCATCAAATAATAAACACTAACTCGCACTTAACGCGCTGTCGTCAAAGTCTATATACTTTCTTTCTTGACCTCTCCCTTTATCGTGGTGCCCTCCCATCACATCACCTCGTAATCCTCTCACACGCTTCTAGTTATTATATTATTTAGTTTAGATTTCTCGCGTGGGGAAGACTGCAATTTTCCTCCATCCAACAGACTTACCTTACTTGTATTCTCACCGAGTTTTTTGTGTGTGTCTAACTGTCTATCTTGGTATTAGTATCAATGCTCAACTTTTTTAAAATGAATTAATAAAAACAACTCACGTATGATGTATTGGACTAAAGCACACCCGAGTTCGTCCGAAAATAGGGTTAATCCATGTCTCTAAATTCCCTCCACACCGACCCGTTTCTCGTAGCCATCTCAATCTTCTTGTTCCAGTCACGCTGCCATTACCTATGCGACATTTCCACCGCCGCCCAGTACCCCATACTATGACTATCCTCCAGCTACCGGTAACCGCACTATACCCCATGGACGAGGATGAGCAGGAGCATTCGTGAGGTCTGCCCACCATGCATGCATTTTATCGATCTCATCTTATAAATTTGAAGGTAGCAAGGTAGTGTCATCTCATCTTGGAATAGCCATGCATGCATGCATTTTATCGATCCACTTCGGCAAGCAAAAAAATATTAGAAATAATGATGATAAAAGACAAGATAAATAATGATGGAAATACTACTATTCTAACTGTGACCGCCGGGTATACCCAAAGACAAGGAGCATTCGTGTCGGCCACCCGTCATGCCTACGGTCTCTCCCATCATCCCGTGGCTGTTTGAGACGTACTCACTCGTACACTTGAGTCCAATAATATCAACATTAACATGTACACTTGGGATGTACATATATACATATAATACAAATGGGGTGTAAAAAGCCCATGCTTTTTGAAGGGTCGGGTACAGTATTGGAAATTGCAACCTAGGGAAATGTAGTTGCTTATCATAATATACGCTGCACACAGTGCACAAGCTAGTTAGTACTACTCCCTCCTTGCCAAGGCTTAGGGTATAAATCTCAGCGCAATTATCAAGGCAACGATCAGTGGAGAGAAATAATTGATATTTTCCTCTTCTTGCCCCTGCATGCACGCATGTAGTGTAATTAACTACCTCCTCTCTTCTCTCTCCCCGCATGCATTCCTTTTATTTCTCCTGCATGCACCCAATAGCTGATCCACAATAACTACTCCCCATTAACTTCTCTCCTAATTTTCTGCTAATCACCCGCATGCAAGGAGGGGCAGTTGTGGGAGAAATGGGGCATAGCACACCGTGCGCCTTAAGCCTTGACTAAAAAAACAGAAAAAATATTTACGCCTTAGACTAGTCCTAGTGGGGAGTATCATATAGTGGTATCATGCATATGATACTCCTCTATGTTACTATGTCAATAATGGGTAGTAACATAGATGTAGTATCATATAACCATGCATTTATTAGGCTATAGACTCATCTTATCTCGAAATCTGCTATGTTACGGTATCTACCTATGATATCACCACCACTTCTCTCCTCATTAAATACTTGTCACGTCATCATTTTTGCCTATGTGCCACTTATGTTACTACCTATGATACCCCCACTATGACTAGTCTTAATCCTTGAAAAGGAGGGAGTAGTTATCATCGGCCCTAGCGCACGCACGACGTGATGGGGATTAATTACACGAGGCAGCCAATGAGATCCCTTAAACAGCTACACACGGATCGGCCATCTGAACCGTCCGACATATCGGACGCACCAAAACGACTCCAGCCAGCTCAAGACGTGGCGTTGTTTTATATAAGTAGCAACGAGCCTCGCTACTCACCACCGATATTCTCACACAGATCCCCTTTCTCTCTCCCCGCCGTCGCCATTGCCGACCTGTTGCACGCCGGACAGGCTCCGGCTGGGCTGGAGCCCTTGTCTGCTCGTACAACTCCAAGGTCGCCGCCATGGACGGACACGGCCGGAGATCCGCCACATCCAAAAGGTTCTCTCATCAGCAAATTACCCTTGACATGGTTACTGCATCTTCTGCTCACATGTGCCGGGCTAATGTATTTTTTCTTTCTTCCAGTTCACCTGGATGAAGAAGAAACCTTCCCCTGCCATCCCTAACCCAGGTCGACGACGAGGCGGCACTTTTTTTTTCCTTTTCCTCCTTCTCCTATTTACTTGCGTCTCTCGCTTCTCTTCTTGCTCTGCTAACGCCGCCGTTGCCGCCATGGACAGGAAGCAAGCCACGGACGGGAGATCCAGACCGCATATTCCCTACCGCTCTCCGGTTTTCAGTTGCTCTCTTAATGTAACCATACCCCTAGTGTAACCGTTGTTCTTAATGTCTTCGGTTTTCAGTTGTCAAATACTCCGAATTGGAACTTCATTAAGCATAGCAATGATGCTCTGCTGCATGCCTTTTCTTCCTATACGCAAACAGCTAGGTAGCAACGGCAAGTAGTATATACGGACCGTGATTTCACGTTTTATTTCCCACTGAAAACTGTGCTCTAGTTGTTGATGTGTCGTTTCAGAAAGAAAAAAAAACACTTTTTTCTTTTCATTTTTCAGTTTGTTCAATGAGACTACTAGTACTAATAGTATTACTTGTTAGCATACAAGTTGGACACACCACAAGTTACTAGTCTTGATCGCACTGATAGCAGGACGATTCAAGCGGATCTCCGATTCAAGTTATTCCCAATGAAACTCTGCTTTAGCTATCTTTCTAACAGTGTTGCATGCAAGTTCAAATGACGACAATATCTTATGGACTTTTATTATCTTAACGTGGCTACTAGCCATGCATTTCTTAGTTTGTATCACACTACTAGTATTCTTTACTAACATACAAGCTGTGTTAGCTCATTTACATATACTGCGCAAGGATTTCAAGTTAAAACAAGCATTGCTGCAATTTCAGGGGGTAGACCTTCAGAAGCTCATATTGGCTCATGACAAACCTGGAAGTGTCAAGAAAAATAACAGCAATCTTCCCTTCCTGTAGCTGCTGGAGAGTAAGTGGTGATTTTTCCCTGACTCGGTAATTTCAGCAGTAGATGCGGACCCTCTATACAATCATCTCACTCTCTGGCAATCCTCCTTTTGTGTAATAGATACCCCGAGCTCACCCCCTTCTGCATAGCCACCCTCCCCGAGCTGCTGCAAAAGCCGGTGTTTTCCGGGAGAATGACGAGGAGCCAGCACTGGTCCCAAGGAGGAGGACCTGTTGACACTTGACAGCTGCTGATTGACCCTCTTCCGCGACAAGGAGGATCGGCCGCATCGACATCAAGCTAGGTCTGCATCCTGCTGATCTTCTCCCTTGTTTTTGTGAGACGTATACTATGTGTTGGAGGCTTAAGTGCAGACAGACAAGAACCATGACAACTACTAGATGCCTCCTGCAGCGTAGTGTGATATTTTGTGCTGCGCGTGCAACGCCATCTTTGCTGCACACAAGTGTGGAGCTAGTTTGGGCCTACCCATTGCAAATTTAGTCAGTCTGTAGTAACTGGGTTCTGTCAGTGAGTGTTTCAAGTCTTGGTGCCCTCATTTGGTCTTGTCGTCCAGAATTAGTTTTTTTTGTCGATAGACTACTACCTAAAATTTCAGGACATGGAAGACCATTACTAAATAGCAATCAAGTAAGCCACAGTCAGTAACTAGCTCATCTGCTCCATATTGCTTCAATATCATACATACATATAGATTCTTGATACATATATGCCTTGCTGTGATCAGAAAGCCTTTTCCTTTTTCCCTCACGTGCTATTGTGATATGTGGTTATGTTTTTCTCTGCCCATCGATCTGACGACCCATTTGGAGTTATGGTGCTGATGGCTATGTGTACATCTAGCTTTCTGGTTTGTAGAGGTCCTGTCCTGGTGCTAGTATTCTTTGTAAGCGAGTGGACCTGATGATTTTGTGTTATTAGTCTCAGCTTGCTGTTATATGGGTCTGAATGCTACTGATTGGTCTTGATCTGGTCTTCCTTGGGGGAATAGGTCCATTATCTGACACTGCTCTGGTTGTCGTTTAAGAAATAAGGCACAAACAGAAGTTGACTTCAAAATGTAGATTATAGATATATTTTTGTTGGATTCAAGCATGAAAGATAAACCTTAATACTCTGTGCAAGTGTTAGTCTTATTCTAATCTGCAGCATACTATAACCTTTGGCATGGTTGTTTACTTGTTGCTGGTTGGATCATATCGGCACCATATCTTGCTACTGTGTTTAGTGTTAAGTATGTGGAGGTAACTCTTTCTTGGGCTGTTGTCGTGCAGGTGATGCATGAGGCGGGCAGTTCTTTGACCAGTGGTAATCGGGCGGCTCTGAGGCAGTATACCGAGCAGTAGCGAAGTGTTGCTGGAGATGGCCTCAACCCTCAAGGGCGGAGCCAGATCCTTGCAGTTTGTGTATGAAATTCAGGTCGATTTGGTGCAGGGGAGAGCGAAGCGGCCTGGCCTCGTGCCTGAAACTCACTCGTTGAGTTCTTTGTTGTATTGCCGCTCACTGGCGTTGGTGTAATGCTGGGCATTGTAATGTCGTTTTATGATGCGCCAGGTAAAAGTTGTAATGGTGTTGTATTTGCACAATTTCGGTGTGCTACATGTGCTATATTGTGAATTGTTTGCTTTGCGTTGTAAATGTCTAAAATTAGGAGATGTCATGGCAATTTTTTGATTAACATTCAGTTACTAACTATTCTTTAGGGATTGGTCAATTTTTTTTGGCGCGTGAGCTGGTTAGTTACTCGCTGCTGATGTGTGCTAGCTATCTTGTTTGGTAGAGCCGCAAAATCGAGCAGCTAGCTAGTTCTATAAGCACACGTTTCGATCGGCTCCAAGCTAGCGTTTCCTTAGCGCTGTTGCACTATTAAAGAAGCCATCGCGATATATATCCTAACCAATGGACGGCGACGGCCACCGTACCCGCGTCCGACGGGGTTGGTCCGACCTTGCCGGCGACATCCTGAACCTGGTCTACCGTCAGTGCTGCTCCACGCCGTACGACCGCATCCGCTTCGCAGGCGTCTGCTCATCAGCTCATCATGGCGCGCCGTCGCGTCGTGGCATCCGAAGCTGCCGGCTCTCCCGCTGCTGCTCCCCTCCACCGGCAACGCCAAGCGCGATTGGAAGGCGCGCGCGTACATCGTGGAGGAAGGCAGGGCCTTGCGCGCCCCGCTCCGAGGGTTTCCTTGGGGGCAAGCGCATCGTCGATCGGATCCTACGACGGTGGCTGGTTGGCCGCTGTGGCCAGCGCTCGGCTCCTCGTCGTGAATGCCTTCACCGGCGTTCGGTTGACGCTCTCTGCCAAGCAGAGCATCATCATTGGCATTGGGGATAAATGCTGAACTACAACTTCTAAACGACGAGGACCGAGATCCAAACCTAGCATGATCAGAGATGACAACTTCATCAGAAAAATCATCTTCTCCGAGGACCCTTCCTCGAGCTCATGCGTCCTCGCGGCGATGACCACGAAGGGTGACCAGATAGCGCTCTGCGGGATCAGCTGCAAAGATGGCGGGTGGACGACAGGAGATTGCGACGCCGACGAGCTCTTTGATATCGCCTTTTGCAACGGAAAGCTCTATGGCCTTGCTTACGGTGAAGTGCACATATTCGATGTCGGCGTGGATGACAACACCGGCGCTCCCGTGGTCACCTCAGTCCACCGCATGCTCATCGAGAGGGGCATCTCGGCTGCAAGGGTGTCACTAGAGTACTTAAAGCTGAAAGCTCCAACAGAGCTAACGTATCAAAAATACAGAGCTCCACCGCATGCTCATCGAGAGGGGCATCTCGGATGCAGGGGCATCTCGGCTGCAGGGACGGAGAAGAGCTCGCAAACAGCCAATCTAAATCAAACTGCTAAACAGAACAAGGACGAAGAAGAGCTCGCCGCCACGGCCAGCAACCAGATGGACGACGTGGTGAACTGGCAGCAAGGATGGACGGCGGCGGCGTGTTCTTCTCGGCTCGGGCTTGGCCTCGCCTACGCCAAGTCCAAAGTCACAAGTCACGCGAACGCACGCGGCTATGCGGCGACGGGCTCGTATATATAGAGACTGCTTGAAGGGGAGAACAAAGGTAGCAGTTGTAGCGTTTGGGAGAGAGAAGGATGACACATGGGTGGCAGGAGAGACATGAGCCGTTGGATCGATGTCTGGGATAGCATATGTGAGAGTGATCCGTGGGTACGTGCTTTTTGTGGATTTTATTGGATGGACGCCCCTCAGACGGATCAAGCTTTCACAAAATCTTGTATGGGAGTACCCAGAGAAAAGGATCGAGTTCCAAAGCAGTCACCAATAGTAATTAAAAGATGCAGTAAATTATCCTACCCTGACTGGTGACTACTACTACCCACTTGAGAGCTGCAGCTAGCTACCAATGCTTCAAAGGCTGATTACCCACCAACGCCCTGAAACTAGGGCCGCAAAATTCACGCGAGCATTATCCTACCCACTTGAGAGCTGCAGCTAGCTACGTGTGGATTGTGGGGAAGAAGGTTGGTGTCGTCGAGGACGGGATTGAACACGGCAGGTTTACCCAGCTTCGGATCCCGCAGCGGTGGCGAGATCCTACGTGCTGCTATAATACACTATGAGGCAATAGCCGTGAACAGATTACAATGTGTATGATGCGTATCGAAGCGTCTGCCCTAAAGGCTCCCTGGTGGCCGGCTTATATAGGCGGCCAGACCCCAGGGTACAAGGTAAGTGCTTGTCCGGCAAGTAAACAGAGTCCTAGACCTAGCCGGCTTAGTTGCCGCCTTCCGTCTTGGGCTTGGTGGCTTGATGGGCTTCGGCCTTCCGCCTTCCTTGGACCGTCCGCCTACTTCCTTGTACGTCAGCTATCTGGGCCGCCCGGCAGGCTTCGGCCTTACCACCCTTGGGCCACCCTGGACTAGCCGGATTGATCCATGTTGGTTATACCCCTAGTTGATATATCCCCAACAAAAACCCAAGTGTATCTTGAATAGTCATCAACAATCACCAAGAAATATTTCTTGCCACCAAGACTAGCTTCCGGAATGGGAACAAAGAGGTCAACATGGAGAAGCTCCAAAACCCTTGTCGATGAAATGATGGTCTTGCTTGGATGGTGAATGTCATGCATTTTTCATTCAACACCAGCCCTACACATTCGATCCTTCGAGAAAGAAACATGGTCTTTTAGTCCTAGTATATGGCCACCCTTGTGGAGACTTTGCAAAGTCCTCATGTTGACATGGGCTAGTCGGCGATGCCATAACCAACCCAAGTCCCCCTTAGCGAATAGGCACATTGTATGGGAAGTGGTGACTCCGGAGAAGTCAACCACATAGAGCCCATTCTCAATGTACCCAACGAAAGACACATTGAGAGACTTGCTCCGCAAAAGGATGACCATTTCCTTTTCGAAGACAACGGTATAGCCCAAACAATTTAAGGTATGGACGGAGATCAAGTTGAAACCTAGGGACTCGACAAGCAAAACATTCACAAGTGTGATGTCCGGTGCCACTACCACCTTGCCGAGCCCTATTACCTTAGACTTAGAATTGTCACCATATGTAAAGGTCATTTTATCATCATTGGGCTTCAACTCCGTTACAATATCCTTGCTTCCGGTCATATGACTAGTGCACCCACTATCAATTATTCATTTCGATCCTCCGGAAGCAAGGCCCTACACACAATCAATTCTTTGGTTTAGGTACCCATTTTGCAATGGGTGCCTTTTGGTTAGCAACAAGAGTCTTTGGAACCCAAATAGCATATTCAATGTAACCATCAAAAGGACCAATGTATCTAGCATAGACATCCCCATAATAATCAACATATAAAGCATAATTGGGGTTAGATATGCCCGCAAAGTCATTACGAGTGGGAGTGCCCCTTGTGGCATTTCCACTCGCAATGTCATCCTTCTTGGCTTGTGCGGGCTTGGTCTTCTTCTTGATCTTCTTCTTCTCCTTAGCAACATAGCCTAGACCTTCCTTACCCTTGTGGGGCACTCGCTCATGAAGAGGAGTAGTGAGTGTCCCCTTACCTTTATCAAGAGAGGTCTTGGGCTTGGTTGCCATGGAAGGAACAAACAAAACCCTAGCATTATCCTTGACAACATTTGCATTAGTATTCAAAGGAGTAGAGGTGCTAGGTTTCTCAAGAGTAGATATCCGAGATTGGAGTTGATCACGAGACTTGAGAAGACGTTCGTGATCACTTGTCAATACCTTGTGAGCATTTTCAAGTGACTCGAAGTCTTCGCAAAGTCTAGCATGAGCAACTACAAGCTCGGACTTTTCATTTTGCACAATTTTACATTTAGCAAAGTAGAGATCACGATCCTTAGTGATCTTAGCAAGTTGCTCCTTGAGGAGAGCATGAGCTTCTTGTTCATCTTCGAGAGAGGATTGGAGGGACACCTTAGCGTGTGCATCCTCTCTCTCAATCTCACCTTTTAATTCAAGCTCATCCTCAAGCTCACCTATACGACTCATGATTGAGCCAAAGTGTTTCTTTCCTTCTCCTTGCAAGTTAGTCATGAATTTATCAAAAGCAATGATTTCTTACTTGACTTCTAGGCTCATAGCATCATCAATGTCATGAGATATGGAGGTGGGGGATAATTTTACCTCGTATGTCTTTGCCATAAGACATCTTGCATTCTTGATGATGGGGCTCTCGTTTGGTGAGGAGAAGAGTGACAGAGGTGTGGAAGAAATGGCTAGTGCGGCCACTTGCGTTGGAGTATCCTCCTTGTCACTATCTTCATCATCGGTGGGATATTGCTCTTGAGTTACCAAGACAATCTTTTGGTTCTTCTTGAAGAAGGGCTTCTTCATGGGCATGGGCCCCTTGCCCTTCGTCTTGGCCACGAGCCTCCCACCATGATCCACTCTTCTCTCCCACGGGCAATCAGCAACAAAGTGGCTCTTTTCATCACAATTATAGCAAAGCCTCACCTTGTTGAATGGCTTTCCTCCATTGGGTGGGGGGGGGGGACTTCTTGTCCCCTTGCTTTGGCCCTTCCGGGGTTCTTCCAAAACGTTCTTGCCGCAAGACCCATGTGTTGAGTGAGAGTGCTTGAGAGAGTCTCACTAGATAGCTCGACTTGATCATCATACTCCTCTTCATCCTCTTCTTCAACGGTGGCCTTCAAGGCAATTGAGGCATGCTTGTGCATCCCTATGGCTCTAGCTCTTGCATCTTGTGCAATCTTGGAGGCCACCTTGTATGCGGTCATCTCTTGCATGACTTCATTGGATGTCATCTTTGCGAAGTCATGTCTCCCTTGGAGTGTCTTCAAATCCATTTCCTCAAAGGGAAGAGAGCGGTCACGAACTTCCTCTTGATCCACGCGTCATCAATGTAGACCGCCCCGAGGTTCTTGAAGGAGTTAGCGACCAACACCAACCTCCGGTACATGTCCTCGTGATTTTCTCCATCCAACTTGTAGAACCCTTCCACCTCATTGCATAAGGCATCATACCGGTTCTTCTTCATGCTCTCATTCCCGACAAAGATGTCGGAAAGAGCATACCAAACTTCTTTGGTGGTGGAGAATTGTTGAATGAGAGACATGTCCTTCTCTCCAACGGCCATTTGGAGTTGATGAAGAGCGGTGGCGTTGAGTTGGCTATCAACCACCTCTCTTCTTTTCAAGTTGGTTGGATCATGGGGCTTGAATCCTTCTTCAATGATGCGCCATAACTCAATGGAGACACTACATAGATAAGACTTCATTAGAAATTGCCACTGAGAGAAATGAGTAGGTTTGAGCTTAGGAGGATCACTTCTAAAGTTTACATGAGGGTGAGGGATAGGAGGGTTAGGAGAGTAATTATGGTCGACATTATGAAATTCCTCTCCTTTGAGGGTATTAGAGGAGCTTGGTGATTCATCCTTTTCTGCCTTCTCGAGGGAAGCACTTGGGAGAACATCTTTGGATCCATCCGAGGATGATTCCTTAGAGTTCTCACCGTGCTCCTTAGAGGGAGGAGAGGGAGAGGTAGCCTCGGGCTCCTTAGACTTCAAGAGTGCCATGAGCATCTCATTCATCTTGAGGAGTTGGGCCTCCAAGGACGATTTCATGTTCATCAGATCGGCCATGGTTGCCCCTTTGGCTAACGCCTCCTTCTTCGCCTATAATTTTTCACGAGCGGCCCTCTCGGCATCGGATTCCGTCATCGTTGCACTTAGGCGGTTAAGCCCTTAAATGTGAACAAGGCTCTGATACCAGTTGAACGGGAATCCGGCACCTAGAGGGGGGGAGGGTGAATAGGTGCTATTACAAATTTTAGGTCTTTTCAAATTTATGCTCAATTCAAAGGTAAATTCTCTAGATATGCAACTAGGTGAATTTACCTAAATGACAAGCTAATCAATACAAGGGTAAACTAGAACACAATACAAGCGAGTAAGAGATAAAGGATAAGGGGAACCAAGTGAAGCACGCGGAGACGAAGATATAATCCCGAGTTCCACCCAAGGGTGTACGTCTCGTTTGGAGAGGTGTGCGCTACCACAACAGGTTAGCCGCAACGCCACAAAGGCTCACCTTCTTCTCCGATGAACTCAACCACAAAGGTTTCGAGTCCACCTTCCACTATTGATCCCCTTTTAGGGAGGAGATCGAATCCCTTACGAACGCTTGAGGCACACACCCACAACTGAATTGGGGGCTCCCAAGATGACCACAACAGGTCAAGGACCCCAAAAGGTCAAGGTAACACCAAGAGCACAACAATGGTGAACTAGATTTTCCCACCGGAAACCCTAGCCACGAAATCCCCAAGTGAATGGGGGAGAAATGCAAATCCCTTCGGTGAAGATGTAGATCCGTGCCTTCTCCTCATATCCTCCAAAGATCAATGGATTTGGGTGGGGGGATTGGGAGATCTTGATGATTTGAGCTTTCAAGAATAGTAGGAGAGAGAAAATCTGAGAGCTAACTGTTCTTGAGTGAGTGAGGGGGTATTTATACCCCCTCCCAAAATCTGGCCGTTGGCTGCCTCGAGGACCCGGAAATTCCGGTTTAAGTGACACTCGGAAATTCCGAGTCACCCGGAATATCCGAGTCCTTGAAATATCCGAGTTGAATTTCCGGTTGAGATCAGAACCACTTCGACATCTTGACTTAGCCAAATTTCTGAGGGTGACTCGGAATATCCGAGTCCTTGAAATTTCCAAGCTGAATTTCCGATTGAAGTCAGAACGTCTTCGATATCTTGACTTAGCCAATTTTCTGAGCGTGACTCGGAATATCCGAGTCCTTGAAATTTCCGAGCTGAATTTCCGATTGAAGTCAGAACGTCTTCGATATCTTGACTTAGCCAATTTTATGAGGGTGACTCGGAATATCCGAGTCCTTGAAATTTCCGAGCTGAATTTCCGATTGAAGTCATAACCACTCCCTGACTTTTCCTTAGCCATTTTTCTGTTAGATATAGGAGACCCGAAATTTCCGATCCTGGAAATATCCGGCTCCAATAATCCGATTCTGGGAAGAATTCCAGAAACTCTTTTTCTCTACATTTTGGCTTTGGGATATGTGGTATGCAACTCACATAAACTGAAATACTTAGCAATGGGATTAGTACATCATTGGTATTGTTAACTAACACTCAAAACACTAGGGATTTAAGAAATGGTCTTTCAATAAGGTTGGCAATTTGTTTGCCAAGTATGTTGGTACTCAAAGTGGTGTCAAGAAAATAACCATTTGGGTTGCCAAGCCTATTGTGACTAACCTCTTAGGACCCAACTTGGTTGGGGACCAACTAGCTAAAACTTGATCATCAGCGAGTGTGTACATGGCGTGCACATGAAATGATGGCCATTAACTATCACTCGCAAACAAACTTCTTCACTGTGCATGAAAAACATACTAGTCACTAAACGATTTGACAATGATACCTCTCGATCGATGATGTTGGTGAGGCCATTGGATGCACAACATCGCATATGAAATGATGGCTATTAGCTATCAATCGTAAGCAAATGTCTTCACCGTGCATGAAAATATATCAATCACTAAACTTGACGACTAATGATACCTCTTGATCGATGGTGTTGGTGACGCCCTTAGATGCACATCGAGGAGCCCTAGCATGGCGACACCTCGTGCTCCTGTCGCCAAACAACAAGGTGAAGAATGGCCCCCGACATGGTGGCGTCCTTAGAGACCGTGAAGAGGTTCCCACCAAACTAAATCCATCCTATTTATCATTCGTCGGATCTAGCTACATGGGACTACCGCGCACCTCTTGCCATCAAGATCATGCATGGAAGCAGCATGCATGCATGCACGTACCTCTCCACCTTTTTTTTGTTTTTTTTATAGGGTACCTCTCCACCTCTAAGCTAATTACATGCATTCAACTATATATTCATGGAGTCTAGCTAGCCAATCAAACTCAGGGGTCCCGCCATCCTGTTGTTGTCCGAAGTTCGAACCGTTTGCCTCCATCACACGGCTACCTTGCTGTCCCGCCCTCCTGAAACCCCGAAGCTCGTTGCCGTCGAACCCCACCATCATGACTCGTGAGAGAGAGAGAGAGAGCAGCGACAAACTAAATAAAACCTTCACCTCTTACTAGACACACACATGAAATGGTATATGTTATGTATTATTTCATGTGTCGTTCACGTTTCTAGGGTCATCGGCATGTGTTATATAATATGACCTATTGTTAGCGTGTGTTACTTGGCGCGCACATGAAATGATGGCCATTAACTATCACTCTTAAGCAAACTCTTCACCGTGCATCAAAGCATATAGGTCACTAAATCTGATGACAAATTATACCGTTCGAGAGAATGGAAATTTTCATGGAGAAACCTCCTATTCACACATAGGCATATGGACAAGAGGTAGTCAGGCCAAACATGAACAAAAAATGCATCTAGAAGAAATAATAATAATGCACATAAGATGAAAAGCATTAACAACAGTGATGTATATACCCATTTTATAAGTATGAATATACACAAGCCACACACATGCCATTATTATAGAATGCAAATCATAGTTAAGATGGAAATTATGATTCCTCATATTAAAGAGGCAAATGGACATGACGTAGCCAATCGATACATGATGTAAATGCATGAAGAAATATGAGAATCCATAATATCCACGACAAAGACTAATCCAATCCATAACGATGTATCAAAAAAAAACATTTTATTATTTGACCAACCATCATAAGAAGGAAATATAAGCCTCTACACTACTAACTAAAAATAAGACTCTAAATAATTAATGCAAAACCAACCTTTGCTAAAACTCAGAGCAATTTTTTGAAAACTTGCTTCTAATATGAAACTTTGGGTATTCTGGGAACTCCCCTATTATTTCCAATAAGGTTGTACGGTTTCGTCGTGACGTGCTATACCTTGGGTCTTTTATTGATTTGTATGAGGACACGGTATTATTAATTACTAGTCATTCAACATGTCATCTCATCGGTGTAGGAGTTACTAGACTCACAAAATAGAATGATAACTATCACCTATCATTTCATATGTTGTTTCGTCCTGGCACGTTACTAGGTTTCCCCCTTAGTGTTAGCGGATAATTATTACTCGTGTCACTTCATGTTTTTTGTCACTGTACCATGTAGATGAATTAAATCATATCGATTACCAATCATTAAATGCGCCATTTTGTCATCTACCTTACTTTGGGCCTCATTTTGGGCTAGCCATCTGTTGTTACGCATCATTTCATGTGTCATCTTGGCATCCCCGGTTACTAGGCATACACATGAAATGATATCTATTATATATTATTTCATGTGTCATTCACGTTACTAAGGTTTTCGTCATGTGTTATTTCATGTGCCATCTTGTCAGCGAGCGTGTACATGGCGTGCACATGAAATGATGGCCATTAACTATCACTCGCAAACAAACTTCTTCACTGTGCATGAAAAACATACTAGTCACTAAACGATTTGACAATGAAACCTCTCGATCGATGATGTTGGTGAGGCCATTGGATGCACAAAATCGCATATGAAATGATGGCTATTAGCTATCAGTCGTAAGCAAACGTCTTCACCGTGCATGAAAATATATCAATCACTAAACTTGACGACTAATGATACCTCTTGATCGATGGTGTTGGTGAGGCCCTTAGATGCACATCGAGGAGCCCTAGCATGGCGACACCTCATGCTCCTGTTGCCAAACAACAAGGTGAAGAATGGGCCCCCGACATGGTGGCGTCCTTAGCGATCGTGTCCACCAAACTCGGCGTGTTTCACCCTCTTCACCGAACATGACGGGTTGCACGCTTGCACGTTATAGCACAAGGAAAAAGGAAGGTAGGACATGAATAGCTACATTATTGTGTCTTTGGAGGCTTGGAGCCAACTACATGATGGTCCGGTGTCCGTGAGTTCGGCGAGGTGTACATCGCCCCATGCATGCTTCACCATCTCTTCATCGAGCATGGCCATTGTCACATCACCTCTGATCTATCCAAGGAAGGCTCATTGATGTATGGTGTTAGATCTCTTCTTCTCCGTTTGTATATCCTTTACACACGATTTTTCATTTCTATTTTTTTGGATAACAAACGTGCAAGGACATAAGAAGGACCTAGCTAGCTTTCTTATTTCGTACGTGTGTGGCATGGGTTAAGGTGCTAGCTTAATTAGTTTTAACGTGCGCATGCTTCTCGATACATGTGTAGCACGTGTATTCGACACATCGCGACGGCCTTCTCCTGCAACTAATTTACCGAGTTTATTGATCGAGTCCTACAAATACACATGTAGACGGTAATGAGAAATTGCAAATGCTCGTGAAGATAGATATGCACGTGCAGTAATCGAGTTTGTGCACCTCAGGACCGGCAACTATCTAATTACTACTACCAACTAGTCATGAGTTCAATTTATGTGTATCCACAACCTGTAGAATTTCCAGTTCCAAATATGAAAATAGCATTGAGAAAAAGATAAATCTATCATGAATAGTAGTATCGTCAAAGAGAAAAGGCGAAAGCAAAAGGAAAAAATTCATGTTTGATCTGTCTTTTTTGTTTCTTAATCCTCTTTCAAATTTTGACCTGACAATTATTGAACTTGTAGACACATATCTTATCCACACCGATACTTTTTAGTAAATATTTTTGAAGCATTTAAACCTTGTATGCATGAATGCATGCCCTGGCGTGGAAACCTCTGCTGCCCGCTTGCCGGTGTAGCTGCTCGTGGCTTCGCTCGTTCACTCCTTTCCCAGCCACTAGTAGACGTGTACGTGCAATGCACGAGTTATCCGTGTTATTTTAACCTTACTTATGTTTATAGTGAGCTGAATGACATCCCACAACACATGTAAAATATCAAATTACTAGTTTTTTAAGATTAAATTCCTGAAAATGATCTAGTATGTAAAGGAGCCACCCTAATTACATGGTTCCCTTTTACTCTCTCAGTAAACATACATTCAGAAGTGGCAGAATAATCCTGCACCAAGGAGCTACACTTTATTACTACAAATGTGTATACCAATAAAGATCATTCCTCTACATAAACGAAACTTTTAACATTGCATAACACCAGTTCACCAAATGCCGTTCTGGTCGCAGGCGCCGTCACAGTAGGCGCATTGCGCACGTCACTGCTGCTCTAAGCTGCGCGGGTCGTCGGCCGACGACAGCTGCTTCATGAGTGCCACGGCCCGCTCGTACTTGGCCAGGTACTACGCGTTCACAAGGTGCGCCGCCGCCGCCGGACGGACACGTAGCGGCAGGGAGGCCCCTTCCTTGGGCAGCTGGAGGTCGACGATGCCGGTGCTGTGCGCCGGGCAGCAGTTGGTGTCCGGCGGCACCGTGTCCAGGAGGTCGGGCGGGTGGCACTTTAGGGCTGGATGGCTGCCGCCGCGCCGCCGAGACCCAGGAGCACGCCACGGCGGTCGACACCTACGGCTGTCACCACTCACCACCGGTGGCCTTGTACGAGAGATCACGCCGTAGCTGCCCGGCATCCTGCTCGCCGTCGACCTCGTCAGAGAGGTCCAGCTCGTCGGCATCCACAAGGAGCATGCATGAGCACTCTCCATCGACCGTCCGGCCTCCTGGCCAGAGACGTCAGCTGGCGATGGGAATCTCTCCGTGACACGCTCGAGGAGAACGCCAGACCGGATGTGTTTGTTCCTAAGTACATTGGATATGTAAGAGAACGAAACCTGCTGTGTTTTATAGACAAAATACTAATTTGAAATCACTCTCTTTCTGATTCATACTCCCTCCATCCAAAATATAAAGCACATTTTAATTTCGATGGTCAACAACGTACAATTTTGAGCACGCATGATTTATTCTTAAACCATGTCCATAAAATCTACTCCCTCCGTACATAAATAAGTGTCTCAAATTTCTAAAAAGAAGATGTATTTAGACAAACATTTGTCTAGACACATCTTCTTTTTGAGAGATTTGATAGTTGAGACACTTAGTTGTGGACGGAGGGAGTATATAATGATATATGTGATGAAAATATTTTGCAAATACTAGCTAGCCATAGTAAGTATTTTCTTTGTAATTCATCATCTCACATTCACGTGTACTTCTTTTTTATGTGTGCGTTAGACAATTAATGTATAATCTAGTGTTATTTTTCAATTCTTTGTCTTTTTGTTGGTTGCCGTGCAGAAAAATAATTGGGTCTAGATTCAAATGTGTAGGCAAAGAAATGGTTGGGGAGACGGTATTTGTGGCGTGCCCTCGGGGTCGCTATCGACCCATTAGAGGTTCTGGTGGGGGTGGGGGTGGGGGTGCATGATGCTAGGGATACGTTGGTTCGGCCAATACATGCATGGTTTTTGGGGGGGGGGGGGGGGGGGGGGGAAGACAAGTCATGACATCGACCCGATCATTGTGTCCAACATGTGCTCAGGGCACGATAGCGGTTTTGAGGGAGATGTTTCTTCTCCTCTAAGAAATTGGATGTCCGGCTCATCTCGGAGTACGTACGATAACCCCGTAGCATGGTACACAGATCCAAGATCCAGGATGACACACCGGCGGGTCTGGTGGATGACACATGCCGATGGCGCCTACGGCATTGGGGTCGTCCGACCTCAAGCGACTACAATATAAAACCCGGTTTCAACAACAACATAATATATTCCCTACAAGTGCATGATATATTCCCTACAAGTGCTCGATTGGTGATGTTCAACGGTCGTGATTTGGCCCCTCAGTCCTCACACCCCTGAGGTTCAAAATGATCGATACGGGTATATCTTGTAGGTATTTTGGTATTTTGGTCACGACTTCCTTATATTAATCACTAATATTTGACAATGATTTGTTTCCTAATAATTGTTGTGCCTAAATACGACCAATTTAAGCGCATTAATTCAACCTAATAATCAAGATTTTTGTACATGAAATAATATGCACTAATTATCTTGAACATCAGATCACGACTTAAGAAGGTATAGCATGGCCAGTTAGAATAAAAACCTATAGTTAATGAAAGAATGATGTAAGCACTGGCCGGTGCAATCACACTACACCACATACATAAGTGTCTCCATGTGCAGCGTTGTTGCTCGGCGTGTGGTGTTACATGTGGGACCTCACATCTACATAAAATGTAAGCTAACGAGCAGAGAAATTTATTCTATAATGCGATGGAGCTACACAAACACAGGACAATGCCACCCAGCTCAGTTATCCTGCTCTAGGCCATTTTTTCATATCGAGATAATTATGATGGCACATATACGAAAAAAAAACTATTATGTAGGGAAAGTACAACTAGCCATTAAAACAACACAGCTCATGCATTTTATATTGCCAGAAATTAGAAATTTTGTATACATCGATAAATTTGCATAGGAGCCACTGACCAAGGTGATTTAGGATGTGTTGGAATGGAAGTTTAGTCTTTTCACAATTTTTTATTGGAATGAAATGTCAAGTTTAAAAGCATAAAATATCAGTTTTAAACATGAAAGGAATATCATCATATACAATCTTTTAATTATAATTTGCATCAAATAATAAACACTAACTCGCACTTAACGCACTGTCGTCAAAGTCTATATACTTTCTTTCTTGACCTCTCCCTTTATCGTGGTGCCCTCCCATCACATCACCTCGTAATCCTCTCACACGCTTCTAGTTATTATATTATTTAGTTTAGATTTCTCGCGTGGGGAAGACTGCAATTTTCCTCCATCCAACAGACTTACCTTACTTGTATTCTCACCGAGTTTTTTGTGTGTGTCTAACTGTCTATCTTGGTATTAGTATCAATGCTCAACTTTTTTAAAATGAATTAATAAAAACAACTCACGTATGATGTATTGGACTAAAGCACACCCGAGTTCGTCCGAAAATAGGGTTAATCCATGTCTCTAAATTCCCTCCACACCGACCCGTTTCTCGTAGCCATCTCAATCTTCTTGTTCCAGTCACGCTGCCATTACCTATGCGACATTTCCACCGCCGCCCAGTACCCCATACTATGACTATCCTCCAGCTACCGGTAACCGCACTATACCCCATGGACGAGGATGAGCAGGAGCATTCGTGAGGTCTGCCCACCATGCATGCATTTTATCGATCTCATCTTATAAATTTGAAGGTAGCAAGGTAGTGTCATCTCATCTTGGAATAGCCATGCATGCATGCATTTTATCGATCCACTTCGGCAAGCAAAAAAATATTAGAAATAATGATGATAAAAGACAAGATAAATAATGATGGAAATACTACTATTCTAACTGTGACCGCCGGGTATACCCAAAGACAAGGAGCATTCGTGTCGGCCACCCGTCATGCCTACGGTCTCTCCCATCATCCCGGGATGTACATATATACATATAATACAAATGGGGCGTAAAAAGCCCATGCTTTTTGAAGGGTCGGGTACAGTATTGGAAATTGCAACCTAGGGAAATGTAGTTGCTTATCATAATATACGCTGCACACAGTGCACAAGCTAGTTAGTACTACTCCCTCCTTGCCAAGGCTTAGGGTATAAATCTCAGCGCAATTATCAAGGCAACGATCAGTGGAGAGAAATAATTGATATTTTCCTCTTCTTGCCCCTGCATGCACGCATGTAGTGTAATTAACTACCTCCTCTCTTCTCTCTCCCCGCATGCATTCCTTTTATTTCTCCTGCATGCACCCAATAGTTGATCCACAATAACTACTCCCCATTAACTTCTCTCCTAATTTTCTGCTAATCACCCGCATGCAAGGAGGGGCAGTTGTGGGAGAAATGGGGCATAGCACACCGTGCGCCTTAAGCCTTGACTAAAAAACAGAAAAAATATTTACGCCTTAGACTAGTCCTAGTGGGGAGTATCATATAGTGGTATCATGCATATGATACTCCTCTATGTTACTATGTCAATAATGGGTAGTAACATAGATGTAGTATCATATAACCATGCATTTATTAGGCTATAGACTCATCTTATCTCGAAATCTGCTATGTTACGGTATCTACCTATGATATCACCACCACTTCTCTCCTCATTAAATACTTGTCACATCATCATTTTTGCCTATGTGCCACTTATGTTACTACCTATGATACCCCCACTATGACTAGTCTTAATCCTTGAAAAGGAGGGAGTAGTTATCATCGGCCCTAGCGCACGCACGACGTGATGGGGATTAATTACACGAGGCAGCCAATGAGATCCCTTAAACAGCTACACACGGATCGGCCATCTGAACCGTCCGACATATCGGACGCACCAAAACGACTCCAGCCAGCTCAAGACGTGGCGTTGTTTTGTATAAGTAGCAACGAGCCTCGCTACTCACCACCGATATTCTCACACAGATCCCCTTTCTCTCTCCCCGCCGTCGCCTGGATGAAGAAGAAACCTTCCCCTGCCATCCCTAACCCAGGTCGACGACGAGGCAGCACTTTTTTTTTCCTTTTCCTCCTTCTCCTATTTACTTGCGTCTCTCGCTTCTCTTCTTGCTCTGCTAACGCCGCCGTTGCCGCCATGGACAGGAAGCAAGCCACGGACGGGAGATCCAGACCGCATATTCCTTACCGCTCTCCGGTTTTCAGTTGCTCTCTTAATGTAACCATACCCCTAGTGTAACCGTTGTTCTTAATGTCTTCGGTTTTCAGTTGTCAAATACTCCGAATTGGAACTTCATTAAGCATAGCAATGATGCTCTGCTGCATGCCTTTTCTTCCTATACGCAAACAGCTAGGTAGCAACGGCAAGTAGTATATACGGACCGTGATTTCACGTTTTATTTCCCACTGAAAACTGTGCTCTAGTTGTTGATGTGTCGTTTCAGAAAGAAAAAAAAAACACTTTTTTCTTTTCATTTTTCAGTTTGTTCAATGAGACTACTAGTACTAATAGTATTACTTGTTAGCATACAAGTTGGACACACCACAAGTTACTAGTCTTGATCGCACTGATAGCAGGACGATTCAAGCGGATCTCCGATTCAAGTTATTCCCAATGAAACTCTGCTTTAGCTATCTTTCTAACAGTGTTGCATGCAAGTTCAAATGACGACAATATCTTATGGACTTTTATTATCTGAACGTGGCTACTAGCCATGCATTTCTTAGTTTGTATCACACTTCTAGTATTCTTTACTAACATACAAGCTGTGTTAGCTCATTTACATATACTGCGCAAGGATTTCAAGTTAAAACAAGCATTGCTGCAATTTCAGGGGGTAGACCTTCAGAAGCTCATATTGGCTCATGACAAACCTGGAAGTGTCAAGAAAAATAACAGCAATCTTCCCTTCCTGTAGCTGCTGGAGAGTAAGTGGTGATTTTTCCCTGACTCGGTAATTTCAGCAGTAGATGCGGACCCTCTATACAATAATCTCACTCTCTGGCAATCTTCCTTTTGTGTAATAGATACCCCGAGCTCACCCCCTTCTGCATAGCCACCCTCCCCGAGCTGCTGCAAAAGCCGGTGTTTTCCGGGAGAATGACGAGGAGCCAGCACTGGTCCCAAGGAGGAGGACCTGTTGACACTTGACAGCTGCTGATTGACCCTCTTCCGCGACAAGGAGGATCGGCCGCATCGACATCAAGCTAGGTCTGCATCCTGCTGATCTTCTCCCTTGTTTTTGTGAGACGTATACTATGTGTTGGAGGCTTAAGTGCAGACAGACAAGAACCATGACAACTACTAGATGCCTCCTGCAGCGTAGTGTGATATTTTGTGCTGCGCGTGCAACGCCATCTTTGCTGCACACAAGTGTGGAGCTAGTTTGGGCCTACCCATTGCAAATTTAGTCAGTCTGTAGTAACTGGGTTCTGTCAGTGAGTGTTTCAAGTCTTGGTGCCCTCATTTGGTCTTGTCGTCCAGAATTAGTTTTTTTTGTCGATAGACTACTACCTAAAATTTCAGGACATGGAAGACCATTACTAAATAGCAATCGAGTAAGCCACAGTCAGTAACTAGCTCATCTGCTCCATATTGCTTCAATATCATACATACATATAGATTCTTGATACATATATGCCTTGCTGTGATCAGAAAGCCTTTTCCTTTTTCCCTCACGTGCTCTTGTGATATGTGGTTATGTTTTTCTCTGCCCATCGATCTGACGACCCATTTGGAGTTATGGTGTTGATGGCTATGTGTACATCTAGCTTTCTGGTTTGTAGAGGTCCTGTCCTGGTGCTAGTATTCTTTGTAAGCGAGTGGACCTGATGATTTTGTGTTATTAGTCTCAGCTTGCTGTTATATGGGTCTGAATGCTACTGATTGGTCTTGATCTGGTCTTCCTTGGGGGAATAGGTCCATTATCTGACACTGCTCTGGTTGTCGTTTAAGAAATAAGGCACAAACAGAAGTTGACTTCAAAATGTAGATTATAGATATATTTTTGTTGGATTCAAGCATGAAAGATAAACCTTAATACTCTGTGCAAGTGTTAGTCTTATTCTAATCTGCAGCATACTATAACCTTTGGCATGGTTGTTTACTTGTTGCTGGTTGGATCATATCGGCACCATATCTTGCTACTGTGTTTAGTGTTAAGTATGTGGAGGTAACTCTTTCTTGGGCTGTTGTCGTGCAGGTGATGCATGAGGCGGGCAGTTCTTTGACCAGTGGTAATCGGGCGGCTCTGAGGCAGTATACCGAGCAGTAGCGAAGTGTTGCTGGAGATGGCCTCAACCCTCAAGGGCGGAGCCAGATCCTTGTAGTTTGTGTATGAAATTCAGGTCGATTTGGTGCAGGGGAGAGCGAAGCGGCCTGGCCTCGTGCCTGAAACTCACTCGTTGAGTTCTTTGTTGTATTGCCGCTCACTGGCGTTGGTGTAATGCTGGGCATTGTAATGTCGTTTTATGATGCGCCAGGTAAAAGTTGTAATGGTGTTGTATTTGCACAATTTCGGTGTGCTACATGTGCTATATTGTGAATTGTTTGCTGTGCGATGTAAATGTCTAAAATTAGGAGATGTCATGGCAATTTTTTGATTAACATTCAGTTACTAACTATTCTTTAGGGATTGGTCAATTTTTTTGGCGCGTGAGCTGGTTAGTTACTCGCTGCTGATGTGTGCTAGCTATCTTGTTTGGTAGAGCCGCAAAATCGAGCAGCTAGCTAGTTCTATAAGCACACGTTTCGATCGGCTCCAAGCTAGCGTTTCCTTAGCGCTGTTGCACTACTAAAGAAGCCATCGCGATATATATCCTAACCAATGGACGGCGACGGCCACCGTACCCGCGTCCGACGGGGTTGGTCCGACCTTGCCGGCGACATCCTGAACCTGGTCTACCGTCAGCGCTGCTCCACGCCGTACGACCGCATCCGCTTCGCAGGCGTCTGCTCATCAGCTCATCATGGAGCGCCGTCGCGTCGTGGCATCCGAAGCTGCCGGCTCTCCCGCTGCTGCTCCCCTCCACCGGCAACGCCAAGCGCGATTGGAAGGCGCGCGCGTACATCGTGGAGGAAGGCAGGGCCTTGCGCGCCCCGCTCCGAGGGTTTCCTTAGGGGCAAGCGCATCGTCGATCGGATCCTACGACGGTGGCTGTTTGGCCGCTGTGGCCGGCGCTCGGCTCCTCGTCGTGAATGCCTTCACCGGCGTTCGGTTGACGCTCTCTGCCAAGCAGAGCATCATCATTGGCATTGGGGATAAATGCTGAACTACAACTTCTAAATGACGAGGACCGAGATCCAAACCTAGCATGATCAGAGATGACAACTTCATCAGAAAAATCATCTTCTCCGAGGACCCTTCCTCGAGCTCATGCGTCCTCGCGGCGATGACCACGAAGGGTGACCAGATAGCGCTCTGCGGGATCAGCTGCAAAGATGGCGGGTGGACGACAGGAGATTGCGACGCCGACGAGCTCTTTGATATCGCCTTTTGCAACGGAAAGCTCTATGGCCTTGCTTACGGTGAAGTGCACATATTCTATGTCGGCGTGGATGACAACACCGGCGCTCCCGTGGTCACCTCAGTCCACCGCATGCTCATCGAGAGGGGCATCTCGGCTGCAAGGGTGTCACTAGAGTACTTAAAGCTGAAAGCTCCAACAGAGCTAACGTATCAAAAATACAGAGCTCCACCGCATGCTCATCGAGAGGGGCATCTCGGCTGCAGGGGCATCTCGGCTGCAGGGACGGAGAAGAGCTCGCAAACAGCCAATCTAAATCAAACTGCTAAACAGAACAAGGACGAAGAAGAGCTCGCCGCCACGGCCAGCAACCAGATGGACGACGTGGTGAACTGGCAGCAAGGATGGACGGCGGCGGCGTGTTCTTCTCGGCTCGGGCTTGGCCTCGCCTACGCCAAGTCCAAAGTCACAAGTCACGCGAACGCACGCGGCTATGCGGCGACGGGCTCGTATATATAGAGACTGCTTGAAGGGGAGAACAAAGGTAGCAGTTGTAGCGTTTGGGAGAGAGAAGGATGACACATGGGTGGCAGGAGAGACATGAGCCGTTGGATCGATGTCTGGGATAGCATATGTGAGAGTGATCCGTGGGTACGTGCTTTTTGTGGATTTTATTGGATGGACGCCCCTCAGACGGATCAAGCTTTCACAAAATCTTGTATGGGAGTACCCAGAGAAAAGGATCGAGTTCCAAAGCAGTCACCAATAGTAATTAAAAGATGCAGTAAATTATCCTACCCTGACTGGTGACTACTACTACCCACTTGAGAGCTGCAGCTAGCTACCAATGCTTCAAAGGCAGATTACGCACCAACGCCCTGAAACTAGGGCCGCAAAATTCACGCGAGCATCTTCTGGCTCGGCAAACCATCACTCACATTTCCAAGCAGTCGTTTCCATTGGTAAATGCCCTCCGGACTTCTAATTGCTGATGAGAGGTGGTTGATTGAATGGAGGGCAGGGAGAGAGGTGACTGGGTTGCTTATCGCAGTGATGTCGAGAATCCCACACAGCCTGGACATAGTGTATTTTTTGAAGGATAGGGATAGCGAAGGAGAGAATATTTGGATTTATAACATATGTGATGTGGCATTTGACAGAATGTAATAACATTTTATCTATTCAAAATTAATAATAAAGATATTAGAGCTTTTGAAATGAGATACTATGACCAATTCTATCTTCTAACACTTCCGACAGGTATGCAGTTTACTCATTAGGCTTGTATGTCGTTGGACAAGGCTCACCTAGGCGCATATATTTTTATTGCATAAATCTTTAGGACCAAATTGTATAGTCGAGAAATTGTCAATACCTATTTGAAAGGACAATGATGTCGCCTAGAGGGGGGGGGGGGTGAATAGGCGGTTTAAAACTTTTCCGGTTTAGGCTTGATAATTGCGGAATAAAACTAGGTGTTTAAATTAACAAGCGGACAAACTAAATAAACTAGTCACACCTATGTGCACCAACAACTTATGCTAAGCAAGATAAACAACAAGGTGATAGCAATAGAATACTTCAAGCACGAAGGCTATCACAATGTAAAGTGCATAAGTAAAAGCTCGGGTATAGAAATAACCGAGGCACGCGGAGACGAGGATGTATTCCCGAGTTCCTCCTTGTTAAGTGAGTACGTCTCGTTGGAGAGGTGTGAACCGACACAACGGTTCAACAACCACAAATGTTTCACCTTCTTCTCCGATGAACCGCACCACAAAGGCTTGGTTCACCTTCCACTATCGGAATTCCTTCGAGGCGGAATCCGGAGCCTTTCAACAACAATCCGGGGCACAACCCACAATGGGATTGGGGGCTCCCGAACGGCCTCCAACAACAATCCGGGGCACAACCCACAATGGGATTGGGGGCTCCCGAACGGCTTCAAGTGACCACACAAGGGTCCAACCACCACAAAGGCGTCTAGGGTCCAAGCACCCAAGAGTAACAAGCTCACAAACTTTCAACTTCCACGAATCCTCGTGGAGAGCACACCGATGCACCAAATGCAAAAGGCAAGAGCACAAGTGCTCAAAATCCTTCACTCTCAAATCCCACCAAAAGCAACTAATGCTTATGGGGGGAGAAGAGAGGAAGAACAAGGAATCCACAAAGGAGTCAAATCCTTCACTCTCAAATCCCACCAAAAGCAACTAATGCTTATGAGGGGAGAGGAGAGGAAGAGCAAAGGAGAAGAATCACAAAGGAACTCTAAGATCTAGATCCACTAGGTTCCCCTCACTTAGAGGAGATATGGATTGGTGGGATTGTAGATCTAGATCTCCTCTCACTTTTCCCTCAAGAATATGGAAGATTCAATGGAGGGATTGAGAGATAGGCAAGCTCAAGAAGGTCAACAATGGAGGAGAAAAACATGCTCAAGAGCTTTTGTTCAATGGGGAAGAAGACCCCCTTAAATAGGGCCTCCAAAATCCAACCGTTATGCAGTTTCTTCTTCCGCAGGTGCGGTAGTACCGGCCTCAAGCCCGGTAGTACCGGCCCTGCGGTATCTTCGTCAACGCAGAAACCCGAGCGCGCGGTACTACCGGGGAAAAATACCCCGGTACTACCGGGCCCAAGTGCCGAGCTCCAACCCCGGCACTACCGGGGCCATCCGTGCCAAAAACGTCCCAAAAACCATCTTCAGAGAGTAGTACCGCAGAGAGCCCGGTACTACCGAAGCGAGCCCGGTACTACCGCAGTGTCTAGAAACTACAGAAACTGGTAAACGAAAACGTCAATATCTTTTTCATCCGGACTCCGTTTTCGATGATTTTTGGCTCGTTGGAATCGTTACAACGAGCTCTACTTGAATGTGCATAGAAACATCACAGTCCATCATGTGAGGATAAAACCAAATGGGGAAAGGTTGAACTTTCCTAAACAATGCAAACCGGTAAACCTCCTTCATAAAAAACGTAACAAGATATTCATACGAAATCTGTTTGATGAACTAGAGCTTAGTATGGAGATAAACCAAGCTCTAAATCCTCACATTGATAAAAGGCAATAAGCTTTTCAAAGTAAAACCATTTTCGAAGGACTTGATCTTGTCATGAAGATCACGACAAGCACCAAAACCCAACACGGAGAAAAACCAAATAAGAACCAAGAAAGATGATATGCCAAGCATGCAAAGGTTTGAGCTCTCCACAAAGATGCGATCAAGTTACTCACTTGAGAGCCCCTCTTGATAGTACGCCATCTATCCTAAAACCCGGTCTCCTAATAACACCATGAGACCGGTAAGATAGAAAACCTATCAAGATCATACCTTTGCCTTGCACATTCCACTTGAGCTCGATGATGAAGATCTTGACTCTCTCAAGTTGAAACACCTTTCTTGTTTGTGCTTGCTAGCACATGTTTTATGAAGACTTCTCCAAATACTCCCCCATACTCCATTATGGGAGGGCCTCGCTAAGCTTCGTCTTCATGTCTCCTTTGCAAGCTGCAATCAAAAGATATCTTCCGAGATGCATCATATTGAGCTTGCACTTCATCTTCTTCTCTTGATATGTATGATGGCTTGGGGGTAAACATGATTGTTCACTCAATCTTCTATTCCAAGCCATACTTGCAATGACCTCAACTCTACACATGACCATTCTTCATATAAACCCTTCAATAGAGCATTGGTCATTAAGTCATCTTGAAGAGTCCAACACATGAACTCTTATAATTTCCCATGGACAAGATCTATAAGAATATCTCAATGTAAACATTAGTCCATAAGGATTGTCATTAATTACCAAAACCACGCATGGGGGCAACCATGCACTTTCACTATTGTATACTATTTTAACTAGTTGACTTAAATGAGATTCATTGCATCATGAGAATTTACTCTCAAAACTGAAATGTGTTCTTCTGATATTTTGTTCAGAGGAGACATGTGACGATGTAGTGTGGCAGGGGAGGAAGAAAACAAATTCACTTATTGCAAAAATGAGGATTGAGATAAAAGCTAAATAGATTTCTAAAATGAGGCGTCAAACAATTATTTGATATATTTATACGCCCGTAGCAACGTACGGGTATTCAGCTAGTCTCTACTACTTATAAAAGAGCCAACTTTACAGCCACCCACACAAAGTGTACCCAGGTGAATCTGGACCATCAGATCCAACCCACTAAAACAGATCAAACGACACAATTTAGATCTGACCAAAACAACGGGCTGAGATGAATCCTGTCGACCGTGGCAGAGAAATTTCCTGCCGGTGCCGCCCCACGTCCGCGTACTCCGCCGGATGAAGCTTCTACGAATGTTCGCACAATCCACCGTTGTTGGCTGTGCGGAGGAGGGTCAACTTCTCGGCGAGGAGCGCCCTGGTTCCGGTGGCGGTGGCGCACCGGAGAGGAAGCGAACGCACCGACGCAGATGATGGTGTGCACGGCAACGCCGACCTAGGTACCTCCCTTAACCCCAACGTCCTTCCGTGTCGGAGCCTTCCCAGATGCGCGCCGCCAACTCCGCACCCCTCCCGCCCACCCCCAACCTCCTTCCGTGCCGGAGCCTTCCCATGGCGAGGAGTGCCCTGCTTCCTTCTGTAAGTCGCATATCTCGCAGGAGGATTCGCCGCCGCCCGCTTGCAATCTCGCATCCCTGCTCCCGCTGACCGAGTTGGAAGGGTTAGGGATGAAGATGACGGTGGTGGCGGTCGATCTGGTGAAAGGGAAAGAGGATCGAGGGAGCAGGCAGCGGCGGGAGGCTCAAAGGATCTGTCAATCTGATGGTCGCCGTACGAGTTTGCTATCCTCCGCCCGCACTAGCTTCTTCCGTCGGGCCTCCAGCAAGGCCACACCATGGAGCGAGGACGAGGACGAGGTGCATAGGAGATCCGGCACCGCGCATTGAGCCGCCTCGCCCAACGATAAGGAGGCCTGCACCTGATTCGTGCGCCGGACCGGGTGGGTCGTTCACCTCCTGCAGTTGTTCAGACGTCCTGCAGCTGCTCGCCCATCCACCACAGCAGGTTCATCTTTTTTTCTTTGGTTCCACTCCTGTCAATTCCACTCACGTCTTCTTTGTACTCACAAAAACGAGTTTTTCTAATTTGGCAGCGAAGCCTCTCGTGACTGCGCTGAAGAACTGTGAGGATGTTGCTGCTCCTCACGTCCTGCCTCTTCCAGGACGGGCATCACCATCAGCTAAGGCCTGGATCAAGGTATCTAACCCTGATGTGGTGTGTATATTCTTGCCAAATTCTTGTGGCTACAAGTGTGTTTGAGCTACCAATAGATATGCAGATTTCAAATTTACTACCATATGACCTTCTCAAGAAAGAAGATGAGAAATTTGGGCCCAGGATGTCTGCCATTGGCATGAATCATTTACAGTGTCTTCGATTACAATTGTTGTTTGATCTGTGCAAATCATTATAATGTGTTGTTTGGGTTATTGTTTTGTCGGTTGATGAAGTAGAATAAGAGTACTCCTTAACTTCGGTGCTCGAACACCAAAAAACTAATATGTGTTGGGAGTACCCCTGGACATGTAATGCAACTACTCATATTGTAAGAATTATTTCCTTGTGATGGTGTACTGGAGTAGATAATCCTTGCTTGTGTTAAATGAACATGAAATCCTTACTTGTGTTAACTGAACCTGAAATTCTTGATGTAACAGTGAGTAGAAATCTGCATTGTTTGCCTATATTAGTTGTAGTAGCATATAACACTATGGAATTTTT
This sequence comes from Poa annua, assembly GCA_026929855.1. Classification (NCBI taxonomy): domain Eukaryota; kingdom Viridiplantae; phylum Streptophyta; class Magnoliopsida; order Poales; family Poaceae; genus Poa; species Poa annua. The sequence goes on from CM049428.1 coordinate 122,051,289, forward strand.
TTGAATAAATGGAGTGGCTAACTGATGATCTGTTCTTGAATTTGTGCTTATGCATGATCCATTGCTTGTTGGTGTAGCAGTTAAACTGATTGTATGCTTGAACATATTTTATATACTCATTCTTGATTTCCACTCATTGTACAAATGTTATGTACTCCAAATCATCTTCAAGTGGTGACATGTTCGAGTCAATCTGTTGATCGTGATTTGCATTTTTTTACAGGTCTGCTGTTGGGAGGCACATATCGCATGAGCGGCCGGGTGCACAGAATATCCAAATTCAGGTTAGCTCACATATATTGGAACAAACATTATATCATGCCCGTGTCTTTAAAAGAGTACCGTGAATCAAAGGCACAAAGACGATGCAGTGAGATAACCATGTCTGTAAGTTATAGTTGTTCTTTTGCAAATCTCTTCAAAAGTTTTTTTTTCTGTAAACTACAAGCAAGTGCGCCTTAAACTGTTTTATTTTGATATCAACAAAGTACCAAAGCAGTGTGCTGTACAACGACTTCATTGCAACTGTAGGTCAAAACACAAGTCTTCTTTGCTAAGAAGTAGAAATACCTGTGTTACTTCTCACTTCTTGCTAGCTTGATTTACACCGGAATGTAAGACATTGTTGTTATCCTGTAACCCTTCTATTATTTTTAGGGCCCACATACTTTGCTGATCACTACTGTCATTGGATGCAGAGTCTTTTGATGGCCGAACAATGGCAGTATGAACTCTTGAGCAGTGACGCTACTCTTGAGCAGAAATCACAACATTTGAATCTCGGTCAACAAGCACAAGGTACCTCTCATGTGGAACCAACTATGAAGTGTACACAATCAAAAACTGCGATTATGATTAATGACTGCAATCTCTAAGTTGTTGTTGAACAAATATATTTGTTAGACAAGTTATTTACATCATTAATAGCGGCCATTAAACTACCGTTATCTTTAGAATGTCAAAAGGGGTGCATATTAGATTGGCCAATAGCTGGACCTGTGTTTGATTACTACTTTGGTAGCAAACTTCTAAATTGGTGCTGAAATTGTACCAAAATCAATATGGTTTATATTTTCTTATGATGCCAATTTGCATGTGCACACTTACTATGTTCGGACAAACCGGGTTGTTGTTTCAGTGATAATTTTATCATGTAATTCTTCATGATAAAGCTGTTGTTGAAATAGGACATCCCATAAAATAGATATCCGTGTTTTCTTTTGTGGGACATCACTAATAGTCTCTACTACTTATAAAAGAGCAAAGTTAAACTTTTCTACAGCCACCCAGAAAAGTGTACACAGAACCACCAGCACCGTTAGATCACCCACACTCAATCAAATCTAACCATCAGTATCAATTTGATCATGTTTGACCGTGTAGATTCATCATGTCGACTCGGCAGAGTAATTTCCTGCCGAAGTTTTGTTGCTCCGCGCCCCCGTTTGCTCGCTCACCATCAAAGCGATCCGATTAGTTAGGAAACCTCCCAATAATCACTCGCCTCCATCTTCCTTCCGTTCGAGCCAGCGGGAGGAACGGGATCCCTAGCCATGAAAACCTCGCCCCCACCTCGGCGTATCCCCTTCCCCGCGTGGATAACTGAGAGCTAAGCCCCAACCCCGACAAGATGCTGCCGACGACCATCCTTCCCTATGATCCCCAAGCCGTCGGGGTCCGACAAACTCCTAGCCTGTGAGACCCGTGTTCTCCCGATGCATCGATCGGATATGATTGACCGGACCAAAGTGTCAACGCCGCCGTCCAAGCTGCCCGTGAACTCTCCTCCCACCCACCGCCCCCAGCCGTCCGAGATTCCCTCTTGCCCCGACCAATGAGGCTGCCTCTCCTCTCCTATGATCTGTATTTTTTCTGGACAGTGAGCTTCTAATTTGTTGGATTTTATTTTATTTGAGATGATCTCTTCAATGGTCGCACCTCTTATGGATATAAACTGACATCATGTTTTGCTTTGTTCAGGCCAGTGGACATACAAGTTAGAGTCATCTTTTATGTTTGCTGTGTAACCTGGACGACACTGAAGAATTTGAGTTCACTGTAGTTGTTCATGCCCGAGCATGTATCCCTGGGACTGTGCGGCTGTTGTCAAGCTTGTCCACAAAGGAAGATGATGGTTCCAGTGCAGTGGTACACCTATGTTGAAGAGGCCAAACACATGTTGAAAATCTTTGATCACTTTCTTTGATGGCTACAGGAATCTGAAGACATGGAGAGAGAGCAACTCGGCTGCCCATGAACTAGCCAAGCTCGGCTCAAATACATGACGTTTATTTTTGTTTCAGGTGCTCCATTGGCATCAAGCTCAAGTTGAGATGTGCATGCTTAGGTATAGTGAACTCACCTTCTATGTTCCGAGTATCTGATTCTGCTGCCAGGTTGCTTGCCCAAGTTTAGGACACTGCCTGCATGATCTGCTGATTAGTTTGTAAGTTGTAACTTTTTTGCAGCGGTGAGTTTGTTGATGTGTTTGACTCTCCTTAAATTTGTGAATGAAGTGGGGAAAAGAACCATGAGAAAACTGTGACATATAAGGTGATGATAGAACATCGAGCTTAGTAAGTTCATCTTTCACCTTTTTCATTTTTCTATTTCAATCATTTGTGCCTGTTAAATTTTGTGCTTTCATATACATTGATTGTAGTACATGCTGCACTACAAAATCTTTATTTTGTTCATCTTATAGGAAAATGTTTATCACTTTAGTTCTTTTCATTGCAGATTGCTCACGATTGTGATGACATGAGCCTCTTTTTATATTCCTTTTACTTCAGTTGTTGAGCTATTGTTAGTTTATCCTCCATGCTATCTTCGCTGATTACACTCATATTTCTTGATTCTTCTTGAGCCCTACTTGTTCATGGTAAATAAAGTTTGTGCTGGTACTGGTTGTTTATGCAATTCCCCGCAGTAACTATTAGCTTAAGTACTATGAGTTCTCTAGGTTTGTATATGCTTCAATTGCACAATAGTTTTTTTCTAATGAGTTCACAATAGTTTTGTGTACATAAGGAAAGCTATTTTCATACAAGAAGTAGCTTGTCCATGTTATAGTAAACATCATACGCAAGTCAAATTATGATGTGCATACCTTTTGCACAATTGTTGCATTGAATAGTCAGGCCGACTCAGTGAATTTTTGTGATGTTGTAAGATAAACTCTGTTGTGGGATGGATAGTCATCTGAGTTCGAACTTAAAAAGGATATTTGCCATAACCTTTTATGGTCAATGATTTTGTGGACATAGCCACTGAATGAGTCAATGAGAGAGGTCATGTGATATTTCTTAATCACAAGAAATGTTTGGTAGTAAGGAACCACAACAAGTTGTAGGGCAACAATTGAGACTTTATGTTTCAAAATGAAATCAAATTGTTTTTCTTGAAATTGTCCTTCTTGCTTATGTTAAAAGTTAATTAATATGTCCTAGCTACTGATGTTTTGTGTTTTATGTAACTTTCCTATGAAAGGAACATGTGATTAAGGGGAATATGAATGAAGTTGATGTACTTTCATGAAATTAGGCGCAATTACCTCTGGATGTGCCCCACTACAGGGACCAAAACCATTCTCATAGAAATTAGGCGTCAAGAAAGCATCGTGCATGCGTTCTCAGAGGAGCGACATGTTCTGCAACTGGTTGCTTCCCTCCTTGTGCTTGAGCCGCCACCTCCAAATGCATCAGAGTTCAACACAATGGTTACCTCCTTTAAAAATATGGAAGGCAAAAATAATGGAGAAAATCTGGCAATGGGCAACACTAAACGAGAAGTGTTAAAGAGTTAAATGATTGGTGTTTGCCTCTGAGGAAGATCGAGGCTGACCTGGGCCCTCTGGACTGGTAGCCGGAGAAGAGACCAGGCAAGAGTCAAAGATGAACTGCTTGACGTCGAAGGAGTGGGTCGCGTGCCACAGGCGGTCGTGCCTCTCGAGCACCACCATGTAGAGTTTGTACCTCGCCAGGAGGCCCGCTACCAAGACGACCACGTCCGGCCCTGGCCACTCAGGGGCGGCCACAACCCGGCAGCGCGCGGCGTCGGCGGTGGTTCCCGGCGCCCGACAGCGCGGCGTCAGTGTCGGCGGCGGCCACGCGCGGGGAACCAGGGTTCTGTGGTGGCTGTCCGGTGGAGCGCGCAGCAAAGGGGGAGCCCAACATGGCGGAATCGACGCCCGCGAGCATGCCGAGCTCGAGTGCCTCATCGGGCTCTTCAGCGACCAAATTCTAAGAAGGGCGGCGGAGAAGTGTAGAGGATTGGAGGCCAAGGGTAGGGGCGAGCTGGCGTGCTGGCCATCAAGGAATGGGGATCGGCAGGGGAGAGAGAGCAGGCCACGGCTGTTGCGTTGGAGGTAAGTGAGAGCTGGAGATTGAAGACATAGTGGACAGTGTGGACTCACTGGACTAGGTACGTACACGTGAGAGAGTGAGTATACAGTCTGGCCTTGTGGGCCATGATTATTCAATGCATTTGAATATTTTTTGCAAGATTGTTAAGATTTCTTGTATCATAAATCTTTGTAATCATGAAGGTCATCATGTGGTCCTGGGATGTTAAATTTCATGGAGTACTTCACATGAGATATTTGGTGCGACACTCCTAAACAGGTGTTTTTTAGTTTGTATCATGATAATATATTATTTTTTGTATCATTATCTCAAATAATTTTGATTACTAATTTATTTTAGCTTCATGTGACAAAATTCAGAAAAAATAAGTTGTCATTTTATTTGAATCAGAATTGAGCAGTCAATGTGAAAATGAAAATAAAAAATGAGACAGTAGGGGTTTACCCTACTGTTTTGCGCTTCAAAAAAAAGAATTGAGCAGTCAAATATGATGAAACCAGTTTATTACTTCGATTCGTAATAGTGGTTTATTTCTTGTCATTGTGATAGATTTATTTCTTAACCTATAATTACAGAACTACTTGCCTTATGAAATTCTTGGCATATTTATACTATTCGTGTTCGATCAAAAGAAGAATTTTTTTTTTTAGACCAGCTTTTGAGACCAACTTGGGGGATACACATATTTATAAATATGGAAATTGGCAAGAAGTTTAACCTTACACTTCGATTGGCAAATCCAAAATGAAATGAAGACATCTTTAAATGGGGACGCAAAGTCCCATTGGTTGAGTCGTGAATGAGATTTATATTTTAGAGACGTGCGTGCACGTGCATGTTTACTAGTAATGTTAAGACTCAACCCATAGCCGGAGAGAACTACTCACACATAGCTATTAGATCAACAATAAGAAATTTTCGTAAGCAAAAATACTTTATGAATTGCATAGTAGTCGGCAGTATACAAGTATCATGGCTGATGAAGATCTCTATGCAGATGTCTATGGACAGCCCAGAGGTTCTGCAGCAGTTCCTCGCCAAAAAAACAATGTAGCAGCTTCTCACCAAAAAAACAATGTAGCAGCTCTCTCTTAGCCTTCCTCAGACAAAAAAACAAGATGTGCCAACTCCCTTTTGGCCTTCCTCCTCACCACACACTAAAAAGGGACCAAGCAACGTTGACTTCCATCCAGCAGCTGCATATCTTCATTCGTATGAAATTAGTGCTTGTCTCAGCTTCCGCGACTGTAAACGATGTAACATCACTCACTTGGTCTTCTTCCTCCTCACCAGCCCCACGTTGCAAGATGGAAACTTGCAGCTTCCCCCCTCTTTCCACTGTGACAACACGCCGGGACAGCTTGATAAAGCCATCATCATCAAGCGGCAGCACATCATCATTCAAATCCAGCAACGCTATTTCCACGTCACTGTGGCAATTGGTACTGGCAGCAAGCACGCCTCGAAAACCACATGGCCATTGCCCTTCGACGACTCGAACGCCAATCGTGGCCTCAACAGCACCACCGACAGTGTAGTATTTCATCTCCAGCGTGCAAAGCTTGCTAGTGTACTTAATAGGATTGAAGCAGCCCCAGCTGTATTCCCTCACAAATTTGCTCACATACTTGTCCTCGGATTCACTAGCACCACCTCTCACTTTGAGCAAAACTTCCAAATATGAAGGATCAACCGTCATGACAACACCACGGGTGGGACCGGTCAGTGTTAAATACGAATCCTACATGCATCAAATACAATTTTGGTTAAAAAAATAGCAAAACCATTTTATTCATAAATGATAGTAACTGGAGTATATTTTATTCAATGTCCAACACTGATGCATGTGGGAATTCATGTATCACATTCACATCAAAGCCTGCTTCATGATCAAGTCATTACAGTGTACTGAACCACATTGAAAATGTAACTTGATCATTAGCAAAAACCCTAAAAAAATTGAGACGGGAACGAGAGATGGTAAATCTCTTGAGTTGCAGGAATCAATAAAAGTCAAACTGAAGCCAAACAAGAGGTAAACCGTGGATAATAGAAACAGAAAAAGGGAGACTGTCTGTTCATGCAAAAGTGCATACTATAAACTGTGTGAGTTGCATATCCAAAAAAGGATGTGAGTAAATATTAGCCTGTGCTTTAGTGCAAATGATGAGATGATGATATCAACATAAGCATAATAACAACAGGATATTTAACATAGAAAATATTACATTACATACAGCTTTTCCCCCAAAAATTAACCTACGATTTGACATACTATGTTGTTTTGCATGTTTCTTAATATTTATTTTATAATGACCTCGAGTTGTGGTCAGGTTTGTCACAGTTTTCTTTAAATGAGGTGTGTCACAGTTTTGGTCACAAGTCATACTAGCATTACCAGGGGACTATAGATGGATAAAGGATGCCAATGATGCACAAGACAAACAATGATTTTCCAACTTGCTATTGTGTACTCTAATTCGATTCATTGAAGCATAGACTAGAGTGTGTTTGTCAGCGACGAACCTTCTCATTGATTCTCTGACAGTCATCCCTTTCGCGATCAAAAACCATGATGCGTCTGCGGTCCATCACATCACGAACAGCGACAATGCCGGAGACATCCAGCGGCCACTCTAAGCCACCGGTTATTTCTTTCACTTGGATCGAGATGATCTGCAGAGTGTCCGCGGAAACGACAGTGTGCGGGTAATCAGGCCGCCTGAAGTCCTCGTGCGTAAAACGCATGCAGGGGATTGTCGCTGCATCCATCAACCAATCACATATACTAATTAATACAGTTAGTTACAATAGCAATCGTGGGTTGATTGACAGATAAGAAATATATTAGTCACACACATATATGAGTAGTTACCAAACCAATGTATCAGTAAGATATAATCTAGTATCTTCTTAGAGCTGAAATGATTACATAAACCCAGATGGGGCAAGGGATTGTTGGTCCAAGGAAATACAAAAAATTAATCAATAGTCAAAGAATAATCGAAGAACAATTGTGAGTGGCTACTAGCTGCTTACATAGGGCTTCGAAAGGAATGTTCTTGTCAGCCCAAGGGAAGTCGTCGCGAAACCTTTCCCAAGATTCGCTACGACGCTTCTCCCAGTCTTCCTCTTGTTCTCGCAGCTGGTCGCTCGTCGGAAGGTTCGCCAGCACATTCTTGTAGTATTGGGACGTCTCCGTCGCAAATCGCCTCCCGTGCGCTATATGAACCAACGCCGACGCAGCAATAGGATCCGTCGCTACCGCCGCAGCTTCTTCCACCGTAGCAGGTTCCTCCGCCGACTCCTCTTCCCTCGGCCTTTTCCTGTGTTCCACCTCCACCTCCGTCTCCGTCGACGCAGCCATCTCCGCTCGCCGCCGTGCGCCGTCACCACTTGAGTTATCGTGGAAGGAAACGCTATGTCTTGCGTTGCGTTCCAGGAGCAAACCTAGCTAGCTGGGTTGGGCTCCTTCATGGGCTTATTCATATTCATCAAACGAAGAAAGGAAAGAGATGTTCCACTAGAAAATGACCCGGTTGTTCTCATAAAAAAACTTACAAAAGACCTATCAATTACTGTATTTTTTAACCGGAAAGGTCCCAAAGGGTCGAGAGCTGCATTAGTCGGTGTGGTTGCAAATTACAAAGAACTCTCACGCAAAAAAAAAAAATACAAAGAACTCGATCAAAATAAAAAAAAACAAAATAAACAAGTCCTCAAACAAGAAGAACCCAACTAAAGTTTGGAAAACACGATCACGAGTTGATCTTGTCGGTGGAGACGGACGTCGCTAAGCCCGTCAACACCGTCGTCGGGGACGGCATAGTTTGGAAAACACAATCTCGAGTTGATCCTCCCAGTAGAGACGGACGTCGCTAAGCTCGCCAAGGCCATCGCCGAGGACAACATCACTTTTGTTACAACATGTTTAAAGGTTTGCTTGATGATTCGCCACCTTATAGGTCAAAGAATCTATGACACAATACCATAATATCGAGGGAGCACCATAACCAAGCAGGAGGTGATTGATGGCTTCCTCCTCCTGATCACAGAAAGGGCAGGATATCGTCCTGGGCAAACTTCTACGTCCCAAACGGTCAGTCGTCCAATACATATTCTTGAAGGCCAACCAGAGGAAGAATTTACACTTGTTCGAGGCTTGCGATTGCCAAATCTGCAAGGCCCCGCCATCCTCGATTTTCCCTCGAAGAGAGCCTAGTAGGCCGAGCATAGAGTACTTATGGTTTGCCTCCCAGTTCCATCAAAACTCACTGGCAACGCCCTCAGAGAGGGAGAAAGCCGCCACACTGTTCAAGAGGGACAACAACTCGTCGATCTCACGCCCATCAAGGTCAGGTGGGAGTGTGGGACGTCTGCCAGCTATCCATCAGCGAGACCCTGACTGATTGTCCTCGAGTCGTGGGCCTCCTTGGAAACTCTGAGGACACGTATGGGGCCAGATCCCGGGCACGCCCACCAGGCATCCATCTGTCGCTCCAGAAAAAGGTGGCAGTCCTGTCGCCCACGTTTCTTTAATGAAGAGTGAGTGACGTGGGGCTGCCTCGCGGGTAGCCCACGATGATGCTACCTGGGCCGCGCCAAGGATGGAAAGGCCCACAGAAGGCCCACTCGGGGTACCACGTATCCTAGTCCAACTCGGTTAGGTCTTGTAACCTGCCGTATCTGTACCAACCACCCGAGACCTGGCTACCTATAAAGCCAGGAGGGTTGCCCGTCCTAGAGGACACGCTCATATCCACTACGACAAACCCTAGCGAGATCGCAATCTCGCCATTGTAATCGCTACTCGCATCAATAACCAGACAAGCAGGAGTAGGGTGTTATCCTCCGGGAGCCTGAACCTGGGTAAAACCTCGCTTGTCAAGCCGTCGTGATCACCTTGCACTCATCTCTCTCCCCATCAATCAACCCGGGGTGCACAACCCTGGGACTTGCCGAGTTAACACCTCGTCAATTGGCGCCGTCTGTGGGAAATTCAACAAGTGCTAGGATCATGGTCGCACCGGCTCCATCCGCAATGAAGATCGGCGCATCCGCCATCAGGGAGTCGATCCGATTCGGCTCCTTCGAGTACGTCATCCACTCGCCAGCTCATCAATCGGTGTACGCCGATCTGGACAAAGGTATACACATCACCTTCGGCTCCATATTCTGCTGCATAGATAGTCGTGGCATACTCAGGTCTACGACTACTGCGCTACGCGCGACGGCGCCACCAAAATCGCCGACCATCGCGCCCGCTGAAGCCGCCGAGATCGCATCTGCCGCACCCGCGGAGATCGCGACCGCCGGACCCGCTGAGATCGCATCTACTACACCCGCAGAGGTCGCGCCACCTGCACCCGTGAAGAGGACATCTACATCGACAATCTCGGCAACGGCCGCGCGAATCGAGTCTGCTACCCCAACCTCGGTCGTGCGGTCGATCAAGTCAAGATCCACCTCCACCGTCGCACCCGCACGGGATACCAGGGGCCCGCGTCCGACAGCCATGTCACGCGCACCCTCGTCTTCGTGGAGATCTCAAGTCTACCCCAAGCCAATCGCACTCGCCCCGGCAAGTGTGAGCACATGGACAATCGCGAAGAGACGCGACAGCGGGTGCGCCGCGCGCCACGTTGCGGCAATTTTCGACCCCGAGCAAGAAGCGGGCGACAGAAGCAGCAGTGGCAGCACCAACTCTCCAACTCGAGTCTACCCCAAGCAAGTCTTCATGGCCGGCACAGCACCGCATGACGACGAAGACGAACCCGCATATCCGCTGGAGGTGGACATGCCGGACCAGACCAAACTTATCATCACGCGGGACATGGCGATCCAGGCCATGAAGCATGTGGACGAGGGCACGTTCCCGCCACCTAACGCACCTCGAGAAGACCACCTGGCGGTCCAGTACTTGCTACGCACGGAAGGCGAACAAATTCGCGCCGAAAAAGCCGAACTTCTCAGGCGCAAAAGGGACGCGGATGCATCGAGTGCCAGACGAGCCGCCCTCTCCTTCACATCCTCCACAGAGGTGAACCAGGGAGCACGGCGAACCAGAGCCCGCGTCCCCCACATGGCAGAAGCTGATCGAACAAGGCTCACCCGTAACCTCGACTCGTCCTTCGTCACCGAAGATGAAAACGGGATACCCGTCCCAAAGACGGCGAATGCCGCCCTGATATCAGTAGAGACATACCTCCGGCTCACGCAGCCACCGGAGGGGGACGCGCGCTCCCTTCTCCACAAGCAACAAATTGCCTCCATAAGGGCAATCGAAGAAGCTCTGGCGGCCAAGGGGCCAAGCAACAGAGCGACTGAACCAACGACGTCGGGCATCCCAGCGGCGCAGCGACAGGCAGTCAAGGACCTCCGGGACGTCCTGACACAGAAGACGGTGGACCGCAGCCGCAAGGAGCGTTCGGCTAGCGTGGCACACGCGAACGACCACGCCGACCGCGACTTCGAGTCGTGTGGCGCAGCATGCTTTAGCTTCAACATCCGCGACACCCGCATGCCTAAAGGCTTCAAGTTGACGGCTGGCACACCAAAATACGACGGGAATCAAGACCCAAAACTATGGCTCGAGGACTACCTCATCGCTTGCACCTGTCAAGGTGGAACGTCGAATATAGCAATGCAGTACATCCAGCTCATGCTGACAGATTCGGCACGCAGGTGGCTCACAAGCCAACCCAAAGACTCTTTCCGAACATGGGAGGAATTCCAGGATAACTTCATCAAGAGTTTCTCAGGAACATTCGCCAGGCCGACGACCTACATCGAGTTGCAGGCCTACAAGCAAGGGAAGGATGAGTCGCTCCGCTCTTACATCCAGAGGTGGACACTCCTCCGCAATACCATGGAACCCGTATCAGAGGATCGAGTGATGGACGCCTTCATGCATGGCGTCGCTCGCCGTGACCTCCGGGAGGAATTCGGTAGGCTCCAGCCGAAGACCACAATAGAACTCATGAAGACAGCCAACCAATGGGCCGTAAGAGAGGACTATGTCCGCGAAACTTCTCCCAAAAAGGAAGGCGAAACAAGCAACTGGCGCGAGGCACGTCAAAAGAAGAAGGCACGTTACACCCACGATTCAATCGAATTAGTAGCGGCAGGGTACGAAACCCCCCGCGAGGACAAGCGTGACAGCAGCCGACAATACGAGCAAAGTCGACAGCCCAGCTCGAGTCAGTATAACCGTGGCAGCAGCAGCATCGACCACAATGATGGAAGTCAGAAGCGCGAGTGGAAGCGCCCGTTGACCCCAGCAGAGGAACTGATGCAACCCTGTAAGCATCACTGGTTCCGCAACCCGGCAACAGGAAAGTGGGGTTCAAACCACCTGTTGAAGGATTGCCGCAAAGCAAGAAAGATCTACCATGCCATGCAGCAAATCATCGCCCCGGTTCAGGCCATACAAGCGGCACCACAGCTAGCCATCCAGGCAGCACCCGCAAACAACAATCAAGTGCAGGCGGCAGGAGCGTTCCCCCAGCCGCAGCAGCAGCAACAAGGTCCTTCGGCAGCAGCCGACACGTACCCAGCCGCACGGGGACAGCTGAACATGATCCAGAAAGGACCCCCGTCGAACAGGAGGCAGAAAATCATCACACGCCAAGTACTCCAAGCCATCAACAGCCCGCGCGCGGTACCAGACTACCTGCGCGGGTCGGAGACACCAATCACATTTTCCAGGGCAGACCACCCAACGAAGGTAGTCCGACCCGGGCACGCCGCACTCGTGATTGAGGCCTTGATCGGCGATTACAGCCTAAAGAAGGTATTCCTGGACGGAGGCAGCGGCATCAACATCATATTCGCCGATACCCTCAGACGAATGAACAGGTCGACAGAGAAATTGCCGGAATCGGAGACCACCTTCCACGGCATAGTACCAGGGCAAGCAATAACGCCCATGGGAACAATCACACTCGACGTCATCCTCGGTACACCCGAGCACTTCAGGAAGGAATCGATAGACTTTGAGGTCGTCGACTGGAAGTCACAATACCACGCCATCCTCGGACGCCCAAGCTTTGCCAGGTTCATGGCAGTACCCCACTACGCCTACATGATGATAAAGTTACCCGGGCCGAAAGGAGTGATCACCGTCCGCGGCGACTTCGGGCTCTCCAACAGCTGCGACCGCGAGTTCGCCAAGATCTCCGAGTTCTTCGGCGTCGAAGAGCACTTCAAGGCCATATCAGCCGACAACGACAAGACCATCTTCCCGGCTCGCAAGAAGCCTGCCAAAGACGCAGCGTTCAACACGAATGACGACACTGTCACCCACCAAGTCCATCCGACTGACAGCGGAAAGACGGTCAAGGTCTCATCGAGTCTGACCCCCGCATATGAAGGCGCGCTCGTCGAGTTCCTGCGTGAGAACTGGAAAATCTTTGCATGGCAACCCTCTGACATGCCAGGGATACCCAGGGAGCTCGCCGAGCACTCTCTAAAAGTCCACAAGGGCGCAAGACCAGTCAAGCAATCCATGCGACGCTTCTCAGGACCCAAACGAGACGCGATCACCATGGAGGTCGACAGACTACTACACGCCAAGTTCATCCGGGAGATCAAGGACTCGGACTGGGTCGCCAACCCGGTTCTAGTTGAGAAAAAGAAGACGAAGAAACTGCGCATGTGCGTTGACTTCACCGCAGTCAACAAATGCTGCCCCAAGGACCACCTCCCGCTCCCGCGGATAGACCAGATCATCGACTCGACTGCAGGTTGCGAACGCCTATCTTTTCTGGATGCCTACTCAGGTTACCAGCAGATCAGGCTGAAAGTCGAGGACGAAGAGAAGACAGCCTTCATCACACCCGACGGCGTTTTTTGCTACCAGACGATGCCGTTCGGGTTAAAGAACGCAGGTGCCACGTACCAGCGGACAATGCAAGCATGCCTCAAGGGGCTAATCGGGCAAATCGTCCAAGTCTATGTCGACGACATCGTCGTTACTACCCGAAAGGAGGATACCCTAGTCGACGACCTCCGCAAGGTCTTCGCCGCACTGGACGTATATCAGATCAAGCTCAATCCAGAGAAGTGCGTGTTCGGCGTACCAGCCGGAGAGCTACTAGGGTACCTTGTATCCGCAAGAGGAATCGAAGCAAACCCCGAGAAGGTGCAGAACATACTCACAATGCCAGCACCAACCAAGCTCAGGGAGGTGCAACGATTAGCTGGCCGAGTCGCAGCTCTCAGCCGGTTCATTAGTAAGTTGGGAGAGAAAGCCTTACCTTTCTACCAACTGATGAAGAAGGCAGACAAGTTCGAGTGGACACAAGAGGCCCAGGACGCATTCGACCATCTCAAGAAAACACTGACAACCTCTCCAGTCCTCGTGGCACCACTGGAAAATGAGCCGCTGTACCTATACGTCTCAGCAACAAACAGGGTGGTAAGCACGGTGCTCGTAGTCGAACGCGAAGAAGAAGGGCACAGTCACCCGGTGCAGAGGCCCTTCTACTACCTTAGCGAAGTACTCACCTTATCCAAGCAGAACTACCCTCATTACCAGAAGCTGGCATACGGAGTCTTCATGACCTCCAGAAAGGTCGTCCACTACTTCTCCGAGCACCCGATCACGGTGGTAAGCTCCTCTGGACTAGCAGACATTCTCACAAACCAGCGCGCGACAGGACGAGTCGCCAAGTGGGTTGTCGAACTAGGACCATGGGGGCTGAAGTACGCTCACCTGAAGTCCATCAAGGCCCAGGTTCTCCCAGAATTCACCACCGAGTGGATAGAAGCCCAGCTACCAAATGTCCCCGACTTGTCCAATGCATGGACAATGTACTTTGATGGCTCCAAGAAATTCAAGTCAGCCGGGGCAGGAGTCGTGCTCATCTCCCCCAAAGGCGACAAGCTCAAGTATGTCCTACAGATGGACTTTCCGACGCCGTCCAACAACGAAGCCGAGTACGAGGCCCTGATCCACGACATGCGGATGGCCAAGAACTGCGGCGCCACGCACCTCATGATCTACGGCGACTCCTACCTGGTGGTACAGCAAACCATGAAGTCCTGCGACGCCATCGCTGACAACATGATCGCCTACAGAGACCTCTACAATCAGTGGGAAGGCAACTTCGACGGCTGCGAGCTGCGCCACATTGGCCGTGAAAGCAACGAGGAAGCCGACGTCCTCGCTAACATGGGCTCAAACAAGGTGCCAGTCCCACCCGGCGTCTTCCTCGAGTGCATCACGCAGAGATCCATCAAGACTCAGAGTACAGCAAGCACAGCAACAACAAAAGGCGATGCCAACCCGCCAAGCCAAGACAAGGTCCCCATGGAGGTCATGCTAGTCGAAGCCACATGGACAGGACCGTACCTGGCATACATACTACATCAGAAGCTGCCAGCCGATCCAGTCGAAGCAAAGCGCATCATCAGGCGCTCCAAAAGTTTCACCGTCATCAACGGTGAACTCTACAAAAGAAGCATCTCAGGAATCCTGCAAAGGTGCATAGATCCAGTCGACGGCCAAGCCATCTTACTCGACATCCACGCGGGTATCTGCGGGCATCACGCCAGCAGTCGGGCACTGGTGGCCAAGGCGCTACGCGCCAGGTTCTACTGGCTGACAGCCATGCAGGACGCCGAGGAGCTGGTGAAGAAATGCACAGGGTGCCAGGAATTTGCCAACAAGCCGCACGCCCCAACGTCAGAACTCAAGACAATACCACTAGCCTGGCCCTTTGCCCAATGGGGTCTGGACATGGTGGGCCCGCTGAAGAAATCCTCACCCGGAGGTCACACTCACCTCCTGGTTGCAGTCGATAAGTTCACAAAGTGGATCGAAGCCGTGCCCATCACAAGTTCGACTGCATCCACAGCGGTCAACTTCATCAGGTCAATCATCTTCAGATTTGAGGTACCAAACGGGATCATCACCGACAACGGCTCGAACTTCACAGCCGAAGAATTCAAGGACTTTTGCTCAGAGCAGGGGATCAAACTCAACTACGCGTTTGTCTCGCACCCGCAGTCCAACAGACAAGTGGAGAAAGCCAACGGCCTCGTTTGCAGCGGCATCAAGAAACGACTACGCGTGCCCCTAAGACGCGCAGCGGGCGCATGGGTGGAAGAACTGCCATCGGTCCTCTGGAGTCTGCGAACAACGCCAAATAGATCCACCCAGTACACTCCATTCTTCTTGGTGTACGGTGCAGAAGCGGTCCTCCCCTGCGACATCAAGTTCGACGCACCGAGAGTAGTCGCCTACGACGAGTCGGAAGCAGAGGAGGCACTCGAAGACAGCAGAGACACCCTGGATGAAGCGCGCGACATCGCCCTGGCACGGTCAGCCGTGTATCAGCAGGACCTGCGCAATTATCACACTCGGAGGCTGCGACCAAGAGCGTTCGTGGCAGGCGACCTGGTTCTTCGACTCAAGCAAAAGAAGGTGCACAAGCTCGCTTCCCCATGGGAGGGCCCGTACATCGTAACAGAAGCAATAGGCAATGGAGCCTACCGCCTAAAGGACTCGAAGACAGGAGCAGACTGCAGCAACCCGTGGAACGTAGCACAACTCCGCCGGTTCTACGCCTAGTTCAAAACAACCATTGTACAAGAAAACCAGCGCGGCAGGTTTCAGACGCACTCTTTCCCTCACCAGGGTACCTGAGGGGACTGGAAGGGTTTTAATGAGGCGGCCTGTTCGCAAAAATCAATAAAGTGATTTTAAGAAATTCTGTCTCCTTTACCTGTCACTCAGAGGAAGCTCAAAACTCCTAGGCCGCCACTCGAACCACTCGGGGGCTGCGCCACACAGGTTGAAATATAAGCTTAGGTCGCTACCCGAACCACTCGGGGGCTGCGCCGTACAAGCATGGCCAAAATCCTAGGTCGCCACCCGAGCTACTCGGGGGCTGCGCCACAC
The DNA here is from genome assembly GCA_026929855.1 of Poa annua. Taxonomy (NCBI): domain Eukaryota; kingdom Viridiplantae; phylum Streptophyta; class Magnoliopsida; order Poales; family Poaceae; genus Poa; species Poa annua. The sequence goes on from CM049428.1 coordinate 122,067,558, forward strand.
AGGTTGAAATAAAAGCTTAGGCCGCCACCCAACTTACTCGGGGGCTGCGCCATACAAGCATGAAGTCAAAAATCCTAGGCCGCCACTCGACCGACTCGGGGGCTACGCCATACAGGTCAAGTTCAAAATCCTAGGGCGCCGCCCGCCACACACGGGGGTTGCGCCACACAGGTCACACTTGTAACCCTAGGCTACCACTCGACTTACTCGGGGGCTACGCCAAACAGGCCTTCTTAGAAAAATCCTCAGCCGCCACTCGAACCCACTCGGGGGCTGCGCTGCACAGGTCAAGTTCCAAATCCTAGGTCACCACCCGACGTACTCGGGGGCTGCGCCAAACAGGTAACACTTGTAATCCAGGCCGCCACTCGACCTACTCGGGGGCTGCACCAGACAGGTCTTAGCCAAAATCCTAGGCCACCACTCGAGCGACTCGGGGGTTGCGCCATACAGGTCAAGTTACAAAAATCCTAAGTCGCCACCTGATAAAATCAGAGACTGCGGCATACAGGTAACACTTGAAAAACCTAGGCCGCTGCCTATATCAGGCACTCACTTTCGAGTAAAAAGATCAACTCTCATAACTCGAAAAATATTTCAATCTGTTATCATACTTACACAGGCACATTTGCCCCCTATAGCTAACCCTGTACACCAGACGACAGCTACTCTAAACTGCAGGTTCAGCCTTCGGCGCATCAAGGGGCCCTACAAGGCGCTCGCTCAGGTCCTGAACCTGCCGGATAATCTGACGCGCAGCCGCCAAGGTCTCGTCGAAGTCGTCGTCACCCGGCAGGCCTTCAAGCACCCTCTCAAGCGGGAGATGTGGCCGGTGCATCCGGACGTATGCCAACGCCGCGTTCGCACCAGCCACAAGTTGGGCGTCGACGACCTCCTTCAACCCTTCACCATCGCGGAACCTCTCCAGCAAGGCAGACAACCCGTTCGGCTGCGCATTATGCGGGAAGTACACATGATTGATGTGCCAAAGTGTCTTCCGGCAGCTCTCCAGAAGAAAAGAAGCATGCCACGTACGATCAAGCATGGTGGCAAGGACGCGCCCCCTCGACTGGTTCACCCAGAACTGTCGAGCTTCGTAGGAGTCGCCGGACGCCTCTCGGGTGACTCGCTCCTCAACGCGAGCCCGCTCGGCCTCCCAGTCGGGATTAACATCTGCGCACATAAAATGCAAGTCAGAACGAGAAGGAAAGCCAACAAGGACGACAGCCGCCAAAAGGATACATACCTTGCAGCTGTCGACTGATCAGGTCGATCTCCCCAAGCAAAAAATCCTCACGACGCGAGAACTCCGCCGTGGGATGCGACTGAGAACGGTGCAGCAGCCGTTCCGTATTCTTCAGGGTCGCCTCAAGCTCCACCACCTTGTTCTTCAGGTGTGTGATTATCCGCTGATCATTTACACTGCGTGGAGGAGCCGGCGCCGCCCGACGACGGCGAGCACCCGAAGAAGATGCCGCGCCACTCGGCTCGGCCACTGGAGAAGGAGGAGCGTCACCGCGCGCAACACTCTGCCAAGGATACGCAGAGTCAATACAATCATGCGACTGCGAAGCGCAGATCAACTCAGAAGAAATAAAGCCAGCAAAATCAATATTAAAGATCAAAAGACCCGACAGGGCAATATTCATTACAAGCATGAAGTTCAAAATAAAGATCGCGGCGACTGCCGCATTCCTACAACTACGCCTACTCTAAGGCCGCGGACTACAACCGGGAACGGCCCTTCCGAGCGGCAGCTGCCTCGGTCGCCTTAGCAAGGGCCCTCTCGAAGAGTGCCACAAGCTGCGTGGCCAACTGCGAGGCACGCTCCTTCACGCCACTCAGCGACGCGGTCCGGCCATCGGGTTTGCGAGGAAAACCGCTGACGACCTTCTCGAAGTCACCTGGAACTTGATGGCCTAACAGGAGCTGGAAGGTGAGCTCGGAGCCGCGTACCGTCTGCGACCGCGTGAAGTCGGCGATGGTGGTCGCGTCCTCAAACGGCGCAGCCAGGGCGTCCACGGTTGCCGGCGGCTGGTCGCTCGGGAAGATGCTCTGATGCACCACGGCGAGGGCTCCAGTCGACTTCTGCAACGCGGCTGAAGACTTCTTCAGCGCGTCTGAAGCATAGGCGCATACCCGGTCGAGGAAGCCAACAGCGGTCGCCAGGTCAACCGTGTCACTCGACGCATCTTCTGGAGGAGCTCCACCGCAAGTCTCTGCGCAATAATTCAAAGTCAGGATAAGAAAAAGAACAAAGACTCAGTAGGCGTCAAGCCGAAACTTACCCCCAAGAACACCGGCGAATGAAAGGAGACGACCAACTTGAGTTTTCTCCTGGGCGACCCGCGCCAGCTCCCGCTCTCGAGACTCGTGAAGAGCCTTCTCAAGCTCATCAACCCGCCCAGTAGCCTGGTCCAGCGAGGCACGCAGTTGGTCCCTCTCTTTCTCCAGGCGAACGTAAGCCGCGGCTGCGTCAAGCTGTAGGCGATAGTACGGCTGAAACAAAAGCAAGATGTCAATAAAGTTGCGGGCGACTATACTAGTCACCCACACCTTCGGGGGCTACTCCCATCGGGAGCGCTGATCGCGCACCCGATGAAAAATCAAGAACGCAAGAAAGAGCATGAAAGACTTACGTGGTCCAGGAGCTCAAGGTCCTCTGCAGTCAAAGGAGGCACGCGGCTAGACGACACAATGCCGGCAGTCTCAGCACGCACCTTCTCCACCACCACCGGCGTCCCCAACCCAGTCGAAGGGGCGGATGTTAGCTCCACATCCCGAAGGGGGGAGCTAACATTGTCAGAACGGTGGCTGCAGCAAAATCAAGAACACCTGTCAAACCAAAACGTCGAAACTGCAAAGTACAACTCGAAGGACACATTGCAAAGAAGCTCACCTGGGGGTGCCGGCGTCGTCGTAGCTCTCCAGGGAAGGCGAAGGCATCCGCGCGAACGAGCGTGGCGCTGCGGAGCTGACTGGAGGAACGTTCAGAGGTTCCTCCCAGCCACCCGAAGACCGCGCACCCGGAGACGTCGCGACGATCTCCTCCTCAACAACGTCCACATCCCGGGCAGGTGACGACGCAGTGGCAGACTCGCCGCGACTCGGAAGCTTCCGCTTCTTCCGCGCGGGTTCCTCCACCTCGTCTTCCTCCTCCACCTCGTCGCGAGGAGAATGCGCGGAGGGAATCTCTTCGTCCTCGTCCGCCTCCTCGACAAACCTCGACTCATCGTCGGGTCCGTTCTCAGGGAGGGGAGGAAAGCTGATGAACAGAGCTCGACCCTGAAGCAAGTAGACACAAGTCGAATAAAAAAGAAAGGTAGACTCAACTCGAACAAGGACAGAAAGAAAACAAGACAAGACTTACCTCAGGAACGGGGTTCGAGGCCCCGTAAGGAGAAATCGGGCACTTGACATTGCACGTGTCCGCGGCTCGGAGGTTGGTGATGGACCTGACGCTGGCTTCCACCTCCTCATCATCCAGCGGCTTGGCGCTAACGCCTTCGGCGACCCACATCGGGTGAGGCCGGGCGCTGAGCGGCTGCACCCGAAGACGGAAGAAGGTGGCCATCAGAAAGACACCACCCGCCTCGCGCCCAAGGGTCTGGGTCAGATCGTGCAGCAGGCCCAGCAGGGGCCGCGTGGCCTCCTTCTCCACGGCGGACAGCGGGTGCGCCCAGGCGCCGGTCTTCCGCAGTCCACGCCCGCTGTCGAACGCGTCCAGGTTGTCTTGGTTCGACTGGACGTAGAACCACCTCCGGCGCCATCCATGGACGGAGTCGGACTTCTTCATCTGAAAGTACGCGGTGTCACCGCGCACCTGGATTCCGAAGCCGCCCACTGGGAAGGTCAACCCGCTCTTCCCCACGTTCTTGCGAACGAGGAAGAGCGACTTCCACAACGCCCAGTGGGGCGCGACACCCAAGAAGCACTCGCAGAGCACGATGAAGCCCGCGATGCTCAAGACGCCATTGGGGGTCATATCGTGGATCTGAACCCCATAGGCATACAGGAGACCGCGCACGAAATCGTGCATGGGGAACCCGAAGCCTCGCGGAAGGAAGTCCGCGAAGCAAACTCGTTCCCCATCGCGGGGAGTGGGGAAGACTTCCTTGCCAGGGACGCGTACCTGGACTTGGTCGGCAGGTGGCAGCAGGCCCTGCGCGCGGAACAGCTCCACATCGGTCTTCTTCATCGAGGACCTCTGCCAGTCGCCTTCAGGTTTCTTCATCACCCCGGCGTCATCGGCGGCGGCGGAGGAGCCAACGGCGCTCTTCGGCTTGCCCATTGCCAAGGTCGCAAGGTGCGTGGACGGATTGCTCGGAGCTTGGGATGGCGGCGGAAATGGTAGAGCGCAGGAGGAAAGAAAGCAAGAAGCGATTGGAGAAGATGACATCCCAAACGTCAAGACACAGTACTTATGCCTCGAAGATCAGCATCTCAACCGTCCATTGAACAAGGGCTCCGAGCGGGCACATCCAGCCGTCCACGTGTCGCACGGAGAAATCAACCGTCACCGCCCACTTCTTCCACTACGCACGAAAACCGAGGCGTCGTCATCGTGCCGCGCAAATTTCGCGCCCACTTCGGAGACGTGACAACTGTGGACCGCAGTCAGCTCTGAAAGCGGGGCCCACCACGTCACGTCCCATCGGGCGCAGAGGCGTGCAACAGATCGTCATCAATGACGTCATCAAGCCAACGGCTCCAAAATCAACTGAAGCAACTCGACAGAGTTGTTCGAGTGGTAAGCTTCACAGCTGAAATCAACAAGGTAGGATCAGCCAATGATCCGAGCACCCGAAGAAACCATTCGAGTGGCAACGCAGTAAGCTCGAGCAGCCGAATCCATCCACAAGTAAGCCAAAACAGGCTGAGTAGAAGCAAGCTTCACAAGAAGATGAAGGCAAAGTAATTCGACTGCACAGATTACTCCCATCGGGAGTGGCTGGTTCGACTGAAGAAATTCGACTTCAAGCTCAAGATCAAACAATCCAACGGCGCGTCCAGGAGGAAGGAGTCCTTTGTTTGACTCTACTCTTCGACCAAGCACTCGGGGGCTACTGACGTGGGGCTGCCTCGCGGGTAGCCCACGATGATGCTACCTGGGCCGCGCCAAGGATGGAAAGGCCCACATAAGGCCCACTCGGGGTACCACGTATCCTAGTCCAACTCGGTTAGGTCTTGTAACCTGCCGTATCTGTACCAACCACCCGAGACCTGGCTACCTATAAAGCCAGGAGGGTTGCCCGTCCTAGAGGACACGCTCATATCCACTACGACAAACCCTAGCGAGATCGCAATCTCGCCATTGTAATCGCTACTCGCATCAATAACCAGACAAGCAGGAGTAGGATGTTATCCTCCGGGAGCCTGAACCTGGGTAAAACCTCGCTTGTCAAGCCGTCGTGATCACCTTGCACTCATCTCTCTCCCCATCAATCAACCCGGGGTGCACAACCCTGGGACTTGCCGAGTTAACACCTCGTCAGTGAGGTTATCAATATCATTCATCAAGTGATATGATTAAACGATGATTGCCAAAGTTAGGCGACGGTGTACAATAGGCAAAGATTCAGCAGTTTTGATTAGGCAATCATCGATGATTAGCTGAATCGCAGCTACTGCCTGGAAGTTGTTGCCACCACTCGCTTGGAAGATGTCTTCACCGCCGCTGCCGACCTGCTATGAGTTGCTGGCGTGCGTGCGTGTGGAGGCGCGGGACATGAGGAAGACATGAGCGAGGGAGGTGGGTTTGAGGCAAAACATGGTTGGTTTTTCTCTCGCGGGAATAGAGTTTTTGTTATGATTAGCGCGTCCGTTCCACCACATTCTACTGATTTGGTGGCAGCAGTGCATGCCGCATCTTGCGTGTATATTTCCTTTGGAGAACCAGATGATACCATTTCTCGTGATGAGATTTGTTGCGGGGCAATGACGATGTCGAGGACCATTGGGGGGGGGGGGGGGGGTTCTCCTTAGTGTAGGCCGTGTGCATGGCAAAAAAAAAAAAGGCTTGCCATTGTTTCTTTTGAGCAGAATATGGGAGGATCAGGTAGATAGTGAAGCACATATCCATGCCCGACATCCAAAAGGTAAGCCGAGTTGACATAATCAAGAGCCTTAGAGATGTCGAGTTTGAGAAGGTAAGGGATTTTGGGTGTGCTGAAAGTCCTATGTAATATTTGAAATTGTCCTGTATGCAAAGTTTGTGCGCAAAGGCACTCGATCTAGCAACTAGAGACCAACTGACCAATGATCAAAGTCTCGGAGAAGTAATTGAAACATTATTGAGAAAAATGTTGCTCTCGAAAACATTTAACTAGGCACATAGTACATCGAACTGAAAGCAATTCAGAACCTAGAGATCACTGAACTTGAACCTGATCAAGAAACAAACACAGAAGGATCAAGGATCACGTGATCCACACCAGCAGCGGGCCGAAGCTTCTGTGATCCCTCTCGAGCGCCTCTATCTTCTTCCCATAGCGTGTTTGAATAAACATTTGTTCTGATTAAAAAAATGAGCTAAAGAACATCCTAGAACTAAAAATATCCAAGTATTACAAATGTTCAAGAGGTTGAAAAAATGGTTCACGACTCAAAATAATATGTGGACGAAATATAGTAAATATTGACGTATTTGATGGATATTGTTAAATTTAAAACTTTCACGAGTTTTAAAAACCTGTTCACATGCTCATTAAATGTGTTCCGGATTTTAAGATATCAAGTATAAATTGTTTCACGAGGTTTAATCAAATGTTCAGGAGGTTCAGAAAACAGTTCACGTGCTCAAAAAATAACTTCACGAAACAAAAAACATTAGGAAATTCCAAAAAAGGTTCACTGGTAATAAAAATATCCACGGGATTAAAATATTATTTATTGGTTTCAGAGTATCTTCACGGATTAATGTCATGAGGTTTGAAAATTATTTGTAATGTTTAGAAAGCATGTTCACCTGTTCAGAAAATGTGCACGGTACAAGAAATGTCCATGTTCTTCTTAAAAAAACAAAAAAAAGAGGAAAACGAAAGGAGAAAGGGAGAAGAAATCACGTTACAGAAAGAAGACGTTCTTTCCGAGTTGTACACAAGGACTTACTCTTCGTGTCGGTGAAACTGAAACCTACTGTAACAAGAGAAAGATTTGGGAGGCTGAAGGATATGCCGCAAGGTCGATCTACGTGCCAATGGGGAGAAGCAAGGGCGCCGCCGCCGGCCGGAAAGCCGAAGCTCCCAAGAATAACGTTACCGCCGAGGCCCCCAGGCCATGTCCCAGCGTCCTGCCTGACGACGTGCTGGCGAACATCCACGACCGCCTGGGCTTCCTCGACCGCGTCGCCTTCGCCGCCGTCTTCGCCGCATCCAGCGACGATTACCGGTACAAGCCTCAAGCCCCCTGGCTCCTTCTCCCCTCCAACGACAAGCCGGACACCGTCGAGCTCTTCTCCATCGCCGACCGGCGCGGCGCCACCGTGCCCGCTCCGGTACCCGCGCTGGAACGCGGTACCTTGGTCGTCGGCTCCGCGCACGGGTGGCTCGCCACGGCCGACCTCCGGGGCCAGATCCACCTCGTCAACCCGGCCACCGGCGAGCAGCACGAGCTCCCGCACATGTCCACCATGGGCGTCTTCATGCCCCGCAGGAACTACCACTACTTCACCCTGCTGGTCGACCCCTTCCTGGCCATCAGGTACGGCCACGGGCCACCGTTCGAGCACCATCGCTGGCGCAACACGTACACCTGCGACAACGCCACGATGTGCGTCTCGGTGTACCGCAAGGTGGTCCTCTCGCCGTCGCCGCGCCCGGGCACCTACGCCGCCATGCTGATCTCGAGCCGGGACTTCGGCGCCCCGGCCTTCGCCTCGGCGGAGGACCCCGCGTGGAGGCTGGCCCCGTCGCCGGACGGCATCGAGGACGCCATCTACCACGATGGCCAGTTCTACTCCGTCTCGCACACGGGCCTCGTGGAGTCGTGGGAGCGCGACGCCGACTCCGGCGCGTACACCAGCACGGCCGTCGCGCCAAGGCTGGCCGCCGTCGAAGAGGAACACAATGAGCGAGACACAGAGCCATCTTGCCGCAAGTACCTCGCGGCGGCGCCGGGTGGGCGGCTGATGGTGGTGACAAAGTACACCGAGCGGAGCCAGGACGAGTGGTCGTGCTCCTTCAAGGTACATGTCCTCTGTGACGACGACGGGCAGTACTGGAAGGAGACGAGGGACGTCGGCGACCTGGCGCTGTTCGTCGGGATGAACAACTCGCTGTGCGTGCCGACGATAGGGCGGCGCACCCAGACGGCGGTCCTCGCCCTATAGATGTGCGGATGGCTCCGATTTGCCGGCCGTCGGGGTGTACAGCCTCATGGACGGCATGCTGAAAACGATCGAAGCTCTCGGGAAGGAGCCGCGACGCTTTTACCAGCCGCCGGTGTGGATCACGCCTTCGATCGTGTGATCTTTCTTAGCTACTTTGAATTTGCTAGGCTGGAGTTTCTTTCTTAAGATTGCTGGCTAGCAATAGCATCAGCGAACGCGGTTTTTGCGAAACTACATGTGACCGCACCTTCCATCTAAACTGTCCGTTTTACGTTGAGATTCGTGCTAACTTCCTGCATATAACCCCCTCACCTTTAAAGGTTTCTTACACTGAGATACATACTTAACTTTTCATCATTAGCATCAATAAGTGTAAAATACATTTTTCGCACTGACATAATTCTTTTGGTCCCTATAATTCGGATTAATGTAATAACAAAATAGTTTCCATTGTACTCTAATATGGCAATATGTACTAACGCATTTTCGAAATCATGTTTATATATGTATAGAAAAATTACATATTTGTATATATATCTACATATACAAAATTACATATTTATCCAGGTATTTTTCCGGATGTAATAATATTTTCCCGATGCAATAACATTTTTTTGGATGTAATAATACTTTCCGGATATTTTTTGTATCAACACAAGCTCATGAATAAAATCATTTTCATAAACGCATTATTATTAACAAAGTGACCAAAGATTTCAAGAAAATGTAAACATATTGTGTTTTTTTGCATTTTTATTGGTTATTTTTATTGTATAGCTCGTTCTGTTTATTTTATTAAGTGGGGGGTCTTTTTGCAAATATCACACAACCGTCAGATTCACGATGAACGCTTCAGATAGACAGGGCGGTCGCAAGTAGTTGTGTGATTGAATTTCCGCAGGTTAAGTTCAACATAATGGAACGCGGTTTTCCCAAAACTATATGCGGCCGCACCTTACATCAAAACCATTCATTTTGCTTTATGATTCGTGCTATTTTTTTGCATCAAACCCCACACCTTTAAAGGTTTCTTGCATCAAAACCTAATCAATATTATGGATACCTACTTAACTTTTCATCATTACCATTAATAAGTGGATATGGGAATATTTGGAGATGATTTCATTTTTTCGTTTTGTATTAACATTTGTGGATATGTGTGTTTATAGAAACATATTTTTGTATTAACAAACTAACAAAGATTTTCTGAAAATTTAAACATTTTTTTGTATTAGCATGTATTAACATAATTTCCTGGATATGTGTATATTTGGATATGTGTGTTTATACAAACATATTTTTGTATTAACAAATTAACCAAAATTTTCTAAAAAATGTAAACATATTGTTTTGTTTGCATTTTATTGATTAAAATTCTTTTCGTTTTTTGCCTTAAATTTTATTGGTTAAATTATCTCACCAAAGGGAATATTGGTTAGGATGATGTTAGGGTCTTTATATAAGGGGATCGTTTTGTCCATTTATTTAAGTGGAGGGTCTTTTTACACATATCACACGAACCGTCGGATTTGAGATAGACGTCCCAGATAGACAGTGCGGTCGCATATAGTTGTGTAGTTGCATTTCCGCAACATAGTTGTGTAGTTTATGAAACTTGAATAGAACCGTCGTCATTCTATGATTTATACCAGTGCTGGTGATATTAGGGATATTATAACTGGCATAAATTGGAGCCTTCTCATGCCATTACCTTTCTTAACAGTTGGATTGATATACTTTGCTAATCACGTCCGTTTATTAAAGTCTATAGGGGACGCTACTCCCCGCATCAAATTCACGCATCCTGGTTAGTTGGGCAGGTGAACCGAACGGTCGTATATGGAATCTGTTACTACATACTAACTTCACAACACGTAGGATATGTTCTTATATCTTTCAGGTAGAAGTAATAAAGAACTTTGCATAGTATACTTGGATTGTACATGATTTTTTTTTCGATATTCTTTAGAGTAGACCTCCATTTTTTCATGATTTTCTTTTAAATTCAAGTAAATATTGGCCCATCTATAACTATCCTCGAATTTCGTTGTGATATTTCAGAAAGATCTGATGGGTGCATACAAGCGACCTACGTAGTAAACAACTCAGGTGTAAATCTTATATTTTTTCTAATTTTGATTTAGAATCAGCTTCCTAACCTCTTACCCTCTACTCCGTTCATGTAGATTTGGCCAAAAGTAGTGTTGTTTTACATAATTTGGTTGTCTAAGCAGTTTGTTTTCCACTGTAAGGGTCAAACTTAAAACTGATTAAGATTTGTATTCCAAAAGTGTAGCAGTAGTTACTAAAATACTATTACTTTTCTTTGGTTGTAAATATTATGATAAATGCTCTTTAGAAAATAATATTTTTCGTATTTATTTTCAACCCTCTGAAATAGGAATGTGTTTTCATATCTATTTTTATTTGTTATTTTCATCTTGGTATTGCTCGACTTGATTTATTGACAAATTATTATCATTGGTTTAATATTATTCTCTATTAGACGGTTCTTCATCTAAAAAAATATAAATATATTATCAAATAGTATAAATATATTTACCTAATAGACGGGCGTGGCAACGCGCGCCTACATAATCTAATATCAATGAAGTTCAGGCTCCACTGCTCCAGTATTGAAGATCTGACAAAACGGCATGCTATCGGCCCAGCTGGTGCCGATATGTACAACTGTACACTCTGCAAGGTGCAAGCTCAGGGAAAGAAAATAACCTAGCTCTACACAGGAGGCAGGATGATTTACATTGAGACAGGTCGATACTCCTACTCTGTGCTGTATATCTCCAGATGTAACGATTTTAAGCTAAGTTATATAGAAAAAAGAAACTTACTATACATTTGGTAACTTCATCCCGTAAATAATTTTAACCTGTAATAATTATTGAATCCTGTGAACCTTTTTATTAGATGTGAACCTTTATGGAAGTTGCTAATGTTTTTTTGTTTGTGAACTTATTTTTTGAGCATGTGAACAGTTTTCCGAACCTCGTGAACATTAGGTTAAACCTCATGAATTTTTTTATAAAACGAAACTTGTCATTTTAAATCTAGAACATATTTTTTGAGCATGTGAAAGGGTTTAAACTCATGATTTTTAAATTGAACAATATTTATCAAATATGGGAATAATTACTTAATTTGTGCACATATTTTTGTAGTCATGTATAGTTTTTCAGAACTTCATGAACATTTGATTAAACCTAGTGAAGAATATATTTTACGCGTGGTTGACATTTTTTAAAACCGTTAATTCACCCCAATCGTATAGTGTTAATAGAAGGTATCAAACTGACAGTACAAAACGGTACCGCGGTAACAAAATTGTGTAGGACCGGTACGCGGCACCGGTACATGGGACCGGTACCCAAATTAAAATTAAGTGGGACTCACACCGGAATTAAGTGGGACTGATACTTATTTTGAGCACTCATTGTCGGGTCGTTGCAAGTTTGAAATGTGAGTGTGACCAAGAAATCCAGGAAAGGCCGCGGTGCCGACGCAAGAGCACCAGAGGTCAATGTTGTCTTCCCGCCTCGCCTTCCATCATTTTGTTCCTTCTTCCCCTTGGCGAAGTCCAAGCACACCCACCTTGCCTCCTCCTCCGCCTCGTGGTGCCCCACGGTATCAAAATATACATTTTTCTAATCCGGTAATATTTTTAAATACCAAGGACATATTTTTTAGCTTGTGCACAGTTTTAGAACCCGCGAACATTTTTTAAAATTTAAACAACATTTTTTTGTGTGTTTTAACTCTGCTAAAGTTATTGAACCTCGTGAACAATTTTATAACTGGACTTTTTTCCATGAACGTATTTTAACCCATCAATACATTTTAGAGCCTCGAAAGCATTTTTTTGAATCCAACCAAAAATCTAAAACCACGTGATTAATTTGATAATAATAATAAAAAACATAAAACGACTGTATGGGTAGGGTGGAACATAATCCGGTTTCACAAAGCTAGGCACGCTTTTGTACGCAATTTGTGAGAAGAGGCCACGAAATCTTCGTGGGACAGAGAGACGTCACCACCATCAGCCAGCCCTAGCCACCGCCTCCACCGGATCGATCTACTGCGCCAATGGGGAGAAGCAAGGGCGCCGCCGCCAGGCGGCGGAAAGCCGACGCCGCCAAGAAAGCCTATGCCCCCAAGATCAACGTAGCCGCAGCCCCTAAGATTAACGTAGCGGAGGTCCCCAGAGCTGTCCCCCGCCTGGTGCCTGACGTGCTGGCCAACATCCACGACCGCCTGGGCTTCCTCGACCGCGTCGCCTTCGCCGCCGTCTTCGCCGCGTCCTGCGACGGCGACCTGTTCATGACTCACGTGCCCTGGCTCCTTCTCACCTCCAAGGACAACACCAAGAAGGCGACCGTCGAGCTCTTCTCCATCGCCGACCGGCGCGGCGCCACCGTCCCCGCTCCGGATCCCGCGATGCGCGACCACATGTCCGTCGGCTCCAACCGCGGGTGGCTCGCGACGGCCCACGACCGGGGCCAGATGTACCTCGTCAACCCGGCCACCGGCGAGCAGCACGAGCTCCCGGACCTGTCCACGATGGGCGTCTTCCGTCCCCGCAACGGCCCCTACTTCACCCTTGAGTTCGACCCCTTCATGACCATCAGGTACGGGCACGGGCCACCGTTCGAGCACCATCACTGGTGCAACACCGTCACGTGGTCCAGCTACATGACGCGCAGCCTGATGTACCGCAAGGTGGTTCTCTCGTCGTCCCCGAGCCCGCGCACCTATGCCGACATGCTGATCTCGGGCCGGGACTTCGGCGCCCCGGCCTTCGCCTCGGCCGAGGACCCCGCGTGGAGGCTGGCCGCCTCGCCGGACGGCATCGAGGACGCGATCCACCACGATGGCCAGTTCTACTCCGTCTCCCACGCGGGGCTCGTGGAGGCGTGGGAGCGCGACGCCGAGTCCGGCGCATACACCAGCACGTCCGCCGCGCCAAGGCTGGACGTCGAACAACAACCGCATTGCCGCAAGTACCTCGCGGCGGCACCGGGTGGGCGGCTGATGGTGGTGACGAAGTGGATGCGCATGTGCTCCTTCAAGGTGCATGTCCTCTGCGACGACGACGGGCAGTACTGGAAGGAGGCGAGGGACGTCGGCGACCTGGCGCTCTTCGTCGGGATGAACAACACGCTGTGCGTGCCGACGATAGGGCGCACCCAGATCAAGGCCGACTGCGTCTACTATACCGACGACCTCATTGAGTCGTTTACGTCAGAGTCGTGGTGCAGGAGCCCGGATAGGTCCAGTCGTTTTCAGGCCGTCGGGGTGTACAACCTCGTGGACGGCACGGTGAAGAAGATAGAGGCGCTGGAGAGGGATGAGAGAAGCTTCCGGGGCCCGCTGCCGGTGTGGATCACGTGATCCTTGATCCTTCTGTGTTTGTTTCTTGACGCTTGCTATAGCTGGTTCAAGTTCAATAATTTGTAGCATATGAATTGCTTTAAAATGTGCTATTGCTCAATTAATTCAGGAGCAACGTTTTTCTCAATAGTGATTCAACTACTTCTCCGAGATATTTGCCATCCGGCCCGCCCATGATCATTGGTCAGATAGTCTCTAGACGCAAATACATTACCACAACTAAGAGAATATCCACCCACTATTTTCATGTATTACGTGATTTTCTTTTGAGTCGGAATGATAACCAAGCAAATCTTGTTCATCCACCATGTCGCTCTGGTTCCTATTTGCAACGACCTCAAACAGTGTGGAATGAATTTTAATTCTTTCGGTTTCGTGCCGGGGGAGAGAATAATATATCTAAAACTTTTTTTTTTTATGTTTGAGGGAAGATTAAAGCTTGATGGAAAGGGGCGGACGAATTACTTGTCCATGTATGCATATGGAAATTTCAATGCTTATTGGAGCCTTTTCGTTCATGTTTGCTAACACATTGATTATTTTCCGAAAGGGTATTTCCGAGACTTCGTCCATGTGCTATTAGAGCACTTTGTACATGCGTTATGAGAGATTAGGGGTGTTGGAGTATAATGCTCAACTTACAGGTTGCCCGTGCCGTGGGTCAAAAATCGTTTTTGCAGGTTGCACCCAGCATAGATCTCAACGAATACGAATGACTGAGATAGTTGGTGGATATCCTCATAGTTATGGAATCTACACATACCCGAACAGGAGGTCGATAGTCTATGGCTCGATTTGTTTCATCTTCCTTTACATCCTTGTTCAAGTTAAGTGTAGTGCACAGTCACTAGATGGGGCCAATCGTATGATGTAGTTTCATGGATTTATAGCATACCACTTTCCTAATTAAATCAAATCTATCTAAATTATCTGACATATATGTGGACTAAGCGATATGAGGAAGGAACAAGAGCCATCTCGATATCACAACTAAATTATATAGGAATGAGAATGGTTTTGCCACAATTACCTTACCGTCCACCGTATATCCTCCCGTTCAATAACCTGGAGAATCACGAAAGCGTTTTCTGCTCCCCTGGCCCGACATCGAGCTTTGACCGGCTAAACAAAACGACCTGATTTTTAGGTTGTCTACCACGGTCGAATCAAATAGAAGAACAATATAAACCTCTCAGGAAGTAAAAATGGCTAATCATAGTGTCAAGTGTGAAGACATGTTTACCTTGAGGGAACTCACACAGCAGAATAGCATGTGAACCGAGTTGTCTCTCCAGAAATAAATAATATTAAACTTTCTTTCAGTGGTTTTTATTAAATAAATAAACTGAGATTAATTGACAAGAAAAAATGGCGCTAAAGTGAAGCCCACTGGAAGCGAATGGGCCACATCTGTAACCCAAGAGGCAAGAAGGCCAACAATTCTGACGCACAGAAACGAAAGCCCATAAAAGCCCAATAGCAGCCATCACCTCACGGCCCAGCGAGGCCCAGGTGCCGCCCTCTACATATATCGACCCCACAACGCTAGGGTTTCTTCCCTCACGCCGCGCTCCGCCTCCCGTCCTTCCTCAGCAAAACTGCGGCGCCGCCGTCGTCGTCCCCGCATCCTCCCCGCGCGCCCGGCACCATGGTGAGCTCTCCCCCGTTCAAGTCCTCGTCAGTCATCAAGAGTCTCGTTGCACCTTACCATAATCTGACTCCTTTTACCTCCATCGCTCGCAGATCATCTCCAAGAAGAACCGTCGGGAGATCTGCAAGTACCTCTTCCAGGGTGAGTCCCTCCCCCGTTTCTCTCCTCCCCTGCACGCATCGGTGCCATTAGTTCGCGTGTAGGTTGTGATTGTTGTCTGGATGCTATATCCTTAGTGTTCCTGGTTCGATTCGTTCAGTTATAGCCTAGGGTTCTACCTTTGTTAGTCTGATTTCACATGATGTATATGCCACCTTTTGATTGCGCTGCATGCGCCAATGCGCTTGTGCATATAGATGTTTGGTAGAACGACACCTTCATGGTCGTTAATCATTTACTCATGCTGCCTATTAGAACGTACACAGTGGTTACAGTTAGCCTAGAACAACCTTTTGCCGAATAATGTGGTTCATGAGTTATAATTCTAGGCACACATAGAATGATGCACCCACTGAATCATCGTACTGAATTCTTTTGATGGCATACGTGCAGAGGGAGTCTTGTACGCCAAGAAGGATTACAACCTGGCCAAGCACCCGCAGGTCGATGCCTCGAACCTTTAGGTCATCAAGCTCATGCAGAGCTTCAAGTCAAAGGGGTACGTCAGGGAGACCTTCTCGTGGCAGCACTACTACTGGTACCTGATCAATGATGGCATATTGGCATTGTGTTGGGGATATATCAACTAGGGGTATAACCAGCATGGATCAATCCGGCTAGTCCAGGGTGGCCCAAGGGTGGTAAGGCCAAGGCATGCCGGGCGGCCCAGATAGCTGACGTGCAAGGAAGTAGGCGGACGGTCCAAGGAAGGCGGAAGGCCTAAGCCCACCAAGCCACCAAGCCCAAGACGGAAGGCGGTAACTAAGCCGGCTAGGTCTAGGACTCTGTTTACTTGCCGGACAAGTACTTACCTTGTACCCTGGGGTCTGGCCGCCTATATAAGCCGGCCACCAGGGAGCCTTTAGGGCAGAGACAATCTGATAAGCATCATACTCATTGTAACCTGTTCACGGCTATTGCCTCATAGTGAATTATAGCAGCACGTAGGATCTCGCCACCGCAGTGGGATCCGAAGCTGGGTAAACTCGCCGTGTTCAATCTCGACCTCGACGACACCAACCTTCTTCCCCACAATCCATACGTAGGCTAGAGGACCCCCGTCTTCTATCAATTATGCCGATACCACGACAGTTGGCGCCCACCGTGGGGCATAAGGTTCCTGGCGTCACGTTCCAGGCGGGAACACTTGGCGGCGTGGGCAAGCAGATCGCCGTCGGTCGCGTCACAAGATATGGCGGCCATAGCTACGTCAACTCAGATGAATCCTGGCTCCCGGCGGACGACTACCTCATCGGATGCGAAATCGTGCCGATCGGAGGGATCGACGTTTTCATCGGGTACACGCCAGAGGCGTACGGCCTACCGCGTTTCTACAACCCCACCCACCAACCCTTCGACCAAGCGGTCGACCGGCAAGTTGGATCTGAATCCGCCTTCTCCCAGGAGTCGGCGGAATCTGACTTCCACTTTGTCGGAGTTGTCGGACTGGGATCCGACTCCCAGCCGGAAAACAACGATCCTGAATCAATCCTACCTGCTCTACAGGAGGATGCGATGTCAGATGCCGGATCCAGATCTACCGTTCAAGTCAACGTAGACTCTGACTCCGATGATGATGCTAGTCTCTTCGAAGAGAAAATCAAAACCCGCTTTTCCAGTGGTAATCCGACTCCCTCAGAGGGTACAGCGGATACAGACATGCCTGACAAGCTGGCTATGATGGTTGTTGTCGGTCACGAAACAACCCCAGTTACTTCGGAGGCGCAAAACAAGCCGGCGGAAGAAGCCGGCGATACCACTGCCGGCCAACTCATCGAAAGTTCCGACAAGGTGCGCGCGAAGAAGAAAGCTGGTCTCGAGAAAGGCGGCAGCAGCAAACCCACGGATTTGCTCTCCGTCATCAAAGAAGTAGACGAGATCATGAACACTCCGGTGAGCAAAGATACCCCACTCGACGAAGTGGAAGAACTTAGGCTTAACATGCTTAAGCACTCTGACTTCCTACGAAAAAGAGAGGAGCACGTTGAGAGCCTTGCGAAGAAGATCAAGAAGAGAGGAGCACTCCGGTGTGCTTTGTCGGCACGCCTTCGGCTAAGGCGGATAAGGCGGAGATGCGCGAACTCAACGCGACAATGCCGGACGTCCCTCAGTACTTGAACTGGTCGGAGGCAACAATCACTTGGGACCGGTCTGACCACCCTGATCACGTCCCTCACCCAGGCAAGTACGCCCTTGTCGCCGACCCCATTGTCGACAACTTCAGACTCACAAAGGTACTCATGGATGGCGGCAGCAGCCTCAACATCCTGTACTACGACACGCTAAGCCGCATGAACCTGTCAGAGGATCAGCTGGACCACAGCAACCTCACATTTCATGGCATAGTGCCCGGCAGGCAAGCAAAGTCAATGGGGAGCATCAGGCTGAAGGTAACTTTCGGACCAAAAGAGAACTACCGCTCAGAGTTCCTTAGGTTTGAGGTTGTCCCCTTCAAAAGCGCCTATCATGCAATCTTCGGACGACCGGCTTTCGCCAAATTCATGGCAAGGCCGTGCTACATATACAACAAGCTTAAAATGCCGGGAGAAAACGGAACCATCACGATTTCTGGCAACTTCAAGAAAGCCAAGGAGTGCGAGCGTGGCATGGCCGCCTTCGCAGAAGCCGTCATCCACAAGGAAGAACTCGCGCTGCTCGGGGCGGATTCAGACAACTCCATGCCAAAGCCAAAGATGGATGTCAAGAAGACTTTCGAAGCTTCAGAAGACACCAAAAAGGCGGACCTCATCCCAGGTGACAAGTCTAAGCAAGTTGTCATCGGCTCCAACCTTGACAGCAAATAGGAAGGCGCGCTCGTCGAGTTCCTCCGTGAGAATCGTGACATCTTTGCATGGTCGCCTTCCGACATGCCTGGTGTACCGAGGGAACTTGCCGAGCACTCGCTCAACGTCATAAAAGGATCCAAGCCGGTGAAACAAGCAACAAGACGCTTTGGAGATGAGAGACGCAAGGCTATAGGGAAGGAGATAAATAGGCTGAAGGCCGCCAATTTCATAAAAGAAGTTGTACACACCGATTGGGTGGCAAATCCTGTACTTGTCCCAAAGAAGAATAAAGAGCTGAGGATGTGTATCGACTATACCGGTGTTAACAAGTGTTGCCCAAAGGATCCCTTTGCGCTGCCTAGAATTGACCAAGTCGTAGACTCCACAGCAGGCTCCGAGCTGCTTTGTTTTCTGGACGCCTACTCAGGATACCACCAAATCAAGATGAGAGAGTCAGATCAGCTGAAAACATCTTTCACAACTCCGTATGGGACTTTCTGCTACATTACAATGCCTTTCGGTCTGAAGAATGCAGGGGCAACATACCAGCGCTGTATGCAAAATTGCCTGCACGAACAGATCGGCCGCAATGTCCACGTCTATGTAGACGACATCGCGGTAATGTCAAAAAAGAAGGCAGACCTCCTAGAGGACTTGGAAGAAACTTTTCAGAATCTCCGGAGGTATCAAATGAAACTCAATCCCGCCAAGTGCGTTTTCGGCGTCCCAGCCGGCAAACTCCTTGGATTTATCGTCTCAGAACGAGGGATTGAGGTTAAGCCGGAGAAGATCAAGGCCATCCAAAACATATCCAGACCTACGTGTCTGAAGGACGTGCAACGCCTAGCCGGATCGGCGGCAGCCGTCAGTCGTTTCATTAGCCGCCTAGGGGAAAAGGCAATGCCCCTCTACCGGCTACTGAAGAAATCCGACAACTTCGAGTGGACAGCAGAGGCAGACGCCGCCTTACAGCAACTTAAGGAGGCCCTCTCATCCGCTCCGATATTGGCAGCACCTCGATCACAGGAACCAATGCTGCTGTACATCGCGGCAACAGGGGCTGTTGTCAGCGTTGTCTTGGCTGTGGAAAGAAAGGAGAGTGAAGCCGCGGCGTGTGAGCAGCGACCGGTCTACTTCATCAGTGAAGTGTTCTCCGCCTCCAAGCAGAGGTATCCGCATTACCAAAAGCTGGCTTATGGTGTATTCTTCGCCGCCAGAAAGCTTAGGCATTACTTACAGGAACACACAGTGACAGTAGTCAGCAAGGCTCCGTTGGGAGACATAATCAACAATGCAGAGGCAACAGGTCGAGTCGCCAAATGGGGCATCGAACTTGCCGCTTTTGATATAGTCTATAAACCACGGACCGCCATCAAATCTCAAGCACTGGCAGACTTTGTCGCCGACTGGACAGAGGCTATGGAGGAAACAGCACTCCCCGAGTCAGAATATTGGGTCATGCACTTTGACGGATCAAAGATGCTCAAAGGCTCGGGGGCTGGAGTCGTTCTGCGTACGCCTAAAGGTGACAAGCTAAGCTACGTGTTACAAATCCACTTCACAGCAACCAACAATGTTGCCGAGTACGAAGCTTTGCTTCATGGGTTGCACGTGGCACACGACCTAGGCGTCAAAAGAATCCTCTGTTACGGCGACTCAGATTTGGTCGCACAGCAAGTAAGCGGAACATGGGATGCGAAAAGCGCAACAATGGCGGCTTACAGAGCCAAAGTTGACGAATTTGCAAAAAACTTCGTAGGATACGAAGTCCGACACGTTCCAAGAGCTGAGAATGAGGCGGCAGACACACTTGCAAGATTGGGATCGGAACGCAAAAAGGTACCAAAAGATATCTTCCTGGAGCAATTGCACAAGCCATCCATTAAAGGCGCCGATTTGATGGACCCCGACTCAGAAGAACCGGTAGAAGCGGCAAGTCTCGCTGTCTACTTAACACAGCCGGATTGGACAGTCCCATACCTCGATTTTCTAATCGACCAAAAGTTGTCGGAAGACGATGAGGTACTAAAAAGGCAGATCGTAAGGCGAGCCAAGGCATTCACGATAATAAAAGGCGAGTTGTACAAGCGAAGCACTTGCGGCATCTATCAGCGGTGTATGCAGCCGGAAGAAGGCCGGGAAATTCTAAAAGACATACATATTGGCACCTGCGGACATCATGCTTCCGCTAGGTCCATTGTATCCAAAGCTTTCCGCCAAGGTTTCTACTGGCTCACCGCCAAAGAAGATGTCGAGAATATCGTCAAGACATGCAAAGGCTGCCAGTTGTACGCCCGTCAACCTCACTTGCCGGCACAGGAGCTAAGGACAATCCCAATCACCTGGCCGTTCGCGGTCTGGGGCTTAGACATGGTGGGTCCCTTCAAAAAGGCGCGCGGTGGGTACACTCACCTATTGGTCGTTGTCGACAAGTTCACCAAATGGGTCGAGGCCAAACCGATCAGCAAACTTGACGCACGAACAGCCACCAATTTTCTCTGGGGAATTATCTCTCGGTTTGGAGTTCCACACAGCATTATCACCGATAATGGCAGCAATCTGTCCCAAGGCGACATAGAAGAATACTGCAGCGATCTGGGCATCCGGCTTGATTTGGCATCCGTGTCACACCCTCAATCCAATGGACAAGTAGAGCGTACAAACGGCCTAGTCTTATCAGGACTTAAGCCTCGTCTCGAAGCTCCATTACACAGGGCAGCCGGCGCCTGGGCAGATGAGTTGCAGTCGGTATTGTGGAGTTTGCGCACAACGCCAAACAGATCTACCGGCTACACTCCTTTCTTCTTAGTATATGGCGCAGAGGCAGTGCTACCTACCGACATGAAATACGACTCCCCAAGAGTTCAAGCCTACATCGAGCAAGACGTAGAAGGTGCAAGACAGGTCTCCATCGCTCCGCCTTGTACCAGCAACAACTTCGCCGCTATCATAGCCGGAGAGTGCGGAAGCGAAGCTTCAGAACAGGTGACCTGGTTCTCCGCCTAATTCAAGACAGAAAAGGCTTGCACAAGTTATCCCCGCCATGGGAAGGACCGTTTATAGTCACAAAGGCGCTGCTCAATGGTTCCTACTACCTAGCCGACATCCGCGACGAAGACGAAAAGAAGATGCGCAAGAAGGCGGCAGGAAAAAGGGGAACCAAGCGCAAGGGAGGCATTGACGACCCGTTCGAGCAAACAAAACGGCCTTGGAATATTGAGCAGCTACGTCCTTTCTACACTTAGCAATTTATAATTGTAATAAGTTAAATATGGTTATGGAATAAAAGTCTATGGTTCCTCATCTGTGTTGAGATGCATGCCATCTTTTGTCTTTTCTTGCAATCATATTTCCCCTATGTATCTAAGTTACCTATCTCTTAGCTCCGTGCAAAGGTTCAAACTGGTAGATACTTGCAACTTTCGAGCCAACCTAAAGCAAAAAACAAACTTTTTGCGCCGCCTAATTCCTTTACTTCTGATTACTTATATGTGGTTCGCCTAGTAGTATGTCTTTGACACCAACATGTTAGCTTTGGTCTCTGATTCTAAACAAATGGTCTAGCCCTGGTTGTTTCAGCCAAAGTTACCGGCTGAGGTTTCGTCAACATACAAAAAGTCAAGCATATAAGTCAGGGTAAAATTAAGGCGGGCCATATAAATAAAGACAAAGTAAAAACTTGTCAGCTAGTTTCCGCCTAACAAGGCAACAGCAAAAGTATATACAAAATATTACAAATGTTGCATTGTTTCAGGGGCCGACAAAATGAGGCTGGTGGCAGGCAAGGACAAGAAAAAGAGATGGCTCGGGGGGGCGTCTACATCATACTTGGGGGCTGACAACTTCAGCCCCAGAACTATCGCTCCCCTCCGCCTCAGCCGCGCCGGCAGCTCCAGCTCCTTCTGCGCCAGGCACAGGATGACGCCGGTAGAAGATGGAAGTGTCCACCATGTCGGCAACTCGCGTGGCGTAGCCGGCAACGCTGTCCAGAATAGCGACCGGCTCGACCTCGCTACCGTCTTCGTACGTTGACGGCATGCCTTCGGTGACGGCTTCAATCTCCGCCTCGGGGTAGTGCGCCATGAACAACCCAAGGGCAGTCTTGGCTCCACCCCGCGCCGCCGATTTCAGCGAGCTCTTGTGAAGTTTAGTCGCCTGCTCCAGGATGGCGGGCACGACGCTGAACTCGGTCGGCTCCTGGCTGCCAGAGGAAGTGAAGAACTTGGCGGCAAACCGCTTGGACGCCGCCAAAGTCTCGGCGATCAGCTCGCCCAGACGCGCAAGGCGATCCTGGCGGGGGCTACCTTGTCATCGCCTAAACCGGCGGGAACTGCATCAAAAATAAAGTCATAAGTTTGGCTCAGGCTAAAAACAACATGACAGTATCAAAAAGGGAGCGAGAAGTTACCAAGGACCGAGTTATGGAAAGCCGACAACTCAATCATATGAGTTGCCAGCGCGTCCTCTGCAGTTTGGGCGCGAGAAGTCTGCTTGGATATCTCTTCCGCAGCCGTCTTCTCCGCCTCCGCCAACTTGTTGCGCAGGCTTTCCAGCTCACCAGTGAGCTGGCTGGATTCCTGCGCAAACCTGAGTTGCTGGGCCTCCATCTCCTTCTGATGAGCCGCCTTCAACTCCAAGTTGGCGGCCGCCAAGTCTGAAGCTTCATTCATAAGAGCTTGCATATCAGTGGACGCCTTCAGGATATCCTGGGCGTGGTCTAGCAGTTCTACAAATATGGATTCGCTAAGCTAAATGATTGACGGAAACATAAGTCAAAAGCATAGTTGGAGAAAGAGATCAACTCTACCTTCATCTTTTTTGCGGGCCGCCTCCAGCTCGGCGATCCGCTTGTCCTTGGCCTCGCACTCCTTCTTCAGGTCGCGATGGCGCCGGTTTATCTCGACTCGCGATTAGACAAGCTCGACGTTGGCGGACACAAGGCCCTGTAACAAAAACCAAAAGCATATGACATATTGTCGAAAAACCACTAAGCCGGCAGTCAAAATTTCTTTTGACTAAGCCATCTAAGTGCTCGGGGGGAAAGGCTATGTATATGCCGGAGAAACTTACAGATAGGTCGCCCTCCAAATCGTCGAAGGCTTGCGAGGCAAAGGCGGCAAAAGCCAAGGTTGACTCCTTGGCCTCCTTAAAGGTAGACCAAGGGTCTCTGACTTTGCCGCCTCCCGCGGTCGGAGCTGCCCTCCGAGACCCGCCGGCAGTCGTCTCCAGCAACCCTTCATTGGCGGCGCGCGATTGAGCGGCATCATCGGCCGTAGCCTCAGCCAGTAATAGAGGAGTTGTCGGCGCGCGATCGGTGGAGGGGATCTTTGGCGGAGCACCTGAGGCCGGGGCTGGAGGTTGGCGCCGAGCGTCAGCCATGAAGCTGCCGGCGTGGGGCGGGGGAGTTGGCGGCACGGTGGCCGGCGAGCCGCCTTGCGGCCGCTTTCCTTTGCCAAGGAGCCTGGTTGGCAGCCGGGAGGTTGCGACCCTTTCCTTGTCAAATACAAAGCAAGAACAGTAAGTCAGCCAATATTCAAGAGGTTCGCCATCTGGCAAAGGCAAAGTTGAGTACCTTCGGGGGATGCTAATCCCCGCGTTCTCGCCAATGTTGGCGAGAGTCGGCTCGGTAGCCGATGCAATCCGTTTCTTCCTCTCGGCGTTCGCCGTGGAGGAAGCAGCGCCGAACGCCTTGCGCTTCTTCGCCTTCCCGGCTTCCGACTCGTAGAAGTCGGGAGCGAGGTCATCCTCCCTCAACTCGGAGAGCTGAAAAAGAAGATATGTTAAAGGAACTCAACCTTAGCCGACAAAGCTGTCAAACAAGGGGCAAGGAAAGAAAATATTTACCTCGAGGGGAGGATTGTCGTGGGTGTGCATGGGCACGCCCTCGGCCGCCTTCACCGACCCCGCCTTGACGAGGCTGCGGAGCCGGAATGCCAGGTCGGCGGCCGGCAATATCTCCTCGCT
This sequence comes from Poa annua, assembly GCA_026929855.1. Lineage (NCBI taxonomy): Eukaryota > Viridiplantae > Streptophyta > Magnoliopsida > Poales > Poaceae > Poa > Poa annua. The sequence goes on from CM049428.1 coordinate 122,091,856, forward strand.
AACGCGAAGAGAGGCTGTGTCAGTAGGCGAATACTGACACATCTTGTGCGGGCTGTACCGCAGGGGGAGGATTTGCCGGCCGAGCCAGCAAATGACGGTGTCGACCCCATCTAGCTGGGGGGGAGCCATCATCCTCGTGAGGAACTCGATCCGCCTTTGAATAAGGCGGAGTTCCTCCGTCAACTTGGGCACCGCCTCGTCCCAGCATGGGCGAGGCATGGGTGGCGCGTTGACGAATGCCGGGATGCCGACTTGACGGCCCGGCGCTGCCATGTCTTGGCAGTAGAAGAAGGTGGAGGTCCAGCCCTTGACTGACTCGAGGTATGGTATCTTAGGATACCATTGGCGGCCCTGGCGGCAGTGGAAGGTGACACTGCCGCAGGTTGCCAGCCCACCGTCCGGCACCGTCTGTCGCCGGCAACGGAAACAGTATCTAAAGAAGTCTAAACTAGGCCTAATACCTAGATAGCTTTCGAAAAGAGCTGTGAAGCCGGCTAAGACTAATATGCTATTGGGTGCGATATTATGGGGCTGAAGCCCATAGTGATCTAAGACCTCACTAAAGAAGGCGGAAGGCGGAAGAGCCATTCCCCTGACCAGATGGGAGGTAAGGATTACCCGTTCTCCGGCTTCCGGAGCCGGAATGATGTCTCCCAAGGCGGCCCTCCACCGGCAATCCTCCCGAGTGGGGAGGTAGCCGACTGCCTCCAAATCTTGGAGGGCGTCCTCGTCGACAATGGAAGGCAGCCAATAGCGGGACCCGAGGTCCAGCGCTTCTTCTTCCTTGTCGCCGGGGGCGCTCGTCGCCGCCGTTGCCGCGGTATTTGGTGGAGGAGAGAAAGGGCCCGCCGCCGGGACGTGCGTGGCAGAAACCCGAGGGGGGACGACGGAGACATTGCCCGCCGTCGCCGCCGGGGCGAGGCGAGCAATGGCGCCGCCCATCGACGCTTCGAGCGCGGCTTCGGTCGCCGGACCGCTCGACGCCGTCGAGTGAGCTGGGCCGGTGGACATCGCCGTCAGAAGAGGTCGCCGGAGGAGAGAAGTTCGCCGGAGCTCGTTCGGAGGCTGGGAGCGAAGAAGCGGAAGAGGCAAGGGCGCGCGGAGAGCAAAAGGCAGGGTAAAGAAATGGACCGTTTGGCTACCTATTTATAGGGCCAGGTGTTGCTCCCTGTGCAACGGCGTTTTTAGTCGGACACGTGTCCAACATCCGTTGCAGCCCATGATTGCACGATCTCCACGCCTCCTCTTTTCCCGCAATTTGTGATCGTGGCGAGATTCCCGCTTAGTCTGTTTTCAAAGATTGCCGAGTAGCCGTCTTTCCCCATGATGGATAAAAGCGGCCGCGTGTCAACATCAAGGCACGCGTGCCTCGTTGATTTTCAGAATGGTTCAAGTCCTGCAGCCGCCAACTTTGGCAGATAAAGAATCAAGAAGAAGCCGGCGCCTAGAGAACTTCAACCTTTCTGGGGGCTAATGTTGGGGATATATCAACTAGGGGTATAACCAGCATGGATCAATCTGGCTAGTCCAGGGTGGCCCAAGGGTGGTAAGGCCAAGGCCTGCCGGGCGGCCCAGATAGCTGACGTGCAAGGAAGTAGGCGGACGGTCCAAGGAAGGCGGAAGGCCTAAGCCCACCAAGCCACCGAGCCCAAGACGGAAGGCGGTAACTAAGCCGGCTAGGTCTAGGACTCTGTTTACTTGCCGGACAAGTACTTACCTTGTACCCTGGGGTCTGGCCGCCTATATAAGCCGGCCACCAGGGAGCCTTTAGGGCAGAGACAATCTGATAGGCATCATACTCATTGTAACCTGTTCACGGCTATTGCCTCATAGTGAATTATAGCAGCACGTAGGATCTCGCCACCGCAGTGGGATCCGAAGCTGGGTAAACTCGCCGTGTTCAATCTCGACCTCGACGACACCAACCTTCTTCCCCACAATCCATACGTAGGCTAGAGGACCCCCGTCTTCTATCAATTATGCCGATACCACGACACATTGAGTTCCTGCGTACCTTCCTCAACCTGCCGTCGGAGATTGTGCCCAACACCCTCAAGAAGTCTGCCAAGCCCCCGTCCCGTCCCTTCGGCTCTGGACCACCTGGTGACCGCCCCAGGTGAGCTTTGCTATTTCTGTTCATTCTGAGCTTCTGTTGCTGTGAAAATATACCTCATGGATCACATGCCTATGTACTGTAGTCTTTATTTAATGAAAGACGATTGTGAAAACTTACTTTGATCTATTTAACGCTCAGTAGCTATCTGTTTACTCTGTGCTAGAACCAAACATGAGAATTTGTTTGGCCTTTTTTATGTTATCCGTACATGTATCCAACCATTGCTCTGTTTAATTCTTCCCTAGAATGTTGTTTACTAGTTGACACTGTATATATTTTCATCTTGTTAAGAATTATAATACGAGCAGTCAATTGATGATATCCAACATGAGTGTGTTTAATTCATATTATCTTATATCTTGAAATGTACCAAGTGGTTTCTTTTGCAGTCACGACTTTGTTATGTTTATGTTAACACATTTTGCTTTGCAGGGGCCCACCTCGTTTTGAGGGTGACCGACCCAGGTACGGTGATAGGGATGGTTACAGGGGTGGCCCACGTGGTGCTCCAGGGGATTTCGCTGGTGAGAAGGGTGGTGCTCCTGCTGAGTTCCAGCCATCTTTCAGGGTAAGAGCTCTAGCTATTGTTATTACCTTCTGTGTTGTTTGCGAGGTTGTGATCAATTTGGTGTGGCATGTTGCTTCCTGTAATTGTATTCTAAATTAGATTCATGAAATCATTAGGTTTCTTATGTTTAGCATTTTTACAAGTTTGACTGACTTACTTCCTCTTTTCACATTGTACATTGAGCTGCTAATCTGTTGCCATTGCTCTGCTAGCATACTGGGCTGCCTTGCTTATTTCATGACTTGCATGTTTCATTGAACATTCCCTTGTTGTAATCTGACTTAGTCAGTCAGATCCTGTTGTGTTGTTTGCTTCCAACATATTGTAGTGTTCAATTCTTGTTTCCAACGCAAAGTCAAACTTTACACTAGCTAATTTGTTACCCTTGTCTGTTTTGCTTTTTCAGAGTGGTGGTGACAGCAGGCCAGCATTTGGCCGTGGCGGTGGCGGCACATTCGGTGCCTCTAGGCCTTCCATGGAGTGAAGAAGCCATACCTCTGCTGCTCGTGGGAGCACCCTGTAGCTTTCCAGATCCAATTGTGCACGGGTATCATCTCTGTTGATCTTTGAATTCTGTGATTTTGTTTCACCGAATTGTAGCTGAGGTTGTTCAGACATCATTTTTATGGGTGTTCGTTTTATGTTAGACGGAGCTCTTTAAAATTAAGACAGCTTTTGTTAGACCGTGAATCTAATATGAGGTCAACTTTCTAATTATATTTTTCGTGTTCTGAAGTTGGTTTGCTGTTAGTATGTTGAATGTTCCTTGTTTCCAGATAGTTCTCATGTTTATAATTCGAAACAAATGAATTTAATCAACTGAAATGTAGGTTTATATAAAAATTAAGTTGATCGTTGACTACTCTACTATTATAATTCATCACATTCTTCTGGGAGATCTCTGGACAACTTCCGCTGCATTCAGCTCAGGCAAGTGTTTGTTTTAAACATAGCCAACTTGGACAATAGTATACTTGTAGAGATTACTGTGTTTGATTGGCTAGATGAACAGCAAATTGTTCAATACCCTCTTAATAGGAAGAGGCAAGCACGTGAGCCAATCAAAATGTTTCTTGATCTTTATGGTCCATTTACTTAGAGGCAAATAGAGAAGATGATTCTCTAGCTAAGTTGCTGTTGTGTCAGAATATATCTTCTGGTTGGGAAGGAGATGCCCCCAGCTTTATTTAACAGTTGCTTGTAAATAAATTTGCTATTATCTAATGAATTTCTTCGCCGCTTAGGCCAATGATGGTAACCCAGTTGTGTATTATTTGACAATCGCGTATATCATCGGTTTGCCAGCAGAAGGATGCACGAGCTTCGCTGTGCCCCTGATGTCATCTCATACTGTATTGTTCTGAAGAGCTTATGTGAACATAGCAGAAGCCGGGAGGCACTCGACCTGCTCCACATGATGGCAAAAGAAGGAGGTGCCTGCACCCCCGACGTGGTGACATATAACACGGTCATCCATGGCTTATTTAGGGAAGGAGAAACAGGCAAGGCGTGTAATCTATTCCATGAAATGATCCATCAAGGGGTTGAGCCTATGACATACAGCTTGGTTATTGATGCGTTGTGCAAGGCCAAAGCAATGGACAAGGCAGAGCTTGTCCTTCGGCAGATGACTGATAATGGCGTTCAACCAAATAATTGGACATACAATTACATGATCCATGGATACTCCACATCAAGGGGGTGGAAACAGGCGGCTAAAATGTTCAAAGAAATGACATGCCTTGGTCTTGTACCAGATATTGTTACTTGCAACTCGCTCATGGCCTCTCTTTGCAAGCATGGAAGAAGCAAGGAAGCTGCAGAAATTTTTGAGTCCATAACTTCCAAAGGACACAAGCCTAATATCGTCTCGTACTTAATTTTACTTCATGGGTATGCCAATGAAGGATGCTTAGTTCATGTTATTAATCTTTTTAATTCAATGAAAGACAAGGGTATTGTACCCAACTGCAAGGTTTTCAGCATATTAATTGGTGCATATGCTAAATGTGGAATGATGGATGAAGCTATGCTCCTATTTGCTGAAATGCGAGGACAAGGAGTCAGTCCGGATGTAATCACCTATTTGACTGCAATAGACGCCCTTCATAGAATTGGTATGCTGGCTGATGCCGTGGACAAATACGATGAGATGATTGCTATGGGAGTACAGCCGAACCAACCTGTTTATATGTCCCTAATACAAGGTTGTTGCATACATGGTGATTTGGTTAAAGCTAAGGAGTTGGTTTCTGAAATGATGAACAAAGGTATTGCTCGTCCTAACATTGTGTTCTTCAGTTCAGTGATAAACAATTTATGCAAAGAAGGAAGGGTTGTAGATGCACAAGAAATATTTGACCTCCTTATACACATTGGTGAGAGGCCAGATGTTATTACATTTAGTACACTGATTGACGGGTATGGCTTAGTAGGCAAGATGGATAAAGCACTCGGAGTAATTGCTTCGATGGAAGCAGTTGGCATTGAGCCTGATGCTGTTACTTATGGTACACTCCTTGATGGCTATTTTAAAAATGGAATGATCAGTGATGGTTTGGCTCTGTTCAGGGAAATGCCTTGTAAACCTGACACTGTTACATATGGCATCGTACTGGATGGGCTATTTCAAGCAGGGAGAACTGATGATGCAAAGAAAATTTTCCATGAGATGATCGAAAGTGGAATAGCTGTGAGCATTTCCATATACAAAATAATTCTTCGAGGACTTTGTAGAAATAAGTGCACCGAAGAAGCAATAGTTCTGTTCCAGAAACTAGGTGCAATGAATATGAAGTTCGATATTGCAATAATGAATACCATGATTGATGCAATGCACAAGGTTCGGAGAAGAAAAGAAGCTAATGATTTGTTTTGTGCAATATTTGTCAGTGGGTTGGTACCTACTGCTTCTACTTATGGAATAATGATACACAATCTTCTAAAAGAAGGAGCAGTGGAAGAAGCCGACATTATGTTCTCATCAATGGAGAAAAATGGTTGTGCTCCGAGCTCTCGTATGTTAAATGATATCATCAGAACCCTATTGGAAAAGGGGGAGATACTCAAGGCTGGAAATTATATGTCCAGAGTTGATGGGAAGAGCATCTCACTTGAAGCTTCAACTACTTCGTTGTTCTTATCTCTCTTTTCAGGGAAAGGCAAATATCGGGAAGACATAACTTTGCTCCCTGCAAAGTATCATTTTTTTCTGATGGAGTCATTTGATGCACTGATGCTGCCCAGGTCAAGTATTTTCCTAGCTTGGTGCTGTCCAGTCTAACACTGGTGGCGAACTAGTTGACAGCTTCTAGCGTGATGTCCAACACATCTATGCTTGGGACCTTCTGATCAAGCAAACTCTTTTTCAGCATAACTTCCTCACGACGCTTGAAGGTTATGTTGTAAACGCTCCACCTTTCCTCTGACGGCTGTTGCATGTGCTGGTTCTTCTCGACGCCTGGTTGTCACATCCTCATGAGCTGCACTGTATATATATTGGATCAAGTTTGAGCCTGCTAGTTTCTTCTTTTTTTGCATTGATTTGTACGAAACTATGATCAGAGGTTCTGACTGCTATGTGATTGCATGAAATCTATCATTTATTCGATACATTTAAAGGCTGAAGGGACTACATGTGTTGGTGCTAAAATTACGTAGTCATTTTGCTCGATTTTGGAATATTTACTGGCTGGTCCGCCTCATGTTTCTGTTTTCTTGGTCTGAAGAATTAAATTTGCTTTATTTATCTATTAGTTTTCACTAGTATTCAATTGTTAGCAATCTATATGAATCAAGCCCCTACTCATTGAGCTGAGGACTTGATAACTTGATTGTTTTTCTACATTTATCTAGTGCTTCTTCTTAGTACTCAACTGTGAGCTGCCTATATGTTCATGTCCTTATTCCTTAAACTGAGTAATTGGTTTTACCTTTTTATCTAGTGGTCTCCTTAGTAGAAAATATTATTGAAAGAGGAGGCATTTCCTGTTTGTTGACTTGCAAGCTGCATCTAGTTTTTAAAAGACGATTGGTGCAATACTCGTGAATTTAAATGGTTCTGTTATAATTTTTTCTTCTTCATGATTTCATTGCATCTGGTTTAGGTAGATTTTATGGACAGTAATAAACTCATTGTTATGGAGAGAGCTGAACAATGTTATATATGTGTCGTTCCGAGAAGCTGTAGTATTCTTGTAGACAGGAGTAGTACTTCAACCTGAAACCTCTAGGATACCCATTGTTATTTTCTGGCAACTGTTTGTGTGGGATAAATATATGTGCTGGCGCCAAATATTTGGAGTTTGCACTGTGTACTGACTATACCACCTGGGCAATATATATTCCAGTTTGTTTGAGACCTGAAAGCAGTGAAATGTAATTAATGGTTATGTAGAAGTAGGCTTTATACTTGCTACTATGTTCGATGAGTTTAGGTTAAAATCATACACATGCTGCATAGTGTGGTTGACTGCTATGTAGAAGTACGTGCCATTTTGAAGAAGTAAAGTCTTGTTTTAATTTGTAGAAGTATGTGCAATTTCTGAAGCAGTAAAACTTGATAAATTGTGGTTTTAATATTTAGAGTTATTTATGAACCAAAGTGCAAATCCGTGCAGGCTAAAAATTTATTCAGCTAGCATATCATTTTTTTTCTTCATTGGTAATTTTTTTGTTCCAATTGTGCCATTGAGATCATAAATTTATTCAGGTAGCACATCATTTTTTCCTTTATTTCTAAAAAAACAGTTGTTGTAGACAGCTGTACCTACAAGGCTACAACATCAGTCCATTTCACTTGTAAAGCCTTAAATATCCAGCAACATAATCTCAAAGTTCAATCCCAAGCGACGAATCATATATACATTTTATTTCGTACTTCCGCAACTCCTTTTTGTTTTAGACTCTGGATTAAATGGTTCTTTTGCAGCTTCTACCTTGTGTGCCGCCTGCTCCAAGATCACTCTGGTCGGCCTTGCATCTAGGCCAAGGTGGCCGCTGTTCACTTTCTGATAAATTGTCGAGCTGCGGGCTGTATTCACCGGGAGGAATAGTGGACCTGGTCACAGCTCTTAGTCAAAAACATTGCCTGGGTGAAAAATGTTTCATACTGGGAGTGTCGCTTGCTACTGAAACCATCAGTATCTCTCCCTTGGGTTCTAGTGTTGTTTCAGTGACTGAATGCATTTATCAGGGTTTCACTCTTTACTTTGTATCTTGTTGATACATTTCACAGTATCTACTGTTGTTTCAGTTCAGTGGCTGGAATGTATTTACAGGGGTCTCTCTTTTGTATATTGACACTAACTAGGGCAAATAAAATGCAGGAAACTGCACTGAATAATTCTTGTACGAAATTTGCATTCTGAGTCGTCAGTGTGCGTTGCCTGAGCGTGCTTTAGTAAAGTTCAGAGTGTTCTTTCAGTCGAGATACACATGAATTGAGGCCCTTTTGTCAGCCCCATGCTTCAGTTTCATCGGAGAAGAGCAAAAGGAAACATTGAGAAATTACAACATGATTTGAGCAAGCAATATATGCATTCATTTTAATCATGAATTCATTCATGCCTTGTTCAGAAAATTTAAATTAAACTTAGCCCACAAATCTAGTTTGATTTGTACAGCAAAATAGATACCCGAAATTAATCTGGAGAAGCATGAAAATTGGATCTCGCTGCTGCGTCCTAGCTGAAAAATGGACATGCAATTAACAGTTTCAGTGGTCAATGTTCAGACATGATTGGTTTGGCAAGTTACAGCTGCAATCAACAAATACTCAGCGGATGACTGAAGCAGCTGCTTGGATTCAGAAAGAGAGTCGTAAATTGATCATGCACGGTTAACTGAAGAACAATGACCAAGCAAATCAATATAAGATGCAAGCACCCATTAGCGATTCATTTGCAAAGCAAAGATGAAAACGGATCCATCAAGCACCAGAGGTACCGCATTCAGAACATCACCCTCAGAGTTCATATAGCTTCACGTTTACTACCTACGGAAACTAATGGAGCCAACGAAGAAACGATGATGATCATGGCTGGGTGGTGCGAGCTCAGTCGAGCACCTGGAGGCCGTCGTACTCGGGGCCGGAGATGGCGTCGGCCATGATGGCCGAGGGCGTGAGCACGCCGTCCGCCTCCAGGAACAGCCGCACCAGGTTCTTGGAGTAGCCGCTCACCAGCGCCACGCCGACCTGCGCCGCCACCACGGGCACCGACGCCTTGGACGTTCCCACGTTCCAGAACACCACCTCCGGCACGGCGAAGCCCTCGTCCTGGAACTGCTTCCTGATCGCCTCGTGCTGGGACGCCTACGCCTCGCCGCCGACCCACCCGTCGAACTCCATGTCGCTCAGCACGAAGACGCGCTTCACCATCATCTCCCTCTCCAGCTTGCCCGCCACAGCCACGTTCAGGATCTTGTTGAAGACGGCCTGCAGGTTGGCGCCCTTCTGGGCCCTCACGGCGGCGAGAGGGCGGAGCTTCTCCAGCAGCGAGGCGCCGCGCACCCTGTGCAGCTCGTGCGTGGCCGTGTCGAAGGTGATGACCCGCCCCTTCCACGGCTCCTGGCTCAGCTCCGAGACGAGGAGCCCAAGTGCGATGGCCGCCGCCGCGGGCGGCTTGTCGACCGAGTTGGACAGGGCGCACATGGCGATGCAGTTGGTGAGGCGGCCCTCGGACGCCATGTCGGACACCACGTGGCGCCACTGCAGCTCCGCGGACTCGTCGTGCTCGCCCTTGAGCGCGGCCGCCACGATCTCGTGCGGCAGCAGCGCGTCCGCTGGGATCTTCGCCAGGCCGGCGCGCACCTCGTCGAAGTAGCCGGCGACGCCAGACTTGTCGTGCTTCTGGAACGCCTCCTTGTACTGCCGCATCGCCAGGGACGGCACGCGCGCGTAGGGGAGCTCGCCCCACCTGTCGGCGCTCATGTACGACTCCGGGAGCTCCAGGGCCCTGCGCAGCGGCACGAGCACCTCGCGGCGGAGCCGGTCGCGGACGCGGTACGCGTAGTGCTGGTCGGCCATGGTGAGGTACTCCGGGGCCGAGTGGCGCGGGAAGAGGCGGCGCGCGATGGCCTCGCACATTAGCGTCGAGCGGTCGTACGAGGAGCGGAGCGACGGGCAACCACTTGGCGGCGAGGCTGAGGCCGCTGACCTTGGCGCTGTCGTTGTCGTCCTTTTCGCCCGCGCGGCGCAGGCGGTCGAGGTCGGACCTGAGCATCCCGGCGAAGAGCTCGGCGACGCCGTCGTAGAGGAGGCGGAAGCTCTCGTCCGTGTCGTAGCGGGAGAGCGTCACCCGCGCGTGCTCCGCCTCCACCCTGCGCTTCGCCTCGGCGGCCGCCTTGCGCTTGGATCCGGCGCGGGGGACGTCGTCCTCGTACTCCACCTCCCTGCGCTCGTCGCGGCGGCCGTGGAGGACGCGGTAGACGACCTCGAGGAGGTCCTTGAAGCAGCCGAACCTGGCGAAGGCGGCGAGGTTGGCGGCGAGGGTGCGCGGGTGGTTGGCGTGCATCCAGAGCGCGGCGGCGTAGAAGCCGTCCCGGTCGGACTTTCCGAGTCCGCGTACGCCGCGGAGGTGGCAGACGAGGTTGAGCGCCGTGCACGCGTCGTGGCCCCAGGCGGCGCCGAGGAGCGAGGCCACGTCGGCGTCCGCGGTGGCGCCCGGGACGACCTGGAAGAAGAAGTCGACGCAGGGGTCGCCCGACGTGGCGTAGGAGAGCGCATGGCGCCCGGGCGGAGGAGGCGGCGCCTTCGTCGCAGCCGGCGAGAGCAGGTCGTCGGAGTAGATGTAGTCCGCGATGGGCTGCAAGGCGGGGAACTCGGCCTGGGGCACCGCCGGCTTGGAGGACGGGGTGGTCTTGCGTGCCTTGGCGTTGGGCTTGGAGATCACGGCGTCCGGCATCTCGGTGTCGACGATGGCGGCGGGAGGGCCGACGAGCGCGGGAGCCATGGCGAGCGGCGGTGGGGGAAAGGAGGAGGAGCTGCGGCGTGGGGTGGGGGAAAGGAGGAGGAGCTGCGGCGTGGCTGGCGTGCATCTACGCCCTTGTTTGAACCGACTTGGCGAATTGACGGTGGAGATCTAGTCTGATCCTTCGCGTGGGCCCCCTTGTGTTTCAAACCGACATGGACGCACAAGTAATTATGCGTGGTTAAAAAAGGTTTGTCTCACTATTGCAGGTAAGAAAAGAGATTCGATTAATTGGTAAATGAAAGCTACACATATGCACGTGGATTCAAATCCAATCCGGTAAATAAACACATTCTTCCAAATTATAAGATGTTTTAGATCTTCAAGTGTGTACTAAATACGCACTGAAATGAGAAAAATAAATCTAAAACTCATCTGATATTTCGGCACAAAGGTAGTACCTAACAACATTGTGCTACATCTTTTAATTGATATGAGCAATTTAAAGGTTGTTTCTGGATCGTTGGACTAACATGGAAATGCTCACAAGGTCGTGAGTTGATAGCATAAAACTACCACATTTGAGAGGTCAATGTTAAAACTACAATTGTCATTTTGAATCGTAAAGAACTACCAGATTTTTTTGAAGTTTTCTCAGAAAACCCAAATGGTGGGCTGATCACGAATTGACACCAAATCTGACAGTCCGGGCCCACCCGTCAGGCTGACGTGGCGAGGTCAAACCAATTAACGCATAAACTGACGGTGGGACCCACTTGTCAATGAATAAAAACCCTGAAAAAATAAAAATCTGTTTTCCATTATTCTCAGACGGCCCCGTGGAGGGCGTAGGCGACCATGAGATTCCCCGCTCCGCCGGCGGGAAGGTCGGGAGGGCGCCCGGCGGGTGGGTCGTCGGGGTGAAGGAGGTGACGTTCGGGGAGGACCTGGAAGGGTTCAAGTTCTTGGATGAGGGGATTGTTTCTCGCCGGACCTCCTCGCCGGCGCTGCCATACGGCCATGGAACGAGCCTCGCGAAGGTGCGGCTCCGGCGCGGCGAAGTGCAGGGGATGCCCGCCCCGCGAGCAGCAGCGACAGGAGCCCACCGACGAGGTCGCCCGCGTCTCCAATCCCCACCTTCGTGACTTCCTCGCCGGCGCCTCCCCTGTCGTCCTCGTGGTGGACTTCTTCTGCATCCCGCGTCTCCAATCCCCACCGACGAGGTCGCATACATCGGAGCTCGGGCCGGTGATGGTGTGGCGGGACGAGGCGTACGCGCAGGCGTCGGAGCGCCGGTGGTGCTTCTGCATCGGGGCGGGCAAAACGGAGAAGCGGCCTCGCGTGGCGTGGACGCCGGATTCTGAGTGTCTCGCCTCGATTGGATGATGTCGTGATCCTCGCAGAAAGAGTGAACACGACACGTGCACCCGCTTCAAGCTAGTCAAGGCTCGCTGGTCGCCGGAGCGACCGATTGGCTCACCGGGAAGACCGGGACTGGGACGGAGCGGCGACGGCGCTCCGTGGCAAGAGGAGGGCGGGACCGACGGACGGTTGCGCTTTACATGTCGCTCGTGTGCCCGCGAAGCTCCGGCCATGGCGGAAGGACACGACGAACGCGGCCTGGACTAGCGCGACCATGGCGTGGGGAGTAGAGGGCGTGGACGAGCGCGGCCAGGGCGACCGAGCGGTACGAGGCCCCGTGGAGGGCGGAGGCGACCATGAGATTCCCCGCTCCGCCGGCGCCGGCGCCGGTGTCGCGGTGCCGAGTTCGCCGTAGGGAGAGCCTGCTGCTGCTACTATTCCTGGCCGTCCGCCGCCAACGCCGCGGTGTTGTTCCTGGTCAACACCCGAGAAATCCCTCCCGCTGCTCCTGCGGCTGCTGTTCCTGGGTGTTAATTGATCCTTTTCTTTTTTTCTCAGTTTTATTACAGTTTTTATCATATTTTTTACATTTTCAGATTTTTTTATTTCTTTAATTCAACTGACAAGTGGGTCCCACCGTCAGTTTATGCGTTAATTGGTTTGACCTCGCCACGTCAGCCTGACGGGTGGGCCCGGACTGTCAGATTTGGTGTCAATTCGTGATCAGCCCACCATTTGGGTTTTCTGAGAAAACTTCAAAAAAATCTGGTAGTTCTGTGCGATTCAAAATGATAGTGGTAGTTTTTTAACATTGACCTCTCAAATGTGGTAGTTTTATGCTATCAACTCCAAGGTAGTAGAACTGCATAAAGGCAGTGAAATAATTTCAGAGGCCAAGACCACTTTGGTGACGGATGTGCTTAAACGGGCGGCCGACGACAACTCCATCTAGAGCCACCGACTGTGTGCCTCGCTTCGACTTCGTGCCAGGACTCTGCATGGTCTCGTTCTCCACTGTAGTGTGCTTTAGCTAGTTGTTCACCTCCCCTCTCCATGTTGAGATCCTGTGTGGTCTCCTTCTCTCTTTATTCACGTGTATTTTTTGTTTGTAATGTTGGATGATGTTCATGTTGGTTCCCTCAAGTAATACAAACCGGTGGGGAAAGCTCCCCCCCCCCCCATTCTCAAAAAAAAGTTGTAGAGAGGACCCAAATATATGGACTACAACATAGCCCTCTAGTTTGCATACATGACCTATGAAAAGAAATATGGAACACAATAATACCCCCATTATTCACCGCCGTACCAGCAAGACCTCAAGATGCATCATGCAAGCACCATCAACGCCACTGGGGACATTACCACTTGGGGAGTAGCCGGAAGCACTCCTCACCAGCATGACATCAATAAGAACAACAAAATACCCTAACCCTAGACTCGATCAATACCAAACCCTGAGAACTACACAGAAGCATAGCCTCCTCTCCCATCCCCCTCCTAGTGACAGAGCCACTAAAGGAGGAGGGGAGGAGCTTCGAGGGACTCTCAAACGAGAACGATGGAGGAGGGGAAAGTGAGCTCATCTCCCTATGTGCAACATGAGATTGTATTGAGCATGAATGCCTATACCATTAATTTTCTAACTATTTTGTGGTCTCGGCGCAGTCTCTGAGACGTAGCGAGGATGAATCTCTACTATATAATATTGCTTGGGGGCTCCGGTCGTACGTCGTGCCAGTTTTACAGAAAACCCCTTCAGAAATCCAGAAATCAACCCGCAGTCCTGAGACAATGCAAAACGTTTTTTTTTTGGTAGAACACATCGGGTGTTTTCCTCTTCTATGCTCACCCTTGGGAAATTCCGCCGCCGCTGCCGCCGCCGCCGCCGCCGCCGACTCTGTCCTCTCTACCTCCTCCGACGGCGCAGAGTCCCTCTACGCCGAGGCCGCCTCTCGGGCAACTCCGCCGCCGTGCGCAAGTACCGGGAGAAGAAGAAGAAGGCACACAACCCCCGGTCTCTGGTCAACCCAGGACAATATGTGTGCGGGCAGCAGACACGACGACGCCTCCTCGCCGGCAGCCCATCACAAGGTGCACGCACGCGTAGAAGGCGCGGCGACGGTGCACGACGAGCAGCGGGCATCACACGCGGCCGTGGGTGCTCGGTTTGGCGCGCCAGCGATGGCGCACAACGAGCAGCAGTAGCAGGCTGGCAGCAGCGACCAGGGGCACCCGACTGTGGGTGCTCGGCTTGGCGCGACGACCTCCACCTCCTCCCCGTTCCACTCGAGTAGAAGGATTAGGATACCTCAGCGTCCCAATTCTCCTGTCCCGAGAACAAGACCCTCCCGCGACCCGAGCCCCCATCCCCGTTCTTGTGCTTGTCGTCTCCTCAGTTCTCCTTCTTGTGGCACTGGTGATTATGTGGATTCAGGAGTCAGGACGATGGCGCAGTTTTGAAGATGGCTTACTTGGTGGCTCACGTAGTGAAGTAGCTTCTCCTGTCGAGTACAGAGTGCAAGCGCAGCAATCTGAATCCGTCTGTAACCTGACGCTCAGGGACACCAAGAACAGACATACGAATCTGAAAGAAACTGTACTGGCAGATTTGATAATTTCTATAAGATTAGCTAACACTAGACTGAATTTACTCAAGGATTTCCTGAGCCAAGCTTTGCACTTCTACGTTGCTTATGGTAGTAATACTTTCAAGCTTGGGCAGGGAGAGGAGTTTCCATGTTGCTGATGATGCTTGCTTCTGAACTTCACGGAAGAGACCAACAGGGTGAAGAGCAGGAGAGGATCTCCAGGTTGGAGCCTACGCAGCTCTCTTGATTAGTAAATCCATAAATTTATTCAACATAACTCTCGGCTCATCTCATATTACCCTTATGCGTGAGGAACATGTGGAAAGTGTCAAGACCAATAGGAAATCGTCGACCGCGAAACTGATGGTCTAGAGATTTGAGAACTGGCCAGCTTATAAAATCGAGAGAAGTGTTCTCTGCTTTTTTCAGACCTATCGTACCCAAGTTCAGTTGGAGAAGAAGCAAATGTTGTCGATAAGTGAGTTCTCTTTTAGAATCCTTTAGTTTGTTGCCGTTCCTTCTGTAAAGTTCCTTTCTATTCGCCAAAGTGTGTACATTTAATTAAAATATGTATTTCCAACATGCATGACAATCATCCGTTGAGATGAAAGTGCACTTTTGGAGTAAATATAATCAGTTCATCTTGTAGTTAGTACTTTGTATATTTCATATGACTATACTGTTGTTATATTTCGTGTCCTTTACACAGTGTGACAAAAAAGTTATTCTACAAGAAACTTCACTATATTCTACATTTTATGTATATGTGAGCGAGAGAGAAAAGATAGAAAATGTTTAGCACCGCCAAATTAGCCCGTAGCAACGCACGGGCATGTTTGCTATACGTTTATAATTGTTATCGTGGATATTAATATATTTGAATTATTGTATGTGTACAACATATGAACTCATGTCATTCCAATTTTTTGATGTATATGCCTCAAAGAAAATAACAATGTTTTAGAAGTATATTCATATAAAAGATAATGGGCAAAGTTTCAGCATGTTCATATATGTAAAAGTTTGCACAATGTGACATAGAGTGAGTAAATGAGTCGAAAAAACGTTATAACAAGATAATTACGTGACCTATCTATTAAGGAGGATAAAGTATTTTATCTTCATTCAACTTTTCATTTTACAAAGTTATCTAACTTTGCTTAATGATATAACATCATGTAAAAGCATTAGTTCACTTTACGGATCCAATACACTTACGATCGGTGTTTCGAAATATAGTATGATATTTTAGTTTACGAAATATGTTACACACATTGCTGATATTTAATTACATAAACATTTGTGATAGTTGGAGAATAATTTTATTTATTATCATATTATGGAAAATATTGTGCTATCAGTGAAACAATAATTTTAATTTTTTAACACTTTCAACCAATTACAGATGA
The DNA here is from genome assembly GCA_026929855.1 of Poa annua. Classification (NCBI taxonomy): domain Eukaryota; kingdom Viridiplantae; phylum Streptophyta; class Magnoliopsida; order Poales; family Poaceae; genus Poa; species Poa annua. The sequence goes on from CM049428.1 coordinate 122,107,809, forward strand.
TGCTCTCGCATTTGCGAGGGCCACCTTGCTAGTTCAGATAATACGATTTACGGAGTTTAATTAAGTAAGGTTCTCAGGGAAGTGATTAAGAAAAAACCGACAACAGCAATTAGGCAAAAATAAATAAATTAAGGAAGCAATTAAGCAAAGTTAACCATGCATTATTAATGGAAGCTACTACAAGTAATGTCGGTTCTGAAGCACGGAGGGCCCACACGAGGAGATCAAAACGGATCTGCGCCGTCCAACCGCCAGGTCGGTTCAAACAAGGGTCGGATCCACGGCCGCAGCTCCTCCTTCCTCCCACCCATATAACCGAGCGTACGGACGAGCGAACGAACCAAGCCTCCTTCCTCTCCAAATCAGATCGACACCAAATCAATCCGCCCCCTCCCACCTCGATCGATTCCCCAAACCCAAAACCCTAGCGCCATGGCGACAGAAACGGAATCCTCCTCCGCCGCGGCGACAACCTCGAGCCCCCTCCTCCTCCTCGGTCCACCCTTGATCCGCGGCGCGCGCCCTCCGCCCCCCGCCGCCTCCTCCGACGCGGCCCCGGCGTCGCACCCCTTCCTCGACCTCCTCGACGCCGCCTTCAACGCGCCCTCCGCGGCCGAGATCAAGTCCGCGCTCACCCCTCGCCGCGCGCTCACGGAGAACTGCTCCGCCACCTACTCCGGGTCCGGCAACCCGTGCCTCGACTTCTTCTTCCAGGTGGTCCCCGACACGCCGCCCGCGCGCGTGCGGGAGCTGCTCAGGCTCGCCTGGGCGCACGACCCGCTCACCGCGCTCAAGCTCGCCTGCAACCTGCGCGGCGTGCGCGGCACGGGAAAGTCGGACAAGGAGGGCTTCTACGCCGCCGCGCTCTGGATGCACGCCGAGCACCCCAGGACGCTCGCCTGCAACGTCGCCGCGCTCGCCGAGTTCGGGTACCTCAAGGACTTCCCCGAGCTGCTCTTCAGGCTCGTCCACGGCCCCGACGTGCGCAAGGTCGCCAGGGAGAACGCCGCCAAGGACAAGACGCGCAGGAAGGGCGAGGGCTTTGCTAAGCAGAGGGAGGGCCTCCGCGACAGGCTTGCTGGAAAGAAGCGCGCCCGCGAGGTGGCTGTGGGTCTTTCTGCTGCTGTTGTGTCGGCGCCCAAGGCTACCTTCGGCGACTACCTCTCCGCCGCGCTCTCCAAGACCAAGACCAAGACCAAGAGCACCACCAAGCCTGCAGTGGCGACGACGGCCATGGAGGTCGAGACCGTGGTTCCCCTCAATGTGGAACCGGAGGCGATGGAGGTGGATACAGTCAACAAGAGCAAGCCGAGGCTCATGTCCAAGAAGACCCGCAAGGTGGCCAAGCTCGCCGTGCAGTCGCTCGAGACGTACTACGGCGACCACGCCTACCGCTTCCTCTTCGACGCCGTCTCCGAGTTCTTCGCCGACCTCCTCGCCTCCGACATGGAGCAGATGGCCGATAAGAAAAAGAAGAAGAGGAAGATCGGGCTCGCCGCCAAGTGGTGCCCCACGCCGGGCTCCTCCTTCGACCGCAACACGCTGCTCTGCGAGGCCATCGCCCGCCGCCTCTTCCCGCGCGACTCTGACCCCGAGTACGCCGCGCTCACGGAGGATCACTACACCTACCGCGCCCTCCACCGCCTGCGCCGCGAGGTGCTCGTGCCGCTGCGCAAGGTCCTGGAGCTCCCGGAGGTGTACATGAGCGCCGGCAAATGGGACGAGCTCCCGTACGCGCGCGTCGCCTCCGTGGCCATGAGGCGCTACAAGGACCAGTTCAAGAAGCACGACGAGGAGCGCTTCGCCAAGTACCTAGAGGACGTGGAGTCCGGCAAGGCCAAGATCGCGGCGGGCGCGCTCCTGCCGCACGAGATCGCGGCGCCAGCCTACCGCGGCGAGGACGACGAGGTGTCGGAGCTGCAGTGGCGCCGCATGGTGGACGACCTCCGCGCCAAGGGGTCGCTGAGCAACTGCATCTCCGTCTGCGACGTGTCCGGGAGCATGGAGGGCACCCCGATGGAGGTGTGCATCGCGCTGGGCGTGCTCACGTCGGAGCTGAGCGAGGCGCCGTGGGCGGGCAAGGTGATCACGTTCCACAGCCGGCCGTCCATCCACGTGATCAAGGGAAAGACCCTGCGCGAGAAGATGAAGTTCGTGGAGCGCCTCGAGTGGCACGGGAGCACCAACTTCCAGGGGTGTTCGACCAGATCCTCCGCACGGCGACCGAGGCCCGGCTGGCGCCGGAGAAGATGATCAGGACCGTGTTCGTGTACAGCGACATGGAGTTCGACCAGGCGTCCGGGCGGGGCTACTACAACGGCGAGTCATACGGCTCCGGGTCGTGGGACACGGACTACAATGTGATCTGCCGCAAGTTCAGCGACGCCGGCTACGGCGACGTGGTGCCGCAGGTGGTGTTCTGGAACCTGAGCGACTCCAAGTCGACGCCCGTGACGTCGACCCAGCCGGGTTGCGCCATGGTGAGCGGCTTCTCCAAGAACTTCCTCAAGATCTTCCTGCAGAACGACGGCGTGGTCAGCCCCGAGGCCATCATGAAGGAGGCCATCGCCGGCGACGAGTACCAGAAGCTGGCCGTCTTGGATTAGATTGTGTCATCCTGTCAGTTATCCGCAGCTTCAAGTGTCGTTGTTAGCTCTGTTTTTAAAATTCAGAACACCTTAAGCTTGCTCTGTTTGATTTGGAACAAAAGTCGATCGTGAGAGTGCAATCTTGTTGGTTAGAAATCTTACCATGCTTGCTTGATATACTACGATGAATTCCGAGTTGTTTCTTCTCTCTGTATTTGCAAAACTGCAGGCTTAGGTAACTGTTTGTGCTGGATTCAGCTCCAGTTTGCAATGCTTTTGTTCAAATTATTCGTCAAACAAAATACTTCTGTATCTGGGGGCATGCCAAGGCAGCAGGATAAAAAACTTAACAGATTGGTCAGTATCTGGGGGCATGCCAACACCGCCTACAACTTCTCTCACCCTCAGTCCATCCTGTCAATTCTCTGCAGCTTCAAGTGTCGTTGTTAGCTTGTTTTCTGAACTCAGCTGTCAGAACAGCCTCCTAAGCCTTTGTGTTCGATTTGGAACCAAAGCCGTGCTTACCTTTTATTGTTGGTTAAAGATTCTCACCATCCAATGTTGTGATCAGAGCTAAAAGACCGATCATCACATGAATGGATATCTAGTTGGTTGCTCTTGCTGCAATGCATATCTTGTTTGCAAACTGTACTAGTGCAGGCTTAGGTAGGTGCGGCTCCAGTTTACAATGCTGTTGTTCAAATTGTTTATCAAACCGCTTCTCTGTTTCTGCATGCAAATGCAGCAGGCCAGAAACTTACTTGAACAGATTGGTCAGTTATGGAGATGATTTTAGAAGAGATTGAACACAAATGCCAGCAGTTCATTTGTTTCTGCACATTCTTAGTCATGTAATATCGGCCATTGCATTTTGTATGTTTAGTTTCACCTTTTCCTGGTTTAACTTTTGAAACGTTCTTATATCACAACATTTTGGAGAGAAGAATATTATTTATAAATTTTAAAAACAATTATGCTAAAGATTTTTCTAGTTACACCGAACAAATAAGGTTTATAGAAACAAATCCACAAACAACTAAGAAATGCTCGCGCTGAGTTTGACCAATCCAGTTCGTTAGGCCTTTTCTGTCGATTGTCTTTTGGTAAATACGCAGACATGTCCTGTAAATTTTCATAGTTTCTTGACTTGGCATCTATGTAGTACCATGTGCAAGTTCCTTACTCTATATACAGTACCATGTATGATTAATTTTGTTGTCGTCTATTTCTGAATGGTGAACAAGAAAGCACATACTGGATACGCTGGTACCGGAATGCGGCATGCGATTTGTTCACAATGCGCATTTCCGTGAAGTGTTGTGTTTATATGTAGCATCTCCACTACTAATCACTCTCAACCCGCAGCAGCAAGGTAACACCACATGTGCGGGATGACGGCTGCTCAGTGCCAAGCTCGTCGATCATGGCCGCTATTCTTCCTTGCCTTCTTGATCGGCATCACACCCAAATAACTTTTTGTCGAGTTTTTTCACCACAAACTGGTAGCTGCTGCTCAGCATCTCAGGAAGGAAGGTGTTGTGCAGATCCGATTAGCTTTAGCCCTTATCTTGTGACCTCTTTTTTTTAAAGGGGATTGCTATTTCTCAGCTAGCTGAGAAACAGCTTACGGCACAGTCAATTGCGTGGCCGTCCGATCATTGTGCTCGCCGCGCGTCGCGCTAGCGCGTGGAGTGTTTTCCGGCCGGTTTTGTTGCCTGGTGGGCTTGATCATTGCGTTCGTTGCGCGTGCAGTTTTTTTCGGCCGGTTTTGTCGTCTGGTGGGTTTTGAACTTTTGTCGTGCGTCGTGATCTGCAGAAGGAGCGGGCTGTCGTGCGCGCGCGGACTTGTGTCCCTTTTTTCCCGGTTGTTTTTTCCGTCACACGCAATTCTTTTTCCCGGTTGTTTTTTGTGTCGCATTTTTTCTTTTTCAGCCAGACTTACACTCCTTCTCTATACATAGCTATCTCTATATATAGCTAGATCTTCCCATGCAAGTGGCTGAACTTTCAGTCCTTTTCTATACAAGCACGTTGTATGAATTTCTTGCATGTAACATAGGATCAAGGAAATTCATGTTCGTTGTGTTATGTTGGTTTTTTTTCTACCATGGTCACAATCGGTATTTTCTCTGTCATGGTCATCGATGTTTTTTTTGGTTATGTGCACTGTTGTTGACTTATAGGCCGTGTCCTCAATTTTTACATTTGATGTCGCCGTCATATGGATCGAGTCGTTGATGTGATTTGCACTTTGATATACAATACCGACATTTTATGTTGGTGCATTTGTTGTTTTTTTCCTCCTCCGATGGTAAATGGAGTTCATCGCAACTATGTGCATTTGATGCTTTTTTCTGTCCGTGTGTGGTCATTTTTTCATTTTTATGGGTGTTTTGAATTAGTTTCACTCTTTTAATTTTTTTATTGTATGTGGTGTGATAATACGCGTCGTAATGTGATTTTTTGTGTCGATGTGCCAATCATGGTCAATATCATGGGCGAGTCACCGGCATTTTTTATATTTTTTGGTTATGTGCATTGTTGTTGACTTTTAGGTCGTGTCCTCAATTTTTGCATTTTATGTCGCCGATCGAGTCGTTCATGTGATTTGCACTTTGATATAAAGTACCGAATTTTTAATGGTGGTGAATTTAATTTTTTCCTCCTTCGATGGTAAAATGGAGTCAATCGCAACTAGTGTTCCAACTACACATGTAACTGACATCACTGTGTCCCCCTCTCTCCCCCCCTCTCCGAACGTAGATGGAGACTGTTGCAACTAGGATTGCATGCAACTGAGGGGGTTTTTTGTTTTTTTTGTTTTTGTCTTGCAACTTTACACGTAACTGACATCTCTGTCTCGCCTCCTCCCCCCTCCGACCATAGATGGAGTCAGTCGCAACTAGGGGTGTAACTGAGGGGGAATTTTTTTCTGTTTTATCTTGCAACTTTACACGTAACTGACATAACTGTCTCCCCCTCCTCCTCCCTCCCGATTGTAGATGGAGTCAGTCGCAACTAGGTTTGTAACTGAGGTTGATTTTTTGTTTTTGTTTTTTCTTGTAACTACGCACATAACTGACATCACTGTCTCCCCCTCCGAACGTAGATGGAGTCAGTCGCAACTAGAGTTGCAACTGGGGGGACTTTTGTTTTTCAAGTTTTTTTTAGATACACAGTACAACGCAGGCGCTCATACACACACGCACACACTCACCCCTATGAACGCACGCACGCACACCCTACCCCTATGAGCACCTCCGATCGACTGAGTCGACGGGTCAGGTCTTGAGATTGACGAAGTCACCACAGGCGCCTCACTGTCGACGGGAACGTCGCCTCCCACTGAAGAATATTCCGCCTAAATGAGAAACACCAACGTCAAACCTGGGGTTTGAACTCTGGTGGGCTGGGGGTACAACCACCCACCTGACCATCTTGCCACAGACGGGTTTTTCAAGTTTTTGTCTTGCAACTTTACACATAACTGACATCACTATCTTCACCCTTTTTAAAAAATTTATTGTATGTGGTGTGATAATACGTAATGCGATTTGTTTGTGCCGATGTGCTAATCATGGTCAGTATCATGGGCGAGTCACCGACGTTTTTTTTGGTTATGTGCATTGTTGTTGACTTTTCGTGTCCTCGATTTTTGCATTTGATGTCGACGCCATATGGATCGAGTCGTTCATGAGATTTGCACTTTGATATACATTATCAAATTTTTAATGGTGGTGCATTTGAATTATTTCCTCCTCCGATGCTAAAATGGAGTCAATTGCAACTAGTGTTGCAACTGAGGGTCATTTTTGTTTTTCTGTATAGTTGCAACTATACACGTAACTGATATTACTGTCTCCCAGGTGATGATGATATTCAAATTGAGTATTGCGAATTATGGCAGTTATTCAATTTTGACGCGCTCGACAAATCTATCATCAGTGCCTTTTGCATGTAAGTAATTAAATTATGTATATATGTCAGTAATTCTCTAGCTCAACTTATTTTTCATTGCTTGTAATTATCCTTATCACTATATTACTTTTGTACTCTATTATGCAGGCTGAAAATTATACAATCTCGAAAGCTGGGACTCAATCACAAGATTGGATTCATTGACCCTAATCGAGTTCATCATCATGGTTTGTTACATTACCCAGAGAATACGGAGTAGTTTTTGCTTACTTATTTGATGGCGCAACATTACAAAAACACCATAATTTTCCCGTTCAACTTCGAGTGAGTTGTTTACTTTCTTATACATACTCGATGTTAAGTATATGTAATTGATGATTTAGTTATTAACAAATATAAACATATGACAGATTTCACTGGGTATTATTTGAGATTGATGTTGAAAAGGCAATCGTTGATGTCTTCGACCCATTATCGAAACCTGAAGAAAAGTTCGACGGTACGAAACAGATGCTTCAGAGGTAATTTCTTTCATTATCACAATCGACCTCGTCTTTTCTAATAATATATAGTAATTAGTTAACTTCTTTACTAATTTTCCATACCGTAAACTTCAGGGTTTGGGACAAGTTCACCTCTTTCCACAAGGATGTCGGTATAGCCCGGAACCTCACTTTTAAATGGCGAGAGGTAAGACGTACTAGCTAGGTTCCACGTATGCATATTCTTAATTTCAGTCTCACAATACCATTTTTTCAATATTTTTGATTATTTTTTATTGGTTTCTTATCTTATTCTATCGTAAAGTACGCGAAGCAGCAACAAGGCACCAATTTGTGTGGATTCTATGTCTGCGAGTTCATCCGAATTCACTTCAATGAGGGTGCAGACTGGAATAACGTACGTTAACAATTTATTCGAACTTGTTCACTTTTCAAATTGAATTATTTTCATAATGGTTGATATATTGGTGTTGATCTCTCCTTTTTAGTTTGAGACGATCCGGAACAGGCTTGATGCAAAAGACCGCCTACTACCAATTGCGGAGGAAATTGCGGGTTTTCTGCTTGACTATGTCATAAAGCCAGGCGCAGAATGCAGTATAATCCAGCCGCCGAAAAAGATCATCCCGAGGAAAAAATAGGGTCTAATGCCTCTCTGTCATGTAATGATCTCTGTTTGTAAATATTTAGACATGATCTTCCGGTTGTAAATATTTGTTTGGGAGAACTCGTGTACTAGTAGTATTCATGACTATATCCCGAGGAAAAAATCGTGTATTCATGATATATATTATATAGTAACGTATAATATGCAACTTGATCTTGTTTGAAATGAAACATAAATGAAAAAACAGAAACACAAAAGAATCAGTAACATAAATATCAAAAACAGAAACACAAATAGAAAACAGGAAACAAAAAAAAAGAAACAAAAAATCATATATACTGTCCCGGTTCGTATTATGAACCGGGACAAATGAGTGGCAGCCAGAGGCTGGCTCGTTTGGCCACGTGACCCCCCTATTGGTTCCGGGCCGTGGCGTGCCCGGGACAAATAGGGGAGGCTATTTGTCCCGAACACGCTGTCCCGGGCATGTGACCGGGACAAAAAGCCCTCCCGGCGCGGGACCAGTGGCTTGTTTTGCTCTAGTGCAGGCCATATATTTACAAAAAGCAATCAGGTCCTTGGACAGAAAAAAAACGCAATCAGGTCCTCCCACCATTGCCCACCTCCGTTTCGGCCAGAGGTCGCCGGCTCGACATCGGAGACGGAGGCGGAGCTGAGGCGGGGCGGTGGCGTAGCTGAGCCGGAGGCGCAGGAGGAGCAGCTCAACGACATCGAGGCCAACGTGGGCCAGTCAAGGTCCTTCGTCGACCGGGGGCAAGAGCTCCAGGAAGTGGTTGTGCATCGGCATCGGGATCATGCTCGTCGTCAACATGAGGAAGAACAACAGCGAGGAAAATCAGAGCTCGTTGGTCGTCGCGCGGAGATGGAGGCGGAGCGGAGGCGCTGGGCGCAGACGGAGCGGTGGCGGAGACGCTGGACTGTTGAGCTCCCCGTCGTCGCGCGGTGAGGAACAACAACGTCGGCCGAGCTCCGTCCCCTCGCGTCCTGGAGATGCACCGGACTTCCGAGCTTTGTCCCCTCGCGTCCTAGAGATGCACCGGATTACCGAGCTCCGTCTCCTCGTCGGGTGGCGTGATTTGGAGTGGAGGCGCTGGACGACTGGGCTGGTCGGCGGGAGCAGCGGTTAGCAGAGATGAGAGAGAGGAGAAGCGGGGCTGGGGGGGGGGGGATTTTTTGTATGAGGCGGGCTTGGTTGAGAAGAGATTGAGCTTCTCTCACGGGCCTGGCTGAGAGGCATTTCGGGGTGAGGTGGGCAGGGCTCAAAGGATACGAGCCGGGCTACCAAACAGGAAAAAACGGGGTGGATGGAGATTTTCTCAGATGAGCCGGGCTACCAAACACGCCCTAAGAGAACGAGCAGAGTTCTGCTCTGGCATGCCGATCCACCTCGGGATCATCGCTACTTAAGGACTCAGTCGTTGGGAGAGAGCATCGTATTCGCTCTGCGAAGACGTACTGGTCTTGTAGACGCTAGCGGAGCTTGTCTCGTGGCGTTAGTTGTTGCAGCGCTCGGAGTAGGTGACATAGTCCTCTCCGTGGGCGTGACATTACCCTCCTCTTTAGAAACGGCTTGCCCCCAAGCCGTGGCTTCAGGAAAACGCGCTCGAAGTTGTCCTTCGTCTTCCCAGGTGGCCAACGAAGCAGGTAAAGAAGACCACTGGATCAACACTTGAGGCTTGATCGCTGAACCGCGCAGGTACTAGCGTCGTTGAAGTACTTGGAGCCAGGGGCGGGCCTAGCTGAAGTCAAAGGCATTCAGTTGAATACCCATTAATTTGCCAAAACTATTATGTACATATAGCATATACCATGTAGAAGTATGAGAAAATGTGAGAGTAACTAGCCATCTACTTCCTGATTCTCTGTTGTTCCCGACTCCTTCAAAACTCATCTCTGTTTCTCCAATCCCATTAGCCAAAATCGGAAATCCCAATCAAAATAACATTCTAGTCTATCAAAAAACTTTAGTTTTGATTTTTTTGAATACCCGCTCTTCAAATCCTTGGCCCGTCACTGCTTGGAGCGGAAAGTCCTTGTTCTCCTCTTCTGGCAGTGTAGGAGGTAGCCGCACAGGAATCTCAGCCGAAGGAGTGGGAGCTCGGCGAAGCAGCGACACATGTACCACCGGATGAATCAGTGTTTTGTATGGCAGCTGGAGCTTATACGCCACCTCCCCCACACGAGATAGCACCTGAAAAGGACCAAAGTACCGAAATGCCAACTTGTGGCTAGCCCTGTCAGCCACAGCCACTGAATTCTGAACATAAGGCTGAACTTTGAGAAACACCCAATCCCCCACAGCAAATTGACGATGACTGCGATGTTTATCCGACTGATCCTTCATGATTTGTCGAGCACGGTGCAAGTGCTGCTTGAGTACCTCTTGCATCAGTACACGTTCTGTCAACCACGATACCAAATCGGGTGACTGACTGACTGTAGTGTCAATGATGCCAAAGTGCCGCGGCGGATGTGTGTACAATGCTTCAAATGGCGAAGTGTGAATAGCAGAATGGTAAGAAGTGTTGTACCAATATTCTGCGAGTGGAAGCCAATGCCGCCATTTAGTCGGACACACATGGACGAAACACCGAAGATATGTCTCCATGCACTGATTCACCCTCTCCGTCTATCCATCTGTTTGAGGATGTCGCGAAGAACTCATTGCCAATTATGTTCCCGTCAGGCGAAACAGCTCCATCCAAATCTTGTTGTTAAAGATTGGATCACGGTCGGACACCATTATCTCGGGCAAACCATGCAGCTTAAAGATGTTATCCACGAAAGCCATAGCCACCTGCTGAGCTGTAAATGGATGAGCTAATGACACAAAATGAGCATACTTTGTCAATTTATCCACCACCACCATAATGCAATTGGCATTCTTTGATATGAGCAGTCCTTCCACAAAGTCTAATGACATTGTTTGCCAAGCACACCTGGGCACGACCAGCGGCTGAAGCAATCCCGGATAACGAACCCGTTCGCTCTTGGCTTGTTTGCACGTGGAGCATTGCTCAATGTACTCCTCCACAGATTTTTTTTTTCATGCCTTTCCACGCGAAGTTGCGGTGTAGGCGCTGATAAATTGCTTGCGTACCCGAGTGTACCCCCAATGGGCTGTCGTGAATTGAGCGCAGGATCATTTTACGAAGCTCCTGATCTGTGCCAATCCACACCCTTCCCGCCTTGCGAATAAGTCCCTCCTGAACTGCAAATTCTTTCACCGCTTCCTCTTTAGCTGTGATTTTAGCCAGTAATTCTTGCACACTGGTATCCATGGCATAACTCTATAGCACACGCGATAACCAGCTCGGGACACTCGTAGTCACCACTGCCAACTCGGCCCCAACAGTTTGTCGTGAGAGAGCGTCGGTTGCTCCATTCTCCCGCCCTGGTTTGTACCCAATTTTGTAACGCAGACCAAGAAGCTTCGTAAGAGCCTTCCGCTGCCACGGTGTATGCAGGCGATGCTCATGCAAACTAGCCAAGCTGCGGTGATTAGACATGATAGTAAACTCTTGTACTTGTAAGTACGATCACCAATGATCCACTGCCAACAAGATCGGTAAGAATTCCTTCTCATACGTGGACAATCCTTGGTTCTTGGGTCTTAGAGCACGACTCAGATAAGCAACTGGATGTCCTTTTTGTGATAGCACTGCTCCAATTCCTCCATTGAAAGCATCAGTCTCCACCACGAAAGGTTTTGCAAAGTCAGGTACAGCTAAAACAGGTGCCGTCGAGAGCGCTCTGTCCGTCCAAATAAACGACACATCTTTCTTCAGTAATTCAGTCAGAGGTCGACTGATCTGTCCAAAGTCCCTAACACTTTTGCGATAGTACCCTGCCAGGCCCAAGATGCCCATTTCAGAACTGCTGCAATATTCTTTGGGTCTGCTGTGACTCCATCAACACTGATCACATGGCCCAAATACACTAACTGTTGCTGAGCGAAGGCACATTTGCTTTTCTTCACTTTGAGCTGATGTTGATCCAACAACTGCATGACGCAACAGTTTTGCATGTTCCTCTAGCGTTTGGCTGTACACCAGTATGTCGTCGATGAATACGAGCACTCCTTTTCGCAGCGATGGAGCTAGGATTGTATTCATAGTGTTCTCAAATGTGGCACGTGCTCCAGTGAGTCCAAATGACATCACTCTGAACTCAAAGTGCCCTTTGTGTGTTTTGAATGTTGTCTTGGCTTCATCTTCAGGCTTCATGCGTATTTGATGATACCCAACACGCAAATCCAAACTAGTGAACCATTTTGCCACCCCAAGTTCATCAATCAACTCGTCAATAATCGGCAATGGATATCGATTCTTGACCGTGATAAAGTCCAGATGCCGGTAATCGATGCAGAACCGCCATGCACGATCTTTCTTAAGCACCAACAAGACAGGTGAAGCAAATGGGCTACAGTTGGGCCGAATAATTCCTTGTGGCAGCATCTTGGAAATTTGCTTCTCTATTTCATCTTTCTGAGCAGGGTTGTATCTATACGGTCGCAGATTCACTGGTTGTGCTCCTGGAATCAAGGGAATCGAATGGTCAAACACTCGCGTTGGTGGCAACCCTTCCGGTTCAGCAAACACTTGTTCAAATTCAGCTAGTGCTGCCGCCACCTCCTCTGGCACCAAGTCCTCTGCCCTATCCGCAGACTCCATCGCCTGTACCTCCACAATTTCCATGTTGCCTGATGCACCATGTTGATCAACACTCCTGGATCCACTTCCTTGCATGATCCTACCTGAGCATGTATTCCTGACAGCAGAACCAATTTACCCTCATCCCAAAAGGCCATCCTCTTGCCAACCCAATCAACACCCATAGGATTGTGAGATTGTAGCCGGTCCATGCCAATAATCACATCATAACCACCCAACAGTAACACCTTCAGATTGGATCGAAAAGTAGTTCCCTGGCACCACCACTCGCAACTCACCAATTCTCTGTCACAAGCAAGAATACCCCATCCGCAATTTTGACTTGAACAGGTGCCTGTTCAGTTCCTTGTAACTTGGCTGCAATCTCTGCATTCACAAAACAGTGTGAACTGCCTGAGTCTACCAGCATCAACACCTCCTGTTTCTGAATTTGCCCAATCAAGCGAAAAGTACTGGGTGCCTCAGTGCCGCTGACAGCCGCCACTGAAATCGCCAACACCTCTGCAGTCCCGCGCTGGTTCACTCTCTGCCTTTTCAGTCGAGTCAAAACCCATAGCATCTAAGAGCTCCTGGACAACATGAAGTTGTACCGTGGTGCCGCACTTGTGACTTGGGCCTCCCCACTTCTCGCCACATATAAAACATAGGCCACGAGCACGCCTGAAGCTCTTGAGTGCAGCTGCACCTTCGCCGGCATTGTTCGAGTTCGTGTCCCGGGCGGCTTGTAGTCCTCGCTTATCTTCTGTCATCACCGCGGCGCGCGGTGACGGAGTGGAAGATGTAGTCGTCGTGGGTATACGTTCCCCAACGGCCGAAGAGCTTGGCGGAGCATTGTACGTGCTCTTGTTGTAGAAGGTCGATTCCGGACGTCGCGGTTCATGTTTCCGCCACACTTCCCAAGCTTCCTCATTAGAGTGTGCACGCAACGCATGCATCACTTCTGTGAATTCCTGAACATATTCAACAACAGTTCCCGACTTTTTCATATGAAACAATTGTCGAAGCAATTTCTGGAACTCATCGCGCCCAAACTGATCGCACAACAAAGTGCAAAACTCGCCCCACTGCAATTTCTCCACCGTCAGACCACAATTCTCCAACCATAACGCCGCCGCACCCGTGAAATGCATCGATGCAGTATCCACCCACTGACCGGGGTGCATACTGAACACGCGGAAGTAGGGCTCACACTGTCGTTTCCAGGATTTGGGCCTATCCCCCGCAAACGACGGAAAGTCCAACCTCGGCCGTGGCGCATATTTGCCCGCCGAAGGAGACTCGCCTCGCTGACGGCCACCGCCCGAATCGGAAAACTGATGCAGAGTATGTGGATCGAGTAATGTACCCATGGCGGGGCTTGCCCCAGAGGTATGAGTACCTCCGACAGACATTCCCCGTGTCGAATGGGCACCGTGGAGGCCACTTGGCCCGCGACCTTCGTCGCCGATCCGCGCTGCATCGCCGCTAGAGGTAGTAGATCGACGGGATCCAAACTCAGGATCGGGTTCAGGGCCACCCGCCCCAGTTGTTGACGGAGAGTGGAGATCTCGGCGCGCATCTCCTGCATCGCTTCGTCGACCTTGGGCCGCCGGGCAACCACCTCCTTGAGGATCTCCTTCGAGGCGTCGACCGTCGTCTTGACCGCGCCCACCGACGCCGTCAGATCCTTCATCGCCTTCACGAGTTCGTCCATCTCGATCGATACCATAGCTCTGAATACCAAATGTTATGCCCGGAGTTCTCTCTCTCAATACAATATCTCAGATCCAGACGATACAAGAGAAGCAAAGTAGTTCGAAGGGAGAGTTGGAGAGAAGAGAGTACAAGTTTGAGAGGAGAAAGTAAGAGAACGAGCAGAGTTCTGTTCTGGCATGCCGATCCACCTCGGGATCGTCGCTACTTAAGGACCCAGTCGTTGGGAGAGAGCATCGTATTCGCTCTGCGAAGACGTACTGGTCTTGTTGACGCCAGCGGAGCTTGTCTCGTGGCGTTAGTTGTTGCAGGGCTCGGAGTAGGTGACGTAGTCCTCTCCGTGGCTATAGATGATATCACCTAGACTGCATGCATGCATGCAAGTGCTCTCCCTATAAGGGAAAAACTATGCTTTTGCACCCGCTGCATGGAAATCTCATGGTGCGGCGCCTCATCCTAGATTTTTCCAATGATCATAATTAATTTATCACCCGATAGAATTATCTACCCGTAGCGGCGCACATGCATTTTACTAGTATCCGAAAGAAGTTTGTTTGCGTTGGGTGTACCAAATATGCATGCAAATTGTTCAACAAAATCGAGTTGGTGTTGATGCATTGCAACTCCGAGCCGGCCGTCTCCCTGTCCGTTTTTAGGATTAACCCGACGTACGTACGTGAACCCGCATGCGTGTGCCTGCGTGGAGGTTGGAATTGTATTGGCGCCGGAGTCTTAGAGTTCATTATCTATTCACCTTGTAGCATAAGTTGGTAGTATATATCTGATCTGCTCTCTAACTGTTTAAATTAAATACGTGTTAATTAGGACTAGGATTAGAACAAACCCTCCGTGATCCACAAGTACACTCGTCCGGCCGTTCGTAGGACAACGTCTTGGGGTCCCTATAAATACACATGTACAGCCGATTATCAAAATCCCAAATCTAAATAGGATATTCTCCAAAAAAGCTAGCTAGCTAAACTCGATCGCCGGAAAAGCAACTCGCCGGAAACGATCGAGATGGTCTCGTCGGAGGTGCTCCGCAGCATTGTGGGCATCATCGGCAACGTCATCTCCTTCGGGCTCTTCCTCTCGCCGGCGCCGACTTTCTGGAACATCTACAAGAAGAAGGACGTGGAGGAGTTCAGCCCGGTCCCGTACCTCGCCACGCTCTTCAACTGCATGCTCTGGGTCTTCTACGGCCTCCCCTTGGTGCACCCCAACAGCACCCTCGTCTACACCATCAACGGCATCGGCATCCTCATCGAGGGCTTCTACCTCGCCGTCTTCTTCATCTACGCGCCCGCCAGGAAGCGCCTCCGGGTGCTTGCAGCGCTCGCCCTCGAGGCCGTCCTCATGGCCGCCCTCGTGCTCGGCGTGCTCCTCGGCGCCCACACCCACGACAGCCGCTCCATGATCGTCGGCATCCTCTGCGTCATCGCCAACACCGTCATGTACGCCTCCCCGCTCACCGTCATGGGCAAAGTCATCAAGACCAGGAGCGTCGAGTACATGCCATTGTACCTCTCCATCGCCGGCCTCCTCAACGGAGGCTGCTGGATCATCTACGCACTCATCAAGTTCGACCTATACATCACCATCCCCAATGGCCTCGGCGTGCTCTTCAGCCTCCTACAGCTCATCCTCTATGCTCTCGTCTACTTCATATACGCCCCCAGGGCCAAGAAGCAGGCGGCCCAGAAGAACGTCGAGCTGCCCATCAAGTCCTCAAGCTCAAGCAACGACCACAATATACTCAATATCGCAATAGAGAAATAATTATAATAAGCCTAGCTACTTGCTTAGATTTATTACTAAATGTTAGTAGTAGTAGTAGTATTTTAATTGTTCAGACATCACTATATGCATGCATGTGTTCTACTTTTAAGCTGTGTTAGTTTCCAATTATATATTACTTCACAAGTGTAAATCAATAGTATTGTCTTTCTTCTGGTTCATGTTTAATTATGTACGTTCTCATGATATTATCATCGATTGGGTGATTGGCTTTGTTAATTTCTGGAATCTCTGCCTACTACACATTTATATTGCAATCCTTTTTTGTGGACAACTTAAAAAGGTGACCACTAAATAATATTTGTCGAAAAAAGGCTTTTTGTTGGATGGATGAGACTGTCCCAAGAATTACTTTGTTATTTTTTTATTTTCTACCATTGAAAAATTCATATTGTGATTGAATTGTTGTTGTCAGTTTGAAGTGTTGAAGACCCTCGGTGTCCAAAAGCTTTACGTATTTTAAAAAAGGGGATCTCTAACGCTCAGCTAGCTGAGAAATAAGCTATTTCTCAACTAGCTGACGTCGGGCTGCTGTTGGGCCAATTTTGCTGCTGGCGCGCGCGCGTGCGGCGCGCAGCGGCCCAACTGCTAGAAGCCGGCCCGTTATGTTTTTTTCGTTGTTCTGTTTTTGCCTGTTAGACAGATTTTTAAACACTCGTAACTTTTAAACCGTAACTCCGTTTTTGGTAATTTAACTTTCTAAACGTGTTATATGTGTTCATGGGTGAGTGTATTCGTGTGTATGTGAGCACATGCATGTGTACCGTTTCTTGTTAAGAAAGCATTGTTCGGTACAGTGAAGATTGAAGAAGATGCTAAAACATCAATAATTTCACTCACTTGGGCACTATGGCTTTTCCACATAAGGGTCAGAAGCAACGGGTGCATAGAATTGGTCGGTGCACTGGATGCCATTCCACGAGGGTAAGAACGTGCGGTGAGACCTCTTCGGTGCAGCTGACTAATTTCACTACAGAAAAGTCGAGCAAAGAAACGTGTGATAAAATCATAGTGGCTTCCACCCAATTTCCATCCCGGGAGATATGTTTGGCAGGCAGGGCTTCATTCTAGTCCACACTAAAATCCATCATTTTCCTAAAAGATGCAGAAAACAAACGGGAGAAAGAACAGGTCTCAACCTGAGAAGCTTGCCTGCCACTGTCAGCATGGCCACGCCACATAGTAGGTTGGCCGTATTTGTTGCCGCTCCCGGCCGCATGTCAGGGACTTGTTACAAGATGGAAGACGAGATCGTTGTCGTTGCCACAGTCCAGAGGACTATGTGCTAGAATAATTAATTCGGAAGCTGCCGAGAGTTTTCAGTTAAATGTTACAACGTTCCACCGGAAGTTTGGAGCTGTCCCTATAAAAAGGTCGGCAAGAACACCCTGCTTTTCCAACAGAAACAAACACAGATCAGTGGCAAAGACCAGCCGAGCTTTTCATAAGCTGAAGAATCAGAGAGAGAGTTCAGAGTTCACAGAAAGAAAGAAAAAGGAGTGCAGTAATAGCAATTAGCAAGCTAGCTAGCAGCAGCCATGGTGTTGTGCTGCGGGCCATCAGATGTCAAGGTGCTCCCCAAGAACGCCTCGTCCTCGTCGTCCGTGTCGCCCTCGTCGTCAGTTCACGGTTCCGGCGACGATGGCAAGAAGAAGAAGCAAGTAGAACAGGGGAAGCATCAAGGTGTAAGAAAGGGAGAGGCGAAGGAGAAGAAGATGAGCAACCTTGACCGCGCTGCCCTCACGACGCCACACTTCCCCTTCCATTCTCGCCCCGGCCTCATGTAATGAGACCTAAAGAACAGAAAAGTAGTCATCGAACCCGAACAGTTCTCTCCTCGACTTCAGAATTCAGATGGAGCTGGGAATTTTGGGTAGGTCCTGTCACAGTTTCAAAATTGTGTAGTGACAGACGGTGTGTTTGATTAATTCATGGGTTTGTTCTTGGCTGTCATTGATGATCCAAATAGAGAGATGTTTTCTTGTTAACTTACTGAAGAAGTCAAGATTATGTTCATTGTCATCAGGAAAAGTTTCCCTTAATTTTGAGTAATAAAGCCCTTTATCAAAAAAAAGTTTCCCTTAATGTTCACTGTCCAAATAGAGAGATCTTTCGCAGTTGACCAAAAGATCAATTAGATTGAGTTAACTTGGACTATTTTTTTGTGAAGTTAGTAAACACATTCTTTCTACAGAAGATGAAATGAGCAAACCTAGTAAAAGGAAAATACTATTATGTTCTCTCAAAGGCGAATAAGAAAATTTCGGGTGGGAGACCATTGAGCATATTACTAGATGCATATGAATCCCCAATGTTAAAACTAATATTTAAAACAAACCCCATCTCCCTTCTTAATGACTCGCCTTGATTTTTCAAGAATAAGATTCTTCACGCCGTGATTCCAGCTCAACAAATATTATTGGAGAAGCACTTGACTCGACAATACTATTTTTTAAACTAAGCTACCCAAGCCTATTGCAGAAAGCTCTAATAGGATATTTGTTAGACTCGGTACATCTACAAACTATATCCAATATGCTTATTGATACTAAACTGGAAAATACTACGATATACATAATGTTACAAACTATTTCATAGTTGACTATGATTTTGCTGCAAAATCCATTTACGATTTGTATACTTTTAATGAAACTCATTTTACTGAATATCTAAGACTAGAATTTGACATTAGCATTGAAAATATTTTAACACCTTTAACATTGAACTTTGAGTTATAAAACTATTATAGAAATTATGTTGTTTGTGTTATGAATATAAGAGGCAAACTAATAATTAAGACCCACCATATCGATAAAAATGAACTAGTCAAATTTTGCGATTGTGATCTACAAGTAAGTAAAATAGATTAGTACAAATAGGTGATGAATGACATATAATATCATTATCATGAAAAGGAGTATAGAGAGTATTATGTTAAAAACGGAGATGGGCCGAAGAACATTTATAGCTATATATATGTTGTAGATCGTCTTCTCTATGTCACCAAAATATATCTGAAAAGTACTAATATTTTTCCATAACTTATTAATTGATGGAATGGTATGCTCGACTCAGTGTGGAACCCTTCACTACCTCTGAAAATGTGTAACATCCATACTCCAAATAAATGAAAGGCTAAGAATCTAAACCTAAAGAAGCATTTGTTTCAAATTATTTTCTCATCAAATCACTACATCTGAGAATCATCACCTCGGATCTACTCTCCTTGTTCCGAGTTATAAGTCATTGCGACCTTATCTGAACCGCTTTACACTACAGTTATTTTTCTCTTACCCGAAATATGTGTTCATCTCTCAGTATCTACACCTTCTTGCTCAACAGGGTGTAGTTTTGTTCCTCACCAAATCTCCATCGCCTTGCTCAGGGTGGCTTTTGGGTTACCCGAAAAAATTGGGTTTATAGAATTTTGGGTTTTCAAAATTAACATCCGAAAAATGCCCCAAAAAAGAGACCCAAAAATTCTGGTACCCGATAATTCTCGGTGAACTTTCTTCTGTATTTCATTGTTGTTGCTGCCAACTGAGGGCTTGTTCGGTTTCATGAGAAATGGAATGGATTGACGTGGATTGAGGAGGATTAAATCTTCTCTATCTAAATAGGAGCACCCCACTACTTGATTTCTCTCAACATGCAAGCATGTCACATTATCAAGTTTCTGATTGGTCCACCTCATGAAGCCATGCATGTTTACTTTTAGCCTATAAATTAATCGTTAAACAAAGAAATGGAACAACCCAATTTATATTCCTTACAATAAAAGGTTTTCTAATATTTGTCACTGTAAAATCCTTACAATAAAAGGTTTTCTAATATTTGTCACTATAAAATTCCGCATCAACGCGCGGGGTGTTATCTAGTTCCATCTAAGTTGAAGTCCACCTCATACGGCTCTAATCCACTTGGGTATAGTGGATTAACCAAACAAGGCCTCATGGTTCGCTCGTGACGCTACAGGTGCAGTGATTCATTATCTGAGGCTTCTTTGGTACAAGGTCAGATTTGATTTTTATGTCCCTAACACTGGTGGGGCTAGCTCTGATGCCAAGATAGTGTTGAATCGGTGAGCGGTGGTGAGGGATCATTCTGTAGTGTGGTTGGATCTGCGGGTGTCGGTGGTTGCAAGGAGATGAATAACCCACTTGCATCACTTCGTAAGATTGTCGTCAAACCAGGAATGCCATGGTGCTTGGTATGTGGAAAAGAGCTTAAGCTACGATTGATAAACGACCTGCAGCGCGATCTCAAGAGAGGTCTACTCTGCGCAGTTGTTAAAAAATCTAAATAAAAAAATTATTTCCTAAGTATCCAAACCAAAACTAGTCACCAATTTGGTTCTCTGACCCGACATTAACCTATATCTCATATTGTTGTGTTTGGAGAAA
This sequence comes from Poa annua, assembly GCA_026929855.1. Lineage (NCBI taxonomy): Eukaryota > Viridiplantae > Streptophyta > Magnoliopsida > Poales > Poaceae > Poa > Poa annua. The sequence continues at coordinate 122,128,011 of CM049428.1, forward strand.
TTTATATATATGTTATGCAACATGATTGTGCACTGATGGGGGTATGTCGGCACTAATGGGAGGGTGGATTTTCGTTACCTATATGTATGTCGGAGGTGTCGTGAACCTATGCAGTCGGTAGCATTGGCAACATCGTCGAAGGGTGCATTGTCGCAATGTTCACTCATGGAGATTTAGAAAGTCTTGGTTTTATAAATCACAAATATGTACTCTCATATAAGTGTATATGAATCAACAAAATTCAAAAGAAAAATAGAGAGTGCAAGCAGAAATAAAAGAATGAGACCAACCAGGATTAACCATGGTTTTTACTTCATAGAAGAATTACTCTTTTGTGAGGATTCCAGAAGTTCCCTTAGTTCAGGCCACGATTGATATGGTTCTTAGGGCTTCGTTCCTGTTTATCCACATGCAAAATAATAATAGAGAAAACAAACGAAAAGGAAGGAAGGAAGGAAGAAATGGCCTTTGTTCCAATCGACCATTTGTCAAATCATTGTCCCTAGAGAATAGGTAAAAGAAAGAACCGAGAAGCTTGAGTGCCAAGGAATTGGCTCGCATCTGTGCCAAGTCACTCGTCAACGGTATGGTGACAGCCAGTATCATCAGCGGGGCCAAGAAAAATTCAACCTACATCATGTACATGCCATGCAAGTACTGCTCCACTGGCTGACAGATGGGCCGCCGATGTTGATTTCCCCACGTGTTTGAATGAAGCGAAGCAGAGCAAGCAGCTACCTTCCGATGGAAGTTTGGAGCTCACTTTCCGTCCCCCATCTCCAACTATAAATTGGTCGCCGGAACCCCCATGCATTTCCAACCGAAAACACCCACATAACAGCTGAGTTTGTTCATAAGCTCAAGAACAGCAGAGCTGAGGAAGAAAAGAAAAGGGAGAGAAAGTAGTTCAGAAGTAGCCATGGGATTCTGCTGTGGGCCTTCGGATGTCAAGGTGCTCCCCAAGAGCGCCTCCTCATCGTCATCGACGTCGTCCGTTGATGGTTCCGGCGGCGATAGCAAGAAGAAGAAGCAAGCAGAGCAGGGGAAGCAGCAAGGTGTAAGGAAGGAAGAGGTGAAGGAGAAGAAGAAGAGGATGAGCAACCTTGACCGTGCCGCGCTGACGACGCCCCACTTCCCCTTCCATTCTCGCCCCGGTCTCATGTGAAAAAACCCAGAAAAACTGTATAGGTTCAATTGTTCTGTTGCAGTCTCGAGATTTTTTAGTGTGCTGTTCATTCATGGGGTCGACTGATCCAAAATAGATTATGTTATTAGTCGTCAAAATGGTATTTGTTTTCTCGCTGATTTTTGTTGATTACTATCCCCTGGCTGGACTTGATGAACTCTTGACATGTTCTTTTACTTCAACAGCAGGGAAGACTTAAGTCTATTTCTTCCTGTTGAAGACCAGGACCAGACCAAAGCAAAAGCCAATGCTACATCTAATAATTAAAAGAAAAGTCAAAACGGATATGTAGCAATTTATTTAGTCTGGCTCACTGACAAGCAAACATACAACGGCTATCCTTTATCCACCTGTGAAACCCAACAAAGGATTTATAAGTGCTTGGTAAATTGTGTTAAAAACAAAATTAGTGGCCAAAATCAAATACCACATATTTATGCAAGTTGAGATTTTGCCAGGAAAACAGATCAAATGTGACTTGTAACAATGGTTTGCCTAGAATGAATCCACGTATATATAGACATATTTTAGTGCGTTGTTTCACTTATTTAGAACTGAATCAGAACAAAAATCAGGAAAAATAGAAACTCTTACATTTTAGTGGAACGGAGGGTATATTTACGATGAATCTCAGTGCCACGAGAAATGGTTCTCTCATTCCAATCCACGTGAAAAATAAAAAATCTAAAAAAATCAGAGTAAGGGAGGACGAACACTTGCCCCCTCCTGTCATTTTCCCAATAATAAAAACTGAGAAAAGAAAGAACTGAGAAGCTTGATTGCCAAGGAATCAGCATCGCCTCTTGCCAAGTGGTCGTCAACGGTACTGTCAGCAGAGAGGGTGAGGAATATTCAACGGAGCACATGTACCAGAGCAGGTTACACGTCACTGCCGATGAAAGCGAAGCTGTTGCCACGTTGCAGGTGCAGGGGATCATGTGCTCCAATGAAGCGAACTATTGCAGTAAAAAAATAGGGAGCGGAAGGAAGAGAGTTTCGAGTAGCGGCAACCGGCAACCTTCCGCTGGAAGTTTGGAGCCCTATAAAAGAGCCCCTCCGCCAGCAGAAACATACAGAGCAGCTGAGGTTTTCATAAGCTGCAGAACAGAGCCACAGAGAGAGAAAAGATAGTGTAGAAATAGCAGCTAGCTGAGCAGCCATGGTATTCTGCTGTGGAGCTTCGGATGTGCAGGTGCTCCCCAAGAACACATCTTCGTCGTCATCGTCCTCGTCGTCTGTTAATGGTGGCAAGAAGCAGAAGCAACAGGGTGTAAAGAGGGAGGAGGTAACGAAGGAGAGGAGGAGCAACCTTGACCGAGCTCCACTCGCGACGCCACACTTCCCCTTCCACGCTCGCCCCGGCCTCATGTAACTAATGGTGGATGTGATCTCGATCATAGGAATTTAGGATGGATTCAGTTGTTCGGGTGCTTGCAGTTTCCAAATTTCTAGTCTTGTATTCATTCATTCATTCATTCATTCATGAAATTGGTCATCAGGATTGCCTGCAAGTGTGTTTTGTAAATTGGTCATTTAGTGGACATATTATGTTATTGGGTCGTGCAAATTGCTTGCAAGTGTGTTTTGAATAGAGATGATGTTTATTGTCATCAGGATAAGTTGCGTTGCTTCTTTAGTTGGATTACAATTCCCCAAGTTCACCAGGCCAGGTGAACTAGAAGCTTGGAGTCTTGACCTGCTCATCTTTGCTACAACAGCAGCGGCCAAGACGAAAATATATCGGCTAGCTCTCTCTTTTTCTAAAAAGATTTCACATTTTCACACACAAAAAAGACGGAACGTATCCATTTCTTCATGCTCCTGAACGTCTCCTGCTTTAACCAACTCGCCTGATCAGAACATCACCAAACCTAACAGAGGAATGGTTGGTTGATAATCAGATTTGAAAATTTCACATCGAAATTCAAGGCTCAAGCCAACCAATCAAATATCTAGAGCTCGGAAAAAAATCGTGTCTGATTTGTGGCGATGGTGATCCAACTATGAAGGCTAACCTACTGAAACAGCAAAGCAAATGTATCCAACATAAAAGAATATGCTCTACTGAACCCTATAGTTAGTTACTTTACAGATCTCTATCGTGGTACGCTGCATGCCCAAACTTCTATCATTCCAGTGAGCATTTCTGTAGCTCCGGAACTTGTAGATCTCTTGTTCGTTTGGAGACGCCCAGCGTCGTTCCAACCTCGACAAGGGTTTCTAGTGACCTTTCGCTGTTTGCCACAAGATCAGCATCAAATTGTATCGCGTCCTGTCAGCAAAATAACATGTCAACATGTGGAGCTACACTACAGAAAATCAATTTTTTTGCCTGAGTTGTCAAAAATACGTTGGACGAAGAGATAACAATAGTTCACAAAGCTAATTAGAAGTATCTAAAAGAAGGAAGAAAACGAAAAGTAGAGAAAAATGAACAGACCTTCTCAAAGACGCAGATTACCGTGCTCCCTCCAAAGGAGAAATACCCAAACTGGGAGAGAAGAGGACAATCAGATAATAATTGAACAAACAGCAGAATGGTCACAAGAAGGGATGAGTATAAAAAGAAACCTCATCTCCCTTCTGGACGTAGTCCCCCTCTTTTTTCAGAAATGTGATGCTTCCTACCATAGTTGCACCAATGGCAACAAACGCCACCTGAATCCATGGTATTACAAAAACAGTGCACGGTCAGTGAAGCCAAAGTTGAGGAAAGGTACTGGATTGCTCTAGTTGGTGCCAGGCTGAATAAGAACAGAAAACTAATGAGGAGCCTATAGGAGTAAATGTGGCAATGCTCCAGGCCGTTTACAGTGCATCAGGGCATCTCAAGAAAATGCAGAGCACGCACCGTTGCTAAGAAGCAACATGAGACTACTACTGGATACTTCAAAATGTGCAGGAAAAAACTGATAATTTAAGCATTTTAGAAAACAGATCCTGACAGATTATATTTGCAACCACTGTAAGTGTGATCCTTTTAGTTGCAGCATTCTGCACATATTTATACCATATCATTAACATGAAATATGCCTTTGGCCTTGTTCCAGCAAGAATAGGAAAAGGAGGAATACTAGATATGTTGCCAGCAAAATATACTCATGGATCTGGAACGGTAAGGTAATGCTCAGAATTGAAGTGTTTTCTTGATTAATGGTAGAGCGATAGATTAAACAGAAGGGATATGCTCAGGTGAAGGCACGGGAATGCTACTGATGTCTTCCATTGTGGTATGTGTCCTTCTCATATTACTGAGTATTAGACGCACCTTTTCTTCCATTGTACTTTCAGCATAGAGTTGGGAATTATTTGCATGTACAGTGGGAGCCTGGTGACACATTTGAGCAGGTCTTTTCTCAGGCCAGACAGGAGTTTGGCAAGCCTTTTTTTTCTGAAGTGGATAGCTTAGCTCCCTAATATTTGGAAACAAAGTGGTGATGCAATCTTTCCAGAAGGTCGTGCCTACTTTTAGATTTTGTAAGAGGGGTTTTATTCATGAGATCACACGTGCATAGGGCTGAGAGCAAAGCACTTTGATAATTTATCAAAATGGACTGACATCCTGGTGTATTTTTTCTCTTTTTCTTCATGTAAATATTTGTACATACATTTTGAATAAACAAATTTCACTATGGGGTTACCCTACAGTTCTTGCTCAAAACAATAGGAAAAAGAGTCTGAAGTACATCATTTGAGTACACTTCCGCTCATGAAATTAATGGCTAAACTCATCCATTTTATTACAGTGGAATAGCAATAAGCTGAAACTTGTTAGTATACTAGGACAAGGGAGAAAATGCAAACCTTTCCGAAATCTGAAGTTGAGATTATTGAGATAACTCTTTTATTCTCGGTGAATACATTACAGTACTTGCTGTTCACGGCAATAGGATTGACCTATCATATAAAAAAGACACGAGCCAATAATTTAATGTTCGAAATTGATGAACAGCACAGAACACAAGTCTTCATTCCACACAGGTAATCAATGTTAAGATTGGTATTCTATACCGTGTACAAGCATCCAGGGATTTCCACAAATTTCTCTACAATTCCTGACACAGGTACATGAAACCTATGGTAGTCCTGCATTGTGAAAAATGTAAATTGCAGAATTTCAATTTTCCCATACAAGCATTGAACCTTAATAATGAGATTCAAGCTATACCTGAGGTGCAAGCCGAAAAATTACCAACGATCCATTGCTAAAAGCATCAGAATGTGCATCAGTAGGGATGTAAACGGATAGGATAATTTCCGCACCATATCCGATTCCGAAAGCGTTTTAAGTAATCCATATCCGGTTTTAAGGAATTCGACGGATAAGGATATCCGATTCCGAACTTGACACCCGGATATGGTATAGGATATGGTATGGAAAATATCCTAAAATATTGATTATCCGAAATTTAAATAGGATTATATCCGATTTTGTACCGAAATGTCTAGTCTAATATAGCATAATTTGTAGCTAGTAAGTTGTCGAGTTCGTTAGTCGAACAATATCTCACTTAAATAGTCATTGTAAGGACTATGAATTACAAGTTTGTTAGTTATTAGGTTATCAAACAACTATTTTTGTATGTATGGTTTTATAGTTTACTTGTACATGTACCGATCCGATTAATTTTGTTACCGCTCCGAATCCGCCCCGTTTCCGCCTCCGAATCCGCCATCACGGATATCCGCATCCGAATCCGCATCCGACACTTATCCGATCCGCTCTGAATCCGATGAAAAATTATGGTAAATGATATGGTAAAGGCAAAATCCGATCCGATCCGATCCGTTTACACCCCTATGCATCAGCCCCTAGGAGTCCTTCAATTGAAAATTTGCGACCCTATGAGCAGAAGATAGAGCACAATGAGACTTCAACCAAACAATATCAATATCTATAGAAGAGATTCCCCTTCTAGCTAAAAAAGTTACTCGACTAAAGAAGTTGAGCAATAATAACTCAGTATTGTATATGTATGCCACCCTAACATATAAGATTATAACTGAACATTTTTTTCCTCAAACACACACCCAAATGTGTGTCATTTTGATCAAAACTGAAGTTCGTGAATCACATTAATTAACTAGTGTCCAAAAGCATCAAACGAAGTCAACCCATCATATTTATCACAACAAAGTATGCTGTACCATTGTACCAATAAACTTATAAACCCATCAAAATTATCAATAGAAATCATGAGAATACCCCTGAACAGATCAAACGCCACTCTCTAGTCAACTCCTGCGGTCATTTGAACTTCAGTCACCCTTGGAAACGAGTCTAAAATAGACATGTGGAAAGCTACCAACTAGATTGCTTTGTTTCAAAGTTTGTTAATTATGTCAACTGGTAAAACTGTCTTGACGCATTTTTATGTAACCGCTAGCGAGTAAAAAAGATGAGGGGCATCACATACCAGATAAAAGTTAACACAGGAAGCACTATATGTCTTTGCTTATAGTATTGAAAGATTATTTCCACTACCATGCAGGCCAGCCACCGATGAAATACTTTCATAACATACCATCTCGAATGCAGATAATCTTTTAGGTATTAAGTCGTTCAACAACTTATTTCTTTCCATGTGCAAGTACTTAGGATTTCATGTGGACATAAAATATCTATAAATAATTATATCCTGTATTTACTGAAATAGCCATATTAGCCAAAATTACCTTACCTTAATCCAAAATCTTGTGCTCTCATCAACAGAACTGAAAGCCATTAAACGGCAGTCGGCAGGACAGGTAGCAATATTGTCCTGATCATTGCACGCAATTGGCCTGGCACCGTGTTTCAATTGTCTTACGAAAAAATCATTGAATGTCTGCAAAAAATAAGTACGGATTTGGAATTAAAATTTTATATGAGTCTAGTAGCTCAGAAGTATATGTACAAAAAAAAGGTTACTGTGTTGGTTTGATAGCTCAAACCAAAAGCTTTTGGAAATGTGCACCAAATTGTGTTTCTGAACTAGATATCCCCTGAGATGAGATACCTTTCTCAGAGCACAGGTGCATAGCAAAATAAAGTGAGCCTCCTTGAGTGATCTATAAAGACAAACCCATAAGGCTGGAAATGATTCTATAACAATCCTGTACCCCTCAAAATTTTGTGACGTTGGTAACTTTTTAGGCAAACAAAAAACAGGCTCCTGCAAATACAGACTATGAATCTGATGCGCAAAAAAACCTATTATTTTTGTGCCCGTGCAACTTCTGCACCTTGGCCTTTATCCTCTTCTCCTGTCTGCAACTGCAAGAACAATACTGTCCTGTAGTTCAGCTGTATGCCATGAATAAAAAAATATGAGTAAAACTGAATGATATATGCTTATGGATGTTTACATGAACGTACCTGATCACTAAAGGAAATTGTGTGGAACCGCGGCTCGCCATAAGATGAAAGATTGAAGTGAGAAAACTATATTTAAAAGGCACCTGTTTCCTGGGAATTGATGGAAGAAGGCAAGCTAAGTTACGAAACAATCTTAATTTTTTTCAACCAAAACGTCTGCAAAACTCAGTTTGGATATGGACTGGGCAGAACAATGCGTACCTGGAAGACAAAGTTGGCGACACTGCTACTGAAACTTTCATGCACGCTGCTGTGGACCGCGCCCGCCGGCTGCTCGATGGGCAGTTTGCTGTCACCAGGCGTTGCTGCCTAGGATTAGGGATTTGAAGATACAAGTACAATTATCTTTGTCTGAAATTTTGACTACAAATGCGGACATGGGGTTAAGCAAAAGAATCAGATCGTGTGTTGCATGCCGAGGAAGGACAACCTGCTAAGAAATTTGGGGAGAAAGCTTGCTGCCAGGGCGTTGACGACTACCGAGGAACATCCCTTTGAAGTGCAGCCGGCCGGTGGCGGAACGGTGACATTGTTTGTGAATCTAGGAGCACAAGACGAAGTGCAGCCGGCCGGCCGGCGGCTAAAATGTTTGTGAATCTACGCGCCTTGTGCGCGAGCCTGTGGACGAGCTGGAGGAGAACAGGCAGGGGCGGCGGCTGATGAGCTCGAGGAGCGTTGGCCGCAGACGAGCATGAAGAGGGGCGACGGCAGCGGAGTCGCTGGGAAGGGGCGGCGGCGGACGAGGTTGGAGGAAGAGGTGGAGGGCGGCGGCGGACGAACAGGAGGAAAGGGCGGCGCCGCGGAGGAGCTGGGAGGGGCGGCATGAGCAGGGAAGGAAATGAACCTTCTCTCCTTGTGCGAAGAAGAGAGACCACAGAGGGTTGGAGTGTATTTTATTTGTTAGAGAATAATACGGGATTTCGATTTGTTAGATAACCATGATTGTTACGCATAAAACAAGAGCCGGTTGTTAGTGCGGTGGCATTTGCTTTGTAATTTGGCATGTAGTTTGTTGTGCATGCGTCGTATGCCCCCTCCCTCTTTGTTTTTTCTTTTTTTTAACCGACATCCTATAGGTGGCTTTGGCATGTAATTAATTCGAAGTGTGAGGGTAATTGAAGTGTGACACCATTTGGATTGTGACACCATACCACGCATTCTGCTTTAATAGTAAAGATCCTACCCATACAGTCGTTTTATGTTTTTTTTTCGAAAACTGGCATGCAATTTTCAAATTAATCACGTGGTTTTAGATTTTTTGGTTGGATTTAAAAAAATGCTTCCGAGGCTCTAAAATGTATTGATGGGTTAAAAATACGTTCATGGAAATTGTAAAACTTTTTTTCAGTTATAAAATTGTTCACGAGGTTCAAAAACTTTTCACGAGCTTGAAAAATACGATAGCAGAGTTAAAACACACAAAACAAAATGTTGTTTAAGTTTTAAAAATTGTCCACGGGTTCTTAAACTGTGCACAAGCTCAAAAAATATGCTCTCAGTATTAAAAATGTTACCATATTAGAAAAATGTCTCTCATTGGGGCGGAGGAGGCGGCAAGGTGGGTGTACTTGGACTTCGCCAAAGGGAAGAAGGAACGAAATGATTGAAGGCGAGGAGGGAAGACAACGTTGACCTCTGGTGCTCTTGCGTCGGCACCGCGACATTTCCTGGCTTTCTTGGTCACACTCACATTCCGGTGAACTTGCAACTACCCGACAATTTTTTATACCGATCTCACTTAATTTCGGTACCGGTCCCACGTACCGGTCCTACACAATTTTGTTACCGTGGTACCGTTTGGTACCGTCAGTTTGATACCTCCTATTAACACCATACGATTGGGGTGATTACCAGTTTTAAAAATGTCAACCACCGTACCCTAAAATTTGTATAATTAAAAATGTTGTCGGATTACAAAATTATGTTTCATTTTTAGAAATTCTTCACTAGGTTTAATCAGATGTTCATGAAGTTCAGAAAACTATTCATGACTCAAAAAAACGTGTGCATAAAATTAAGTAATTGTTCCCATATTTGATAAATATTGTTCAATTTAAAAAATCACGAGTTTTAAAAACCATTCACATGCTCAAAAAAATATCTTCTAGATTTAAAATTTCATGTTTCGTTTTATAAATTGTTTCACGAGGTTAAACCAAATGTTCACGAGGATCGGTGCTCAAAAAATAAGTTCACAAACAAAAAAACATAAGCAAATTCCAAAAAGGTTCACATCTAAGAAAAAAAATGTCCACATTATTCAATAATTGTTACAGGTTAAAATTATTTACGGGACGAAGTTACCAAATGTTCAGGCAGAATGTAAAGTCAGTTTCTTTTCTCTATATAGCTTAGCTTATTAAAATCATTACATCTGGAGATATACAGCACTGAAAATGACGATTTAATTGCGTAGAAAACAGAGTAGGAGTATCGACCAGTCTGAAGGTAAATCATCCTGCCTCCTGAAGAGCTAGGTTTTTGTTTCCTGAGCTTGCAGAGTGTACACATCGCCAGCTGGGCGTCAGATCTTCAATACTGGAGCCTCAACTTCATTGATATATCACCAACACTGGTATAAAGCATAGGATGACTCTTCTCTTGATCAAGTTTCATAAACTACACATTATGTTGAACTTAACCTGATGCTATTGCTAGCCAGCAATCTTAAGAAAGAAACTCCAGCCTAGCAAATTCAAAGCAGCTAAGAAAGATCACGCGATCGAAGGCGTGATCCACACCGGCGGCTGGTAAAACCGTCGCGGCTCCTTCCCGAGAGCTTCTATCGTCTCCAGCGTGCCGTCCATGAGGCTGTACACCCCGACGGCCGGCAAATCGGAGCCATCCGCACACCTATAGGGCGAGGACCGCCGTTTGAGCAGGTCGTCGGTATAGTAGACGCAGCCGGCCTTGATCTGGGTGCGCCGCCCTATCGTCGGCAGGCACAACGAGTTGTTCATCCCGACGAACAGCGCCAGGTCGCCGACGTCCCTCGTCTCCTTCCAGTACTGCCCGTCGTCGTCACAGAGGACATGTACCTTGAAGGAGCACGACCACTCGTCCTGGCTCCGCTCGGTGTACTTTGTCACCACCATCAGCCGCCCACCCGGCGCCGCCGCGAGGTACTTGCGGCAAGATGGCTCTGTGTCTCGCTCATTGTGTTCCTCTTCGACGGCGGCCAGCCTTGGCGCGACGGCCGTGCTGGTGTACGCGCCGGAGTCGGCGTCGCGCTCCCACGACTCCACGAGGCCCGTGTGCGAGACGGAGTAGAACTGGCCATCGTGGTAGATGGCGTCCTCGATGCCGTCCGGCGACGGGGCCAGCCTCCACGCGGGGTCCTCCGCCGAGGCGAAGGCCGGGGCGCCGAAGTCCCGGCTCGAGATCAGCATGGCGGCGTAGGTGCCCGGGCGCGGCGACGGCGAGAGGACCACCTTGCGGTACACCGAGACGCACATCGTGGCGTTGTCGCAGGTGTACGTGTTGCGCCAGCGATGGTGCTCGAACGGTGGCCCGTGGCCGTACCTGATGGCCAGGAAGGGGTCGACCAGCAGGGTGAAGTAGTGGTAGTTCCTGCGGGGCATGAAGACGCCCATGGTGGACATGTGCGGGAGCTCGTGCTGCTCGCCGGTGGCCGGGTTGACGAGGTGGATCTGGCCCCGGAGGTCGGCCGTGGCGAGCCACCCGTGCGCGGAGCCGACGACCAAGGTACCGCGTTCCAGCGCGGGTACCGGAGCGGGCACGGTGGCGCCGCGCCGGTCGGCGATGGAGAAGAGCTCGACGGTGTCCGGCTTGTCGTTGGAGGGGAGAAGGAGCCAGGGGGCTTGAGGCTTGTACCGGTAATCGTCGCTGGATGCGGCGAAGACGGCGGCGAAGGCGACGCGGTCGAGGAAGCCCAGGCGGTCGTGGATGTTCGCCAGCACGTCGTCAGGCAGGACGCTGGGACATGGCCTGGGGGCCTCGGCGGTAACGTTATTCTTGGGAGCTTCGGCTTTCCGGCCGGCGGCGGCGCCCTTGCTTCTCCCCATTGGCACGTAGATCGACCTTGCGGCATATCCTTCAGCCTCCCAAATCTTTCTCTGGTTACAGTAGGTTTCAGTTTCACCGACACGAAGAGTAAGTCCTTGTGTACAACTCGGAAAGAACGTCTTCTTTCTGTAACGTGATTTCTTCTCCCTTTCTCCTTTCGTTTTCCTCTTTTTTTTGTTTTTTTAAGAAGAACATGGACATTTCTTGTACCGTGCACATTTTCTGAACAGGTGAACATGCTTTCTAAACATTACAAATAATTTTCAAACCTCATGACATTAATCCGTGAAGATACTCTGAAACCAATAAATAATATTTTAATCCCGTGGATATTTTTATTACCAGTGAACCTTTTTTGGAATTTCCTAATGTTTTTTGTTTCGTGAACTTATTTTTTGAGCATGTGAACTGTTTTCTGAACCTCATTTGATTAAACCTCGTGAAACAATTTATACTTGATATCTTAAAATCCGGAACACATTTTATGAGCATGTGAACAGGTTTTAAAACTCGTGAAAGTTTTAAGTTCAACAATATCCATCAAATTCGTCAACATTTACGTAATTTCGTCCACATATTATTTTGAGTCGTGAACAATTTTTTCGAACGTCTTGAACATTTGTAATACGTGGATATTTTTAGTTCTAGGAATGTTTTTTAGCTCATATTTTTTCAATCAGAACAAATGTTAATTCAAAGGAAGAAGATAGAGGCGCTCGAGAAGGATCACAGAAGCTTCGGCCCGCTGCCGGTGTGGATCACGTGATCCTTGATCCTTCTGTGTTTATTTCTTGATCAGGTTCAAGTTCAGTGATCTGTAGGTTCTGAATTGCTTTCAGTTCGATGTACTATGTGCCTAGTTAAATGTTTTCGAGAGCAACATTTTTCTCAATAATGATTCAGCTACTTCTCTGAGATCTCTGTCATCCGGCCGGCCCCTGATCATTGGTCAGTTGGTCTCTAGTTGCTAGATCGAGTGCCTTTGCGCACATACTTTGCATCCAGGACAATTTCAAATATTACATACGACTTTCAGCACACCCAAAATTCCTTACCTTGTCAGACCCGACATCTCTAAGGCTCTTGATTCTGTCAACTCGGCTTACCTTTTGGATGTCGGGCATGGATATGTGCTTCACTATCTACCTGATCCTCTCATATTCTGCTCAAAATAAACAAGGGCAAGTTTTTTTTTTGCATGCACACGACCTACACACTAAGGAGAACATCCCCCCCCCCCCCCAAATGGTCCTCGACATCGTCATTGACCCGCAACAAATCTCATCACGAGAAATGGTACCATCTGGTTCTCCAAACGAAATATACCCGCAAGATGCGGCATGCACTGCTTCCACCAAATCAGTAGAATGTGGTGGAACAGACGCGCTAATCATCACAAAACTCTATTCTCATAAGAAAAAACCAACCATGTTTTGCCTCAAACCTAGGCAAGCCTAACCTCTCACCTCCCTCGCTCATGTCTTGCTCATGCCCCGCGCCTCCACACGCACGCACACCAACAACTCATAGCATATTGGCGGCGGCGGTGAAGACATCTTCCAAGAGAGTGGTGGCAACAACTTCCAGGCAGTAGCTGCAATTCAGCAGATCAAATACTAGATCGTGAAGGGGATCGTGTGCAGAAAACAATAATTTTCCTAGCAACAATATCCTTAAACTAGCCAAGATCTATTCTATGCAGATATAGTAGTACGAACGGAGATCGGAATACGTACCCTTGTAGACCGAAAGCGGGGATTACGTTCCCGCACAAACGTTGTCGATGCAGACCGACGAAGCCGACCTCAAGGTCGTGTAGAGGAAGCAGGCCTCCGAGTACCGCTAGCGCATCACCTCGCAGGGAGTCGCACACGTACGATGGAGACGACGCCTCCGAAGCTCCAGTCCAGGACGAGCAACGGAAGACTTGGACCGGAACACCAGCAGCGCGGCAGCGGGCTATGGTGGAGGAGATCCCCGGATCCTCTTGCTCGGCGCGGCTCCGACTTGGGAACCACGAGATCGAGAGAGAAATCGGGAATTAATTGGTGAATTAAAAGCCTGGGGGTGCCCTTTCTTATATAGGCTCCCAAGGGGAGCCAACCTTGCCAGCCAGGCAATGTGGGACTATCCCCACATTGCCTGGTTCGGCCAAGGGAGTGCGCCGGCCCCCTGGTGGGCCCCTTGTGGCCCACCTAGGCCGGCCCTCCTGGCCCCCACCGAATTCCCCTAGGGAATTTTCCCCTCTTGGGCCTTCTTTCGTCCGGAAGGCCCATTTAGGGAAATCTGCCTTAATAAATTCGAAAATAAATATATAAAATCATATTTGCATATTAATAACACTAATTAATATCAAACATAATATATATAATATTTCCTAGCTCCGGAAACTCTTTCGGCGCTGCCCGATCTCCATCGGACCTCTCCCGGGACGCTCCCGATGATCTCCTTCCTTTCCGGTTGTCTTGTCGAAACCCCTTAAGTGTGTTACCCTAGCGGTTCGATATAATATCAGGTATGATCAAGACTCCTCAATGATCAACGACTAATCCGTAGGCCTGGACCCCATGAATTAATCCCTGAGATATAACGAATGACTTTCATCTATCAAACCTGAACGCGAAGTCTTAGACCTTTTGCCATAGCGATACTTAGCACGTCCGAGTGTCGTTCCATAGATATCTCCATACCTAATCCCGACCTCGTTACCGACGACGCTATCTTCTACTCGTTCATGATCTCATGTCTCCGTGACCTAGTCACATGCTTGCAAGCTCATTAGACAAGATCTCACCGAGTGGGCCCGAGAGTATCTATCCTGCTACGCGGACTGGCAAATCCCGCTCTTGACCCCTCGTCTCAATACTCCTTTCCAATACCCAAAAGTATCACAGTTATTGTCATACTAAATAAGATACGATGTTTGGTGCAATCAAAGTATCTTCCGGGAATATCAATAAGAGTTGATCTCACGGTCAAAGGCGTAACGACTACGTTCTCCAAATCTGGGTATGTCCATCACATCACTCTCCAGCGATATGACTCTCATTGCCGACCGGCACCATGCCCCATGACCGGGAAACCTCGATCATCAATCGCGCAACGAAACTAGTCTTAGTAGAGGCTACTAGGGACCTGGTTGTTTACGTATCACACCCGCATTAATGTTTCCGCTTAATACGGTTCTAGCATGACACAAAAACCTATTATGAACAAACGAGATATGATAAAGAATACACTTTATTAATTGCCTCTAGGGCATATCTCCTTCAGTCTCCCACTTGCACTAGAGTACAACTTAATCTAGATTACAACTTGGTAAAAGCCTAACACCCATAGCTAACTGGTGCTGTTCATGCTTATCAAGCGGGAGAGGCTTCGTCAGCGGATCTGCCACATTCAGATCCGTATGCACTTTGCAAATCTTCACATCGCCTCCTTGTACGTACTGACGTATCACGTGGAAGCGTCGGAGAATGTGTTTGGCGGTGGAGTGAGACCTTGGCTCCTTGGCGTTCGCAATGGCACCCGTATTGTCGCAGAAGAGGACCACGGGGTCTTGCACGCTCGGGAACACTCCAAGTTCGATGACGAACTTCCTCAGCCACACAGCTTCATTCGCGGCCTCGCAGGCAGCAATGTACTCCGACTCCATTGTAGATTGTGCGACTATGGGTTGCTTCCCACTTCTCCAGCACACGGCGCCTCCATTCACCTTGAACACGTAACCTGTCTGTGACTTACAGTCATCGGGGTCTGAGCAGAAACTTGCATCTACGTAACCCGTTACGCCAAGTTCTTCATTGCAGCCACCATACACAAGGAACATTTCCTTTGTCTTATTGAGATACTTAAGAATGCTCTTAACAGCTACCCAATGCGGCATTCCAGGATTACTCTGGAACCGGCTTAAAACTTAGAGCTAATGCCACATCTGGTCTAGTACTCAACATTGCATACATGATCGATCCTATGGCTGAAGCATAAGGATGTTTCGTCATTTCGGCCTTACCCAGTTCCGTCACCGGACACTGCGCCTTACGCAATATCTTATTCTTGATAACCGGCAGAGAACCCTTCTTTGCCTTCTCCATATGAAAACGCTTCAATATTTTATCAAGATAAGTACTCTGACTTAGTGCTAATAGGCGCCTTGATCTATCACGATAGATTTTTATGCCTAAAACATACGCAGCTTCTCCTAAGTCCTTCATGGAAAACTTACTGTTTAAATATTCCTTCACGCTATTCAGAAGTTCCACATCATTCCCTATTAGCAATATGTCGTCAACATACAGTGCTAAGAACACAACCGAGCTCCCACTCATTTTCTTGTAAATACAGGTCTCTTCCACATTCTGGATAAATCCAAAACCTTTGATTACCTCATCAAAGCGAAGATTCCAGCTCCGAGATGCCTGCTTCAATCCATAGATGGATCGCTGAAGCTTGCACACCTTGTTAGCACTTCCTGGATCGACAAAACCTTCCGGCTGTACCATGTACAACTCTTCCTCAATGTTTCCATTCAGGAAGGCCGTTTTGACGTCCATCTGCCAGATTTCATAATCATAGTAGGCAGCTACCACTAACAAAATCCGAATAGACTTAAGCATCGCTACCGGTGAAAAAGTTTCATCGTAGTCAATTCCATGAACTTGTCGGAAACCCTTTGCGACAAGCCGAGCTTTATAGACGGTCACATTACCATCAGCATCAGTCTTCTTCTTAAAGATCCACATATTCTCGACGGCCTTGCGCCCTTGGGGAATATCCACCAAAGTCCACACTTTGTTATCATACATGGATCCTATTTCGGATTTCATGGCTTCAAGCCATTTCTCGGACTCTAGACTCTCCATCGCCTCCTTGTAGTTCGTAGGTTCGTCTTGCTCGACTAGCATGACGGTGCAAACCATATTGCCATACCATTCTGGTGCGATCCGAGATCTACCAGACCTACGAGGTAGAACATCTTCCTCGACAGTTTCTCCCACTCCTTCCACGGAGGACGTTTCCCGAATTGCTTCCGTTGCGCCACTCGGAATCTCGAGTTCAGGATCAACGATTTCATCGAGGTCTACCTTCCTCCCACTTACTCCTTTCGCGAGAAACTCCTTCTCTAGAAAGGCACCGGTCTTCGCGACAAAAGTTTTGCCCTCAGCTTGGTTGTAGAAGGTGTACCCAACGGTTTCCCGCGGATATCCTACAAAGACGACTTTCTCCGACTTCGGTTCGAGTTTGTCGGGCTGTAGTTTCTTAACGTACGCCTCACAACCCCAAACCTTCAGAAACGATAACTTAGGCTTATGGCTATACCATAATTCATACGGCGTCGTTTCAACGGACTTGGACGGAGCCCTATTTAAAATGAATGCGGCTGTTTCTAACGCATAACCCCAGAAGGACACTGGCAGATCGGTAAGAGACATCATAGATCGGACACTATCCAGTAGAGTACGATTACGTCGCTCGGACACACCGTTTCGCTGCGGCGTTCCGGCGGGCGTAAGTTGAGGCACTATGCCACAACTTTTCAGATGTGTGCCAAACTCAAAACTCAAGTACTCTCCACCGCGATCGGACCGGAGATGCTTGATTTTCCTATTAAGCTGATTCTCAACTTCACTCTGGAATTCTTTGAACTTTTCAAACGTTTCAGACTTGTGTTTCATCAAATAGATATAACCGTATCTACTCAAGTCACCAGTGAAGGTGACGAAGTAACGATAACCATTGCGTGTCGAAACGCTTATTGGTCCACATACGTCTGTATGTATGATCCCCAACAAATCCGACGCCCGTTCAACGAAACCTTTGAACGGTGTCCTAGTCATTTTGCCCATGAGGCATGGTTCGCATGTATCGAGGGATCCGAAATCCAACGAGTCCAAGAGTCCATCGGAGTGGGTCGCTTCATGCGCTTTATACCAATATGACCAAGACGGCAATGCCACAAAAACATGGCGGTATCGTCACTACACTTAATTCGTTTGGCTTCTATGTTATGGATGTGAGTACTATGATCGAGATTCAACAAGAATAAACCGTTATTATCGGGAGTATCAACATAAAAGATATCATTCATATAAATAGCACAATTGCTTGACACTGATTTAAATGAATAACCGTCTTGTAACAGGCAAGACCCACTTATAATGTTTACACTCAAGGATGGCACAAAATAACATTTATTTAAAACCAAAACTAATCCCGATGGTAGATGCAGAGGGAGCGTGCCGACAGCCACCACGTCGACTCTCGATCCGTTGCCGACGCGCATCGTCACCTCATCCTTCGCCAGCCGCCTTCTATTCCGTAACTCCTCCTGAGAGTTACATATATGAGCAACATAACCAGTATCAAATACCCACGTATTGCTCCGGGCGGATGTAAGGTACACATCTATAACATGTATATCAAATATACCTTTCTCTTTGTCGACCGTCTTGCCAGACTTCCTATCCTCCAGATACTTGGGGCAGTTGCGCTTCCAGTGACCCTTCCCCTTGCAGTAGAAACACTCCACGCTAGCTCTGGGACCAGACATGTTAGTCCTGGGCTTGGCAGCCAACTTTGCCTCCCTCCGGGACTTCCAGCTCTGCTTTCCCTTGCCACCGGACTTCTTGAAATCAACGGTCTTGTTGACCATCAACAGCGTGTGCTCCTTCTTAATCTCCACCTCAGCAGTCTTGAGCATCACGAACACTTCACCCAGGGACTTAGCCATGCCCTGCATGTTGTAGTTCATGACGAAGCCTTTGTAGCTTGGCGGCAACGATTGCAACACCCGGTCAATCGCCAGCTCATCGGGAATCTTGCACTCCAGAGCATTCAGGCGTTGAACGTAGCCAGACATCTTGACTACATGCTCGCTCACACTGCTGTGCTCTTCCATCTTGGCTGAGAAGAAAAGCTCAGAAGCCTCATATCTCTCAGCCTTAGCCTGCGGCGCAAAGACAGCCTTAAGATCCGAGATGATCTCAAAGGCGCTCATCTTCTCAAAGCGCTTCTGCAGGTCGGCTTCCATGGCGTAGAGCATGCCACTCTGGACAAAAGCAGAATCCTCCGATCGGGTCTGGAAGACCTTCTTCTCATCCTCAGAGGCATCATCTGCAGGAGGGTCACCTATGGTGGCCTCAATGACGTAGGCCACCCTATGGGGAGTGAGGAGGATCCTCAGGTTGCGGAACCAGGCCATGAAGTTTGACCCATTGGTTTTAAGCTTTTCTTTCTCAAGGAACAAACCTAGGTTAAACGAGGGGCGAGACATCTACAATGGAATTTGCAACAACATAAGACTTTGTTCATAATAATTTTGAGTTATAGTATTTTAGAAAATAACTAACATAACTCCCACTCAAACGAACATCCCTCCTGGTCGTTTAAGCGATTACACGACCCCCATCCGTTGCACCACCCCTCATCATCAAAGCCGGCGACACAACTTCAAGAGTAGACAAAATCGTCCGTCACATCAATTTTGTGACTCGTGCTCGACCTTTCGGTCTTCCTGTTCCGAGGCCATACCTCTGAGTATGCTAGGCTCACCACCAAAGACCTCCACGCTGACGCTTGTGCAACATGGCTTACACCCACCGTATGCGAACGAAGATATGTCTGACACCCGATCATCACGGCCTGCCTCATAACGTAGAAATTTATTGGTGGTGCGCGTTGGAGGGAGAACACTAGTGGTATTTTGAAGGGATCATCTTATTCAGCTACCGCCGTGTAACACACACAATCACACAAAATAAGATGCACACAAAACATCAAATGTAATGCAATGTGATATAGTCCATCGCGCCATGGTCTTCTTGGCGCCCGCAGTTTATAAACAATTTAATAAACCTACCTTGACCATATCACATAGCCCCTGCAAAATAAAGTTAGACGCTTCTACTTTATCTTTTGCATATTTTACGTGGCTTGGGGCTTTCGTAAATAGAACCGCTTCATACCTACGAATCTTATGACCACAACAACGATCCAATAATTGCATGTTTAAGCATCCCTTTCGGGCCCTCCATTGAAAATGCGAAGACCAACTAAAGAGAGAGAAACTGTCACCCGCCAGCCACAGATACGGTACAAGCCGTATGTCAGTAGTGGAACCAGTCTCGCGTAAGCGTACGCGTAAAGTCGGTCCGGGCCGCTTCATCAACTCAATGCCGCTGGAATACACAAGTGCATGCTAGAGGGTAGCAAATAACAGGAACGGTGCCCCCGTGCAGAGCACGGGTTCTAACAGCGTACAGCTATATCTTACGATAGATCGGCTCTGATACCACTGAAGGGGATCGTGTGCAGAAAACAATAATTTTCCTAGCAACGATATCCTTAAACTAGCCAAGATCTATTCTATGCAGATATAGTAGTACGAACGGAGATCGGAATACGTACCCTTGTAGACCGAAAGCGGGGATTACATTCCCGCACAAACGTTGTCGATGCAGACCGACGAAGCCGACCTCAAGGTCGTGTAGAGGAAGCAGGCCTCCGAGTACCGCTAGCGCAGCACCTCGCAGGGAGTCGCACACGTACGGTGGAGACGACGCCTCCGAAGCTCCAGTCCAGGACGAGCAGCGGAAGACTTGGACCGGAACACCAGCAGCGCGGCAGCGGGCTATGGTGGAGGAGATCCCCGGATCCTCTTGCTAGGCGCGGCTCCGACTTGGGAACCACGAGATCGAGAG
Source organism: Poa annua (assembly GCA_026929855.1). Classification (NCBI taxonomy): domain Eukaryota; kingdom Viridiplantae; phylum Streptophyta; class Magnoliopsida; order Poales; family Poaceae; genus Poa; species Poa annua. The sequence goes on from CM049428.1 coordinate 122,148,280, forward strand.
AGAAATCGGGAATTAATTGGTGAATTAAAAGGCTGGGGGTGCCCTTTCTTATATAGGCTCCCAAGGGGAGCCAACCTTGCCAGCCAGGCAATGTGGGACTATCCCCACATTGCCTGGTTTGGCCAAGGGAGTGCGTCGGCCCCCTGGTGGGCCCCTTGTGGCCCACCTAAGCCGGCCCTCCTGGCCCCCACCGAATTCCCCTAGGGAATTTTCCCCTCTTGGGCCTTCTTTCGTCCGGAAGGCCCATTTAGGGAAATCTGCCTTAATAAATTCGAAAATAAATATATAAAATCATATTTGCATATTAATAACACTAATTAATATCAAACATAATACATATAATATTTCCTAGCTCCGAAAACTCTTTCGGCGCTGCCCGATCTCCATCGGACCTCTCCCGGGACGCTCCCGATGATCTCCTTCCTTTCCGGTTGTCTTGTCGAAACCCCTTAAGTGTGTTACCCTAGCGGTTCGATATAATATCAGGTATGATCAAGACTCCTCAATAATCAACGACTAATCCGTAGGCCTGGACCCCATGAATTAATCCCTGAGATATAACGAATGACTTTCATCTATCAAACCTGAACGCGAAGTCTTAGACCTTTTGCCATAGCGATACTTAGCACGTCCGAGTGTCGTTCCATAGATATCTCCATACCTAATCCAGACCTCGTTACCGACGACGCTATCTTCTACTCGTTCATGATCTCATGTCTCCGTGACCTAGTCACATGCTTGCAAGCTCATTAGACAAGATCTCACCGAGTGGGCCCGAGAGTATCTATCCTGCTACGCGGACTGGCAAATCCCGCTCTTGACCCCTCGTCTCAATACTCCTTTCCAATACCCAAAAGTATCACCGTTATTGTCATACTAAATAAGATACGATGTTTGGTGCAATCAAAGTATCTTCCGGGAATATCAATAAGAGTTGATCTCACGGTCAAAGGCATAACGACTACGTTCTCCAAATCTGGGTATGTCCATCACATCACTCTCCAGCGATATGACTCTCATTGCCGACCGGCACCATGCCCCATGACCGGGAAACCTCGATCATCAATCGCGCAACGAAACTAGTCTTAGTAGAGGCTACTAGGGACCTGGTTGTTTACGTATCACACCCGCATTAATGTTTCCGCTTAATATGGTTCTAGCATGACACAAAAACCTATTATGAACAAACAAGATATGATAAAGAATACACTTTATTAATTGCCTCTAGGGCATATCTCCTTCAGATCGATAAATCGATGATTGCCTAATCAAAATTGTTGGATCTTTGCCTATTGTACACCATCGCCTAACTTTGGCAATCATCGATTAATCATATCACTCGTTGAATGATATTGATAACCTCACTCTTCATTAAAGAAACATGGGCGACAGGACAGATGGCTGCCTGCTGGGCGTGTCCGGGGTCTGGCCCCATACATGTCCTTAGTTTCCAAGGAGGCCCGCGACTCGAGGACGATCAGTCAGGGTCTCGTTGATGGATATCTGGCAGACGTCCCACCTGACCTTGATGCGCGTGAGATCGACGAGTTGTTGTCCCTCTTGAACAGTGTGGCGGCTTTCTCCCTCTCCGAGGGTGTTGCCGGTGAGTTTCGATGGAATTGGGAAGCAAAGCATAAGTACTCTGCGCGCTCGACCTACAAGGCTCTCTTCGAGGGCAAATCCGGGATGGCGGAGCCTTGCAGATTTGGCAATTGCAAGCCCCGAACAAGTGCAAATTCTTCCTCTGGTTGGCCTTCAAGAATATGTATTGGACGACTGACCGTTTGGGACGTAGAAGTTTGCCCAAGACGGCATCCTGCCCTTTCTGTGATCAGGAGGAGGAAGCCATCAATACTTCTAGCTCTCAACCTTGTGTAGGTTGTTCTTTGGCATGAGTTTCTCTAAGTTGCATTTGATATGATTTTTGTAAAGTTTCTTCAAAAATATCTTCATTGCTAATGTGAGTAAGCCGGGATGATTACACATCAAGGGGTACATAATCATCTTCTTGATTCACCGATCCCCAATATGTTAATCTAGCAATTCTTCTTATTTTGTCTCATATGCAATGTGGATGAATTTTCAAAATCATTTGCCGCTTAAGAGAGTGTTTACCATTCTCAAAGCATCTCAACTATCACTTATTGTTTTGGCTATTTGAGATACTTTGAAGAGTGTGTGTTGGGAGTCTTCCTAGCTTTGTGCTATGGGAGTAGGCAAAATTATTATTGGTTTATTTAGACTTCCAAGTGAATATCATGTTCTTTATCTAGTACCTATTTTGTGTGTGCATGTTTCTTTATGGACTTAGTGCCTACTTAGAAACTTATATACATGAGATTAGGTACATCTTTAATTGATATTCAAAATCTTTATTGATCACCCTTTTTGCTCTCTTGATCCTTTTGTGATCTTTAAAAGGCACAAGCTTTGCTTTTGATTTGGTATCCTCTTGCCTCTTAATAAGCTTGTGAATCTATTTGATGTGTTCTCTTCGGTGTGCTTGTTTACGAAATACATGATATGCACTATGTGCCACATACCTTGAAAGACTATGGGAATGCCTAGGCTCATCCTTCTTAGTCTCCTAACATGTGTTTCCATATTACATCCATCATTTCTCGTTTGAGCAAGTCTTTAATTGTCTCGTTTCTTTTCGTTTGCTCAACATTTGTTTGTTGCAAAGTGCATTCTTTCTTTTTTCGTCTATGCACTCTTGCACTTTTTTTTCAAATTAATCTAGGAAGGAACGAGGATTCCTTGTTGCGCAACCTTTATTGAATTACAAATTCTTCATTGTGCATGTACCTTGGGGAGTTCCATCTTGATTCATTTGAACATTTGATTGCTTTTATCATAACATCTTTTTGTGTCCAATTGGTTTTCTGATCCTTTGATTGCATCTTTTGTGTTGCAATTGATATCTTTTCTTTTGCATTTCTTGAATCCTCAATATAATTTGATCCCCGCCAAGTATTCGTTATTGATATATGCATTTGATTCCTCTCATATCATGAGAAATGCATAATTTTTGGGGAAGCTCTTATTATATTGGCCTTCTAGATTTTTTCTCCCATTCCGGCAATGGATGCCAATGTGGGAGAGATTTAGAGGGTCTAAGGGATTTAGTTCTTTTCTCTTGCAACCTTGCTTTGCTTAGTGTGTTGCATGGTTGTTTTTAATTCCTTATATAAACCCTCGTAAAAGGGATTGTCATCAATTACCAAAATGGGGGAGATTGAAAGGGCATGTGCCCTCATGTATGGTTTTGGTAATTAATGACAATCCCTAAGGACTAATGTGTGTTTTGAGCATATTACAAGTATGGCTTGAAGTTGTCAAGGCATCACCTATATGAAGAAAGGTGGTATCTTCCATGTGCTTGCAACAAGAAGATCACTTAATATAGCTCATGGAGGATGATGTCATACCATGATCGTCATCAAGGTTGACTAGTGCAAGACAAGGGAAGCTGTCGGAGACATGAAGACGAAGCTAAGCGAGACTCTCCCATAATGGAGTATGGGGGAGTATATGGAGGAGTCTTCATCAAGCATGTGCTAGCAAGCGCAATCAAGAAAGGTGGTTCACTTGAAGAGATCAAGATCGTCATCATCTAGCTCAAGTGGATAGCTCAAGGCAAATGTATGATCTTGATAGGGCTATATGATAGATAGGCGTACTATCAAGAGGGGCTCTCGAGTGAGTAACTTGATCGTATATTTGTGGAGAGCTCAAACCTTTGCATGCTTGGCATATCATCTTTCTTGGTTCTTATTTGGTTTTTATCCTTGTTGGTTTTTGGTTCTTGTCGTGATCTTCATAACAAGACCAAGTTCTTCGAAAACGGTTTTAGTTTGGAAAACTCGTTGCGTTTTTGGTGTGGAAATATTACCGGTTCAACCTTGAGGAAAGTTCCACACCTTCACATGTGTGGGGACTTTGCTCTATTTTTGGTAGCCCTCTCCTTGTCAGTGCCTTTCCAACGGAGTTGGTCTCAAATCATTCGGAGTTTATTTGCAAAAGATATTTCAGTTCTGTTGTTTCTGCAGTTTTTTTAAGGGTCGGAAATGTCCGGACCTTGCTCGGAGATTTCCGAGCCCCAGTCCGGAGATCTCCGAGCGACGGAAGATTTTTGCTAAGTCCAGAACTCAATTGCGTACTGACTCAGTTCAGTTTTTCATCGGATTTTCTACCGAAGATTTCCGGGGTCCGGAAATCTCCGGCCCTGGTTCGGATATTTCCGGACACAAGTTGCAGTTTTTCGCCAAGTCTTATTTGCCTTCAGCACTGATCTTTTCTCAGCTGGCGTCGGAATTCCTACCGAAGATTTCCGGGGTCCGGAAATCTCCGGACCTCAGTTCGGAAATTTCCGGACTGGAGATTCCCAACGGCTAGAAATCAGGGAGGGGCTATAAATACCCCTCCCCTTCTTCTTCCTTGAGCTGACGACTTTCCCCTCTCTCTCTTGCCATTGTTGACCTTGGGAAAGCTTGCCCCCTCTCAAATCCTCCCATGATTCTTGCATATCTTTGAGGGAAAAGTGAGAGGAGATCTAGATCTACAATTCTACCAATCCATCTCTCCTCTAAGTGAGGGGAACATAGTGGATCTAGATCTTTGAGTTCCTTTGTGATTCTCCCCCTTTGTTCTTGCTCTCTCTTATCCCCCCATAAGCATTAGTTTCTTGTGGTGGGATTTGGGAGTGTAGGATTTGACTCCTTTGTGGTTTCTTGGTTCTTCCTCTCTTATTCCCCCATAAGCATTTGTTGCTTTGTTGGAATTTGAGAGTGAAGGACTTGAGCACTTTGTGTGTTCTTTCCATTGCATCTTGCATCGGTTTGAGCCCTCCAGGAGGATTCGTGGTGGTCAATTTCGTGAGCTTGTTACACTTGGGTCTTGGACCCTATACGCCTTAGTGGCCGCCTTTGTGGCATAGGACCTTCTGTGGTCAAGGCCTTTGTGGCTAGTTGGGACATTTGTGGTCAAGACCTCTTGTGGTCATTTGGGAGCCCCCAATTCGGTTGTGGGTGTGTGCCCCAAGGTTGTTGTACGAGATTGTTCTCCGCCCCAAAGGAGTTCATAATGGAAGGTGGATTCGGACCTTTGTGGTCGAGTTCATCGGAGAAGAAGGTGAGGCCTTTGTGGCGTTGAGCAAACCTGTTGTGGTTGCTCACACCTCTCCAACGAGACGTACACCTTTTGTGGTGGAACTCGGGAATACATCATCGTCTCCGCGTGCCTCGGTTATCCCTATACCCGAGCTCTTTCCTTATGCACTTTACTTTATGATAGCCACCGTGCTTGAAGTCCCTTACCTTGCTATCCCTTTGTTGTTTGTCTTTCATAGCTTAAGTTGTTGGTGCACATAGACGAACCTAATATATTTAGGTTGTTCCATTGATAAGTTAAACACTAAGTTTTATTCCGTATTTATCAAGCCTAAATTGTAAAAAGTGTTCCTCGCCTATTCACCCCCCCCCCCCCCCCCTCTAGGCGACGTCTTTCCTTTCATCTTGGTCTAGACGGCGGCGACGCTTTGCGTCGTGACCCTGTTGGGGGCGTCGTCATGGAGCCTCGTTTCTCTCGATCCTGCCTACGAGCCCTCGGTGGCAAGTCCGGTTTCCTTTTGTTCTTTGTTGTCTATCTTTGATCTGTCTTGTAGAGGGTTCCTCTTCACCTTGTATCGGTTCGGCCGTTGTCTTTTGGGCGTTGTGCTGTCTGGCCGAGCAGCAGTCTCAAACGGTGTAGATTTATTTATAAAGCGGCGCGAAAGGCTGTTTCGGGGAGATCTCGCCTTCTTCTCTTGTCTTCAATTGCCTTTTGATGCCTCCAGTTCATTCATTTCCAATTAATTATCTCGAAGGATAGGTTAAGAGAATAATAGTAGTACTAAGTACAGATGGCACTCCCAAATCCCTCTTGCTAACTGCTATCCGATTCTTTTGTCTTGTGCAGAAAGCAGGCAGGAACAATGCTTTGGCTGATTGGCGGTTACTTCGTCAGTTACCATGTCTAATTAGCACTTTGTGCTGGTGCCAGCTTTGCCTAATCCCTTCCTTGTCCGAGGAATTTACAGCTCTGCTTTGTGCTTTGCCCAGCTTTCCTGCCACTAACTGACACGCTGTTGATGCTGCTGCTTAAATCTGAAGGAATTCAGGATGATCAGCTATGCTTTGGATTGGCCTGTTCGGCGAGAAAGCGCAAGCAATCCGTCAAAATCGACAAAAAATGGACCACGGTCTCGCTCGTACTCGAGTGAAGCGCGGAAAATGAATGCAACGATCTCTAGCTGAGGGGATGATGAAGAGGAAGAAGAGCTGGAACCGATGGTTGGTGCACTGCAGTCTCTCCAGCGGATTTTGGGCCCCTGATGTTCCTTGAAAAGAAAAGAGCAACCAAATCCTCCAAACCAACCCTGTTCCTGCCTGCCAAGCTGTGGTGGTTCAATGCCAATTGGCATTTGGTAAGCCAGCAGCAACACAGGAGCAACCTGTGTGCACTGCCGGTAGGTGCTGCACGCACAGATGCCGTGAGACAACTAGGCACCAAGAGCTCTACCAGTCAGCAAGGCGTTGTGCAGTGCTTTATTATGCCCAACATCCCTTTTCTCTTTTTTCTCACATCCTACTGTAGCAAATTCGACAAAGATGTCGGCAAATTCTTTTTTTTTTGAAACAAGCCAAAAGCTTTGCCTTTTATATTGATATAGAAGGAGCAAACAAGAGGACAAGGCCTCAAAGGAAAAGATACAACGCAACCACGCCGGCCCGAGGCCGCGCTCCACACTGAGCGACGACCAAGTTACCCAAGTAACCAAGGTCGACACCAAAAAAACCCCAAACAAGGAGAGAGACCGGAGCCGCCGCTCCGACGTCCACGCCGGCTCCAAAGCCGCGCTCCAACACGGGTCGACGACCATGACGCTCAAACAACCAAAGCCGACACCAAGCAACCTCGATGCAACACGGCGGAGGTGACCTCGACACCTCCCAGCGGAGGCAAAGCTTCGGAGCCGCCGCTCCGACATCCACGCCAGCTCCAAAGCTGCACCCCAACCGAGCCGACGACCTCGACGTCCAAACGACCAAAGTCCAGTCGCTCCACCACCTCAACGCAGCACGGCGGAGGCGAAACCCGGAGCCGCCGCTCCGGCATCCACGCCGGCCCCAGGGCCTCGCAACCCCAAGCCGAGGGCGAAAACTCACCCCCACCAAACCACCAGCTTACCGCAGACCCCGCTGGCCGGCGGAACATCCAAGGCGAGGCCCCAAGAGGCAAAACGACGCCGGAGCGCCGTGCTCGCCCGATCCCGCGAGGGATCTAGGGTTTCCCCCGGAGAACCCAGCAGAGGGAAAGCGACGCCACCGCCTCGACGATGCCTTCAAGAAGGACGCGGCGTCCGAAGACGTCGCCGACGTCGGCCCCAGTCGACAACTGGGGCAGGACTTTCGCCCGGCGATGGTTTGCGAACCCCGCTAACCGCCCATGAAGGGGCCGACCAGACCACCATCACCGCAAGCCGCATCCGCCGTAGCAACCTCACGCCACGGCAGACGACGTGCCACCTGCGACCAAGCCACAGCCGCAGCCCCGGGGCCGCTGCCCCGGCATCCACCATCCCGGCCACACCCCTGCCAAAGCGAGGGGCGTAGCGCCGCCGTAGCACCCCAGCCGCCTTGTCGCCGTCGCCGCTGCGCAGAAACGCCGGCCCACGCGACCCAGATGGAACCCGCACAGGCCCAGCCTGACGGGCGCCGCCGCAGCCGATGCACACCACGGCCGCATCCCCGCGCCGCACCATGCCGTCGCAGGAGCCAAGCCACGGCCGGCCGAGCTCCAGAGCCCGCGCCGCCACGACGCCGGCGACTCCGGCCCGCCGCCCGCACGGTCGGGCCCGAGCACGTCCCCACCAGATCTGGGCGCGAGGGCCCCGGATCCGCCGCCCCGCCTTAGACCCACGGCCCCTGGAGCCGCCGCTCCGGCTTGCCCACGCCGGCGACGCGCCAAAGCTGCCCAGCCAGCCCTGCAGGACGCCGCGGGAGAGGAGCACCCCCGCCACCTCCACCACGGCAGGCACGCAGGCCCAGCTCCAGCCCCCGCGCGCCGCCGCGTCCACAGCTCCCCGCCTCCCGTCGCCGCACACAGCCCGCAGCGCCATGCCCCACGCCCGGCCCGCTCGGGCCGCGCCTGACCCAGATGGGCCCGGACCCCGCCTGCCTCCTGCGCCAGCGCCTCTTCACCCCGGCGTGCAGGCACGACCGCAACGGCCCGCAGCGCCACCAGCCAGCCCGCGCCGAGCCTTCCCGCACCTCAGCAGCCTCTGTCTCCATGCGAGTCCACCATCACGAGGGAGCTCCAGAAACAGGAGAAAAACGCCCGCCGCCACCTTCCCCGGGCGCGCCCGGCTTTGCCGGCGCCCCCTCCGGCGGCGGCGATGCGGGGGAGGGGCGGGGTCGGCCCCGGCGGCGGCGGCTCTAGGGTTTCCCCCGAGCCGCCAGAGGAGGCGACACTGCCGGCAAATTCTATTCACCAGGTACAGTTAGCTCACAAAGAGGATGGGTCATGAATATCAATCCTAAATTTACAAACATGGAAGCATTGATCCTGCTCGCCGCCGCCGCCAAGACCGCTAGTACCCCATGACTGCCGACGAGATGTTGAGCAGCGGCTTCAGCGTGTCGGGTGCAAACTTCCTTGCAAACAGGAAGCACATCGACGTCGGCCGGGAATTGTACAAGCAATGCCTGTCGCTCTTCGTCCTCCGGATGCCCTGGATCAGCTCCACCGTGACGTCCCGGGCGCCGTACTTGGCCGGGTGGGGGCCGCCCTTTGACCAGTCGACGAACGTGACGGTGCGGTTGGCGTTCCGGGCGCCGTGGAGCATGTTGACGGTGGTCGGGAGGTAGTGCTCGTCGGGGTAGCACGACGGCTTGCAGTGCCTCCTGAAGAGCGGGTAGTAGGTTGTGTCCGTGAGGACGCTGGTGGCCAGCTCCCGGCTGAGCTCGAACCACTGGGAGCCCTTCCGCCACTGCGGCAGCCTGATGGCCGGCGCCATCCGGCGGTTGTACCGGCCGCGGCACTGCTTGCTCTTCTGGAAGTACACCTCCACGAAGCTGTGCCGCGAGCCGACGAGGTAGTCGCGCACGGTCGGGAAGCTCTGCACCGGGATGCAGCTCTCGGAGAGGAGCACGAAGCGCTCGTTTGAGAAGTCCAGCAGCGCGTTCGCCAGCAGCCGCTTCTCGGCGTCCATCAGCGATATGGAGCCCCACGAGGTCTCCTGGAGTGGCGATCGCCAGTTAGCTGATGAGCGGCATCATGGTCATGGTGGCGGCGGCATTGTGCGTGTGGGTGTCATGATGCATGCACGTACCTGGCTTGGGATCTGGCGGCCGTAGAAGGGCGAGTCGGAGGAGAAGTTGATGGCTAGGCCCGGCGGCGCGTGGACGTAGACGGAGAAGCGGCCCTCGTGGCCGCGGAAGAAGCGCTCCCAGAGCGGCGCGAGCGGGAGGGCGCCGCGGCCGGTGAGGAACATGAAGGCCACCTTGGGCACGCGCTTGAACGGGTACGGCGAGCCGGGCGCCACGGGCACCATGGAGGCGCGCCAGAAGAGCTGCTCGTCCGTCATGTCGTGCATGAGCCGCTTCGGGGCCACGAACTCCCCGAAGCCGCCGGCGTCATCGGCGCCGTACACGGTGGTGCCCGGGAACATGATGTTGCTGTAGATGATGCGGTTCTGGGTGCGCGGCCCGGGGGCCGTCCAGAGGCCGGCGACGATGCCGACCGCGAAGAAGACGAGCAGCATGATCCCCCAGGCGACGCGGGTGGACTCCTTCCTCGTGAACATAACCTTGAAGTCGTCGACGACCCCGCCGCCGCCCTTCTTCATTGTACCACTCGTCGTCACTTGGCACGACCTACGGGACGCTACAAGACGCAAGCCTCCAAAACCCTACGCGGCAAAACCCGAACCCCTCCTCGACATGAACGACGAGGAGATCATTGATCGATCGATCGATCGTTTTAAACTAGGAACGATCGAATCGCTTGTGAGCCGTGGCTAGGGCTTGGCATAGGATGCGATGTGCGAGGATGAACGGCGCACTCCAGCCAGCCAGCCAGTATATCCCTGGAGCTTTTCACGGGCAAGGCATGAACAGAGGAGGAGAACCGGAGAAAGGTATATACACATAGCTACGGATCGAGCAATGGAGATCGATGTTTCCCAAGATGGCGGGGATCGGAGTAGTAAGAAAAGATTGCAGAGAAGGAGCCAAAAAGAGGGAGAGATCGAGATGGATCAAGAGGGAACATACCGGCCCGAGATGATTGCGCGTTGGGAGTTTTATGTAACGTACGTAAAGTGTACTTTGTTCTCGGTAATGTCAGCTGCTCTATGTTTCATTATGCTGTCCAGCTTGCTGGGATAACAGTTTATTTTTCTCCTTTTGACCGCTCGGTGGGATTATATTGACGGTTAATTTTGAGGATATGCTGCAACCTCCAGGGTTGTATATGCACAATTTTCAGTTTCTATAGCACACGATCTTAGTTTATCCTCTGATTTGCCAAACAAACCATGTTCCCATCGATCGGATTTAAACGGCACAAAGTGATAAGTCTATGTAAAAACTAATTAAGGTTACACCAATGTTATTTGATTTAAACTAACTATAGTTTCTCCAATTTGCGCATCTACATTTGATCATTAAACTAGTGAAAAGAAATATAAACTAAACATAAATAGGGATGTCATCCGCAGGATATGACTATGGGTGGAGCCGCATATCCTTATACGTGCACCCCGAGTGTCGGGTTATTGAATTCTTATGCACGTAAGGAGGTGCCATGCAGAGCTTGAACCATTCCCTATATAAGGAGGTGCCGTGCAGAACTTAATCTTCACAACTTTCGTCTTCGTCTTCTTGATGAACTGCTGCAGAGATTGAACCATTCCCTATATAACTCAGGATACGGCTTTCCTATAAGCCGAAACGATCGTTGCACTCATGGTCACACAAGCCGAATAATTTGTCAGCTGATGGACAGAGAAAAAGATTCCTCGTCAGCCTGAGGTCAAGTCTTGTCAATGTTCAGTCCATGACAGTCTAGACCGTTGACTAGACCAAATCTAATCATCACGATTTTCCCGCGCATGACCCGAGACTTACGGGAGAAGGAAAACGGTTCCCTCAATTTCTCCGCTCCACGTGGCGCGGATCGAACAGTGTGAATCCAACCGTTGCAGAGATTGTGGGGCAGACCATAAATACCCTCCCGTAATTCGAAATTAAATCACCGATTCACTTCTCTGTTCATCTTCTTCCTCTCGCTCGAGCTCTCTCTCTCTCTCTCTCTCTCTGTCTCTCTCTGTGCTGCGCACCCGAGCACATCGCCCTCCACATCCACACCCAAAATCATGGAGCAGACCATTGCTTCCACGGCAGCGCGTTCGGCGGCGGAGGAGTACGCGGCGAGGGCTACGGCTGGGACGAGGGGCTCGGTGGAGGGATCTGCCGCCGGCGGCCCATCTTCCTCGGGCACCACCGCGGAGGCGTTGCTCGCGGAACCAATCATCAGGCTCTTCCCCGGGGAGAAGATGCCTTCTGATTCTGGTGACGCCGCTGCGGCCGGCGCCGAGGAAGAGGATGATTCTTCGTCACGCCACTGGCTCCCCTCGACCATCACCGAGGATGATCTGGTGGAGCTGGAACGCGAAGGACTTCTTCCTCCTCGCGAAGTCTGCAAGTGGTGTTCGGCTTTCGAGCACGCCATTCCAGCTCCAGAAGGCGACGAGCGGGTAATCCTTGTCTCCCACCTGCATCGCGGTATGGCTTTGCCGCCTTCGTCTTTCTTTGTTTCGTCCTAGATTATTACGGCTTGCAGCCGCACAACCTAGGACCCAACAACATTTTGTACTTAGCCGGCTACCAAGCCTCATTTGAAGGATACTTAGGACTAGCGCCTAGCTTAGACTTTTTCAACTACTACTTTCCTTGTAAACGCCAAACGGAAGGCGTTTGGGCACAGTTAGCCTGAACTTGTGTAGGAATAGGGCTTGGTACCCTAAGGTTCCTAAGGTGGACTCCGTCCGTAGCTGGGCGAGCACCTTTTTTTATTGTTCGGACCTAGCTCCTGCGAGGAAGACAATAGGTCTCTCGCGTTTTTTTAATGTTGCCGCTTCTCCTCGCCTCTCATGGGACGAGAAGCCGGAGAAAGTTCTGTCTGCACACCTCGAGCTCATCCAGAAACGGATTGAGTATATGACGACGGAGGCGAAGCTGAAACTTACCGGCACAGATACGATTATGTGCTGGCTCAAAAGGCGGGTGCAGCCTCTCCGGGAAAACAAAGACCTGCTGTGTACGTACAGCGGCAATCGGGATGATCCTCTCTGCGTCTCCAACGACGACTTAACGAACGACGCCTTCTTGATGCGATTCAAGAAGTTGCTCAAGGAGAGGACTCAGTTCACCGAGTCTTTTCTCATGTACACCTCCATCAACAAACCGCCACCGGTGAGTGCTTCGTATGTTTACATTTTTTGCATTTGTTTGGCTTATTATCCCTCTCACTTGTATCTTTCCTTTGTCAGCTTGATTCTTCCCCTTCTTCGGTTGTTGCTACCAGCACTAGGACGCGCAAGCGTAAGGTTGGTGCCGATAAGGCGACATTGACCGATGTTGTGCTGAGGAAGAAGAAGAAGGAGGATGTCTCCTCTATTCCCAAGGGCGCCATTATTCACGACGTCCTTGATGACGACGAAGAATCCGCCTTCACCATGCCTCAGAAAGTGTAAGTGACGGGAGCCTAAGTTTTGTATCATGCTTTCTTACTTTTTTCTTCCCACGCTGCTAAACCTTGTATCTTTGTCTTATCTCAGGGTTAAGCCCACATGCAAGCTAAAGGCGAAGGTGGTGACTGGAAGGGGTAAGCCCCCAACTCCTTCGCCAGCTACCGCTCCTCCTACTCCCAACGTTGCGGCGAGCGTGCCGGCTCCTGCATCCCAGGAGTTGAGAGCCGACATCGACATGCCAGACTCGATTGTGGAGAGGACGGAAACTGCTGAGAAGACGGCTGCTACTGTAAAGGCAGTCGTTCTTGAGGAAACCAATAAGGCTGAAGCTTCAGCTAATGATGCCTTCGAGGATGTAAAAGAAGAAGTCTTTGATGACGAGCGATTTCTTTTCCCTTCTATCGCGGCAAGAACTGCTGCTGAGAGGGAGTCTGCCGGGCCTTCTTCGCCTAAGCCAATCACCACGGCGGTTACAGTGAGCAAGCTCGAAGACAATTGTGACGCACTATATGCTAAGATCAAAATTGGCTACCGGCTTCTAAAGAAGCACGTTAAGGTAAACTTTCTTTCGCCTTAGCCATATTCCCAGTCCCCGGGCGTCTCTTTGATCTAATGAGTTTAGTCAAAGTGATGGCCTTGAATTTGATAACATTCTTGACCAGTCTCCAAGTGTACTTTACTTTACCCTTTTTGCTTGCATTTTTCTGTGATTTTTTCATGAGGGCGAGGACCTGAACCGCGACTTGTGGAATTCCTTGGTCACGCAGCGCCAGGAGATCAAGTTCGCCCAAAACAAGGCAAAACACGATGCTGGTATGTAATACCCTAAGTGGCTTTGCTTTTTGGTTGTTGTCTTTTGTCGCCTAAGTTTCTCCTTTGTTATGAAAAAATGATGTACTTTGCAGATCTGCTTGCAAAGGACCAGCAAGCTGCTGAGGAGTCTGGCGACATTGCTGTCGTTAGGCGCGAAAATGGGGCCCTCTTCAAGCAGATCCAAGAGAACCAGAAGCTGGCTGAGGATGGCATGAAGTCACTCTAGGAGAGTGCAGAGGCTGAGCAGTTGCGTCTTAAAGACGAACTGGCTGCAGCTCGCCAAGAAGCCGAAGACGCCAGGAAAGAGATGAAATCTCTTACTGAGAAGGCGGAGCTCCGTATCAAATAGCTTGACGGTCAGCTGGAGCGTCGGAAAGACGAAATCCAGGTTTTGGACGACAAGATTCTTGGTATGTTTCCCGCCTTTCTTTTTCGTCTTTCGTCTTTTTTGAACGAGATTTTTCGCTTTTGCCTTATTTGCTTTTTTGTTTTAGCTCCTGCTGGTCTTGGCGATATTGACGATGCCACTCCCCTGGAGCTTGTGTTGGAGTTTGGCGAGCCAATTGCTCGCCAAACTGCTGCTGGGAAAGGCTATTTGAGCCAGATGTTCCCAAAGCAGCTCCTTTGGCAACCAACATGAGGACTCGTGTGCCTCTGCTTGAGGACTGCGCCAGCAACGCCGAGGAACATCTTCGTGTTGCCGCTCGTGGAGGTGCCAAACTTGCCTTGGGCAATGTTATGGGCCACCATCCCGAGATGGATATCAAGAGGGTGGTGAGATGCTTGCCAACCCATGATGCTGACAAGATCTGTGACGGGCTACGCCTCCTTCATCGCTGACAAGATCAACCCAAAGGTGGTCTCTGCTCGCCAGGACATGTGTCAACTTTTGCAAAGCTCGTCGGAAGACGAAATCTCAGAGCAGACTGTCACGCAAGACGAAGAGCAGGAGGAGACTGCCACCTCACAAGCCGAAGGCGATGCTGATGCGCGCTCTAAGTCCCCTGCACAAGATTAAAGGAAAAAAACTGCTGTGTTATGAAGTCCTTATGTTTAAGGCGAACAACTGTCTTATTCATGAAGTCTTGCAATATATTTTATGAACAAGTTTGTCTTGTGATGCATAGCGTGCTCTTTTGGTACTTAAAACTGAAGTATTGCTAGCACTGTGCCATGCGACTATGTTCCTTGCTCGTTCTTGAATTATCTGGTTTATGGCTTTAGCCTTTTCGTATGTTAGCGAAACCACAAAGATGGTGACACTTTGTTAGGCAGCACGATCATAGTCAATCTGCTTACACCTAATGCCCGTGACGCCTTTAGGCGTATAAAACATCTAGTGGAGCAACCCAGAACATAAACGATCAGAGGAAAAATCTTAGACAGACGCATTTTTATTTTTGTAAGGCAGTGAGCCAAACCTGTCATGCTTAGTTATTCGTGTTAAAAAAATTGACATGTTCAAGTGAGGAATATGATCATTGGGAAATAAAAGATGGACGAGTAAGTGTAATACTATCAAATGTAAATTTTGGCAATCCAAGACTTTTTATGTCATGAGCACAGACATATGTTTACAATAGAATTGCTAAGTGTAAAAAGGACGTAGCTGCTCAATTTTCCAAGGGCGTTTTGACTCGTTGAGCTTTGCTTCTTCGCCTCTTTTCCTTTTGCGTCCCTTTTTCTTCTTCTTTTTGAGATCTCTAAGGTCCACAAGATAGTATGCCCCGCTCTTGAGCGCTTTGCTGATAACGAAGGGTCCTTCCCATGTGGGGGATTACTTGTGCTCCTTTTTCTGAACTATGCGGAGGACCAAATCACCCTTCTCGAAACAATCTTCGTCTTACTCTCCTACTGTGATATCTTCGTAGGTCTTGTTGGTATATGGCGGATCGCTGGAGTGCAATCTCCCTTTCTTCTTCAAGCAGGTCTAAGCCGTCTTGTCGGGCTTCTTTTGCGTCTGCTTCAACGTAGGCTGCAACACGGGGAGAATCATGTATAACGTCTGTTGGAAGAACTGCTTCTGCGCCATATACAAGGAAGAAGGGTGTGTAGCCGATTGATCTGTTGGGTGTTGTCCTGCTGCTCCGTAAGACGGCAGGCAATTCTTCTACCCAAGCTCATGCTGCCCTGTGTAATGGTAGTTGCAGCCTCGAAGAATTATGCCATTGGTTCGTTTGACTTGTCCATTGGATTGTGGGTGTGCCACAGATGCCAAATCAAGCCGGATGTTGTTCCTGCCACAAATTTTTTCAAGTTCTCCAATGGTGAAATTCGTCCCGTTGTCGGTGATTATGCTGTGGGGGACGCCGAAACGATGTATGATGTCTATTACAAACTTCGTGGATGTTTCCCCGTCTACTTTTTTGATAGGCTTGGCTTCTACACACTTTGTGTACTTGTACACTGCTACAAGTAGGTGTGTTAAGCCGTATCTGGCTGTCTAGAACGGACCAACCATGTCAAGTCCCCAGACCGCGAAGGGCCATGTGATGGGAATTGTTCTTAGTTCTTGAGCCGGCATTTTTGGTTACCGTGCTTAGCGTTGGCAGCCTGCGCACTTTTTGACTATCTCTTTTGCGTCTTGTTTTACGGTGAGCCAGAAGAAACCGTGCCTAAAGGCTTTGGTGACTATGGCTTTTGAAGAGGCGTGATGTCTGCAGCATCCGGAGTGTATTTCTTCCAAGATTTCTTGACCTTCTTTTGGGGAGACGCATCTCTGGTATATCCCAGTGGTGCTTCTTTTGTATAGCTCTCCCTTGATGATTGTATAGGCTTTTGCCCTGCGTATCACTTGCCTTTTCAGTACTTCGTCTTCTGGTACTTCGCCGTTGACGAGGAAGTTGATGTAAGGTTGATTCCAATCTGGCGTTATCAATAAGACGACTACAGACTTAACCGAATTTGGGTCTTCACTATCTCCGTCTTTGATTGAAGGCTTGTACAACTGTTCCAGGAATATATCCTTAGGAACTTTGTCTCTCTGTGAGCCCATTCTTGCTAAGGCGTCCGCAACTTCGTTTTCTTCTCTTTGATATGCCGAACTTCAAGCCCTCTAAAGCATCTGCCGAATTCGTCAGTTGTGCGCCGATGGTGTCCAGGTGTCGTCAAGTTGTTGCGCCACCAAATCTGAATCGCCATAGCAAAGTAGCATTTTTACGCCAATGTCCTTAGCCATGTGAAGGCCGTGTAATAAGGCTTCGTATTCTGCAACATTGTTTGTGGCGTCAAAGTGAATTTGGAGAACATAGCATAGCTTGTCTCCCTTTGGTGGCTTAGCACCACGCCTGCCCCTGAGCCTTTGAGCATTTCTGAGCCATCAAAATGTAGTACCCAATACTCAGAGTCTGGCAAAGGTGTTTCGTCCATAGCCTCCGATCGGCTAATGATTGGGATTTGATGGCTGTTCGTGGTTTATAATGGATATCAAATGCTGCTAGTTCGATTCCCCACTTAGCGACGGGTCCTGTGGCGTCTACGTTGTTGATTATGTCTCCAAGAGGTGCTTTTCTCACCACTGTGATGGAGTGATCTTGAAAATATTGTCGTAGTTTTCTTGCGGCGAAAAATAGGCCGTATGCTAACTTTTGATAGTGGGGGTACCTTTGTTTAGACTCTGAAAAGACTTCGCTTATGTGATAGACTGGTCTTTGCTCGGTGATTGCTTGTCCCTCCACTGGTCTTTCGACGACTATGACTGCGCTGATCAACAAGTTTGTTGATGACATGTATAGTAGCATATGTTCCTGCGGTCTTGGTGCTGCGAGTATTGGTGCGCTGACTAAGGCCTCTTTCAATTGAGCTAAGGCGGTTTTGGCTTCTTCTGTCCACTCAAATTTATCCGACTTTTTGAGAAGGTGGTAGAGGGGTAAAGTTTTGTCACCAAGCCTGCTTATGAATCGGCTTACAACGGCTGCTGATCCTGTTAAGCGCTGAATATCTTTGAGACATGTAGGCCGCTTGATATCCATGATGGCTTTTATTTTATCAGGGTTAACTTCTATGCCTCTCTCAGAAACTATGAAACCAAGGAGTTTTCCTGCTGGGATGCCAAAAAAGCATTTTCCCGGATTTAACTTCATCTTGTACTTTCTCAAGTTATCAAAAGTTTCTTTGAGATCGGCTAATAGATCATCTTCGCATTTTGTCATGACTACAATGTCGTCGACATACGCGTGTACGTTACGGCCGATCTGGTCATGTAGGCATCTTTGGATGCACCTTTGGTACGTCGCACCTGCGTTTTGTAGCCCGAAAGGCATTGTTAAATAGCAGTATGTACCGAAAGGCGTGATGAAAGAAGTCTTGATTTGGTCAAGACTTCTTCATCTTAATCTGGTGGTAACCGGAGTAAGCATTCAAAAAGCATAGTAATTTTCCCTCTGCAGTAGCATCTACAACCTGGTCGATTCACGGTAAGGCGAAAGGGTCTTTCGGACAGGCTTTGTTTAAGCCAGTGAAGTCGATGCACATGCGCAACGCCTTCGTGTCCATTTTAGGTACTAGTACAGGGTTTGCAGACCATTCTGTATGAATGACCTCTTCTATGAAGTTTGCGACTGTAAGTCGCGCTATCTCTTGTCCTATAGCTCTCTTCTTCTCTGGACCAAAACGCCTAAGACTTTGCTTAACTGGCTTGACGTCTTTTGTGACATTGAGGGAGTGCTCGGCAAGTTCTCTCGGGAGTCCAGACATGTCTGATGGAGACCACGCAAAGATGTCTCGATTTTCACGGAGGAACTTGACGAGCTCGCCTTCCTATTTGTCGCTAAGGGTGGTGCCGATGTTCGTCGTCTTCTTAGCATCTTTGTCATCAATTTTCACCTTCTTGGAGTGGGAACCTGTTGTGAAGGTGACGTCGTGTGCAGTTGGAGGCTTCTTTATGTCCGGCATAGGCTCCTGCTTGACTTCCTTCAGGTAACCTATAAGTTCGTCTTTGCTGATGATGGCTTCTGCGAAGACGGCGTTACCCATCTCACACTCCCGCGCCTTCTTGTAGCTACCGTTTATTGTGATGACGTCGTTGGGTCCAGGAATCTTGAGCTTGTTGTAGACATAGCATTGTCTTGCCATGAAGGTGGCAAAAGCGGGTCTGCCAAAGATGGCATGGTAGGCGCTTTTGAAGGGCACTACCTCGAAGGATACTTCTTCTTGCCGGTAGTTGTCCTCTTCGCCAAAGGTAACTTCCAAAGTAATTTGTCCAACGGAGTTTGCCTGCCGTCCTGGGACTATACCATGGAATTTGACGTCGCTGTGCTTGAGCTAGGTTTCTGATAGGTCCATGTGTTTGAGGGTTTCTAGGTATAGGATGTTGATGCAGCTGCCACCATCCATAAGTACCTTTGAAAGAGGACAATTTGCCACTATGGGATTGACGACGAGGGCAGAGTACCCTGGGTATTGGGGAATGCGATCTGGATGATCGTTGCGATCCCAAGTGACCGGTACTTCGGACCAAGTTACGTATTGGGGAACAACTGGCATAGTAGCATTGAGTTCCTTCTAGATGGCCTTCTCCTTCTTAGCCGAAGGGGTTGCCAGGAAAGTGACGAAGTTTTCTTCGACTCTGGGGAACTTGTTGTTCTTCTTAGCCTTTGTTGGTTCTTCGCCTTGATCTGATGAACTGCTATCATCCACCTTTGCTTCTTTGGTTGCTTCCTTGCGGACTTTGCGTTTGTTATTCTTGCTTGCCCTATATCCAGCTTCGGGGTCTTTTTTTCATGTCATCATTGATCCTGCACTGCCTGTTCGTGTGGGTGCATTTGCCAAACTTGTTGTGATAGCTACAGGGGAGATCCTTGATGTCGTCATACGTGACCTTGATGTTCTTCTCGCCTTTGCTATCATTGTTCGGCTTCCACGGGCCTCCTCTTTGGTTATGTCCGCCTTTGCTGTAAGCAAAGGCTACTTCATTGGAGGGGCATGCATTGTCATTGGGATGTGCTTTTTTCTTTGTCGACTTGCCCTGCTTTTCGTTGTTGTTGATGGAGATATCAAGCTTTGCGTCTCCATCGTCAGCACGAGCGTCGTCTTCTGCAATTGCAAAGTTGTTTTCGCCATCAAGCATATCTCCAAGGGTGGTGATTCTTTGGCTTGACAAGATGTAACGCATCATGTTTCCTTTCTTCAAGTTGTGCATGAAAGAATGGATAGCTTGCGTCTCAGAGACACCTTCGCAACTATTTTTCATCTCTGTCCATCGTGCGATGAAATCGCGACTGGACTCATTCATCTCCTGAGTGCAACGTAAGAGCTCTGGATAAGCCTTTGGACGTTTGTACGTGCAGGAGAAGTGTTGTGTGAAGCAGTGATTCATGTCTTGTCAATTGTGTATACTTTTTTCCGGCAGGGTGTCGATCCAAACGCTTGCAGTACCTTCTAACATCAGGAGTAAGAAACAGATTGCGGCGTCATAACCTCCGTTGTAAATTCCCACTGTGTTGAGGTAGTCAGGCAGCCATGTCTCAGGATTATCCACGCCGTTGTACTTGTTCACAATCTTCTTGACATTGCCGAGCGCCTCTGGGAGCTGCACCTTGCGGATTGCCGCGCCAAAGCACTTGGGACCTAGATAGGTTTCTTTCCTTGCGGCTCTGATTTCATCTAGGCGAGTGCGGGCATCTGACACTTGGGTCTTTTCTTTTGCGGATGCCGGCTTCCGTCTTGACGATGTGGTGATCGAGATCTTGAGCGCTTGCGTTGGCGGTCTTTGTCGGCATTCTCGTCGTCTCTCCTGTGAGGAGGTCGAGGCATGTTAAGCCGTTCACCATTACGTGCTGGGGCAGCTTCTTTGTCACGATTCTTATCACGGCTCTTTTCACGCCTTCTTTCCTTCCTGGCGCCCTTGTCTGTCTTGTCCTTTTGACGTTCCTCCATGTGCCGGTTAGATCCCGTGCCTGATACATCATCACGTCGGCGAGCCGGCTTTTCAGTTTGTTTGCCTTTGCCGTGGCTCACTAGTGGAAAAAGGCTTATAGGTGGGATGACCCTTTGTTTCACACCAGCAGCCCATGCGCCACAAAACTCTTTTAGTGGCGCACCATAAATGTGCGCCAAAGATATCCGTGGCGCACAAAATAAATGTGCGCCACTGATTGTGTCATTTTTGTGGCGCACCAGACAATATGCGCCACCGAAATATGGTGGGCCCCACCAGATTGGTCCGATTTTAGAAATCTGAGGCATATTCTGTGGCGCACAATGCGCCACAGATAGTTGACATTATGTGGCGCACCATGTAGAATGCGCCACCGAAAGTTGACATTCTATAGCGCATGGATCTGGTGCGCCACAAAATGTTAACTTTCTGTGGCGCATATGGAGCTGGTACGCCACAGATAGTTTTCCCGCCTTTTCTCCCAGTTTTCCCGCCATTTTTCTGCTCTCCTTTTCCTATAAAATCCCCCTCCAGTATGAGATTTGTAATTATAGATTTTCAGTCTAGCTAAGCGTGTAAGGATGGTTTGTGTTGGTCCTTGCAATAAGGTGCGTTTGGCTGGTTCCACAGTCCCGCCGCCGAGTATCTCGCGCGTATTTTCCATAATTTGCATGTTGAGGGTAGAAACGTGAATCACGATGAACTTATGGAGAGTGAGAGCCATCTCGCTTTGTTGGGAGCCAAGCTATGTAGCGCTGGGTATCCATATCGGACCCCTAGCCAAATTCGTCGTGAATTGATTATGATTCGATTCAGGTTTAACAAGAAAGTTGAGAAGGGCAAGTTCAAGACTCAATATGATCTTGATTCATACGTTGAGTCTTACCGTTGGGTAGATGAGAGCGATGATTCCGATGACTTCATGCCGTCATCCAAGGCCCTGAAGTCAAAAGGTGCGTCGAAAGGGAAGGGCAAGAAGGTAGAATCATCGTCCAAGAAGAAGAGTGTATCATCGTCAAAAAGGCAAGGGCGCTGCATCAACGGATTGAGTTGTGATGTGTATCTTCATTTCAGCTATGTTGTATCGTCATTTGAGTTGTGTTGTAATATATATCTGTGTGAACTAAATATTTGAGTTGAGTTGTGTACGTGTTGTATATATCTTTAATTTATGTAATTTGACGTTAGATTTTTATGCGCATGGAATTCTGTGGCGCATGCGGATAATTTCTGTGGCGCATGGCCTTCTGTGGTGCATGCGGCTGATTTCTGTGGCGCACCAGCCCCATGCGCCAAAGAAACCCTACCCTACAAAACCCTTACCCTACCCCTCACCGCACTCATCCTAGCGCGTGCCCACTGCATCGACGCCGCCCGCACCGGGCGCCCTCCGCATCGATGCCCACTGTGCCGCCCGCGCGCCCACCGCCCGCGCCCGTCCTCCCTCCGCATCGACGCCGTCCGTGCGCCCACCGCCGACGTCGCCCGTGCGCCCACCGCCGACGTCGCCCGTGCGCCCACCGCCTGCGCCCGGCCGCCCTCCGCATCGACGCCGCGCGCGCCGCCCGTGCGCCCAGCGCCCTCCGCATCAACGCCGCGCGCGTCGCCCGCGCGCCCACAGCCCTCCGCATCGACGCCGCGCGCCTCGTTGCCTCGCGACCGCGCCCCGAGCCTCATCGCCCCGCGCCGCCCTTCCTCCCGGTGAGCTCTCCCCCCTTCCCCTTCCTCTTCCTTCCGCACATTAGGTGTTTGTTAAAATGCCAAAGCCATTTTTTGCCTAAACTAAAAACTAAAAATGCTATGAAGTGCTATCATTTCAATATATATGCTATGAGGTGCACTATTTTTATCTAATGCAAAATGTCTAAATGCTATGCAAAATATAACTTCGTACTAATTAATATATGCTTCATATATGCTAGCTAATAAGTGTATTTACTAGTTTTTATGCACTGTTTTTGTGTTTGAAAGCATTGAAAATGGGCACCGTTTATGCTTGTTCTTAAACTTATTTCATGAATTAACTATGCTCTATTGGCCGATGATTAAACAGATGGTTGTGTGTTGCATCTTTAGAGAGGTGTCAATGAACCATGTTATCTGAACATATATACAGTGTTCATTCCACTTTGTTCACTGACACCTTCATATGTGACGGATCAATTCCATATGAGGCCTTGCTTGTTTTTGTTCGGTGTTTTTTAATTGCATTTACTTTTTGTACTATTTACCATCTTGTGATATGCCGATGATTAAAATGTTATGATACAGGTTACAAGGGTGGGGTTAGTTAGTCTTGTGATATGCATGAGTGCACAGATCTCGTGCATCTTACGTGACTCACTAGCTCCATCCCTGAAGCATGTCACTTCTAATTATGAGGCCTTGCTTGTTTTTGTTGAGTGTTCTTTAACTTACATTTTACCATCTTTTGCTATGCGGATGATTAAAATATTGTGACAACATGAAATCCCGAGATGGAGTAAGCAAGGCCAGTGTGATGCGACCCATGATGTACAGGAATACACATTTTCTGCATCCCATTGGCTTTCGCTTACTCCGTCTCGGACCATTTGTGTGTTTCCATTCTAATTAAGTATGAGGCAAAATTTTCTTTGGACCGAGTTTAATATGACTAATTTTAACTGATGATTAGATTGTTTCACGTTACATCTTCAGGGAGGTGTGAGTGAACCATGTTGTCTAAACATATACGTAGTGTTTATTTCACGTTGTTCGCTCACACCATTTCTGAAGCAATTCCATATGAGGCCTTGTTTGTTATTTTTCTTGACTGCTTTTTAATTAACTTGCATTTTACCTTCTTTTGATATGCCAAAGATTAAACCAATGTGACACCGTGTGATTTAGAGGTGGCGTCTCTAGAACTGTGCACAAATATACATTTTCTGCATCTCACTGGATTTCAGACACGCCATCTCTAAATTTGTGTCCACAATATATGAGGCATGCGTTTATGTTAATATTATTTCTTTGCATCTTGTTGTGTATAAGTTTTAATTTTTTGTACTAACTGCTTAACCTCCTCTTATGCCTGTAGACGATGGCGCCGCGCCGTCGCGGGTCGTCCGGCTTCCGCGGTGTTCGGGAGCGGCCCAACGACACCTACTATGCCGAATTCCGCGTGGGCGGATTTCGGCCGACGCTCGGGATGTACCCCACACCGGAGGAGGCAGCACGCGTAGGACGCGGTCGCGTGTCGTTTCCGGCGCCCGCAAAGCGAGCTGAACTTTCCGTACTATCAGGACATCGCGGAGGCGGCGTTCCTCGCGCCACGGCCAGCCCTCCTCACCAACGAAGATCGTCGCCGCCACCGCCAGGTGCAGCGGCGGATCGACACCGCCGAGAACGACGAGGAGCTGATGCGCCAGTGGAGGGAGGACTTCCCGGGTGACATCGCCGCCGAGTTGGAGTTCTGCAGGAACCGAAGAGAGCAAAGGAGGGCAGACCGTCGCCGCCGTCGGGAGGCCGCCGAGAATGCCACAAAGGATGACTGGGACACCGATGACTCCAGGTGGTCCGACATCTTCTATAACACCAACTCTGACGACGAGTAGTATACTCGTGCGACTTGTTTTCTAGCTAGCTTAGCATTTATCTTAGTTAGGTTCTTACTACTTTGTATAAGACTTCTCTTAATTAGAACTATATATGTATGTGATAAGATTTCTCGGGTTCGAATGAATGTGATATGTCTGTTCTAATTTATGTACTGGTTGAATATATATGTGTCAACTTATAATATATATGTATAAAGTCTGTATATATACCTATATTTGTATAACAGGATTTTTTTTCCAAAATTCTTGTTATTTATTATGTGGCACGTGCCTAAGTTTTTTGTGGCGCATATATTTCTGTGGCGCACGTTAACCACATGTGCTACTGAAATATTTTTGTGGCACAGCAAGAAGGTGAAGGGGTTACGGTGCAGAAAACAATAATTTTTCTAGCGATCGAAACCCTAACTAGTCAGGATCTATCTATCTAGTACATGCGATAACGGTGGCGGAACGGGTTACATTACCTCCATGTAGACCGATAGCGGGGATTACGCTCCCGCACAAGCGTTGACGATGAAGTCGTACGTAGCCGACCTCGAGGTCGCGGAGAACTTGCCGCGATGTCGAAGCCGATGACGCCGGGGTGTCGAGGATGATCTGCGTCGACGGGCGTCGGGCGGAAGAAGGCAGAGCGCCAGCACCAGGGCTGGTGCGCCGGCACCAGAGGGGGGAGGCGCGGCGGCTGCAGGGGGCGAGACGACGTCGCCCAAGCTCCTCAAAAGAGATGCCTCTGAGCACTCACAAACATACGGAGCTTAGCGACAACCCCGGTCATTCAGATCCAGCTGAAATCGTAGGGGTAGATCTTATCTGGAATCCCGCAGAGCAACGGCGCTCTGCGGTATAGCTTGGGTGGAGAGAGATTCCCCCTTCCTCAGCTCGGCGCGGCTCCAACTTGGGAACCACGAGATCGAGAGAGAAATCGGGAATTAATTGTATTTTCCAATGAATTAATCCAATTAATATGCCTTGCTATATAAAGGGGGAAGGGGGTGTGCAAACCCCTTGGCTCCCCCATGTGGGACTAATGGATGAGGGGGGTTGGTGCGCCCCCACCATGGGCCGGCCGAACCCCCCATGGGGCCCACCCCCTTGTGGGGTGCGGCTCCCCCCTCTTGGGCCCTCTTAGGGCCCATGTAGGTGGGAGCCCCCTTTTTCCTTTATTTAATTAATATAAAAATCCCATTAATTCATAATTAATATATTTATATATAATTCAATATCCCGTGACTCCGAAAACTCTTTCGGACCACCCGAACAACTTTCGGACATTCCTGGAACCATTCCAGACCTCTCCGGAACTCCTTCCGGACCACCGGAACTCTTTCCGGATCATTTCTCTCTCTCCAACAAAACCCTATAAAATTCCAGAACCTATCTCCTAGCGTCGCTAAGACTTTAAGTTTGTTACGCTACAGTTCGGGAACACTCCAGACATGGTCGAGACACTCCGCTCACCAATGATCGTCAGGGATACCTGGAAATATATGACGACCCCTGTGCATTCCACGAATATCGTCGTTGAACCATAAATATGACATTCATTCCCTTTGTCTCTGCGATACTACCTTGTCCGAGATATGATCGTAGACACACCGATGCCTTTGTTGTATCTCGTTACCGACGAAGGTTATTAACTCGTCTGCGATATTACATCTCCATGACCTAGTCATAAGCTGCGCAGCTATATAGATGCAATATCACCGAGTGGGCCCAGAGTATCTTTCCATTACAAGAACGAACAAATCCCGCTCTTGATCCTTACGTCTTGATGCTCTTTCGGAATACCCAAGATGGACACCGTTATTGTCATGCTATATAAGACATAACGTTTGATGCTCTGAAAGCACCCCTACGAAGCATTAATAAGTACGGTCTCACGGTCTAAGGAATAAGCTATCATATTCTTATCTATTGTAAATGACAAACATCGTAATACGATCTTTTTGCAATACTTTGCGTATGTCCATCACCTTATTCAACTAACAAGATGACCCCATTGTCAACCGACGTCATTGTCCTTGATCGGGAATCTTGATCAACTGTTGCCCAATGGACTAGCTAATATAAAGGCTTGCTAGGGACCTGGTTGTCTATGTATCACACGTGTATTAACAATTCCGATTAATACAGTTATAGCATAATACACAAACCTATTATAAACTTATGAGATAATGCAATAAATATTACTTATTTATTTGCCTCTAGGGCATATCTCCTTCAGTCTCCCACTTGCACTAGAGTACAAATAAACCAGCTGCATTTTACTTTATCAAAATCCCTTATCAAATAAGAATCATTCGATGATGCTTGCTTGTGGAAGAGTGTTACTCTGACAATCTGCACAACACACGATTTGTGCAAACTTTTGCGATTCACTGATATCAACTAGCTTGATATCACCAAGTTGTCCAACAACATATATGCAAATACCGTAACTAAGTGAGACTTCTGTTTCCCAGCGCTTACTCTGATTATACTAACCAGATAACTGCCCTGGAAAAACACACTCAGCCATGCAGAGCCCCTGTAACAATTACAAACTCGCGATATCTACATACTTTCACACCAATGTAGAAAACTTGACATTCAAATGTCAATCCCTTAACTAACGCACTTCTACTTCCAGTAATTTCCAAATTTACTTTTATAACTGCTCTTATTCCAAGAACATCGGTTATATTTCATCGAGCAGATAATATGGTTTCTGTATGATGTCTAATATTACATAATAGACCCACATGTCATACAACCATTACTTTCATGCATCATTACTCTTAATGATCAATTGGATTTCAAAGGACCATCTTTTTTATTCTAATCTGACTCCTCAGATATAATCCAAAACAACTCGACTAACTATTTTAAAATTCCCGTTCTATTTCAAAATAGACACTGACTTTCAAATAGTTTCACAACTTCATCCTTCTTATCTATTCTACTGGTACAATTTCACAATGTGTCATTTACACAAGATGAATTCGGCTCCCACTCAAATTATGTCTCCACATATTTGAGAACACACGCTCCCACTCAAAAACGTGTCATCCACATATTTGAGTTCCTAAGCTCCCACTCAAAAATATGTTCTTCACATATTTCACCTGAGTGAACTAACTATGACTCCCACTTAAATCGACATTTTGGTCAAACCAAAATCATTGATCTACTATCAATTCGAATTTAATACAAACTACAGTATTACATTAATAAAAATCCCTCAGACTTCAAGCATGTCTACATAAATGTAGTCAACAAATTTGATCTTGTCCAAGACATATTTCTTGACAAGACATGCTACCGCGTATTTCTTATAGTCACATTTCCATATAACACTTTATATGACGATTAAACAATCTTATTCCTCTAATGAGAATTGCAGCAACAATTACTCTCTTAATCCTTTTAAATGTAACTTGGATTTCCAGGCTGAAGAGCCTTTGTTCGTATTCCGATACTTTCTCAACTTTCTTTGTATTCATAAAGTGCACCTTGATCTGTCAACAAGATCTGTAATACTTAATACAGTGCTGTGACCCGACAGCAATATTAAATATAACATCACTTTATTTAGAAGTTTCTATTCATGAAAATATTATGATCTTTATGAAGAGGATTACAAGCAGAAAACAATTTTCTAGTCTCCCTCACTCTTAATCACTAAACTTTCATTAGCAGACATATACTGTTTGGAACACTTTCCAACATAGGTCTGACACTTTATTCTAAACTTTCTAATTCCAATCCATAAACCATAATTCGAAAAATCATATTTTCCTCGAAATTATATAGACAACAAACTAAGTTTTGTTTCTATTTGGTTTTGGAATACACTCTCATCCAATGCGAGCAATCTACAAAGAACCACTCATGTATATTCCGAATTATCGCATAATCATATACATGTCGACCCTACTGTCGACCCTACGAATTCTCGTTGAGAAAAATATCTATTTTCTAAACTGGACATCGACTATAATGTTTCGAACATATTAGGAGATTCTAAGACTGATTCTGACAGACCACACTTTATTTAAAATAGAGCATGATTATAATTCCCCACATATCACCATATATGACATTATAATATTGTGAAACGAATTTCCACAAGTCTTTTGTGTTGAAACCATAATTCAAAAAAAATATTGTCCTTTGATCGAATCTTGTGAATACAATATTCACTAATCTTTCTTCTGAAAAACCCCATTTGATCTATTATCAAACTAATTTCAGACTCCATAATTTATCGGGCAAATACTCCTATTTACCAAAATCATGGAAGAATTCGGATCATGCAATAACACCATTGATTAATAATTAAAAATGACTCTCAATCAATTTCCTCTAGTATTGCAACTTCAATACTGCATTTCAAACTTAATCAATTTTAGCACTCGAAATACTTAAATGGACCAAAATTATCCATTACTTCTTTCATTGCCTTTATGACTAAATTCGATGGTGTTTGTTCTTTGACACATAATTTTATCATTCCCACTATTATAAATGTATATCATACGCATAATGTAATTGAGATGTGATGCACATTACTCATAACATGAAACAACTGCTTTGTTTCATAACATAAAACAACTGATTTGTTCTATATGAATAATTATGTCTTGCAACATTCAAGACACCAAACTAGATCACACTCTCACTATTACAAAATGTCTTATCAAAACTATTGATGATAACTAATATGATATCTCGAGGGCGTGAGCACTACTGGCCATCACTCGTGCACTGTCACGTCACCCTTCGCCACATACTTGTGATAATCAAGGACTGTTTCACAAACAGAACAAGTATCAAATACTTTTCATCAAGTATGAGAAGAATACATTTATATCTTCGTATATCAAATATACCCGTAGCGTCGAAGAACTCTTCTTCGATGGAATCAACTTTTAGAGATTTGAACTTGTTCACAAATGTGAAGAAGCTCACCGTGTCTCTATAGCATATTCACGCACATGCTATTCACAGCTAGGAGGTAAAGCACAATCTCTATTGCACTGGAGTTCGCTATCTAGAAATCGTAGATATTCGTAAGCCTGAAGTAGATGTCACACAACTTCTTCAACTGAGTGTCCAGACAGGTATGCTCCCCATGTGAATGGTCTGGAACTTTCTAAGCTGTCTGAACTGCTCAAGACTCAATTCATCTTTGAAGTGACCTCTGATCGCATCAATCACGACATATGGCTCCATGTGTTGAAACAACTTTCAACTCAGGTGCTAGGCATACGCTCATGACGATCGTCACTTCCATGAACATGTCATGATGCTTACGGAACTCATCATCTTGCTCCTTGCTATCAGAATCATCTGGTCTAACTCCTAACTAATGTTCTAGCACATATAGGATGTTTGTTGTGTTTGGAGAATGTTTCTAAAACCAATGCACCAGCTGATGAAGTTGGACCCGTTGGCTTCCAAGGTAGAATCCGAGCTCTTGAAGAAGTAATCGAAGCGTAGTTCCGTAGTCTCCAGATGTGATCGCAAAAGAGGTAAGATAAGTTTATAATATATAGGTGAGTTTTAGTTCTATAATCTCATTATCAAAAACACACCACACCAAGATTATTATCCCTAAAAATAATAATGGCGATTACACGACCCTCATCCACCACACTACCCCCGATCATCACGGCCGGCATCACAGCTTCAAAGGTGGACATAACATGTCGATCACAACAACTCTATGACTCGTGCTCGATCTTTCGATCTTCCCGTGTTCCGAGGCCATACCTCTGAGTATGCTAGGCTCGCAAATCAAATCTCGAAGACCCTGCGCGTGCAACATGGCTTACACCCACTGTATGCGAACGACGAGATGTGTGACACCCGATCATCACGGCCTGCCTCATAACGTAGAACTTTCTTGGTGGTGCGCAACGAGGGAGAACACAATTTTGGTATTTGTTAGGGATCATCCTATTTATGATGCTACCATTGTATATCTAGCATATAAGCAATCAATAGGATGCACACACAACAGCACACAATAATGATGCAATGAAGTGCGATGTGACATGGTCGATGCGCATGGACCTTCATGGCGCCATGTGCCTGGCCCCCGGCGCCCCGGCATGGCTCCGAGTCTACAGAGCCCTCCTTTGCCTCCGACAGTACGAGTAATATCAAAACTTACCGTAACCATGTCACATAAAATAACGCCTCTGCAAAACAAAGTTAGACGCCTCTAGCTTTATTTAGTTTTGCAAGTTTTACGTGGCATATAGGCTTATTCGTAAGAGAATCGCTTCCCTACCTACGAACTTTGTACCACAACGTCGATCGTATAATTGCATGTTTAAGCATCCCTTTCGGGCCCTCCATTGAAAATGCTTTGCCGACTAGAGAGAGAGAAACAGACACCCGCCAGCCACAGATACGGTGCAAGCCGTATGTCAGTAGTGGGACCAGTCTCGCGTAAGCGTACGCGTAAAGTCGGTCCGGGCCGCTTCATCAACTCAATACCGAAGGCATCGCAAGTGCACGCTAGAGGGTAGCAAATATAAGAAAGACGCCCTCATTCAACATGAGTTCTAACCGTACCAGCAGTACTACGCATAGATCGGCTCTGATACCACTGAAGGGGTTACGGTGCAGAAAACAATAATTTTTCTAGCGATCGAAACCCTAACTAGCCAGGATCTATCTATCTAGTACATGCGATAACGGTGGCGGAACGGGTTACATTGCCTCCATGTAGACCGATAGCGGGGATTACGCTCCCGCACAAGCGTTGACGATGAAGTCGTACGTAGCCGACCTCGAGGTCGCGGAGAACTTGCCGCGATGTCGAAGCCGATGACGCCGGGGTGTCGAGGATGATCTGCGTCGACGGGCGTCGGGCGGAAGAAGGCAGAGCGCCAGCACCAGGGCTGGTGCGCCGGCAGCAGAGAGGGGAGGCGCGGCGGCTGCAGGGGGCGAGACGACGTCGCCCAAGCTCCTCAAAAGAGATGCCTCCGAGCACTCACAAACATACGGAGCTTAGCGACAACCCCCGGTCATTCAGATCCAACTGAAATCGTAGGGGTAGATCTTATCTGGAATCCCGCAGAGCAACGGCACTCTGCGGTATAGCTTGGGTGGAGAGAGATTCCCCCTTCCTCAGCTCGGCGCGGCTCCAACTTGGGAACCACGAGATCGAGAGAGAAATCAGGAATTAATTGTATTTTCCAATGAATTAATCCAATTAATATGCCTTGCTATATAAAGGGGGAAGGGGGTGTGCAAACCCCTTGGCTCCCCCATGTGGGACTAAAGGATGAGGGGGGTTGGTGCGCCCCCACCATGGGCCGGCCGAACCCCCCATGGGGCCCACCCCCTTGTGGGGTGCGGCTCCCCCCTCTTGGGCCCTCTTAGGGCCCATGTAGGTGGGAGCCCCCTTTTTCCTTTATTTAATTAATATAAAAATCCCATTAATTCATAATTAATATATTTATATATAATTCAATATCCCGTGACTCCGAAAACTCTTTCGGACCACCCGAACAACTTTCGGACATTCCTGGAACCATTCCAGACCTCTCCGGAACTCCTTCCGGACCACCGGAACTCTTTCCGGATCATTTCTCTCTCTCCAACAAAACCCTATAAAATTCCAGAACCTATCTCCTAGCGTCGCTAAGACTTTAAGTTTGTTACGCTACAGTTCGGGAACACTCCAGACATGGTCGAGACACTTCGCTCACCAATGATCGTCAGGGATACCTGGAAATATATGACGACCCCTGTGCATTCCACGAATATCGTCGTTGAACCATAAATATGACATTCATTCCCTTTGTCTCTGCGATACTACCTTGTCCGAGATATGATCGTAGACACACCGATGCCTTTGTTGTATCTCGTTACCGACGAAGGTTATTAACTCGTCTGCGATATTACATCTCCATGACCTAGTCATAAGCTGCGCAGCTATATAGATGCAATATCACCGAGTGGGCCCAGAGTATCTTTCCATTACAAGAACGAACAAATCCCGCTCTTGATCCTTACGTCTTGATGCTCTTTCGGAATACCCAAGATGGACACCGTTATTGTCATGCTATATAAGACACAACGTTTGATGCTCTCAAAGCACCCCTACGAAGCATTAATAAGTACGGTCTCACGGTCTAAGGAATAAGCTATCATATTCTTATCTATTGTAAATGACAAACATCGTAATACGATCTTTTTGCAATACTTTGCGTATGTCCATCACCTTATTCAACTAACAAGATGACCCCATTGTCAACCGACGTCATTGTCCTTGATCGGGAATCTCGATCAACTGTTGCCCAATGGACTAGCTAATATAGAGGCTTGCTAGGGACCTGGTTGTCTATGTATCACACGTGTATTAACAATTCGGATTACTACAGTTATAGCATAATACACAAACCTATTATAAACTTATGAGATAATGCAATAAATATTACTTATTTATTTGCCTCTAGGGCATATCTCCTTCAGAAGGATGCGCCACAAAAGTCTAAACATTTCTATGGCGCACTGAGAGGGTGCGCCACGTAAATATATTTTAGTGGCGAGATAACTGTGGCACACTCCTCATTTTCCTGCATGCGCCACAGTAAGGCTAAAGGGTGCGTCACAGGTAAGCTTTTTTCTACTAGTGGCTGCTAGACTCAGATGGATCATTGGGTGGTCCTGCGCCGGCTCCGGCTTTGCATAGGATGGTGTTGTCAGCAAGGCGGCAGCTTGATGGTAGCTACCTCCTGTAGCTCTTCCGCCCTTTTGAGTAGTGCTTTTGAATAAAACACTTTCTGGTCAGTTGGTATCTACTCGTCTTCCATGATCTCCCGTGTGGCTTCCATATTCTTTGCAGGGGTGGAGAAGTATATCAAACCATCTTTGTCTACGGTGTAAGGGTATCCCTGCCACGCCTTCTTCTTTTGGGCCGACAGTCGATCGAAGTTCTTCGTGAGATCTCTATGGAGGAGAGGGTCGTGAGTGTCCTTCACGCGCCGGAATGTTTCTCTTTCCATGTGGCGGCGAAGATCTTCTTTGTCCTGAGCAGTAGCCTTGAAGGCTTTTCCTTGTTTTGCAGAACCAAGTTATGGCGAATGCCTGACTCTGACTCATGAAGGAGGTATTGGCGCCTTTCTTCGAGTTCCTCTTGTGGTTGCATTGGGACCGAGCGCCGTCTTGAGTATGTCAAGTGCTTTCTTGCGCGTTTTGAACGTTAGCTCAGTCTCCAGATCTTTGTCAAGGTTTGCTTCAAAGGGGAATTGCCTTTTGGCTTGCTTCCGGACGCCTTTATTGTATGGACGTCAACCTGTGACTCTAAGCTAGCAGATTTGGAAGGCGACTTCGGCCCATCTGCATGCTTGCCAGGTGCATCTGTTTCCATAGAAGTTGGTCCTGCCACATGACTTCTTTGGGACCTCCTATGTTGAAAGAGGCGAATTTTCTTGCGAAGTCGCTATCTGTGCTTTCGGTATCTGAGTTTTCCGCCATTGGGGTTGTGTTCTCAGATCCGGCTTCTGAGTCTGGACCAACTTGCAGAGCTGGTATAATGGACTCGGGATCGGAACCTGCCGGCTGATCGCCAGTGGTTGCGATTGTTCCTACAAAGTGAAAGTCAAACTCCATGTAGCCTTCTGAGAAGCTGGAGCCAGTTTCGCTTTGTGAATCTAGATCGTAAGCTGCAAATCCCTTTGGCGATGTTGGATGCGATCCGTCTTCTGGGTGGTGGGCGGGGAAGAATTTTCCAGATCCCCTGGGGAATCCGTACGTGGCGGCCGTAAAGCCGGTGAAGATGTTGATGTCGCCGACGGGGATGATGAAGCTGGAGACGAGATCGTCGTCTGCCGGAGTCCATGAATCTGCCTCGACGAAGCCGACATCGCCCTCCAGATTGGCGCGGCCTACCGCCATAGATCTTCTGATCTCGCCCAGAGTTCCCTCCTTGAAGGTGACGCCTAACGCCTTAGGCCCCACGGTAGGCGCCAACTGTCGGGTTATTGGATTCTTAGGCACGTAAGGAGGTGCCATGCTCCAATGATGAAGAGAGGGGGAAGGCATGACAGCTTCTAGGATCGGGATTGCACACAAGAGTTTACCCAGCTTCAGACCTTGCAGCGATGGCAAGATCCTACGTGCTGCTATAATTCACTCGATCCGAATATGTGTACATGTTACAATGTAGGTTGTGAGGCGTGTCCCTTGAGGGGAATAGGAGGCAGACTTATATAGGCGTCGTGCCTTCTCCTACAAGGAAAGGCTAACCGACCTATATTTGGAGTCCTAGACTAACACGGGATAAACCCTAACTTGTTCTCTAAGTCGAACGTCGGTTCGTCTGGATCCTGTTCAGCTTGTAGGCTTCCTCTTGCGCTTCAGCCCACTGGGCCGCCCGATAAGCCGAAGACCTTATCACCTCTTGGGCCATCCTAGTAAGCTGGTTTAGCCCATGTGGTCGGCATACCCGTTTGGTATATCCTCCACACCGAGCATACATGTCACCCTTGCCCGTCGATATACCTATTCCCCTACCAGTTAACCAACAGGATAAATCGGTACCCACAAGTAAAAATACGACATTTACAACACATAAAACGGAGCAGGAAATTGTCATAAACAACACATACCACATTCGGAAGAGATCGATTTCCTCTTCGGACTCCTGAATTAGATAGATTAGATAGGGTATTAGGATATCTAATCTCGGTATATGGTGATAGATCCCGGGTGGTCATCATCCATGAAAGTTGAAGCAAGACTACGTTATATAACCTACATGTGAATTACGATCGTGGCCTCATAGGGCCTACTCATGCATCAGAAAGTTAAGTTTCACTTGTCAAATTTTAGATGGGTACATGGGTATGTGATATGGGTTATACGACCCCATACCCATACCCTCTCTACTTGATTGGCATGCCATATTCCCATTTATGTAACCCTAATAGAGGTTTTCACCCGTGCGCAGGGCACACGGGTACCAAATACCACCCTTGAGCATTAATAAGTTTGACTTACATATTAGGGTAGTCATATAAGTTATAGTAGATGATCCCGCAAAATAAACAATAGTAGATGGTTTAGCGGAGTGCGATAGAGATGATTGTGATGTAGTTGATGATGTGAAAGATAATATGTCTGATAGTTAAAGATGATGAGGAATTAAAAGATGCTTGTATTAAAGATTTAGCTAACATTACGGGTAAGCGTAACATCGATATTGAAACTACATATAGAGGTTTTGTGTTGGGGAGGGTTAGAGGTGATTATTCACATTTTAATTCTTTTTATTGATTATATGGCTAGTATCTTGAAATCCTTGGGGCTTAGCGGAGCAGGAAAAGATAGATTTTAGTAAGGATGCAATTAATGATTCTAAGTTAGGTTTTGTAGTTTGCAAGAGACTAATATGTCTTTAAGTGTAACAATTTTATCTTTGTAGCAGAGGTTATTATAACATCTGAACCTTTTGGTAGGCTCCGTGGGATCAACAACCATAGTTGCACGAGTAAGATGACTTCCATACAATTCTTGCGAGAGTTGGGGAAGCGTCTACGAGGACTCTTCTACAATTCTTGCAAGAGTTGGAGGAGCATCTGTGGGTAAAGCATTGTGTCCATACAACTGGCTTCTAGTTTTTCCTTTTCTTCTCTTGGTTTGGCTATGTAAAAACAGTTTCTAAAATGGAAATCGACGAAGAAACTCGTTTCTTAACAACAAAAAAGGGTGTTAAGGTTTTCTTTCTAGTAAGATATAAATATTTCAAAAAAAAAGTGTTGCCACACTGATTATCAAATATGTTTAATTGACTTATTTACATATAAGGCCGAAATTATTATTCGCTGCCCCCGAATTTCTCGAGGCACGTCGTCGCTGACCGGAGCTACATGCATGGCGTGCGAAGCGGATCCAGCTAAGTTTGCAGCTCGCCGCATTAGTCGCATTCTATCCATCTCCTGTTCACTCGGTTGGTTCTTGCTATGCAGCTTATTATTCCACGACTTATGGAAATAGAGAGAAGAAGAACAAAATTACCCCACCGTACGTGTATCCTTTGCCCCGTTCCTCGTTGATCTGATCCGACACCGACAGAGCTGCCCGGCGATCAACCGAGGTTGCCACAGACCGCGACGCCGTTCATCACCGCGGCCGTGACGACATTCGGCGCGGAATGGATCGAGAGTGTAGTCGATGTGCGTAATCGATCAGTCTCCCCAATGCATGCATGGCTCCCTGTTTCTTCTGTTCAAATGTCGATTTCAAAAATAAGATTCGATCTGGGTGATCATGTTCATCCGAGGAGAGCGCGTAATTCAGGGTGCGCGGTGTTTCGTTTGGTTTATAACTTTCTAGCATGCAGATAGACACGAGAGATATTTATCAGATATACTAGTCTTATCTCTTCTTATCTATAAATCAGTTACAGTTAGAATCATTTTTCGTACGATTCCTTTTAAAGGTAATCAGTTAGAATCTATTTGGATCCCAACATTGCCTGCGTTTTCCATGCTGCAGACTGAACACCGACGAAGGAAGAAGAGGAACGCACTGCTTGATTAGAGTCTGTAGTTTTGAACAACGGTAAGACCCATGGCTGCACGAGAAACTGCTGCCGAGGCGCCCCCAACGCCCATGGCGACGCCGATGTCTTCAAGGTCGGTGAGATGGGGAGACCTCGAGGATGCGGCCGCCGGGCTGGAGAAGCCGCTGCTGCGGCAGCGCGGCGCCAACACGACTTCCCAGATGGCCGTCGTCGGCGCCAACGTCTGCCCCATCGAGAGCCTCGACTACGAGTACGTGCAGTGTCCCATATTCGTCCATCCAATTCCAATCCACCGTCATCGATCCTCAAACAGTTCAGCCGTAAATTTTGTTCCGTTTGTCTTCTGCCATTAATTTTTCAGGATCGTCGAGAACGACGTGTACAAACAGGACTGGAGATCGAGGGGGAAACTGCAGGTCTTTCACTACCAGGTCATGAAATGGGTGCTGGCTCTCCTCGTGGGATCCATCGTCGGCCTCGTAGGGTTCTTCAGCAACATCTCCGTCGAGAACATCGCCGGGTACAAGCTGCTCATGACGAGCAACCTCATGCTGCAAGACAGGTACGGCAGCCACACGTTCACCACACCACTGCCATTTTCCGAGCAATGAAACGGGCCGGCGAAAAGAAACCAATCTCATTCTCTGTGACTTTCAGGAACCTGGAGGCGTTCCTGCTATACATGGCTTGCAACGTGGTGCTGGCCGCCTCTGCCGCTGCGATTTGCGCCTACTTCGCACCGGCGGCGGCAGGCTCCGGCATACCGGAGGTGAAGTCCTACCTGAACGGCGTGGACGCGCACTCCATCCTAGCGCCCAGCACCCTCATAGTGAAGGTCCGGTCATTTTCTAACTCACCGCGATGTTTCGATGTACATTTTCTTGGACTCAATAATTTGTGGCTTTGGGGACCTGCAGATTATTGGCTCCATATTTGGAGTATCTGCCGGATTTGTGCTGGGCAAAGAAGGGCCGATGGTGCACACTGGTGCCTGCATTGCCTCCTTGCTCGGCCAAGGCGGGTCGCGCAAGTATGGACTCACTTGGAACTGGCTCAGGTACTTCAAGAACGACTTGGACCGCAGGGACCTGATCACCTGCGGCGCTGCGGCAGGCGTCACTGCGGCTTTCCGTGCCCCTGTTGGCGGAGTCCTCTTTGCGCTTGAGGAGGCAACTTCTTGGTAATACTTTCTTGAATCTTATATGTCGGATATTGGTGTTGTCGGAAATGTTACAGTTCACCTGGTACTAAAATACCACGAACTACTGCTAGTGTTCAGTAGAAATTGATAAATTGAAAAAAAAATGTTTTTCAAATGGAATCAATCCTTGTAAGTTCAAAAACTATGCCATGCCCAATTAGCACAAAACCACCCAATTGGGAAGTGCAGTTTTACTTGCTGCTCGTTTCATGCAAATAATCCAAGCAGTACCTCTTTTTTTTTGAAATTTAAAGAGGCAAAAGCTTTGCCTTTTATATTGATATAGGTGGAGCAAAACAGAGACGGCCTAAGCAGTACCTCTTTGGTCCAAGAATATGATCACATTGAACAGTGAGATGAAATCACCCGCACTTGGTGAAGGAAAGTCACCCTTGGACCTGAGATACATGTTCTATATTCCGTTTGCAGTACCAATTTTGTCGGAAATGCTACAGTCCTCTGTTATGGTAATTCAATCGCAGTGAACAATGAAATGTATCGGTTATATCAAAATCAATCTGTTTCCATTGTGTTTTCTCAGGTGGCGGAGCGCTCTTCTCTGGAGGACATTCTCCACGACGGCTGTGGCAGTGATGGTGCTGAAGTCTCTGATCGAATATTGCCGCAGCGGTAAATGTGGCCTTTTCGGCGAAGGCGGTCTGATCATATGGGATTTGAGCTCACGGGTGACAGCGTACACCACCGTCGACATCCTTGCAGTCATAGTACTTGGCATCCTGGGTGGACTGTTCGGAGCCCTGTTCAACCACCTCCTCGACCGGATCCTTCGCAAATATGGGATCATCAACGAGTGAGTAATCGCCATCCGATCAAACCTCTCGATCTGAAGATGCAAGCATTATCTGAAACAAGTTAATTCAGAAGGATGACTGAGATTGCATTTTAATTTTACAGGAAGGGCGCACCATACAAGATCCTTCTGACGGCGTTCATCTCCATTGTCACATCATGCTGCTCGTTCGCCCTGTCGGCGATGTCACCGTGCATCCCCTGCCCGCCTGATCTCCCCGCCGGTAAGTGCCCGACCATCGGCCGGTCCGGCAACTTCAAGAAGTTCTGGTGCCCGGCAGGGCAGTACAACGCGTTGGCCTCCCTCTTCCTCAACACAAACGACGACGCCATCCGCAACCTCTTCAGCGGGGGCACCGACAGCGAGTTCAGCGTGCTGACGCTGCTCGTCTTCTTCGTAGCTATCTACTCCCTCGCCCTTATCACCTACGGCGTCGCCGTACCATCTGGCCTATTCATACCGGTTATCCTCTCTGGCGCCACCTTCGGCCGCCTCCTCGGTAAGATCTTGGCCTTCATGTCGCTGACCGGCCTCGACACGGGCCTCTTCGCCCTCCTCGGCGCCGCGTCCTTCCTGGGCGGCACGATGCGCATGACGGTGTCGGTGTGCGTGATCCTGCTGGAGCTCACCAACGACCTGATGCTGCTGCCGCTCATCATGCTCGTCCTGCTCGTCGCCAAGACGGTGGCGGACTGCTTCAACAAGGGAGTGTACGACCAGATCGTTCGCATGAAGGGGCTGCCCTTCCTGGAGGTGCACGGCGAGGCGTGCATGCGGAGCCTGGTGGCCAGCGACGTGATTTCCGGGCCGGCGATCACCTTCTCCAGCGTGGAGCGCGTCGGCGCAGTGGTGGACACTCTGCGGCGCACGGGCCACAACGGGTTCCCTGTGATCGAGGACGAGCCGTTCGCGCCGGCGCCGGAGCTGTGCGGCCTAGTGCTGCGCTCCCACCTGCTCGTGCTGCTCCAAGGAAGGATCTTCACCAGGACCCGCGTCAGGACCAGCGCCAGCGAGGTGTTCCGCAAGCTCAAGCCGTTCGACTTCGCCAAGGTCGGATCGTCGGGGAAGAAGCTGGAGGTGGACGAGCTGGGGCTCACCGACGAGGACATGGACATGTACGTGGACCTCCACCCGATCGCCAA
Organism: Poa annua; assembly: GCA_026929855.1. Taxonomy (NCBI): domain Eukaryota; kingdom Viridiplantae; phylum Streptophyta; class Magnoliopsida; order Poales; family Poaceae; genus Poa; species Poa annua. The sequence goes on from CM049428.1 coordinate 122,188,030, forward strand.
CCGCTCGCCCTACACCGTCGTGGAGAACATGTCGCTGACCAAGGCCGCCGTGCTCTTCCGCGACCTCGGCCTCCGCCACATGTGCGTCGTCCCGAGAACGCCCGGGGTAAGGAAAATTCACCCTCCTAACGAGCTCCATTACTCGCCTTCTTCTTCTTTTTTCCATGCAAAATTCAGCATTGTGTGCATTGCAGAGGCCGCCGGTGCTGGGGATCCTAACGAGGCACGACTTCATGCCGCAGTACATCCGCGGGCTGTTCCAGAACGTCCTTCGTGAGTAGTGATCGAGATGATTTTTGCACATAATTATATTCATATGCATGTCTATTCCTCCAAATCTACTTTTAGTTTAGGGAGTTCCTTTGTTAATTTAGGCTGATCATTTAGCACCCTGCATTTTGAAGTGGAGGTGAGATCTCGATTTCGTTGAAGATGTAATCAAATAAACGACAATAATGCAGATTATTCTTTTCAAATGATTTAATTGGTCTTGGATGTCTTATATTGGTTGAAAACCAATGTCAACTCTGTGCTTATTGTTATCATTGACCTGATGGCCTTCATTGTCGCCACCATTACCCTCTGGTACGGTGTGTGCATGTGATTTGGACCGTTTGATCTAGGTGTGTGCACGGTTCAGAACCTCCGAATCTGACACTCTGAATCTTTTTATATTAGTGGAGATTATTTTACATTTCTTTTCTCTTATTGCAAATGTAGCGCATGATTTCGTTATAGGTACTCTCGAACTTTAGGTACATTTCAATGCTACTCCAATCGTATCAAAATCATTGAATATTCAAAGAAAAAAATATTTATGTGTCATTCTCACTCCCCTTAGTGTTGGGTATGTCCCGCCGTATAGTGGTGTATTGTAACCCAACTTTAACCCATGAAGTCAAACAAATGTGAACCGATTGTGGCTGCATCCAGAGGACTGAACATATCATCATTGTGAGAAAGTTAAGAGAATATAATAATCTATAATGATTAAATAGGTGCAAACCACAAATGATTTTCCTCAACATGCAAGATATCCACCTAAGCACTCCTCCACATCATCCATTCTTACGCGTCAACCCACTTCAATAGTTTCGGTGTATTATATTCAAGTTATCCTATTTCTGAATACAAGCTGCTTGAGTACATGATTTGAGTTACTCATAGTATGGAAACGCCACAAACATACATGTGAGGAGATGATCCAGTAGCAGTCTCTTGTCCTTGTGCTAGGACCTTTCGTATCTCTTCATTGTCATATACAGGTATGCAGTCTCCTTTCCTTTTCTCCATGTTCCTTTTGGACTTTTTTATGTTGACATCAAAGTTACTACTCTATCCGCTAATCCATCTCCACCACTCCTGGATTACATCTGCCTCTTTATCTTGTTGTCTAGCAAATCTATAATCACCTCTCTCTCTCTCTCTCTCTCTCTCTCTCTCTCTCTCTCTCTCTCTCTCTCTCTCTCTCTCTCTCTCTCTCTCTCTCTCTCTCTCTCTCTCTCTCTCTCTCTCTTTTGCACCTACTTTTTATGGCATGGTGCATGATAACTATATGTATTTTACTTAATATGGACGATTGGACTTCTACTGTTAGGTCTAAGATAGATGATGTTGAATCAAAATTTCCGGGTTCTTGTGACTACGGACATTGGGACATGTGGGGTTCATCTTTTCTTTTCAACAAGTTGGATACATGGTGACAAGGTGTTAACTCGACAAGTCCCAGGGCTATGCATCCCGGGTTGATTGATGGGGAGAGAGATGAGTGCAGGTGGTCACGACGGCTGACAAACAAGGATTTACCCAGGTTCAGGCTCCCGGAGGATAACACCCTACTCCTGCTTGTCTGATTATTGATGCGAGTAGCGATTACAATGGCGAGATTGCGATCTCGCTAGGGTTTGTGGCGGTGGCTATGAGCGTGTCCTTTGGGACGAGCAACCCTCCTGGCTTTATAGGTAGCCAGGTCTCGGGTGGTCGATGCCGATGGCAACTACAGATATGGTAGGTTATGCTTCCTAACCGACTTGGACTAGGTTATATGGTACCCCGCGTGGGCCTTCTGTGGGCCTCCATGTCCTTGGCGCGGCCCAGGTAGCCTTATCGTGGGCTACCCGAAAGGCAGCCCCACGTCAGTAGCCCCCGAGTGCTTGGTCGAAGCGTAGAGTCGAGCAAAGGACTTCTTCTTCCTAGACGCGTTGTTGGATTGTTTGATTTGAGCTTGAACTCGATTTCTTCAGTCGAACCGGCCGCTCCCGATGGGAGTAACCTTTGCAGTCGAATTACTTCGCCTTTGTCTTCTTGTGAAGCTTGCTTCTATTCGGCCTGTTGGCTTACTTGTGGGTGGATTCGGCTGCTCGAGCTTACTCTGTTTTTCTTTGTCACCCGAATGATTTCTTCGGGTTCTCGGATCATCACTCGATCCTACTTTGTTGGTTTCAGCTAAGAAGCTTACTACTCGAATCATTCTGTCGGGCTGTTTCAGTTGCTTTTGGAGCCGTTGGCTTGATGACGTCACTGGTGACGATCCATTGCACGCCTCTGCGCCCGATGGGACGTGACGTGGCGGGCCCCGTTGTCAGAGCTGACCGTGGTCAGCAGTTGTCACGTCTCCGAACTGGGCGCGAAATTTGCGCGGCATGATGATGATGCCTCGGTTTTCGTGCGTAGTGGACGAAGTGGGCGGCGACGGTTGGTTTCTTCGTGCGACACGTGGACGGCCGGATGTGTCTGCTCGGAGCCCCTGTTCTGTGGACGGTTGAGATGAAACTCTTTCGAGGCATAAGTACTGTGTTTTGATGCGAGGGCCTTCATCTTCTCCAATCGTTCTGGCCTCCTTTTCCTCTGCGCTCTACCATTTCCGCCGCCATCCTGAGCTCCGTGCTTTCTGTCTGTGCACCTTGCGCTGCCTCGCGGCGCCATGGGCAAGCCGAAGAGCGCCGCTGGCTCCTCCGCCGCCGCCGACGAAGTCGGGCTGATGAAGAAGCCCGACGGCGACTGGCAGAGATCGTCGGTGAAGAAGACAGAGGTCGAACTCCTCCGCGCTCAAGGCCTTCTTCCTCCTGCTGATCAAGTCCAGGTACGCGCTCCTGGCAAACAAGTTTTCCCCACACCCCGGGATGGGGAACGCGTTTGCTTCGTGGACTTCCTTCCGCGGGGCTTCGGGTTCCCCATGCACGATTTTATGCGCGGTCTCCTGTCTGCCTATGGGGTTCAGATCCACGATCTGACCCCCAATGGCGTCTTGAGCATCGCGGGCTTCATCGTGCTTTGCGAGTGCTTTCTGGGTGTCGCGCCCCACTGGGCACTGTGGAAGTCGCTCTTCCTCGTTCGCAAGGACGTTGGAAAGAGCGGGTTGCCGTTCCCCGTGGGCGGCTTCGGAATCCAAGTGCGCGGTGACACCGCGTACTTCCAGATGAAGAAGTCGGACTCCGTCCAGGGGTGGCGCAAGAGATGGTTCTACGTCCAGTCGAACCAGGACGGCCTGGGTGCATTCGACAGCGGACGTGGGCTGCGGAAGACGCAAGCCTGGACGCACCCGCTGACTGCTGTGGAGAAGGAGGCCGTGCAGCCTCTGTTGGGCCTGCTGCGCGATCTGACCAAGACCCTTGGGCACGAGGCGGGTGACGTCTTCCTGATGGCCACCTTCTTCCGTCTTCGGGTGCAGCCGCTCAGCGCTCGGCCTCACCCGATGTGGGCCGTCGAGGGCGTCAGCACCGAGCCACTTGACGATGAGGAGGTGGAAACCAAAGTAAGGTCCATCACCAACCTCCGAGTCGCGGACACGTGCAACGTCAAGTGCCCGGTTGCTGCTTACGGGGCATCGAACCCCGTTCCTGAGGTGAGTCTTGGCTTGTTTTCCTTTTGTCTTGACTCGACTTGCGTCTACTTTCTTCTTCATTCGACTTGTGTCTACTTGCTTCAGGGTCGGTCTTTGCTGATCAGCCTTCCTCCTCTTCCCGAGAATGGACCCGACGACGAGTCGAAGTTTGTCGAGGAGGAGGACGACGACGAAGAGATTCCTTCCGCACATTCGAAGAGGTGGAGGACGAAGATGAAGAGGAGGAACCCGTACGGAAGAAGCGGAAGCTCCCGAGCCGTGGCGACTCTGCTACTGCGTCGTCACCTGCTAAGGATGCCGACGTTACTCTAGAGTGAAAGTGAAGCAATTGTGGTTCTAAAGTGCCGCAACTATGTAGTAAAAATATATGAGTTTGTAGTTTTTGCTAAAATTACCTATACAAAAGTATAAAATTTTATTATAAATACTACTTATTTTAGTATATATGATTTCGATCATGTTTGTGTTCTTTCTTGGAATTTGGTGCATTAATGTGTGCCTTATTTCGCGCTGATTCGTTCAAAGGAGACTTCGTAAGCTTGATAGTCTTAGAAGCCTCCCCCTCATAGGAGGCTTGGTGGTTATTGCACCTGAGACCTGTTTTTAGATTTTATTTAGGATCGGATTTCTCCTACGAGGAGATTGTGAAATGGTTATGGAGCTAACTATTTTCGGAGTAGAGAAAGAAGCTATCATAGTGATTAAACTCCTACTTCGTGTATGAGTTTAAAAAGGAATCAGGCGAGCCTTCGGTAAAGATTGGGTGGTCCTTTGATGTACCCTCACACCTTTCTAACCAATTTCCTTGTGAGGAAGTGAACATCAAATGCATTTTTATCTCTGCATCACTCAATCATCTCTATATTTGAGTCCTTTGACTTACGCTTTTATAATGTGATAGCATTCGTATTTGAAGGTTATTATCTTCTTATAAATAAATTTGGATCAATTGGGTTGTTAATCTTGTTTTATATGTATTGTGATTGGTAGCTTCCTTTATGTGCCCATCTTGTTTTGATTAAGTTTTTGGTGCGAGACTCTCACATTTAAGAGACGTGTTTGAAAAATATAAGACTACTTTAATTCCATATCTTTGTAAGACATATATTTAATTATTTTGAAATGGCTACCCCACCTGGACTTTTCAACTTTGTACAATAGCCCCATAACTCAAATGTGCGCAAAGGGGTCATCCAACTATAGGACGAACATGTGTGTGTTCCTACATAATACATCTCTTTTGGCTGCTTGTAAATTTTGTATGAAAGTTTACTTAGCCGCTACATGAAAGCTGCAGGTGTTTTCAAGGGGAAACTTGAGCATAGACTCATGGCGACTTTTACCATCCGGAGAGGGTTTAGCTCGAGGTGGGGAAACACGAATTTACCCAGGTTCGACCCTTCTCCATAGAAGTGAAGACCTACTCCTGCTTTGTTGTATTGATAGGTATGAACTCGATAACTCGCCGCCCTGGGGCTTATGGGTTTTGAGATTACAATGAGAGCTTATCCATACATGGCTATTCATAGGACACATCATACGATTGTTTATTCATGATAAGTAAGAGAGGGGTGTTTCGGCTCCCGGGTGCATATGCACTGTTTATTTGAAATACATTTTACACATATTTTGAAATGTAAAAAAAAACTAAAAACATATTCGCAGATGGATTGCAACATTCTATGTGTTTACAAATTCGTTTCATGAATAACAAACGTTTATATGGCTTGTGTAAAAAACTTAAATTTTGGTGTTAAAATAAGCATTTTTCACGAGACATTATTTTTGCACAAGCCACAAAATCAGATATCCATGAAACCGACTTTATAAACTTATTCGAGAATATGAATATGCATCAGTGAAATTTATTTCTGAATTTTTGACATTTTAAAATATGTTTTTAAAATACTGGAGCCAAAGTGGATTTCATCATAAGTAACAGTAAGAAAATAGAAACAAGTGAAACAATACGAAATTGAAACAAGTCAAATAGGCAAACAATCGAACACGCCGTTGAAAACAAATACTCCCTCCGTTGCTTGATATAAGGTGTATAAGTTTTTGAAAAAAAATCCAAAATATAAGGTGTATTTGCTATTTATGCTCAATTTGACCCATCAAAAAAATAAAATCTAGTCTCAAAAGAGCGATTTAACGGATTATAGTCATTTTATACCAATTAAGAACTCATCTCTTATCATTTTTTCTAAATAAAAATTTAGTACACTATGTACAAAATAGCTTGTCTTAATATCCGTGCGGAAAACTTATACACCCTATATTCAGAAACGGAGGGAGTATTGAGTAAAATAGGCAAATGGCTGAACAAGCAATTAATAAAAATAGTTAGAACAGATTCCCTTATACAGAACTAGTCATGAACTAAATGTAGAAAATGACAATACCATCATAATCCATTTGGCATCTTCCATGCTTGAACTTCGATATCTTTTTCCCCCATTGTTCTGCACTCTTGTGCAGCGTTGGACGCCAACCACACACATTCGTGTAGACTAGTCACGGACGCACATTCACGTACAGTTTCGGACGCACTGTTGTCGGCCGTTGAGCGCTTTCGCCACTCAGGCCAAGCAGCTGGCCAGATGGCGCGAGAATGGAAACAGCCAGACCTGTACGAGCTGCTTGCCATCCTTGTCCGACCCGAACGCCCACTCCTCCTCGACACGCCGGCGCTCCATGTTGAACGCGACGAGCTTGCTCGGCGTCCACAGGTACACCACCTCCCTCTCCGGGTGGAACGCCATGAACAGGAAGGTCGGCGTCGTGGCCTGCTGCAGGGACGAGGCGCCGGCGCCGGGGACGAGGTCTTTGATCCCCAGCTCGTGCTTCAGCGCCCACTCGGATTCGCCCGCGTCCACGAGCTCCCAGAACCTGAGGCGCGAGCCGTCGCTGGACGCGTACCGGAGGCGGCCCCGGCAGTGGCCCGCGCGCGCCCGGTAGCTCACGGGCGCCGGGAGCGCCGTCACCGCGCAGGCCATGGTGGCGAGGTCGATGCGGACGACGTGGCCCGAGTACGCCAGCACGTGGACGGCGCCGCCGAAGCAGTGCATGGTGGCGGACATGGCGTCGGTGTCGAGGCCGAAGTGGAGCTCGTGCTCGCGCCACGCGCCGGGCTCGGAGTCGAACACCTCGACGGTGGCGCCGCGCGGGAGCCAGCCCGTGAAGCACACCACCTTGTAGTGCGGCGACGCGCAGGGGTCGAAGGACAGGACGGAGAGCAGCGTCCTCCTCGTAGGCGCCGGGAGGGGCGCCCACCGCCGCGTCGTCGGGCTCACGACGTGGAACGTCGCCTGGTGCGCGTGCGGCGAGGACGCGTAGTAGAGGAGGAGGCCGTTGCAGCCGTCGATGATGGTCGACGTGCGGTGGCACGGGAAGAAGGCCATGTCGTCGACCTCCGCCACCCCGCCGCCGCCGGAGGATGATGGCGGCGACGAGCAGGCGCGGGCGTACGTGTAGGCCTGCCTCCCGCCGGTGTCGTCGAAGAGCACGCCGGACGTGATGAGCGGGAGCCTGTGGCGGAGGTAGTCGGCGGCGATGAGTGCGCGCCAGGTGGTGGACACGCACTGGAACCGCGCCAGCGACTTGTGCGGCAGCCTCACGAGGATCTCGCTCAGCACGTCCTCGCCCATTTCGACGTCCATCTCTCTCAGACTCACACAGGCACACCAGACCTGACTGCAACACAGACCAATCGACGGCCACGAAAACGAGAGGGTTTCTCGGCTTCTCCGTCCAGGAAAGAAGGGGACTTGGACAGCAACAATGTATGTTGTGTTGGCCTGAACTAACTGCGACCTGAAATGAATTTCAGGTGGTGGTGGCAGTGTCTCGCGCGCTTGCGGCAAACGTATGGGCTCTGCCCTTTTAAACATGGTGGCTGGCCGGCGCTGGTTATGGCGACAACTCCTTCTCCTCCTCCTCCTCCGGTTATTGCAGATTTTCCGCCTCAACCAGAGGAATCTTGGACGCGAGGTTCACATCGTTTCCACGAATCATTCCATCATTCTACGCCTACTGAAAAGGAAGGCCTATCCGGATTCCACTTGCGCCGCACTGTGCATGTGACGTTAATTAGGGAGAAAGATAACCTGACGGAATTAGCCACCTCGCCTCCATCCTGTATATGTTTCAGACATTATACCAACGCTCATCATCACCTGAGTATACAAAACAGCCGGAAGGGTTAACTAATTGACGTGCTGTGAAGTGCAATCATCGGTAGTGCGCGACATAGATTGTCAAAAGGAGAAGGAAACCCGTGTGGTAAAATCCACACGACACGGACGCTAACGCAGAGCGAACTCTTCCTCCTTGATCTCTTGCGTTCAAGCAACCGAGCATGGGTCCATGGCCGCGCGCGGTGAGGCGTCCACGTAAACAGTTGGAAGGCGACCCAAGCTGCCATTTGGCACATCTCGATCGTCAGACGTGGTCGTGCAACTATTATAGCAAACAAGAGGCAAATTAACAGAGGCTCAATACATTAATCATTTTTTGTTGCTACTCTTTGCATGATCATGTAAGCTAATACAGCGAGGCATCTGTTGCTTGGACGCCAACGTTTCGGCACGGCTTCTCGCGCTACAAGCTCAAGCAGTCGCTGTCCATGGATCCGGCGAAGGAGTGTGGAAGACTGGGTCGCCCTAGCTAGACCCGGACATGAGGACATGGATTCCACTAGCCACAGAGCCACTAGATCTTTGTTGCGATCTTCTTTATGTTTACTTTGCTTTGAGATCGGTGGGAGTTAGCAACGGATTAGCCGGTGGGTTGCCCGTTGGAGTAAGCAATGGAGCCCTTGAGTTGAGTGCATGTTTTGTCACTAGCTAAAGCTGCTTTGTGTGCATGCCACTCCATCAATCTTCTTTCCGCCCAACAGAGTTTGGTACAACACGAGGATGTTGACGGGGACGATGGATGTGCGTCGATGCAAGCAGCATGACTGAACGTTCCTCGCCATGCATGCTGCCCTGCCATTCCCTTCCTGGTATAGTGTGAGGCGTTCACTCGTCACCTGCTGCCATGCGCATCACATGAATTCATGGTAGCGAGATGCCGATGGAAGGTTGGGGAAGGTCACCATGCATGGCGATCGAAGGAATCTTCCTATCTTCGACTGAACACTTTTTTACTGGGATTTCGCATTCTATACTCGAGTGGAAACTAAGAAACGGGTAGGTTTATGTTGCAAAATGACCTCACTTCCATTCTAGTCACAGATTAGGTTAATACACCCAGAACATGATATTTGATATAGGAGAATGGATAGGCTAGCCAGCTCACGCTCCCGCGATGGCCGCGGCGGCGATCCTCCGGCCGCGCCCGCCGCCCACTGGCGCTTCCCCGTCCATGCTGCGCACGCTTCGCACGCTCCAAGGCTGCCTCCGCCTCCGGCAACCTTCCCTGCGGGATTTACGCCCGTGTTTTTAGGGATTGCATCTCCAAGATCTGGATCCGGCCGCGTGGGCCGCCGGACGAATCAATCCCCTCCGGTGCGAGCGGGTCGGCCTGCGCCACGCCTCCGGAGCTCCATCCACGGCAACCTCGACCTCGACACGCCTTCCCCAGCGACCTGTGAGGCCATCAACGAGGCACTGCTCGCGTGGCGTCGCGAGGGCTGTCCTCCTTCGCCTACCGCAGTTATGGCGGCTCCGGTCAGCATCCTCCGCACCTCGCGAGCATTCAAGGCTTCTGCGACGCCCCGGCCTCGTCGCGCTGTCCGATTCGACATCCCAACGTCGCGCCTTCAAGTTTCTGCGGCCTCTGATCCCCGTCTTCATGGCGCGTCGCATCGCCCATCCCCTCCCGCTCCGGCGCCGGACTCTGACGCCGAGCTAGGATGGACTAGGGTGCGGCGTCGCCACGACCTACGCACGGCGAGCCATACGGCCTCCTCCTCCAATTCAATGCGGCCAAGACGCTCAACGGCTCCCGCTCCCCCCCGTTATCCACCCCCATCCCCTCGCCCCGCCCACAAGCCGCCTCCGCTTCTCTCAAACAACAGGCGCTGCCACCGCTGCCAAGCCCGCGACCACCTTCGCCTCGCTTGTCGCGACCCTCCCCGCTGCGCCGGCTGTGGGCGCTGGGGGCACGGAGCACGTGACTGCCGGCCAAAGACGCCTCCTCCCGCACGGGCCACCCCGCGCGAAGCCAAGATGGACATGGCTCCCCGCGTCGGCATGGTGGAATTTCTCGGAGACGCGGCTTCACGCCCTGCGGAGGACTCCTGCATCATCGCCACCTCGTACGACCTCGACAGCGCGAGGCTGGAGTGGGAGCACTCCGCCATTGTCGCGTGGGTGCTCGACCCACCTCCGGGCACGGACCGCTCGGACGTCGACGACGCCTTCCGAAGCAAATTCAACCTCCGACCCTCAGATTTGCTGGTCAGCGCCCACTTCCCCGAGCCCTTCCTCGTCAAGTTCGCCTCGGCCGAGCTCCGCGACCGCGTGATGCGCACGAAGCGGGGAACATTCAAGATCTTTGGGATCGATGTCCACTTCCGGCCCTGGCGCGCGGTCGCCCACGCCTTCAACGCGAGCATCTACTACCGCGTCCACCTCCACGTCGGAGGATTGCCGCCGTTCGCGTGGCGCCCGGAGGTGGTCGACTTCATCCTCGGCCGGTGCTGCGCCGTCCAGCGCTTCGACAGCGGGTTCACCACGATGGAGGACACTTACTCCTTCGGCTTGTGGGCTTGGTCCCCGCGCCACAGAGCATCCCCAAGGTCCTCTGGGTCACCTTCGCAAACAAGGCGCCGGGCGGCCTTTCTTCCATCGTGCGTGTGGCCGCGGACAGGCCCGACCAGTGGAAGCGCGGCGTCACTTTCCGCGTTCTTCTCCACGTGGAGATCATCGAGGACTACTCCGACGCACCGGTGCTTGACGGCGGCAAGACCATCACCAACTTCAGGCCTGCTTCCCGCACGCTGCCCGCCTGGCGCTCGGGCGGCATTGACGGCACCGCCGCGACCTACGGCACCGCGTCCACCATCCCACCCCTCGGCGAAATGCGCCCCACAGAAGGCGCGGGCTCCAGCCGCCAACACCATCACCGCGGACGCGAGGGGGCGGCCACGCCCGAGCTGCGGGCCACGCGCGAACGGGACGGTGATCCGGAACACCGGCCCATCATCGGTCGCGCCCATCGCAACCGCGACCGGCACGACGAAGAACGGGACCGCTCCAGGGAGCGAAGCAACGCGGAGCGCAACCGCAGCCGTTCGCGTCATGGAGCACGCTGCGACGACCGAGCACCAATGCGACACCACCGCGACGACTACGACGACGAGCAAGATTGCCACAAGAATTGGGCGCGGCGTGACACTTCACGCGCCCCGTGCGCCAGGAGCCGGAGCCGCATGGGAGGCAAGCACGAGGGTGGCGACCACGACCGGTCCTCCCGCTACGGCGAGCGCCGCAGCGGCCGCCACCACGCCCTCTCCCAACTCGCCTCCGCCATCGTCGCGCCGCGCGACCCGCCGCAACAAACTGCTCCGGAGACCTTCCTCTCTGACGCGGAGGTTACGGAGAAGCTGCACGAGCTCTTTCGGGACGGTGTCGCAAACCTACGCGCCGCGCTACCGGCCATCCTCGGCATCGAGACTGCGCCACCCACCTTCGGCTCCGTGTGCCGGGACTGGCTCTCCTCCATCCGCGCGGCCCCGGACGCGCTCCGCCCTGGCTCGTCACGCCTCGCCTCTCCACCAACGGTGTCCTTCAAGATTCCCATCCCTACGACCGATGGAGAGGAGGCCGCGGCCGATGAGCTACTCCATAACCAGGCCGCGGACGAGGCGTGCATCATCCCTGTCTGCTGGGAGGACGACGTGGCCACGGGGAATGAAGACTGGCACGAATTGGTGGCGACGCGGGGCGAGGCTGGCGCCGCTCAAACGGGGGAGCTGGGGCAGCCCGACGATGGCCTCGGCGCGGAACTCGGCGAGCCCGCGCTGCCCTCCTCACCTGCAAGCGACAACGACGCGAAAACGCCCGACACGGGCGAAGCCGAGGATGCGGTGACGCTGGACGGAGCCCGTGGGTGTGCTGCCCACCGACGACGATGAACAGCAGGCCGGAGACACGACGAGCTGGGACAATCGCGATCGACAACGCCGCACGGGGATCCCCGTGCGTTCTGGAGATTGCTGAGGACGAGCTGTTGTTGCCGCTCCACGCACCTGGACACGACGATTTGGACCAGGCCTGCGACACCGAGCACGACGGCGTCGCGGACGAAATCGCGATTCAGATGGGACAGTTTGTGATCGACGACAGGGATGAGGACGACGACTTCGCACACGGGCCCCTGTTCGCCAAGCCGGCGGTGCCTCTGCTGCCACGGCCGGTGATCAAACCTCCAGCCGCAACACGGGACACCCCCTCCGTGCGCCGCAGTGCTCGTTTGGGAGAGAAACCGATGATGCCCACGATGGATAGGGCGATCCTTGTGCTCTGCAAGAGGATGGGGCTGAAGATCGGGGACGAGATGCCCATGCTTGCTGCTCGAAGACAATTTGAAGACTGCTACAAGAACACCATGACTGACGATGCTGCCAGGGGTCTAGATGTGTTGTTCAAGCTCAAGCTGCCCTGCCTTAACACTGCAAACGAAGCTTTGGTGGCTCTCGCAGGGGCTGGTGGTGCGGAGTTCACCACCACCGCGGAGCAGGAGGTGCTCTTCTGACGTTCTTCAGCCAATCCGGCCCGCATTTTGTGCTTCGTTTTTTAAATTTCTGGTGGGCTTGTCACCTGTTAATCTTCACTACCTCGTCATCATCTATAACCTCTGCACCTGCTTCCTCAACTATGTCAGAACCTCGACTCGACATCGCAGATTGGAACACCCACGGGCTGAACGATCAAGCCAGAAAAGATACCGTCCACGCTATGTTCGCTAGCACCCCTTGCCACATTGCTTGCCTGCAAGAAACAAAACTCGACTTCATCGACCATGCCACTGCTTCCTATATTGGGGGATACCGGCTTCGTTCCTTTGCTCACCGCCCTGCAATAGGCACCAGGGGAGGGATCTTGTTCCTTTGGAACGACGACTTCGTGTCCCTCACAAACATACACATTGGCACTCACCTGATCTCCGCTGACGTCTGCATTCGGGCTTGCGGCACTACTTTCAAGCTAACCAATGTCTACGGCCCTAGCACTGATGTGGACAAGAGAGCCTTCCTGGACGAGGCTATGGCACAAGCCCCCCCAAACGACGAGAAATGGCTAATCATTGGTGATTTCAACCTCATATACCAGGCTTCTGACAAGAGCAACTCAAATCTAAATTTCCGCCTTATGGGCCAGTTCCGCCATGCTCTCAACATCTGCAACTTGAAGGAGATCAAGTTGCGGAATAGAAAGTTTACCTGGAGCAACGAGCGAAATGATCCTACTTTGGTCAAACTGGACAGAGCTTTCTGCAGCCCGAGCTGGGAGCCGACCTTCGGTAATCACGTCTTGACTGCTCTGTCGTCATCCCTATCCGACCACTGCCCCCTAATGCTGTCGAGCATGTCGGGCCCCCGACGACCCCCCACCTTCCGTTTTGAAAATTTCTGGGTCAACATGCCTGGGTTCCAGGAGGTTGTCTCGGCAGCCTGGAACGAACCGACCTCTCACACGCAACCTATGCACGTCATCAACCACAAGCTCAAGCATACTGCGGGAAAGCTTCGTGCCTGGAGCAAAAGCCTCTTCTCAGACCATAAGCTCCAGCTGTTCATGGCTCTCGACGTCATTCTCCAACTTGACATTGCGCAGGAATCTAGGCCGCTGCCGACCATCGAAAAAGACCTACGCTCAGGATTAAAGAAAAAGGTTATGGGGTTGGCGGTGCTGGAGCGCACCAGAAAACGACAGGCATCACGGATCAGAAACCTCCGCGAGGGCGACGCAAACACTAGATTTTTTCATATGAGGGTAAACTCTAGAAGAAGAAAGAACCACATCCAGAGGTTGCAGATTGACGGAGGATGGGTGACCTCCCGTGAGGACAAGGCCGCAGCTATCCATCAACATTTCTCGCACACCCTCGGTCCACCACCACCTCGGCAGGTGGATCTGAACTGGGAGGAGATCAACCCGGGAGTGGAGGATTTGGAGGACCTGGCCCTACCCTTCTCGGAGGTGGAGATATGTCAGGCTTTGGAGGACATGCGGAAGGACAAAGCGCCAGGACCTGATGGATTCACGACAACCTTCTTCTCCTCTTGCTGGGATATTATCCAACAAGACTTCATGCGGGTCATTGATGCATTCTCGGAGCTTGCGGTCAACAACTTCCACATAGTCAACTCTGCCAACATTGTCTTGCTGCCAAAGAGAGAGGGGGCTGACTCCCTAAATGACTTCCGCCCCACCAGCCTGATCCACATCATCCCTAAGATCATTGCCAAGGCCATGGCGAGACGCCTAAGCCCCAAGATGAATGCCATTGTCTCCCACTGCCAGAGTGCCTTCATCAAGACAAGAAGCATCCACGACAACTTCATGTACGTCAGGAACACTGCCAGGCGTCTGCATCGCGCCAAATCGCCAACTTTGCTGCTCAAGCTGGACATTGCCAAGGCCTTCGACTCCATGAGATGGGACTATCTACTCGACTTCATGCGACGTAGGGGGTTCCCGCCCAGATGGCGCGCGTGGACGTCCATACTATTCTCCACCGCCACGTCAAGGATCCTACTTAACGGCATTCGCGGTCTCGATATTACCCATGCTCGAGGCCTCAGGCAAGGGGACCCTCTGTCCCCGCTACTCTTCGACATCGGCATTGACCCGCTAAACAGAGCCCTGGAGGCGGCAACCCACATGGGGATCCTTCAACCCCTGCCAGACCGGCTAGCGCAACTGCGACTCTCACTCTACGCTGATGATGCGGCAATCTTCCTCGTACCTACGGCCAATGATGTCTCTAACCTCGCTTCTGCTCTTCAGAGCTTTGGTGAGGCGACTGGGCTCGTCACAAACTTCACGAAAAGCTCCTTCTCCCCGATCCGATGCGAGGACATCGACCTGACGACGATTATGACTGACTTCCCGGCCGCGATCGCCAACTTCCCCATCAAGTACCTCGGGCTCCCACTCGCATTGGGGAGGCTTAGGCGTGCTGACCTGCAACCCTATATCGACAAGGTGAAAGAACATTTCTTAATCCCTAGTGTTTTGTGTGTTAGTTAACAATACCAATGATACTAATCCTATTGCTAAGTATTTCAGTTTGGGTGAAACTCATATCACAAATCCTAAAGCCAAATTGTAGAGAAAAAGAGTTTCTGTAATTCTTCCCAGACTCGGATATTCCGGTTCCCCAACCCGGATATTCCGAGTCCACCCCAGAAAATTGGCTAAGTCAAGTTCAGAAGTACTACTGACTTCAATCAGAAAATCAGCTCGGAAATTTCAAGGACTCGGATATTCCGGTTCCCAACCCGGATATTCCGAGTCAACCCCAGGAAAATTGGCTAAGTCAAGATTCAGAAGTGGTACTGACTCCAATCGGAAAATCAGCTCGGAAATTTCAAGGACCCGGATATTGCGGTTCACCAACCCGGATATTCCGAGTCAACCCCAGGAAAATTGGCTAAGTCAAGATTCAGAAGTGGCACTGACTCCAATCGGAAATTCAGCTCGGAAATTTCAAGGACTCGGATATTCCGAGTCAACCTCAGAAAATCGGCTAAGTCAAGTTCAGAATTGGTTCTGATCTCAACCGGAAATTCAGCTCGGATATTTTCAAAGGCCCGGATATTCCGGGTGACCGGAATTTCCGGTGGTACTTATACCGGAATTTCCGGGTGCCCAAGACAGCCAACGGCCAGATTTTGAGGGGGGGTATAAATACCTCCTCACTCACTCAAGAACAGCTAGCTCTCAGATTTTCTCTCTCCTACCATTCTTGAAAGCTCAAATCATCAAGATCTCCCAATCCCCCCACCCAAATTCATTGATCTTTGGAGGATTGGAGGATAAGGCCCGGATCTACATCCTCACCGAAGGGATTTGCATTTCTCCCCCATTCACTTGGGGATTTCGTGGCTAGGGTTTCCGGTGGGAAAACCTAGTTCAACATTGTTGTACTCTTGGTGTTACCTTGACCTTTTGTGGTCCTTGACCTTTTGTGGTCTTCTTGGGAGCCCCCAATTCAGTTGTGGGTGTGTGCCTCAAGCGTTTGTAAGGGATTCGATCTCCGCCCTAAAAGGGGATCAATAGTGGAAGGTGGACTCGAAACCTTTGTGGTTGAGTTCATCGGAGAAGAAGGTGAGCCTTTGTGGCATTGCGGCTAACCTGTTGTGGTAGCGCACACCTCTCCAAACGAGACGTACACCCTTGGGTGGAACTCGGGATTACATCTTCGTCTCCGCGTGCTTCACTTGGTTCCCTTTACCTTTGCTCCCTTACTTGCCTATCTTGTTATTGCTTAGATTCTCATTTAGGTAAATTAACCGTAGTTGCATATCTAGAGAATTTACCTTTGTGTTGAGCCTAAATTTGAAAAGACCTAAAATTTTTAATAGCACCTATTCACCCCCCCCCCCCCTCTAGGTGCCGGATTCCCGTTCAATTGGTATCAGAGCCAGGTTCACTTTTAAGGGCTTAACCGCCTAAGTGCAACGATGACGGAATCCGATGCCGAGAGGGCCGCCCGTGAAAAATTAGAGGCGGAGAAGGAGGCGTTAGCCAAAGGGGCAACCATGGCCGATCTTATTGATATGAGATCGTCCTTGGAGGCCCAACTCCTCAAGATGAATGAGATGCTCATGGCACTCTTGAAGTCTAAGGAGCCCGAGGCTACTTCTCCCTCTCCTCCTCCTAAGGAACATGCGGGGAACTCTAAGGAGTCATCTTCGGATGGGTCCAAAGATGTTACCTCAAGTGTTCCCGGGATGGCGGAAAAGGATGAACCACCTAGCTCCTCTAACACCCCCAAAGGAGAGGAATTTCATAATGTCAACCATAATTACTCTCCTAACCCTCCTATCCCTCACCCTCATGTAAACTTTAGAAGTGATCCTCCTAAGCTTAAACCTACTCATTTCTCTCAATGGGTATTTCTAATGAAGTATCATCTATGTAGTGCCTCCATTGAGCTTTGGCGCATCATTGAAGAAGGATACAAGCCCCATGATCCAACCAACTTGACAAGAAGAGAGGTGGTTGATAGCCAACTCAAAGCCACCGCTCTTCATCAACTCCAAATGGCCGTTGGAGAGAAGGACATGTCGCTCATTCAACAATTCTCCACCGCCAAGGAAGTTTGGAATGCTCTTTCCGACATCTTCGTTGGGAATGAGAGCATGAAGAAGAACCGGTATGATGCCTTATGCAATGAGGTGTTAGGGTTCTACAAGTTGGATGGAGAAAGCCACGAGGACATGTACCGGAGGTTGGTGTTGGTTGCCAACTCCTTCAAGAACCTCGGGGCGGAGTACATTAATGATGCTTGGATCAAGAGGAAGTTTGTGACCGCTCTCATGCCCTTTGAGGACACGGATTTGAAGACACTCCAAGGGAGACATGACTTTGAAAAGATGACATCCAATGAAGTTATGCAAGAGATGACCGCATACAAGGTGGCCTCCAAGATTGCACAAGATGCAAGAGCTAGAGCCATAGGGATGCACAAGCATGCCTCAATTGCTTTGAAGGCCACCGTTGAAGAGGAGGATGAAGAGGAGTGTGATGTTCAAGTCGAGCTATCTAGTGAAGCTCTCTCAAGCACTCTCACTCAACACATGGGTCTTGCGGCAAGAACCTTTTGGAAGAACCCCGGAAGGGCCAAAGCAAGGATTGACAAGAAGTTTCCCCCCAACGGAGGAAAGCCATTCAACAAAGTGAGACTTTGCTATAACTGCGATGACAAGAGCCACTTTGTTGCCGATTGCCCATGGGAGAGAAGAGAGGATCATGGTGGGAGGCTCGTGGCCAAGACGAAGGGCAAGGGGCCCATGCCCATGAAGAAGCCTTTATTCAAGAAGAACCAAAAGATTGTCTTGGTGACTCAAGAGCAATATCCCACCGATGATGAAGATAGTGACAAGGAGGATACTCCAACGCAAGTGGCCGCACTAGCCATGTCTTCCACACCTCCATCACTCTTCTCCTAACCAAAAGAGAGCCCCATCGTCAAGAATGCAAGATGTCTTATGGCAAAGACATCCGAGGTACAACTATCCCCCAACTCCATATCACATGACATTGATGATGCTATGAGCCTAGAAGTCAAGGAAGAAATCATTGCTTTTGATAAATTCATGACTAACTTGCAAGGAGAAGGAAAGAAACACTTTGGCTCAATCATGAGTCGTATAGGTGAGCTTGAACTAAAAGGTGAGATTGAGAGAGAGGATGCACACGCTAAGGTGTCTCTCCAATCCTCTCTCGAAGATGAACAAGAAGCTCATGCTCTCCTCGAGGAGCAACTTGCTAAGATCACTAAGGATCGTGATCTCTACTTTGCTAAATGTAAAATTGTGCAAAATGAAAAGTCTGAGCTTGTAGTTGCTCATGCTAGAATTTGCGAAGACTTCGAGTCACTTGACAATGCCACAAGGTGTTGACAAGTGATCACGAACGTCTTCTCAAGTCTCGTGATCAACTCCAATCTCGGATATCTACTCTTGAGAAACCTGGCACCTCTAATTCTTTGAATGCTAATGCAAATGTTGTGAAGGGTATTGCTAGGGTTGTGTTTGTTCCTTGTATGGCAACCAAGCCCAAGACCTCTCTTGATAAAGGTAAGGGGACACTCACTACTCCTCTTCATGAGCGAGTGCCCCACAAGGGTAAGGAAGGTCTAGGCTATGTTGCTAAGGAGAAGAAAGAGATCAAGAAGAAGACCAAGTCCGCACAAGCCAAGAAGGTTGACATTGCGAGTGGAAATGCCACAAGGGGCACTCCCACTCGTAATGACTTTGCGGGCATATCTAACCCCAACTATGCTTTATATGTTGATTATTATGGGGATGTCTATGCTAGATACATTGGTCCTTTTGATGGTTACATTGAATATGCTATTTGGGTACCAAAGACCCTGGTTGTTAACCAAAATGCACCCATTGCAAAATGGGTACCTAAACCCAAGAATTGATTGTGTGTAGGGCCTTGCTTCCGGAGGATCGAAATGGATAATTGATAGTGGGTGCACTAGTCATATGACCGGAAGCAAGGATATTGTAACGGAGTTGAAGCCCAATGATGATCAAATGACCGTTACATATGGTGATAATTCTAAGTCTAAGGTAATAGGGCTCGGCAAGGTGGTAGTGGCACCGGACATCACACTTGTGAATGTCTTGCTTGTCGAGTCCCTAGGTTTCAACTTGATCTCCGTCCATTCCTTAACTTGTTTGGGCTATACCGTTGTCTTCGAAAAGGAAATGGTCATTCTCTTGCGGAGCAAGTCTCTCAATGTGTCTTTCGTTGGGTACATTGAGAATGGGCTCTATGTGGTTGACTTCTCCGGAGTCACCACTTCCCATACAATGTGCCTATTCACTAAGGCGGACTTGGGTTGGTTATGGCATCGCCGACTAGCCCATGTCAACATGAGGACTTTGCAAAGTCTCCACAAGGGTGGCCATATCCTAGGACTAAAAGACCATGTTTCTTTCTCGAAGGATCGAATGTGTAGGGCGTGTGTTGAAGGAAAAATGCATGACATCTACCATCCAAGCAAGACCATCATTTCGTCAAAGAGGGTTTTGGAGCTTCTCCATGTTGACCTCTTTGGTCCCATTCCGGAAGCTAGTCTTGGTGGCAAGAAATATTGCTTGGTGATTGTTGATGACTATTCAAGATACACATGGGTTTTCTTCTTCAAGACGAAGATGGAGACTCAACAAACTATCATCGACTTCTCCAATGAAGCTCAACGTCAACACAATGTCCCTATCTTGGTGATACGAAGTGACAATGGGTCCGAGTTCAAGAACTACACGTTAAACGAGTTCCTTAGTGAAGAAGGGATTCGTCATCAATATTCCGCTGCTTATACTACCCAACAAAATGGTGTAGCCGAAAGGAAGAACCGCACACTTATTGAGATGGCAAGGTCGATGATGGCGGAGTTCAAGTCCCCTCACAACTTTTGGGACGAAGCCGTCAATACCGCTTGCCATTCATCCAACCGGCTCTTATTTCGCAAAGGACTCATGAAGACACCTTATGAAGTGTTCACCGGGAACAAGCCCAATATCTCCTACTTCCGAGTATTTGGTTGTAAGTGTTTTTATCTCATCAAAGGTGTTCGTTTGGGCAAGTTTGATTCTAAGTCTCTTGAAGGGACATTTGTGCGCTACGGATTCGAATCCCACACTTATAGAGTCTATGATAAGGCCTCGCGCATAATCATAGAAACTTGTAGTGTGGTATTCGAGGAGAATGACGGCTCCCTCGTGGAGCAAAGTGGTGTTTCCGGTGTAGGTGATGATGAACCTCAAGATGCTATCCGAAGAATGGGGTTGGGAGTCCACCGCCCCGTTGAACTCTATTATGAGGTTGATCAACAAGGACCAAGTTCTTCACAAGTGGAGACCACCCCAACACAAGAAACACCCATCGACAACACCGTGCCCAATGCACCTTGCCAAGAAGAAGAACAAGATTCTACAGCTGCTCCAGGAATTTCCGGAGGACCGGAAAATCCGGTTCAAGATGGACTCGGAATATCCGGTGGTTCGGAATATCCGGTCCCTGTACCCGGAATATCCGGTCCTGCTGACATTCCCGGTGGCAGTTCGCAAGGCCAAGATCAACCCTCTCCCTCACCAATGGACACCACTCCAATGGTTGATCAAGGTCATCAAATCAGTCAAGGCGGAGACATGAATGATCAAGATGATCAAGCGATTCCTCCCACCACTCGGAGGGAAATCGAGATCCGCCGCTTGAATAGTGTTGGCACCTCACAAGAATTAAGAGCTCTATCTCTTGACAAGGTGCTTGGTGATGTGAGAAGCAAGGTCTCTACCCGAAGACAACTCGCAAGCTTTAGTGAACATCAAGCTCACATCTCCATGGTGGAACCCAAGAAGGTCTTTGAAGCTCTTGAAGATAAAGATTGGCTTGATGCTATGCATGAAGAGCTCAACAACTTTGAGCGCAGCAAAGTGTGGAAGTTGGTGGAAAGACCCAAAGATTGTCGCAATGTTATCGGCACCAAGTGGATATTCAAGAACAAGCAAGATGAACATGGCATGGTGGTGAGGAACAAGGCAATATTGGTGGCTCAAGGTTACTCTCAAATTGAAGGCATTGACTTTGGAGAAACCTACGCGCCCGTGGCTCGACTTGAGTCAATCTGTATTCTTCTTGCCTATGCCTCTCACCATAACTTTAAGTTGCAACAAATGGATGTTAAATCCGCTTTTCTAAATGGTCCACTAAATGAACTTGTTTATGTTAAGCAACCACCGGGGTTCGAGGACCTCAAGTACCCGAACCATGTCTACAAGTTGGATAAGGCACTCTATGGCCTTAAACAAGCCCCACGAGCGTGGTACGAGCACCTTAGAGAACTACTTGTAGACCGTGGATTCCAAGTTGGGGAAATCGACCCCACACTTTTCACTAAGAAAGTTAATGGGGAGCTTTTCATTTGTCAATTATATGTGGATGACATTATATTTGGATCGACTAACAAAGCATTTAACGAAGAATTCTCTAAGCTTATGACTGACAGGTTTGAGATGTCTATGATGGGCGAGATGAAGTTCTTCCTCGGATTTGAGATCAAACAATTGAGGGAAGGAACGTTCATCAACCAAGCAAAGTACATTCAAGACATGCTCAAGAAGTACGAGTTGCTTGATCTCAAGGGTGCCTCTACTCCAATGCAAACCAAATGCCACCTTGAGCTCAACCCGAAGGGTAAGGATGTGGATCAAAAGGTATACCGCTCCATGATTGGATCTCTCCTCTACCTTTGTGCATCTAGACCGGATATAGTGCTAGCCGTAGGAGTGTGTGCAAGATATCAAGCGGCTCCTAAAGAAAGCCATGATGTGGCGGTCAAGAGAATCTTTAGATATTTGGCTTATACCCCAACTTATGGATTGTGGTATCCCAAGGATGCAAATTTCTCATTATGTGGATTCACGGATTCCGATTGGGCGGGAGATCATGATGATAGGAAGTCAACCTCCGGTGCTTGTCAATTTATTGGGAGGTCCTTGGTGAGTTGGTCTTCTAAGAAGCAAAATTGCATATCTCTCTCCACCGCCGAAGCCGAGTATGTTGCCGCCGCAAGTTGTTGCACTCAGTTGCTATGGATGAGGCAAACTTTAAAGGAGTACGGAGTCGATTGCGACAAAGTGCCTCTTTTATGTGACAACGAAAGTGCCATCAAGATTGCCTACAACCCGGTGCAACATTCAAGAACCAAGCATATTGAGATCCTCCATCATTTCATAAGAGATCATGTGGCTCGTGGAGACATTGACTTATCATATGTGGGCACAAGGGATCAATTGGCGGATATCTTCACGAAGCCCCTTGAGGAAGGAAGGTTTTGCTTTTTGAGGAATGAGCTTAATATCATTGATTCGAGGTCCTTAGCTTGATCGCTTGCACACTCACCTAGGGCGTAATTGCATCTTATCTAGTTTAGATGTAGGCATGGAAATAGGGGGAGTGCGGTCCTAATACATTAGACCATCCCTCCCCCCATTATGCCGATAGCAAGTGTTCTTTTATCTCTATATTCATTCTTGTGACTAATGAGCTAAAACGACGAGTATTGGTTATGTACCCAAGATACATCTTCGCGGTAACATGCCATACACTCCTACATGGTGGCCTCGGCCACCGACCTCTTCTCCTTGAAGAGTTGATTTTATTTGGAGCTTATTGTTGCTATTTGCCCTCCTTTTCATGCATGTGGGAAACCTACTCAACTTGGCTCTTTTGGTTCGATTTGGTTGTTGTGAGTTGAGTATGGTGTACCAATATCAGTTTGGAAATCTATCCCAAGCCTACTTTCCCCTGAAAACATTTCTCTCTATTGCACACAAGTCATCCGTTTGAAAACTGGGATTTTGGTTCAGCAGGTCGGAATATCCGGTTCATTTTGAACCGGAATATCCGGTGACCCGGAATATCCGGTGTAAGTTACACCCGGAATATCTGGTCTGGCAGTTTGTCCAGAAATATAAGGGCAGGCTCGGGGTGAAGGGCTCATTAGTGCCCTTCTTCCACCCCCGACCTCCCTCTCCTCCAGCCGCCGCCCCTGCTGTTCCCAAGTCCCTCCGGAGCACTCCGACCGCCGAGGAACCACTTTCTCGGCCGGATCTGCTCCTCCTCCGCCCCGGGAACTCACTCCTCCAAGCAATGGCCTCAATGGATTAGGGTAACTTCACTTTTCTTCTTCCTTATGTGCTTGCACTTGGATCTTGATGTGGAGTTATTTGTTTCAATGTTGCTTGGTAGAGATTGTTCCTAGGACTATTCCCTGCCTTCTACATACATTAGTTTTGCATTATGTTGGATCGATCTAGTTTTAGACCGAGTCAATCTCAGATCTGCAGTTTCTGTCTGACTCGGAATATCCGGTTCAGATTGACTCGGAATTTCCGGTCCCCCGGAATTTCCGGTCATGTCTGTACCGGATATTCCGAGTCAAACACTGCAGTTTTAAGATTAACTCATGTTTAACTACATATGATTCATCAAATGCCTATCTAATGTGTGTATTATCTCCTGACTTGTGTGCACTTACCTTATGCTACCCTCTATGCTCAAATTCACATGTTCAGGTGAAAGTCCGTCCGCAGGGGGATCAAGGAACACAGGTAGAGCACCTGTCCATAAGCAACCAGTCAACAAGGGAAAGGCCCCTGCAACTCAGAGGAAGAAGAAAGCTGTTGCCAGCAAGCCCTCATCCAAGAAGAGAAAGAATATCCCTAGTCCCCAACGTCAGGACTACTCCAAGATGAATTCTGTGGATTACTCTCAGCTGAGGCAGGGGGACTGGTACCTCAGCGCAAGAGACAACTCTCTCGATGATCGCAGCTTTTGGTGCCAAGCGCAAGAGCACATATTCGTGGATCTCTATCTCTCACTGTCGAAGCCCATTTGACCCATGCACCCGTTTGACTTTGCATCGCTGCAGAAGAAAACCGCATTTGCTGAGGCCATCCACATTGTCAAGACCATGGGTTTGGAGAGGTTGGCGCTCATCCGTTGTGCCTACAACGCGCAGTTTGTAATGCAGTTCTTCGCCACCCTAGTGATCAAGGGTGACTCGAAGAAGACCATGAAGTGGATGACTGGGGAATCATACTGTGAGTCCAACTTCGAGGAGTTTGCCAAGGTACTGGACTACAGATTTGATGGTGACAATCCCCAAGGCACTCGCATGCACACTGAAGGGGATCGTGTGCAGAAAACAAAAAAATTCCTACCGACGATATCCTAAAAGCATGCCAAGATCTATTCTATGCAGATATAGTAGTACGAACGGAGATCGGAATACGTACCCTTGTAGACCGAAAGCGGGGATTACGTTCCCGCACAAACGTTGTCGATGCAGACCGACGAAGCCGACCTCAAGGTCGTGTAGAGGAAGCAGGCCTCCGAGTACCGCTAGCGCAACACCTCGCAGGGAGTCACACACGTACGGTGGAGACGACGCCTCCGAAGCTCCAGTCCAGGACGAGCAGCGGAAGACTTGGACCGGAACACCAGCAGCGCGGCAGCGGGCTATGGTGGAGGAGATCCCCTCTTCCTCTTGCTCGGCGCGGCTCCAACTTGGGAACCACGAGATCGAGAGAGAAATCGAGAATTAATTGGTGAATTAAAAGGCTGGGGGTGCCCCTTCTTATATAGGCTCCCAGGGGGAGCCAACCTTGCCAGCCAGGCAATGTGGGACTATCCCCACATAGCCTGGTGCGGCTAGGGAGGTGCGCCGGCCCCCTTGGTGGGCCCTTGGCCCACCTGGGGCAGCCCCTCCTGGCCCCCACCGAATTCCCCTTGGGAATTTTCCCCTCTTGGGCCTTCTTTCGTCCGGAAGGCCCATTTAGGGGAATCTGCCTTAATAAATTCGAAAATAAATATATAAAATCATATTTGCATATTAATAACACTAACTAATATCAAACATAATATATATAATTATTCCTAGCTCCGAAAACTCTTTCGTCGCTGCCCGATCTCCATCGGAACTCTCCCGGGACGCTCCCAGTGATCTCCTTCCTTTCCGGTTGTCTTGTCGAAACCCCTTAAGTGTGTTACCCTAGCGGTTCGATATAATATCAGGTATGATCAAGACTCCTCAATGATCAACGACTAACTCGTAGGCCTGGACCCCATGAATTAATCCCTGAGATATAACGAATGACTTTCATCTATCAAATCTGAACGTAAAGTCTTAGACCTTTTGCCATAGCGATACTTAGCACGTCCGAGCGTCGTTCCATAGATATCTCCATACCTAATCCCGACCTCGTTACCGACGACGCTATCTTCTACTCGTTCATGATCTCATGTCTCCGTGACCTAGTCACATGCTTGCAAGCTCATTAGACATGATCTAACCGAGTGGGCCCGAGAGTATCTATCCTGCTATGCGGACTGGCAAATCCCGCTCTTGACCCCTCGTCTCAACTACTCCTTTCCGATACCCAAAAGTATCACCGTTATTGTCATACTAAATAAGATACGACGTTTGGTGCAATCAAAGTATCTTCCGGGAATATCAATAAGAGTTGATCTCACAGTCAAAGGCGTAACGACTACGTTCTCCAAATCTGGGTATGTCCATCACATCGCTCTCTAGCGATATGACTCTCATTGCCGACCGGCGCCATGCCCCATGACCGGGAAACCTCGATCATCAATCGCGCAACGAAACTAGTCTTAGTAGAGGCTACTAGGGACCTGGTTGTTTACGTATCACACCCGCATTAATGTTTCCGCTTAATACGGTTCTAGCATGACACAAAAACCTATTATGAACAAACGAGATATGATAAAGAATACACTTTATTAATTGCCTCTAGGGCATATCTCCTTCACACACCCCCTACAAGCTCAACAAGAAGGAGACAGCTCACTTATATGGTGTGGGAGCCACCCCTGGATTCACTCGTGACTTGCTTCCTTTGTATAATGTTCTTGTGCGCATCCTGCGTGAGAACATTGCACCGAGTGGTGGCAACAACGACAACGTGGTTGCCCCTCTCTGCAACCTGCTCCTTCACGCCAACCGCATTGTGGAGGACTCAGGTTCTGATACTGACTGGAGAGTAGATGTGATGGATTACATCTACAATGAGATGTATGAAGCTATGACCACCAGGGTCTCTATCCCTTATGCTCCTTACATAATGAAGCTTCTTCAGTTTAAGTTCCCTGACTACAACTTCAGCAGCAGTGATTTGGTGCCACATGACTTCAAGAAGCTCTATGTGAAGAAGACTGTGGTCAAGCCCCCTCCTAGGCCTTCTACTACATCAGCTACAGGTGGATCTTTCATGGGTGATGCTAGGAGGGCTGCTGCTACCTCTACTCATGTTCCTACCACTCATGCGCATGTCAAGAAGCTGAACTGGTTCCAGCGCAACATCCTTTGCATGAATGTGGACATCCGCAAAGAGCAATACAATGCCTACAAGGATCGCCGTCAGCTGGATTACAAGCAAGACTTGATCCTTCACCATGCTTCTGGCTCTCCTGCTCCTGCTGCTCTGTCTGAGCCCCTGACCTTTGCTCAGTGGAACCAGGGTTCCTTGGCTCCGTGGACACTGATTGACCAGGACCTTGGCGGCAGCTCGTACACCACTGGCTATGACTATGATGATGAGGGGAAGATGATGATGAGGAGGCCGAGTCTGAGGAGTATGAAGAGGATGATGATGATGAGGATGCTGGTGATGAGGATGATGAGGAGTACCCCTCGGACTGAAGCTTCCATGGGGACGTAGCATCGCTCTTCTTCCATTTTGGCGTTTCGATGCCAAAGGGGGAGAAGTTGCTCTACTAGGACTTCTTCGGGGATTTGCAAGGGTCGGGCACAAGCTTATGCGTTTATCATTTATTTGCGCTTGTGTCCATTTATCGTGTTTTAAGTTACTTGTGAAACTCTCTTTATTTCATTTGTGATAACTTTGTATTGAGATAATGGTTGATGCTATCTTTATATTATGGTTGAGACTTCGAATTGATTGTGTTGGTATTCTCTTCATATTCTATATACACAAGGTATGAAAATCTATCTAGTCTCAATTGCTTCCATAATCTTACATTTTGTCTCGTTTCTCCTTTGTGATATCTTGTGGTTGTTGTTATAAAATTGCTCCTATACTTTGTTATTTTGTGTTGCATACTTGTATTTATTTAGGGGGAGCCATTTTCTGCCAAAAACATGATATTGCCTTTTGTTTCTATGCAAATCTTGGTATTGTCATCTAACACCAAAAAGGGGGAGATTGAAAGAACATTTCTTAATCCCTAGCGTTTTGTGTGTTAGTTAACAATACCAATGATATTGCCTTTTGTTTCTATGCAAATCTTGGTATTGTCATCTAACACCAAAAAGGGGGAGATTGAAAGAACATTTCTTAATCCCTAGCTTTGGTGAGGCGACTGGGCTCGTCACAAACTTCACGAAAAGCTCCTTCTCCCCGATCCGATGCGAGGACATCGACCTGACGACGATTATGACTGACTTCCCGGCCGCGATCGCCAACTTCCCCATCAAGTACCTCGGGCTCCCACTCGCATTGGGGAGGCTTAGGCGTGCTGACCTGCAACCCTATATCGACAAGGTGAAAGAACATTTCTTAATCCCTAGTGTTTTGTGTGTTAGTTAACAATACCAATGATACTAATCCTATTGCTAAGTATTTCAGTTTGGGTGAAACTCATATCACAAATCCTAAAGCCAAATTGTAGAGAAAAAGAGTTTCTGTAATTCTTCCCAGACTCGGATATTCCGGTTCCCCAACCCGGATATTCCGAGTCCACCCCAGAAAATTGGCTAAGTCAAGTTCAGAAGTACTACTGACTTCAATCAGAAAATCAGCTCGGAAATTTCAAGGACTCGGATATTCCGGTTCCCAACCCGGATATTCCGAGTCAACCCCAGGAAAATTGGCTAAGTCAAGATTCAGAAGTGGTACTGACTCCAATCGGAAAATCAGCTCGGAAATTTCAAGGACCCGGATATTGCGGTTCACCAACCCGGATATTCCGAGTCAACCCCAGGAAAATTGGCTAAGTCAAGATTCAGAAGTGGCACTGACTCCAATCGGAAATTCAGCTCGGAAATTTCAAGGACTCGGATATTCCGAGTCAACCTTAGAAAATCGGCTAAGTCAAGTTCAGAATTGGTTCTGATCTCAACCGGAAATTCAGCTCGGATATTTTCAAAGGCCCGGATATTCCGGGTGACCGGAATTTCCGGTGGTACTTATACCGGAATTTCCGGGTGCCCAAGACAGCCAACAGCCAGATTTTGAGGGGGGGGGGTATAAATACCCCCTCACTCACTCAAGAACAGCTAGCTCTCAGATTTTCTCTCTCCTACATTCTTGAAAGCTCAAATCATCAAGATGGAGGATTGGAGGAGAAGGCCCGGATCTACATCCTCACCGAAGGGATTTGCATTTCTCCCCCATTCACTTGGGGATTTCGTGGTTAGGGTTTCCGGTGGGAAAACCTAGTTCACCATTGTTGTACTCTTGGTGTTACCTTGACCTTTTGTGGTCTTCTTGGGAGCCCCCAATTCAGTTGTGGGTGTGTGCCTCAAGCGTTTGTAAGGGATTCGATCTCCGCCCTAAAAGGGGATCAATAGTGGAAGGTGGACTCGAAACCTTTGTGGTTGAGTTCATCGGAGAAGAAGGTGAGCCTTTTTGGCGTTGCGGCTAACCTGTTGTGGTAGCGCACACCTCTCCAAACGAGACGTACACCCTTGGGTGGAACTCGGGATTACATCTTCGTCTCTGCGTGCTTCACTTGGTTCCCTTTACCTTTGCTCCCTTACTTGCCTATCTTGTTATTGCTTAGATTCTCATTTAGGTAAATTAACCGTAGTTGCATATCTAGAGAATTTACCTTTGTGTTGAGCCTAAATTTGAAAAGACCTAAAATTTGTAATAGCACCTATTCACCCCCCCCCCCCCTCTAGGTGCCGGATTCCCGTTCACAAGGCCGCCTCCAGGTTGCAACCGTGGAAAGGGAAGTTTGTGAACAGAGCGGGTTGCAATGAGCTTGTCAAATCTGTGATCTCCTCGTTGCCCATCTTCTTGCTGACAGCGATCAAGGCAGATAAGAGATGAACAAAGGCCTTCGACAAAATCATACGCGGAATGTTGTGGAACTGCACTGAAAAAGTAAGTGGTGGGAAGTGCAAGGTCAGTTGGGACAAAGTTTGCCGCCCTAAATCACTCGGGGGACTTGGCATCCTAAACCTAGAGAAGTTCTCACGTGCCCTTCGCCTTCGCTGGCTCTGGCATGAATGGGCTAGCCCTCACAAGCCATGGGTGGGATCGGAAACTCCAAATGACCACTATGACAGATGCCTCTTCAATGCGGCGACAAGTGTTAATCAACAAAACCGACCATCTTAGAATACTGGAAGACCCTGGCAGCTCTGCCTTCGCCCTCTCGTAAAGGAATGCAAACGGCAATCATCCTCATCACGTGGGAGATCTGGAAGGAGAGGAATGCCAGAATCTTCAACAACAAGTTCTCTCCGCCGACCCTACTCCTCCTGCGCATAAAGGAGGAGAGCAAGAACTGGATCCTTGCAGGCGCAAAAAAGCATGCCGAGTGTGTGGCCTAATGGGTTTTTTGATCTCTTTTTTCGGTTTCGTGGTACACTAGGGTTTCGGGACTGTCCTTAAACCCGGGTTTTTTTTTTGGAACTTGGCTTCCTTTGTCTTTGCTCCTTCTATATCAATATAAAAGGCAAAGCTTTTGCCTTGTTTCAAAAAAAAAATACACCCAGAACAAGGCCTTGCAACGGGCTGACACTGACAGTATGAGGAAATGCCACTACTGTGACAAAACCCCACCAAGAAGAAAGGGGTGACGCTCTGATACTGATAATGGGGCAGTAAGCTGAAGCTAGAGAAAAAAAACACGAAAAAAGTGCGCAGGCGACCATGGAGGCGACGGCTGCGCTCTGGGCGCCGCCGCCCTGATCTCCCTACTCCGGCCGCTGCTGCTGCCTCCGGGACCAGATCCGGAGTGTTCAGCGCTTCCTCTACTCGTCCAGCCCTGAGTCCTCTGCTGCCATCGGAGAAGCCTACGTCGTCTTCGCCCAAAGCTTCGGCCGCCGTCGTTGCTGCGGCTGCCGCCACGCTCAAGCTTCTCCAAGGCCGTCCAAAAGCTCCGCCCGCGTCCCTGCTCCCCGACTTTGCTGGCCGCCGTGCTCCTCTGCCACGACCAGAGCTCCACCGTGTGCGCCGCCGTGCCCCATGGACGGGGGATTCGGGATGCCACCCATTCCGGCGACCTGCCATGCCTTCGTGGTGGCCGCCGCCCGGGCACCGACGACCGCGACTCCCCCATGCCTCCTCACCGAGCCCGGCTCATCACCGCCGCCGTCCTCACCTGAGATAGAGGATGGGCCTGCTGGCCCCGTGGCGGATCCCAGAGCTTCCCACCGCCCGCTCCCGGTGCCGGCCACCCCGTCCACGTCGCTCTCCCTCCGCCCCCACCGGATGCTGCCTCCGCCGCCGCCCGAGCTCCCCCGGGATTTTGTCCCCCGTGTGCTACGGCCGCAGCTCCGCTCCGTGGTGGTCGGCGGGCCGTGTGTCCTGCCCAGTCCGACCGGGATGGAGTCCAGCATGGACAAGGAACTGGAGCGTGCTGGTTGCGCCATCAGTGTTGCTCCTGCTGCCTTCGTTGGCGTTCCTGTGACCCCGACATCCCCGCGGAGCGACGCTAATGGCATTGAGGTTGGTGGGCGGCCTTGGCAGGTGGTTCGCCATCGACAACCCGGGGTCTCCACGCCCTCTACTCGCCCACCTGCCGACCGGCCATGCCGTCAAATTCCTCGGCACCTTCGCGGACTCTGCTTCAGGTGCTTGCATACGGGACACTTCATCGTCGGGTGCACGAACGAGATTTGCTGCCGCCGTTGCTCTCGCTCGGGTCACAAGGAGAAGGAGTGCCACCGAGAGCGGGACTCTGGGCAGCTTCAACAGGTCGGCAAGGCTCCCCCCTGCTCCGCGTCGCCTGCAGCTCACCTGTGACGCCCTCTGGACCGCTCCTGGGCTTCTGTGGTTGCGCCTCCTTCTAGTCCGACAGCTCCACAGGTCGGCATGCTGAAATCTTCCTTCGAGGAGCAGACGATGCTGCTGCGGGCGGAGCTGCGCGGCATGGTCGTGTCGCAGCTTGAGGAGATGGCCGCTTTGGAGCTCAGGAGGACGGAGGTTGTGCAGGGCTTGTTGGAGAGGTTTGAGAGCTTGGTGGAGCGGGCTGAGGTTGCTCATGCGAGGCTCTCCACGGCACCGGGTGTTGTGCAGACGTTTTCTACACCGGCTCCGCTTGCTGGGAGTGGTGTTGGTTGTGCAGACGGTTGTTCCGAGCCCTTTGGTTGCTACTCTCCTAGGAAGATGACCAGTCCGGTGGGCGAGCTCTACCAGGAGCTTGCTGGCATGATGTCAGGATCTTCCATTGATGAGCAACGCGGCTGCCGCTTGGTTCGAGAAGAGTATATGCAGGAGATACATGTGGAGCTTCCACAGATAGAGATAGGGGAGGTGATCACTGGGCAGGAGATGCTCGATGGTGCGCACTGTATGGAGGGGCAAGTCGACATGGAGGAAGAGGCTGAGAGGGACTATGGGGATATGCAACAGATGAGGTCAAGTCTGGCAGACCTTGGAGAGCAAGTGGTGGTGTTGAACGACAAGGAGGACCTGGAGATGGATGCGCCTCTATGCCCTTTGTCAGGCTTCCTTGCCCGGGTCGTGGCGCCGATCGAGGTCTCCGTTTTGGGCACGCCGGCCACGGTGTTGGCATTGGTCCACGAGGAGGAGGTGGAGGCGACGTCTGTGCGGAGGAGTGACAGGTTCGCCAAGCTTCATCCGCAGGGTGCCAACATGGAGAAGTTGGCCATGGAGGCTGTGGCGAGACGTCTCGGCTCACGACCTGAGGAGGACAACACCTTTGAGCTCTTGCGGCAAGACTACTTGGCTCTTTGGGGTGAGGGTAAGAAACCCCTCACAGACCAGGCGGCGGCGGCCATTGATGACCTTGTCCTCTGCATGAAGAAACACAAAAAGAAGAAGGTGTTTGGGACCGGGGTAGCGCGGCAGAGGCCGCCGGAGGTTGCCTAGATG
Organism: Poa annua; assembly: GCA_026929855.1. NCBI lineage: Eukaryota > Viridiplantae > Streptophyta > Magnoliopsida > Poales > Poaceae > Poa > Poa annua. The sequence continues at coordinate 122,220,192 of CM049428.1, forward strand.
ACAGCGGCTAGCGGAGCCATCATCCTCTCCATGGGGGGGATATGGAAGGAGACAAAACAGAGATTTTTCTGTAGCGTGGAGATCCCTTCGACGGAGGTGACAGATTTGGTGCGGGAAGAGATGGCGTTGCGGGCTTTTGCCCACAGCAGGATCCGGGAGACTTTATTTTCAGTTTTTGCTTGTAGAGGGAATTTTCCCTAACAAAAAATGTTATACATAACCATCTATTCTATCTAATCGGACGGCGGATTCGACCGCTTTAAGCCTAAAAAAAAATAATGGGCCAGTAAGGCCTTCTTACTCCTTGCAAGAATTGACCCACTCAGTAGGGCGACTCAAGAATACGAGGTTTTAAGGTTTTGCATAGTTTGGCAATGAAGTGTGCGAAGCCTCGGAAAAAATTCAGAGGTCCCAAAGGTTATATCAGCAGAGGCCAAAATTGCGTCGCTAAGAACAACTGCAGATGCAGTCAACCAATGGAGATCCATGGACGCACGCATGGCTATTGACGTCTGGTGCAATTCGCAAAACAGATACTACTAGCTACCAAGCAACGGCAACAAAATTTGCTCCTCGCCCCAGATTACACATCAACAAATTTACGGATCTCCATCCTGATAACTTCAGTCCACAGATTGGAGCAATCCAAGCCTAGAGATGTGCAGTGTCCACACATTTCAATCAACAGGAAACATGTTGCAAGGGACTATTTAACTAGCATGCTTTACGGATAATACAAGTAATGTACACAAGTAAAACCTACAACATCAAAATAGAAATGGTCAAAGCAGTACTGGAGGTGCCATAAGAAAACGTCGTGTGCAACTGTGGATATCTATCAGGAAAGAAAAGAAAAACAATTTGCACAATTAACAAACATGGTCAACTCAGCAGCTGAGTTTCAAGAAATAAGCTGTCTATCATTAGCTAACTAACCACATTTCACAGATAAAAGTATGTTTCAACACTCTCATTCTATCCCCTGAAATAAAATGTTAACTATCACAAATGGCTTGTTCCACGAAATTTGCAGACTTCCACACCAACAAGCTGAACCTGGAAGCAGTCAACACACTTGTAACAAATTACTGTCTCAACTGCTAAGAACATGAAAACTCCATTCAGAAAGACGTGCGAATCACATAAGTGTCATGAAAGCCTGCTATAACATATACGTTATGGAGGCGCCGGGCTACCCCAAACCGCAAAGCCATTGCGACCATCACTAACCTCTTGGGAGATTTGGAATGAGAGAAACGCTAGAGTTTTCCGAAATAAACATACGCCTCCCATGGTTATTTTTGACAAGATCAATATTGAGGCTCGTCTTTAGTTGACCGTGGGGCCTAAGAATTTAGGTGAAATAATGTCGAGAGAGTAATCCCGGGTCATTGGGTGACCAAGCGAGCCTCTTTCTTTGGTCTCCTCTTGGTTTTTGTTGTAAAAACTCCTATCTTAATTAATTGGGTCAAAGCTTTTGACCCACCTTTGAAAAAAAACAAGTCAAAACATTCAAAACAAAGTTTGGTCATTGACACAACCTGAATTTACATCGTCACAGATATCTAAATCTAATTGGAAATATAACATCAATAGTCAATAGAGATAGAATGATTAATATGTTATCAATAGTGATAATGGGCCAAATTTAAAGCCCAAACTACATTTTAGCACTATCTATTATCTGATTTGCCTATTTATTTCTTGATCTATGTTATGAATTTCTATTTGAATTTATGTAACACCTTAGATAAGAGTGTTATCTATACCTACTTTTTTTATTTTTTCGAAAATATTTTAATCATGTAACACGGATCGACAAAAAACAACTGAAGATGCAATCAACGGATTGAGAGCCATGGCGCATTGCGCATGGCAGCACGCTTGTTGGTGACCTCTGGTGTTTCCCAGTCGCCCAACAGAAATTGGCCAAACAGCTGCCAAACAACGGCAACAAGATTTGGTCCTCGCCCCATATTACAAATCAACAAAATTATGGATCTCTGTTACTTTCAGTCTACAGCTTGGAGACAGGAGTAATTGCAAAAGAAAGAGATGGATAGCCTCCAGCGGACTACACTCACAAGAAGGAGCGTGCTGCAAGGGACTAATTACCTAGCTTTACGGATAGTACAACTGTACAAGTAACTAGGCAACTTAACGCGGCAGTGCCGCGCCCGTGTTATAAATAAAATTTGAATTCTGTGTTTTAAACATTTTGAAATTTTGTAGGTTTGATATTTGCACACTCCTAGTAAATAAGATTTAAACTTGGTATTTGGATATTCTAAAATTACGGAGGTTTCAAATTTAACGAAATTTGAAGAAGTATGCGTCTGAAAATTGTTTAGTTTGCGGAAATTATTGGAAGTGGTGTGTTTTCAGATTTGGAAGTGTAGTTTTAATTATGTTATTGCATGGAAGTTATGTTTCTCATCTGTTTGGAAAATATTTGAATAGGCAGCAGAGAAAGTTTGTGTATTGAACATGAAGTTGTAGAACAGTGCGGAAATATTTTAGAGACCTAAAAAATAATCCTATTATCCCGATGTATATGTGCAAGACGTATGTATGAGTTGGACTCATTAAACCATTCAAAAATATTTCAGTAGTTTTCCGATTTCACTCGCCCAAAACTTCATAATTACAAAGGTTGGAAGGAGCAACATGTACTAATTTTTCCATGTCTAATATATCTTTTGTAGAGTATATGCTCATGATCATAATATCGGAGTGAAGTATTCAAATTACAACTGAACAAAGTGATGGAGTTACATAAATTATAACGTGTAGTGTATTTTTTTTAAAGTTGTTTAAACATGTATGGGGTTGGGTTGGTTGTAATTTTTCTGTGAAATTTGATATATTTTTTATATTTTTCGAGTTGTATTTGAAAAGATATGATTTTTCCGTCTGAAAATACAAAAAAACCTGGCAGGCGGGCCCGGCGTGTCAGCCGCATAGCGCTGACGTCAGCCCTTGACGTCAGCGCCGGCGGACGCGGACGGCGGCGCTCGACTCGCAGCAGCGCAGCGCCGCCCAGTCTTGGGCCATGGAGACGTGGCGCTTGTAGAGCAAGGCGAGGCGCGTCCAGTCGGCCACGGGGCGTGCCAAATGGTGGCCGGAATCGCCGCCGGGGACCATCTCCACGACAGCGGGCAGCAAAAAGGGCGGCGGTGATTTCCGGCGGAGTGCCAACGATTCCGGCCGCCCAAGCGAGATTCGTCCGGCGAGGAGGTAGAGGAGACGACGCTGCATCTTCCCGTGGCCGCCAATGTGAGCTGGGAGGCGCGGAGAGGCGGCACCGGCGCCGGCGACCGCGCGGTCGCGGGAGAGAAGAGGGAGGTGAGGGGGAAAACGCGTGGTGATTTTACACAAAAGCATGCGAACTTTTCAGTATTCATGAATAGGTCCCTCGACGTAGTCTACTCTGGACTACGGGTTTGGGCAATGGCTTTTCTACAAAAATAACGTGCGACCGGCGAAACCGGAGGCAGCGGGCCGGTGACCGGGCGATGTGTCGCTCCGCGATTGGCCTAGAGGGCCGAGCTACAGTAATGCACGATTTGGGGTGCTTTGGGCTCATCTCGGCCGTCCAACGCGATTGTCAACGTTTTGCGGGTGACGTGGATACTGGATCCGGACGCGAACGCGAATTCGACCAACTTTTACATATAGTACTATATGTACAGAAGCTACCACATCAAGCAAGGAATGGTCAAAACAGTGCCCAAGCTGATGTAAGAGAATGTCGTGTGGAACTGTGGATGTTCATCAGGTGTGAAAACCACAGTTTGCACATTACTAGACATGGTCAACCAAGCAGATGAGTTTTAAGAAACAAGCTGCCTTAGCTAACTAAACAGATGTCAATGTCAGAGATAAAATTATTCTCAATGCTACACTTTTATTCCCTGAACTTAATGTCAACTGTTCCGTGGTAACATGCACAAGTCTCCAACTACAAGCTAGGCCTGGAAGCAATGCACCAAAAGATTGTCTACTGTCAGCAGCTGTACATGTGCGGATGTGCAGGGAGTAAGCTTCACTTCATATAGTAGTACTCCCTCCGATCCATATTAATGGACTCAACTTTGTCTAGATACGAATGCATCTAGTCTAAACATTTAACTAGATACATACGAATCTAGACAAAGTTGAGTCCATTAATATGGATCATACTGGTAGAAGTTAGTACCAATGATGCTTTTGAAGTTTTGATTGTGGAAACAAAGGGAACACTGCCTTGTAAGCAAAGAGGCCATGTGCACCGTTGGACAGGACGCCACCCAGAAATAAAGAACATCCACTGCGCACAGGACTCACGGCAAGATTTAGGGAAATGCTATATTAGTACATTTTTCTTCCTGGCAATCATAGAAGGAGAACATGGGACCAAGCTATGGCTCCCTGTATAAAAATTGCCGCCTCCAGCTACATGCACATGGTTTCCAGGTAGGCTTGCTTCTACATTCCTATGGAGTGGACCCTGGAGGCTTGAACCAGAAAAAATAATCTACCTCTAGAATCACAACTCGTTCCTTCACTTCCCTCCAAAACTGAGATCAGTGCTGACTATGAATAGTCAGTACTGAAATTTTGTGCAAAATCTCAGATGTGATCTGATTTGAATTAGATACCTCATGGAATTACAATATGCAGCCGCGATTATATGGAGTTGAATACATACATCACTATATTACCAAAATGGAGGCAATGATGAAACTGCTAAGCAGCAACACAAGCCATCCCGACTTTAACCTATCGAACTTTTCAAAATCATGTAATCTACACATATTGAATATCTTACCTATAGACAACTTAGCTATGGCTAGGCATCCAAAAACAAAACTAAAGAATATGACAGCAAAGCTCCTATTCTCCAAGTCAACCTGCTTATCCCTAAATTGCTCAAACTCTGACCTGCAGACATCACATTATGATTCACAAAGTTACAATCTTAGCAAGCAAATTTCATGCTGAATCGACGTAGATACAAATTCATGAAACTGGAGGTAACAATACCAACCTGAGCATGGCATTATCCAGGACAAGTTGGTCTAACTGTGAGGAAGCAGCTAGCTTCCATGAGAGGATATCGTCAATTTCTGAAGCCTGAAACACATGAATGAATGGTAAGGAACAGATACCAAAGAAATCAATGGCAGAAACAAAGTAGAAGTTCAGAAAAATGCATACGGAGTCATCTTTGCTGATCTGAAGCTGCTTCAACTCCAATTTAATTTTCTCCAAGAGTACATCTTTGCCATCAATATCAGCATCAAAATCCTTAAATATTTGTCCGTATCTGCTGTTGAGTTCCTCTAGGTACCTTTCCAGGACAGAAAAGCTCACATCAAGAGACTGAACTTTCTGCATTAAAATTTTAAGAACTGTGTCTCCAGGAATTCTGCCAGCCTGAAGAGTCCTTGTCTCTACAAACTGATCATGAGCACCATTCCTTGATGAATCACCATTTGTAGTATCATCTTCTAGTTCAAATTCATCTTCATCAAGGGGTTCCTGTGAGGAGTCTTTTCCACCATTAGTCTCCTTCAAAGGTGTTTGCTCAATAGGTTCCTTCAATTTGTCGTCAGATTCAACATTTCTGTTTTCGACAGGGATCAAATTCTCGAGCATCTTTTCTACAGCATCCATTCCATACACTTCAAGCATACTCAGTGTACAGTAGCTTGCAGAACCATAATGGTTTAGCAAGTTCAACTTCAGATACCTAGCCCACTTCGGCTCCGGAAAAGTGAAACTCTGAGCTTGCTTCGCATTTGCGACAGTGAATCTACCAAGTGTTTCCCAGTTCTCAGTGGGATAAATAAGACTGCTCAGCATCTCAAATTCTTTTAAATTAGAAGAGTAGTGCTCAAAATTGGCAATTGCAACGGTATCTACTAAGGTTTCTTCAGATAACTCTATGATGACAAATTTTCCCTCGGCAGAGCAAGGATTACGTAGATACTTGTCCTTGTCTTTGTCTAGGATGTTGGAAGCACCTTTAGCCTCCTTGTTGAAGTCCAGAACCTTAGCCCCTTTAGCGGTCGAAGCATAATTGTACAACTGCCCACTAGGTTCCCTTCGATGGATCACATGGCCAGTTTGACTAGAGGCATCATTTCCTTTTTCAGCGATTGCTCTCGTCTTGAACTCATCAAGACCAGGAGGAACAATTCGTGCCAATCTTGCTGGTTTCTGAAGATTTTCATCATTCACCTTCCCCGCCGGTTGAGCTTTAGAATCGATGTTTGTCAGAAGAGGACTCCCCACTAGACCTTCTGACTGCTCAATCTGATCATCCTGGGTTCGAGCTTCTTCCTCAGCCTGACATTCTGACTGCTCAATCTGATCATCCTGGGTTCGAGCTTCTTCCTCAGCCTGACATTCTGACTGCTCAATCTGATCATCCTTGGTTTGAGCTTCTTCCTCACCATGACCTCCTGAGAGCTCAATCTGATCATCCTGGGTTACAGCTTCCATGTCATCACTTGGCGCATCATCGCTGGAACACAGTTCATCTTCTGAAATTACTGCACTTTCGTCAGGTTCGACACATGTATCAGCAGACACTGCCAGATTCTCCTCAGGGTCCTGGTGGCCAACAGCAGCACTAACATAGCCTGCACTCATGGCAGGCTCAGCGACAGGAAGGGCAATAACAGGGTCTCCTCCATCTGCAGAAATCAGACGACGAGAATGTAATCCCAGCAAAAAAAAACACGTGACTCAGCACAGAAATTTAAAAATTCAGATCAATGTTTCGCTACTCAAGGACAGAACGGCGTTTAAATTGCAGCGATGCATCTAACAACCATCAACACGCAAAAAAAAAAAGACAGGGTAACAACCGCATACGGATCTAAGTCTATCTGGTTCCGATCGTTCCGTCGACTCGGCAGCGAAGCCACCAATCATGTACCGATCATCCACCGCACCACGCAAACACCGCACGCGAAGGCGCAGGGATTCATCAAGAGAAAACTTCAAAAACAATGAAACCGAGAGCCCATACCTCGCTGTCCGTCGCCGTGGCCGACGAGCGAGTTGAGGATGAGGAGCGCGACCCAGGAGGCGACGACGAGCGAGGCGGAGAATCCATATAGCCGCCGCCTCTTCCGCCCGGCGGCCGCCGCCGCGCCGACGCTCTGCTCCGCCGCCCTCCTCTTCACGAGCGCTCTCCGCGACTTGTGCATTATTTCACATCAGTGTCCCGCAACCCCAGGTAACAGTCACCCCCGCGTGGGCGGGGGGCGGCCCGGCGAGGAGTCTCGAACGAATCCGATGCTGGGCGCGGCGCGGGGAGGGCGGGGGCTCAGAACCGCGTGCGCGAATCGGCGGCGCGGATCGGGGTCGGGGATGGGGCGGCGCGGCGGTGCAGCGGCGGGCTGCGGGGACGGGCTTTTTGTAGCGGCCGGAGCTCCATCGGGCGAGGGGAGGAGACGAAGAGGAGGAGGAGGAGGAGGAGGTGGAATCGAATTGAGGTGGAAGGCCGTCTGTGGGTTTTTGTATCGCGAGATCTTCTCGACTTGGAGCTCTGGCACGGTGATTCATGTCCAGCCTGTCCACCTCCTCCTGATGAGGTGGCACTTTTTTTTTGTTCTGTTGCGCCGTGGCCTGCGCCTGCCGTTGTCAAAGCAGGTTCGGTTTTGCAAACTTCGAAATTCGAAAACAGGTTTCGTTGCAGGAACCAAGGGGAAAAGGCCAAATTTAACCGTGTCCATAAACATTTGCATCAGTGACAGTGAGGAGTCGCTCCGTGTACTTGTAATACTGAATCGCCGGTCGACATGCATTAGCTGGACGGTACGACGTCAACCGACGCGTGATGTGGCCGACATGCACGTCACCGGTTTCGTTCACTAGACTAGAGCGCACGCCAGCCAATAGCAGGCCTCCGCGTGGGCCTGCCACGTAGTCCAACGCGCGGTGTAACGTGTTCCCGTCCTACTCTTCAACATACATCTTCGGCGAGTACTCGCTCCTTTCCGCTAAAAGTGGCGTGGGAAATGAATTGGGTTACTACAAATGGTTAGTTATAATGGCGATAGTTATTGTGGATCGGAGGGAGTATCTTTTTTACCAAATCTGGCCTATAACAACAATCTGATAGTAAAAAACGAATCTCAAAAAACAAACACATAGTAAAAAAAAGAGTAACAAATAATATTGCAGATGGGAAGTTGTCTGACGAATCAAAAACATCATATACCTCTCGACACCACCGCTCAAGCCGAGAGATTATTGGAAGAGGTGCATCTGCCATCAACTGAGCGTCGTCCAAAACTTAACCCTAAACCCAAAGGAACAGACTCATCACGCGAACAAGGGCTGAGATCCGCCCCGCCTTCATTGCCCGAAGGCTATAGGAGCAAGGCAGAGCGGTGGTGGCGCCGCCCGGAGGTGAAGGATCACTAAACGCTCTTATGAACTCTTGCCAAATCCGCCCCTTAGACGAAGATACATCTGAACTCTCGGTCAAACAATTTTCAAATCTAACGCATGAGGTTGACACAACAAAAATAGAGTCGAACTTCTGTAATTTAGCGCCACCAAATTTTCAGTCCAGCTAAGTGGGCGCCAAATTTGACGTGAAACCCACCAGGCATCAGAATACAAAATTCTGGTGGCACTGAATTATACAGTTCGTCTCCAATATGATTGGCGTCGAGCTCAGGAATCAAAATTAAAATTAATTTTCAAAAGCAGCCTTAATAATTCACGTAAAACGACAGATTTGGTTTTAAAAATATATACTGTAGTCATTGACAGGCGGCCCAAGGCCAGCCCTTTCGTCTTCGCCCTTGGATTTCAATACGGAGCCGTTTTCCGAATCACGAAGCGCCACCAGACAAATAGCCACCGCCGAGGCCTCTGCACGCACGAGCACGACGACCAGTCCGCCCGCTTCCTGCGCCGCAGATTCGCTCCGGCGACGACTACTTTTCCTCGCTTCAGTCTCTCTTCGGATTGCCGCGCGAGCGCACGCGGCGGTCGTCGACCTCGCTTCTCCAATCCGGCGGTTCGATGGCGAGGAACCCGACCTGCGCCGTCTACGTAGGTGAGCCCCCCTCGCTTGGCGCGCCCCTGCAGCCGATTTTGGAACTCTGTTAGTATTAGGAACTAGATGCGAGGCCTAATCTTGGATTTTCGATCGATGGTTGGATGAGTAGGATACTAAGAACAGTGTGTGTGCGATTCCTTCCCTTTGGGCTCGCCTCCTATTATGTTTCGATCTTGTCTACTTCTGATTGTCGATTTGCTTCATGTTAGGCTGCATGGTTCTACTCCGCCGGCCATGGGTTTTCTCGTTTTTCAGTTTTGTGACTCGCCGTACAAGTGTAGACTGTAGAGTATACTAGCATACAATAATGCATAACGAATAACGATAGAGTCAGGCTGTCGAGTTGCTTCTTTATGTTGGCTGACAAGTTGCTGCCTCTGATGAAACTGTATGTATTAATAACTTCCAAGAATTTTGTATCATGCTGCTGCGGCATTTGTCAGCTCTGCTCGGTCATTGCTTGTATAATCATCAGATATGATTGTGCTTTGACAAATAGTGGTTTAATTATACGTGCAGTTTGACAAATACCTCACATGCATGGTGGTACTCCACTCTCCCATTACTTCGAGAGAATCAAATTGATGAATGATAATTGTATAGCTCAGTCAGTTCCCTTGTTGTCTGTCGTTTGTCTAAGTTTTCTTAGCACTGTTTCGTCAGATAATAGTTCTGGTGGACACTCTCTATGTTGTTGCGTCGTGCTGTTGTTCTAAAGTATCAAGTTATGCATATTTTGCTTTCTCTGAACAATTCTAGTGTTTTCTAGTTTGATTTTTTTCTTTCAAATAATTCTTTAATCTTGTGTAAGTCCAGCTTCTAGCCAGCTGCATTCTTCCGTATTACTTTAGTAAAACATTCTTGTTTATCAAATTCGGTAAAGGATATGCTGTAATTGTACGGACCTAATTTTCTTAATAGGTAACCTAGATGAGAAGGTATCTGAAAGAGTCTTGTATGAGATTCTTATTCAGGCAGGTCATGTGGTAGACCTATACATACCCTGTGACAAGGAAACTGGCCGCCGCAAAGGCTTTGCTTTTGCTGAGTATGAGACAGAGGAAATCGCTAAGTATGCTGTTGGACTTTTCTCAGGACTTGTTCAGCTTAATGGTAAAATACTTAAATTTGGGGTAAGTTTCTTCTTGGATAATCTTTATTTTGGATATGTTGCATCTTTGAAGGCGTTACCTTGCAAATTAACACTAGTGTATTATAATTTTTTCTTAATACTGTGCAGATATCTTTCTTTATGCTAGTATAAGCAACATCTTATATCTGAATCTAAACTCGTAGCAATTTTGACAGCTTTCTGGACATGACAAACCCTCATCAAATGGGAATAATCCAGTAATGCCTAAACTCAACCCTATACCATTACCAAACCAGTCTCAGTTTGTACAGTGTAGTGACATGCTTGTGTCGCATAAACCAGCATATCCGGTGGTAAATGGTGGGATTCCACATAATGGTTTTTCACACAGTTATTATCCTCACGCTGTTCGCCCTCAAGGTGAGGCTATTTCCTAGGTTTTGTTTTCGTGTTCAGATATTCCAGGATGTGTATTTTAATCTCATCATGTTCTACGGTTTTCTGTGACCAGCATTACCAGTTAGGCCAGTGCAAGACTACACAGAGTTCACCCACGGTATGTATGAATACAGTAGTCATGAATATCGGTCTGCTCATGATGCTATTGCTAGATATGGAGGTTATGCTCCAAATGCTGTTGACCATAGAGCTGCTAGTCAACCAATCATGTACTCGTCCTACTAGGAACCAATGAGTGGAATCTGGTAGGTTCAGAAAGTAGGAGGAATTGAACGTAGCTTCTTTGTTCCTCAAGTTTCAGTAGCATATTGATTGTACTTCATCTCAATGCACGTTAGTAGGGCTGTTGTATCCATTTTATCAATGGTAAATTGATAACATGAGGCTCTGTTTTGAAGATAGCCTAGTGCAATGTACGCTCTATCCTTGTTGAAGATGGCTTAGTTGTACATTTTCCTCTTCCTGGAATAATAAGAGAATGCAGCAGTTCAGCCTGGAATGCACGCCTTGTAACTCAGGAATTAAAATCATGTGCCTGGATGATTTGAGTTATTGTTAAAGCTCCTTGTCATGTACTTTGAATCAGCGTTACTCTGTACTTACCCAGAAGATGTTGATGTCTCCACAGGGGAGCAATATATTTTTATAAAATGGAACTCTGTGAACTGAACTGTCCTAGCTTCTTAGTTCCTCAAATTTTCAGTAGAATATTCATTGTACTTCATCTCAATGCATGCTAGTAGGACTGCAGTATCCATTTTATCAATGCAAATTGGTAACAGAAGGCTCTGTTCTGAACATAGCCTAGTGCAATGTACATTCTGTATCCTTGTGTTGAAGATAGCTTAGTTGTACATCTTCCTCTTCCTGGGATAATAAAGGAATAAAATCATATGCCTGGATCATTTGAGTTATTGTTAATGCTCTTTGTCATGTACTTGAATCAGCGTTACTCTTACTTACCCAGAAGATGTTGATGTCTCAACTGGGGAGCAATATATTTTTATAAAATAGAACTCTGTGAACTGAACTGTCATGTCTTTGTGTCCCTGCCTATCACAGAAATGAATCTCCATCAGGGACAATTAAGTTTCTGGAATACAGGCTTGGCCACCAATTTTTTTGGTGGCCAACTACAGGCTCTGTTTTTTGGTAACAGAAGGCTCTGTTTTTATGAATACAGGCTTGGCCACCAATATTAGGTTGTAAAAAGCTTCGTTGTTTTGCGATGCAGTTATGTTCTTATGTGTCTGTGCTCAGCTGTCATTGCTAGCTCCATTTTGGTCGTCCGGACTAGAAATTTTGGTGTTAGGTAAAGGTGGAAAAGAGATGATATTGCTTGGTGTCTTGACATGTTTGCCCTATTTTGTACTAGTGCTGTTCCACCTATCCTCTTATGTGTTATACTACTCATAGGTGACTAGTTCAGGAGATCACTGTCCGAACCACCTAAAAAAGGACTCTACCAACTACCAAGTGATCACATATCTATACCACTACTCATCATCCAGTTGTGATGTATAACATTACACATTACCACCCTTGTGAATGTAGAAGAATTTGACTTGCTCGCTAAAACGCTCGCCTTTTGACTCACCTAACCTAAAGTATCTTATACCCAAACGAAAATGCTACTGTGAAAAATACTTTGCTCCGATGTTCTTCTTATGGACCTCTGAAAGCCTTCTTCCAGGTCTAAAACCGCTCTTGAAGCTTTGCATCAAGATGGTCCATCTCATTGCTTCTTGCCTCAAGTAAGTTATCTCTAATGTCTTGGCCTGTAGGGCTTCTTTTCTTCTCAGCTTGTTTATTCTTTAGCCACGACCGGCGTACAGGGCACATATCATCTCTGCTTTTTTTTTTCTGGTACAACTGCAACAGATATGAAAACCGAAATGATTTGTGCATAAAGGCTGCTACTGCAGCAGCTTTCCTCTGCAACTTTTGTCTCCGAAACTTCTGCATATCAGAGCATGTTGGTCTGAAGCTGTCCCTGGGCACCGCAATAGCACAGCCTCAGTAACCAGCTATACACCCAACACATGTACGTACATGTAGTCAGTCTCTCATTAGCAAGAAGATCGAAGCCAAAACAATTCATCTCCGGCAGCCAGTGATGATGGCGAGACCGGAGATGCAGGACGCCGGCGTGGGATCTAGCGTCTTCTTCTGTGTGGCGGCGACGTCCAGGAGGACGAAGGGCAAGCAGCTGTCCTACTTCTGCTCCAACGCGGTCGGCGAGGAAGACGTGGAGGCGGCCCGTGCACTGGCGACGCTCTGCCTCGACCACGCTCCAGAGCACCACCATTGGCACCACCACACCGCCGACGAGAGGCGCACGTTCGCCTTTCTGACAAGCGACGACGGCCGCACGTACCTCGCCATCGCGGAGCCCACGCCGGGCGGCGCCGAGGTCGTCCGGTTTCTGGAGCGCGTCCGCGACGCGTGCAGCGCCGCGCCCAGGAGGCGCCTGCGCGACGACGCCGTGTCCCGTGTGGTGCGCCAGTTCGTGCGGACGCTGCAGGCCGGATCGGGCTCCTCCTCCACGGCAAACGTTCTGCTCCCGGGCGCCGGCGGTTCGTTAAGCGAGACTAATTCGTCTGCGGACGAGGAGGCGCAGCCGGAGGAAGGCGCGTCACGGCGGCGGCCAAGACGGCCCTCCTGGAGGCACACGTGGTGGCGTCGCCACGCCATGGCCGTGATCGGCGTGGACGTGGTGCTGTGCCTGGTGCTGTTCGGCGTGTGGATGGCGGTGTGCCATGGGTTCAGCTGCGTGCAGCGATGAACGGCATATCATCTGCGATCGTAATGTAATTATTATTATTAGTAGTATAGTATTATGCGCATGGTTCTGCTTGCCCTACGTACTGTAGTGTACTAGTGCCATGAAGGCCTTCTCCGTGGCTCATCGTAGATTGCAACATAAACACATAGACCGATCAAGCCAGGGAAGCTCTGGGGCTGCGACCATTAATTATACTCCGTAGTAGTAATCACATGCCTAATAAGAAGCACATATTTCTCATCCTTATGTCGTGATGACTGTATTAGAGATTCATGGTCACGTGGAAGTATGGAACTGCTCATATTGGTCGACTTTGTTAATCTTCTATATCTAAATAGGAATGACCCACTATAGGGAATTCTCTCAACATGCAAGATGTCCACCTCATCAAGCAATCATAGGCTGCCACATGTCTACTTTGCCACCTCAGCCCAAAAGAAAAGAATGTCCAGAATATGTGTTGTTTTTGTTTCGCATTCTCTTTCAACATTAATCTGCCGGAGATATCTTTACTGAATTCGAGATGGCACTCGTGTTTAATAAGTTTTATCAACAACATTGTGCCTCCCGTGCCTCCTCCTTTCAAATTCCATCTGAACGTGTATATATATTCTCACAGATCTCTCATGAGGTAGCACACATATGTGCTGCCAACATCTGCCAACAGTCAGTGAGATTCCCTAATTGACTGCGCCAAGCCAAAGGATCAGGCTCCACCAGCGATGCATCCGCACCGGCCGCCGAGCTACACCACAGGAAGCTCTCCCTGCACTACGAGACTTTTTCGACCTGATGATCAGAGTAGCATCTACCCCAAGCCACTGTTCCATTTTCTTTGTTGTTGCGATACTTCATATCACATGATTTGCGAACCTTTATTTTTCTTTGTTCATCGTATATGAATTCAGGATTCAGGTAGGTGCTCCATGTAAGATAATGATCTATATGTTACGGATGAATTTTTCCAAACCATGTTGGTGAGCTGAGCAGACTGATTGATGTGCTCTCTCATAACTTAAGTGGCTAGACGAAGAGTCTCCTTTGTTACGCTTGCAATATTGATTTTGGTAAATACTTTCACCTGGAACATGAAAGATTTCCTAAACTTTTGCTCCGATCAAATATATCTAGAGTAAAAACTGTAGTTCTGAAAAGGATTCCAAAATCATTTAGATTCATTTTTTCTCTATACAGGTATGGTAAGCATGTCAATTTATCTTCAACTTATCTGTACATCCCCTTTAGTTTGTTGAATGACACATTTTTTTTTGTATGCCCCTATCAGGTGTGCTTGGAATGAATTTTACCTTACCTGGTCTACGCTAACGATGGTTGCAATTTTTTCTCTTGCAGATTGCATATCAAAGGGGAAAACAAATTGAAGACTTCGTTCCTCAAGTTACTTCGGTTCAGACCTGTAGCTTTTTTTTACAAATGAACAGAGAGCACTGCCTACCAACATGTATTGCCCAACTCAATTGAATGAGTGCATATCAGATACGAAAAGTTATATATGTACTGGATAAAATAAAGTTGGGGCATCAGGTTTTGGACAACACACGGCCCCGCACCAATGTTTGTGTACTTATAAGTCACACGTTTGCAGTCCGCCAATATGTTCAATGTTAATGTAGCATATATTTACCATTGTTTCATGTTTAGTTTATTGTCATACGTTGGGTTAGTCTGCAATATGTTTCAAGATTAATTTCTAATTATTTTCTTTCTATGCAATGTTATATTTTCTAATAATGTATATCCAATGTTATATTTTCTGAATTTTGTGGACTCGCTAAAACTCTGTCCAACGATTTATGTTGCAACCGCAAGCGTGTAGTACCAACACTTTGACATGCAATTTTCTACCTTTAGCACTTTACATAAATCTCTTTCGTCTGCAATGAACGAATTTCTATTTACAATACCTTTATGGTGAATTATTTTCATTGGTGTAAAGATGATTATAATTATTTTATCTAATAACAACCTTTTGTGGATGATTGTATGTGTTGAAGAGGATCGTGTGCAGAAAACAAAAAAATTCCTACCAACGATATCCTTAAACTAGCCAAGATCTACACTATGCAGATATAGAAGTACGGCGGAGATCGGAATACATACCCTCGTAGACCGAATAGCGGGGATTACGCTCCCGCACAAGCGTTGACGATGAAGACGCCGTAGCCGACCTCTAGGTCGCGAAGAACTCGGCGCGACGAAGACGACGAAGATGACCCCGAGATCGGGTGGAGGAAGTAGGCCTCCGAGTACCGCTAGCGCAGCACCTCGCAGGGAGTCGCACACATACGGTGGAGACGACGGCCTCCAAAGCTCCAGTCCAGAACGAGCAGCGGAAAACTTGGACCGGAACACCAGCAGCGCGGCAGCGGGCTATGGTGGAAGAGATCCCCCTCCTCTACTCGGCGCGGCTCCGTCAAGGGAATCATGAGATCGAGAGAGAAATTGGGAATTAATTGGTGAATTAAAAGGCCAGGGGTGCCCCTTCTTATATAGGCTCCGAGGGGGAGCCAACCTTGCCAGCCAGGCAATGTGGGACTATCCCACATGCCTGGTTCGGCCAAGGCTGGTGCGCCGGCCCTAGGTGGGCCCCATTTGGCCCACCTAGGCCGGCCAAGCCTCCCCACAAAATTCCCTTGAGGGTCCCCCCCCATGGGCCTTCTTTCGACCAGAAGGCCCATTTAGGGAAATCAACTTAAATAAATTCGAAAATAAATATATAAAATCATATTTGCATATTAATTACACTAATTAATATCAAACATAATATATATAATTTTTTCTAGCTCCGAAAACTCTTTCGTCGCTGCCCGATCTCCATCGGACCCCTCCCGGGACGTTCCCGGTGATCTCTTTCCTTTCCGGTTGTCAGGTCGAAACCCCTTAAGTGTGTTACCCTAGCGGTTCGATATAATATCAGGTATGATCAAGGCTCCTCCATGATCAACGACTAACTCGTAGGCCTGGACCCCATGAATTAACCCCTGAGATATAACGAATGACTTTCATCTATCAAACCTGGACGTATAGTCTTAAACCCTTTGTCATGGCGATACTTAGCGTGTCCGAGCATCATTCTCAGATATCTCCATACCTAGCATGATCTCGTTACCGACATCGCTATCTTCTACTCGTCTATGATATTATGTCAGCGGGTGACCTAGTCACATGTTTGCAAACTCATTTGACATAATCTCACCGAGTGGGCCCTGGAGTATCTATCCGGCTATGCGGACTGACAAATCCCGTTGTTGACCCCTCGTATCAACTACTCCTTTCCGATACCCAAAAGTATCACCGTTATTGTCATACTAAATAAGATACGACGTTTGGTGCGATCAAAGTATCTTCCAGGAATAACAATAAGAGTTGGTCTCACGGTCTTAAGGCGTAATGACTATGTCCTATAAATACTGGGTATGTCCATCACATCGTTACTCCTAACGATATGACTTCCATTGCCGACCGGCGCCATGCCCTATGATCGGAAAACCTCGATCATCAATCGTGCAACGAAACTAGTCTTAGTAGAGGCTACTAGGGACCTGGTTGTTTATCTACCACACATGTATTAATGTTTTCGCTTAATACAGTTATAGCATGGTGTAAAACATATAATGAACGATTGGGATATTGCCAATAAACTATGTTTATTAAGTGCCTCTAGGGCATATTCCCTTCAGTCTCCCACTTGCACTAGAGTAACACTTAATCTAGTTTACAACCTGGTAAAAGCTCAACACCCATAGCATCTTGGTGCCTGCTCGCCTCGTGGAAGAGGAATACAGTCAATAGACCTCACACATGGAGACCTATATGTGCTTTGCAACACTTCTATGTCACCTAGTTTGACATAAACCCGTATCTTACGATGACGGTGAAATATATCCCAGTGGATGGAGTGAGACTCGAGCATTCGCGTAGCATGCGCCTTAAAAGTCTAAGAGATCTATTAAGGGGACCACCTATGCTCGGAAAACTGCTCAGTCCAATCACACTTGCTACTTCTAAAGTCGCGATATATTTCTATACCTATGTAGATTATACGACAGTGCATTCATATGCGACTTCGCAAACTAACCATGTCTATCTTCAAAATAAAGGACATCTCCTATATGAGATTTCTAGTCGTATGTAATAACTTGCATCATCGTAACCGTTTTACGGCAAGTTGCCATTCCACTCTTACCCTTTACTAGAAAACTTATCTTCAGTTCTCATAGACACTGAAGAATAAACTTAACGTTTGTTCATTGATCCAAACAAGGATCACTCTAGAACCTGTTCTTCAACCAAGAACTCGGGTCACACCAAGTCGAGCTTTCAGCCTGATAGACTCTATGTCTGATACATAGAGAATGTCGAACATCATTTTCTATCACTGGAAAAGCCAAGATTAACTTAATCTATTACCTAGTCATACAAGCAAGAACCTCTTTCTTCGCTTGTCCTTTTCTGAAACACTTCAGAATCCTGACTTAGGAAATACTCCGACTTAATGTTATTAAGCCCCCTCTGATCTATACAATTACAAATCGGATGCCTAATACTCCTAACTTCATTTCACAGAAAATTTAATCACTTAAATAATCCTTTACACTATATTAGAGGATCTGTGTCATTCGATATGTCGCTACATACAGAATCACAAATGACACCTAGCTCCCACTTAAATATGCCTTCCGCATATAAGATCAAGGAAAAGCTACTTAGCTCCCACTCACTTCTTTGCAAATGTAGGTTTCTTCAACTATTTTGGACAACTCCAAAAACCTTTGATCACATTAGCAAAGTGAAGATTCCAGCTCCGATATGCTTGCTTCAGCCCATGAATGGACCACTGAAGTTTGCATACATGTTTAGCATCCTCAGGATTACAAACCATTCTTAATGACACTATTAAGAACCATGGTTTTCTCATCCATCTATCAATTTCTCATTTGAAATTATTGCTAAACGACCCAGAATAGATTTAGGCTTCACCACTTGAGACAAACTCTCATGTGGTCTGTCGGAACTGTTTCACGACAAATCGAATCTTCTCAATGTCTACTCTCTCATAAAATTCCATATACTATTAACATCCTAGATGTCATCAAGAAGATCTCCCAAGTCAATACCTGGTAATCGTATATGGATTTTATTTCGGATCATAAATGACTCACAGCCATTTCTCGGACTTAGGTTCACCATCTCTTCTTCGTAGTTCGTAGGTCTATCATATTCCATTAATATGACCTTCATAGCAAGATTGTCGTAACACACAGTGTGGAACACAACCTCGTATGCCTACGCTCTTAGTATGAGCTCAGAACATCATGATCTTGAATCATCAGCTTTTTCAAGCTGTGGAGCCTGACACCGAAAACACTTTCGATTGCGCCACTCTGATGTTTGGAGAAGAAGTTCACCAACTTCGTCTTGCTCTACTTTCTTTCTCACTTATACCCTCGGACAAGAAACTATTTCTTTCGCAAGGTATATCCCGGCAAATATTTTGCCTATGTCGTGAGACATGTACCCAACTAACTCTTTAGGTAGGGTATACTACAAAGATTAATCCATTTTAGGTTCGATTACATCGAAACACTAAATTGCTGAAACGACAATCCAGGCTCAAAAGCCATGCCATCACTCGTATGATATTGTCTCCATGGATTCAAATGGTTTCCCTATTTGCTAACGTGAGTGTTTACGTTTCTACCATATGACTCTAATGATTACAATAATTCGGTAAGAGATTTATTTACCACACACTATCCGATAGGGTGCAATTACGACGTCCTAACACACCATAACACTATGGTGTTCCATGCGACGTAATTTGTGGAACTCTTCTCACAAGTCTTCCAATGATGTGCCAACTAACTCAAATCTTTATTCCTCGATATGCATCGCGGGAATTTGTTTTTCTTGTTAAGTTTATTTCCTACTTCATTCTGAACTTCGTTTGATCGAATCAAAAATTCAGACTAACATTCCCCGGAGTGGATATCCATATATCTACTCGGAATATCCATGAAGTCTATGAAATAAAGACTTCCACTACACGTTAAAGTACTTCATTGATTCACATACACCCATATGCATGATTCTCAACAAGCTATACTCAAAACGTTCAGTGAAGTTCACGAAATAAAGGTCTCCACTACCCGTCAATTACTTTATTGAACCACATACATCTCCATGTATGACTATCAATAAGTTATATGCCCGTTTTCCGAAAACGGTGTCACTGTTATTTTGCAAGTGTCAAAAGATCAAATCTTAGAACTTGTAGGTCCATCCAGTGTGGAGCTAATGCATATAACATTGACATGACTATACGGCAGTGCCACACATATGTGGTGTCTTTATTAAGTTTGTATCCTTTGGCATTAATATTATGAATGTGTGGGCTTCTACCATCTAAATTCAAATCGGCATATGATCATTACTTTATAAACATAGGACACCAATTTGTCACTATCATGTATGAACAAGTGTCTCGCTAGAGGAGACACACTTGTAACGATCATACCAACACCCGATCATAAAGAATTTAATCAAATGGTAGATCTAGAGGGAGAGTGTTTATGGCCGTCACAACAACTTGACTGCCGTTATCAACACGCAATGTCGCCTCATCCTTTCAAGCTACTCAAGCAGTAAACCTGGTTTTTCACAAAACATGACTAGTTCAAGACTTAGTCACTACTGCGAGCACTTGCTTAGCTAAAACATTCATAACATGTATATCATATATACACCATCACCATTGATGACTTCCGGCGATCTGTTTCATCTTCTTGATACTTCCACCGTAATCAAGAACCATGAAGGTGAACGATTCCCCTTGCATGACATAGTCTATGACAGAGGATTTGCACTTGGCAACGATGTCTGTCATTCAGTGATTGAGCTGAGCGAGGCGTCTCAATGTTCATTAATCATGAACATACGTCATTAAGTATGACCGCCACGTGCTCCCTCAATGTGTGTATTCTCTTCCATCTTGGTTGAGAAGACAATCAGTCAACGTACTGATAAACTTCATCAACCCAACGTTTGGGGTACCCCGAGTTTAGCGACCATATCATATGTTCGCGATCTAAAAACTCGTACCCACCGTTGGTTCTTTATGGCAGAGATCATAGCATACACTGTACTATGATGATATCATCCGCACAAAATCTGATAATCCAAATTATCTTTTGTCAGCGGAATCTCCGGGTTTATCTCCTAGCGGGTATTGTATCACAAAGAGCTAACGGTTTAAACAAGGAGTATCCTCAAGCTAAAGTATAAAACTATGAAGTTTGGACCCAACCTTTTAAGTTTCTCAATCACAGGAATGCGCCTAATTTGAAATGATGCTATCACAATGGTTAATATCTACAAAGGTTTGCAAAACAGACTCTGTTCATTATATTCTGAGTTCTAGTATTTTAGAAAATAACTATCCGAACTCCCACTCAAACGAACATCCCTCCTGGTCGTTTAAGCGATTACACGACCCCCATCCATTGCACCACCCCTCATCATCAGAGCCGGCGGCACAACTTCAAGAGTAGACAAAAGTCCGCCACACCAATTTTGTGACTCGTGCTCGACCTTTCGGTCTCCCTGTTCCGAGGCCATATTTCTGAATATGCTAGGCTCGCCACCATAACCTCCACGCTGACGCTTGTGCAACATGGCTTACACCCACCGTATGCGAACGAAGATATGTCTGACACCCGATCATCACGGCTTGCCTCATAACGTAGAACTTTCTTGGTGGTGCGCGTTGGAGGGAGAACACTGGTGGTATTTTGAAGGGATCATCTTATATAACTACTGCCGTGTAACTAATGTATACTATACACACAATCACACAATATAAGATGCACACAAAACATCAAATGTAATGCAATGTGATATAGTCCATTGCGCCATGGTCTTCTTGGCGCCCGCAGTTTATAAACAATTTAATAAACCTACCTTGACCATATCACATAGCCCCTGCAAAATAAAGTTAGACGCTTCTACTTTATCTTTTGCATATTTTACGTGGCTCGGGGCTTTCGTAAATAGAACCGCTTCATACCTACGAACCTTATGACCACAACAACGATCCAATAATTGCATGTTTAAGCATCCCTTTCGGGCCCTCCATTGAAAATGCAAAGCCAACAAAAGAGAGAGAAACAGGCACCCGCCAGCCACAGATACGGTACAAGCCGTATGTCAGTAGTGGAACCACTCTCGCGTAAGCGTACGCATAAAGTCGGTCCGGACCGCTTCATCAACTCGATGCCGCTGGAATCACAAGTGCACGCTAGAGGGTAGCAAATAACAGGAACGGTGCCCCCGTGCAGAACACGGGTTCTAACAGCGTACATCTATATCTACGATAGATCGGCTCTGATACCACTGAAGGGGATCGTGTGCAGAAAACAAAAAATTTCCTACCAACGATATCCTTAAACTAGCCAAGATCTACACTATGCAGATATAGAAGTACGGCGGAGATCGGAATACATACCCTCGTAGACCGAATAGCGGGGATTACGCTCCCGCACAAGCGTTGACGATGAAGACGCCGTGCCGACCTCTAGGTCGCGAAGAACTCGGCGTGACGAAGACGACAAAGATGACCCCGAGGTCGGGTGGAGGAAGTAGGCCTCCGAGTACCGCTAGCGCAGCACCTCGCAGGGAGTCGCACACATACGGTCGAGACGACGGCCTCCGAAGCTCCAGCCCATGACGAGCAGCGGAAGACTTGGACCGGAACACCAGCAGCGCGGCAGCGGGCTATGGTGGAAGAGATCCCCCTCCTCTACTCGGCGCGGCTCCGTCAAGGGAATCACGAGATCGAGAGAGAAATTGGGAATTAATTGGTGAATTAAAAGGCCAGGGGTGCCCCTTCTTATGTAGGCTCCGAGGGGGAGCCAACCTTCCCAGCCAGGCAATGTGGGACTATCCCACATGCCTGGTTCGGCCAAGGCTGGTGCGCCGGCCCTAGGTGGGCCCCATTTGGCCCACCTAGGCCGGCCAAGCCTCCCCACAAAATTCCCTTGAGGGTCCCCCCCCCCATGGGCCTTCTTTCGACCAGAAGGCCCATTTAGGGAAATCAGCCTAAATAAATTCGAAAATAAATATATAAAATCATATTTGCATATTAATTACACTAATTAATATCAAACATAATATATATAATTTTTCCTAG
This sequence comes from Poa annua, assembly GCA_026929855.1. Lineage (NCBI taxonomy): Eukaryota > Viridiplantae > Streptophyta > Magnoliopsida > Poales > Poaceae > Poa > Poa annua. The sequence goes on from CM049428.1 coordinate 122,242,807, forward strand.
CTCCGAAAACTCTTTCGTCGCTGCCCGATCTCCATCGGACCCCTCCCGGGACGTTCCCGGTGATCTCTTTCCTTTCCGGTTGTCTTGTCGAAACCCCTTAAGTGTGTTACCCTAGCGGTTCGATATAATATCAGGTATGATCAAGACTCCTCAATGATCAACGACTAACTCGTAGGCCTGGACCCCATGAATTAACCCCTGAGATATAACGAATGACTTTCATCTATCAAACCTGGACGTATAGTCTTAAACCCTTTGTCATGGCGATACTTAGCGTGTCCGAGCATCATTCTCAGATATCTCCATACCTAGCATGATCTCGTTACCGACATCGCTATCTTCTACTCGTCTATGATATTATGTCAGCTGGTGACCTAGTCACATGTTTGCAAACTCATTTGACATAATCTCGCCGAGTGGGCCCTAGAGTATCTATCCGGCTATGCGGACTGACAAATCCCGCTGTTGACCCCTCGTATCAACTACTCCTTTCCGATACCCAAAAGTATCACCGTTATTGTCATACTAAATAAGATACGACGTTTGGTGCGATCAAAGTATCTTGCAGGAATAACAATAAGAGTTGGTCTCACGGTCTTAAGGCGTAATGACTATGTCCTATAAATACTGGGTATGTCCATCACATCGTTACTCCTAACGATATGACTTCCATTGCAGAACGGCGCCATGCCCTATGATCGGAAAACCTCGATCATCAATCGCGCAACGAAACTAGTCTTAGTAGAGGCTACTAGGGACCTGGTTGTTTATCTACCACAACTGTATTAATGTTTTCTCTTAATACAGTTATAGCATGGTGTAAAACATATAATGAACGATTGGGATATTGCCAATAAACTATGTTTATTAAGTGCCTATAGGGCATATTCCCTTCATGTGTTGCATCTCTTCGTGTCGTTTACACCTGTAATTTTGGCTTTCGTATACACATCTTACATTTTCCATGCAATCATGCATAGATCAATCTCATTTGGGTTTATTTTCTGGTGATGAGGTTGTGGTTAATTAGCAAGAGTGTTTAGATTATTTCCAATTGTTTTGTCTAATGTATTTCATTTTTCCTGCAACGATTTCCGCCGCAACGCCGCGGGATGACATCTAGTTTCTCTAGTTCCAAATAACAACTTGCAGAAGATTGCTGTGAATTGTAAAGTGCAATATTTAACAACTAGCGTACAATTTGAAGAAATTTCAAAGTCGCGCCGTCAGCATGGGTAATGCCGAAAGTGTGGGTTTTGGAAGCGCTAATGTCGAAAACCTTGTCATGATCCTTTTTCCGCTGGAGCCTAGGAGGGCAAATCGAGCGCAGCTATTTTTTTTGGCCGTGTCGTGAAGTGTAATATTTAATTTCTTCTCCTATACAAAAACTAACAAGACCCACCCCATTGGTAATTCCATCAATGATAACCTTATCTCGAAAAGTAGTTTAAAATTAGATCCCATCTCGAAAATTAGTAGTTTAAAAACTAACAAGACTTTTTTCTGTGGCAAGTTGGCAGGTTATATCATTATAGTTACCATATCAATATCCAAATAAAACATAGTTATATTTACATGTTTTTTTGTCATAATCATGATCTACATGTTCAGAGAGCGAGTATTTGATCTACTCTAGAAACGTGTAATGTGGAATTACTGTCATGGAAGGATTACATCCGTGAGTAGTGGAGTTTAAAAACAAGGCAATCATTTGATTTTGACATGGTAACTAATTGACAATACATAGTGACCAAGTGATTATAATTTAGCAACTAGAACCAGTATTTTTTTGTCAAACTTATCAAGATGGATGAGATCTAGGTTTCAAGATCTCTATGTGATAGCAGCAAACGTGAAAACGGATCTGGATTGTGATTTGCGGGTGTACTACCATATTCTCTTCATGCCCACCAAATACTGCTTATTATAAATTATAAGTTGTATAGTTTTCATGAAAAGTTAAACTTGTCCAAGATCTTAGAAATATAACTAGCAATTACAAATTAAACCAATACCATTATATTCGTCATGAAATAGTATAGTTTTATATTTTATTTCGTAGTATTACAAATATTGATAGTTTTTTCTAAAATGTGGTAAAAGATAGTCAAGTTTAACTTTTCAGAAAAATTATACACCTTATATATAACAAGTAACGGAGGGAGTATATAATTTATTAATACATGGTTTAGTTGACACTCATAAATTACCAGCAGATTTAATTTAGAACTCATACATCTTCTCTCTACTCTAACTAAGTATATTTAAATCTCTATAGACTGCTCACGTAAATTTACTCTAGTTGCACTTAAAAGATACTGAGAAGTTAGAGACGACCTGGGTATCATTCGACTCGGAAACAAATAAAACGGCATATGCCTGTATGACGAATTTTTTCCAGCCGGTACATAAAGAAAACTTTGCATCAAGTATTACTTCTCTGAAACAAGTAGGAGTAATAGGTATGTGACTGGTACTCACAAATATCCATCCATCCCCGTTGCTGCGAAAGGCCAGCAACTGCCGCAGAACCACTGGTTCATGACGACGATCACGGCCAGCTCTGTGCGCCGTCTGGTAGCTGCTCCTGTCTCCCTGCCTGAATCAACCGCCCAGCTAGCACTTTCCGCCGCCGCGTTCCACGATGGAGGTCGGAGCCAGATGGTGGGTGCGGCTGAAGCCCTCTCGTGCCGGCGAACTGCTTCAGGCGCTCCATGTCTTGTGCACTGCTCTTCTTCTTCATCTCGTGGAGGCTGCGCTCATTATCATTTCGTGCTCGCCGTTGTACAGACTGCAGAGATGCGTTGGTGTTGCGACCATCAGTAAGATTGCCAGTGTTTTCCTAAGCATCAACAAAAGAATCCACAATGCTTTTGGTTTCCTCCAAGATCTCGATAGAACTACAGAGATGAAACTGTAACCTGAATACATACTATTGGGCAAGGTGTATCACCACTAGAGGAAAGAACTTCACATATATATATATATATATAATACTAGTACAGAAGAGCGCTACATGCGGAGTTGATTAGGTTGCTCAATTTCACCTCACAATTGGTGTGAGGCTCTGCCAGACTACCACAAAATTGGTGTGAGTGATTTTTTACTGCACAATCAGTATGACATCTTGTTTCGATATTTCATCGTAGTTCCTAGGCAAGTTGGACTCCACAATTCTACCAAAATTAGAGGTAAGAACTTCACACATATATAATACGAAGATGGTTAACTACATGCGGAGTTAGGTTACGCTCAATGGCTCCTCGCAATTAGTGTGAGACTCCACCTCAGTATTGGTGTGAGTGATTTGCACCGCACAAGTGTGACATCTTGTCTAAAACATTTATCATACTCCCTAAACTAGCAGGCCGTTCGCTGCACAATTATAAATGGTTGCGTCTTATTTGTTTATAAAGCTGCCAACCACGCATAGTGAGGAGTATCATCACGTATATCGTATCCTAGTGTAAGATACTAATCGTCTATCCACGTTAGTACATATCGGGCAACTTAAAACCCCCCATCTGCACACGTATGGCCCCTTCAATGTCTGTTATCCCTTGTCGCTTGCTTTTATAAATTAAACCGTGTGTGAGGTTTGGAACTATGTTTAAAGGCTAAATGTTCGCATACAAATTTATGTTGTAAATCATGTGCTAATGTCACACACAGCTAGGAAGACGAAATTGTTTGCATTGTTATGTAGTACTATATCACACATTGTGCATGTCGTATCGATCGTGTGTAATGTTGTTGATTTATCGCATACGATTATCCTAAACTAAATGTGTGTGATATCTCGTGCTATCGAACATGATTAGTTTGATGTAGTGGTAAAATTAGTGATTAAAGTGTGTCCTAAATATATGAAGTGGTCTTGTAGTAGTTAAAGACAGAGGGAGTATAAGACATTTAATGTAAAAAATCTAATGGGAACTGCATACTGTTGTGTTTTGGGCCAGTGCTAAGTAATACGAAGTATATTTGGGCCATTTGCAAACCATTGGGCTATGGTACCTGTAATCTCTATCAAGTGAGTGGTTATAGGCAGGGGGTAGGTGATGAATGGCAATCAATCGAGCTAGCCGACGATACAGATAGAAAGGATAAGAAAACACTAACCCTTTACATAAACAAAGCAAAAGAAACAACCCTATGAACCTATGACTTTGACAGAAGATCTGCATCAACTTTGTTGGAGTACTAGTGCCAGCTCTCTTTCCTTCAAAAGGAAACAAGAATGGTGAAACAAAAATTGCAGCCCAATGTTGTCGAAGTTTAACTATTATTTCCCTCAAACAAAATCGAAATCTTAAACCTGGCGGAATGAGAGGCGTCTCCTTTGTCTTTTTACTAGGACTCAAGTTTAAAATAATGGAGTTGAGATGTTATTTTTGTAAAGGAGAGTTTTCTCGCCTTTGCATCCGAGGTGTGCATTCGGCTATAGTATATTTCATTTATTCAAGAAAAACTCCCAAAAATCTTCACAACAATCATCCAACCGAATACGTTAAATAAGGTGACACTAAATCAAGAGATAGCGCCTCATGCCCACGCCCGCCTTCGCCATCTACTGCCAGCCCAATTCCAACGTATAGATCGAAACAAAGATTCTCGACAATTGCAATGACGCCGCCACGACTCTAGGCAACGCCCCACCCTGAGTGCGTCCATTATCATGCATCCGTCTTCGAGACTCTGCTGCTCCATGTCATCGACCTTTCATTCCTAACACTCTCCATTAGTTAAATACTCCATCCGTTTCTAAATATATACCGGAAAAAAAAAGTGAACCTAAACACTAAAACATGTTAAATATTAACTAAATTTGCATGAATCAAGAAAGTATTAAAAAAAGTTATATTTAGGAACGGAGGTAATACTCCAGTAAAAAGTGAGATATATATATATGTGTGTTCAGAACGGCAGCTGTCTTTACCAGGCCATCATGAACACGGCCTTCAAAACGAACAGTTGCACTCGATCGGGTTACGCCGCTGCAGGCAGCAACAGCAGCGTGCGACATGAATCGTCTTGCTACGCGTCAGAATAACGGTCTCCAGTCTCCTACACTCTTCTGCGTCGACCAGCCTGTGATCGTCAGTATTCTAGTATTGCACTAGATCTGCACCATGGTGTTGTGTCTCTGAAGCTTTTCGCCGCATGTTCTACTCCTGCAACTTCCAGCTGCTATGGTGGTGCGTCCGTCAAGTGAGCGCGAGTCCAGTCAAAGAACCAGCTGCCACTGGCTATTTTTTATGCTCCTGCGAGCTAGGGCACCGCCGCTTTCGATCAAAGCACTAGAGGTTATACATACTAAGATAAGAATGTTTTGGTCTGGAAAGCTTTGGAGGTGGTTGATTGCTGATAAAAGAGACCGTGGCCTTGTTTCTTGATTTGGTTTCAGATCGAGGATGTGTGTGAGAGAGAGAGAGATCAGGGTTAGGTTGGAACTTGGACGGATCATCCGATCATGCGATCATGCCTGGAGATGGAGCATCACCAATCATGGATCCATGTGTCTGTCCTCATAGTTATAGACGCGCACAGTTGTTGCCTAGCATGGCTGTAGATTCCGGGCCTTGTTCTCTAGCATATCATTTAAATTATGATGTAAATATTGGCGATTTTATTCATATTTAGGCAAACTCGCCGATTACATTGCAGAAAATTAAACTAAAACATAAAAAACATTTGAGGAGGCCAAGGCTCGCCGTGATCGTCTGGCTGTAGTCGCCGGCGCCGCCATTGTCATCCGAGCAGTCATCGTCCTTGCGCCGGTTGCTCGGGCATGCGCCGGCGTCGCTGTCGTCGTACCACCTGCTCTGTTGTAGGGTACGCTGGAACGGCTCGTCGTCCTCCTCCTCCTCCTCCTCGTCGCTGGGGTCGAGTACGTAGTACTAAACCGGCTTCACGACCGGGGAGAGGGATGCAGCTGTGGCGGCCGGTGGCGGCGTCCTGCTCGCGCTCTAGCACATGCGCTCCGCCTCGGCGAGGAGTTGCCTCAGCTGCTCCAGCTCCTGCGTCGTGAACTCGCGCAAGCTCCAGCTGTTGGTGAAGTCGTCGACCACCGGCTGGATCGAGTTGAAGGAGGCCTCCTTCAAGCCCATCCACTCCTCCTCCTGTTCGTCCTCCGGCTCGGGCTTTGGCTCGCGCTTCGGCTTGACGATGCGCGAGAACCATGCTGGAGGCGCCGTGCTCCGCTGGCACTGCTGGCCAATGCGGAGAGCGCCGCTGCGCACGGGGGCTGGGCGCCCGGAGTTGAGGAGAGTGGGGCGACCGAGCTCGGCGTAGAACGCGTACCTGGTGGAGGCGCCGAACGCGCCGGAGGAGGAGTAAGACGCCATCCGCCGGGGCGCCCAGGTCGGCATGGTCAGTCGGGGCTCGTTGCCGGTAAAGTGCGGTGCTCGCCTTCCCACCACCGCTTGTGGCCGTGCGCGTTGTAGCGGCCCTCCACGGGCCCGTTGTTGCCGCGGTCGGCGACCTCCTCCTCGCGGCGGCGCTGGAAGTACGACATCCAGAAGGCATCGTTGCCCTCTGGCCTACAACGCGGGTCCGCGGCCTGCTCCGGCGTCAGGCTTGCCCGGACCTCGATGGCGTAGTCGCGCTCGTTCGGGGACGGGTGGCACGGGCACCCCTCCGGCGTTGAGTTGCCACGGCCCATGGCGGCCGGAGGCGCCGGGGACGCGCATGTCCGGAGGACATGGGTACCCCGCGCTGTACAGCGACCACGCCTCCTCCTTGCGGAGGAAACGTCAGACCCAGCCGTTCTTCGCGGCGGCATCCATCTTCTCGGCGGCGGGCTACTTGGTTGCAACAGTGGAGGGAGAGAGAGTGAGGCAAAGGCGGCGAGAGAGGAATGGCGAGTGACGGCGAGGCTTGGATAGTTTTATAGCGCGGCGCGGCCAGGCGAAGGGGCGGAGAGGTGGTGGCCATTACTGTGCGGTGCGTGCCCTTCGATTGGACTTCGCAGCCGCGCCACGCCATTACTCCGGCAGTCTTTGACTTGGGGAGCTCACTGGTCGCCCGCCACGCCATTACTCTGGCAGCCTTTGACCAACGCGGGAGTCGAGAAGACGAGCATAGATGGTTCCTGTTTCGCGCCAAATTCTCCCGCGTCGCTGACAACTCTGGCCCGTCTTGCGTTTCGCGCCATTTCGTCCCAGTGGGTTTCCGCCGAAACGACGCTAACTGGGCTTCTGGGAGGGGGCGACTGGTAGGAAAACTGCGCTATTTGCTTCCGCCGACGCTAAAAAGGGGGGCTGTGGGGGCGCGACTAGAGATGCCCTAACTGTTTTGCCTCGTCGTGATGCATTTTTGTTGCGGCTACAATCGTTCCATGTAAACTGAAAACGGAAAAGAGTAAACACCACCAGTGTAGGCATGTAGGAGTACAATCAGGAGGGGTGTACCTGGAGAAAAGATAACCATGATGTCTGATGCACATTTACTAGCCTAACCTGATGCTAAAGTCCCTCATAGCCCGTACAGGATTAAGGAGCACTTTTTGTGAAACATTAATTAGGAAGAAGAAAGTTTGTAGGCTGTTATGGTAGATGGAACACGACCGTGATTAGGGCACACACGACCACTCAGACTATCAAACGCAAACCACCCACACCGCCGAAGACGAATGTTGTCGTCGAGGTTGTCCACCAGTGACATCGTTATCAATTTAAAAACTAAAATAGACTAGACATGAGTGAGAGTGTTGAATATAAGTATAGACTTTTCCATCGGTTTGGACTTTTGTTGTAAATGGCTAGTGCAACGCCGACCCATGTCAAATAAACGGCGCCCTTTCTTTGTAAACCCTGCATCCAGCACAGTAATAAGCCCCCTTTGAACACTTTGAAGCCGATGGAGGTAGGACTTAGGAGCATCGTCATCATCCGATCCACGGATCTCAGGTTTCCCAAAGACAGGGGACGGAGGCGTCACGATTATGCGATGGCGGCTCGGAACCTAGGTTTTCACCCGGTTCTGCCCAACGATCTCGACTCATGAATCAGGAATTCAGGATGCAGACACGAGCTCGCAGGTAAACAGTCTTCTCGGCACGACGCAGACGCAGTGTCCTTGAGCCTGCGCGGGCGCGAGGGGAGGCAGTGGACGGTGGCTTTGCGGGCACAAACAACTGCCTCCGGCCCCGCTTTACAGCTAGCTGGTTTCCCTTCCTCCTTGCTGATTCCTCCCCTCCCGGTCGCGGGGGGACACGCTGCTCTGTGCCGTCACGTGGGACAGCCCCCAGAACGCACCAATTATTTCCGGAATTATTGCGTCGCCAAGCACAGGTCGAGAGGGGCGTAGCGCAGCAGTCCCAGTATATACTGCTGTTGATGGAGTACGACGGACGGGACTGGAGGGGTGGCGGTTTAATACAACTGCAGTACTGGGCGAGGCCGTTGCAATCACAGTCTGGACTAGTGTCAAATCAGAAACAGAGGTTCCATGCGGTACATGCTTAATACAGCAACAAAAAATCATTTTTTTCGATAAATAAATTTAAAAGAAAATCTCAAGTTTCTTTTAACTCTCACTTGGGCAATCTTGTTCACGGTGTCCCATGATATCATTATTTCGCCACGGGTATGTTCACGATTACATTCGTTTATTGATACTCCCTCCGATCCAGAAAAAGTGTCGCTTTTTATGGATCGGAGGGAGGTAGTATATAAGTTATGTCATTCTTTTCAAAACTGAATAAAAAAATATCTGCATGACTATTCATAACTCTGGGATGAATTTCCCAACCTTTTTGGGGTTGGGTGGGGGTTTATTGCATAGAAATATAGAGTCATGCCGGAATATCTTTATATGATTTGGCTCTAGTTTTAGGTTCAATTATATCAAGTTTAAATAATCACACGTAATTGCCATTAAACACTCATTTAATCGATGAGATTGTAATATATTTTTATATTTTATTTGTGATACCCGCTCCATAGAAAATCAATTTTTTTGGCCTTAAATGTTTAAAAAAAAGGATTCTACAAATATCATGTTTACAATGTCAAAATTCATTCTTTGTGTTCCCAATTTAGTCATGCTATCATAAACTTAGCCGTGGATATGAATATATTTCTGCCAAGTCACCTAGATTGGCCTCACAACTTTACTGAGTCAGCAAAGAATTGGTAAAAAGCTCAGCTCTCACATTCTCCCCTCATTGCCTCACCCCACCGACCCTTCCACATCTAGTCGCCCCGTGGTAGTTCGAATCAAACTCTACATCGTACTATCAAAAAATCGCGCTCGACTTCGATAGTACTCCCCGTGTCGCCCCACCCACTGCCCCTCCCACATCTCGTCACCTCGTAGGAGATTGCAGTGAACCTTGCTCCCCGTGTCACACACCCACTGCCCCTCCCATATCTCGTCGCCTTGTAGGAGATTAGAGTGAACCCTAGATCTCATAACCTCTAGGTGTTGCAAATCTATGAGGCAAAGCAACTGAGATTATCCGTCGTTTAAGTTTCCCCATTCCATAGGAAGAGAAGTCGTTGTAATATGCTCCACCCAAGTTCTGTATGGGCAACGTGAATTCTTTGAGATATTTTTTTTCTAGAGGGGTGAAAACTCAAGGAGAGTAGATATGAATTGACAAGAATTCGGATCAGTGTCAGTTCCGTATTTTGGTTTGCTACATTTGAGTGTCTCTAGGTTGTGTTTATGACAATCTGTTTGTTGCAATTTTTTTGAATGGTTCGACCCTATAATTCCAGAGTTATCAAGATCAATACTACTACAATTCAAAGGGTACTAAGTTTCAAAAAAAAAACAATTCAAAGGGTACTATAGTTTTTTCTTTGTACATGATAACAATCCTATGAAAATCCTTCGTTCCAAGTGCACAATTCTGCAAGCCAGCTAATCCGATCTCATAAACCGCAGCCCTCGTGAGCAATCATGCTAATGTACGTACCAGTGGAGCAAACCGTACGCAGGATTGGCTAGACCAGATGCTGACCGGCGGTAGACCGAATGCTACCAACTGAAGTGACAGCCGAGAATTCATTTCTCTAGCAACAAAACAAAAAATCAGACGAATCTGTCTTTAAGGCAACATTTTCTTTCACAGGGAAGACAATCATGCCCGTTCCTACTCCAGTGGCACCGGCCAACATCCACATATAGTACAGTAGCAGAAGAGCTCGAGAGGCTTTTGAGAGTGGAATCCCATGTCCTGCGCAGCATGGGCGCATATGGCCCGAGCTTTCCGCAAGCAGCAGGCCTCACTCACTGCCGCCGCTCTTCTTCTTCCTGCACGGTGCACCGGGTAAGCGGTAACACTGACACGGCAGACACGCCACGTGTCGACTCTAACCAGGCTGTGGAACCAGCCGAGCTGACCTGGATGACTCGTAGAAATGGATGCATTTGGGTGAGTCATCTGAATCCGAATGGAGGGAGTATATGGCGCGCTTGGACTTCGTGCAGCAGGGTATGGAACCCTGGGTTAGATCGTGAAGTAATTTGAATTTGAATCCATTTTATGAGATGAGTTTGAAGAAATATCAATTTAATCAAACTTGCCGAAATTTTGTGCTAACAAATAGGGTTAGAACTTGAGTCACCGCTCACCGGGAAAATGCCAATCCCCACCCTCTATGAACTGATAGAACTCTCTGAGTTCCAAACGCGGCCCTGCAGAGCACGCGTGCTCTGATGATGCAACCATACGAAGATGAACAGTACCAAGAGATCAGGATCCTTGTGGTTCAGAGCATCCAAAGTTTCCAAACTGCAAAAGGAGATAAACTGGACGTGAACACCCAACAGTCGAGGTCCCGGCGCAACCGCACAAGAACGCAGGCCGATAATTACGCCGGTGTCCCTGCTCCAGGCCGGTCTCGGTCAACAAGGACAGCCGTCTTGGGGAGAAGTTAATCCAGGACTCTGAAACAAGTCAGGTTTTATACTGGACCATTACCTAGATTCCTCGCTTGCTCTCAGAGGAAATACTCTAGTTAACTGTAAAAAAAGATTCCCTTTGTACTGAAAGTAGGTGGTCAAATGATTAGGGAAAGAACAACGTACAAAAGGGTTAACAACATAGACAAAGGGTGCAAGAAAAGAAACTGTAACATAAGTGAGTTTCTACCAACTAGAATTGTCGATACATGCTGTACTAATATAAGCAATTACCAATAACCACATCACGTACACAATATGCTTCCCTGATAGGGCCGAGATAAAAGAAAAGGGGAGAAGGCATGAGATATTTGCAGGAAGTTCTCCACTTCGCTTGACGTTATGAAAATGACATATGTATGATGATTGCCTTTCTGGAAAGAATATTTGCCACCAAAATGCAGTTCAACAAATTGGTCTGCACTTTGTCCCGAATTGTAGGCTGGGTGGCCAGAATTCACACGTTTATACTCTCCGTCGGCTAAAAGCCAGACCATATATATACACGGTAGCCGTCAGGTTGATATTCATATATCCGCTAACCTTCACAAAGTAGACAATGACATTCCACCATTCTTCATTGATGTCGCCAACCTGTGACCGCGCCCACATGAACTTTGGTATTCTCTTCTCCAAAACTGAGAGGAGTATCTCTCTTTGTGATAGAAACAATAAGTTGATCTCTGAAGAGCGAAGACACAGGAGTTCCATGTGAATCAATTCAATAATTCAGTTCCCACCGTAACCAAAACCAAGTAACCAGCTTATATTCCGCGGCCATGTTAACCTCACACCATACGCTTTTTGGTGTATATCCTTTTATATTCGCTTGTCTTGGAAAAGGAAGGGACAACTATTTAGTCGGCAGCAAGATATTGCATGGATAGGTGCATACACACGGGCGTCAAAGATTGTATCGTTGCTGTCCGGGTGATGGACAGCGCTGTAGTTATCAGTGGTGACTTCAAGGCCAAGGGAGAAATGCAGTTAGTAGGAGGAGCTATAGAGATATGTAAAAGCTTTGGCACAGCGTCCTTGTCCCCGGCCACTCCAACTGGTCTGGACAACCCCAGCCGTCCATCTCCAGATCGGATCTGATGGCACTCCACATCAGGCACTCTCAGCTTGCCCGGCAGTGCACATCATCGAATATCTCTTCACGCTTTTGTATGTGCTTTATGCACAAGGGAAGAAACAGTGGCTCCACCACGTACAAATCCCAGATGGGCAAGGGTTTATCGAGCTCCAACGATTATTGATCTCCAACCATTGATCCTCCGCTGATCTTCATTTGCGCGTCCATATTATGCATCGATCTAAATGTATCTGAAAACTAGATAACTTTGCACGATAGGTGGCCCAATGTTCGGAGTAGAGGATTAGGGTATTTTGCGGGCTGGAGAAATTAGCCAACTACACTGAAGAAAACGAAAACAACTTAATAAAAAATAAACAAAAATTATACTCAAAATAATTTATGACGCTTTCGCGGGAACTACTACTGCCAAAGAAGCGAAGGTGCGAAAACACATGTGTGTGATAAAAGACACGAGCATGATTTAGGATCATTTATTCCACAATCTATAAGGGTTACAAGGGAAATCACACAAACACTATCTTTACCTCCTAGAATTAACGTGGTAGATCGTATGGTGATTTCAATTAGTATAAATAATATATTTTTGATTGTTGGATGACATCCATCTTAGATTTTCGAGACAAGCAATAAAGAATAAACGTCCAATAGGCGCATTTCCGGTAGGCCCTAAGAAACCCGTTAGTGATAACACGACTTAGCAATATTCTGACAACAAAATTCATCACTGGTTGGTGGGATTATCACTTACCAGACATGACTGAACCGACCCTTATTAGATACCAGTTGGTAATATCTGGGTTGGTAAGCAAGAACTCCTGCTAAAACTGCTCCCCTACCCTTTAAATTACTTACCGGCGCGAGATGTTGTCGCAGTAAACATCACTGGTGACCTCTTCTTACGTATCAAAAGAACGCGGAATTTGCATCATCAATATGCAACCACTCCCCGCTCTGTTCTTTTGGAGCATACGAAAGCAAGCAAGAACTCCTGCTAAAACTGCTCCCCTAATATTGTTTGTGTCACCGGCTGATCACACATGATTTATCCATCTAGGCTAGCAATGACGACTCAAATACTCCCAAAAAGGAGAGAGAGAAGAGATGAGATTTGGATAAGTTTTTCAAAGGACCAGCACCTCCACATCCTACGACTCGTCCAGGTCCCAAACCCCCTTAATTCCCGTCAGGATCCCCCAACTCCGTTCCGTTTTTGCCACTCTACAGACAAGGACAGCCTAACGCCACCCTGTAACTACTGTTCACTCCCACCAGGGGTGTTCAGGTCATTCCACGAGGGGGTGGGTGTGTCTCCCGGTGGCTAGTATTATTATACGATGCAATGGCAATGGCATTGGCTTGGACCAAACGGACAAGGATGGTGCATCATAGCAGACGCCAGTATATATTGCACCTCCGCTGTACACACTCCCTTCCCCTCCCTCTCAGCCTCTCTCCCTTTCCTCTAACCTTTAGCTTTCCTCACTCATCTTCCATTTTCCTCTAACAAGAACTGCTAGTCCTAGCCGAATTCAGATCCTTGGTCGCAGCTGGTTTAGTTGTTTCCCCTCCGGAGTCTGTGCTGAGGTGAAGAGGAAGAAGGAGAAGTTGGCACCATGACTCCCCCGAGCGTGATGGGGCAGTTCGGGGACACGACCTACACCAAGGTGTTCGTGGGCGGGCTGGCCTGGGAGACCCAGAAGGAGACCATGAGGAAGTACTTCGAGCAGTTCGGGGAGATCCTCGAGGCCGTCGTCATCACTGACAAGAACACCGGAAGATCCAAGGGCTACGGATTTGTATGCTTCTGATTCTATCTACTGTATTTACATATGCTGCTGATTTCCCTTTATATGTAGAGTTTCTAGTGCAGTATGTACCAAATGCGTTCCTACCTTCTGCTTCTTGTTTGCTGCAATATCAATGGACGCACCATGAAATTTTTGGTATTTGTAGGTTACCTTCCGGGACCCGGATGCGGCGATGAGGTCTTGCGTTGATCCGGCGCCGGTGATCGACGGGAGGAGGGCCAACTGCAACCTGGCCTCCCTTGGAGTGCAGAGATCCAGGCCTCCAACCCCGCAGCACGGTTAGACACTCCCCCATTATCTTCTCACAGCCTACACAAAGTGACGTAACATTGAGAGAAGAAATAATTAGCTAGCTAAGCTTGATTGAAAGCCTTTGATGGCAGCGTCTCTTGAGTTGGAGACAGCCCAACACTAAAAGCTAGCTCTTTCAAAAAAGAAGTAACCATCATAATTATAGATGCACTGTCCCTTGCATTATTCTGCGACTCCTATACTTAGTTCCATGATCACAAACTTAGCTGTTATGATTTTATGCGCAAAAGCGCCTTCGTACAATTGGAATAAAGGAGCTTAAAGAGCAACTCATACCTAGTTTTGCTCCATAAGTTGCTTGATTAAGGATCTTGTATTGACATTTAGTAGAGAATAAAAAGCTTAAATGGCTAGCTTTAGCTTAGTGCAACCTGATTTCCCCAAGTCCATTGATATCACCGCAACTTCCGTTGCAGCTGCAAATGAATAGCCTTAAAAAGATATTCTCTGAGCATTTACTTGCTGGAAAAAGTAGATAAAGGGGAAACAACGTTACAAGTACTACAAAGATGTTAGTTATCCTAGGAACAAGTGCCTTGTTTTGGATAATGTGCATACATAACAAAATCCAACCGATGAAGCCTTAATCTTAAAGTAACCACAGGGCCCGATTCGAGAATCTTTTACTTCTATTATGTCGTCTTGCAATTCAGAGATTGACCAGGAATGGGGCATGACCGTGAACATATTCATCAGGGATGCATCGGAACAAGCGCATGCTTTTGCAGGAGTGTGTATTTTACTAACAGCAAGCAATGTGGGTAGGCTAATTAACATTTGTTTTCCTAATGATGTTGCTAACAGGAGGTGCTAGGAACTTTAGGGTGATGAAGTCCTTTAGCCAGCAGGCAGGGATCCAAGGTGCGCTGGGTGCAGCTTTTCCTTCGCAGGCCACCTTCCCTCATTATGCCATCCCACAAGGACTGCCTTACCATGTCTATGGGTAAGTTCTCTCTCTTTCCCCCACCTAGCTTCAGAATGTGCAAGGGCCAGCTATGACGGGGGGACTTGTCACATGCATGACATGTGCATTATGGCATGCTATCTTGGTCAATGACGACCGGAATGTAAACTTTTTAGCTTGCATTTGCATGCAACACATCTCTCTCGCCCACACTCCCTCATAAAGTGGCAGTGCGTGCTCTAGTGGCACTGCACATGACCGCCTAGTCTTACACACTCACGCCCGCCTCTCTCTCTCTCTAGCTCACATGCTAAGCTAGCTGGTTTATCAAGGGGTACATTATTGATTGCATCACGATTAACTTGCGAAAACACAACTGATATTTTCTTACTCCTTCACTACCCGCAGGTATTCTCCCTATTCTGCAGACTACAGTTATCCCGCAGTAAGTTCAATCTTCGCACCGTCAATAAGTTCTAATAACTCCACAAAGAGTTAGATACTGCTATCAATTGCAATGAATTATGTTGATTTCACCGGGGTCTAATTGTATAGACAAGAGAGAAAAGGATAGAGAACATAACCTTTTAAGCCTGCATGCCGCTATGTTAATATGAAGTGCATCCTTAATTCCTTATGCATGCATGATAAGAACCATGATAGAAGTATATGTGATATACAATGTACACCTGGAATAAGCACTATAGAAAAGTTAGTTAAGTAATGGCGGGCATGATGTCACATAAATATGCTTCAGGAACGTAAATGATGTCATGTAAAATACCAAGACGAGAAATGCTGACCAGCTTTGACTCTCCAAACTTCAAAGCCAAGTTGGAGCATTGGTGTTCATACTCACTTTGTTTGCGATGATAACAAGCACCGCAGATGTTTTACTTCAAACTTACTGCTTGCAAGTCTTCTCTCTTTGCTCAAAAAAACCGCCTTCTGTTGAGAGTTAGACTGATTATGAAACCTGCATCTAAGCTCCCATATATTAGCTCAAATGCTATCAATCTATGTTTCTATTAATGGAACGAAAGAATCAACAATACACTCACCAGCAACGACTTGAGAATGCATACCACTAAATAAACAAAATAGCACGATCATGCTTCCACTTTCCTAAATGGAAACCTAGTCATTATGATTTCAATGTTTCTGAACAATTTGAACTGACACATGCAACCACATAAATGATGCATGGAGCCATGGCCTACTCGTTTGTTTTCTTGCTGCTTGAAATATCAATTTTTTTCCTTTGGCAGTAGAGTATTGTGAAAATGATAGCCATATGGTGGTACAACTAGAACAGTGATACCAAAGTACTAGTTTTAGTTGTACACATCCCTGAAAGAAACTCTAGTGGCATATTTATCCTAAACAAATAGGAGGTAGGCTCTTTGAAAAGATCCATCTAGCTGTCCTGGATGTTCTTTGGCAATAAGTAGATTCATCTAGCTGTCCTGGATGTTCTTTGACAATAAGATGCCATGATTGCCTCGAAACCATCCTTCCAAGCCTACTAACTTTCTTCAACTTTGAGGGTATAACTGGTATTAGCTGCCATATTAAGTATACCTTCTACTCAAGACTCAAGAGATGGATCTTTTCTATTTTCCCTCTGAACATGGCTCCATATGATATACGATAAAAAAGACCAGTTTTTCTACAGTGCACTTATCTAGGAAAACACCAATCAATTATGTGTCGTCTATGAAGCAGTGCAGTGCTAAAAGTATATATAGTGCCTTGTGGTCCTAGCAACTTCTATTTACCTTTGTACAGGCGCACATGGCATGGGCCCTAATTTGTCTAGACCAAACCTGCTAAACACTTGGTCCATCTTTCCATCCAGCTGCGCCCCTTATTAACCCCAATAAACTTATGACGGCACATGGCTTTGTGTCCCCATTTGCCAAGTCTATCCAAAGCCAACCCAGATTACCTGCTACGACTCTGAATCTTGTGGATCTTGACCTGACTGTAGGCCAGAGTACAGGTTTGCAGTTAGTGCTATGGCCCAGTTGGATCCGGTGCAGATGACATATGCAGGCAGACAGCAAGCAGCGCCTCTGTAGTCTGCTCTTGCCAATGATGTCCATGTATGGGTTAAAAAGAAAGATATATAGATCTTGCAATGTAAATACTGTTAGTGTGAGCTAGACAAAAGATTTCAGGTGTATCGCTATAGCAACAGATATCGACGAAAAATCACTTTTTTATAAAAAAACGCGATAGCAACAGACCTAGAGGAATGGAGGAAGAGGCTAATGACTGAATATATCAGGATATTAGCTGGCATGATGTAGCACAACATGCATTATAAACAATGATTATGAATGCAGGAACTAGATTAGTTTTAATGTAGTGGGTTCAAGCTTGGCAGCTATCACAACACAAATGGTCCCACCTTGACATATCTAGTGTAAACATTTATCATTGCAACATTAGATATTAACATTGTCTTCTGTAAAAGAGTTATGAGTTAAATGCCTATAAAATATCAGAAAACCAGCACAAAGCAATATTATCTGGTGAAAATTGGATACTAAGCAAGAATGACAGAAATATAACGCAATGAATAGAGAGTAACGTACTAAGCCAAATAGCTGCACACTGAATATAAGCATGATTTGAGTGTAATGTTAACTGTAGAAGAGTTGCTAAATACATCGTAACACATGGCTTACATAAGTTTCTCATTCTTCTGTTAATTAGAACTACTACAACATCTATGGAGGAACCCAGTACCCATTCTATGGAGGAGCAGGAACTGGCATGGTGACTGGAACGAGTCCCTTCTATCCATATTTCCAGTTTGGGCAGTCAGGAAGCACTACGCCCAACTATGCAAGTGGACAGGGCTACAACATGCAGTACCCACAGATGTTCCCATTCTCAACTGTGGCCTCTACAGCTGCTGCTGTAACAGGCTTTGCACCGCAATATGGAGGACCATTGTCACTCGCAGCGAGTCCTCAAGCCCAAGCAGGTACTACTAGCATCTTGTATACATCTACTTTGATAACGAAGCGCATATTAATAGGCTATATTTCAGTATAGTGTAGTTCAGTCTGCATTTCTAGCAAATTACCTTCCAGAATGGAATTGTCAGTCTGTCAACTTACTCACAATACAACATCTAAATTATATTAGAAAGAACCTATCATATTCTTATAAATTAGTCGATTTATTTCTTTCGCTCGGTTGTGGTACTAATATCTTGACAGTGTGTATCCCCATTAAACAGGCATGACTATGGCTCTCACAGCTCCAACATTGCCAAGTCCAACTCAAGCTGCTCATCCTTTCCGGCTCGTCCCCTCACACTTTGCTGTATCTGCTGCTCCAGAGCAATCCTTGGCCTAACCATGGTCTCCTGTCTCACCGTCATTGTCTCGTTTTTATTTCCTACGTCGTGTCGATGCATCCATCTCTAACAGCAAAGGGCAATACCTCTGATCAGATCCCATATTGATCGGTCCAAGTGCCCCACTCTCCACATCCCACATTGTTATGTGGTGATTGGAGATCAGCTTCAGCCCCAGGATGGGGTTGTACTGACAGTTAAGCACAAACCAGGCATTTAACCACAGTCCAAGGAAGGACTTCATCCAAGAGAGTTAATTCAGCCCTAGCATGAGACGTCTGTGGGAAAAAGAAACCCTAACAGTCAAGCATGATCCCCAGGGAGGGTTCATGCTGATACAAGCCAAATTGGACAAAACTGACATGTAGACAACCAATTAAGCTAGAATGCCACTCCAAAATTTCATCAGTGGAATTTATACTGTATTTAGCTTAGAAAGTGCTTCTGGCTGAAGCATTTAGCAGATCCTAATATTCTATTCATGGGTGTTACCTAGAGCAAATAAATTTGACATCTGACCAGTCTATAACTTCATTTCCATGCATATTCATCTGCCATCCCCACCACCAACTTTACAACATCTTGTGGTAACTACTTGTGTAACCAACCACTCACCTTTCCTATGCATTGAGTAGATGCACCAACTAACAGTTCCTTCATCCTTCAGTTTATAGCTTTGCATCTAGGTGGTTTAGGTTCTAAGGAGAGCCTGTTCCCCTTGTCAGAGACAGGTTCAGGAGTGCTAATGTTTGTTTTTGGCACTTAGCACTGCCTCCTGCCATTTATAACACAGTGATGGGACTCCAAGAAGGTTTTGGAGATGCCAAACACTGTTGTGTAACTCAATAACCCCAATGGACCCAGACATTTTTTTATTGTCTTGGGTCACCCACTCATCTAGATGTTTATCTTCCCCAGTGTCACTACCATGGTTAGGTCCAGGATCCCCTACTTTCCTCTCTCTATGCCTGCCTGGAGAGGGGCCTTAATGCTTTTACTGTACTACTATTATCAGACATGGTGGTTGTAATAATAAAGTAGTACTATGCTACTTCTAGGACAAGAACTCTTTATTACTTTATCGCACGGATCTAGCTAAACACTCTGTTAATCTATAGTCAGTACCTTCTCTATCGACATTGTAGCTTATCATGTAATGCAATGTAAAATCTACCTGCTGTATTGCACATTTCTTATTTGATGGTCTTTTAACTAATTTTGTATGCGATGGAGATGGAAGGTTTGAGAATTTCAAGGCAAAATTCAAACATGTCCAGTAGTAGTTTAGATATGAGTTCTAGTTGTTAGTTGAGCTAATAGTTTGGTTAGAAATCAGTCTCCTAGAAAAATCACTTCACCTGCCTTCTAAGCTGTAGATCTCCTAAAACGTACCTCACGAGTAACGACCATAAGGGATGTCATGCCAACTGCCAGTATGCTCAGACTACAGCGATATGAAAAACATGTCCATTAACTACTACCAGTATAAACCATTTGCATGCCTGATTCTGCATTTCTATAGGAAAGACCAGACAACCATATAAAAGCTAGTCAGACATCATGGCACAAAATGGCTTCACGAGTAAATCATTAATTAAAATTAAGAGGAAATGACTCACCAGTCTGCAATATAAGGTCACAAAAAATATAAAGCTTTAAAACACTTCAGCCTGTCGTAAAATACAACAGATGGTATCAGTACCATAGGCTAGTGTGGTATCAAAAAAAATTTAGCAACGAAAGGTACATTGAATTACAAGCAACATGTTTCTTCTCAACAAATGAAATGTCCAGATAATAAAAATACGAATAAATAACATAGAAAATTAAAAATCCATGAAATTGGTGAAGGAAGACATTTAGAAGATGGAACATGCTGATTCATCATAAGCATATAATTCAGGGCAGTGATCCCTTAGTAGCTTACATTTAGTCACTTACACGACAACCTAAAAGACTTGGCTTTATATGCCAGCACATTCATATCACGTCCAGCACAAAACGATAGCCTGGGTATCCTACTAAAGGGCAAGCGCCTGCGCACCAAGAGACACGCAGAAGCCATACGACAAACAACCAACAGTAAGCATCTATGACATATCTTCGTGATAGAGGTGAAGTCCAAGACCAAGACGGGCACAAGCTCGGCGAAAAGCCATTCCTTCAGCCTTCTGAACAGGATCTCCAAAGCCTGTTTCCTCAGCAGATGCAGTTCCAGTAGCCTCTCTGTAGATCTGAAAAGAAGCATATCCAGATTACATTACTGCCTTAGCAAGCAAAACTAAGTACATTGACAGCGGTTTAGAATGTTCATCAGCTGGATGTAAAACACTTGAACTTTCAGTTGACGCGACGCAAAAACAGTGAGATAGAGTTTGTGTGAACAATGGAACACTGAGTGGTAGCTAGGATCCTCACTTTGACATGTCCACGTAGTAGAAAATCTAATGATCCATTTATATATTTCCAGCATGCATAGTCCATGATCAAATAACTAATTATACACTCACACACTTAGTAAGGAAGAATATTGTAAACCCAAAACAGATTCAGTTAAGAGAAGCAAATGCAACAGCATTGTCCCAGGACAAGAAAAAGGTACCTCTGCGTCAATTCCATGGAGGGTCACACGATACACGACAGATACAGATTTCCCATCAGATGAGTAGACAATGTTACGAACCTCCCCAGACCATTCTGCAAAGGGTTACAAAATGGTTGAAGGTAAAAAGGTAATGCAGTTTCCTGACAATTTGGCCTGCATTGAACTTAACCCTCCTCATGAGGACACATAAATATACTACGACCAGAAATTTACCTGGAGCATGCACATTCAGAATTTTGTTGACAATGTGCCTGCAAAATACATCAAAAGCAAGATCACAAGGACGCAAGAGAAAATGTACATATATAACATGTATTACCCCCATCCCTAATTATAAGACGTTTTGGTAGGCTAATAAATTGGGACAGAGGAAGTATATTCGTACTATACGTATTGAAGCGATTTTCAATAATAAACAGAAGGGTTAAATTTTCATGAACTGAAGCGATTTTCAACAATATAAACAGAAAACTGGAGGGTTAAATTTTCTAAGAATCTCAGGAGGACAAACAAACACGATAAAATGCAATGCTCAGCTTATTTTTCTGCTGAGAAATCTCTCAGGTTGCTTTACTAATATGATCAGTATATCAACGCATTACAGTTCTCCTGAATTTGTGCAGCAAAAATACATATTCAAGTGATGACGGTAGCAGTGCCCATCGATGGAATGATCATAATGTTTGCGATAAAAACACGATAGATTTCGTCCTAATTAGACATCCACCAGTATCCAGTTTGATTTTACCTCTAGAAGAAAAAACACCAACTCCAACATCAAGAACAGAACTACAGGTGCAGACCAACACTTTAGGTGCAATTTCATTTCAAGGAACGCTAGAACATGAGATCACAGTAGCCAATAGATAGTACCAAGTTACTTTTACTAGACATAATGTATTTGCCTGCCTTCGAGGACACTGCTCGTCTGCTCCAATATTATAGGAGTAATGTTTACGCATAAATCCACAGCTACGACCAAATCATTCTAGAAGCCCCCAAATTAACCAGAGACCTACAGGGCGCTGTGCACTAAAAGCTATAATTGGGGCGAGGGGGTCTAAGTCTCACCATGGGATGTACTTGAGGGCGAAACCATTGTCCTCGACGCGCGTCTTCAGGAGGGAGTCGGGGACCCGCTTCCCGAGCTCCCGGAGGACGTCGGCGAGCGGCTTGCTGATGCCCTCGGTGGGGGCGACCTCCCCGCCGCTGGCGAAGTCGTCCTCCGACTCCGACAGGGGCTCCGGCTCCGGCGCCCGCCGCGACGCGCGGGCCTTCGCGGCGAAGGGGCGCGCCAGCAGCGGGGACGCCGCGCGGCGGGCGACGAGGAAGCGGGCTAGGGCTCCGTGCGCCATGGTGGGGGAAGGCGAGGAGAACGAGGAGGGGTTTGCTTGGGTTTTGGGAAGGAAATGGGGAACCCAAATTTATTGGAAACGCTTGTTTTCATGCCCAGCATAGAAAATTGCACACAACACCAACCTTTGGTGCGTTAGTTGCACAAAACACAGAAACAAAACACTTGTTGCAGTGAACACCATGTTTTCGTTTAATCAGTTGCAACCAACCCAAATAACAGTTTTAGAGAACTTCATAAGTATCTAACATGTGGTTCTGGATTTTTATACTGTATACGACTAATTTTGTACTGTACACAAAAAAAATATACGACAATTAACAATTTTTTCAAGAAATATAAATTGAAAAAAGGCCGCACAATAGAAGAAAATATATAGATTATACATGTTAAAGACTAGAACATGACCATTCGAGTCAAGTCCTGAATTTATACTCTACTAGTAAGGATAAAAATAGATTTCCTTAGGAAGTGTAATAGAAACTAAAAATTCCTTTGGGTAGAGCTAAATCTGGTAGTTAGAAATAGATCTCTAGTTAGAGGTAATCTGATAGGCTCGAAAGGCTGTGAAAAATGTGAATTTTGTAACGAACGTGAGACTCAGGAACACTTATTTTTTACATGTCTCTAATATTAACTCTGTTTTTATATATAGAGTTGTCGAGCAAACGGTCTTATGGAGTTGGTGGAATCGAAAGCAGCAAACGATCTTATGGCTCTGGTATAGAATCATAACAACATCTATTGCTCTTTTTTATGAAATTCCTTGTAAACATTGCTAGTACCTTCTTAATTGCTAGTACCTTCTTAGAAAATCGTTCACTTAATCCAACCCTTCATATGATGAAACGTTATTGTCATATCATTGCCCGTTCATTGTCTCGTGTTTTAATAATATAATATATTATATATCTCTAAATATTTGGTTCGTGCCATAAAAAATAACATCATTCTTTTGGTCTCATATGCTCCCCCAGGGATAATAATCTCTTTCGGATGATGCATGTTGGTTTCATTTCTCATATCTATATTATGACTTCTGCCTACTGCTTATCTTATGCCACATACATGCTTTATCCTTGTGCAAGTGTATCTTTGACTCTTTGCTTATTTAAAATGACTTTGCACCATATGATTCAAAGTGAGTATGCGGTACGATCTATATGTTGTTATTGATCCTGACAAGTATAATCTATATATTTTTACTGTTGTGCTTCCTATTTTCCAATTTGTATTTCTCAGAAATTTTGTGTTAAATATCGTATATTTTTTATACAGTACAAAATTAGTCCTATGCGGTATAAAAATCCAAAACCACATGTTAGATATCTATTAAGGTCTCTAAAACTGTTATTTGGTCTGGTTGCAACTGATTAAACGAAAATATGGTGTTTGCTGCAACAAGTGTTTTGTGCAACAAATGCACCAAAGGTTGGTATTATGTGCAATTTTCTTTGCCCACAGTTTTGTCGACTTTGCTGTGAGTTTTTTCGTCCGACAAACGTCTGTGCTCTCCTTTTTTCACACACATCAGAAAATGAAGAAAAAAAACATCTTTGTTATTCCTGCTGTACCTTCCTAACCATTTTCCTGGCATAGCGAACGAGAAGCGAGATGAACCAGTTGTTGGCCCCCCGCGACTCCTCCCTCCCCCAACCCTAGCCACCGCCGCCGCAAGCCAGCCCGCGCCGCCGCCGCCCCCCCCTCCTCTCCCACTCCCCCTCGCCCCCTCTCGCGCCCCCGAGGGCGATGGGGCGTGCCACCTCCTCTAGTCGCAGCCTCCTCTCCTCCACCCTCCCCCTGTCGCCGCCGCCGGCAGAGGTCGTCGGGCGCCGCCCGTGCGACGCCGGTGGCGGCGGCCTGCCTTTCCCCGCGCGATGGATGGTGGTCGGGGCCTCCTCTTCCTCCGTGGCGGTGCTCTCCGGGAAGCTTCGGTCCGGTGCGGCTGGGTGGCGCTGGAGGTGGTGCTGGGCACGGCAGGTGCTGGGCTCAGCCGTCCCCATGGCTGCAAGCTCGCCGGCGGTTATGAGCGCAAGATCTGAGCTCCCCGGGTCTCAGATGGGCTCGGGCGGGCTCCAGATGGGCTCGGACGGGCCGGGGTGCTGTAGCTGTGGAGTTTCTGCAGGTGGTGGTGATGACATGTCTGGGCTGAGGACGGCGGCGGTGCGCCTGCTCATTGCAGCAGTGTGGCCGGAGCTTTACGGGCCCGTCTAGGCCTGGCCGGGCCAGTGTGGGCATGGTGTGTTCTGACTGCTTTGTCCGGCCGATGACTGCCTTCCAGGGTGGAGGGCAGTGGAGGTGGATCCCTCCCGCACGGTTGCGAGGCTGCTGTCCTTTGTCATGACGTTGTTGTCCGCCGCTACCTTGTAGGTCACTCTTCGGTGTTCACGAAGAGACGAAGAACTGTGACTTCAAAATCGTGTGGCGCATGCTAGTGGGTGACGAAGATAGGTGGTGGTGCTCCGTTGCGCCAGGGATTTGGACGGGGTCGGGAGAAATCCCTGTCGGCTGGTCTGGCCTGACGCGGTGCCGCCTTCGAGTGGCACCTTGCCTTCCTGAAGGGCGTCGTGGGAATTCCCTGTCAACTGTACTCTGTGTGCCGGGGGAAACCCTAGGACCAATGGTCCAGGCAACAGTGCCGGTGACGGTGCTTCCTTCTTGAAGGTGTTGCTTGGCACGGAGCGCTTCGGGGTGCTTGGAGCGTGGTGGAGCAAAGTCGGAGGGTGCAACGATTGCGAGTCATCAGTGTTTCGTCAATTCACCGTTGCTTTCATTTACTTTCTTTGGACATGTTTGTGCTGTTGCCCCAGCATTTTCTTTGGTTAAAACTGTTGTATCGGTGTGGTTGCTATATTTATATAGCTGGACGTAAGCCTGTTTTCGAGCGAGAAGCGAGATGAAACTAGAGGGTACAAGAGGCGATGGAGTGTAAAGTAATTTGAGAACTCCTGCGACGGAGTTTGAGCATGAACTTAAAATTCTACACAGCACGTCCACTCTCCAACATCTCATAATTCGATTTCCACGAAACTTTACCAATTCATATTCGCCGACATATTGATTCTCAAAAACAAAAAAAGCCAACATCAAAATGAAGTCCTATGTTCTCTTCGGTACAAATCGGATCATCAAAACTCACAATGTAATTGGGGAGTTCAGACGGATTGGGCAAATATATGACGGATCCGAATGGGAGTACAACAATCATTGCTGCAGATGATTCACTGGTCGATTTCAATTTTACAAGTCAATTCCGCTGAACCGCTACAAGTAAACTAAAACACACTACCGGTATTCTGAGAGAACCTCCGTATGATTCAGCCCCAGGTCAAGTTTCACCCGATCATTGTTCGTTTTCTGCCCCGCTGCCTAACTGAAGAAATCCATGTGAAGCACAGAAACAAGCCATCGGGTTAACACAAGACAGCAAACAGTTATAGTACTTTGGAGTAAGGTTCATAATCGTATATCGTACCTTGAGCTAGTTTGTTCGTGGTGGAGCACCATTGCCTTGAAGCTTTGCGGTATGCTGAGAGGATCTTTCCCATCTAATTCATAGCAGAATGAATAATTTTTATACACGAAACCAGAGCAGTAACAAAGGCAGTGATTACTATCCCTATCATGCATGAAAAAACCCATGGTATCAGATGTTCTCTTGAAACACGATTCATCTAAAATAGGGTCAAGTGAAAACCAGCTGGGAAGTCACACAAGACATATGGATATTTACTCAAAGAATGACAATTAAGACAGATGAATCCAACCTTATGGCCTCAGTATATATTTCGTTTCAGATATTGCATGGTCATGACACAACTTCAAATGCTATATTCTATCAGAATATGTAACCATGAAAACTGAGTGCAGTGAAAGTACATATTTATTGTGGACATGTTAGTATCACTTTCACTCGGTCAATGCAGACATATTTGCTCATACTAGTACTCCAATTTTCAAAAGTTTGGCTACAGCTAGTCCAAAACTGCATGAACGGGGTACCTGCAAATATGTCACCCTACACACCTTTTCTCCCCAAAAAAGTATCATGATAGTAAGAACTATGCGGGAATTAACAAAGCTACAAAATACAAGTCATAGTATGTTTTTTATACAATGTCCTTACCACATCCCCACATGAAGAATGCATGGAAATCAAAGCTCTCTCCAGAACATATAGGTCCACTGCTTTGTCCTCCGGAATAGCTGATGTAAAGCTCAGGCCAAAATCAATAAGAACCTGCCCAATGAAAATATGAAATGCTAAACAGACAGCCCAGATACAATTCTTAAGAACCCTGGTCTTGTAAGTCAACACATAAGAAAAACAGAGCAAGAAGAAGGATAATATATGCACCAGCTGATTGGTGTTGTTCTTGATCATCATATTTGAAGTTGTTAAATCACCATGAACAAGGCCTCCATCATGTAGTTTGCCAACTGCATTTCCTATCTGTGTGGCAATGTCATTGAGACGTTCCTCATCAACCCCGTCTGATCCAAATCCAAGAAGTATATCTTTCACGCACAAGCCATCCACATACTCAAAGGTTAATGTATGTGGAAGAGGGTCCATAGCATACAGAACTGGTGTAGGGACACCAAGCCGTCTTGCTTTTGTGATGCATCGAGCTTCCTACAAATGAAGGGAGACCGAGCTAAGACGAATTTTAAAATCAGATGTAGTGTTAAACAGTTTTGGCTACACGTTACAACTTAACACATCAACACAGGGATTCTATAGTTCTATCCTTCAAAGCATAGAGACCTCTTCACTGCTTGAACACAAAATAAGAACGGAATTTGCAACCAATACTGTCTATCTTTGGAAGTACTTCAATCCGTCTTAAAATAAAGGAAACTGGAAAACAGCTACTGAAAGAGCTTATCTACAAAAAAAGCATATGGGTTAAGGAGACTGACAGCATTCAAGCGTTTTAGAGTCAACTTTGAGTCCAACAATGGGTGACGGTACTTCTTCGAAAAGCGCTCTTTGATTACGCATTTTTGCCCCACGAATGTTGAAACAAATACCCTCTGCAAGGAAGTAAACAAAGTATTGAGAGCGAGTAGAAGGAGAAAGTACAACTAGATACACCTTGTGTTTTGACTCACTCCTTCAGCCCCCTGCTTCAGTAGCACACCAAAATCTTGTTGCTCCTGAGATGTGTCCATTAAGTTCAATGTGCACTCAAAATGGATCTGTAATGGTGTCGGAAAAAGAGGGAAAAATCAGCAAAAGAAAAGAAACATACTAATCATAACTGCTGGCTTTGTAATAGAGAACTTTGACATAGCAAGAAACAGCTGTTGCACCACATTGACATTCATTGACAAACCAGTACAAAATAACAACTTCAATGAATTAAAGCGAATTCACATGCCTTTATCAAAACAGTATTCATGGCATGGGTTCGATATAAAAATATGGTAAATATAAAAAAGTTTCAGGAAAAGTTTTTAAATGATTAATTGAGTTAAGAACTAACAACAAATACAAGGGTCGTCAACTCGTCATCACATAGCTCCAAAACAAAGAGTAAAAATTTATTCGTATAAGTTGATTGGTCCCATAGTACCTAGACTCCCTACTTTGTACTGGTACAGCAAATAATAGTATCGTCATTCTTTATTGCTCCAACATTAGTGAACTTCTTATTTCGAAACACTCTTAAGGTTCTGAGCAGTCCGGCCTTTTGCAGGACAAACTGGTCTGAATACTTCTGTCTTCAAGGGATCCAACAGTTCCTCTGAGCAGTCCAACACAATGCCACTCTTAGTAGCATCATCCCATAACTCCTTTCCAATCTCAAATCTACCGTTCCTACAAAGCTTTTCTATAAGCAGATCGTAGGTATGAGTGTCCGCTAACTGACAACTCTTCATAATTTGGAACATATCAAGAGCATGATCGACTTCCTCAGTTCCACAAAGTATGCCTATGAGGCCGTGGAAAAACTTCACTGTCAGAGGTACCCCATTTTCAAGCATGTCATCTATGAGCCTTTTTCCTCTAATAATTCTCCCTGTTAAAAAGAGGACCTTAACCACAAGATAGTAGCTGACCCAGTCAGGTGAGCACCCTTCTTTTCCTTCCCTCATCAAATAGAGGATTCTATATGCTTCTTTCACTCTTCTTGCCCGTCCCAGACAAGAAAGTAATATGTTGAAGCTGGATGCAGCAGGGGTGACACCACAGGATCTCATCTCTGTTAAAATATCCGTAGCTTCAGGAACAAGCGCAGAAGGGTTAAACTTGAGGTTTCTGTGGCACACGCAGTTAAGAAAATCGTTGAACGATGGTAACCCCAATGGGCATCCTGAGGACTTGATATCATCAAGGACTCTCCGAGCCTCTTTAGCATTTCCATGTACACACCATCCATGGAGGAGGCTACGCTGAACAATGCTAACCATGGGCTCCACCGAGAGCTCGCTCTTGTGGTGCCACACAACACCCTGCGCCTCACGGGCGTAGCCCTTCATGCACAGTGCCTGGACCATGGCAAGGCTGCTCGACCATATGCCTTCCCCTCCAGCACCAGCACCAACACCTTGCTGAGGCAGCAGTTTCTGTCTCTCCAAGCCTCTAAACAACCGAACAGCCTCATCCTCCTTCCCAGCCTTGACAAGACCCTCAACCACAGCAGTGAACGTCTCCGGGGTCATCCTCCGTCCATCCTTCTCACCGTCTCCAACGGCGATTCTCATCGCGGTGAGGTCACCCATCCGCGCAAGCAGGGCAATCGCTCTGTCGTGCTCCCCGTCCCCCAATCCCCCGGGGTTCCTGGACCGGCACCACGACAGGAACCGCAGCAGCCTCCTGCCCGAATCACTCCTCTCGCCACACGAGTCGACCACCCGCCTGACCAGCGCCGGCGAGAAGGCCAGGTCCAGGCGGTCCAGCTTGCTCCCTACCTCGTCCAGGCTCCCGGCGGCGAAGCAGACGATGTCGCGCACCGCCGCCGCCTCGGACTCCCCGTCCTGCCGCGCGCCGGAGCAGAGGGCGTGGCGGATTCTATGGCGGGCGGGCCACGAGGTCCCCGACCTCCTCATCGCCGCGGCCATCACGGCCTCTACGAGGCAGGTTCCCCTGTGAAACCCCCTAGCCCGATACGGTCACAGCTTGGTGTGGATTAGAGGGGAGGGGGGTGGTGGGTCCAGGTGAACTGACCTTCACGGATTTACTCGGTCTCCGCCGTCAGCGACGCGTTGCTCCGGGGCGAGGTGGACGGAGGAGGAGGACGGCGTGCGTGGCGGCGGCGGGGTAGTTTGCACGGGAAGGGCGCGCGGCTGCACGAGCTGACGATGCACGCGGCACTGCTGGCCCGTAAGAAGAACCTAGGCCTCAAAGGCCACGGCCCACGGCTGAGTAACTGGGCCGGCTACCCCCGTACTCCCTCTGAAGTACTACCTCTGTTTTTTTATATTATATAAGATGTTTTAGTTTTTTTCTACATTCACATGTTCAAATTTGTATCTAAACATCTTTTAATGTTCATATTCACTGATTTGTGTATGCATCTAGACAACATGTACAATAGGTAAAACATATTATATTAAAAAATGGAGGTAGTATATATTATCAACAACAAAAAATCCCTATAAAATCAACATTTTTTTAAAGTATTGAACTATCTCAGCTAAACAACTAAAAATAACTGAATTGGCTCCACACAAACAAGAAAATCCAAGTGAACTGCGAGAGTAACCAAAAAAACATTCTTCCGTCACGGCTCCCAAGCTTCAAATAGTTTGATTTTTTTAAAATTTGAAAATTATATCTCAATGTTTAGTTTTTGTATGATATACACATCAGCAAAGGTTTCTAAATTAGGTTGTATTTACAAAAAATGTAATTTTAATAATGGAAGAGATCAATTTTCATCTCACATTTGTATTTTTTGTGCTTATTATTCTTCTCACATTTGTATTTTGTGTGCTTATTAAAGATAAAATTATATCACGATGAACCTTTATTAATGCAACTAGATAAGCTTATGTACTCATATATTTTTTCCATACAATTTAGAGATTAAAAATTAAGCTTTCCAAGCTACTTTGAGCTCACGACTAAAATGAATTTTCACCCTTTTCCTCCATTTTTATCTTGGGGGAAGTCGAATATATTAAAAAAATAAGGTCAAATTTAATGTACCATTGGTGAGTGCAATAAAAGTCACGAGACGATGAAGGAAATATGCATTTTCTGACGTGTATGTCTTCTCTTACGCGGTATTGCATTAATAAAATAATAAATTCATTACTATTTCGAAGAAAGAGATGCAAAATTTCGATTTGACATGATCCTAACAACATTGTTGTTATGTCGTGTAGTTTATAAACTTAGTTAGCTCGTTATATGATGTGATGATGGGTGTCCCATATTCGTCATTCACTTAACTAGGTACGGTTGAGACCCAAAATAAGTCAGCAAACAGGTAGCACTTGCCAACAGAATAACAAATGATATAAACGTATCTGCAAGAAAAACTTACATTTATTAGGCTTATAATGTCTACTGAGTCGGTGCATAAGTCCTGAAATAAACAAAGTCACAACAGGCATCTCGTTGTCAACGAGATCCTCACCTCTCAGTAAAAAATAACCCATCCTTTAATGAAAACATCACCCCAATAACCATCCAACAACATGTTGATTCTCATAATCTTATAGTGTTGCTCAGTTTGTTAAGAATCCATGTTGTGGCAACACAATGATAAACATACAATGAACCAGCTGCACAATTCAATGCATACGCATGAACAACCTAAATTAACTAAAAGCTAATGTGAGCTCACCCAAGTCTTTTTTGGATCTAAAGCCCAAAAACATAAAAGTTAGGGCCTTTTTGGATTGGAGGAATTTCAAAAGATTTGCATAGGATTCCAATCTTTAGAATTTTTTTCTATGGATTGACTTTGGTTTAAAGGAATGGTACAAGCAAAATCTTATGGATTGGATTATTGGATTCCTATGTCTCAGTTCCAGAATTTGAACATCCACTCCAACCTCTTTCTTTTACTCACGTGCATAGGATTGATTCACTTTTGATGTCTTATTCCTACGTTTTATCCAAACGATAATTCCTGCATTGTTCCTGTTTTTTGCAATCCTCCGATTTACACTTGCAAATTTGTGAAATTACTATGTTTTTCACGCTTTACAACCTTGCGAATCCATAGATGTCGTTAAGAGATTCTAACATGCTTTTGATGGATAACATTTTCTCCCTAGAATCAGTCTTTCGGAATTCCCTGCCTTATTTTTTAAAATAATTTATTTTACAGTACGAAAATCCTTGAAATTAGTGCTACATATAATGAACGAGAAAAAAAAAATCAGTAACACCAACAGGCTTCGTTTTCTGCAGTGAAATGAAATAAGCGCCATGATTCATGAACGTAACGCATCGATTCGACCCTACTACTTCACCATTCGTCGTTCAGCCTTTCCCCATTAGCACTAGGACCATCGGCGGCGCAATTTCAAATCAAATCCCTCTCCTTCCCCAACGCTGCCCCGCGACTCCCTGGCCGCCAGAACCCTAGGAGGCTTCTAGAACCCCCGCGAGGCCGGCGAGATGCTTCTACGCACTCCGCCGCCGCGGAAGCGGCGCGCCGACCCCGAGGCCGACGGCCTCGACCTCGACCCCGAACTCGCCGCCGCCGTCGCCGTCGCCACCGGCCGGACCCCCGTCTCCGACCGCCGCCTCGTGCCCTACGACCGCCCCACGTCACTCGTGCCCGCCTCCGGCCCAGGGGAGCCCTCCGACGACATGTTTTGCACGTACCACTGCCGTCAGATGGTGAGATCGCGTCGCCCTCTATCTCCGACGGTCTATGGTCTGGTTTGTTATACTTGAGTCAGATTTGGGCTACATTGCTGTCAGTAGTATAGAGTGATTGATGGTTTGGATTTGAAGGATCTGCCGTGAGGCAGGCACCCGTTGTGAAATGGCGAGCGCTTGCTCTTCGGTCTGTTTTCTTCTTTGACTAGTATTATATTGCCACTTTAATAGTCATATTAATGTTTTTTCCATGTGTGCATGCCTGATAGGTGAAATCAGACTTAGTGGTGGCACTAGACACTGCAGAGAAGCACGTTAAGGAGTATCAAGTATTGCTCGACACGTTGGAGAAACAATTATCCAAGAGCGGTGCGCTTTTGTTTACACAATTCTGTTCTCAATTGTTTTCATGAATACAATTCATTTAGCTGTTGAATAATCATATATTCATATTACCGGAGAAGGAAATAGGCACTTGAAATATGCATCCACTGTGGACAGTGGATGTAAAATAATATATGATCCTCCAAGTTATACCACAGTTATAAGTTCAACTTTCTCGAGAGAAGTAACTACAATCTAGGAAAACCATGTAGGTTGTGCTTGCTGCTTGGAGCAATCTAGGGCCAGAATTTTGATGTTAGCATTGTTCTGTTGCAAGCCATGGATGTACACATACTTACAAACAGATAAACTATTTTGTTATTACTTCAGAGGATGAAAGGGCTACCTATAAGGATAAACTGAACTATGTTGAACAAGAACTAGCAGCAACAAAAGGACGGGAGAGTGCATTGCAAGAACGGCTATTGAAGGAGCTGGACGGGTATCAGGAACGATACCGAGATAAAGTCAAGAAGATAGGGGAACTTGATGTATAAAACCTTTTCCCTTTTGGCAAAGGAATTCCATTTTGTTGCTGTAATGAAAACCTGGACACATAGTCACAATTTAGCATGCTTGCCATATCTCTGTTTATCAGTTGACAACGACCGATAATAGGTTTGCTTGTGCTGTAGGCTCAACTCAATAAAGAGATTGATTCTCGAATTACCGCCGAATCAGTATCAGTGTCTGCAAAGGAATCGATCAAGGAGTTGGAACGGACTTTGCAGCAGTTGTCAGAAACTTCAGAAAGGGAGAAGAGAGCCCTTAAGAAGGAACTTTCATATCTGCAGGACGACTCAAAATTATCCTTGTCTAAACTTAATGCTGAGGTTTGTGTTGTTAGACTCTTGTGAACATTGATTTTTCATTGCATGCTAGCTTATCTGTCTGAACATGTCTTGGCATAGCTTGAGAGAATGAGTCTCAGGGCACAAAACTCTGAGAAGGAAGCAAAGATGTTAACTGAGCAGTTGGAGGACTTGAAGAAACAATTAGACGAGGTAAGGCTGTTAATTCACATGCTGATCAGTATTTCCCACTCCTTCCCTTCTGTGAGAGTTCTCATCAGATGCTCAAACCCGTGGCTGTTAGTTTCATTTTGGTACAACAGCTACATTTAAATAACATTTGATTTTCTTGGTCAGCATCTTCGTGAAAAGAACGAAACAGAGCACAGGCTATTGGATTCTGGTCCTCTGCATGTTCAGCGTAGTCCAACTGATGATCAGAAGTTAATAAAGCTTTTGCAGGAGGAGCTCCAAAACTATGTGAGCATTTAGCTTTGAATATTCGAATTCTTGATGATGACAGATGGCATGCTTGTTTCATTTATTCCTTGATAAGGAAAGCCAAAGACTGTCAGAAAACTATGTAAATTGTAACCTATCAGCGTTTCACATATACTGTACTTACAGCATTCTTAGCATTAATAACTGATCGAGGATACATTTAGGGAGAGTATTTTGCTGTCTTTATGTGGTTCTCTGAGCTGCCATAGAAGTAAAATAAAAAAGGTTCAAGCTATGTAGGAAGCTCTAATCTTAGCTTAGGACAGATGTTTGTTTGAATGGATGACTTCTATTATGGGTGGCCGTACACCACCTGAAGCATTTTCGTTGTGCATGATGTACCCCTCAATTTTAGACATATCTGAGGTTGTCTTTATTTTCTGTTATCGCAGTTTTCAATAATAACCTGCCATGTAATTTTCAAAAATAAATAAAGACCTTGACCTGTATGATTTCAATGTATCCAGGAAAAAGAAGTGCATGAAGCTAGAAGACTAAAATCTTCCCACACAAATGTTCAGCTGCTAAATGAAAAGCTGTTGGAGGAGCAGGTGCGAAGGGAACGAGCCGAAACGAAACTATCTAAGCTGCAAGAAATGGAAGCGAAAGCACATAAGTTGGAGCTGGAATTAGCATCATGTACATCATTACTCAGTAACATACCTGACGTGTCTTCTTACAGCAACATTGCAGATTTGCAAAGGTATGTGGCCATCATCACTTTACCAAAAGAAAAATTCTGCTATAATTCATCGTTGTTAAAAACTACCCAGAGTACTGTCTTTTCTTATGATCTTAACGCAATTGCACAACCAGTGCATTTGATAAATTTGACATATTTTTTGCTTGAAACTTGTGAGAAAGAATGGTTGTTGTTTGCAAGGAGCCAAGGATGTTATTTTGTACTCCTTTCCCATTAAGATTTATACTGTTCTTTGAACTGTTAACAGGCAAGCATTAACAGACTTGAATAAATTTGGTGAAGTAACATCACGATTGAAAGAACTGGAAGTTAAGTTAGAATTTGCTGAGATCAGCAAGCAACATGCAGAAGGTGAAGCTACCCTTGCAAAAGAAAGAGCAGACAGTGCTAGCAGGGAGGCGAAGCGGCTTGAACTTCTGGTATTGTTTTGCTGTCCCCTGCTTCATGTAGAAATAAACTGAGACCTAGGTTTCCATTTTTATGCCTAGCAACACGTATCATAAATATACTTCTAGTCCATACTCCCTAGCATTTCTGCTGCGTAAGCTATCTTAAGAGATACTCGCAGTGACAAAGCTTCTGTGTACTTTCTGCATTTACAATGACTAGTTTATCCATTTATAGGTCAATAATTCACATTAGCATGCTTTATTTTCCCCTTGGTGACTTGTTTTTATGAACAGCTTACTGCAGTCAGTGAAGAAAGAGATAGATTACGAAAGGACCATATTATGTTATCTAACCAAAAATCTAGGGATGGAGATGACACGTCATCCAAGGTTAGGAGGTTTCAATTTAATATTGGAGGCTACGTGCCATTACAACTTTCTTAATTTATAATGCTTCTTCTGGGCAATAATGCAGAAAGTGGAGTCAGATCTATCTCAAATGGAAAAGGTAGTAAGAGAACTGGAGAGCTCTCTGCACGAGCAGAGAACACTAATTAGTCAGCAACATGCAGAGCTCAATCTCATGAACGAAAAATTGAGCATAGAAGCAAGAAAAGCAAAATCTTTGGAGCGAGAGGGTGATCAACTGCGTTCTCAGGTGGCATTACTCGAGTCAAAGGTACAGATGAAGATCAATTTTAAATAGCAAGTGGCCAATCTAGCTTCTCTTTAGCAGGCCTGAGCTACTAGCTGTGGGGGCTTTTATCATATGATTCCTGTAAACAAAAGCACATGTTATAAATTCTTTATTCCTTTGAACTTCAATGAACCAGCAGTGAATGTTTATGCTGAATGCCTGAATGAATATTGTGTTTGTATGTGTTATCATTTATTATAGTATGGAGATATGTTGCTGAAGCTTTATCTAGGCATGTCATCTTGCTTCAACAACAGAGTTAGTTATGGGTGCAAATATGAGTTACATTATGAAGAATAAAACTTTACCTACAATTATTTGTTCTGTATTTTATGGTTCCCTGTCTTGATTTTTTTTGTCATATTTGACAGCTGGGTCATGGAGATTACTCTGCCTCGAGCACAAAAGTACTTCGTATGGTAAATACTCTTGCAGTTGATAGTGAAGCAAAGCAGACAATAGAAACACTGCAAGCTGAGCTAAAGAAAACAAAAGAGAGACTGCAGGCAATCGAAGAACTAAAGGGACAAGCTGGTAAGTGATCTTACAAATTATTTTTACTATTCATGATCTCAACATGTTGTTTGAATGTTTTAGTTTCTCGTTTGCTTACCAGTTTTTCTGTTTAAAATACCGGGTCATGCTATAATGAGTTTCAGCTTCTTTCCTGAGTAAATTTGCTCATTGTACAACTTATGATGGCTTATTCTTTGGCGTAGTTGCATTTCTTGCGAGGATAGACATCTGCATTTCCGGCTGGATGACTCCTTTGCAAATATCATGTGCTTCATATGTTCAAGCTCTGAGAGACCTTGTCGGGTTTTCCTTTGAATGCTTTTGTAACTGGAATATATTTACTTGCAGATGCTGGAACTGTCGTAGATGTAAATGTTGCTGAAAAGCTAACACAGCTTAAAAATCAAGTTGCCACACTAGAGAAACGTGAAGAAAGGTAATCTAGTTTATTAATTTATATGCTATAATGTTCTGTATATACTGTTTTGTTGGAGATGAGCTTAAACTTGCATTTAAACAGATATAAGGCAGTGTTTTTTGAGAGGATCTCAGTCTTCCGAAAGGCTTGCTGCTCACTTTTTGGTTATCAGGTATTGATAATATTACAAAGTTGACGGTGGGCTCAACTATCTCAACCTTTTTCTGTTCGCCATGTGAATCTCCAGAAGCCATGCTTACTTGTGCAGTAGCCCTAGATCTTTATTTTAGCAGCTGAGATATTTTACTGTTCAGATACTTGTAGACTTGTAGTAACAATACTTTTGCATGGACTGCCCATAAATCAAGTTAACTGTTCTCCAGTTGTGACCTTCTATTCATAGACTTGCATCCTTTTGACAACAGAAGCTACATATCCTGCTTTGAGAGTTGAGCTTAAAAGAGTCGTGCATTTATGAGAACTACTGAAGAAAACAGTCTGTTTTGCATCCCTCAGTTATCTTCAGTTCAGAGCCTCTCTCACCCCTAACTTCAAAGCTGTAGGTCTCATATGCCAGCTAAACAGCTTCCATATCCTCCCATCTCTTGCATGATGGATCCAATTGTTCTACACATTTTGAATTATCAAGCCACATAATCTCATATTAACTACGATGCTATTCCACTTTTTTTTCTTACTTTAATTTAGTTCCATTTTTTCTTGTTACTTGGTTCTTAGTTGTAACTATGCTCAGATTTTAAATATCATTTTCTTATTTTTCGGGTTTTAGATAGTGATGAATGATGAGCAGCAGTCAAATGGGATCCATGTGACACGATTTACTCTGCAATCAGTATATGCCCAAAACGATGATGAAAAACTTGAGTTTGTTTACGAATCAGGAAGCACCAATATCGTGGTAGGTTTATTTCATTGCTGAAATGTTTTGTATGTTTAAGGAAACATTTATTTGACATCACTAAACAATGCAGGCCAATGGCTACACGTCTCAACATGATATCTCAGAGCAGGTATTCAACTTATTTATTGCATTGGAATATTTGCTATTTTGAAATATTGTACAAACGACCTGTAGGCTGTAGTGTTGTTACTGGTGGTAATTGTTAGTAAGAGGCTTAACAGATTTAGTCCAATTGGAGTATGTTTCTGATACAAAATACTGTACATTGATCCATTCTAGGTGATTAGATAGATATAGATTTAAAAAATATAGGAAAACATTGCAATTCAGTCAAGGCTTGGCTTGCACTATTTGAGACATTGTGTTTGGAGTATTTGGTCTAGGTACTTGATCCAGTCATACAGTTATGGCGAAATTAGCACTCATTGCGAGTAAAGAAAAATCAGAAACTCTTTTTAGTTGGCATTGAACCTAAGCTGGATAACTGCTTTTGATGATCTGGCCGTACTTTCCAGGTCGAGATTTTCATAAGAAAGATGAACTCCATCCCCGCCTTCACTGCTAATCTGACAATGGAATCCTTTAACAAGAGAAGTATATGTTGAGGAAAAAATGAGTGAGATATCATATCAGTGCATTGTGTTTGAAGGTATGATGCTTTACCCATGATGAAAACAACGCCCCCTTTGCAAAAACTCAAGGCTTATCTTTGTTGTACAATCCTTGCGGTTATTTTCAACTATTCTAGGATTACTTTGCTGAGATGGTTTACTTGCAATTGTGTGTTTGATGATTCATTCAAACTCCAGCAGATGAAGAACGGAGAGTGGAAGGTTGGTGCTAACGGCATGGTTACTATCAGACCGATCCCATTTTGGTTCCAACAATGTATATACCAGGACATACAATGTAATGTATCACCGAAAGATTGCTAGTTTTGTGAACTAGCAACTTGGGGAATATCACGTTATATTCTCTGGGTGGAAAGCACGTCGTACTTACTGTTGAGATGACATGCTGCGTTTATCCACGGGTGTTTTGTAGCTCCTTATTCGACTAGAAGCACGGTGATTATTTTTTTACCAAAGTGCTGCAAATTTGTTCTTCTAATGAAAACACAGTTTTTTTCAGTAAAACCTCGCGTAAAACGTATGATTGAGCCATGCGAAACTAACAATGGCTGGCAGCAGTAACGCAAGCACGCATTTTCTGATTATTAACTCTACAGTTTACGCTGCAGGTCGTTTCTGACAGCACAGCAAGCGAGTGAGCCAGGCCTCGTTCTCACACTCTCGGCATGCATGAGGTGCCTCACAGATACAGTCTCCCTTTTTGCCGTACGCACGGCTGTCTCCAGTATAAAACCCTCGCATGAAACGTCCTACCATACTCAGGAGCATGCACATGAGTACAAACGCCATATGCTAGCAAACATAACGTAAATCTCCATATTTTTCTGCTGATTAACTCCACTACAGGGCGTTTCTTACCGCGCAGCTGGCGAGCCAGCCAGCCTCGTCGTCGTCGTCCTCACGCTCTCGGCATGAGGGTGCGGGCGCCTCACACAAACGACTGCGTTTTCCAGCACTCGCCGGCCGGCGCATAAATCGCCTCCTTCAACAGGCGCCAAAGACCAAGAAGCCACACTCATATCCCAAGACCAGGAGCTCCAGTAGCTTGCTAGCTTCTGGTGACAATCTTGTGCGACGATGGTGCGTGTCCGTGCGATCGAGCCATGGTTGCTGCGTACATTAATGGTGGCTAGCTAGCCTTGTGTGATTAACCTCGTGCGTTTTAACATTTGTTGTAGGCGCAGCCGCAGCTGGAGAAGAAGCTGCTGCCGCGCGGGAGGGCGCCGGTGACGGCTAAAGCCGTGGCCGCGCTCTGCGTCGCGAGCTTCGCCGTGGGGTTGCTGCTCAGCGGCCGGGTGTCGCTCCTGCCGTCGTCGGTCTCGGCGCCCTCCGGCAAGGTGACGACGAACTCCGCTTCTTTTTCTGGGTGCGACGACAAGCTCGTAAGTACAGTACATATATCTGCCCGTGCATCGATCAAAGCCAACCCTCTGCCTCTCCGTATTCTTCTTGGCGTGCATCGTCTGTATATTGCTGTGTGCTAACTGCTTGCTCTGAACAAAATTAATCTGGCAGAAGCCGGGGGAGAGGCATGATCCCAAGGGCATCATGAACGAGGTGTCCAGGACGCACCAGGCGATCCGGTAGGCATATTTCTTCCTCCTCGATCGAACCAGTGCATGCAGTAGTTGATCGTGCCATGCGCATGCGGTCCGTGTGAATCACGCATGCGTACTCCATGCGTGCAACGGTGAACTGATGCTGTCCCCGTGCGTGGCTGCGTGCCTCCCTACAGGTCACTGGACAAGGCGGTGTCTTCGCTGGAGATGGAGCTGGCCGTGGAGCGCGCGCGGGGCGGCGTCTCGTCCAAGGCCCCGCAGAAGGCCTTCGTCGTGATCGGCATCAACACGGCCTTCAGCAGCAAGAAGCGCCGCGACTCCCTCCGCGAGACCTGGGTCCCCACAGGGGAGAAGCTGCGGAGGCTGGAGAAGGAGAAGGGGGTCGTGGTCCGGTTCGTGATCGGGCGCAGCGGGACGGCGGGCGGCGGGCCGGCGGACCGCGCCATCGACGCGGAGGAGGCCGAGAACAAGGACTTCATGCGGCTGGACCACGTGGAGGGCTACCACGAGCTGTCCTCCAAGACCAGGATCTACTTCGCCGCCGCCGTCGCCACCTGGGACGCCGACTTCTACGTCAAGGTCGACGACGACGTCCACGTCAACCTCGGTACGTGCTAGCTTAACTCAAGTCGTAGTGGACGGCTGCTAGCTGCTGCATGTGTATGTCGCAAGGCATCTTTTTGTCGGTGTCCTGATCGAGCTGCCTATTTGTGATCTTATTATTTGCAGGTATGCTGACAAATAGGCTGGCGAAGTACAGGGCACGGCCGAGGGTTTACGTCGGCTGCATGAAGTCCGGGCCTGTTCTGTCACAGAGGTAACGTAAATCGATCTTGTGTGCATGCCAATCTGAGCGTTTGTGTGCACCGATTGCTCATCCATCTCTTGTTAATTCTGGATCGCAGAGGAGTGAAGTACCACGAGCCGGAGTACTGGAAGTTCGGCGACGTCGGGAACAAGTACTTCCGGCACGCCACCGGCCAGATCTACGCCGTCTCCAAGGACCTCGCCGCCTACATCTCCGTCAACCAGTAAGCCCGGCCGCCACCCGCCAGCACGTTTGCGTTTCTTGCTTCCTGGAATCGTAATTCGTGTCGTCTGATAAGTGATACTGATCTGACGATGTTTCCTTCTCTCTCCCTGCAGGCCGATCCTGCACAGGTTCGCGAACGAGGACGTCTCTCTGGGCGCGTGGCTGATCGGGCTGGAGGTCGAGCACGTCGACGACCGGAGCATGTGCTGCGCCACGCCTCCAGGTCTGCTTGCTGCCTAAAAAAACTCAATCTCATCAGAATTCAGAACCCTTCTGCAAAACGCACATCGCGATCAGCTTGCAATCGATTTCATTACATCTTCTCTTCTCTCTTTTTGCCATCAGCAGCTGTGCGTTTTGTAGACTGCGAGTGGAAGAAGCGGGCCGGGAACGTGTGCGCGGCGTCCTTCGACTGGTCCTGCAGCGGGGTGTGCAGGTCGGTGGACAGGATGAAGCTCATCCACATGGCCTGCGGCGAGGGCCAGGAGGCGGTCTGGAGCGCCGCAACGTGATCGGCCTCGGCCGGATGCATGGCGCCGTTAGGCTAGGTAGAGCTTGACTGGGGATGCTGTGAGGAAGAAGACGGGGGATCCATCATTCGGTTCGGTTCTGAACTCTGAATGTGTTAAAGAGACTAGGGCACGAGACGTATGGGGAACAGGATAGGAAGTAGTCCAGTAGGAATTGGGCGAGTGGCACCTCTGAACTTGTGTATGCAAGTTGTCTGTCTCTGCTGCTTCAGTTAACGAGATTTCAAGTTTTTGGGCTGGGACTTGGGCCACACAAATGCTTCAGGTGTTCATTTTTCAAATGAGAATGGAACCTTTCACTACCCAACAAAGCAGAATCTCTTTTTTTTAACAGAACAGGCAATCTGCCTCATTTTATTT
Organism: Poa annua; assembly: GCA_026929855.1. Lineage (NCBI taxonomy): Eukaryota > Viridiplantae > Streptophyta > Magnoliopsida > Poales > Poaceae > Poa > Poa annua. The sequence continues at coordinate 122,284,401 of CM049428.1, forward strand.
TTAAAAAAGCAGAAGATAAGTGACCGATTCATTAGTGGAGAACATATGTGAACCGTTACAAATGCATAAATATCGTTATGGAACACGACCGCGTTGGACACACCCGACCAACACCAAATAAAGACCACCGTCGAGATTGCCATCGAGGGTCATCGTCGTAACTCCTCTTTGAGCAAGCGATTTCGACTTCGCTTTAAAGGACCAACAATGGACATTTTCCCCACCTCTTGCCATGTATGGAATGGGTCACATGGGCCTTTAAGATTTTCATAAATTATTAAAAGATTAAATGGGCTGGGCAATTTAGACCAAAATTTCAACACATTTTCAGTTATTTAATTATGTATATTGTGCAAGCAAAGTGTTCAAAAGCACATTACACCCACTATAGTGTTTTTTGTTCGTACATTTGAGTAGTTAATTTGATTCTAATACAATTTTTCGAGAACTTGGCACACACATGTCCTCCCGGACAAGTCCGTGCAATTTTTTCGCCAAAATATTAACATACAACTCTTATTGTGATTTATGTAGAATTCATTATGCCATGTCGTATAGAGAACTTGCTTGCAGCAAGATGGTTAGGAATATTCTTTCAGTGGGAGGCGACATTCCCGTCGATAGCGAGGCGCCTGTGGTGACTTCGTCAATCTCAAGACCTGATCCGCCGGCTCAGTCTCTCGGAGGTGCTTATAGGGGGTAGAGTGTGTGTGCGTGCGTTCATAGCGGTGAGTGTGTGTGCGTGTACATGAGCGCTTGCGTTGTACTGTGTTTATATAAAAAAAACTATAATTTCCTTGTTTCAAACTTGTGCTAACCAAACGCCACCTAAACTATCCAAAATCTACTATCCAAAATCGAGAGCTTGGATGCAATTGTGTGCACTGTGCAGCATACACGCCATGTCCACGTGATATACCCTCGTGATTAGCCCACAGATTCCATCCGAAAAGGACAAGGATTAGGCCACAGATTGAGGCGTGACCCCACCAAATAGCCATCCGAAAATGACGACGACCCACACCATCCGTTCGGTCGGTTGTCATCCATTGCCCTCCAGCTCCATGGCTCCAAACCTCGACCCAGAGAGTAGAACTAGCACTAACAAGTCAAGTCAAGAATCAAATCAAGAATTAGCGGAGGATCAAGCAGCAATTATCGCCGCCCAGAAAAGAAACGCAGGTTTTGGGAGCTTCCAGTGGACGCCCGTCCATGTCTCTCTCGCGAGACTGGTAGAAGTTGGGAGGGGCGTTTAGGTCAGGCAGGCGTACGGAATTCCCGGTGCGCGTTGCCCTCCCCGGCTACGCTTTCGCCTCTGCTCTGCCGCTGCCACCGGGCAGCCTGGTTGTCTGGTACTATGATCGAAGTTACACTGTGAGTTACTCCTAGTACCATTGTCAGACTTGCGATTCCGTGCTTCCAAACAACTTATTTATTCGACCAACAAAAGATAACCTACAGCTCCCACCGTCACGCGTGATTTCAGATGAGGATGTTTCAAACGGCACGACCCAAATAGATATCGAATTTATCCAGATTTTGTCTGTTTCGGTCGAGGTTCGGGCAGCACGGATAGAGACGGACAAGTCTGTTTTATGAGTGCCCTCAACGGTGGCAGCGCATCCCCATTTTCTATCTCAATCTAGCATATCGTCGGAGTAGGAGGAGGCGAGACGAAAGAAAGGTGCAGCGTACCGTCTGCCTGCATGCCGATCTACATCCACGGAGGGTCAACCTACGCTTCACCTCGCTGAGCTCCACATCTAGCAACCACACCCCAACGGAGGCCACATGCCCGAGCTCGTGAGCTCTCTCTCTCGAATGCCAGCGGCTGGACGCAAGCCTAAGCTCGCGAGCTCTCTCTCCGACTGTGGCGGCTGGCCCCCCCGCACGCGCCGCAAAGCCGGTTCGTGTGGGTTGAGGAATCATAGCAAGGGAGCGGAAGCAGTGCGGGAGGTCGACTTGGAGGATCACGAACGAGGCCGGCGACGGCTTGCCGGAGGTGGTGGCAGCGCCTGTCTGGGGTGCGCCGACCGCACTCGTGGGCAAGCTTGCCGACGCGGGGAGCAACAGCGGGAGGCACAATCAAATAGGAGGTGGGCGAGTAACTCTCAACGTGGAAAGGGGATGAAGAGAAGAGGGGTCCCGACTAGGACGCATGTGTAATATTTCAGCTTGAAAATGACGGGACACTCTAGTTCATTCTTCTTGGCAACGCTAGTCAACTCACTCTGAGGCAAAATTAATGCAATTCTCACTAGCAGACGAGATTATAACTATAAATTGTTAAAATCTGTTTAACTTGTTCGTAAGCATGCATGAAATTCATGTACTTCTTACTATTGTGCAATTTTGTTTCTTCTTGTTTATCTGTATTGAAGCCTTGTGTTTGATTGCATTTAAATACTTGCACGTTATACGCTTATAGACTGGCGCTCGGGCATCACATGTATAGGGTATTGCAGCATGTTCATTTATCACATGTTGTTTGGTTATATAAATTCATTAATTACCATGAATTGTAAAAAATGTCTCATGAAAATCAAATGAAAAGTTCATCAAATAAACACTTGTTCCAGAAACTGTAACTATGGCGAGCATTTGCCAGCCTGAACTTTATTTCAGTTGGAGTTGTCAATAAAGGCTCTACAAGATAGGCTCAAATGAACCCGAGTTTACATGGGGTACAAGCAAAGAGAAATAAAGGAGAAAAACACACACCACCAACACACAAAGAGAGTAGCCACTCCGAGAGATCTCGGAGACAAAGCGAGCCTTCACCCCTCATCGTCTACCCGTTACCGCTGGACGCCATAGCACAACAAAACAACACCATCGTTGATGCAAGGCTTCAATCTACCGAGACTAGCCACGATGGTGCCGGAGTCGTCAAGGCTACACACAACAACCAACATCGTAATCGAAGGGCGTCACGTAGCCAGTCAGGACCCAGGAAGCTTCACCGGCACTGGCCCGACTATTAACCGCCGTCAGAGGAGAGAACCCAGCACCCCGAAGAAGCACGAGCTTCGTGGCCACAGAGAGACGACGCCGAGAGGAGAGCACCAAATGGCAGCACTTCGAGTCCAAAAGCCTCGCTGGCGGATAAACCCACGAACAACAAGTACTATCTTTTATGGCTGCTCTGTGTTACTTGTTTTGTTTAAAAATAGAGTCAATGCTCGCTTGTTTTGTTTAGAAAATAGAGTTTTACTTTTCGAACAAAATTCAGAGTGAAAGTATGCATGGTTTGCGCCAACCAAATGCCACCACTCATTTTGCTCCTCTTTGTGGCCATTGGTTAACGCCATCGCCACGTGGTAGGTGGCAACAAAGCAGATCCAGAAAAGTACGAAGGATGGGGGTATTCCGGTCATTCCAGCAGTGCGGGGCCACGTCCACCCGTCGCGATCGTCCTCTCCGGAAACGGGGGGACGAAATGACCATCATACCCCTCCGTCTTTATTCCCTCCCATTTCTGCCGCTGCTATCTTTTCGGAAAGCCCCCCGAACCCAACCCAACAACCCACCCAACCCTGGTTGCCGCTCTGCCACGACCTGACGAGCCCATCGCGTCCCGTAGACCCGTGCCACCGTACACCTCTCCCTGCCCGTGGGCCCGGCCGTTCACTGCACCCCGTCCGGTGTACAAGGACCCGGCGCACGGGACCGTGCTTCCCCTCGAAGGAATCGACCCCATCACCTCCCTCCTCTTTATCTCGGAGCCGCCGCCGCCGCGAACCCTAACCCGATCTGGTTGGACGACGACGACGACGGCGACGAGGAAGGAGGAGGCGCGGCCAGATCTGAGGAGATCCGACGGAAGGCGGAGGAGGAGCGGAGGAGATGGTGGTGAACGGCCGGCCGCTGAAGAAGGCGAGGACGCGGGCGGAGGCCAGGGACTTCGCGCTGTTCCCCTCGGCTGCGGACGGCGGGTCGGTCGGGACGTTCCGGGAGGCGGTGAGGGGCTTCCTCGCGAGGCACGCGCGTCTGCTGCCGCTACCCTCCATCTTCTCGCCGGCGGCCGCGGCCGCCCCGCCGCACCTGCTCACGTGGAGGGTATCGCTCAGGGTCGGCGACGACGGAGAGGACGACGGCGGCGGAGGGGGTCGCGGGGTGGAGCTCAACGTCGTCGAGGAGGATGTGCTCAGATCGCGATCTGTGTATTGTGATCAGTGCAGAGTCGTAGGTGAGTTGCTTTCCTTTCTCCTTTTTTCTTTTCTTGTTTTTTCTCTCTGTCTTCTGAACATTGTTTTGTTTTTTTCTTTGCGAAAACGTTCGTAAGACAATGTCTTTCTTTCGTTCGACCTTTTAATTATTTTTTGATTTCAATTTTTAATTATTCTTTCCCTGTGAGTAATTTTTTTGAGTGACTGACGGGTAAATTGCCCGCCTGCCCGGCATTGCAGATATTTGAAGTTTTTTTTAATTTTTTGTTTTTACCAAGAGTTGCACAAATTACGTCGTTGGGGTCTTGATTTTGAATCGCACAATGTTTATTTTTGTGTTTCACCTTCTCTTTTTTTTTGTCACAATCAAAAACTAGAGGTGATGGAATCTCATCATCAATGCATCTTTGCGATTACAGGATGGAGCGGGCACCCAGTCTGTGGGAAGCGCTACCATTTCATCATTGAGAACGACAGCATCCAGATGGCTGGCCGGCGCCGGACCTGCTGTCTGCGCTGCGGGACTCCCATGGCCGCTGCAGAATCAAGGTGGGAGGAACCAGCATTGTTAGTTTCTGGACAAAACGAACATACTTTCAGCATAACGCAAGTATCGCTCAAGAATGGAAACGAATGGCTATTTGATAATACTATATCATCATGAAAGTTCCCCAATTTGTTCCATGGGATGGGATTTTGGTGTACGGTGTGTTAGATCAACTATCTTGTCGTGAACGTAAATATTCTTGTGGGCGAAGATACTACCATGTATCCTTACCGTGGATGCAATTTCTTCTCCAGGTGCCTCTTGTGCAACTTTGACATGGAAGGTGAGGAGCTGGAAGAGTGCGGGTACCTGCATCTGGACGATTCCTCTCACTTGCTGCATGCAGTTGTTCATGCAAACGGCTACGGGCATCTTCTTAGGGTAAATGGCCGTGAGGGCGGGTCAAGACATCTTACGGGCCGTGATATCATGAGCTTTTGGGATCGCCTGTGCAAGGTGCTGCATGTGAGGTAAACAGGCCTTCATTACTGGTGGTAGTTACCCCGTCCACACCTGATCGTTGTTCAAGAACCATCCAGTCATAGCACTAAGGATTTCATTTATCTTCTTCCAGGAAGGTCACTGTCATGGACATATCCAAGAAGCATGGAATGGACTACAGGCTTCTACATGCCATCAAAAGTGGCCATCCATGGTATGGTGAATGGGGTTATAAGTTCGGCGCTGGTAGCTTCGCACATACCTCACACACCTACCAGGAGGCAGTTGATGTGCTCTCTGGCATTCACCTGGCGCTGTACTTCTCACATCGCAACCCCATCAGGACCCCGTTACAGAACACGATTGCCCTGTATTGGGCCCTTTCCGACCGACAGCTTGTAACTGTGAGGGACCTCTTCCGGTTCATAATGCACCTGCTTCATCAGGCTCATAAGGAGGCTGGAATGTCAAAACTGGTGATCAGTGATAATGGAGAAGTTGAATCAAATGTGATCTGCATGTGGAACAAAGAAGATATCGATCGAGCAGAAGCTGCAATGCTCAAGATTCTCCGCGCTGTCCAGTCTGGACGCTGGGTGTCTTGGCGTGCACTTAGGGGAGCTGCATCCAAGGCTGTTGACTCACAGGAGCTGCTGGATTATTCTCTCCGAGGATTGCGAGGAAAACTGATGGATGACAGCCATTTCATTGCTGTCCGCTGCAATGCTGAGACTCGTGCAATTGAATACAGGTACACCATGTTTTCAGTATGTTGCTCCAATTTGCATTACTTCATTAGGCAATCCTCTTGACTTCTATTTCATGGCAAGCAGGCTGGAAACATGTGGCAACCAGTTCCCAGTTGATGCCTCTGTGTTTGGGCCCTCTGTTGAGCATCTTGTACATGATCTTCGGTTCCTGTATGATGCTCTGCTGAACCCAGAAACAATGCTATCTTCGCAGCCAGAGGTGGTGGCTGCATCATCACACAATGCAGCTGCAAAAATCCTTGACTGCAAGCAGTTCATCAAGCACTATGATGAGTGTGCTCCAGAAGCTCTTTCGAACCCATTACTGCTTTCTGTGAGTTGCTCCATTGAACTGGTTGACCACCCAAAGGACTACACTGCACCACCGGTTGAACTTCTAATTTTACCAGCAAGTGCAACCCTCTTTGAACTGAAAATACAGGCTGCGAGGGTCTTCCAAGAGACGTACCTCATGTTCCATAGCTTCCAGGCTGAACAGCTCCCTGACTTCCCGAACATAAGTGACACAACACCTGTGAAGCACGTGCTTGGCTCAAGCCAGCTTGTAAGGGTGAGAGGACGGTGCACTGGGGATCACCGGAGAATTGTTCAGTTCAGGATGGAGAGGGGTTTGGAGAACTGGACGGTGGACTGCACATGTGGCGCCAAGGATGATGACGGTGAGAGGATGATGGCTTGTGATGTATGTGGAGTCTGGCAGCACACCAGGTGCTCAGGGATTAGCGATTTTGAAGAAGTCCCAGAGAATTTCATCTGCAGGAAGTGTTTAAGTCCACGCAAAGTAAAGAGTCGTGGGGGTGGAGGAGGCAGCGGAGGTGGCAGAGTGGAGATGGCTGCTGCCGGGAGGTGCAAGGATGAGATAGGGCCATCTGTTGGCGGTGCTGGCAAATTTGGGCGCCTGGCAACCGTGGGGTGACTGTACATAATGTAGTGAATGTAAATACTGAGAGCGAGAGAGTACGGAGCAGAGCCTGAGGCCTCTCTAGACCTTGAGTTAATGGAATCTTGTCTTTCTAACCAGTAATCTTTGTCTATTCTCTCTCTCAGTAAATCTCTCTGCAATTCCCTCTGCAGTTCTGCAATGAAAAATTGGAAAAGTGACTAAAAATATGAAGGAGCATCAGTAATAATATGTTATACTTTTGTCAGATTATATTTGTACTGAACCAAGACGTGGTTCATTTAAACTATGATAACAAATACTTGATGACATGACAACATTTAGTATGAAAGTGCAGCATAATGGAGGGCAATAACGTACTTGTCTATGTATTTGACTTGAAATATGATGATGAGTGTGTTGACAACAAGTCCAAACGGGACTAAATGTTATTTTGATGAATAAACCTAATACTTCAACATAGATTCATTGTTCATAAGGTATCTCACAGATATCAACGTATAGTACCACTGTACTGACAAGGAAACAAAGCACTCAACCATGAAAAAAGGAAACAAAGCACAGTACAAGTTCATAATCACATATGTGAATGATGAGCCTATTCAGATTTCTTAAATTTGTCTATGCAGAGTGAAAACTGCACAATTCCACTGAAAATTAATGTAGTAGAATTCAAACTTACATACCTCAAGTTTATCCGATAATAAATTAAAGCTTGGTCTGATGCTTGAAATGAAAAACCTGTAAAACGAAAATTCACAGGTTACTTTTAGGCATGAAAGATAAGAAATGAGGTATCAGGGACTGGAAACAAACGAGCATGAAATCTGCATAGGAAACTGTGATTAAGCAGCTCAATTTATGAAGAATAATAACAGACTTCTGTAGTTAAAATCAAACATCACCCAGGAAGTTAGAACGATTACACACATTTTATGTAACTATAATCTGAGTCATAATGCATAGCACCAGCCACAGTGCAAATGCGAGCATATATTCCAGTACTGGCGGATGTGTTGAAGGCCATTTCTAGAAAAAAGAACAAATTAAATTCTGGAAGTTAGACTTGTATGTTCATAAATCATCGTAACAATACCTAAACATTCAATGTTTCTGTGTTCCAATTATAAATTTATATAAGTGTAGCAGAATGTTAGACCTAAAGGCAGAATTAAAGAATATCCAACCATATAAACGTCGTTTAAGTGTGCATTTTATTCGAAATATTGATGTTTGCACCATATGACCTCACCAGCCACCAAATTCTTATTAAGTGCCAAAATGGACAAACTACACATGATGGTATATGAAACTTAAATAACGGATAGTTTTGTAAATCATATTTGCCAGCTGAGATTATGAAAAGTTGAAGGATGCTATAAACATGGGTTTTCCGTGTATAAGAGTTTATATACCAGCTTAATCCTGAATAGAGTAAGGATCTTGGATTATGACATGGATTGATAAAAAAGTTGCTTAGTTGGGGTTAACTATTACCAGTATTAGCATTATCCACCAACATCTTCTTAAGAATTAAAAGATTATACTGAGTAAAACTAGTATCTGGGTTTGCAATTGTCAAACATTTGAAGAGTTCAGAATGCGCCTGATGAAGCTAACAATGAACTCTCTGCTGGCGTTTAGCCCCAGCTATACTTTTATCACTCCTCCACCCACAAAGAATTAAGCCTAAGCTTAATATTTTACCAGACATGATAAATTTGGTTTTCATCGTACGACTTCCCAAGAAACCGAAGCTTGCATTTTCTCAAGAAAGTCTAGGATGCAAGCTCCACATAAGGAAGATCACCAAACACAATCTCCACATGATATTACCAGTATAGCATTGCCCACCAACATCTTATGAAGGATTAAAAGATTATACTGAGCAAAACTAGCATCTGTGTTCACAATTACCAATCAGTTAAGGGTTCTGAATTCGCCTGATGAAGCTGACAATGAACTCTCTGCTGGAATTTTAGCCCCAGCTATACTCTTATCACTTTTCAGACACTAAAAAGTAAGACCAAACTTAACCTTTTTTTGTAGCAACTATAACTAAACATTTTTATAATCACCAGGCATGATAAATCTTGTGTTACTGAAGCTCACAATTTTCTCCAGAAAAGTTTAGGATGCAAACCCCACACACGGATGATCACCAACAGAATCATATAAACACTATCAAAGCTAACATGATTTCAAAGTCATCAAAGATAAATCTCCAGTTATCCTCATAATTAAGACCTGATAAAAACAGTATCGCATATCCACACCCTCAAACAAAACAGAATCAAGCAAGTTGCAATCCAGAGATTGGAAGCACCAAAAGCAGAGCGCAATAGCGCAGCAGCAAAAAACACGAACACAATACGTCAATACCTGAAGAGAAAAGAGCAGGCTGGCCATCACCAACGCACATGAAAGGTACCGGGAACACGAGGAGGGCGCATCAGCTTTCCAGCCCCCTGTGTTGACACATAAGACACGCAAATGCACAAAGATCAGGTCATACGCAAACAGACACACAGACATTAATCACAATTAATGCTAAATAAGTGCAGTATCAGATTTCCGACCCTGTCACGAAGTATCCGTCAGCACATGGCCAATTCCGAAGGCCGGGGCCGACGAGCGAGAAGAGAATCGAACCCTAACGAAATCCGACAAACGGGAACAGGAGCTTGGAGCTGGAGCTAGGGCGGATCAGGTCGGGTTAATTTGCACCAGCGTACCGAGAAATCGCGCATCCGAAAAATCTGCGGGAGGGCGGTGGAGTTTATGTGTTCAGGGGACGGAGGAAGCTCACCGATTGGCACGGATTGGCGAGGGGGCGCCGAGAGAGCAGCGACACGTCGAGGCGGCGCGCGGCTGCACGCTGAGCTACGGCGGCAGGAGCAGCGGCAGCTCTAGGGGTAGGGCAAGAGGAGGAGCGTGAGGGGGTGGGATTGGATTGGAGGAGCTTGGTAGCTTGGGTAATGGGTAGGGTAGGTCAGGACTCGGGGAGAGGGAGGGAGAGGAAGACGAAGACTGGGGAAGGAAAACCTGGCTGGAGGGACGGTGGAGAGGAAACCGTGGAGATCTCACCTTGTGCCCTCTGGCTCTGGGTCGGCCTGATGCTCATATAATTGGAGGGTTTTTTTTTCTCCTGTGCCTGTGCGGGAATATAATTGGAGCATTTGGTTAAGGAAAATAAATGTATTTTTCGGTAGTATTCGAGAAAAGTACCGAGCTTATTACCTGTGTAAAATATCGACAAAAAACGTATTACTAGATGGTCATGTCAAAGCCTGTACTACATGTTAGGTCAAAGCCGCACACAGGGGAATGTGATGGCAGATTATTATTAGGCAAAGTCACAGCCATGCCTGCGCGCGGCGATGATGCGAATTTTTTTACCACTTTTGGTTCGTGGACGGGTCAGATTGGTCAGCCGTCAGTCAGCGTGCATTCTAGTCTAGTCCCCACGGCCGACGGTTCCGGAAACAAAGCACCTCACCTCGCCCGTCAAACTCAGGGGTATGGGGGCTCTGCTCAGTTTCCTCTGTTGTTACAGGGCCAAACCGACGTGACGGCACAGACCAGGGTAGCATTTTTTTGTGCGACCATCACCGACTCTTTTGTGGCGTGGCGCCTACTTTTCGAAAAAAAAATACTGTACGTCACAAACCTTAAACTCCAGGTGGAAAGCTAAATCAAAACCTTAATTTTTAAATTCAATAAATGTCACTCTGAACTACCGTTGTATCTTCAATCCTAGATCTGTTTGGTGCATAAAACAAAATTTATATTGAATATTTTCGTTGCTCTTACGGATAAAAAAAGACCCACATGTCACATCAATCTCCAACCTCCAACTCCCTCCCTCGAGTCAATCTCGTCCGTAGGCGTGGAGGCGCCTCCAATGCTAAGCACCGCCGACGACGCATGTCCCTGTCAAGAGCAACAACAACCATCTGGAGGCGCCTTTCTCGAGCTACAACACCCAACTCCAATTTGATAAAAGTCACCGCTGTCAATTCTCGGACTACAGAAAGTGTGTGTGTGAGAGCTACGTTCCTCGATTAACTAAATGTAGAAGCTCCTGGTACCCCCTAGCCGCCACCCATATCGCCAGAAGATCGAGAGGAGGTTCGAAAGCTCGATTCCACGCTAGATCTTGGGGATGTCGCCTCATTCGTCGTCCGACCTAGTCATGCAGCCTACCTCCGGCGGCGAGTCGGTCCCGCAGCCTCCCGTGCGCTGAACCAGGGTAGAAGACGAAATCGTCGAAAAGAGGACAAGGAAAAATACGGTTCAGTACTGATCAAATCCATGACCGGGTGGTCCGAAGTGTCAATTAGAGTAGCATGTTCTCATGGTGTTGGTTCGTTGCCTTCCCGGCATGCCAAACGGATCGAAGTTTTAAAATAGATCGAGATTTAATAGTTTAGGGTCAATATTTTCGGATTTCAAAATGCAGGGTTTAATTTAGCCTTCACCTATGTACTGGTTCGATGTTTTGGCCCTTTTTCATTTTGAGTAGCCCCATGCAGGCATGTACGCATGTGTTTTGTTCATGGGTGCACGTAAAGGGTAGGTGGTAGTTAATCTTTGCGTGGTGCATTCAGTTCAGGCCCTACGCGTCACACAAGATTAACCTTATCATCCGACGAAAGCTGAAAATAACGTGACGGGTTCTCTAGCTTGGCTCGCTACAATCTTGTCGAACATCGTTCGCAATCTTGGGATGTTCTGCAACGGCCAAGAGAAGGACACGGGCATCCTGTTTCAGGCACACCATGCCGATAATGATAGAGTGAGAGCACAACTGCACAACTTGGAGGATTCTTCCAACCCTGGTGCATCTACCCTTGCTGAAAACACACACCACAACTCTGAAGCTTCGGTGAACTACAGATTAACTGAAAGTGTTTTGGATAAAGTTGGCATTTTCAAACATGATCTGATGTCCTGCTTCTACCGCTGACTTTAATGGAGTAGCTCAGGTTTGATGTTTACTTCCACTGTACCTTTTAAGATGTTTGAGTGGACGATTGGTGGCTAGATTAGGACTAATTCCGCTTCTGAATGGCGTTCGTTTGAGATGTCACAACTGTTTCTGCTTTTTCCGCGGCAGTGTCGTTTTCGTCCCGTGTCAGGTTGTTGCACGGGGGAGCCCCAGTGGAATCAACTGTGGACGATAATTGCATCTACTACTGTTTCTGTAGAAAGCAAACGATGGCTAGCCAGTGGCTGGCCTGATCCTGGCTAGATGGGCACAAGTGACTTGAAAAGTCGATGATTCTTCTTTACTTGAATCACGAGTTGCTCAATCTCCAACCGATCTGTTCAAAAAAAAAAAAACTCCAACCGATGGGGTAAATTAATTTGACTGTCCGCGGAGAGGTCAAACAACGCTTAAATATGACCCTTCCAATCAACCCCCTTTTTGTAAGATAAAGTTCCAATCAACCCCTATCTTTATCCTACATGTATATTGGCTTTGTGCATCTATATCTAGCATACAACGATTTTGTCGAGTGCATATAGATAATCTGTACACGACGATTGCAATCACGACTAAGATAACAATCGCTCTCCATCTAAAGTGCATACGTCATCTCCTTCTCGATGGTATATTTCTATCTTTTTTGCAGTTCAACCAAACTGCCCCCATTTTGATCTTCTAATCATCGATGATATCAGTAAATTGTAAGTCTATTTCCACCTTAGTTGCTTCAAGTCTCTTCTTTTATCATTTTCATGTCTTCTTCTTCTTCTTCTTCTTCTTCTTCTTCTTCTTAGTTAGCTTAAACTTTTATTCGATCATTTTTTCATCTATCATGAAGTTCAAATCTTTAAAAATAACCATTTTGCCACAGTTGACACAAATACAGTCCACAAGCTGTTTTCACATAACCGTCACACTTGTGATGATTTGGGGATACTGCATAAGATACTTTTTTAGTTACGAGTATTTATGCGGGGAAAGTTTCGTTTAATCTTAAAATATGAAACTCTATTTAATGATACACCACTTATCCAAATGAAGGGGAAAAATCTCAGCATAAATAATAAAACATATAGAACTTCTTACTAGAAGCTTTTTCAATTATTTGTGAAGACTTTGAAATTCTAAATTTGAGCCGTCGGATGTCAATCAAACGGAGATAAAAGGGTTAAAGTTGCAGCGTGACAAAAGTTACCGGATCTCGGTCCCGCTCGTGGCCGCCGCTACTTGCGTGAAGCTCCCCCCCGTCAACCATTCCCTCGCCGGCGACCTCGCCGGCAACCGTCGCCCCCAACCGCGCTTCAATGCCGTCGTATTCCTCCCCTTCTCGGGTCGGAGATGCAGGCCCCAACCTCCTCTTCTTTCGCGCCGCCCTGCCCGAGCCCGGAGCTCACCTCCGCCGCCACTTCCTGCTGCGGCTCCGGGACGGCCTCCTCCGGCAGGCCCTCGCGCCGTCCCGCATCTTCAGCGTGCATACGCGCCAGAAGCCGTCGCCGTGCTCCTCGATCTCCTGTCGACCAAAGCCTCCAGCCGCCTCAAGCTCGCCGGCGAGCCCGAGCTCCGCGCTGTGCTCCTCCGCCGCCCTGCTTTTTGCCCGATGAACGCGCCTCCAAATCGATGTGGCCGAGCAAGCACGCCGCCGCCCGCCGTCAACAACGAGCTTATGCTCCCGCAGCTCTCCGCCGGCGTCGATCTGCTTGGCCTCCTGCTGCTGTCCGCTCTCCCTGCTGCCTCTCGTGGTGGCCTCCTCCTGCCGCTTCACATCTCAATCTGGTATTTTTCCAAATTGGCCTACTGGGCTAGCTGCATGATTTAGAGCATTCATTTTTGCTTGTTGGTCAATTGGGGAACATGTCTTTTTTCAGAGCAAACGCCAGGAGCTATGGCGCATAACTGGTTCTTGATGAAATGCATGAGCCAAATTAAATTTTACTCCTCTAAGGTATCGGTTAGAAACGACACTTTTTAGAGGATCAAATATACTCATCTAAAAGATAAGGAGGCACATAAGGGATTAAATTTAGAGAGATCGGGTAGAGATGCACTTAGAACGCATAACTATTTTCTTGTGGTTGTGCCGACGAACTCCCAAGGCAGTCAATACCTGACTTTTGGTGCAGGTCGCTATAGCCCATCGACGGGGGCTCATATTGTTGGAAATAAAGCAATGCAGGTATACATTAGCCTAACTCTGAATTCCCACAATGATGACAGTTTGACACTATGCAATGTATACACAATTTGATTACCAGATTTAAACAATGTATAAGCTAGTGCAGCAAAGATGTAAAACAAGACACCTAGCCATACTAGGAGCCAACACGGCTCACAGATAAATAAGATCATAAGGCAGTAAAGATCAACCTGTCCAGTGGACAACAAAATTCAGTTAACTGAAACTGAATTACCTTGACTGAAGAGGAGAGTCGATGAAGCTGTTAACACACTGTAGTTGATGTAGATTGGAAGCAGAGACAATGCAGATTGAAGCGTGAGCAGGCGTGCGAACACTTCCCAGAATCTTTATCACCCGGCACTTCGTGCAAGCCAGCAACCAGGTGGAGATCGGAGACCACTGCTCTTCCTCCGCTGCTGCACGGCAGAGAAGGAACGGCAAGGTTTCTTGATGGCGAGCCAAGTACGAGCTATGAGATGAGTTTTTCTATTCTGTGCTTTTCTCCACAGGGACGTCTCCCTTATATGGAGGCTCAGCCCTCAACAAACTCAGTGCACACGATTGCCTAAATTCTAGGATCCGCCCCCTAGAATTTCTCCTTCTAACGTTCAGTCTGTTGTAGCACGTTTGTACGTGTATACTTATCCAACAAGATGAACGTGAGGCAGTCGTGGGAGGTTGTTATTCATTTGAATCATTCAACTGTATTAGTCCAGATACGTCCTCCAGAATATGTACAGAATCTCTTGTAAAACCTCCTTTGACTCGTGTCACATTTCATCAAGAGAAGATTGAACAAATTCTGAACTCTGGACTTAACTGAACCTGTACTGTTGCTCCGTCAGACATAGTTTCAGAATTGAGAACTAGCCTCTCATGTGACTCAAACAAATATACAAACCTACCTCCGTGATATTTTTCCACATAGGAGAATGAGAATTCACTTATCATTGCTTATTCAGCTCAAGTTAATAATCATTTTCCTAACAATCCCCACCAAAATGTCACGGTCTTTTGCAGCTCTTGATTTGGCTTTTAATATACCAGCTGTGTGATATAGACCCCTGAAGGGTTGAGCTATATCTTGCAAACAGGATCCACTTTATTACAACTAGACAATGGATATAACCTTGAATTGTCAGTCTTGTGTAACAAGGTCTCTCCTTAATGCATTGCTGATACTAGGCCACCTGAAACCAGGCCTCGGTTGAAGCATTACGGTCTTGCTTCCTAGTCTTTTCATGAGCTTATTGAAGTTCACCCAAACTTCACTGATTTCGACCATAATCAAGCTCATATAGGTATATCCTTCCAAGAGTACCCTGCTAGATGGTATCTCACCAGTTAAACTGGTCTTTAGGATATATTAAGACGGAATGTCAGCCTTCCAAGCAGTACATTAGAGTACTCATCTTACAACAGGAAATGGGCACTAAAATTGTACTCTCTTGTCAATCAATACTTTGTTTTTCCTGTACTCTCTTCACGGGATCTCCGATTACAAGAGTAAGGTTACTGGTATTGAGAGACTCATGTGGGTCTCACACCCATTTCCCTTGATGCACCATCTATCACCGCTCGTGATAAGCCTTTTGTGAAAGGGTCTGCCAAGTTTTTAGATGTATTAATATAATCTACGGCTATGACCCCTGTATTTCTCAGGGATCTCACGGACTTAATCCGCCGTTTCACATGCCTTGAGGACTTTAGATTATCTTTTGAGCTTTTGACTTTAGTGATGACAGTCTGGTTATCACAATTCATTAGGATAGCAGGAATAGGATTTTCCACCATAGGCATATCCATCAAAAGCTCACGTAACCACTCTGCCTCTACGGTGGCAGTATCTAGTGCTACCAGTTCAGCCTCCATGGTTGATCTTGTAAGAATAGTTTGCTTACGAGACCTCCATGAAACTGCAGCACCTCCCAAAGTAAATACATAGCCACTTGTTGCTTTGATCTCATCGGCATCTGAGATCCAATTTGAGTCACTATATCCTTCTAATACTGCAGGATACCCAATATAGTGAAGTCCATACATAGAGGTTCCCTTCAAGTATCTCAACACACGTTCAAGTGCAACCCAGTGATCATTTCCAGGATTAGAGTTAAATCTGCTCAATTTGCTTACCGCATAGGAAATGTCGGGTCTTGTTGCACTAGCTAGATACATTAGAGAACCGGTTATTTGGGAATATCTCAATTGATCTACAGCTTGTCCTCTGTTTTTACGCAGCTTGAGGCTAGGGTCATATGGTGTTGGAGACATTTTAGTGTCACTGAAACCAAACCGGTTCAGGATTTTCTCCACATAATGAGATTGACTCAAGGTAATCCCATTCTCACCTTTTAGCAATTTAATGTTAAGTATAACATCTGCCTCCCCTAAGTCCTTCATGTCAAAATTATGAGACAAGTATGACTTAGTGTCATTTATCACTTTAATATTAGTCCTAAAAATTAGGATGTCGTCTACGTATAAACACAGAACTACACCCTCACCCTTATCAAATTTATGGTACACACATTTATCAGCATCGTTCACCAAATAGCCAGCAGTCGTCAAAGTTTTATCAAACTTTTCATGCCACTGTTTTGGTGCCTGCTTAAGACCGTAGAGAGATTTCTTTAATTTACAAACCATATTCTCATTACCTTTAGCAACAAAACCATCAGGTTGCTGCATATAAATCTCTTCTTCAAGCTCTCCATTTAAGAAGGCTGTTTTTACATCCATTTGATGTATCAAGAGATTATATGAAGTAGCTAATGCAATGAGCACACGAATTGTTGTTAATCTTGCAACAGGAGCATATGTGTCAAAGAAATCTTCTCCCTCTTTTTGGGTAAACCCTTTGGCCACAAGCCTAGCTTTATATTTGTCTATTGTACCATCTGGTCTTAGTTTCCTTTTGAAAATCCATTTGCATCCAACAGGCTTACAACCCACAGGACAAGGACAAACCTCCCATGTCCCATTTGACAAAATGGAGTCCATTTCACTCTGCACAGCCTCTTTCCAGTAATCTGCATCTGGAGATGCGTAGGCTTCAGATATGGACCTAGGTTCATCATCCACTAAATAAACAGTGAAGTCATCTCCAAAGGATTTTTCAATCCTCTGTCTTTTGCTCCTTCTCGGAACTATTTCCTCACTGTTAGTTTCTTCATTTGGACATTCAGTAGAGACTATGGGTTCAAGTACATGTTCAGGAATAGTATTTGAGTTACTGTAGGGTGCTTCATTTTTCTTTAAAGGGAAAATGGTTTCAAAGAAAGTTGCATCAGAAGATTCAATCACCGTATTAATATGAATATCTGCAACTTCAGATTTTATCACCAAGAATCTATAGGCAATCGAGTTTTTCGCATAACCCAAGAACACACAGTCAATCGTTTTAGGTCCTAGTTTTCTCTTTTTAATTGCTGGTACATTCACCTTAGCTAGGCATCCCCAAGCACGTAGAAACCTTAGAGTAGGTTTCCTTCCCTTCCATCCTTCATATGGAGTAATTTCTCCTTTTGATGTAGGAACCCTGTTTAGAATATAACATGCTGCCAGAACAGCTTCACCCCACCATGACCTAGGTAAACCGGCGCTGTCCAGCATGGCATTCACCAGGTCTGTAAGCGTTCGATTTTTCCTCTCAGCCACTCCATTGGATTGTGGAGAATATGGAGCTGTTGTTTCATGTATAATTCCATGTTCAGCACAAAATTCAGAAAACTCATGAGAAATATATTCTCCTCCTCTATCTGACCGTAAACGTTTGATTTTCTTACTAAGTTGTGTTTCTACTTCTGCCTTATAAATTTTGAAACAATCTAAAGCTTCATCTTTCGTTTTCACCAAGTAAATGTAGCACCATCTTGTTGCATCATCAATTAGGGTCATCATATACCGTTTCCCTGCTCTAGTTAGAACACCATTCATTTCACATAAATCAGAATGGATTAAATCAAGAGGTGCTAGGCCCTTTTCCCCCACAGCCTTAAAAGGCTTACGTGGTTGTTTTGCTTGAGCACACACCTGGCACTTTGATCCTCTAACTATGGAAAGGTTTGGAATCAGATCAAGTTTGCAAAGACGAATTAAACGATCATAATTGATATGACATAAACGAGAGTGCCACACATCAGCATCTCTCGCAGGGTTTGTACTAACTGGAGAACTAGACACAAAGTTTAGGAGATTTAAATCATCAAGAACAGACAAGCGGAACAGGCCTCCACTGTCATATCCTTTCCCTATGAATTGACCAAACCTAGAAACAATAAATTTGTTTGACTCAAACACTAACTTATGACCATCACGGCATAGCAGCGAACCACTAATGAGGTTCCTATTTATTGAAGGAACGTGCTGTACATTCTTCAGTGATAGAGTCTTCCCAGATGTGAGTTTGAGTTCCACTCTACCAGTTCCTTGTACAGCAGCCCTTGTTCCATTGCCCATCATGACGCTGGAACTGCTGCCAGCCTGGTAAGAAGTAAACAAATTGTAATCAGCACAAACATGAACATTAGCGCCAGTATCCAACCACCAGTCAGTGGATTTACAAGCAATAAGAACACTAGGTACATACCCAGATCCTTCTCCTGGTTCACTAACAGTAACATGAGCAGCTTGCTGATTATTCTTCTTGCCTTTGCGCTGATGACACTTCCTAGCCAGGTGACCAGGTTCACCACACACAAAGCAGTTGAAGTCACCCTTGTTTTTCTTCTTCTTCTTAAAGTCAGTGGTTTGTTTGGTTCCTTTTCCTTTGTTCTTGAAGTTCCTTGAGTT
This sequence comes from Poa annua, assembly GCA_026929855.1. Classification (NCBI taxonomy): domain Eukaryota; kingdom Viridiplantae; phylum Streptophyta; class Magnoliopsida; order Poales; family Poaceae; genus Poa; species Poa annua. Next base: position 122,303,189 of record CM049428.1, read on the forward strand.
ACCAGCCCCACCATGAACCACATTAGCATTTGGGGTCTCCTGGTTGGAGGATCGTGGCACATCTTTAGCCCTGGCCTTTTCCTCAACATCTAGAGAGGCAATCAGACCTTCAACTGTCATTGCCTCCCTTCGATGCTTGAGACTTGTAGCAAAACTCCTCCATGTTGGAGGGAGTTTGGCAATAATGCCACCAACTACAAATTTGTCAGGCAGAACAGCACCAAAATGAGCCAGTTCTCCAACCAGCAGCTGCAGTTCATGAGCTTGTTCCACCACCGAACGGCTGTCTACCATTCGGAAGTCATGGTACAACTCATTAACATACAGCTCACGTCCTGCATCAGCCTCTCCATACTTTCGCTCCAGGGCATCCCAGAGTTCAGAAGGACTAGTGTAGCTCATGTAAATGTCACACAGCTGGTCGGTCAAGAGGGATAGAAGGCAACCCAGGGCCGTGTCACTGGAAACTTCCAGGTCACGCTGCTGAGTTTGCGTGAGTGGATGCTGTGGGGAAATCACCCACCACAGATTCATACTCATCAGCCAGAACTTGACCCTGGTTTGCCATCTCTTAAAGTTTTCACCCCCAAAACGTTCCGGTTTCAACAGATCGGTTGGTCCAGCCATTGTACTTAAATAAAGATTCTGGATTGTTGGAAATAAAGCAATGCAGGTATACATTAGCCTAACTCTGAATTCCCACAATGATGACAGTTTGACACTATGCAATGTATACACAATTTGATTACCAGATTTAAACAATGTATAAGCTAGTGCAGCAAAGATGTAAAACAAGACACCTAGCCATACTAGGAGCCAACACGGCTCACAGATAAATAAGATCATAAGGCAGTAAAGATCAACCTGTCCAGTGGACAACAAAATTCAGTTAACTGAAACTGAATTACCTTGACTGAAGAGGAGAGTCGATGAAGCTGTTAACACACTGTAGTTGATGTAGATTGGAAGCAGAGACAATGCAGATTGAAGCGTGAGCAGGCGTGCGAACACTTCCCAGAATCTTTATCACCCGGCACTTCGTGCAAGCCAGCAACCAGGTGGAGATCGGAGACCACTGCTCTTCCTCCGCTGCTGCACGGCAGAGAAGGAACGGCAAGGTTTCTTGATGGCGAGCCAAGTACGAGCTATGAGATGAGTTTTTCTATTCTGTGCTTTTCTCCACAGGGACGTCTCCCTTATATGGAGGCTCAGCCCTCAACAAACTCAGTGCACACGATTGCCTAAATTCTAGGATCCGCCCCCTAGAATTTCTCCTTCTAACGTTCAGTCTGTTGTAGCACGTTTGTACGTGTATACTTATCCAACAAGATGAACGTGAGGCAGTCGTGGGAGGTTGTTATTCATTTGAATCATTCAACTGTATTAGTCCAGATACGTCCTCCAGAATATGTACAGAATCTCTTGTAAAACCTCCTTTGACTCGTGTCACATTTCATCAAGAGAAGATTGAACAAATTCTGAACTCTGGACTTAACTGAACCTGTACTGTTGCTCCGTCAGACATAGTTTCAGAATTGAGAACTAGCCTCTCATGTGACTCAAACAAATATACAAACCTACCTCCGTGATATTTTTCCACATAGGAGAATGAGAATTCACTTATCATTGCTTATTCAGCTCAAGTTAATAATCATTTTCCTAACACATATCGGGCCAGATTAAACCACGGTGAACTTCCTGCTGCACAGAGAAAGTAATGATCACTAACATGACATGCATGCTGCACAGTTTTAGAATAATTCATGCCAAACTTAGACAGTAGGTCACCCATACCCACACCAGAAAGCCCTTGCTGAACAATTTATCTGAGAATATGAACATGCAAAAAAGGGTGACATGCCGACAGCAAAGCACAAAAGATACTCAGGATATAAGGAAATCGGTTTGTGAATGCCATCGCCAAGTGGAAGATAAGCTAACTGAGCTACAGGTAACAGTAACTGAATTCCATGACCATTTTATCTATTGTTGTCCTAAGCTGCAACTGAGGGCATCAGAAAACAAAATTGACTGCTGGATAGACATTCCAGATACAGAATCATGTAAAATAGTAACGTAATGAATTTGTTAGGTTTCTTGTGGAAATGTAGATTCATCACAGCTCAATTGCTCTGCAGAGATCGTCTAGTCGTTCTTGATCTTGGCCTCAACGGACTGTCAGGCATCATCCCTCCTACCCTAGGAAACCTCACAAAGCTAAAAACCCTTGTTCTAAATCAAAACGACCTCTCTGGGCAAATACCACATGATCTGCACAACTTGAACAATCTTAGGAACATAAAACTCCAGACAAACCACTTGAGTGGCCAAATACCAAATCATTTGTTCAACAACACGCCTCTGTTGATTAGTATTAACTTCGGAAACAACAGCCTATCAGGGCTGATACCACCCGGTATTGCCTCGTGTCCCATGCTTGAGTACCTCAATTTGCAAGAGAATCAGCTGTCCGGTCCTGTACCTCCAACCATGTTCAACATGTCCAGACTACGGGTTTTGAGCCTCGTGGCCAACCAGTATTTAACAGGATCCATCCCTGGCAACCAAAGCTTTAGTCTACCCATGTTGCAATGGTTCCTTATCGGTGCCAACAATTTCACAGGTCGGATTCCACCAGGACTCTCCTCATGCAAACACCTCCAACGAGTTTCTCTATCCTTAAACTCCTTTGTGGACTTCATCCCAACATGGATCGGCAAATTACCACATCTCACTGAACTTAGTTTAGGTGGAAATGACCTTGTCGGCTCAATTCCAAGTGAGCTCAGTAATCTGACTATGCTCACTATCCTTGACCTCTCATTTTGCAGTCTAAGCGGAAAGATTCCGGAAGAATTAGGACAAATGAGTCAACTCACGTATTTACATCTTTCAGATAATCAACTAACAGGGTCATTTCTAGTTTTTGTTGGTAACCTATCCCAACTGTATCTACTAGCACTAGGATCCAACCATTTAACCGGAACAGTCCCAAAAACGATTGGGAACCTAAGGGCCCTTGAGCAGTTCGATATTGGAAGCAATCCTCTTGAAGGAACACTTGATTTCTTGGACACTTTCTCCAACTGCAGACAACTCCAAGTACTCAACATAGAAAACTGTTCTTTCACCGGGGTCATTCCTGATCATGTTGGGAACCTTTCTACAAGCTTGACAAACTTTGATGCAGGCCGTAACCACTTAACTGGCAGTTTTCCACCGTCAATATCAAATCTAAGTGGTCTCACTGTACTAAACCTTAATTCCAACCAATTAAGAGGCATAATCCCTGACTCCATTACACTACTGAAGAATCTCGAGGTGCTTGTCCTAACTTGGAATAGCCTATTTGGCCCAATCCCATCACAAATTGGTACCCTAACAAGATTGCACGTATTTTCTCTCGAAAAAAATATTTTTTCCGGTGCCATACCAAATGGTATTGGTAACCTAAGCATGCTAGAACGCATGTCGCTAGCATATAACCAGCTGTCTTCAACTATACCTGAAAGTTTATTCCATCTTAGTAACCTTCGTCAATTATTTCTATGTAATAACTCTTTTATCGGTGGATTGCATTCTGACCTTGGATCCATGGAAGTACTAGACACGCTCGATATATCTTCTAACAACTTGGTTGGTAACCTCCCGACTTCATTTGCACAGCTTGGACTGTTAAACTACCTTGATCTATCAGACAATGATCTGGAAGGTTCAATCCCGGACTCTTTCAAAAAGTTAGTCAACCTAGGGGTATTGGACCTATCTTTGAACAACCTCTCTGGTACCATCCCTAAGTATTTGGCCAACTTTACTTCTCTGACTAGCTTGGACCTCTCTTTCAATAAGTTCCAAGGTGAGATACCAGATGGAGGTGTTTTCTCAAACATCAGTGCACAATCTTTGATGGGAAATGCCGGATTGTGTGGAGCCCCACGTATTGGATTTTTGCCATGCCTTCGCGATTCTCGCCCAACAAACAAACACTTGCTAAGATTTGTGCTCCCAGCTGTCATAATAACAGTTGGACTTATAGCAATTTTCTTATGGCTAATGTTCCAAAGGAAATATACAAAGCAGACAAATGTTTCAGCTTCTACTGGTATGGATAATCCGATCAGCCATAGGTTAATATCCTACGGAGAGATTGCTCGTGCCACTGAAAACTTCAATGAGGACAACCTACTTGGGGTTGGAAGTTTCGGCAAAGTTTTCAGGGGCCAACTGGATGATGGTTTGCTGGTCGCGATAAAAGTGCTCAACATGCAAGTCGAGCAGGCTGTGAGGAGCTTTGATGCTGAATGTCAAGTCTTGCGGATGGCTCGACATCGCAACTTGATACAGATTTTGAATACATGTTCCAACTTGGATTTCAGAGCTCTGCTGCTTCAATACATGTCCAATGGTAGCTTGGAGGCACACCTGCACAGTGAAAATCATGAACCACTAGTATTCATCATGAGACTGGACATTATGATTGGCGTGTCAGAGGCAATGATGTATCTGCACCACCATCACTATCAAGTTGTCCTACACTGCGACCTCAAGCCAAGCAATGTGTTGTTCGATGAGGAGATGACACCACATGTTGCAGACTTTGGGATCGCAAAACTACTTTTAGTTGATGACAATTCCACAGTTTCAGCAAGTATGGCAGGGACAATTGGATACATGGCACCAGGTATGTGCTTGCTACTATCATGCTTGAATATTTTTATTGTGAACACTTTACCTATTGCTTTAGGTCTTTAGGTCTTCAGCAAGAAGAGTGACGTCTTTAGCTTTGGGATCATGCTTCTTGAAGTCTTCACGGGGAAGAGGCCCACTGATCCCATATTTGTTGGGAGAATCTACCCTTAGGCAATGGGTTCACCAAGCTTTTCCAGGAAGGCTCGTTGACATTGTTGATGAGAAGTTAGTTCAAGATACAGAGATAAGTCATGACCAGATCGATACTAGTTCTTCAGCATCGGATTCCACTAGCTGCAAAGGAAACATTATTTCATCCATATTCGAACTGGGTCTGGTGTGTTCGAACGAATCACCTGAGCAAAGGATGACAATGGTTGATGTGGCTGCAAAACTGAAGATCATCAAGAAGGCATGGGAAAGGTCTCAGCATCATTAAACCAGTCTATGTATTACTGATTCTGTACACGATTGTACTTCATATAGTATGGCAATCAGTCACCATATGAATTTCAGCTTGACATTGTTGTCAAGTACAGCAATTTAAAAGAGATGTAAGTCTGTAACCAGGAAAACACAGAGGCAAACAACCGCCCGGGAAGAGGGCAACATGCTAACTATGTGTATGTTCATCTTTTATTTCTGTTCCAGATCTGAATCCTGCCTGTCTCGGTCGACCACTCAACAACTGTACGAGTATTTTGCTTGTCCAAAGCATGGAGCCATGGAGCAATCTCCGGAACAAAAACACCGTGCCAAGCTACCTTCATTTGTCTACCGAGGACCACGATGACTCGATGAGCATGCATACGGCCTCGACTGTGAAGTCACAAGTACATGTGCTGACTGAGCTCTTACTCATCATCATCAATCCAAATGGGACGCTGGAAGTACACGAAGCCATTCATCTAGACTGACAGAGTTCATCAGGCTCATACGCCCCAGCGTTTCTGAAACCATGGGGCGCAACGTCGGCATGACGACTTTCCTTCTCGTCGCCGTCGCCTCCGTGGTCTTATCATCCGCCGCTGAGCTTATCAGGACAACCGAGACTCAGTGGGCTCTCCACCTTCCGCTGCCCAGGGGCGTCACCGGCGCTGAGAGCCTCGCCTTCGACGCAGAGGGCGGGGGCCCCTACACCGGCGTCTCCGACGGCCGCGTCCTCAAGTGGGGCGGCTCCGCCGTCGGCTGGACAACCTTCGCCTACCATGCCAAGTACAGGTACGTACTACTGCCACTCTCTATCCCTACTACACTCATGCTAAGTAATTACAGTTGGAGGCTCGACATTGCCGAGTGGTGGTGTGCGCTGTGCTGCAGGAAACTTCCCCTGTGCGTGTGGCCGGTGGCGCCGTCGGAGGAGACGGAGAGCCTGTGCGGGCGCCCGCTGGGGCTTGCGTTCCACTACAGGTCGGGGCACCTGTACATCGCTGATGCGTACATGGGGCTCATGAGGGTTGGGCCGGACGGCGGCGAGGCGGAGGTGCTGGCGACCGGAGCGGAGGGGGTGGCGTTTAACTTCGTCAACGGCATCGATGTCGATCAAGCTACCGGTGATGTCTACTTCACCGACAGCAGCCTCATGTATCCACGCAGGTAACAAGCTTTCAGTTTTGGCAGTTTTGCTGCTAGCGACCTCATGCCATACGAAAATTCAGTCAATTGAATAGCCTTGTGTGTTCTTCTATTGCAACAAGAGACACGCATCGTTCTTTTATACAATCTTAGTATACTACCACCTAAGAACACTTAAAACAAATATCTTTGCAGATTCCACACCGAAGTCGTGATAAACGCAGATGCCACCGGACGACTGCTGAAGTACAATGCGCAAACGAAACAAGTAACTGTGTTGAAGGAAGGATTACTCTACCCAAACGGCGTCGCCATCAGCTATGATATGTCATATGTTGTTGTGGCGCACACCACTCCTTGCCAGGTCTTCAGGTACCACCTGAAAGGGCCTAAGTCCGGACACTATGAGCTATTCGCCAATCTGCCAGGCTACCCGGATAACGTGAGGCGTGACGGACAAAATGGCTATTGGGTCGCACTGAATCAGGAGAGGACACGCCTAAATGCGACGGCTCCGGTAAAACACTTAGTTGGGGTTCGGCTCAACAACGATGGCATGGAGGTCGAGGAATCGACGGCGGCCAAGGGCGTGACCCTGAGTGAGGTGGTAGAGAGAGACGACAACTTGTGGTTGGGTTCGGTGGAACTTGATTACATAGGAATTGTTTCGGTATATGCTTAACTTACTAGTCTCTAGGAGAGGAATGGTTCTATCATTTGTGAACATTAGTTGGTTGGTACACTTGGTAGAGAATTCGTATGAAGTGTGTGGAACTATATTATATATATTAATGATGAACTTACTCAAATTTATTGCCGTTTTACAATTTGGTTGTTATCCAAAACCTACATTTACCTCGTGCAACTTGGACGGGGTTCATGCTTCATGCGCAAACAAAGGACTTGCGTATTTGAAGTTGAGCTTAATAAAGGCCATCGTTGACAATTTTGAAAGGTAAGTAAGTGGCCGACGCAAAACATAGGAGAACATCAAGAGTGACGGAACCTTTTCAACTGCGACTCTGCAATAAGTCCAGTGGCTGTAGCATATATTGCCACGTTTTTTCGTCATATATGAACATCATATTTCAACTTGGATCATCACTGCACTTTTAAGACGAACATCGACCTGACTCCATGCCCACACACATCTTGCGCAGGCCGGACAAGGTAGCTCTTCGTTTGACTGCGTAGCCATGCATCCCGCACGACCTGCAGGGCCACATGTCGCCCAAGTCCAATCGAAGTCACCAAGATCTACCTCACGTGACGCACAAACACAGCGACACATCGCCCATGTTCAGGTCAACCAAACCAAGAACTTGATTACTCGAATCGATGAACAAGAGGACAAAACCAAGATCCAGAATCGGAGGAAGCATGGCAAGAACGAGAAACCATGAATCTCTGACTGAACCGAGCACGGCAGCAAAAACATCTCGTAACAACAACATTGCATTTCTCTGTCGATTAACAAAAAGCTGTAAACTAGACTAGACACGTTTGAATCCAAGAAGCTTCTTGCACGCCTTGAAGATGTGAGCACCACCCCGCTTCTTGTTCTTCTTCTTGCTGCTCACCTCCTCGTCGATCTTCTCTGCGTCTCCCTGCTGCACCTGCGCAGCAGGCTCCTCCGCGCCTCCCTTCTTCTGCTCCTCGAGCGGCTGCGCCTCGGGCTCTTGGTGGTCCTGGTCGTCGGCGTCGTCCAGCCCGTCGTGGATCCTCCAGTACCCGTCCGAGAGGCTGGACGCGGGCTGGCGCCTCATGGAGAAGGCCCTCCTCACCGCCGCCTGGAAGCCGCCGCGGTGGCCGTTGGTGGACTTGCTCCGCTCCACGGGCGGGAACCTCTGCGAGTGCGAGTGCGAGGCGGAGGAGAGGTTCCTGACCATGGTCGCCGCCCCGACCGCCACCCCCTCCCACTTGCTCTCGTCCGCCGCCGTGGCCGTGCCGGTGCCGGCCGGGGCTGGGACTGGCGGAAGCTCGACGGTCGGCGCCGGAGGGGACGAGGCGAGGTTGGAGTAGCCGTTCATCTCTGGTGGTACTGCCTTCTACTGCTGGTAAGCGTGTATACTGATTCAGAGAAATGGACGCTGGAGGTTTTCAGGTTCAGAAATTTGTAGTGGTGCACGACATGGTGGAGTGGACGGGGAACCGGCGCGTGCGCGCTTTGCTCGTCAGCAGAGGCAGTGGAGAGATTGTAGACTGGGATGTCTGTGAGATTGCTCTCCGGCCTTGTCGCGGTGTTAGGCTTGGGGCCCCGCAGGAGCGTCTGATTTGACCACAGGAGGAAAAGGGCAAAATCCGCATGCCGAGTCAAAACAGTAGACATGATGTGCCACCAGCCTATCACTATCTTATCATAGACATATAGTACTAGATTTAGATTAAGATCATTTTTCAAGTTCATGTCCGACGTCTGAAATTGGCACCCAATCAAAAGGTGTCGGAAAGTGTCTTGTCCCCACAGTGGCGCCTCCCAAAGACCAACTCAAACGGCCCGCAGTTTATCAAATACTTTATGGGCAGAAATATAACAAAAAATGCATTAAACTTAAACGTCGGCGTAATATTACAAAAAATAACTAAAACTAAACTAAATCATGCATACTCTCGTCGGGATCGTCCAACCACTAGTCCTCGTCCTCGTCGAGGATCACCACGTTGGAGGGGTCGCCTTGACGGCTGTAGGAGGGGCTACCAAAGGAGGACGAGGACGCCGTTGCCACTGTGTTGGTCATCATGGCCATGTACCCGGGGCTACTGCGCTCGATTGTCGACGTTCTAGAGCTATCTGGTTACGTCCACGTCGGGAGGTGACATTGTCGACGATTCCCTCGTTAGGAAACACTTGCGATGATCACTTTTCCAGTGTTCACACATACACCACAACAGTCCATCATTGTTTCGTGCTAGAGCTACCTGGTACCAACGTAGAGAGACAACGTTCCGACGTTATTGGATAAATATTTTTCTAAATTGTTTAGAATAAATCCGACAATAATAGAAACCTATTTCTATTATTCCGATACACCCAATGTCTTGCTGATCTCCGTCATTATTGGGCGGACCAGTAGGCCTCACACCGCCACCTGCCGTTCTACATGTCCACGTTTTTTGTACGATTTTCATCCGACACACCGCATCGTACCTTCAGCATGATTGGAAATATTTGTTCTAATAGGTTTCTATTATTGTCGGATGGGTGTATTCGAATAGGTTTCTATTATTGTGTATCGAAAATGGGTGTATCTGATACACCCATTTCCAATACATCTATTATTGTGTATCGAATGGGTGTATCTGATACACGCATTTCCGATACAAGAAACCTATTCCGATAATTTTTGTCGGGAATAGGTTCTTATCAGGTACAAGAAACCTATTCCGATACACCCATTTTCGTTCAGCTCAATACAATGTCTAGCCTCCCAATGCAAACATCAAACGAACCATTAAACATAGAGCTCTATTTTGTCTTTTATATCATCAAAGCTAGACTTTTATATGCATTGTTTTTATTTGTAGTCAAACCGTGGCTCATGAGATGGACTTTTAAAGCTAGGCAAGAATGTAGAGGATATATATCTCTCTCTATAAATATGCATAAAAAAGCCCAGATACATCGTCAAGATCCTACAAAAGCACTATAAATGAAGGGGGCTAAGTCCAAATAAATAACAAGGACCAATTAAAACACCTTAGAAACCTTTCACTTAACAATGGAATGTTTACAATTAGTGACGGAAGGCGTCTGATACAAACTTCGATCATTGGCGACAATAGGAAGGCGACAGTCCATGCGATCAGAGGCGAAAACATCGACACCATACACATGACAAGAAGGGCAAATGATTAAAAAAACGAGTGTCGGTGGAAGTATGTGAATTATGAAAAGTGTCGTCGGTGGAAGAATCTAACAGTAGACGTAAGGAGAGGAGGCACGGAAAGTAGAAACCCTAACTGACAACCTCCATAGTTTCAAGACATATACATATACTTATGGCTATACTAATTCAGCATTTGCGCCATAGCCGCAATAGTGCATGAAAGAATAGAGGAGGAGTTAACTTGTTGGTGTATGATCGGAAGCATTACTAGTGCACGTTGAGATCATGCCATGGAGCTTCTTCACTTGAATCTCTCCCTCACGTCCCACCAGATCCTCTGGCAGCATTACTGGATTGACCCCATCGTCTGGACTGCCCTCTTGGACAATGGCAACCTCATCAACCGGGCTGTCATCATCATCTTCATCTTCCATGTCGGTGAACGCTTGAACCAGACTGCCATCTTCCTTGGTTCCAATGGCATGGAGCTTCCTCACCTGAATCTCCACCTGCTGTGATGTGTCAAACAGATCGCTCCCGACCCCAGCGGGGGAGACGACGCCCTCGACCTCTATCTGAGTCCCTCGGCGCATCGTGGCGGCGAAGCGCACCATCCGTTTGGTCACCCCCTCGTCGGCGCTGGCAACAACCATACAAGGCACAGTTCTACACCTGCTGTACAGGAGCACGATGGTCATCGTCTTGCTCAATGACCGCACCCGCATCACATTACCAAAGAGCACAACGTGGCTGCCCACCCTGGATTCATCCAGCTTTCCAGCGTATGTCCACGGCCGCACGCGGAACATATCCCAGGGTACGCGGCCGTACACCGAAACATACGGATCCTCTGCTGTTTTCTTGGACTTGGCTCTCCCGCTACTTCCGATGTGCTTCTTGGTGACGACGGTCTGCTGCTGCTCGGTCGCCATCGACATCTGGAGAATCGCCCTGAATTCAGACAGGTTCAAGGTGTGGTAATATCAGTCGATGTCGAGGCCTACGAATTTATACAGTACAAGATTGCACAGAATCAAGAGGCTGTATGAGTCGGAACCGAACTCCTGCCACAGCAGGCAGATTTGGTAACCCTAGAAGCCTGCTGCTGTATGAATCGGAACCGGATCGCGGAGCCCACGGAATCGGCTACTATGTGTTTTCTTTTTAAAATTGAATCGGCTACTATGTAACTGGCCCGTTCACAACTGTCAAAAACTGGCCCGTTCACAATTGTCTAAAAAGAAAACTGGCCCGTTCACAAACTAAGCCTATATCAATTCAGCCCAGTTTTAAGTCTAGAATCAGTAATTATACAAAACAAATCTAGAACCAGTTACTGCAGCGGCTTAAAAAAACTGTCCATGGTTAAAGCTTTTTTAATGGGGACCGAACCCAGCCACATCGAAAACAATACACACATATTTTTTACTTAATTAAGTAAAAATAGAAAATGACCAAAACCTTAGAAAGAGATACATAGATCAGCCGGAAGGCACCGTCCATGCGATATCTCGCTACACATAAAGGTTGGTGGGGAGCTGATCAGAACCATGTGTCCGGATTTCACACACCTACACACATCATACGAATCTAGAAGCCTACCAGACCCCTATGGGCGCAAAAACCAACCTAGCACAAATTTGGCGTGCACCACATATGCACGCAGATAAGCGACCGTCGTCTTCTTCCGCCAACCCATCTTCATGAGTGATCAACACAATGACCTTGTACGGCCTGCCGTTTATGCCGCCAAGATGCTTGACAACGCCAACTTTCTGCGCACATCCATCTATACGCATCCATCGTCGAGAATCCACTGCGCCACACCACCGAGACCCACGGATGTCGACTTAGTAGATGAACATAGGTAAAATGACACCAAAGATGTCGCCATCGTCCGAGTCTGGGATTAACCTAAATATAGGGTTTCTCTCGAAACATTAGGCATGAGATCGGATTGCAGCAACGACGCCTTCAACAAATTAACCACGTCCAAGGATGCCACGGTCATTGGCTTCGACCGCATAAGAGCCCATCTCTCACTCCAACCGATGTGTGAAAAAAGTTTATAGGGGGATCTGGTAGCTACCCAAAACCCTTTTTTTAGGTGTACCCAAAACACCTGAGACTGCAAAACAAGTGATGTGATAAACGGGTATCTGGGCCGTCATTCAAGGCCCAACCATTCGGAAGCCTTCACGCAGTCCTCAAGGTCAAGGAACGACGGGTCGAGCGGTTGTGCCGGAAGTACTACCCGCGAGATTTTACACTCAGTGCAGGTCTGCAGTAGGAAATTCTGGAACTCTGACCATCTTGCTGAATTTTACATCCTCTCTTCTGTACAACAAATGAACATCTTCGGCAAGATGTGCTAGTCCTCGCATCGCATGGAATGGAATGGCACCTGTCACTGTCAGGGTGGCATGTAGGAGCGGTGGTGGTCGTGCGGCGGCCAATGCACCCCCTCCCTCGGACACGACGGCGGCAGCAGCGGCGCCGGCTGCGCCAGGTACGTCGGGTACCGCTGCCCCGGCATGAGCACCGACAGGTCCACTCTCTGCATCACCGTCTCCGCCTGAAACATGCCAAAGCCAACCGCTCAGTTTTATCTCATCAAGCATTTCGTGTTTGCCGGATCGATGAGTATCTTACTTACCATGGGCGGGCTCTGGAGTTTGCCGGGCGAGCCGTGGTTACGCTGACGGCGGCGGCGGCGGCCGGGTGAGTTGTCCGGCGCCGGGAAGGCCTGGGGCTTGATGAGGTGCTCGAAGATGGCCATGAGGAGGAATATGGAGATGAGGATGGCGGTGGCCGCGAACCCGAAGGAGATGGCGTCCATAGACGTGCCGAAGTCCCTGAGCGCCGACGCCTCGCCGCCCCTGGCGTCCGCGGCGGCAGCCGGCTCGGACGGCGTCAACGCGGCCTCCCCTGGTGGCCATGGCCTCGACCTCTGCCAAGACTCGCTCATGGTTGCCTACGCTTGATTGATTCTTGGTCGTTTGCAATCAAAACAGTCCCTGCAAGGCTATAACATGGCCCTAGTAAGCAAATTTTCTGAAGAACCAACTAGAGTTGAACTATAGCATAGCTACGTCTTCACTGCGGTGTTCTACTACTGATCAACCAGGAAATCTGAAAAGCAGTAGATAACAGGAGAAACTGAAGAAACACTATGCAAGCAACCCATTCAGAACCATGCACATTGCAGGCAAAAGAGGAGAACTATTACCTTCAGTGCCTTGCTTTGCCTCTGCTGATGTGGTTACGGAGGCTCGGTGTTGATTGATTGCGGAATTCCAGGAACGGGGGAACCTACAAGAATGAGAGCTACCCTGCCTGTTGTCTCTACTTAAAGGCGGCCTGGCCTGCCACTGAATCGAAAGTGAGATCTCAGCTGATCTGGTGGCGCCAATGTGGCGCAAGAGGAGAAAACCCAAGAAAAATGTTCGGAGAAAACAAAAAGTGTGCCCCGGAAAAAGGCTGCCACCGCTCCTATATAGAAATAAGTGAAGAGTATATGATAGGGTATTAGGCTTCAACAGTTGATGGGATGCCAAGGCTGCGAGATTGGTAGCACTGCAGAAATTAATCCAAGGATCATGGTTAGTGGCTCCCCATTAGCAGTCCCGTGCACACTACAGCCCGCCCTGTAGCACCACATGATCCAGTGTTTTTGCTAGTGCTGGAGCAGGGAAAAATGATTCAAAGTGATGGCATAGCCAGAGCCAAGCCAAGAAGAAAGCGAAAAAATGAGTGAGTGATGGAGGGGAAAAGCGGGTCGTGGAAAGAAGGGAAGCTTTGCCGTCGCCTTTGCTCAGATCAGGGACCAATTAGCATGCGATGGGCATCATGGCTGCTGTCAGGTAAGTGGCGCCGTACAGAGGTTTATCCGATTCTAATACAGCACCATCAGATGCGTTTGATGGTTGCTGTCAGGTATTTGATGATCTGAGTCATATGATCACTGAGCTGGGACTTGTGGATTTGAGATATCAATCTCGCGCGCAGTATACTGTGGATTTGAACCAACCCTCCAAAAGCTGAGCTTAAAATTACTATCAATGTCAGTACTTAGTAGACTGACTAGCTAAGAACAGTACCAGTTTACACCGACATTGGCAAATTGGCAAGTGCTGTTTAGTGTTTACATACCTTCATATATGCAGGTGAGCATACTCGGGCAATACTACCACAAGCAGTAAATTAGTAACTGATGCTTACACATGCATATAAATCGCCTCCTTTCTGATCAGGTGTGTACATGTAGCGTCGATCATACAGTATAGTTGTTCCTTTCTCCATCTGCAAATGATCCTGTCTCCCTGCCTTGAGCATGCATCAACCAGCCAAAGAGAATGCCATTAATTTTTGCGCGTGATGCTTGCTTCCAAAGAAAGAACTGGGTACCTGTGAGCTGGGAGACAACTAACAAAGTGTAAATCAATTGGTATTTAATTATGAGCATCGGCGTATTGTCTGGCGAGAAGGAGAGCATCAAGTGGAATGCTCACTTGTTTTTGTTAGCTCATTCACAATCTAGAAGAACACGGAGACATGAGTGCTACAGCCTACACAGAGCAAAATTATGAAAGTAAAATCCCAATTTAGACTTCTTGCTCCTGCTTTATGTTTCAGCGCTGCCCCAATACCCTTAATTAGGTCCTTAACAGAAGCAATATCAAAATGGAAAACAATGGGACAGAGCAAAACAGAGGCGAACAAACTAATCGTGTAGGAAGCAGCACGGTTGACAAAGAAGAGAAAAGGGCAACGTTCTTAATTAGCAGATGTGATCGTTTAACAATGGCCACGCGACAGCGATGAGATGCGATGCGATGCATGCAGGATGAGGTGATAGGAAAAGACTATACCAGGAAGAAAGATAACTAGATAAGCCCATGAAGAGTCATCAGAAGACAGAGATTAATCCATGTGACGTGAAAGATTGGTGGATTAAAGTTCGTGGACACTAACTGGTCCTGTTACTTCTGTATTTAACAAGACGTCTTATCATTGTAAAGCCCGCATCGAGGGAAGAGAGGATGATCGTAGCTAACTAGTTTCTAGGCGACCTAAAAAGTAGTAGAAATTAGAAAAGGGAGGAAAGGGCTTTTCCCGAGCCAAAGACCACATGCATGTGGAGGGGCTCACATGTCTCCCGGCTCCAAGAGGCTAGAGATGTGCTGATTACTGAAGGGCCTCCGTGGTTAAATTTTTTAGACGGAAGGTACAGAAGTGCCCCGCTTTAAATTAATAAAGCCGAAACAAGGCAACGTACACACAAAGGTTTTTGCTGGCAAGCAGAGCCAACTTATCTTACAAACCAGAAACTTACAAGCCGGAGAGAAGCACGGTTGCAACCCTGAAGAAAAAAGTTTGACCAGAAAGACCGGAAAAAAGACAAAAAGATAGGAAAAATTGAACTTGGCACTGCACCCAAGAGCAGGTTGTAGGGGCCGGCACCGAGACGTCCTCAACCTCCAACCTCCATCAGCGCCTAGACGTTGTCGCTGCGAACAACGCCTTTAGGGTGGCGATCAGCGCGTCCAGCTGGCTTGCGGGATCTGGCTTCAGAAGAGGGCGCCACTGCTGCAACAAGAGCAGGATTTTGAAGATGCAATCAGCTGGCTGGTTAGGAAACTTCCTCTCAATAGTGAACTTATTACGGATAAGCCACAAACCCCAGCAGATAGCTGCAAAAAGCACACGCAACACCGTGCGCTTATTGCCACGGAAGGGCGCTAGTATAGCTAAAATGTCCTGGAAAGAAGAAGGATTCCAGGGCACCTGAAGGGCCTCCCGAAGGCCACTCCACACAAACGTAGCGAGGACACCATTAAAGAAAATATGGCTGGCGTCCTCCGGCTCCTCGCACAGGGCACACCATTGGAAGGCCCATGGCGGAGTTGAATCTGATCATTGGACGACAATCTATCTCTGGCCTGCTGCCAGAGGAAAATCTTGACTTTCATTGGTACCACCGCCTCCCAAATATCAGGAACTTCAAGTGGTTCCCTATCTTGCACCAGCTTGCGATACAGGGCTTTAGTTGAGAACTTGCCCGAGTTGTCCAGCGTCCAGTCTATCCCCGTCCCTCTCCACCGAGAGACTGACCTCTGCCAGTTCACGTAACAGCGCCTCCCAATGGATGCGCTCGTCTGGGCCAAAACATCTACGGAACCTCAGGTCCCACTGGCCCTCTCGCCTCGCAAGCGCGACCAGAGCGTCCGGCGCCAAGGAGATTGCATACAACCGCGGGAACCTCGCTCTAAGGGGACCCTCCCCTAGCCAGAGGTCTGTCCAAAAACACGTGGATTGACCATTCCCAACCCTAAAACGAATCGCCCCACGGAAATCTTCTTTGACATTGTGGAGATTGTGCCAAAATCGGGAGCCCCCCACTGGTGTTGAATTGAAGAAATCAGCCGCACCAGGGTACTTAGCACGAATGATCCTAACCCACAGCGAGTCCGACTCTTCGACGGAAAAAAGTCTCCAAATCCACTTGGCCAGCAAGGCCTTATTCAATAGTCTTGTGTTGCACACCCCCAGACCGCCCATGTCCTCGGGTCTACAAATGTTCTCCCAAGCAACCATATGATACTTGCGCTTATTCCCTTTTGCTTCCCAGAAGAAACGGTTTCTGTGTATGTCGAACCCAGCGTGAGTACCGTCTGCTAGGAGGAAAAGCGACATAAAGTGTATTGGGATATTAGAAAGGCACGAGTCCACCAACGTGAGCCGAGAAACGGAGGACATGAATTTGCCCTGCCACGGTTCCATTCTGAAACCCACCTTTTCTACCACCGGCTCCACATCCGCTATGGTAAGCCTCCTATCCACCATGGTAAAGCCTAGGTAGATAAAAGGGAAAGCCCCTTCTTGCAGTTGAGAAGGTTAGCCACTCTGGCTTACTCTCCCTCAATTCCTCCCATGACAATCACCTCGCTCTTGTGGAAGTTGATTTTCATCCCGGACATCAGCTCAAAACAAATGAGGAGAAACTTTAGGTTGATCAGACCCGCCTCAGAGATTTGGATAAGGATCATGGTGTCATCCGTATATTGCAGGTGGCCTGAAATCAAATGTGATGCCACACCCGCAGTGTGGCCCGCATCTCTAGCCTTGGAGAGCATCAAGTCCAATGCATCCACAACAAGATCAAAGAGCAGAGGGGAGACAGGGTAACCCTGACGCACTCCCCTTTTATTGGCAAAGTAGGGGCCAAGTTCCCCATTAACTGAAATCGCAGTATGACCCCCGGTCTCGAGCTGTAAGATCTTATGGACCAGGAGAAAGTCGAATCCTTTCTTAAGGAGCACATCTTTTAAAAAAGACCATCTCACCCTGTCGTACGCCTTTTCAAAATCTAATTTAAGCAACACTGCCGGCAGGTTCTTGCTTTTCAGTTCATGGACCAGCTCATGTAGTACCAACGGACCATCCACAATCAGTCTCCCTTTAATGAAGGCTGTTGTGCCGGGCTGATAGTTTTGTGCGCCACTGGGGACAGGCGCCTAGCCACTGCTTTGGACACCAATTTGAACACAACGTTGATAAGTGCAATAGGTCGGAACTGCTTGATATCCACTGCCCCTTGAACCTTCGGGATCAGCGAGAGAATGTCGTAGTTCAGTCTAGAGATGTCCACTGTACCCAGCATAAAACCATTGAGGATGGCCAGCAGCAGCACCCTTAGCTCAACGCCACCGGGAACCCATCTGGCCCTGGTGATGTATTAGTCTTTGTGTCCTTCAACGTTTCCTCCAACTCTTCCATCGAGAACGCTCTGGCCAGCATGAAGTTGTCCTCCGTAGAGGCTTTTCTGGTATCCAACCATGGGTTCTCGACCAGGGTGAGAGCTTGGACCTCCTCCTCTCCCATCAGACCCCTGTAAAACTCGTAGACATGTGCCATGATCTGATCCTGCGCAGTGATTCTAACGCTGGGCGTTTCCAGGGCCACAATAGCACACTTGCGCCTACGCCCATTTGCAAACGCATGAAAATATGCCGTATTTGCGTCGCCCTGCAAAAACCAGTTTTGGCGTCCTCTTTGGCGCCAAAATTCCTCCTCCGTGGCCAGGCAATGCAGGAGTTGCTCCTCAAGAGAGAAACGCATAGCCCAGCCATCTTCATCGAGGCCAAGAATATCCGCATCCCTATCCAGCTCCTGGATTTGACGCGTGAGTTCCAGCTTTTGCAGCCTCTGCTGCTTACCCTGGTTGGCTCCCCAACCCTTGAGGAACAACCGCATCGCCGCTGCTTGCGAATGCCAGAAATCAACCGACCCTCGGCAACTAACTAGTTTCGCCGCGCTCGCGGCCCACTTGCCCCTGAACAGGTCCTTGAAATCTGGGGCACAGAGCCAGGACGACTCGAAGAAAAAACGGGGAGCCCTACGGGGCAGCTCATCTCCCGTGTCAAGGATCAAGGGAGTGTGATCAGATCCAATCGATGACTCCGCATGCAGCGAAACCAAAGGAAACCTAGCCGCCCAGACCGGCGAGATGAGAAAGCGGTCTAACACGCACCGCAATGGTGCCCGTTGTCTGTTGGACCACGTGAATCTTGCCCCCGATCTCGAGATCTCTTGCAGGGCGAGGTTGGCGATGAATTCATTAAACAAATTCACCCTGCAGCCGCTTTACAATGCCAAAAGAACCTATCTCCGCTCTCCAGGCTTCGCAGTTCCGCGTCTGAGAAATCCTGCTTCATTGTTTCCTGCAAGCAGATGATATCGATCTGTTCTTTGCGCATGTACTCTTTGATCTGGGTACGTCGCCCCGCGCGACCGAAACCCCTCGAGTTCTAAACCATGGCTCCCATTGGGCTGGGGAAGATGGCACCCGTGCTTGGCGGCTGGGGTATTACGCAGATTAGTTCTTGGTCCCAACGCCAAGGGTTGGCCCCTGGTTCTGTTTCTGGGGTTCTTGAACAACTTAGCTAACGAGATAGACATCTCCGGCTCCTCATCCAGGGTAATAGGAGGGGTTGCGGTTGCCACCACGCTGGTGGACGGACCGGGCTGCTCACACTGAACAGCCCCCCTATCCAGATCTTGTTTCTGCCTCTCCGCGTTCGCCTTTTGTGTGGCTATGGCCTCCGCAAGCTTGGCTTGGTCTAGTTCTTTTGCTCGGACCAAAGAAAAGAGGGAAGAAGGATCGGACCCAGAACCCGAGGAGTGCAACAGATCCACCCCGCAATCAAGAGCCACCGAAAACAAGTGCGAATCGGAAACCTTGTCGAGCAAGAGAAATTCAGAAACAAGCTCGCGAGAAATACCTGAGTCTTTGAGCGCCGCACGGCGGGAGACCTTGAGCATGATTGGCTCCGCCGCAGCTTCTTTTCCACGGTCACTACGCCTGGCACTTGATGGAGGAGAGACCACCGGAGTGGTACGCTTGGCCTTGGGCACCTTGGAACCTGCCGCAATTTCCGCAACGAGGTTGGGCTGTTGAGATTTGTGTGAGCTTGGGGGGTTCTCAACTTCTCCATCTTGCTTCTTCTTGAGGCGAGCTAGTTTGGCAGCAAGAGTCTCAGTGTCAAATTCCCATTCCCTGGGACTCACCCAACCAATCTCAGCTCTGTCCGCCGCTGTCATCTTCGAACGCTTGAGCAGCGGGCGACACCGGCGGTGATCCCTCTGAGGAAAGCTCCTGCACAGCTGCTATCCGGAACGGAGACGGACGGGGCGAGGGGAAGGAGGAGGGCAGGCCCAGTTCCTCCGAACCGCTCAGGTTAGAACCATACTGGTCAAGGGAAAAAGGAATCGGCCTCAGGTTGGACTTTGGGGGCGCCGAGGTAGGTTTGGAGATAGATTTGTCCGCGGCGGTGGGGAGCGGCACACTGCTACTCCCCACCGAAGTCTTGACCTGCGGCCCCCCTTGCAACTCAGGCTTGTCCAGAACATCAACCACAGGAAGGGGATTCTTCTTGAGGGATGAGGTTGCCTCCTTGACCTTAACCTGCTTGCTGGAGACAGCCGCAGCGGTACCTCCGAGCACCTTGTCTTTGCCATAAGCCGGGTCTCTCTTCCAGTTGCGGTCATCCCGACTTTGGTCCTCCGTGTCATCTTCCCCGTCGCCCTCTGAGTCCTTGCGGGCTGGAGGGGGCGGAGGCGGGGGATGCGAACGAGGAGGACGTTGAATCGGTTCGACTGTGATCTTGATACAGAAGCCCTCGAGACCTTCAAACAGCAGCACACTTGGGGGCATCTTGGCTGGCGCGTGGCAGTGGAGGAGCATGCGGATAGGGCCTGCTGGAACAGCCAACGTCTCCTCATCCACCAATCTTGGGCGACCAAGCATTTTCATGGCCTCAAGGAGCAGCTCCGATTTGCGGAGGCACGGCGGGACACCATCGAGCAGCACCCAGATCTTGGACAGGCGTTCCGCAGCATGCTGGTTATAGTTGGCCTCTGCAAACAACACCATAGTCTTGCCGATCGGAAGGGCAATCCCCCAAGCATTCCTGCACAGATTGAGGCTGACCGCATTGGGAAAGACCAGCAGGAAGTATGTCTCTTAGACCTGGCGCACCTGCCAGTCCCAGTTATCTTGCACCAGCGCTTGCATATCCCGAGTCAGGAGGTCAGGGGACAGCGTGTTTCCACTGGCAATTGCCATGGCTACGTGCGCAGGGTTGACCGCGCTGGCCAAACCCTCGCTGCCTTGCACCTCCAAAGAGTGAAACTCGGTGCCATCCAGAGCATAGCCATACCACTGGAGGGTCGGAGGCTTGGTCTGTTTGGAACACATGCCCGTCGTATGCCCATCCACATCACATATGCTACAATGGGAAGCGAACTGGCATCCCGACTGGTAGTGCCCATCCCGGCTGCAGTTGTAACACTTAATCCCTCCTTTCTTGGATGCCGGGGAAGGGGCAGCTGGATCCGAGTGAGAGGACTGGACTGCCGACGCCAGCGGGGCAGAATGGACTTGGGCCGGCGACGGTTCGTTTGGAGCAGCACGGTGGGTGGAACCCGCGGGGACCTTGCGCACAACCGCACGAGGGCGGCGCGGTGGCGGAGGAGGAGGGTCCCTAGGGTAGGAAGGACCGGCCTCAAATCTGCCCGGATTCACTCTGAATTGAGCAGATTCATCGCGGCGCCGCCCTGGCTCACGGTATCTATCCCACTCGCGATCCCACTCACGACGACGGTGCTCCTCGTTCTGCTCTGCCCGCTCCCGCAGCTCGAGCTCGTAGCGAAGGTCCTCCTCAGAGACCCCCTCGTCACGAGGCCGCTTGACACCGCTCCTGCCGCACTCCATGAACCAGGACGCGAGGGATCGGAAGGTGGGGGAGACCGAGGGTGGCACCAAAAGCGAGGAAGGCGGTGAGGGGCGAAGAGGGATCTGGATCTACGGAGCCAGCGCCGCACGTCGGAAGAGGCGGCTGGGAAACCTAGAACTGGATCTAGGGTTCCACGAGGGACCCACAACCACTTAAGTAGGGGGGTGCGAGGTGGTGTGACTGGGTTGGGCAGAGATGCGAGATACGGCCCACTCGTAACGGAAGCAAACGTTTCGCCCGCCCACACTGGGCTTTGAGCCGTTACGCGCACCGGGTTGGACTGGGCTGGGCCGCAACATGGTTGAGAAACTGGCGTCACGACAGGGAGGGCCAGGCCCACTAACGTGTTAGGGCCCACCTGGCTAAGAGGTGCGACTGCAGATCTGGATCTGAGAGGGATCGTCTCCGGCGCCGGCGCCGCCGCCACCTGCGAGCACACACCCAGCGCAGGGAACTCCTCGGTCTCCACCAGCGGCAGCGGCTGCCCACGCTGGGCAGTCCTGGAGAGAGTCTTGGAGCAAGCCACCGGTTGGCCGGGCGCGAAGACGAAAGCACCCGCCAGACCACCCTGGCCAAAACGAGAGCCCCGTCCCCCAGGCGCAAACGCTCCACGACGCACCGCCCCATCCCGGCGGGGACGGACGTTTTCCCATGCTGGGTCCAAGAAGTCGCCGAGGGAAGGTCTGGTCGGGCCCGGGCCTGGAGATCCGCCGTCCGACAAGGGGAGCTCTTCCTCCTCGTCCGAACTTTCACCGGCAAGCGCCCAGAATCTGGAGCCCGCAACGGAGCTTGGGGTCGCCGTGCGCGTCGCCACGGCGGGAGCGGGCTGCTGCGTCTTGCCGGCGACGAGATCCGTCGGGCCGCGCGCATCACCCTTTCGGTCGCCCTGACGCGAGAGGAGCGGGAGCACAACAGTCATTTTTCCGTCCTTCAATAAGAACAGAGTTTCCTTGCGTATCACTAGAATTTTACTTCCAGCAGCAGGCACCTTCTGCAAATATGATCCGAAGTTTCTCCATTCCGTGGTTAATTTGCTGGATTTCTGGTATAATCTGTCGTCAAACTTTTAACGAGTAATGGTTTCTTAGAGAATTTCTAACCATACAAGCCATTTACGCTGGCTTATTGGGCTACAAAATGCAAAAATGGCTAAATCATTTGAAATGGCCCCATCTCCATGCGTGGAGGCAGGAATAGAGATCAACCGGGGCCAAAGCATGCTAATTATTCATTAAGGGGGCCAACCATGGTGATTTACACAAAAAATATTTTAAAACCTAGCTTATGCATAAAAATTAGCTTGATGTTGCATGGTGAAATCTAGGAAATTTGCCATTGCGAATGCCTATTTCAAATCTTAGCTGTTTTGCGAAGTTTTAAATAAGCCAAACTGAATATCGTTTCTATCTAATCAAAAAAGCAAATGTGAACAATGTTTTGTAAGGGCCAGAGCTAGTTGCAAGTTTTCTAAATCATCTGTTAGTTCTTAAAAGTTTGGCAAAGGGCATTTAGAAAATATTATACGGATTTATGTATTGTCATGCATTCCAGTTGACCTGTTTTTGACATCATATGAAAATCAAAGGAACGGTAGTAAGGTTCCATGGCCTTCTTGATTCACAGTATTTTTAATACAAAGTTAGAGATTTGATTCACAGTATTTTTAATACAAGCCATTTACGCTGGCTTATTTTTAATACGGTAGTTTGCTTCGAAGGAATGAATACTTAAGGATTTATCTATTCTACGACCCATTTGATTTGCAGGATTTAAGAAACATATGAAAATGCAAAAAAAAAACATTGTTAGAATATTTGTATATATACAAGTTTTATCATACTTGGTAATTTTATCCATCGTCCATCCACTCTAATTAAACGGTTGAACAATAAGAGCTACCTAAAACTACTCGATTAAAGCTACCTGAAACTACTACCCAATTTTTTATTTTTTATCTAAAATAAAAGGGCATTTAGGTAAATTGATTTGAATGGGCCACCATCCCATTCGGCCGCTCGCCCGCTCTTCTCCCATGTCGAGCTCGCAAGCAGCGTTGAAGGCGATGAGGGCAGCGACGGCGGGGCGCCGGGATCCAACCCAGACGGCTTCCCGACCCTACTACTGTTGCCCTTTTCCCGCATCTCACTTTCTGCCCGCCCCCTATCCTGGATTTTGTACCGCCGCCGTGTATTGCACAGCTTGACAAACAGCCATCTCCACCTCTATGCTCTAGCGCCGTTGCCGCATCTCGTCGTTGCACGTGCTGACAGGGACGGAGGAAGGGGGGACGAGCAGGGGCGTCGCCCCCCTAACGAGCTGATTTCCTTTGTAAACTCCTTTAAACTCATGCTTATAATTAGCAATTCTAACCCATTTCGCCCCCCTCCAACTTAATTCTACCCCCTCCAATACTAAATGCTGGCGTGCTGACCACCGGCTCCGTTTCTGGCGATGGTGCCGCACGCATCCGCCGGCAGCTCGCCGTGTCACGTTCTGAACGTCAGCTACGCGTCCGCGCGCATCTGTCAACAGCTCGCCATGGCACGTCTTGGCAGCCGGCAAGTCGTCTAGTGGTTTGGGCTTTCCGGCAAGTCGTCTAACAGGTAGCATGAGTTGATGCACCAAGTCACGTCTATCTTCATGGGCATGATCGTTGCAGCCGCACCATCGTAGATCCATTTGGACCTTGGATTATCAAGTAATTTAGGATACGCGTGAAGCTAGCTAGCAGGTTTCGATGAAGCTATATGCTTGGCATTTGTAGGTGCGCGTGAAGCTAATCGATGGCCCTGCCTATTTCGAGTTCGTACACTACTGCTCTTTCCGTTCTAAATTAGATGACTTTTATTTAGATAAATGTGAATGTATCTAGATATGTTTTGAGTCAGATACATCCACTTTTTGATAAAAAAGAGTCATCTAATATGGAACGAAGGGAGTACACACGTGTCTGGTAGGTTTCGATCAAACCGAAGCTATAGCTAATGCATCCCATGTCTGTGTCTACATGCTGCTCGCCTCGCGGGTAGGTGTGGACTCCATCGAGTGCCGGCTTAGACTCTCACGCTCGGCTGCTCGCGGCCTGCAAAGTGTGTGTGCTTCTGGAATACGCCGGGCATGAGGAGGAGAGGTCATGTCCAGCGCGCCGAGACGGTCTAGAGGCGAAGCGGAAATATGTTTGAATGATTGAACGGCTAACATAATTTAGGGAGACATGAGGCTGAATCAAACGGCTGAAATGTTTTAGGAGGGAAGCTACCTGAAACTACCTAGGTAGTTTTCACAAGCACCGTAAAAGAGCTCCATGTATAAATCCCTATAAACTGCCTTCGTTTCAGAAAAAAAACAATTGATCCTACATGATTGGAAAATTAATCCTTCAAGGAGATCATTGGCATCGTTTTATCGGTCTGAGGGAGCAAGGGTTCACTAGGGATAACATGAAGGCCATCCCTAGACTTGGGCAATTGTCGGGACGGCTCAAGGCCGAGCTTGAAAAATGTCGACCTAAAAAAGCGAGGCCTGAGCCCAACCTGGCTTAATCAATGAAAACGATTAATTCCAAAATTAGAAAATCAATTTGTGATTAAGTAGTATTAAAACAGACTATTTTGTAATAGCATATACACATATGTACCATGTTTAGTCCTAGTTTGGACTCGGAGGCTTGTCTTGAGCATCCAGGCCCGAACCTAGGGTTCGAGCCGGGCGACCATGTCAAGGTCTACTCAACGTGGTCCTAGGCGGCATACACAGGACGATACTGTGATATGTTAATTTTGAAAAACAATAGGGGGACATTGCCCCCCACCCTCACCACGTCACATGCTTACGCATACCCATAGTTATAATACAATCCCATTGAATTAAGCCTATAGAAAAAAGAAGGGGATTAACACATCAGAGAGCGATAAAACACATCACAAGAAAAATAAGTTGAATTATCTAGCTTTATCTCTATTATCATTCCCACGGCCATCTACAAAGCAGCCAACTACGGAGAAAAGCAACAGAAAAAAACTCGTACTAAAATTCGGTGTACGCATAGCACGGTTCAAAGAACAAATGATTGTAGGAATAGCGTCGAGTGGACAAAATTCTCCTCCAAACTAGAGTGTATAACCCATGACTGAATTGTCATGCAATCTTGTATTATGTAGTTATTTTAAGAGTTGCCTCCAATCAAAACTACTCCCTTCGGTTAAAAAAAGGTCGGTATTGTAGATATGGGATTGTGCTTCGTTGGCTTAAATCTCCATGACACATAATATAGAATGGAGGGAGTAATAGATCTCACCCAATCACGTTAGTATCACAGTACAACAATGAAGAAGACGAATTTCGTCACCCTAAAAAAATGACGATTTTGAAAACAAAAATGGTGAACATGGATAGAACAAAAGAAAACTTCCACGTTAAAAAACACAACCAAGTTGTATTTTAGCAACAGTTGGTCACCATGTTATGACGAACGTTAAGTCGCTGATGTGGAAGTATTTGGTTATTTTTTTGTTCTATCCTTGGTCACCATTTTTGTTTTTTAAATCGCCAGGTTTTTAGGGTAGCAAAACTAACTTCTTCAATATAGTAATGTGATACCAGCGTGATTGGGTGAGATCTGTTACTCACTCCAGTCCATTTTTTTTAAACACCATTTCATAGCTACCATATTAAGTGTTGATAAATTTAAACCTACGAAACACCATTTCATAGCTACCATGTGCCCCAATGGAATTGGAAGCACACCCACCACCCGAGTATGCTGACCGGGCTCGTGATGTGGCGGTGACATGTGCGGTATGCACATTTAGCAATACTAAAAACCTCCAAATAGCTACCATATTGACACTTTTTTAAATCGGAGGGAGTAGTTTTGATTGAAAGGCCACAATGCCGTGCTCAGGATGCATGCTCTACTGTTAGACTTAGGGCCCTGAAAAACACTTTTAAAAGGCTGTCAGGTGGAGTACGTGCCAGCTCTACTTGATATACACCCGTGTACTTTCTAATCGTTCTCAAGCATGCGCAATATACGTGCATCGTTCGTGACGGCTTTGTCTAGCTACGGATAAGTAGGCACGACGCCGATGTACAGGCGACCTGCATTTTCCTGCACGTGCTCGTATTAGGACCAGAGATTTGATCGGCACTCGACACGTACAGGTCGTCATCGGCACCACTTGTCAAGTCTGTCTCTAACTGGAACCGTACTCCGTAGAACAGTACCGGGGACATACAAATCTGCATCGGTCGATGACAGTACGCATCAGCAATCTGCAAATTGCTTGAACGGTGACGACGAACTGCACATGAAACTATCCGCGCAGAGTGGAGATTCAACGAGAGAGACGGTGCTCTCCGACTCCTAACATGCGTGTTTCCTCTGCACCACCACCGTTTAGTTATCCTAGTTGCCTGGTGATGTGTGTGATGTAACGCTAGGCTAAGGCCTTGCTCCCTGCTAGCGGCAAAGGGTAAGGCCCTTCTTCAAGGCCTCGTTGAGGCGGTTGCATGTCTTGTCATGTGTAGAACTATAGGGGAAGCCTTGAACCCGCTTGGGATCAGACGAGGGTGACGTCACGACACTCGCCTCTTGGGTCCTCGTTTTGGAGTCGTCAGCATATGGAAGGACGTGTGGTAGCTGGTAGTCGTCGGAGGTGACGCTAACTGACATGATCTCGGTTTTGTTTGAAGTCTTCATCTAAAGTCGGGTTAGCGACTGTGCTCCTCCGTTGGTTCACATCGTTTACGTATGATGGCTCTCCCTCTCTTTGAGAGATGTTGGCAGGTGGCAACTAGACGGCCAAGCTCAAAGCACTCGCCTCTTGTTTGGTTCGATGACGATGGAAGACGAGGGCCCATTGAGATCTTTGAAGTCGTGTTCTGCTTTGTGCTTGTTGTTGCACAAAGATGTGCAGTTGTCTTTGTATGTTGTAATCTCCTCTTCCTTTTGAGAATGGAGTTGTTGTCCCCTTTCTTTTTATTTTGAGTCCTTTGTACACTTTTACTCCTACTACATTAATGAAATCAATACTTTAGCAGTTTTTCATCAAAAAAATCCCTAGTTGCCCGTTTGCTTTCTTCCCTTTCAATTTTTTTTTGAGATCAATTCTTTCAACTGCCTGCTTCTACTGCATCGTGGGCTTGATCAGCATCATTCGGGACGTTGCTACCCAACATCTAGCAGGTCCTTGGGCTTTCAAATGCTAAGTTAGGCAGGTATTAGTGCACACTTAGCGGATCCTATTTCACGATCAGGTCGTGCTCTATTAGCGCACACCCACCCCCTCCGGGGCGAGTGGGTCAGCCCAATAGCGCACGGCTTGGATTTTTTTCTTTTTTCGGTTTCTTTTTATTTTTTCTGTTTAATTTTAAATTATTATCTTTTTTATGATTATAATTCTTTTTCTCAATCATTTTTTATGTTAATAGACTTTTTTGTTCATAGGATTTTTGGGTTGACATATAAAAAAATCAAATTTGAAAATGTTTGTATTTAAAAAATTTCAAATTAAAAAAGTTTCATATCTGAAAAATTGTTCATACTCGAATATCTTTCAAATTTAAAAACTATTCAAAAAAAACGTTCCGTGGGGAGCAGATAACCAGTGAAATATAATGGGCCGGCCATTTAACGGTGGGGTGTGCGGCCAGGTCGTGAAGTAGGAGCGCCCTGCACACTTGGTCATTGGCTAAGGCTGTGGGTTGAGAGTTGACCAAACATGGGCTCCAACTATCATGCCAGTTTGCCGACAAGGCCACTAAGTTTAGGTCCGACGTAACGCATGGAGGTGCTTTTTCTGAAAAAAAAGGAATGAAGGTCCTGAGTAGAGTAGGACTGTAAGAGAACAATCATTGACGTGAATCGATCATTAGCATGCTCCAAGCATGGCCTCATGGCAATTATTTATGCAAAGACCCAAACGAAGATCAGACGTTTACTTGTGCCAATCACAATCAGGATAAGTCGATAGCTTGCCGCCCAAAGACACCAGTTCATTTAAAAAAACAAGGGCAAAAGCTCTGCCTGATTTCTCATAATTAAGCTACAAGTTTAGATTAGTACAGCAAGTGCCACAACGGCCGAATATCCGATTACTCTCGCGTCATTAAGAGCACTAATTTTCTACCACTTTGTTTTACTTTGACAAAGTTTGTTGAGTGCACAGATTATATTCCAGCATTTCTCTCATTTTAAATTTGGATTCTAGGAGGGAGAGTGGACAAATAGAGCCAAGTTCCATGGACCCGTTTATTTTAAAACATTCGAAATCATATCATGAAATTTCAGAAAAATCTGAAGACATCCTCAATGCGGATAATGTTGTATTCTATTAATGTGTAGAATCTCAGCTAGAAATATCTTATCTTTTAGGCTGCACAAAAAAATAAAATCCAACATTCGAAGTAGTGAACATTATAAAAATTTCGACCATTCCAAATCTTTCAGATTTTTTTGTTTTGTGTAGCCCGGAATATAAATATTCTTATTTGAGATTGTGGATGTTGACCATTATCTGCATCTAAGATTTTGTTCGGATTATAAACTTAAGAAAAATGATTTTGTTCGGTTTGCTTTTATAGTGATGAAGAGTGCTTTCGAAGGGATGCTTAAGATAAGCTCATTTTCTTCGTGCTTAGTTACCCAACATGGCATGATTATTTAGACGATGGATAGCATATTTTTTCTCTTCCTAGCATTTAGCCTCAAATAAAAATATTTTGTATTGGTATCGCCCTCCTCAAGCTTGGACTTCTTGTACACTGCCTTTTGCCCGATCTCTCCATGACCACAAGATATACCCTTCTTTTCCAACATATTACCTCTTGTCCGTGGGGAGTTTCATGAAGTTTTGTGTACCATCAAGGCGGAGGATGATATCAAGTGCCATGTCGAGATCTAGTTATGGCCACCCGTCGACACCAACGTGTCCACGCGGCCGCCCCTACACTGGCGGATCCTCGTGGCCCGCCCTGCACCGGCGCAGCCCTCGGACCGTCATTTTCGCAACACATCATCGCGACCGCCCACCGACACCAGCGCATCCACGTGGTCCACCCTGCACCGGCGCAGCCGACGTAGATAACAATGTCTCCCATGCCCGACATATTCTTGTTGATGGTGGTTCAGAAAAAAGTGCTTATTGAAGAGGTGTGGAGTTCTAAGCCGGAGCTATAGCACAGTTAGTTCGTTATCCAGCGGAGGAGGAAAGTAAGGGACGATGAACTGAGATTGTGTGTTTGGTGGGAGCGAAATGTGCTCGTTAGTGCTTGGTAACTACGTAGGCAGTGGCGGAAGACGACCCAAAATTTCGCTACGGGGTTAAAACAAATCTATTTAATTAGAATCATTGGGGGTGGGCAATCGTTCCACCCCCCATGGTAAGATGTGAAAGCTACAACTTAACATATTTTTTCATGCATGGATATGCAAGTTTCAGCTCTCCAGAGTAGTCAATTAAATCTATAAATATCGTAAAATTTCAGCTGTCCAGAGTAAGTTGTTGCTTTTCCTGGGGGTTTCACGGCTAGACTGTTAGTCTTACGGTAAATTCAGATTTTGGGGGTTCAGATTCTGAACAGTACCCATCGATCCCGTCGTCTCGAACGTTGTCCACTACACCAAAATATCTGATCCTTCATAATGCTAAAGTGCTCGCAGAATCATCGTGAATTGACCTCTGAAGAATCTGCTCGATGGATCCGGTATCCCTGTTGCTGTTGAGATGCCGACTAGACCTGAATAATTATCCCCGTCAGTGTTGCAATGGTCTCACTCTCATCGCGGATAGAATGCAGGGCCAGCCGGACGTAATTGCCGGTGTCCCCCAGTGCATGTCAGAAGAGCCTAGATGCCTTTCGTTTTTTCTAGACGAAGGAGAGTAGAGATGCTGATAGTAGGGACAACGTTTGGTGACAAGAACCTGACGGCCGATCTCTCGTGGAAGATGAGCCAGAGATACATAGTTGTCATCACAGCAATAATGGAGCACGTCGTAGGTACCCAGATTTCACGAAGATACTCCACTTCATCCGCATTGCCTCCGGCCGGGATCGATGACCGGCCGGGATCGATGTGCACCTGCAGATTTAGGTTAGGATTGAGCATCTGGCTACAGATTGAAGTTTTGCTCAACTTCTTTTCATCAGCAGTAAAATCCACTCGTTACTGCACACAAACCTCAGGGATAGGTAGATGATCAGAAGCAAATTACATCGACATGTTCCCGAGCAGGGACGTCCACCGCTCGAGAAAAGAATTCAGCCGCGGATCGTTTCGCTGTCTCAATGGTGGTTAACTGTCGACAAGCACTAGTAGAGTAGATTAGCAGAAGAGTGGACAGGCAGAGCCAAAGCGGTTTCTCGGTCTTCAGTCAAACAGTGGGCACTTGCTGCTTTAGCTTAATTTGTGCATAGTGTCTGCTTCTGTCAGTTCACCGGGGTTCACGTCGCGATCCAACCAGTCATGCCGATACAAGACTGTGTTCTTTGGTCTTGTACAAAACACTAGTTGTATGTATAAGTACTACCTAAGATCACTTGACAGTTGATTCGCAATTCTTTACAACATGATTAGAAGAGAAGTGTGGATGTGGCTCACAGCCAAAACAGACATGTGCTTCTGTTATCCGCGATTATAGTATGATTGTTTGCTTCTTCTAGTAGGGCAGTGAGCTGGATCAGCAGATCTTTGACCCGGATTTACGTTTGAATCGAATTTTGTTTGTACTATACCACCATTCTAGCTTGTCTCCTAGCTAGCTAGTTCATCCATCCATGCATTCTGCGATGATTGGTGATTCGTTTTCTACTACGTTTGAAACCGACGGACCGATCGGCTATTTTTACAGGTCCAGAAAATACGACCGCGCTGCTCCTTTCGTTTACGCTTTACACGCAGCAACAGTCGACGCCGGAGAGATGACACCAGGCAGCAGCAGTGCGCTCTTCTCGGATCTCTGGTATCAGTGACTCAGCCTGTTTGTGATCCTCCGTCGACGCGGCGGGCACCGGGGCGCGGCACGTCGGCACACAACGGGCACCGCCGGGCGCCGAGGTGAAGTGGGTGTCAGCGTCCAGTCCACCACCGATCGACGCCGACCGCACGCAGCGATATCCACACGACGGAGGACGGAAGATTCCGGCTCGATCGCTCGCCGGGGGACTGGACGGGACGGCCAGCGTCGCGCGCGGTTTTTGTCGCCGGAAAACCCCCGACGTCCCTTTCGCGCCCCGCACGACGGCACGACCTCGCGCGTGCGAATCCCGAGACGCAATGAACCGCCACCACTATATATACCGGCGCGAGGATTTCAGACTAGTGAGTGAGCGAGTGAGAGGCGCCAGCACCTCCTGCCTGCGTGGCCGCTTGCCGTCTTCCTCCCTTCTGCTCCATCTCTCCCGGCCGCTCGCCGCACCACCACTTGCTTACTTAAGCTCGCCCGCCCGGTTGCTCACTCTCCTCTCCTCTGCTCTGCTCTGCTCTGCGACGCCCAGCCAGAGGAGAAGGGATTCCGAGTATCCTGCCTTCTCCCTCCTGGTGCGTTCCTCCCCTGCCTACCTATGTACGCCTGCAGTTACATTTCTCAGTTCCTTTCCGCATTTCTTGATTTAAAGTACCGGATTTTCTTCGATAAAGAGAGTTTCTCATCAACTGAAACGTCGCATCAAGACACTACTGCACTTGATAGTAGTATCGTCCATGGTTATTGCTTTCATGGGAAACAACCAATGTTTTTTTAACGAAATATGAACTACATGTTCAAGATAAGACACAAACAGCAGCGCAGCCGTCGGCAGATCTGGATCTGGAACCACCTCGCCCCACATCCAGCCCGCAGCAGCCAGCCACACGTGCATAACAACTATCAACCCTAGGGCCCAGATCTAGACCCGCCTGGCCCAGATCGGGCCCGTGGGCGTGTTGACGCCACCGCCGTCGCTGCAGGTCGCCGGAGCACTGCGGGAAATTTATGCATAGGGCACAAAGATCACTGAGAATTGCGTTGCAAATGAGCCGTCTTCGCCGACCGAACGAAACCCACCGGCCTTCACGAACCACCGGAGCACCATCTTCACATCTGCTGAACTGCACTGAGACGCACACATGCCCCGCCTCCTCCCTCTGCACCTCTGCGACGCCGCACCAACGTGCACGACGCCACCACCGGAAGCGCCCAGACGCCGTCCTCGCGCGCCACCAGCCAAGGGCGCAAGCCGAAGACCCCAGCTGCGCGACCCAGGGCGGGCCCGCAGCAGCCCAATACCGTTGTGTGCTGCTGTGCCCACCTCCCGCGTCTGGACCGTCCTTACCCGCGTGTTGTTGCCGCGGTGCTGCTCGGCTTGCGACGGTACCTTGGTCCAGGTCCGGAGGTTGTCCGGGATGGGTAAGGCCGGACATAGTGTAGGGGCGCCTCCTCTTGGCGGCAGGGCCGTGTCCGTTGTAGTGCTGGTTTGACGCGCCGCCCCCGGCTTAGATCTGGATCTTCGGATCCCATCTAGGTTTTAGGCGAGTCAGACTGAGTTCTCGATAACACGGTCCTCTATGCTCTGGTGTCGGAGAGCAGCTCGGATCTGGGGCGGCAGCGCTAACGTCGTGCCTTCTGCAACGCGATGGCGGGAACTTCACGGGCCTCGAGGGGCCCGGCCGGGTTTGCGGGCCTGGTGTGTTCCTGTTGTTGTGTCCGGTCGGTTACTGTCTTTGACAGTGGAGGTTGGTCCCTCCCGCACGTCGGCGGTGTTGCGGCTCCTAGTCCCGGCTCTTCCTCTTCGGAGTGTAGGCCTTTCCTCTGTGTGTCGGGGTGAGACAGTGTGAACGGCTTCGCGATCGGGCGCTGGGTTGTGGGCGGTATGGTGGAGTGCTCTAGAGCGTCTGGGGTGATGGAGGGGGTCGGGAGAAATCCTAGTCGGCGTTTTCGACTCCGGCGCGGTGGCGCTTGCGGGTGCCGCCAGTCCTTCCTGGAGGGCGTTCGGTGCCCCTCCTCCTCTCCTCGTTGCGTACCGGGGGAAACTCTAGGCAACAACGTCGTCATCGTCGCATCCCTTCCTGGAGGTGTTGATTGGTACCGACGTTCTGGAGCACTAGGAGCTTGGTGGCAGGCCTCCGGTGGGCGCATCGGTTGTGGAGTTTGCTTAATGTTGTCTTGCCATCGTTGTCGGCATTTTTCTTTTTCGTTTTTTCTTTCATTTTCTCTTCTCTTGTCTTTTGGGCGTTGTGCTGTCTGGCCCAGCAGCGGTCTCAAACGGTGTGGCTTTATTTATAAAGCGGGACGAAAGCCTGTTTCGAGGAGATAAGACACAAACCTATTTTCGATTTTGTTATTGAAATAAAAATCAGAAGTGCTATATGGGGTGCGGGCGCAGCTACTTGTGACAAATTCCCAGTCCAGATTGTAGAGAGCTCGGTTCACTTTTTTTTTTGTTATTGTAGAGTAGGTCTTGGTTCATGTTAT